>CM077021.1:30020033-31355050 GCA_039090855.1 Macrothele yani
TTTTGATAATTGTTTTAAACATTTATCATTTATCACGAGAACATGTCATACACAATACGGAGCTGGCAACCAAGTTTCCTATCAAATGAGCAATGCTGAATACGAAAAAAAGTTTTTACATATTTTGTTATTTATTAATTTTTTTTGGAAATAAATCGCTTTGGCCTCGTAAAGTGGAACTTGGTCCATCTTATAAAGAATACATTTCTGTAAAGGAAATAAATAATTTTTTTCCGATTAGCTCTGCAACGATAGCCTGAATAGCATGGAAAAACATTTTTTCTCTATAAAAATATTTCAATGCATGCATTTCGAAAATGATATACACACAAACACATAAACTTATTTAATTAAACGGGACGAAAAATATTTGGTGGGCACTGCCCCGCCAATAAACTTATTAGGGGGACAAGATTCACCTTGCCCCTTCCACATAGTCTCGCCTATGATTGTATTGATTATTTAACTGCAAATGCAATTGGCAAAAGTGAACTGAGGTAGAGGATAGCAACAGTGGCGACGACAGCAGTTCAGAACTGCGTGGGCTAATAGTGAGCTAAGTATGGTATAGGGGGCACAAATTTTGAAGAACCTGGCAGTAATTTTGCCAAAATCTCCGTTCGTGGTTCGTGCAGATGTTAGCCTACTCTGATGATATTGTTCTAGTGAAAAAACGTTTTCAGGTATATATTCTACTAGCGGAGATACCCGGCGTTGCCCGGGATAGACATGAAGTTTGTTTTCAAGTAACAATGTAAATCACTCTATAAAAAAATCCTACCATGATGAACAACGCTCTAGTCGGGCCTCACGCTGTTCCAAAGTCTCTGCCGCCCTAGATACCCTGTCTCTTTCCCTCTGATCCATAAGTCTTCGATCACGTTGTTCGGTTGTCTCACTCTCTTGAAGTAATTTTACTTTCTTTGCTTTCGGCTAAACTTGTCCGATGGGTTTGCGCTTTTTTGGAGGCATTTCACCACACTTGATGAAAATTTTATTATAAAAATCACAATTTATAATGGCCGTTTTGAGCCTAAAAACTCGAAATAGCAAACATGCACAATAATGCACTTCCTGCACTCCGCATTCAGCTTTCTAGAGTGTATATCTACAACCTGATCACACCCAACGTGAAAGAAAGTAGTTCACGATAATATGCGGAATTTTTTTTACTAATCTCGAAAATGCCGCCCCGGTGGTGCAGTGGTCTAAGCGATGGCCTTTGATCATTCGTCCGTAAGGGGTCCGGGTTCGAATCCCGGTGAGGCATGGATGTTGTGTTTGTCTTACGGCACTGGCTCTCTCCCTTCCCTGGAACCAGTGACTCTAAATTAGGGACGGGCGACTGCTTATAGCCCATTGAGTTGCTCACGGTGGTCGTTAAACCTCCAATCAAAAAAAAAAAAAAAAAAAAAAATCTCGAAAACTAAACCGATTCGGATAATTCTTTCACTGTTGGGAAGCTTTCCGGAGGGCATAGGCTATTTCGTTTATTTATTATAATTTTTTATTACTATTTTATTATTCTTTATTATTTTTGGCTGTACTACCGAATAACATCGCTTTCAAGTAGTTTCCAATTTCCCATGTATCGTTCCGCTTTGTTTGCATACAACCTGATCACACCCAACGTGAAAGAAAGTAGTTCACGATAATATACGGATTTTTTTACTAATCTCGTAAACTAAACCCATTCGGATAATTCTTTCACCGCTTATTTCTTTCCGGTGGGCGTAGGCTATTTCTTTTATCTATACTAATACCAATACTAATCTTGTATTTAAATTTTATGTATGAAGAAGACCGTCGGTTTTAACTTCAACTTAACCTTGATGCTATTTGAGAGGACCACGCCTATAGGTGGGAATCTGTAGCTCCACCCATATTTGAGACTCCTGCGCCAATTGTTGGGAGTCTAATGAAACCTAATCCTTACAAAGAAAATGCCATGGTAACATAAACAAAAAAATACTTATGACAATATGTTCCACCGGTGCGTTGTGTTTTCGAAAATCGGACTCTTCCCCGTATGCCTGAACCGCGGAAGCTTGCGAGGAGTAAGGTTGCACTGACACGCGGAGTAATACCGTAGCAGCAGACTTGCACCCAGTCTATAGAAGGCCCTGTAAAAACACATTTGACCTCCTTAGGGATGGAATTTCTAAAAATCGTCCCGCCTGTATTTTAATCTGGGTGATGAAGAATATGTATGGCAATTTTGGTGCAAATCCATCAAACCGTTTAGGAACGTATGCGGAACAAACATACAAACTTTCACGTTTATATAGATAGAGATGTAGTATTTTTTCAGTGTATGCAAGCAAAACTGAAAACCATGGGGTACGAACTTCCATGGCCTTTAAAAAGTTACTTTTTCTTTGGAACTTTAGCTTACTTACATCTTTTTTTTAAATATTTGCTGTCATAAGGCTATTTATGAATTTTAGTTTGTAACCTGGCAAGGAATATCTCTTTCTCTTATTTTTTAAAGCTATGATTACAAAAATGGTGTCTTTCTACTACTCTCTTAGAAATTCGCTCAGAGAACACCTTCCATTTCACGGAATAGTACAAGACTGAATTTAACGGATAATTAATTTTATATAAGAACATTTCTGTGAATTCAAAAAAAATTATCTAAACTACCTAAAATCGTAGATGGCTGCACTAGCCATGTATTTTAAGTTCTTAATTATTTTTTGGGGGAGAGGGAGCTAAAGGGTGGGCTCAAAGAAAAGTTGGGTGGGCTCCACCTTTAGCGTAGCGCCTGAATAGCAGCATAAAGAGATTGACTTAAATTTGAAAGCCGAGAGAAGGGAAGGGAGTGTATCAAAAACCGTGTTGTGGCCAAGGAGGTTAGAATAATACTTCTGAAGATGCTCTGAGTCTTTTAACCGTGAAGCCGCAAGGTGTGCGAATTAGACGTTGTTCACATGGTACCTCTGTAATTTCAACTGTGTGTATTTTGGAATTGCGTGGTTTTTGGTTGCAGAAATCGTGTTGATATCAAACCGGAATGAATTATACTTCTTACACGAGTGAAGTTTTCAATTTTAACGTTATGTTTTGTTTAGAATTCGCACTAACGTTCGTGTATTTCAATTTAAAAATTGGAAGGAGCCTCAAAATAATTAAGAATTTTATAAATTCAGCATTTTCTCACACATCGGCAGCAAGCTACGATGCACAATTGGAAACATTTGCGACGAAAGAAGGCGATTCGGCCAACACAAGATGCATTGCAATAGCCTTGAAAACCACCGGCTTTCCCACACTTTGAGGCTTCACGCAAAGTGGTACTGCTCCATTAACAAGGGCATATCCAGATATCTTATTCTAACCTTATTAGTTGTTGCTCAATTTGCTACGTAGGTTTCTTCTTCCTTTTTTTCTGAAGTCGTCGAAGTGGTAAACCAACTTTAACGTTTTAGTATAACTTCATTTTCTTCTACAAGAATATTGAAGTATACGCAGTGGTGTAGTGCTAAGTGAAAAGTACAGGAACGCGCAGTGCCTTTACGTGTTCAATATTTTCCCCTTCTTACCCCCTCTCATTCCGCTCTCCCCTTTTTACTTTCTTATATTTATATTATAAGAAAGTACGAGTGTAGTGATCTGTCGAAATGAGACTTCCGGATTTACACATTTTATTTTCAAGGAACAAATTTCCCCATTTGGGACTGCCAAGTGAGAATGGATTTAGATACAAACTCTACCTTCAAACAAACATGGGACGTTAATTCCACTAATTGTGCAATTTTTCTGTTGCGTTTTTTTTTTAATTGGAAAAGAATTATAGGACATTCGCATTTTGAAAAGAAAACAAATTATGCTGAATAGGGTTTACCGGAACGCATGTCGACTAGAAAAAACACTACACCACATAGTATAATTATATATATACTTTTTTTCCTTTTTTTGAGTTAACATAAGGTCTACTGGCCGAAAATGTGGCGGCCCACCGGGGATTCTCCCGGTATTCCGACGGCTGAATATCCGAAGACAATGCAGCCCAATTACTTTAAGCTCAGGCTGGTGGTCCACGATTTAGGCCCCCTCCGTGGCGCAAGCGGCTAGCGCGTTCGGCTGTTAACCGTAATTTTGGTATTTCGGAACCGGACTGGGTAACCTAGATTACAAAATTCTGAATAACACATACCGCCTTGCTCCACTCTTCTGCACATAACTGGTTAATTTTTTATTTTGTTGATTGAGGGTTTAACGACCTCCGTGAGCAACTCAACGGGCTACAAGCAGTCGCCCGTCCCTAATTTAGGGCCACTAGTTCCATGTAAGGGAAAGAGCCAGCGCCGTAAGACAAACACAGCATACATGCCTCACCGGGATTCGAACCCGTACCCATCTCGGACGAATGATCATAAGCCATCACTTAGACCACTGCACCATCGGGGCGGCGCTCATTTTTCTGAAAGCTAGGTACAGGCAAGAGTAGCATACGGAAGTTATAAAGACAAATCATCACTCATTAGTAGCCGCTATTTTATAACAGTTTAATAAAAATAATGGCAGTTTTACTAAAGTAAATAAAACTCGTTCATTACACTAAACTTGAAACTCGGAAACTTGAGAGTTGGTTGTTCTAGCTGGTGTAGGGGTTAGCATGCTCGGGCGCTATGCGGGAGACACGGGTTCGATTTCCGCTCCAGGACGACGAAATTTTCAAGTTTTCGTATATTATCTGACTTACCATTCATGTCATATTTACATCAATAAACGAAATCACAACTTCTAAATTTATATTGTCTTTCATTAATTTAAATAAAAACAAATTAATTACTCATTGTGGTGGCATTTCACGCTCAGCTATGAGAGCAAATAATTAAAGGGATGGCAGATAAGTAATTCATTGCTGATCTATGTAGTCAGTCTCGTGCGCTGTATCTTGCACATTGCTCTTATTTTAAGTACTCTTTAATTCTCCTTGAGCAAAAATAGTAAAAAAAAATAAAAAAAAATACGGAAAATGTATTGGTGTCTTAAAAGTTAGAAAAGCAGGTTTTTTCTTGCCTTTACTTTTCTTTCTCTTTTTTGTAACATTTTCTTAGAATCCCGGTCATTCCATGTACTTCGTGCGACAGCGAACTATTTGGGAAATAAATAAGTTTTTAAACATTTTATGCACACATCATCATTACTGTCAATGTAGCTGAAGTTTTAAACGAATTTTATCATGATGTTTACATGGTATCCAGGACTATGTTTGGCTGAGTGCATGGGGTAAAAAAAAAAAAAAAAAAATATATATATATATATATATATAGTATATATACAGGAAGCATGCGTTCTTCAAACTGCCCTGCTTTTTAGCACGTCTTTTGGAAAAAAAGATTGTGCTTATGTTACCGGTTTGTCCGTCTGTACCCACGATATCTCTGCAACTATTAGTCCGATTTGAAAAATTCTTTTTGCATTGGGAAACTTGAAATATGCGAATGATGATCATTCATTTCGTTTTTTTTACGATGTACAATTTCGCTGCTAGAGGGCGTAAATGCGGATGATGTCGAACTCAAAAATACGTTTTATTCAACATATTTGCTTCTAAACATCCGATTGAAATAATTCTTTTATCTTTCGATTCCATTTTCGTCGAAGAGTATTTTAGATATAGCAACCTTTTCAATTTACGCATAGATTTTTCGCTAGGGGGCGTAAAAGTAAATTACATTTCCCCCAATAACTCTTCTTCTAAAACTCCGATTTGAAAAGTTTTTTCTTCAGCGGATACACCTCCTAATGGAAAATCTTTTGCATAAAATTTCAAATTTTTGGTAAAGAATACTTTGGCCACCAGAGGGCATAAGTGTTAATTTTTGCTTCTGATGTATTTGCCATAAAATCTGAGCTTCTAAAATATCGATTGAAAAATTCCTTCGTGGACTGATGCCACTCACATCGATAATTTTTCGGAATATTTTCTTCTTAAAATATTCCACAGTTTCTCCGCTAGGGGGCGTAGATGTATATCTAATTTTTGTCAATATCTCTACTTCTAGGAATCCGATTTGAAAAAAAAATGTCTTCTTTGTTGGATAGTGTTTTCAGGGTGGCATGTTTTTCATATAATTTCAAAATTTTCAAGTAATTTATAGACTTTTTGCTAATGGGCGTAGAGGTAAATTGCGTTTCCCCCTATATCTCTGCTTCTAAATCCCCGACTTTGAAAAATTCTTTGTGCACCGAATACAGCTCCTGATGGGAAATCGTTTGCACATAATTTCAAATGTTTGTAAAAAAATGGTTTGGCCACCAGGGGGCGTAAACCTTAATTTCCACTTTTGATGTATTTGCAGCAAAATCTGAGCTTCTAAATTCTCGATTGAAAAAAACTTCGTTTGTAGACCGATAGTACTCATGTCGACAAACCTTTCAGAAACATTTTCTTTTTAAAATAATGCATGGTTTCTACGCCAGGGGGCGTAGATGTATACCTTATTTTTGTCAATATCTCTACTACAAGGAGTCCGATTTGAAAAATTCCTTCTTTGTTGGAGAGTGTTTCCAGTGTGGGTTTCTCAGGAGAACATTACCCAAAGCATTACACTTCCTCCACCAGCTTGGTTTCGTCCCATAGTGCATCCTGGTGCCAACACTTCCCGAAGTAAACGACGCAGATATACTAGGACGTCCATATGGTGCATCACGAAACGCGATTCATCGGACCAAACGACCTTCCAATCATTCGAAGTCCAGTTTTGATGCACGCGTAAAGAATGCAGGCACTTTCGACGCTGAACTGAGGTCAGCATGTGCACTTGAAGCCGTCTGTCGCTACGCAGCCCCATTTTGAACAGGGTTGGATGAACTGTGCGTTGCACATTACTCCCGCCACCGGCATTCAAATTACCGGCGAGTTGCGCCAGAGTATCCCATCTGTTGTCTCGTACCATACGGGATAGCTTTCGCACACCTCTAATATCGATGAGCCACAGTCAGCACACACCTTGCCAGAGGTTCGTGGTTTTACCTCCTCGGACCACTTTTTGAAGGTACTAACAACGGCTGAACGTTAGCACCCCACAAGCCTTGCCGTCTCGGAAATGCTGTGACCCAGTCGTCTGGCCATTACAATTTGGCCTTTGTCAAAGTTCACTGCCTTTCCCATCTGAAGAACAAGAATAACACTGATTAATAGAGATCAGATAAGATCAGATCATATGTAGAGGATTTTAGGAAGGGAGTGTCTGACCCCAGGACTTAAACAACCCTTAGAAATAGGAAGCTAGGAGATTTGGGATAGAGTGCCCGATAGGAAAGTCACACGAAAGCGAGGTAGAAGACGCCCTTATTTACTACCGGGGGCCAGTACCCGAGGTCCGATGGCTTAATGTGCCCATCAGATCAGATCAGATCATATGTAGAGGATTTTAGGAAGGGAGTGTCTGACCCCAGGTCTTAAACAACCCTTAGAAATAGGAAGCTAGGAGATTTGGGCTAGAGTGCCCGATAGGAAAGTCACACGGATGCGAGGTAGAAGACGCCCTTATTTACTACCGGGGGACCAGTACCCGGGGTCCGACGGCTTAATGTGCCCATGAGATCAGATCAGATCATATGTAGAGGATTTTAGGAAGGGAGTGTCTGACCCCAGGTCTTAAACAACCCTTAGAAATAGGAAGTTAGGAGATTTGGGCTAGAGTGCCCGATAGGAAAGTCACACGGAAGCGAGGTAGAAGACGCCCTTATTTACTACCAGGGGGCCAGTACCCGGGGTCCGACGGCTTAATGTGCCTATCAGATCAGATCATATGCAGAGGATTTTAGGAAGGGAGTGTCTGACCCCAGGTCTTAAACAATCCTTAGAAATAGGAAGCTAGGAGATTTGGGCTAGAGTGCCCGATAGGGAAGTCACACGGAAGCGGGGTAGAAGACGCCCTTATTTACTACCGGGGACCAGTACCCGGGGTCCGACGGCTTAACGTGCCCATCCGACGCACGACAGATATTTCTTTCCGTGGCAGTCACGAACGTTGCCCACTAGGCCACCCGCGGCCCACTGATTAATAGAGCTCAGTACAGGTGTTATTTATACTGTTCCATGACCTTCAGACACGCCGTCGTTTACCTGCAGTTGCTTCGATTTGCATAAAGACCCACCGGTCATAATGTTTTGGGTCTTTCCTGTACATATATACTTTGTTTGCTACCTTAAACCTACGTGTATTTTGACTTTTGCATTAATTGTTTTCTCTAATTTCATTATAAAAACTAGAAAATAAATTTTGTATGATTTCAGTTTTTTAGTATACGGAGAAAAAATCCTTACCTTTGAAATGATTGGTAGTAAATCTGAAACGATTTTGTTTAATATTCAATGCCCCTATTACACATTCTTTACTTATAAGCATAGCTCTTTTCAAAGCAGTTTGTCCACTAATTGATATTGCATTAGTGCCGAGTAAAATATTCACTAATTTTTGCTTGTTTCAAATTTCTTGAATTCAGAAAAAATAAAGAACTGTGAACACTATTTAGTAAATATTTATTAGGTGTGAGTGCAAAAGTTCGAATCGATTTTCATGATGCTACATTTAAGTCACAAGTGCAATAACAGAGGGCGCGTGTGGTGGCCAAAATGCTTCGAGGAGTAGGCTATAAAATGGTACCAAGTATGCAGGTGCATCTCATGAGCCGCGGATGGCTTAGTGGTTAGCGAGTCAGACTATCGATGCTAGGTCCTCAGGTTCGAACCTGGGCTGATCCTTCAGAGATGGTGTGGTTTTTTTTTTTGGAGGTTTAACGACCACCGTAAGCAACTCAATGGGCTGTAAGCAGTCGCCCGTCCCTAATTTAGGGTCACTGGTTCCAGGGAAGGGAGAGAGCCAGTGCCGTAAGACAAACACAACATCCATGCCTCACCGGGATTCGAACCCGGACCCCGTTCGGACGAATGATCAGAGGCCATCGCTTAGACCACTGCGCCACCCGGGCGGCATGGTGTGATTTACTAACAATCACTGAATATCCGCCGTGCATCGGACGAGCACGTTAAGTGACGGCCCCCAGGCTGGACCCACTGGTTAAATGGGTATCCTTTCCTATGCCCCCCCCTGAAATTCTCTCACCCCTATGTGTGCAACATTGTACTTGTACGGTGGCGCCATCTACTGTACTCTAATTTCACTACAAACTGTTCTGTCAAAGTCGCTAGACTTGCTCTCATTCCTTCCGTTTCTGTGTCCTGCCCAAAAGGCGATCTCGCTGTAGGTGGCTGGGACCTAAACTCTACTCACTGTGGGCAGAAGTCCTACAAGAAAATGACAAATACTAAAGGTGCATCTCATTTGGAAACAAGTCCCACTAGGGTTAACATGTCAAGCAATAAGGATAACATTAGGCATTGTTTGCTTTATGGATTCGACAAAGGCAACAATGCGGATGAAGCCTGCTGCATCATTTGAGATATGCGCGGCGAGGACGCTGTAGACGAAAGCACACGTCGCCGTTGGTTCCGGAAATTCCGTGAAGGACCAGAAGCTGCAGAGATCAACCACGTTCTGGATATCTTTAGAGGTTTCTGAAGAGGATGTCAGCAAAGTCATATCAAATGACCAATATCGAACCGTTGAAGAACTACCAGAAAGGATTTCTGTACACAAAACAACAGTAGAAAGAAGGATGCATGCGCTAGGGTTTATCACAAAGTTCGACCAGGGGGCATCACATGACCTATCCGCAAGAAACCGATAGGACACAGTGACTACCGGCATTTTTTTGCTTGCGCATCCGAGAGACGAACCTTTCTTAAAACGATTAGTTATGGGTGATGAAAATTAGGTCCTTTACAGAAATGTAAAGCGTCAGAGGACTTTATGCTGAGTTGAAGAGCCTGCTCCATCGACTTCAAGAGGAAGACTGAATCCGAGAAAGGCCTTGTTAAGTGTGTGGTGGGATGTCAAGGGGTAATCCAGTGGGAGTTGCTTGCACCTAAACAAACGATAAATGCTACCCTGTACTGCCAACAGTTGGAAAGACTGAAAGAAAAATTTAAATCTAAACATCCAGCACTGGTTAAACGCAAAGGCATCATCTTGGAGTATGATAGCGCAAGAACCCATACAGCTTTAGCCGCTCAGAGAAAATTACTGGACATTCGATGGGAAGGGTTGACTCACCCCCCGTATTCCCCAGATCATGCACCACCAACAATAATAATAATAGGACAAAAACAACAAAAACAATAATAATATTAATAATAAAGGCTTTACCCTACTGACCAATAATAATAGAACAACACCACCACCACCAATAATAATAATAATAAAACAACAACAACAAAAACAATAATAATAATAATAATAATAATAATAATAATAATAATAATAATAATAATAATAATAATAATAATAATAATAATAATAATAAAGGCTTTACCCTACTGAACCCGAATAATACTTAGCTTCTTCCTCAACCAGAAAACAATTCAGATCCACTGAAAAGTTTGAAAAGGAAAATTCTGCACGGTAAATACCCAAAACTCAGATCTGGAAAACATTGGAAAAAAATTCTCAAATTAACACTTCAATGACTAAAAAAAGGTCAGCTATATACAGACACCCAGAGAGATTCTTCATTGTGATTAAAGATCGGGTTATCGCAGCCCATAATGAAAGTTGTATGTTGATGACACCTGTAGAATGTGTGGAAAAGACAATGAAACCAAAGAACACATTTTAGTTGGCTGCTCTTTTCTTGCTTAAAAATAATACTTTAACAGATACAACCAGGTGGCCAAAGTCTTACATCAAGAGCTTTCCGTTAAACATGGCCTCATCCAAGGCTATTTTCCATTTCAAGTACCAACCGGAACCTATTCTCGAAAATCAGAATTACATCATGTACTGGGACAAATCGATCAACATAGACAAGACCATTGACCACAATCAACCTGACATCGTAATTGTAGGTAAAAATCTAAAGAAGACATAACTGATAGAAGTAGCGGTTCCACTTACAGAAAACATCGAAAGAACTGTACCTGAGAAAATCTCGAACTATGAGAACTTGCAAATGGAAATCCAAAGGATCTGGAAGCAAAGCATAACATAGATCGTAACAGTAACTGTTGTCATTTCGGAAACCTCAGTGGTATCAAATAACTTTTTTAAAGACCTCGAGGAATTAGGACTGCCACAGAGACTGCTTCACCGAATCCAAAATACAGTCATTCTGCAAAACTGCTCACTAGAAAATTCCTGAATTTCCAGGCTTGAGATGAACACCTCCGCCTTTTTCTAACTGGACCCGGCCGAGAAAGTCGACGACAACAAAAGAAATAATAATAATAATACCGAAGGGATCCTGATGGCCATATAAGATCAAGTTGTAAACACCAGAAACTGTCGGAAGTATATCCTGAAGAACACGTCAGTGTAATGCGACACATGTCGGCAAAGCCATCAAGTTCCAATGACCAGCCAACATGTCCCAGGAGGGTGCAGAGTCCTCACACGAACAGAGTACATGAACGGAAACAATCAAGTCGCCAAGATCCTCCATTAGAAATCGGCAAGAAAGCACCACCTCATTACAACTGAGCCTGTCCCCTACTACAAGTGTGAGCCAACAACGCTTCTAGAGAACAACACCCACAAGATGTACTGGGGCAGATCGACCAGAACAGATAAGACCAGCCCCCACAATCGGCCCGACATCGTCCTGGTCGACAAGGAGAAGAAGTCAACGTACCTCATTGACGTAGCCATGCCCAACACGTGCAACATCCACAAAACGCACGGAGAAAAGCTGTCAAAGTATAACGACCTACGATACGAAGTTAAGGAAATGTGGCATATGGAGAACGTCACTACTGTCTCCATAGTAATATCAGCCACAGGAATTGTACCTAAGACCATTCGCAGCTCTATACAGACACTAGACCTTCAACATAACACCTACATGAACTATATACAGAAGGCAGCTATCCTGAACACTTGTGGGATAGTTTTTTTTATTGGGGGTTTAACGACCACCGTGAGCAACACAATGGGCTATAAGCAGTCGCCCGTCCCTAATTTAGGGCCACTGATCCCAGGGAAGAGAGAGAGAGCCAGTGCCGTAAGACAAAAACCCAACATCCATGCCTCACGGGATTCGAACCCGAACCCATCTCGGACGAATGATCAGAAGCCATCGCTTCGACCACTTCGCCACCGGCGATAGTAAGGAAGTTCCTGGACAGCAGAGAGAAAGAAATATCACTTCCCAGACTTGTTTCGTCGTACCCGTCCCGAAAGGAATAGAAAAACTTCAGAAAGAGGTGGAATCACCTATAATAATAATAATAATAGTAATAATATATTCTTTATAAAAATACTCGGTGTTTCACTTTGTCTACCTCATTAAAAGTGTATCATCTAGAAGACTTCAAATCAATGTAGACTTTTTTTTTTTGAATGGAGGTTTAACGACCACCGTGAGCAACTCAATGGGCTATAAGCAGTCGCTCGTCCCTAATTTAGGGTCACTGATTCCAGGGAAGGGGAAGAGTCAGGACTTTTGAAATAATTGCTTTCCTACCATCAAGTTTTTATAAATTTTAACCGTGAAAAAACAACAACAAAAAATAACGTTTCTTTTTAATACTTTCAAAGTTGCCTTAAAAAAATCTGGTTATTTCTTCATTCATATGAAGTTTCCGCAAAGGATTCAGTAAAATGTTTTTGCTGAGGATAGAGGCCCTCTTAGTCGTAAGCCCCTCCCCCCCCCCGATGCGGGGGTTGCGAGGGCTATCAGTACGCTCCTGGTGCTGAGGCGAAATGCGTTGTAGCCTCAAAGAGCGAATTTGCCAACGGCATCAGCTCAGTTCTGTCCGCTCCCATTGGATTGCATCCTCCAATAGAAACAAAGATGCCAGCTGATTTTAAGAGGCGTGGACTGTCGCCTCAGGAACTCGCTGGAAGCCTTGATCTAGGAGCAGGCTTGTCCCATGTTCGCGCGGTTTGCTGCGATCACATCTTATGCGCTCAAAGCATGTTCGTTTCAACCTCTTAGTAAAAACAGTGTTCAAAATTTATAAATTTAATGCCCATAAAATTATAGATTCATTCTCCGATTGAATATTTTTTTAAGCAATATCACGAATCAGAATAGGAATTTCAATGTTTCGTTTAGATGTACAATTAAAGGCGCAATATACACTATATTGACAAAAGTCACCGGGCACCCCTTCAAAAGCAAATGAACGGATCCGCTGCGTTGTTAAGATGCGCGGTACAGCTATATACGTTATAAAAACAAACCTGCAGCTGACCGCGATCGAATCGCGCTGTGAGGTTGAGTGAAAATGTCGCTGAACTGACTTTGAGAAAGGAAAGATTGTTGGGTGTTATATTAGTGGGTTGTCCATAAGAGAAACCGAGAGGCGTTTAAACATACCCAAGTCAACTGTTTTGGATGTACTGAATAAGTGGAAGACACATGGAGTGCCTCAAGCAGCAAAACGTATCGGCAGACCGAAGAAAATCGGTGATAGAGGACATCGAAGCCTCAAGAAGTCGTTACAGCTACTCGAAAGAGTACTGCACAAGGCCTCAGTGTACAGGTTAGTAAAAATGCTGGAACCTCGGTATATACACGTACCATTCGCAGAGAACTTCATTTCATGGGTTACCGTGGTCGTGCGGCTGCTCATAAGCCTTTCATCTCCACTCAGAATGCCATTCGTCTTTTAGCATGGTGTAAAGAACATTTATCGTGGACCGTAGATCAATGGAAACAGGTCCTATGGACTGATGAATCCAGACACACGATCCATCAGTCTGATGGCCGTGTGTGGGTATGGCGGCAGGCGGGGGAACGCTATTTACCACAGTGTACTGTTCATACGATCAAGTTTGGAGCTGGCAGCGTACTGGTGTGGGGGTGTTTTCCGTGGTATGGTCCCGGCCCATTGGTTATCGTGGTCAAACCTATTAACCAGCACGTTTACCTTGATATTCTGGACAATTATGCTCTACCAAGTCTGTGGCAATACTATGGAATCGAGCCTTGATGGTACCAGCAGGATAATACACCGAGCCATACAGCAAGGACTGTTAGGGTGTGGTTTGACGATAATTCCGTATCGTGTGTGGACTGGCCAGCACAGATCCCTGATCTTAATCCCATAGAGCACCTATGGGATGAATTAGAGCGCCGCATAAGAAGTTTGGAGGGAAGGCCACACTATTAAGCAAGAGTTAGCGGCAGCATTATGTACTGAATGGAAGCGCATAGTATTCCAAAACCTTGTCGAAAGCATGTCTCGAAGGGTCAGTGCATGCATTAAGGCCAAAGGTGGCCCAACACCGTACTAATGTATGCCAATAAATGCTATGTTGTGTTTCTCTTCTAGGTGTCCGGTGACGTTTGTCAATATAGTGTATGCTACAGATGGATGTAAAATTTCCTTCATCGGAGAAAAATTTGTGGTGCGGCTGCGCCTCATCTGACGAGCCGCCCATGTGTTGCAATGCAGACGTATAATATACATAAGCATGCATTACAAGAAGTGTATAAATAGCTTTCTCTAATTCTTAATTTACTCTCAACCACTGTGCCAGCAGAAAGAAATTTTTCCTGCTCGAAACGAATAAAAAGTTACTTAAGGTGGTTGCATCTAAAATGCCTGCCTTATGTTTCCTAAAGGTAAAACTTCTTTACATATTTTCTTCGCAATTAATGGATTCCCAAGGAGCATGGGATACTTCAAACTTCCTAAAGCCTAACCATAATTTTATTAAAAATCAACCATTTTTCTTTGAGTAATGTTCAGACCTGTAAATAGATGGCGCGACCTGTACATTGATGACGTCAGTAGACAAACAAATGCTGGATTGCTTGATAATGGTTATGTTTTAGCAAGTATTAAGTATCCCATGCTATAACTTAAAGTTATACTCCGAGTCAACCTAAGAGTGAAATACTATGAAGGGTACGAAACAGCTACCTCCGCTACGAAAAATAGTCCCTAGCATTTAGAGCGAAAAGCATCAAAATTATTGCTTAGAAACCATTTTTGTTTGCTCAACAGTTTATCAGACAAAATTGCTATCTAAAAAAAAAAAAAAATTGTAGAAGTTAGAGCGCTTTTAGAAATAAATTTGTTCTGAGAAGTTGCTCAATCAAGAGCTCCGCACTTTCGGCTATTTCTACCCACTTGGGATACAACTCGGACAGGAGGAAGGGGTGGAAGACCTCTTCCAACATTAACAACACAGAGGCAATAAATTGACAATCGGGGAAACTCGAAGGCAGTAGGGAAAGCTGTTCGGCACCCACCAGACCCCCACTGACAGTCCCCACGGCTTGTGAGATGTGTGGGTGGGGGTGGGGGGGTCAGAAAGAAAACAGTAGAAAAGCACACTAACGCGGATGGATACCGTTCTTGCGTTCCAAGACGACATGTAATAAGGCTCTCCCGCCTTTCCCAGTAGTACACTTTTAGGGTGAACTGGAGTATAATTTTATTGATGTGCAAATTTTCATCCTTGGGAATACATTAATTACGAAGAAAATATGTAAAGAAATTTTACCATTGGAAACATAAGGCAGAGATTTTAGGTGGAATCACCTTAAGCAACATTATTTCACAACAGAGATTATCATTGTTAACTAATATCGCGATGCAAAAGAACTTCTCTCCGAACTTGTGTAGTTAACAGTGGCGGCTCGTGGTGTAAAATGCTGGTGAGGCGAACGGTCTTGATGTAAATGTAAAACAGTAAAACGTATGTTATTGAAAAATATATAAATTCGTATAACGTTATACGAATATATATATATATATATCTATCAGTGGCGTAGCAGGGGGGGGGGTCGTGGTTTGCACACCCCTTATTAGGCGAGACAGTTAGCTTTTTCTAAGTACGTTTTATAGATAATTTCCCTATTTAAATTCTTTGATTTTTATATAACTCGGAAAGCAATGTAATTTCTTGATAATAGAAGAGAAAGTAAAGCAAAGCGGCCAAAGAAGTTGCTTTATTAAATTTTTATTAAAACAACTATAATTTATTGCATTTTCTTCATTTTATTAAATTAGCTTCATTTTGTATTAATATTCAAGATGTGCGTACGTACCAATAGGAAAATATTTGTCGAAGCGCCCCCCCCCAAATTGTTATATGTACTTATACACAGTTATACAGCAGAAGTGCAGAACACCCCCCCCCCCCCTTCAAAAAGTTTCATGTCAAAGGCAGTATCCCCCATTGGATATCTTTGAAGTCCTGGGTTCGAGTCGGCTGAATCATTAAAATCCGCTGAGATTCGGAAGTCTCGTTAAGCCATTGGTCCAGGGTAAGCGGCGCCTTGTTATAAACAGCTGTAAACCCCATCCCTTAGGGCTCCATCCCATGTCATTTAGCCCTTATATACAAATATTATTAAACAGTAATGGAATAAAATTATAGAAATATATGAAGCACGGCGGGGGAGTCTTTCTTCACGAAAAAATCCAAAAATTTTAGAGGAAAAATGTACATATACCTCTCTATATATGTGTGTGTGTAATATACGCTACTTTTGCAACAATATTTTTATGAAAACAATTATTCGATAATTTTACAACAAAGAAAGAAATATTTCACCAGTATTCTTTTATGTAATACACTTGAGCAAAAATACGCAATTTGCGCGGTTTCTTTAGCTAGTCAATGCGTCACTCACATCCCAACGCCAATCGGAGATCCACTTCTTAAAAAATTCAAAGTAAATCATTTGAATATAATTTTTTTTCTCACGAAGTGTTTCTTGAGCTTGAATAAAAGTCACAGTTCGATTGGCATATTAGTGAAGGTGCATTTAGCACGGGTCACAAACTGAAGTCCAGGCTCGTGATAACTATGTACAGGAGAAGTCAAGCTAAGGAAGCACATTTCTATATAAAAAAAGTATAAAATAATTTAAACCTGGAATTAAAAACAGGGGAATACGATATTAATTTGCTTTGATCTCGAACAGAATGCTTTCAGTTTATTTTTTATAAATAAGTTCAATTCTGCGATCCTTTTTGGCTGCAAATTTGTCTATGATCAGATCATAAAATGGTTGAATGGACATTAGATGGTTCAGCAATTCTTTCTCGATTGAAATTTTAGCGAGTGAAGACAAACGATCTTGTGCCGTTGTATTACGGAGGTAAGTCTTAATTCTCTTCAAACAAGAAAAAATTCCTTTCAGCAGAAGAACTTGTTGACGCCAGTGTCAATACAAGAGAAAATAATTTGTAGGCTTCTAGTAACACATCTTTCAGCTCGTTTTCTTTCATTGTTTTCTGAAAACTGAGTTCCCTGAAGTTGTGATCATTATATAAAAAATCTAATTCGTTTTTTAGTCGTTGTGTGTCTGTAAAAATGTTTGGATAAATTTTTTGAGAGTGTTAAGGGCACTGGATGGAAATGACTCTGAATAACTATGGTATTTTGAGCTGTCAACTAGCTGCAGAAACTCGAGCTTTCCCATATCTTCAAATCTGGTATTTATTTGGACTTTTATATATTCATGAATACACTCAATTAAATCATTCTATATCGTTTTAGATTGTCCAGAAAATAAGCTTCGTATTTCTTCAAAATGTGCTTTTAATTCTGGGGTGCTCCTACGAAGTAACATTTGGAACATTTCCTTGAAATTACCTTCATTTAATGAGGAAATAGTTTCATCATGTCCTCGAAAAGGCAGTTCTTGCTTGCTTAGAACGACAACTAAATCAATTATATGTTCCATAAAAAGCCTATTTAGTCTGACCTTTTCATTAAACTTGACTTTATGAAGAGCAGCATTTTCTTTGAGCATATCAGAAATAGTGTTTGTTTTTTTCCATTCGTTTTAGACCTACGTGGTTAGTTCTATGCTCTTTAGAGCTTTCGTGCAATTTTGCACTACGAGAAAAGTTTTTTAGATCAAAATAACCCGTTGTATTCCACACATTTTTCTTATTGCTCAAAAGTAAACATGGCCAGCAAAAGAGAGTTTGCTTGTAATAGCATCAGAAAGCCAGGGAAAAATCTCGTACTATGATTTATTGAAAGACCTAAAAAACGATTTGCCGCACTTCTTATCTTTAGATATTGAACTTATTATAGGTGTCGGTCTTCCAGATATGAGAACATCCTTGTTATCATAATCTTTCCAGTGTTTAAAAGGAATTTCTTCCAGAACACAAATCACGTCGCTTGTTGGGCCATTCATATTTTCCAACCAAAATCAAAATATGCTGTTTAGTAACAATAACAAAATGAAAAAAGAAAAACTCAACATTACTATGAACTAGCAAACACCCGCAGAAGAGAATATTGAAAACACACTACAAAAAGTTAGATTCAAATACACTCTGACGAATAGTTAAAGCTACGTAGAAATCTTTGTACTCCAAAGCGTATAGAGGCGAACGGCGTCATCGCCTGTGAAACCACTTTTCACAAGGGTCATCTGCTCATTTTCCCGCGCCCATTGGATACACAATCCTTGGGTTCTCCAATAACAGCGGAGATGCGATTCCAGTTTAAGCGAAATGGAGGGTCGCCTCAGAAATTTCCTTTCTCTTACTGGAAGTCCGGCACCTCTTTAGGTAGACCTCGGACCGTGGGGGTGGGGGTTCAGTCTGTAGGGCTCTTCTCTGATCCCCAGTTCCCAAAACCGGCTTCTCATCGAGACGATTCAGCCGGTCGCCTCTAAGCGCTTAAAACATGCAGCTGCTTTGCAAAAATAATGATTCATTCCTCTTCTCGAAAGCCTTTCTTTAACCATTCATGAATCACAATGTGAATTTCAGTGTTTCATTTATCCTGCAAAGTTCTTATATCTTTGTTACTGACAGAAGGTTTTTTTTTCTTTCACTTCTCATTCTGCGGAATTTCAGGTGAGGCGGCGCCTCACTTGCCTCATCTGACGGGCCGCCACTGGTAGTTAAGCAGCTGTTTTACGATGACATCATTGACTGCTATGCATCCTTGAAAGACAGAATTGACCTTATTTATAAGAAACAGATGCATTTTTTCTCATGGATTCTCACTTTGTAACACTTCACCTGTTTCTCTAGTCACGAGCCACCACTTCCGCAGTCAGGGGCGTATTTAGAGGGGGGGGGGGGAGTGGCTGGCAAGGAGTCTTGGGCCCCGGAAGTGTTTCATTTTTGTTAAAATGCGTCTTGTATTATTGTATTAGAAAAAAATATATTTAATTTAATGAAATGCATCAACTCACATTAGAAAACAATATATTAATTTTTTCTTCTAGTTTTCATTAACTTTTATTTAGTCCTGATGGAATTAAAAAACTTCCATTTCTGCCGCCCCCCCCTCGAAAAAATTCTGTATACGCTCCTATCCGCAGTATTACGTAATCTACATCATGTGACGTACTATGTCACACATTCCTTTCACCGAGTCTGGACTAAACAGGCGGTTTAATGCTAGTCATAATATTACATTCTGTCAGATGGTTAAATAACAAAATTAACCACTTCTGAGATTAAAGAAAAATGAAATTTCAAACTGTTTGAGAAAAAAGACATTCTTGAAGAATATTACTTAATAAATATATTTAAAAAAGAGCGAGATTTTCACACTTCCCTGTTCAGCTGTGGCCAAGAGACAACCCCACCGTTATTTTGTTAGAAAAAATTCTGCTAGTATATATACCAATGAAGCAAACTCGTAAAGTTGGGAGTTGGACAGGAGCGACAATCACCCACTGCATTGATGCATTCCACCTTCTGGGTACTCGGTGGAATACATTACAGGCACTCAAGAATTCGCACGACGATTGTAAATAAATTACGTAAATCTGCATGCGCATGCCGTTTGTGCGAAGGCGGCCGCTAATGAACTTGGCCCACACGACTGCCTGAGAACAAAATGCATGGTGAACGATCGCGCTTGTTCAATTCTTTTAGTTAGTTCAAATAGTGAGTTTTTCTACAAGTAATAAACAAAGAACTGTTATTACCAGGGCCCAGACTTTGAGGACTAGGACTAGGAATTTTATGACCTAAAAACTGCTAGAAAATGCCCCATAAAAATGCATTTATGACCCCCCCCCTTCCAAAAAAAATGCCGTGTAAAACCAAAAAAATTACTTAACAAATGTACATCTTTTTAGCACGTCTTTTAAAAAACAAGATGGTGCTTATGTTACCGGTTTGTCCGTCCGTCTGTACCCACGATATCTCTGCAACTATTAGTCCTATTTCAAAAATCCTTTTTGCATTGGGAAGCTTGAAACATGCGAATGACGATCCTTTATTTCCTTTTTGCTTGCGATGTACAATTTTGCCGCTAGAGGGCGTAAACGCCGATGATGTCGAATTCAAAAATACGTTTTATTCCACATATTTGCTTCTAAACATCCGATTGAAAAAATTCTTTTATCTTTCGATTCCATTTTTGTCGAAGAGTATTTTAGATATAGTTACTTTTTCAAATTACGCATAGATTTTCCGCTAGGGGCGTAAAATTAAATTACATTTTTCCCGATAATTCTTCTTCTAAAACTCCGATTTGAAATTTTTTTCTTCAGCGGATACACCTCCTAATGGAAAATCTTTTGCATATAATTTTAAAGTTTTTGTAAAAAATACTTTGGCCACCAGGGGGCGTAAGGGTTAATTTTTGCTTCTGATGCATTTGCCATAAAATCTGAGCTTCTAAAATATCGACTGAAAATATTCTTTCGTGGACTGATGCCACTCACATAGATAAACCTTTTTGGAATATTTTCTTCTTAAAATATTCCACAGTTTCTCCGCCAGGGGTGTAGATGTATATCTTATTTTCGTCAATATCTCTACCTCTACTTAGTCCGATTTCAAAAGTTTCTTCTTTGTCGGATAGTGTTTTTAGTGTGACATGTTTTTCATATGATTTCAAAATTTTCAGGTAATTCATAAACTTTCCGCTAGGGGACGTAGCGGAAAGTTTATGAATTATATTGCGTTTCCCCCTGTATCTCTGCGTTTCCCCCTGTATCTCTGCTTCTAAATCTCCGATTTGAAAAATTCTTTCTGCACCGGATACAGTTCCTGATAGTAAATCTTTTGCACATAATTTTAAATGTTTGTAAAAAATGGTTTGGCCACCAGGTGGCGTAAGTCTTAATTTCCGCTTTAGATGTATTTGCAGCAAAATATGAGCTTCTATTATCTCGATTGAAATAAAAGTATTTTGCTGACCCATACTATTCATGTCGACAAACCTTTTAGGAACATTTTCTTTTTGAAATAATGCATGGTTTCTACGCCAGGTGGCGGAAATGTATATCTTATTTTTGTCAATATCTCTACTTCAAGGAGTCCGATTTGAAAAATTCCTTCTTTGTTTGATAGTGTTTCCGATGCGAAATGTTTTTCCTATAAATTCAAAATTTTCAAGTAAATCATACACTTTCCGCTAGGGGGCACAAAGGTAAATTGCGTTTTCTGCGTTATTTCTGCTTCTAAAACTCCGATTTGAAAAATTCTTTCTGTACCGCATACAAGACCTGATAAAAAATATTTTTCATAAAATTTCTAATGTTTGGTAAAGAATGGTTTGGCCACCAGGGGGCATAAGCGTTAATTTCTGCTTTTGATGTATTTGTAGCAAAATCTGGGCTTCTGAAAACTCGACTAATTTTTTTGTTTTTTCTTGGACCGATACCGCTCATATGGAAAAACCTTTTGAGAATACTTTCTTCCTAAAATAATGCATGGTTTTCCCACCAGGGGACGTAAAGTCACATCTTATATTTGTCGATATCTCTGTTTCTAAGAGTCCGATTTGAAAAATTATTTCTGTGTTGAAGAGCGTTTCAGGTGCGAAATGTTTCTCATATAAGTTCATGCTTTTCTTAAGGCACAAGTCTGCAACCAGAGGGCGTAAGCTCACGATTCCGTTTACAGCAATATCTGAGGGATTAAAAACCCGATTGAAGAACTTCTTTCTTCCGTCAGATACTATTGTTTTCCATACCGGTTTCATTGACTTTGAATAGCTTTGATAAATTTAATTTGCGTCAGAACGTATTCAAAAGACGTGCTTATTACACCCGAAAACTCGATGTCATCTTTCTTGTTTTTTATTTCCTTGCAAAACTAATTAATGAAAAAAAGAAGAAGAGGTGCATGAAACAAAACAAAAAGAATCTAAAAAAAAATGAATTTAATCTGTTGACTGTTGTTGCGTCAACTGAAATTCTTTATTTTACTAATCAACACATGACCTATAGGCAACGGTGCCGCACCGGTGGCGCAGTGGTCTAAGCGATGTCTTCTGATCCTTCATCCGAAAGGTGTTTGGGTTCGAATCCCGCTGTGGCATGGATGTTGTGTTTGTCTTACAGCACTGGCTCTCTCCCTTCCCTGGAGTCAGTGGCCCTAAATTAAGGACGGGGGACTGCTTATAGCCCTTTGAGTTTCTCACAGTGGTCGTTAAATCACCAATCAGCCGCCCCGGTGGCGCAGTGGTCTAAGAGATGGCCTCTGATCATTCGTCCGAAGGGGTCCGGGTTCGAATCCCGGTAAGGCATGGATGTTGTGTTTGTCTTTCGGCACTGGCTCTCTCCCTTCCCTGGAACCAGTGACCCTAAATTAGGGACGGGCGACTGCTTATAGCCCATTGAGTTGCTCACGGTGGTCGTTAAACCTCCAATCAAAAAAAAAAAAAAAAATCACCAATCAAAAAAAAAAAAAAAAAAAAAAAGGCAATGGCGGACTGGCAATTCACAAACGTGGCCCTGGAAGTTGTTTTTGAGGGGCCCATTATTGCGAAAAATTATCAAGGTACACCATCCCCCGCCCCCAAGAAAATAAGTTATGTCATCATCGCCGTATAGTCAGTGATATAGAAGGGACTTAGCGGCGCTAAGGCACTATTTTTCTAGGCTAAGCGGTGTGAAGGCGGTTTTTGAGGTTAACTGGAAGGAAAAGCAGGGCAAAGGATTTTTTTAGATGTTCAAATGTACAAAAATAGGGAAAACTGTGTTTTTCGTGCAAACATACTTAGTATCTTAACCAAATGTTCGTACTCCAGAGATGCCCCCCACCCCCTGGTCGAGGGATCTGGGGTACTGAATTTTGGCCATTTGTTTAAGATGGGTCATGGTTCGAGTCCCGACGAGGCATGGGAGAGACATCTGTCGGAGGACTCTGGCGCTTCTCTGGAACCAGTGGTCTCAAATTAGGGACAAGCGACTGCTAATGCCCTACGTCAGTATTTCTCAAACTTTGTTCTCTCATGGATTACTTCAAGCATTTCTTTACTTATCGCGGGCCACCAAGCGTGGGAGGGGGGCTTTCCTGGGAGAAATCTGAAATTGTAAAATACATGTATAATGTCTGAAACTAAGGTTGCCAACCATGGTTAATAATATTAAGACCTACCGGCCACCCTCATCGGCCGCTGAATGATGACTCCACCCCCCGTCCTGCTCCAAGGAAAGACACAACCAAAGTATCCCCCAATTTATGTGATTTATAGGCGGGCTTATAGATATGAGATCCGTCTCGATTGCCCATGAAATGTAATTTTTAGTTAATTTTAGCTTTTGATAAATTTTAAGCATTTTTTCAGCTGTTTGTTACCTGAAAATAATATCTTCCCCAAATAGGGCCGGCAAGCAGTTGCCAGGCTTGAGACAGAAAATCGCCAAAAATTCTGACCACGTGCTTAAAATACAAGTCGGCTGCCAACCGTATCTGAAACAAATTTAGAGGGCCTATATTTGATAAAGAAAGAAAGAGTTTGGTGAGTTATGATTTTATTTTGTCAGTTGTACAACGAAAAAGAGATCATTCGCTTAATTAAATGATTGACAATGCAGTCACATCGTGGGCGTAGTCAGGGAGGGGGTTTTGGGGGTTCAAATCGTTCTCGAAACGTTAAAAAGTAAGATTTACAACAGGTAATATTTATGGGAAATTACTTAAACCTTCTTCGAAAATCGCCCAATACCCCCAACCTCAGTTCTAGCTACGCCCATGACGCACGGGAAAAATTTCTCTATACAATTCAAGTTACATCATATGCAAAATGTCATCTGGATTTTCTCTTTTGATTTTAATACTTTTCTGAAAGTTCACGTATAAAGATTCAGTAACTAATAACAAAAATAATAACTTCGATAATAATCATAGCAACTGTGAGAGGGATGCTAGTGCTTGTGATCTTTTACCAAGCTCTCTATATCCGATTGGATGACTGGTAGTTTCCCTAGTAGAGTAGCTTTCACATCTAATCAACACTGCTGGCCACCCAAAATGCAACACCAAGAAGGAAGCATCCGATTGGCCTGAAATTCACGTTTCGGAGTTCGACAGAGGACGAATAGTGGCTTAGCGCGACAGCGGTTTATCGTACCGAGACATCGGTGCCCGTGTGGGACGACATCCAGCCACAGTGAGGCGAGTATGGATTCGTTGGGTGCAGGAGGGACGGACGGACCGACGTGAGCGATTGCCTCAGCCGCGGCATACCACCAAACGAGAGGACTGGCATGTTGTGCGGCGGGCATTGACGGCTCGCACCGCCACATCACGAACGTTAGCGCAGGAATTAGGGTGTGTTGCGCAACAACCTGTATCAGCACGTACCGTTCGACGTCGTCTGCAGGAGCGGGGACTTGTGGCACGGCGCCCGTTTCTCCGATTACCATTGACGTTACACCACCAGCGAGTGCGGCTGCAGTGGGCCGTTGAACGCCGCACCTGGACTACGGAATGGCACGACATTGTCTTCTCCGACGAATCCCGCTTCTGCCTGCAACACCACGATGATCGGATCCGTGTGTGGTGGCACCGCAGCGAGAGACTGTATGACGCCTGCATTATGCATCGCCATACCGGTCCATCGCCTGGCGTTATGGTTTGGGGTACAATTGGATATGACACCCGCACCCCTCTAGTACGCATCGCCGGTACACTCAACAACCACCGCTACATCTCCGACGTTTTGGAGCCTGTAGTCCTCCCTTACCTGCAGGACCTGCCAGCAGCCACGTTTCAACAGGACAATGCGCGCCCGCACGTGACACGCATCGTGCACAGCAATTCTTCACGGCCCAACAGGTGTCACTGCTGCCGTGGCCCACCTGTTCTCCCGATATGTCGCCCATCGAACACGTCTGGTTGTTGATCGGCAACCGAATGGCCCGGCAAGCACCACCCGCGGCTACGCCTGATGAACTGTGGCAACATGTGGAAGCAGCCTGGACAGACATACCCCAAGCCCACATCCAAAGCCTCTTTCGTTCGATGCCGCTTCGTGTAGCGGCCGTTATTGCCAGCCATGGGGGCCACACGAACTTTTGATGTCTGCGTGTTCCGCAAATCGCGCGGGCCTGTAAGCTCAATCGTTTCATCTTTGTATCTGTTGTTTTGTGTCCAGTAAATCTGGCTTTGCTATCTCGTGTCCGTCTTGGTGTTGCATTTTGGGTGGCCAGCAGTGTATATATATACATGTATATAATCGTGCTTTCATTCCTACGGTGCAACATTTCATCACACTGGGAATGAACCAACACGTATGGGAGATTTAATTGAGGAAGCTTTATACAAAACCGCTGTGTTTGTGATCAACACAAATGCACTCCCTCTGACGTGTCGCCCATCGGCCCATGGCCAGTTGGAATAACCACGGCCCTTGTCAAACCGATTTGATTCCGAAGGGTCTTTATTTTTCTTTTTTTTCTTTAAGAAAGCGGAACAACATGTACTTGCCTGGAATATCTCTTTCCATCCTCCCTAGTCCCCACCCAGTATGACCTAGCTCCCAGTCCCAGTGTCGATATCCCATTTAGAAAAGGAAGTAGCTTCTTGAGACAATAGCAGCAGTACAGCGGCACTTCCCTCGCTAAAAATTTCCCGAAGCACCTTTTTTACGTACGAATAAAATACAGTCGACACTGGGAAGTGATGTGCGTATGTTTATCTCAGTCTGGGATCATGCTGAATCAGGGAGCCCAAACAATAAAATACCCCCACACTACCTGTTTTCAGCTTGACAAGTCGCAGGGAAACGATGTGAATGGCAACTTCTCCAAATGTATGAAGGAAGTTAGGGTAGTGAGTGTTCGAGCTAAGAAACACTGATACAACATCTACATCTTCCCTATGGGCAAGATTATTCTGGCCCACCCATAATGTTCGTTCTTCACGATGGACGTTTCTTTGTGTCCAGAGGGTGACGATTGAGGATGAGATCCCAAGGGCCTTCAACGTGGCTTTAGAGCAACAGACGTTTCAACCACAGCCCTGGTTTTAACCTTCTTCAGTCTTGACACGGATGGTTAATTCGTTATTACCTTCAATGCAATCACGCCGACAACCCATCCCCTCCCCTCAGTGAGCCAATTTCTTATTATCACACCATTCCACCATCCCGTTGCCCAGTGGCGTAGGAACGCTTTTGATTTAGGGGGGTACAAGCTCATAAACCTTACATCTCAAGGATTAAGCCATCCATGGATGCCCCCTCCAAAAATTTTTTTTTGGGGGGGGGGGGGGTAGTATATTAGAGTTTTTATAAAATACGTATACTCATCAGGAATTCATCCGAATGAACATTGTTATCATCATATTATTATTAATTATTACCATTATTATTTTTATTGCTGACAAAAAGTTCACATTATTAATTTCTTATCAGAAAATGAATGGAGAAGTTTTTTTTTTTTTGTGTGTTCTCTCTTGTTAATTTTTGTACTTTGTTTTTCCATTAAAATATTGAGCAGGGACAAGTCAACATTAGGATGAATTTCTGTCAGCAGGGTTTGGAAAAGAGGGATTTCTCATTAAATGTTATATAACTCTTCACAAGAACGAATTAAATTTCTTATCCTTTTTGTTTACGTTAATAAAGTAAAACCGCAGTAAGATAAAAACTGCTCTACCCGCGAAGCATACCATTGAAGCATTATGAAGTCTATATTAAAAACTTTGAACGATACATAGGCTGACAATTGATGTAAAAAGCACATTGGTCTGGTGCAAAGCTGGTGGAGATATTGAGGAATTGGAGTTCTATGAGTGGTATGTGAAATCCGTAATGCACTTGTTGTATTGCTACAGATCTTAAGACAGAAAACAATTTTAGTGCCGGGGCTGCGGGCGCTGAAATGTCCACTTGTGCATTAATTTTTTTTTTAAAGTGCAGAAAGGACGAGCTGATCAAGATGCATGGAATTTTAAGAGAAAAGAAACACTGATCACAAGTATGTTATCAAGCCCTAGCCCTACCATATGCTGTTTGAAGTTATTAACAAAAACCTCGCACTCCTCGTTTCCCCGCAGAATTAATTTGCTGGAGTTTCCCAGATGGTTGGCCAGTTTTTGGTGGATGAAAAGCCTCCCACTACAAGCTTCGGATATAAAAAAAAAAACCAGATGACCCGTGATATTTCTTTGAAACAAAAGAGAATAAAAAAAAAAAGTAGCATATAAATTTTACAGTTCACTCTATATGAATGATTGGTTTGTGTTTGCTCATATCTGGGGGGTACAGTAGATATTAATGTACCCCTCTCCAAAATTTGGGTGGTACATTGTACCCCTGTACACCCCCCCCGTTCCTACGCCACTGCCGTTGTTCTACTCGTGAACTTTTGGCGGTGACATAAAAAGGTCGTGTTTTCTAACTCTGCCGATTGGAGAAGATATCCAGTGCGATTTTGACGGTGTGATGTGATGGAGGGGGGGGTACAACTACAAGTGTTTGAGCGGTATGGAACTTCCTTATCATGCTCTGATGTCACTAGGCGTGTGAATCTTTACCCTCAGCTTCGTACAAGATTTCTTTCTTTCTTTAGTGTATGTACAACTCATAATGAACGCTCCAGAGATGCATTGTTTTTTAAGATGCAGTTTTTCAACGCAATTTTCGGGGGTTAATTAGAAAAGGAATTGAGATAGCCCCGCCATAAAGGTATGCACATGCAGAAAGTTTTTTATATTTTCCGTAGCATTTTCACAAACATTAAAATCTGCCTTAAGGTAATATGAAACTATAACAAAGCGTGTAAAAAAATCCGAGTCAGTTGTTCTGATTAGGTGATGCATAAACTATACAGTAGGACCATGTAAAATGGACTTCCTTATTAGTATGATTAAAAAGCATCAGGGGCGCCGAAAAACGGGATGGGGGGGGGAGAAGTAGGTGAATCTTGTCCATTTAATAGTTTTAAGTGTGATCAGTGTCGTCTATCCAATATTTTACGCCCTGTTTAATTAAATAATTTCTTGTACGAGTGCATGCCATTTTCGACATACGTGAATTAAAATATTCCTCAAAACAAACTCCTATGAAATAAAGGGTATGGAGGGATTTTTCTCTCTCAGCTGTTTACAGTTACATTCCTGCCGGCTTCCCGAACTGAAGCCGACCGGAATTTTTCTCCTCCGAATTTTCTACACTTTGGTTAGCTTTTTGTTTGAGTAAACGAGCTAATTTTTCATTTTCTACAAACATTTGGAAATAAAATATTTCTGGATATTTTATGAAACCAAGAGGTGCATATTTAGAAATAATATTAGTTTTTTTTTCACTTTTATTTGCCTATTATGAACAAGTACAATTGCGTTTTCAAGTTTAAAACACACGTCGAATCCTGTATTTCGTCTTTTTCGCACTGTTTTTTAATTTTTCCTCTGACAACGGAATAAGCAGAAGTGTGTTAGCTTCCTCCCAGATCTGATATGTAAGTCTGCGCTCCCCTCACCTAATAATTTGGCTAATTCAGCGCCCCCGAGAAGCACTATATTGTGTGTCGTTTGATAGTTTCAAGCACAGTAGGAGCCGTTGTAGCTCTTCTTTTTGCTTCCCCACGACTTAAGCGTCACAAAACATATGCACAGGTTGGAACAAATAACATTTTGCTAAGAGAAATGGCATATTTTTTTCAATATTTTCCTTTTCTTGAGATAGTGCCCCATCACTTTTATTGGGAGGGGGGGCAAATAGCAAAGCCTCCAATTTTTGCACCCTTGCATCAGCAACTAATGCAACCACCTAGCTGATGACTGTTCGGAAAGAAAAATTAAAAAAATTACATTCTTAGAAAATTTGTCACATACATGAAAATTATTTTCGTTTGACGCAACCTCCCCCCCCCTCCCCCATAAAATAAGCATTTCATACAACCAAAATTTTGTACAGCGACTGGTCGTATAATGAGGGATTTCTGTACAAGCGGTTTAGGAAAACTGAGCATACATATTTCAGGAGGTACTGCAAAAATTGCACTGCACATTCTTGGCCAATTTTCATACAGCCTTTTCTCCTGCACAAGGAAAGCAACACTTTTTTTTTTTTTTTTTTATGAAAATCTGACTTGTGCGAGCGCGATAAACATCAATGAAAAATGAACTCAGAACTCCATCAAAATAAACAACGTATTCTTGTACCAATTGGAAACACGCGCAGAAACGGAGGAGAGCATGGGATCCGAGCTTCCCGTGTTATATTTATACAAATTTTAAGTTTGTGCCTACACAACTGTTCTTAGTAAAAATAAATGTCCCCGAACATTAAAAAAAAAAAGTTGAAAGTTTTTCTGGCATAAGATGTATGAATATTTATCCAGGCACAAAGTATGATCGGAACACTGTGCCCTTTAACTCACTATTTTAAAGGTTGTCCAGATGGTAATCGGAAAAGTCCTATAATGAATAAAGCTTCTACTACTAAGCTAATTATAGTGAATATAGCTTTCACTAATATTATAATGAATTCAATGCTTGTACTAAGCTTAGTATAATGCTTTATAATGCTTCTGCTACTGAATTATGATGAATTCAGCTTCTTGTAAGCTAATGGTTGTTGTGTTATTAGTTATGAATAAACTTTCCTGCTAGTAGTGTAGTAATAATAATGAACAAGTTTATAACTGGTAGTAATGTTGTAGTAGTAATTAAGATGAATAAAGTCTTATGCTGGTTGTTACTAATAACACTAAATGAAATAAACCTAACAGCCAGACAGAGGTCTGACAGTACTATGAACTGAGAAAAACGTACTTACTTAAAACCTTTTATGCGTAACATCACAGCCTCTCCTTGACAAATGTCAACCCCGCCTTCTCGTGGTGCATCCTGTTCCCACTAAAGGGGCTCTGACGACCGCAAATAGCGGTATAACTATACCATCGGGATCAGAGGAAATGCTATCCCACACTCACCAACCCGCTTGGCCAGCGTGGTGAGTTATGGCCAAACACCTCCAAAATGACTCTACAACTTAAATCTTGGCCCTCAGTCTCCGGCAGCTGGAATGTACCTGGCCAAGGCAGCGGCCAGTGCGACATGAAGGCAGAGGGTGCTAAGAATCCCCGGAGGACCGGACTAGGCTGCCATTTGATGCTGACCTTGGCTACCTACAACGGACGCTCCCTATCTTCTGATTCAAGGCTTCTTGAATTGGAAGAGGAACTACAAAGGATCAAGTGGGACATCGTCGGGCTGAGTGAGATAAGGAGAAAAGGAGAAGATCTCATTGAACTGAAAAGTGGACATCTCTTCTATTATCGTGGGACAGATACTGGCAGAACTAGTGGTGTTGGATTTATAATAAACAAGAAACTGAAGGATAAAGTGGTAGAAGTTGAAAGTTCCTCTGACAGAGCTGCACGACTCGTTATCCAACTATCGAGAAGATACCAGGCTCAGATTATTCAAACTTATGCACCCACCACAAGTCATCCTGAAGAAGAAATTGAAGAATTTTATGAGGAAATTCGTCATCTAAATACACTGCTGGACAATTGCTAAGGACGGATCATAAACGGCTATATAGCGCATAAAAAAGTAAGTGTGGTTGGATGCCAAGTGAAATAAAATAATGTCAGATGCCAGGACGTTACAAGAAAGACAATTTATTGTGCTCTGAAATCAATCCAGAAGGCTTTGGAACGTGTTCAAGGGACAAACAGGCCATTTTGTGCAGAATACGTAAACGTGAAAAAAATGCAATTACCGTCCGCAGGCGTTCCGGCGTAAAATGTCAATACGGGATATGGCCACCATGGAGGGGGATGCAAGATTCCACACGTCGTGTCATGCTTTGCACAACATTATCAAGCAGCTGTTGGGGTAATTTATCCCATTCCTCTGTCAGTGCACGGATGAGGGTGTCCTTGTTTATTGGAGGGCATTGGCGACCAGCAAGACTCCTCCCCAAAGCATCCCACACATTTTCGATGGGATTCAGATCTGGAGAACGTGCTGGCTATACGAGGCGTTGAATATCCTCGCTCTCAAGACACTCCTGGAGAGCGACTGTTCGATGACATGTTGCGTTGTCGTCCATGAAAATGAATCTATCACCGACAGCACCAAGGAATATGCGAACATGAGGTAGCAGAACATCATTAATGTATCGTTGCCCAGTCATAGTCCCAGTTGGAAGCACATAGAGGGACGTACGGCCATTGATCATGATGCCAGCCCATACCATGACACTACATGTCGGATATCGGTCCCTTTCCTGTATGTTTGCTGGACAATATGCAGTACCACTATCACGCCAGATCAGTTGTCGTCGACAATCAGACGATAGACTGTATCTACTCTCATCTAAGAAGAGGACAGCAGACCAGTCGTTATCGGTCCAATTGCGATGTTGATGGCACCATTGCAAACGGGCGGTACGGTGACGTCTGGACAATGGGATGCACAGAACAGGACGGCGGGCGTATAGTCCTCCTTCATGCAAACGTCTGGCGACAGTTTTTCGGGAGATCCGCTTGCCAGTAGCAGCCATAAACTGATTTGCTACCTCACTAGATGTGCTGCGCCGGTGTCTTTTTGTTGATAGCACTATGTACCGATCTTCTGCACGTGTCGTACTGCGAACACGACCTCCCCCGTGACGTTTGCTGCACTCTCCATTTGTTTGAAATGATTTCCAAAGCCTTGAAACAACACTGTGGCTGACGTCGAAATCCCTGGCAACATCTGTTATTTTTCGCCCTTCTTCAATCTTGCCAATAATACGGCCACGCGTAAAATCATCTAGGTGATGTCGGGAAGACATACTGAAAATTGCAAGTTCGTCAATTGATTCTTTCCCTTTCAACTTTGCGTTTGAACAACAACGGTCAATACGCGTCAAATCCTTTATATCTCTTATCAGCGCTATGACGTCACGAACAAGTTCGGCAATCCAAAATTTGCATACGCACAACACGTCTTACTGTATCCCGCACTTATGCTAATTTCCACATTTTCCTGCCTTCCATTTTATGGTTGCTATCATTGCTATTGTCATCCGTCCTTAGCAATTGTCCGGCAGTGTAATAAAGGTAAGCAGCACTTGAAGATAATTATGGGAGATTTCAATGCAAAAATAGGGCACCGGCAACAGAATGAAACTTCAGTAGGTAAATTCGGTCACGGCAACAGAAACCAGCGTGGAAATACTCTCGTTGAGTTTGCAGAGGCAGAAGGATTTTTCATCTTGAATTCCTTTTTCAAGAAAAAGCCACACAGGAAATGGACATGGAGACATCCAATTGGGACGACAAGTGAAATTGATTTTATTATGTGTAACAAAAAATTCGTCATCGAAGACTGCAGTGTGCTAAACAAGTTCAACACAGGTAGTGACCATAGATTGGTGAGATGTAAGATGCACCTCAACACTAAACTGGAACGTGGCAAGCTCATAAGACAAACAAAATGTATTGACATAACCAACCTTAAAAAACACCATAATACTTTCAAGTTGGAACTGAAGAACAGATTCTCTGCTTTAGAAGGCCTAACATCGGAAGAAGTGGATATTTCGGAAGTTAACAGAAAAGTAACCAAAGCTCTTATGGAAACAGCAACAAAATTAGCTGGGTCTAAGAACAAGTTGCATGTAAACAAATTATCAGGAAAAACCAAAATGTTGATGCAAAAAAGAAGACAGATGAGGACAACTAAAGAAGATGTGACTTCCAAAGTGGAATATATAGAGCTATGCAAGACAGCACGAAAAAGTATCACTGAAGACGTAAGGAAATTCAACTGTGAGCTAGTGAGGAAAGCAATTGAAAACAACCAAAGCCTAAAGATAGCAAAGGGACATCTCAGTAAGGGAAGAAAACAGATTATGGCTCTGAGAAAAGAAGATGGTTCTATAACAAGAAATAGAGGCGAAATTTTGACAAGAGTGAAAGATTTCTACTCCAAATTATATGAAAGGGATGATACATGTACTCCAGACATCATGAAAGGTACCAGAGTTCTTCCAGTCCTCCCAGCAGAAGTTGCTCATGCAATCAAGAACATGAAGCGGGGGAAAGCTCCAGGAGAAGATGGAATTACTATAGACATCATACAAGAAGCAAGTGGAGAAATCGAAACAGTACTCGCCCAAATTTTCACTCGATGCCTTAATGAAGGGAAGATTCCTGAGGATTGGAACAATGCTACAATGATCCTGCTACATAAGAAAGGTGACATTGAGGATCTCAGGAACTACAGACCTATCAGCCTCCTATCAGTGGTTTATAAAATCTTCACTAAAGTTCTTTCACACCGCTTGAAGGTAACACTGGACATGGCTCAACCGAGAGAACAAGCTGGATTCAGGAGTGGCTACAGCACAATAGATCATATCCATGTACTGAGAGAACTAATTGAAAGAGCGAGGGAATATGAACTTCCATTGTGCATGGCTTTTATCGATTATGAAAAAGCCTTTGATTCGGTGAAACCATCAGCAGTTACCACGGCTCTGAAATCCTGCGGTATTGAAGATGCATACATTAATATTATTAATAACATCTATGAAAATGCAAGTGCAAAGATTCGGCTGTTTGAAAATACAACACACATAAAAATTGGAAAGGGGGTGAGACAAGGTGACACCATATCTCCGAAGCTCTTTAATGCCACATTGGAAAATGTCTTTCAATCACTGAACTGGGAAAACAAAGGGATAAAGATTAATGGAGATTATCTAACCCACCTTCGTTTTGCTGATGACGTAGTCATTTTTGCAACTACCCCATCAGAGCTGCAGAGTATGATCCAGGAACTTGCTGACAAGAGTAAAGAAGTGGGATTAAAAATGAACTTTCAGAAGACAAAAGTGATGTTCAATGCTTTTACAAGAAATGAAGATTTATCGATTGATGGAGAAAAACTGGAGATAACAGATACGTATGTTTATCTTGGACAGCAGATATCAAGTGAGGGTCACATTGATGAAGAAATTAATCGGCGTACAAAACTTGCCTGGAGAGCTTTTGGAAGAAACAGCATAATTTTCAAGAGCAATATGCCATTATGTCTTAAAAGAAAAGTGTTTGATCAATGCATCCTTCCAGTGCTTACGTATGGTGCAGAGACGTGGACCTTAACTAAAAGAGACATACAAAGGCTGCAGACAACTCAAAGAAGCATGGAGAGGTGCATGCTTGGTATAACCAGGAGAGATAAGAAGAGGAACTCGTGGATCCGAAAAATGACGAGAGTGGAAGACATCATGATCAGAGTTAAATCCCTGAAATGGCAATGGGCTGGACATACTGCCAGAAGGACAGACCATAGATGGACAGCCGAAATTTTAGATTGGATTCCAAGGGACAGGAAAAGACCCAGAAAAAGACCACATGGGAGATGGGTGGATGAAATTCGTAAATATGCGGGAGTGACATGGAGGAGACTGGCACAAGACAGACCGTTGTGGAGGAAACTTGGGGAGACCTTCGTCCAGCAGTGGATTGATAATGGTTGACAATGATGATGATGATGATTATGAACTTCTACTGGTATCATCACACACACACTTCACACACAGCTACTCAAATAACACGTAGCTCCTTGCACATGAACGAAGCTCTACACTCATAAACAACAGCTCTCTGACACATAAACAACAGCTCTCCACATAAACAAACGCTCTCCCTATACAACAACAAACGCTCTCCCTACGTATCGTTGAACGCGCCTATTTATACTGGCTACCACCACGTCATGACTTACACTCATTGCCAGATCTCATTCAGCGGGTGAAATAACATCTCGTTCAGTAAGAAGATAATTTACATAGGAAAATAAAATAACCAGAGATAGTAAAAATCGAAAGGAAAGTGAATCGAGAGTATTCGTTACATCATCTCCCCCTTAATTTTTTTTTTTTTTTTTTTGTTTTGTTCGAAAAACCTATCAATTTTGGAGTGTAAGTCTTACACTTCGTTGATTGACGTTTATCGACCTCTTTTCTGTTGTTGTTGTTTGGTGGCAGCAGTATGTACAATCTCAAACTTGGCATGACAAAATCAAGAAATCTGTATTCGTCTGTGAAACACTTGTATTTTTGAACAAAACAAACCTGCATCGGCATACCTTCCTTTTATTCTGCCTAGCAGGAATCACTTTTTTAATTTCAAATTACGTTCTCATTATTCGTTGAATACACACCAACTGTATCAGCAGCGAAGATTGCCTGGAGCTGCCTAACAGTAACAATTTTATTATTTTACACCTAAGCACATAGATATATATATAAAAATTTGGATTAGTAGATGGACATAGAAGAAATATAAAAAAAAAAACACATATATACACAAAAAAAGAATGCATAGGCCCACACGAAAAAAAGAAATTCTGACACGCCAACTGGTCGTGCAGGAAAAACAACACATGGAGAAAAGAACCTGTCCACGAGAACTTACTTATCTCGAGGACGCATAAAAAACTCTAGTACGATAACGTTTTCCAGGCCTAATCGGACTGGTAAATTCAGGTGGCTTAGAGCGTTTCAAGGATTTGAATGGATCTGGAACATCTGCATTCTGTCGGTCAAGAAATCCCGGCGGCTGACAGGAACGGTCAGGAACGGCTGAAATCCGTCGGTCAGGAACGGCTGAAGTCTGGCGGTCCGGAAATCTCTGCGGCTGATAGGAACGGTCAGGAACGGCTGAAATCCGTCGGTCAGGAACGGCTGAAGTCTGGCGGTCCGGAAATCCCTGCGGCTGACAGGAACAGTCAGGAACGGCTGAAGTCCGGCGATCAGGAACGGCCGAAGTCTGGCGGTCCGGAAATCCCTGCGGCTGATAGGAACGGGCTCCCCCAGGCTTTTGATATGTAGTCCCTTTGTGCTGGGGCCCGTAGTGTCCTTCCAGCATTCTTTTGGACGGACGTGGCTCCGGCCACATCGTTTGCTTTCGCTTTCGCCCTTGTGGCATGAGAGTAGCAGCAGGCATCGGCCCTGTTTGCCCTGAGCGTAGGTTCCAGGGGCGAAACCCGGGCGGATGCAAGGATCTCTGCCTTCGTCGCTGTTGCGGCGAAGCAGATTGGGGAGACAAGTTACGTTTTTGACCAGCTTTTGGTGGTGCTGGACGGTTTGGAATTGGTGTTTGACGTTTAGGAATAGTCAAATTATTGTTCATAACTGATAAATCAGAAATATCCTAAGCCTCTGAGTCGCTGCTGTAATTTAGTGGTCGTGCAGGGCGATGTTTATTCCTGCCTATAGGAATACTCTCTGATGAGGTATTCAAGGAAGTAGGAGCTTGTGTTGGTGCAGAGTTATCAGGAAATGGTGCAGCAATAGTCTTGGCAATGGTTGGAGGGAAAGGAACGATACTAGTATTTGAAGAACTTGATTCGAGCCTTGGTCTCATGGGAGAATCAGGTTGCATGTTTGGAAACCCGTCTTGAGGAGGGGAGGGTGAAGAAAAAATCACTGGAGATTCTTCAAAAATGTTTGTTGGTTCGTCCAAAATTTCTGGAGGTTGATCGTGAGATATAGACTCTTGAGTCTGTGGAACAGAAGGTTGAGTAGGGTTGATTATAAAATCGATATTTCGTTCATGATACTTGAGACACTGAGCAACGTGTACGTATTGAAATTGATTGTCAGGTTTTTCAAGAACAATGTTATTTTCAAACACATTTGCCACCCGATATGGACCTTCGTAGCTGGGTGCAAATTTCTTCACTAAAGTATGAGAAACAGAAGACTGGAAGTGCGTTTCCACGAGAGTGAGATCTCCAACGACAAGATCTGGTTCCCTACGCCTAGTATTATAATATCTTGCTTGAGCCGCTTGTGCTCCTAGCATTGCAACACGAGCTTTTTCTGCCATGATTCGTACTGATTGCGGAGTTGGTCGCTGGTTTAGTTCGTCGATAATCCCCGTTAAATTTTCAAAAGGGGTTTTAATTTTGCGACCCAGAAAAAGTTCTGCAGGAGTAATTTTAGTAGATTCGTGAACAGACGAGCGGAGGGCGAACGACAAAAGCTCAAGATGGTCATCCCATCGTTCGTGATGATCCATGACAAATGTAGCAATCATTTTCACTAGCGTGCGGTTTACTCGTTCCGCGGGATTACTCTGGGGATGATATGGGGAAATGAATTTATGCTTAATGTGTAGTCTCGCACACATTCTTTCAAAAATGTCAGAAATAAATTGTGGACCATTATCCGAAACTACTTTATTAGGTGCACCATATCTAGAGAATACTTCATTAACTAATACATTACAAATAACTTCTGCCGTAGTGGCTTTAATGGGAAAAACTTCAACTCATTTAGAAAAATTACCAGTTAATACTAAAACATAACGAGCTTTGTATTTAACAGATAAAGGATAAGCTCCCAATAAATCTATGGAAATAATGTCAAAAACATGAGAACTTGAACTAGATTTCAAGTGACCGGCCGGTCTTACATTACGGTAATTATTAATCTGACACAAGTGACATGATTGAACGTATGCGAGCACACTTTGGTACATGCCAGGCCAATAGGCAACATCCCGCAATTTACAACGGGTCTTGCGGATACCTAAATGGCCTGCAAGAGGTTTGTCATGAAATTCGTTTAAAAGGGCCATTCTAAGGGTTCGCGGAATACATGGGCGAAACTCTGCCCTAGTAGTCCTAGATTTCGTATAGTAAAGAAGACCCTCTATGACTTCAAAATGCTGTGACCTTCCAGCCAGAGAAGGATCACTTTGTAGGGGCGAACCCGAAAGCAAAAAATTATATATATCCCCAAAATCTGGATCATTTATTAATTCCGCCATTATCTGCTCTCTGGATGTTATATCAGCTATTAGAAGTAAAGTCTGACATCCAGGAGTAGTTTCTGTGGGGACCCCACTAATCGGAACGCGAGACAATGCGTTCGGTAATTGATTCTTATGACCTGGCTGATACGAAATTTTGATATTGCTCTCTTGTAACTTCAGAGCCCACTTCATAAGTCTTTGAGATAGGTGCTTAGAAGAATTCAAATACTGAAGGGCAGAATGATCCGTAATTATGTTAACTGTCAATTCGTTAAGATAACATTGAAATTTGTTAAGAGCATACACAACAGCAAGACATTCACGTTCCGTAGCTGAATAATTGCGTTCAGCTTTGGCTAAAGTACGAGACGCAAAAGCTATTGGATGCCCAGCTTGTGACAAAACGCAACCAAGACCAACTCCGGATGCGTCAGTATAAATATCAAATTCCTTAGTATGATCCGGGAAAGCCAACACCGGAGGCTGAGTCAACGCAGACTTCAGTGTTTCAAACGCAGCGTTAGCCTGAGGTGTCCAAACAAACTTCTTGTATTTACGTTTCAAAGCATACAATGGCTCACAGATTGTAGCATAAGCGGGGACGAACTGCTGATACCATCCGGTCATTCCCAGAAAGCGTGATAGTTCTTTTGCTGTTTTAGGCCGAGGAAAGTCAACAATAGGCCTAATTTTTTCATTATCCGTAAATAAGCCGTGGGGAGTGATTTTCAACCCCAGATATACAATCTCGTCCCTCACTATCTGGCATTTACTAGGTTTTAATATCAAGCCAGCATTGTATATGAGTTGGAACACCTGTTTGAGCAGAGAAAGGTGCTCGTCAAAAGTCTCGGATGTAATAATAATGTCATCCAAATATACATGCACATGGGGACCCAGAACAGGTCTGAGAACCGTATCCATAAGCTTTTGGAAAGTAGCAGGTGCAGAAGCTAGTCCAAAGGGCATACGCAGGTATTCATAAGCCCCAAAAGGAGTCACAAAGCCTGTTTTATCGACAGAGTCCGGATGTACCGCCACCTGCCAATATCCACTCGCCAAATCCAAGGTTGACATCCATTTAGTTGATGACAGGTCATGCAAAATATGCGACATGACAGGTAGTGGATAATTGATCGTTTTTGTGACTTGGTTGATCTTGCGAAAATCTGTCACAAAACGAAATTCATTGAGTTGTTTCTTTGGAACCAAAAAGGCAGGAACAGACCAGGCGCTTGTTGATTCCCTTATTATGCCCTGTTTAATCATTTCAGAAATTTGACGTTGCATTTCCTGTTTCTTATGGGGAGCACAAGGGTAAGGTTTCGTCGCAATCGGTTTCGAACCCTCAGTGTCAATGACATGATAAACCACCTGTGTGAAACCAGGTTGATCTGAAAATAAACCAGGGCTTTCCTGCAAAAGTAGAGAAAGCTGGTTTCGTTGACTCTCATTCAATTGGTTACTCAATAACAAACTCTTTATATCCATAGGAACCGTAGGAATCATTTCGACAGGTAAAAGGAAATCACATGTTGTACGAAATTCAAAGTTATTTGAAACGTATGAATAAAGTCCATTCCCATTAGACATTTAACAGGTAGTTCGTCTATAAGCAGGAAAGAATGCATAAAACGAGCCTTTCCCAGCCCTAGAGATAATGTGACAGTTCCTGTGATACTGAAGATTTCGTTATTTGCACCTCGCAAATACTGCGTCGCAGGCTGAACGAGTGTTGCAGGAAAATTGTCAGTGCAAAACTTCGTATTTAGGGCTGATATTTCAGAAAGAGTGTCGAACTTTGTCTCAACAATAATATCTTCAATTGTCAAGAATACATCAGGAAACTGAGGAGTTTGGACAGTCACTAATACTGTTTTAGGGTCAGAATGCTTGGTATCAGGAAGCAGGACCGACCCTTGGTCTACTTCCTTTGGAAGTTTAAAGGATTCCTGGTTGGATTATCATGCGGTCTGAAACCTCGACAATGCCGGGTATCGGGAAAATTTTCACGATGAGGAAAACTGCGTGAAACCTGCGTCGGGAACTCCGCGTGTCTGTTGATATTGTCATATCTATTACTTCTTCCCTCAGCACGGGCAGAAAAATCATCATTGTCCTGAGAATGAAAACGTTCCGAATGCTGCGGATTGGAACGGGGTCGAGCATACTGTGCATTTGTACGATATCCCGAAGATTGTTCAGAAACTCGCGGTTGGTTTGCCACTCTTCTGTGTGGTGGAACGTATGAAGCTTGGGCGTGCACTTGTGTATGCTCGCGCTGAAAGGTATTATGCCTATTATGCCGCTGAGGGTTTTCGTAATAAGCCTCGCGGGGTGCCCGAGCATGGTGAGTTGAACCATGTTTGCCATGTCGCTCTTCATACGTTCGTATGAGGCGAAGGCATTCATGAATTGTAGCAGGGTGTCGAACCTCAAGAAAATCTTGTAAAAATGGGTCGAGCTGCTGCAATAGGGTATCCAACATGTCGACATGACTGGCATGTGGATCCCATAAGTTATATAAGCGTGTTGTTTCCAACGCAAATGCAACAGGGCTATCGTTGGGTCCTTGCTGACGAGAAAAAAGTTGTTGTGCAAGGCTAGCTCGACTGAGGCCGAAAGGAAAGACCTCCAAAAATTCTGCTCGGAAATTCTCATAATGAGAATCCGGGTTCGACACTCTCCACTGCCGATACCAGGTCTTAGCGGTATCCTTCAAGCAAGTGCCTGCGATTTGTACTTTGCAGTCTTCAGGAATATTGTATAGATCAAAATGATCTTCCAAATCTTCGAGGGACTTTAAGGATCCCTCCAACCCATTGAAATGAATTGTTCCTGCATGCGGCACGAAATGGGCCAGCATTCTGCTTCGCTGAGAGGATTGAACTCCCTCAGGTACGACCCGCGACTCAGAGTAATAAGAAGCTGGTGCATTACGAAATTGTGAAGAATGCCTGGGTACTTGTAGATCACTTATACCAAAGTGAGCCCACAGGCTTCTTGCAGATGGTCGAAATTAATCCCATCACCACCGAAACTTGCCTTAGGGTGAAAAATTGAAGTTGTCTCAGGTAGTGAAGACATGTGTAATAATTGTCAAGATCTCGTGTTCGAGAAAAGTTCGGGCGCCAATTATAATGAATAAAGCTTCTACTACTAAGCTAATTATAGTGAATATAGCTTTCACTAATATTATAATGAATTCAATGCTTGTACTAAGCTTAGTATAATGCTTTATAATGCTTCTGCTACTGAATTATGATGAATTCAGCTTCTTGTAAGCTAATGGTTGTTGTGTTATTAATTATGAATAAACTTTCCTGCTAGTAGTGTAGTAATAATAATGAACAAGTTTATAACTGGTAGTAATGTTGTAGTAGTAATTAAGATGAATAAAGTCTTATGCTGGTTGTTACTAATAACACTAAATGAAATAAACCTAACAGCCAGACAGAGGTCTGACAGTACTATGAACTGAGAAAAACGTACTTACTTAAAACCTTTTATTATGAACTTCTACTGGTATCATCACACACACTTCACACACAGCTACTCAAATAACACGTAGCTCCTTGCACATGAACGAAGCTCTACACTCATAAACAACAGCTCTCTGACACATAAACAACAGCTCTCTGACACATAAACAACAGCTCTCCCTATACAACAACAAACGCTCTCTCTATACAACAACAAACGCTCTCCCTATACAACAACAAACGCTCTCCCTACGTATCGTTGAACGCGCCTATTTATACTGGCTACCACCACGTCATGACTTACACTCATTGCCAGATCTCATTCAGCGGGTGAAATAACATCTCGTTCAGTAAGAAGATAATTTACATAGGAAAATAAAATAACCAGAGGTAGTAAAAATCAAAAGGAAAGTGAATCGAGAGTATTCGTTACAGTCCCCCATAAAAAAACTCCTCAACAGGAAAAGTCCCTCACCTTTTTCAGTCGGGGACCGTGCACAAATTGCAGTTTATACAAAATATCGAGTGTGGGGGAAATATCCGGGGTCACCATTTCCATCTTCACGCTTTAAAACAAGATGCAGTCGTACAACGAGCACAAAAATGTGGGGGAAATTTCGGTGATCGTCATTTCAACTTTTACCGCTGTTTATAGAAAAAACCAGTCTTATAATTAGCTGGACGGGGGTAGGGGAAATTTTCGGGTTCGGCATTTCGACTTTTACTCACTTTATAGTAAAAACAAAACGGTCTTATAAGTAGCTGGATGAGTCGGGAAAATTTCCGGGTTAGTATTACGACTATTGGCACGGTTTTTAGTGAAAAACGATCTTACAATTAGCAGGCTGACAGGGTGCGGGAAATTTTCAGGGTCGGCATTTCGATTTTCACCGCAGTTCACAGTAAAAACAATGGTCTTACGATTAGTAGGATGCGGTGGGGGAAATTTCCGAGGTCGGCTTGCAAGTTTTACCGAGTTTAAAACAAGATGAAGCCGTACAAGTAGCACAAATATGGGGGGGGTCGGCATTTTTTATTCCATCGTGCTCATGTTCGTAAATAACGTTTACGTAACTAAAATTTTTAATATTGCGATATTACTCAGGCAGAAAATATTCATGGACTACCCCCCGCTGGATACACCACTGGTATGTCACAATTCACCTCCCTTCTCTCCGGTAGAGGCAGCTGTGATATATTCAGATCATCTGACACGTTCTGAAGTTTTTGCCCGCAAAGCGGGCATCTGTAAAGTGACAGAATGGAAGATTTTACGGTCGCGTTTATTAAACCAAAGTTTTAAAGATTTTTTTGGGGGGGGGATATTTATATGAACAAGAAACTGAACGATAAAGTTGTAGAAGTTGAAAGTTCCTCAGACAGAGCTGCACGGCTCGTTATCCAACTCTCGAGAAGATACAAGGCTCAGATTATTCAAACTTATGCACCCACCACAAGTCATCCTGAAGAAGAAATTGAAGAATTCCATGAGGAAATTCGTCATCTAAATAATAAAGGTAAGCAGCACTTGAAGATAATTATGGGAGATTTCAATGCAAAAATAGGGCAACGGCAACAGAATGAAACTTCAGTAGGTAAATTCGGTCACGGCAACAGAAACCAGCGTGGAAATACTCTCGTTGAGTTTGCAGAGGCAGAAGGGTTTTTCATCTTGAACTCCTTTTTCAAGAAAATGGACATGGAGACATCCAAATGGGACGACAAGTGAAATTGATTTTATTATGTGTAACAAAAAAATCGGCATAGAAGACTGCAGTGTGCTAAACAAGTTCAACACAGGTAGTGACCATAGATTGGTGAGATGTAAGATGCACCTCAACACTAAACTCGAACGTAGCAAGTTCATAAGACAAACAAAATGTATTGACATAACCAACCTTAAAAAAACACCATAATAACTTCAAGTTGGAACTGAAGAACAGATTCTCTGCGTTAGAAAGCCTAACATCGGAAGAAGTGGATATTTCTGAAGTTAACAGAAAAGTAACCAAAGCTCTTATGGAAACAGCAACAAAATTAGCTGGGTCTAAGAACAAGTTGCATGTGAACAAGTTATCAGGAAAAACCAAAATGCTGATGCAAAAAAGAAGAGAGATGAGGACAACTAAAGGAGATGTGACTTCCCAAGGGGAATATATAGAGCTATGCAAGACATTACGAAAAAGTATCCCTGAAGACGTAAGGAATTTCAACTGTGAACTAGTGAGGAAAGCAATTGAAAACAACCAAAGCCTAAAGATAGCAAAGGGACATCTCAGTAAGGGAAGAAAACAGATTATGGCACTGATAAAAGAAGATGGTTCTGTAACAAGAAATAGAGGCGAAATTTTGACAAGAGTGAAAGATTTCTACTCCAAATTATATGAAAGGGATGATACATGTACTCCAGACATCATGAAAGGTACCAGTACCAGAGTTCTTCCAGTCCTCCCAGCAGAAGTTGCACATGCAATCAAGAACATGAAGCGGGGAAAGGCTCCAGGAGAAGATGGAAGTACTGTAGACATCATACAAGAAGCAAGTGGAGAAATCGAAACAGTACTCGCCCAAATTTTCACTCGATGCCTTAATGAAGAGAAGATTCCTGAGGATTGGAACAACGCTACAATGATCCTGCTACATAAAAAAGGTCACATTGAGGATCTCAGGAACTACAGACCTATCAGCCTCATATCAATGGTTTATAAAATCTTCACTAAAGTTTTTTCACACCGTTTGAAGGTAACACTGGACATGGCTCAACCGAGAGAACAAGCTGGATTCAGGAGTGGCTACAGCACAATAGACCATATCCACGTATTGAGAGAACTAATTGAAAGAGCGAGGGAATATGAACTTCCATTGTGCATGGCGTTTATCGATTATGAAAAAGCCTTTGATTCGGTGAAACCATCAGTAGTTACAATGGCTCTGAAATCGTGCGGTATTGAAGATGCGTACATTAATATTATTAATAACATCTATGAAAATGCAAGTGCAAAGCTTCGGCTGTTTGAAATTACAACACACATAAAAATTGGAAAGGGAGTGAGGCAAGGTGACACCATATCTCCGAAGCTCCTTAATGCCACATTGGAAAATGTCTTTCAATCACTGAACTGGGAAAACAAAGGGTCAGAGATTAATGGAGATTATCTAACCCACCTTCGTTTTGCTGATGACGTAGTGATTTTTGCGACTACCCCATCAGAGCTGCAGAGTATGATCCAGGAACTTGCTGACAAGAGTAAAGAATTTGGGTTAAAAAAGGAACTTTCAGAAGACAAAAGTGATGTTCAATGTTTTTACAAGAAATGAAGATTTATCGATTGATGGAGAAAAGCTGGAGATAACAGACACGTACGTTTATCTTGGACAGCAGATATCAAGTGAGGGTCAAATTGATGAAGAAATTAATCGGCGTACAAAACTTGCCTGGAGAGCTTTTGGAAGAAACAGCATAATTTTCAAGAGCAATATGCCATTATGTCTTAAAAGAAAAGTGTTTGATCAATGCATCCTTCCAGTGCTTACGTATGGTGCAGAGACGTGGACCTTAACTTAAAGAGACATACAAAGGCTGCAGACAACTCAAAGAAGCATGAAGAGGTACATGCTTGGTATAACTAGGAGAGGTAAGAAAAGGAACTCGTGGATCCGAAAAATGACAAGAGTGGAAGACATCATGATCAGACTTAAATCCCTGAAATGGCAATGGGCTGGACATACTGCCAGAAGGACAGACCATCGATGGACAGCCGAAATTTTAGATTGGATTCTAAGGGACAGGAAAAGACGCAGAAGAACCCACATGGGAGATGGGTGGATGAAATTCGAAAGTATGCGGGAGTGACATGGAGGAGACTGGCACAAGACAGACCGTTGTGGAGGAAACTTGGGGAGACCTTCGTGCAGCAGTGGATTGATAATGGTTGACAATGATGATGATGATGATATGAGGCATTCGTATTTTGTAGAAACTATAAATTTGTGGGTAACAGAAAGTTATGTTTTTAAAGGTATTTACTTCTTACACTTTTTAAAATGAAGAATAAAATTTTCAAATTTTTTCACTCATTGGGGGGGGGGGGGGGGGGGGGGACTGGGCTCGCACCCGGGCGACAAGTGCCCTCGGCGCGGCCCTGCTCGGTTATTCTGAATTTCAATTTTGACAGTAGATTTCCATTATTGACAGTGGATCAGGCTCCGGGAATTTAGGTTTTACTTATATGCAAACGAAAGTTTAAACTTAATCTAGTATAAGAAATATTTCCTAAAACGTATTTTAGATATGCGACTTTAAAGGGTACAGAAAAAGACAAAAAGTTAGAATTAATTAAATAAAAGCTTTTTTAATCGAACTGAATAACGTGGAAATGTTTTGATCAGAATGCACTGGGAAACATTTAAATAATTAAATTTAATCCTTGATAAATAAATATCAATATTTTATGCCACGAGAATTCCGTACATAACTGAATTTCTGCGGTTTAATGAATATTTCTTGATACCAATAGATGGCGCCACATGACAGAGAAATATTTAACTAGCTGTTGTTTTTGCCCACAGGAGACAACGAATCCTGGATAACAGCGGTTTCTTAGACAACAAAAGGAAAATATGAACCTCTGATTTCTTTCGTATCTTTTTTTTTTTTTTTTATCTTTTCAATGAGAATGCCCCATCCTCCTTTTAAATCTTACTTTTCGAGGCAGAAGAATCTCTTCGAGACGAAGGTATGAATTCAGAAACCAACACTCCAAAATGTAATTGCCGTAAATGTGTCAAATTAAAGTATCATATCTGATGGAAATAAAACTTGGTTCCTTAGAATAGAAACAATCGACATCATAACGTGGGGGGAGGGCGGAAGAAAAGACAAACGGCTACGGCAATCACTGAACCTGCGGGATCCCCAGCGGCAAGGCAGTCATCTGAAAATATCTGTGGGACTGTGGACGATTCAGAGTTGCCGGGGGCTGTACACAGAGAAGCATCGGCTTTGGGCCCAGGGCTGGCACTGAATTACGGCCACTTTCGGGAAGCTTTTCCATTTCTCTATAAGTTGTTCTGCTATCAGTTATTTTTAGCGAAACGTTGTAAGGTTATATTTGTTGGGGGAAGGGTGATGCAGGGCCGTAGCTTGGGGGACGCCAGAGCAGGCTCAGCCTCCCCTACGAAAGACCTTTGCCGCCCCGGTGGCGTAGTGGTCTAAGCGCTGGCTTATGACCATTCGTCCGAGAAAAGGTTCGGGGTCAAATCCCGGTCAGGCATAGATGCTGTGTTTGTCTTACGGCACTGGCTCTCTTCTTTCCCTGGAATCAGTGACCATAAATTAGTTATTAGGGACGGGCGACTGCTTATAGCCCTTTGAGTTGCTTACGGTGGTCGTTAAACCTCCAACACAAACAAAACAGTAGCACACTTAAAAACCGACTACCGTTGGACAACTGAATTACTAGACTGTATATCAAAGGACAGGAAAAGACCCAGAAAAAGACCACATGGGAGATGGGTGGATGAAATTCGTAAATATGCGGGAGTGACATGGAGGAGACTGGCACAAGACAGACCGTTGTGGAGGAAACTTGGGGAGACCTTCGTCCAGCAGTGGATTGATAATGGTTGACGATGATGATGATGATATCAAAGGACAAAAAAGACGTGAGAGACGGGTGGTTTTTTTTTTATTGGAAGTTTAACGACCACCGTGAGCAACTCAATGGGCTATAAGCAGTCGCCCGACCTTAATTTAGGGTCAGTGGTTCCAGTGCAGCGAGAGAGCCAGTGCCGTAAGACGAACACAATACCCATACCTCACCGGGATTCGAACCCGGACCCCTTTCGGAAGAATGATCAGAGACCATCGCTGAGACGAATTGGTGGCACTTGCGTACAGTGGCACTTGCGTACATCTCAAATTTGGTGGCACTTGCGTACATGTCAAGGCGTTCCCGAATCTAACAGGTGCAGCATAGGAAAAGAGTTGGCACTTGCGTACAACTCTCTTTCTCTCTCGAGAGACAGACTGGTATGGAAACGCGCCTGTCCTCGCTATGACGTCACAACGGTCATAAATCGTTCCCTCGTCGGAGCTTAAAAATAGTCCTCAAACAAAGGAATAACCCAGTCCTTCTCTTCTACGGCTCTGTCCTGAAAGGAAAAGGTTGACCGACAACCAATAGCGTTCCAGAACGTCTATTGCCAGACTATTGTACGCCAAAAATCTTAGACTGTTTTGTCATTGCTTCTTAACGAGAAGGTCATTTGAGTATTTTTGTAAGCCCTTTGCAAATTTCTATCACAGTGAGCAGTTAGATGGATATGATGGAAATCATAGAGAGCACAATGAAGAAACCTTCTGCCATATATGATGGGCACCAATATCGTCAACACCGAACTAACAGAGAAAATGTCATTAGTTGGTTATGCATTAACGAAAAAACTGCAGTGTCGTGGCTCCTTAAAATCAAAAGATGGGAAAATACTTGAAGTTTCTAACCACATTTGCAAACCTGACATAGCAGCAACTGACGTTGCAAAGCATTTATCTAACACAAGAAAACGGGCTCGAGAAGAAGATATGCCTGTATCAAAAATTTACCACCAAGAACTGAGTCCTCTGTTTAATCGCGGATACGATATTGTGACAAACATTCCTATTTTGCCCTCAGTAAAGTCACAACTATATCGTATATGACGCAAAGAACAAGGATTGACGAAAGAACCAAAGACGTCGCAAGAAATCCAGATTCCTGATGATGTGTTGGCAATGGAAGACGGAACAAGTTTCTTGCTGGCTAATGATGGCCACGAAGTCAGAACTTTAGTATTTGCTAGTGAAAAAGGACGGAGCACCCTGAAAAACTGGAAATGGTTTTTTGCTGATGGAACTTTTCAATGTTGCAGTAAGCAGTTCTACCAGCTATATACAGTTCACGCTGATTTAAGTAGTAATGAAGATGAAGTCACTATTGTTCCAATAATTTTCGCCCTACTTTAAAAAAAAATGATGATACATATGTGAAACTTTTCACAAATTTAAAAGAAGCAGGATGGAATCCACATTCAGTGACTTTAGACTTTGAGGTTGCAGCTATTAAAGCCTTGGAAAGTATATATCCGTTAGTAAAGGTTTCAGGATGCAACTTTCATTTTAACCAATGTCTGTGGCGGCATGTTCAGTCACTTGGATTAGCCAGTTATTATAAAGAAAATGAAGAAATTAGACTTCATGTGCGCAGCATTAGCACATCTTCCAGATGTAGACATAGATAACGGATGGTTATCAATTCAAGAAAGTTCACCGCCACAACCAAAGTTGCAGGAATTTTACGATTATTTTGTGAATGAATGGCTAGAAAATTCTGTCTTTACAACTAGCATGTGGAACTGTCATAATCTACAGCACAGAACCAATAATGCGGTAGAGGGCTGGAATAATAAGTTTAACACCTTAATGAGTAGACCACATCCTGAAATCAAGACCCTCATTCAAAGTTTAAAGGAAGAATCTAAGTACAGTGACTTTCTTATAAATCGAACAGACCTTAATCTTGAAGGAAAGAAACGATCTAAAAAGTACATCAAATTGGATCAGCGAATTTCTAGAACTCTGCGACATTACGCAAGATGTAAAGAAGTGTTTGAAGTCTTTAGCTTATATTGCTAAACTAGAGTACATTTTGAAAAAGTGAATTGAAATATCTATGAAGAAAAAAATTAAAAAATGTTCGTTTGCGCACATAAAAAAAACAAAAGCAAGAAAAGTTTTAAACACGCCAGCATAGATGCTGCCAGTCCTAAGCCTGGATAAAGTATGAAGGAAAGTTAAAATCATTCGAAATATGGGTCACAGTGACAGTGGTATCCCCGAACATTACAGGGGAAATCTAAGGTTGTACGCAAGTGCCACCTCTTTTCCTATGCTGCACCTGTTAGATTCGGGAACGCCTTGATATGCACGCAAGTCCCACCAAATTTGACATGTACGCAAGTGTCACTACACCGAAATTTCGAATCGTAGTGCACCCCCTCACTTCCCTTTTCCCGGAACAAACAGAAGAAAAACAGTGCCTAAGGAGCTTTGTTAGGGATTAGGACCACCTGACCACTTAGGGGCCGTCCATAAAGTATGTCCGTGATTTTTTACTATTTTTAGACTCCCCCATATCACATTTTGTCCTATTGTTGACCCCCCCCCCCATAGAAAGTACTTCCTAATTCCTGCTACCAGGGGCGGCGGAAAGAGAAGTTCGTTGACCGGGCCCAAAATTTGGAATCGTGGTACACCCGCTCCTTTCCCGATTCCAGGAACGAACAGAAGAAAAGCAATGCCTCAGGAGCTTTGTTAGTGTTTAGAAACGAACAGAAGAAAAACAATGCCTCAGGAGCTTTGTTGGGATTAGAAACGAACAGAAGAAAAACAATGCCTCAGGAGCTTTCTTGGGATTAGAAACGAACAGAAGAAAAACAATACCTCAGGAGCTTTGTTGGGATTAGAAACGAACAGAAGAAAAACAATGCCTCAGGAGCTTTCTTGGGATTAGAAACGAACAGAAGAAAAACAAAGCCCTCAGGAGCTTTGTTGGGATTAGAAACGAACAGAAGAAAAACAATGCCTCAGGAGCTTTCTTGGGATTAGAAACGAACAGAAGAAAAACAATACCTCAGGAGCTTTGTTGGGATTAGAAACGAACAGAAGAAAAACAATGCCTCAGGAGCTTTCTTGGGATTAGAAACGAACAAAGAAAAACAATGCCTCAGGAGCTTCGTTGGGATTACAAACGAACAGAAGAAAAAGAATGCCTCAGGAGCTTTGTTGGGATTAGAAACGAACAGAAGAAAAACAATGCCTCAGGAGCTTTCTTGGGATTAGAAACGAACAGAAGAAAATCAATACCTCAGGAGCTTTGTTGGGATTAGAAACGAACAGAAGAAAAACAATGCCTCAGGAGCTTTCTTGGGATTAGAAATGAACAGAAGAAAAATAAAACCCTCAGGAGCTTTGTTGGGATTAGAAACGAACAGAAGAAAAACAATGCCTCAGGAGCTTAGTTGGGATTAGAAACGAACAGAAGAAAAAGAATGCCTCAGGAGCTTTGTTGGGATTAGAAACGAACAGAAGAAAAACAATGCCTCAGGAGCTTTGTTAGGGATTAGGACCACCAGACCACTTACCTAGAGGAACTTTCTAAGACACATCACAACAATCCCGCATATGCAAAAAAAAAAAAAAAAAATCTTAGCTGAAATCATTGACCGGGACCGGGCCCTGGCAGCTGGGCGGTTCCGCCGCTACTGCCTGCTACCCCCTTTATTTTTGGCAACTGCTTTTAGAAGTCCGTTGAGAAACAGAAAGAAAGCATGTAATTATTTAAAGGAATCTTTCATATATTTACACTTTTTCTCCAGAAAATATTTATTATTTACACATTAATTTATTCCCAAATGCCACCCGAACTTTATCATTTTGAAATAAAGATCTCCAAATGAACGCACGCATTCAAGATTGCAACACTCCCGATCATAGCATCCACAAAACACGATACATTTAATTAATACATTTCTTAGTGAAAGTACGAGAACTTAATATTAATTTTCTGATTTAGGTAAATATCATCAGAAATCTGAAATATTTCATACCTTTTTTTAACTATTAAAAGAAGAAAAGAGAAAACAAAACAAAGACATTTTCCTTTCGTTGTCTAAGAAACCCCTGTTGCCGCCCCGGTGGCGCAGTGGTCTAAGGCGCTGCCTCTGATCATTCGTCCGTAAGGGGTCCGGGTTCGAATCCCGGTGAGGCATGGATGTTGTGTTTGTCTTACGGCACTGGCTCTCTCCTTCCCTGGAACCAGTGACCCTAAATTAGGGACGGGCGACTGCTTATAGCCCATTGAGTTGCTCACGGTGGTCGTTAAACCTCCAATCAAAAAAAAAAAAAAAAAAACCCTGTTATCCAGGATTTGTTGTCTGATGTGGCCAACAACAACAGCTAGTTAAATATTTCCCTATCATGTGGCGCCATCTTTTGGTATCAAGAAATATCTTTAAACCGAGAAATTCAGTTATTTCAAAATATACTATATTGGCAAAAACATAGGGAATACAGGCGTACCACATATGGCAAAATAAACAACAAAACAATGAGCGATACTGATGAAATATTACAGGTGAATGTGATACGGCTGTCAACTAAGGATGACAAAATGTTAAAATCGATAATAAGGAACAATATATGCTTGAGGAAGATGATGCACAAGCAAAAGTAATGATTAATTAATAAAGCATGTGATGACGTGCAGAGTGAAAGCAGAGCACAAAACAACAGGTAAATATATTTACAAGAACATGGCTGTACAACGCAGTGCACAAAAAGAAGGGAACATGTAAAACACAACAAAAGCATATACTACGATAAAGGTACAGAAGTTCCCACAATCCAGGAAGCCACACGATATGTGACAAAAACATGATAAGTATTACAGAACATAGTGGAAACTTGGGCAAACTCCCCAAGTGAAACACAAGGATACACAAAATACAAACAGCAAGCCGTGCAGTATTGCATCGGTCCAAAAAACAACATGGGACGAGCAAAAAATACATGACGTCAAAGAATGTGAAAATGCAAGACAGAAATAAGGTATAAATTAAAAGATACAACACAATGCAGCAAGAAAAAACAGAAAGAACAAAGTATCGCAGGGCAATACCTCTCGTATTGCTCCTAGAGAACAAATACACGGTGCGCAACTCAATGAAGGTACAGGCAGCAAAAGCAGACACATGAGTGAAGAATAAGTATTAAGGACAGGTGCAACGAAGAAACAAATACAACACGGTACATGCACACGAATTACACAAAAATTGCAGAAAACCCCTACAATACAAATCATAAGCAGTTACATGACAAACACTTAGTAGACGCTGTGACGAAGCACCAGGAAGAGAGAACACAAAATCTCGACTGATGCATTTAGATCTTCGAAGCTGGAAAAAAACAAAAAATCAGAAAGAAAGATGAATGGAAGATCCAGTGATTTCGAACCAACCGGTCCCCTGCGCCCAGGTAGACCGGAAAGAGGCTTGAGATTGAGGGGTGGAAGCAGCGAAGTTCTCCAGGCGTAGTCGAGACACGATGCGTATGTACGGCAGTGGTTCTCAAACTTTTTAGCCCGTGGAACCCTTTTTCCTACAACGTCTAGCAAATGGAACCCCTCTATAGAGACTATTTAAAAATTAATATACCTATATGCCTCTTATTTATCACTGATTTGAAATAAAAATAAAATGAAAAAATAAGCAATCAGTAAAAAGGTAATGTAGAGCCAAGAAAATTTATTATGCCAATGATGCAAGTATTCAATAATGAAAAATTTAATGTGATGAATGGCTTACCTTTTTATTGCCAAATAATTCTTTAAAATTCGGTTCTATCGAAGAAAAATGTAATCTTGTATGGGGCTCTGCATTCAGCTTATTCCGGTGCTTAGTTTGTGTTGAGGCATACACAGAAAAGCAAGTTTCCCACAGATAGGTTGTCGCAAATGGTATGAGTACTGACACAGCTTTTTCCGATAATAATGGATATTCTCCTTTCAAACTGCACCAAAAATTCTGTCATTGGCACTGTTTCATAAAGAGATGTCACTGAAGAATCTGACGTCAGTTCAATACATTTTTCATATTCATTCAGGAGGTTTCTCATTTATAACAAATGAATTTTTAATCCATAATTCACTTTTTATTTTTTCGTGCTGCTCATCAGGAAAATAGTGACTCATTGTATCGTGGAGTTTTTCCAGATGTTGGGTGATTTCATCATATTGTTTGTTTTCTATTTCTGAGTCCAACCCTGACAGAAAGTTTCTCACGGTTGAAAAGCAGTCAAGTTCGTGGCTGCAGACACAACTGGTCCAAAATTGTAGCTTTTTTTTAAATGCCACAATTTTGTCTCGGTAGTGAATACATCAATTTGCTTTCCTTGAAGTGAAAAATTGTCAGTTTTGAAAAAATAATCAGATGGATAAGCCACTCGAAATAACCACTCTCTATCATTTAATCGATCTTCCAAATAAAAGTGGTTATCTATGAAGAAAGCATGCACTTCAGCTCGAAGTTCAAAAAAGCGTTCCAATATTTTACCTCGAGATAACCACCTCACTTCCGCGTGTAAAAGCAATGACGTATGCGCACTTCCCATATAATCGCACAAGATTTTAAACAATCTATTATTCAGAGGACGAGCTTTTATGAAGTTTATCATTTTACCTACTTCATATAGGGCGCTTTTTAGATGGAGAGGCAAATTCTTCGCGGCAAGAGCTTGCCTTAGAATCATACAGTGACTACTAGTACAGTGCTTTGCAATCATTTTGATACGTGCGACAATACCAGATGTTTTTCCCACCATAGCTTTGGCACCATCTGTACAAATATCAACGCAATTTTCCCAAGGAATTTCATTTCCTTCAAAGAAGGACTTTAAAATATTGAAGATCTATGCTGCAGTTGCATGAGCTGTTAGCGGCTTGCATAAAAAAAAAAAAATCTTCTGCTACAGATGCTTCATACGGATATTTTACAACAAGTTAGCAAAATCATGCAATGCATTGATTATGATGCGCTTTCCAACATACTACAAATCATTACTCAAGTTTTTACTCAAGTTATGAGGAAAATGGCTGTGGAATAAATCTCACTCCTGTGCCCTGACCTTTGATCCCATTTCGATGATATTCAACAGAACTGGTTCAGTATACCTCCGAAATAACATAATAAAGTTTTGTCGCAATCGAATCAATTTTACGTAAGTTATGATGCATAAGGGCTATGGAATAGATCCCGCTTCTGTGTCCTAACCTCTGACCCCATTTCGCCCATTTTCAATAGGATTCGTCCCCAGGCAGGCCTCTACAACATACTAACATTTCATCCAAATTGAAACAGTTTTACGTAAGTTATGACGCATAATAGCGATGGAAGTGATTCCGCTCCTATGTCCTGACCTTTGACGCCCATTTAGCCAATTTTCAACAGGGGTTGTCCCCAGGTGGTCCCCTACCACATACTAGAATTTAATCGAAATCGAACCTTTTTTACGTTAGTTATGACGCATAAGAGCAGTGGAATGGATCCCGCTCCTTTGTCCTGACCTTTGACCCCATTTCGTTCACTTTCGATAGGGTTCCTTCCCAGGTGTTCTCCTACCACATACTAAAATTTCATCGAAATCGAAAGATTTTTACGCGAGGTATCGTGCGGACGAATACCTCGCGTGACGTAATGAGGCAGATGGGAATCGCGACCATCTGCTCGCAAGCGTGTGACGTCATGAAACTTTAATAGGATCCACATACAGCGCGTGACGTAATGAAACAGATGGCGTGACCGCGCGCCAACATCTAAAACGCGAGATTGTGACGTCATAAGATTTCTAAGCATGGGTTACATTAATGGGACGAAGCCATGACACCAAAAACGTGATAATTCGGGGTGGTTATTTAACCCACTAAACGAATTTTAAGGTGTCCCAAAAGATCTCACGGATTGTGAAGTCGCATGACTTTTATTAAAAGTTCTTAAAATCACTACGGGGTTTCTTGGAGTGAGTTACGTGTGGTTCGTCCCCAGGCGGTCCCCTAGCACATAATAAAATTTCATTGAAATCGAACCGCATTTAGGCAAGTTATGACGCATAAGTGCAATTGAATGGATCCCGCTCCTACGTCGTGACCTTTGACCCCATTTGTCCCATTTTCAATAGGGTTCGTCCCTAGGTGGTCCCCTACCACATACTAAAACTTCATCGAAATCGAACCATTTTTACGCCAGTTATCGTGCGGACAGACGGACAAAGCTGGAGCACATACGCTTCTTCAACCTACGGTTGGAAAGCGTAAAAAACGAGCAATATCGCGAGACCTGACACGTCTGGAGACTCATCCATTTGCAAAGCAAAAGCGCAAGACTTGATGCGAAAAATAAGTTCCTCTTTTACGCTGCCTGCTATTTCCTGCACTCCGCGAGACACTGTATCATTTGATAGCGGAATTTTCGATATTTCTTTGGCCGTTTTTTCCCCAAGTGTACACTTAACCATGTCAATAACACATGGCTTGATTAGATTATCTGCTATTGTATGAGGTTCACCTGCTCGTGCTATTTGATACACTGTATAAAACTGACTGTAGATTTTACGGGTTTAAACCGTTTTCCAGGGTGCCAACACAAAACCGTAAAATCTACAGGCAAGTTTTTACAGTGTAGTTTACTAAAAAGGAAGCCTCTGTAGCTTTTTCATTCGCTGTATGTGCTGCAGGAATTTTTTTTTTTCATTTTTAAAAGTTCATCACGCTTGCGCACAAAAAAACTCAACATTCTTATCTTTGAGCTCTCGATGTGTAGTCTCCAAATGGCGTCGCAGTTTGGCAGGTGCCATTGAATTACACTGCTGGACAATTGCTAAGGACGGATCATAAACGGCTATATAGCGCATAAAAAAGTAAGTGTGGTTGGATGCCAAGTGAAATAAAATAATGTCAGAATGCCAGGACATTACAAGAAAGACGATTTATTGTGCTCTGAAATCCAGAAGGCTTTGGAACGTGTTCAAGGGACAAACAGGCCATTTTGTGCAGAATACGTAAACGTGAAAAAAATGCAATTACCGTCCGCAGGCGTTCCGGCGTAAGATGTCAATACGAGATATGGCCACCATGGAGGGCGATGCAAGATTCCACACGTCGTGTCATGCTTTGCACAACATTATCAAGCAGCTGTTGGGGTAATTTATCCCATTCCTCTGTCACTGCACGGATGAGGGTGTCCTTGTTTATTGGAGGGCATTGGCGACCAGCAAGCTCCTCCCCAAAGCATCCCACACATTTTCAATGGGATTCAGATCTGGAGAACGTGCTGGCCATACGAGGCGTTCAATATCCTCGCTCTCAAGACACTCCTGGACAGCGACTGTTCGATGACATGTTGCGTTGTCGTCCATGAAAATGAATCTATCACCGACAGCACCACGGAACATGCGAACATGAGGTAGCAGAACATCATTAATGTATCGTTGGCCAGTCATAGTCCCAGTTGGAAGCACATAGAGGGACGTACGGCCAGTGATCATGATGCCAGCCCATACCATGACACTACATGTCGGATATCGGTCCCTTTCCTGTATGTATGCTGGACAGTATGCAGTACCACTATCACGCCAGATCAGTTGTCGTCGACAATCAGACGATAGACTGTATCTACTCTCATCTGAGAAGAGGACAGCAGACCAGTCGTTTTCAGTCCAATTGCGATGTTGATGGCACCATTGCAAACGGGCGGTACGGTGACGTCTGGACAATGGGATGCACACAACAGGACGGCGGGCGTATAGTCCTCCTTCATGCAAACGTCTGGCGACAGTTTATCGGGAGATCCGCTTGCCAGTAGCAGCCATAAACTGATTTGCTACCTCACTAGCTGTGCTGTGCCGGTGGTTTTTTTGTTGATAGCACTATGTACCGATCTTCTGCAGGTGTCGTACTGCGAACACGACCTCGCCCGTGACGTTTGCTACACTCTCCATTTGTTTGAAATGATTTCTAAAGCCTTGAAACAACACTGTGGCTGACGTCGAACTCCCTGGCAACATCTGTTATTTTTCGCCCTTCTTCAATCTTGCCAATAATACGGCCACGCGTAAAATCATCTAGGTGATTTCGGGAAGACATACTGAAAATTGCAAGTTCATCAATTGATTCTTTCCATTTCAATTTTGCGTTTGAACAACAACGGTCAGTACGCGTCAAATTGTTTATATCTCTTATCAGCGCTATGACGTCACGAACAAGTTCGGCAATCCAAAATTTGCATACGCACAACACGTCTTACTGTATCCCGCACTTATGCTAATTTCCACATTTTCCTGCCTTCCATTTTATGGTTGCTATCGTTGCTATTGTCATCCGTCCTTAGCAATTGTTCAGCAGTGTACAACCACAAGGATAATGAAATTGTCGGGACTACTCAAAGGTGTGATTATGTTTTTAGAGTGGAAACCGTGCATAGGTGTCCACTCTGAAAACAACTCAGACACCATGCACAGGAGGCGTCAATGTAACATTTGGGAAGGCACCGTTAGTAAACGCCAGAGATAACATTAATTTGCTAAATTCTGGTCTGGCGCTAACAGCCTCAAAAATGCACCACGCAGTAGACCAGAAGGAGCTATTGATGATGCCGGGTTGGAAGTCTTGACTGAATACGATCTACGTCAAACAGTACGAGAACTTGCCGAGAAATTCTGGGTACAATAAAACCATTTTTTAACATCTAACGGCCACTGACAAAGTGAAGAAAATGGGTAAATGGATCTCATGTGAAGTTTTTGGGTCCGGATTCGAATCCTGTGAGGCACGGATGTTGTGTTTGTCTTACGGCACTGGCTATCTCCCTCCCCTGGAGCCAGTGACCCTAAATTAGGGTCGGGCGACTGCTTATAGCCCACTGAGTTGCTCTAGGTGGTCGTTAAACCTCCAATTAAGAAGACAAAAGAAGATTTTGAATTTTTTTTTGATCGAGGGTTTAACGACCACCGTGAGCAACTCAAAGGGATATGAGCAGTCACCCTTCCCTAATTTAGAGCCACTGGTTCCAGGGAAGGGAGAGAGCCAGTGCCGTAAGACAAACACAACATCCATACCTCACGGGATTCGAACCCGGACCCTTCACGGACGAATGGTCATAAGCCATCGCTTAGAACACTGCGCTTCCAGGACGGCGCTTGTCAAGTTTTAAGGTTAGGTTTAATGTTTGTACGTTGTAAGTTTACTGTAAGATTTAAATGTTTAGCTGTAAACTTTGTCTCTGAACATGCAAATATTGCACACTTGTAAGTACAAAAAAGGGTCTGGGTTCGAATCCCGGTCAGGCATGGATGTTGTTGTTGTCTTACGGCACTGGCTCTCTCCCTTCCCTGGAACCAGTGACCCTAAATTAGGGACGGGCGACTGCTTATAGCCCATTGAGTTGTTCACGGTGGTCGTTAAACCCCCAATAAAAAAAACTATCCCACAAGTGTTCAGGATAGCTGCCTTCTGTATATAGTTCATGTAGGTGTTATGTTGAAGGTCTAGTGTCTGTATAGAGCTGCGAATGGTCTTAGGTACAATTCCTGTGGCTGATATTACTATGGAGACAGTAGTGACGTTCTCCATATTGAGTTGCTCACGGTGGTCGTTAAACCTCCAATCAAAAAAAAAAAAGTACAAAAAAAGAAAAACAACCGCAACAACTACAACGAAGCACCCAGAAGAAATCATCCAATCGATATGAAAATTGGCATGTGCAATGTACTTGCATAAGAAAGGAAATGATTGCAATGCCTGAACAGTTGGGCCATTTATTCGGATAAAACAGCCACACAAGTAGAACAAGTCAGTACGTTGTAGCGTCACTTCTGGTTCGGGTACAAATGGGTTACCCGGCCTGACATAGACGCATCATCGAGTTTACATTAGGTGCAGACAGCACTCCTATCCACGCAGCACTGGCTGCCATAAGTCACCGTCCGTACTGCAAGTGACGTCACATCAGGGCACGACGCAGCCGCAGATGAGAAGCTGCTTTGAAACCAATGAAATAAAAGCTTATAGGCGTATAAACAGATAAAATGAGGAATTCAATAGTCTTTATCAATTATACACAAGCTTGCTGTTTTATCAACTGCATAATTTAGTTCTTTCTTTTCCTATATGTGACGTCACGCCAAAGATTAGCTGTGACCTATGGCGGGATAGTCAGTGGTTTCCCCATCTAATATAAGCTCGATGAGATGCATACAGTTCACGGATAGTGTCCTGAGGTATAGCATGCCAGATGGTGTCCAAATTGCGGGACAGATCACCGACATTTCGGTATGGACGTAGGAGGCGTTGCATCATGTCCCAAACATATTCGATCCGTGGGAGATCGGATGATCGGGCTCGTCATGGAAGGGTGTCGACATTACAAAGGCAGGCCTGCCAGAGCCGTGCCGTGTATGGCCGGGCGTTATCTTGTTGAAAAAGTGTTCGGTGATGCTACGACAAGAATCGCAACACAACAGGCCGTATAACGCCGTTGACGTACCGTTCAGCCCTTAGAGGGGCGCAGAGGGCTACCAAAGATGTCCGTCTATCGCAGGAAATGATTCCCCAGACAGTCACTCGCGGTGTGGGAGGCGTGTGCCGTTCCACGGTAAAGGCAGGATCCGTGCGCTGTCCGTCTCGTCTCCAGACACGTATGCGCTGATCATCGTTTCCAACTGCAAACCGTGACTCATCACTGAAGACAACACGACGCCACTGAACACAATACCATGTTGATCAGGCCCAACACCTTTGCAACCAGCGCTGGCGATGCTCGCTGGTCAGTGCTAGGGGTGGAGTGGCCTCTTCGAATGTAGTCCTCACGCCGCAAGTCGGTTAGCAACAGTCCAGTTGACCACTTCCGTACCTGTAGACGACGCAACATGGCCACGGATGATTGAGAGCGACGAATTCGGCTCTGTTCATGCGGCTCCCACAATAGCTCGATCCTCGCGTTCTGTTGTTGCCCTCGGACGTCCATTGCCCCCGTGCCGCTGGGCAGTGTCCTCCTTGACCCATTGGCGCCAACATCGTCCGATTGCCTCGTCGTACCGACCTAAATGCCTGGAGATACAGTGACTTGACCAACCGGCCTTTCTCAGCCCAGCTATACGTCCTCTCTCAAACTCGCTCACACTGAGAAAAACGTCTTGCTAATTCAGCAAAAAAATTGTTGAATCAACCAAATATTTTTGTCGATATGCAGTCAACAAAAATGTTTGCTGAATTTACAAAAGTATTTTGCTGAAAATTATTGCTGATTCTACCAATTTTATTGTCATCATGACAAAACGTTTTGTTCATTTAACAAATTGCCCAGGTCGATTTTTGGGAATTTGTTTGATCCAACTTTTTTTTTGGAACACTTTTTTCCCGATGACAACACTTTGCCGGTGCAGTAATTTTAGGCGGTGCCCTTCGACCCTGGGTGTCCGCCATTTTGTATTTCGTGGGTGTCTAAAACGTTTGTTCATTTAACAAATTGCTCAGGTCGATTTTTGGGAATTTGTTTGATCCAACAATACATATTGTTATCGTGATAAAACGTATTGTCGCTGCAACAAAACATACCCTGCACTTTTTTTTTCCGATGACAACCCTTTGCCGGTGCAGTAATTTTAGGCGGTGCCCTTCGACCCTGAGTGTCCGCCATTTTGTATTTCGGGGTGTCTGCCATTTTTTCTTCTAACAATGCACTCCCTTCGTAGTCAGCCATAATTCAAAGCGAAATCCTAAGCGCAAAACGAGATTCTTCGGTTCAGCGGTAGTCTGGTAGTGCCCGTATGGAGTAGCTAGTAACCACGTGACCTTTGGCGTAAGGTCGATGCGACCTCCATATAGTTGAATTAACAAAATATAGCCAACGAGATAATTTCGTGTTGCCAACCAAACAATTCCGATGGAGTTCGGCTAAAGCAACAAAATAAAACAGCTCAACAAAACTGTTTTATTGTCTCAAACAAACTTTTTTTCTCAGTGCAACTGCTCGTATTGTGTACGGATCCGACGTCAAGGTATCCTCACAGTCCGTGGAGTTTAATGCAACTGCAATCCGCTGTCACAATAGTCCCTGCGTGCGAGCTTTGCTCTTGATATACTCTCCTCGATGCGCGGTTTCCATGTTCTGTGGCGGCACACTATTTTGTCGTTACTTTTTAATCATTTGCACATTCGGCCCTTAGGTACTTGCATGCCGAGTTTCATCAGGAACGAGCGACTCTCTCGGGGTGCTTCGTTTCTTTTGGCAAAGAGTGTATACACCATCAAGACACTTAACCAAATGCACCTATCGTTAACAGGACGTTATCTCAACAATGGAATTCTATCACGTTGCTCTATCCAATGGTCGATTTAGAGTAAAAGGGACCCTGCCTGAGCACAGCATTGGTTTTGGGCCGCCCCATCACTTCACCCAGTACCATTACACTGAGTGGCCACTTTATTATGACCACCCCCTCAGTACTTCGTTGGGCCACCTTTTGCCTTTAATACTGCGTCGATTCTTCGTGGCATGGACTCCACGAGATGTTGCTAGGTGGTTTGTGGAATCGGAGACCATGCTTGATGAATAGCACTTTCCAGGAGTGTGAGATTGCAGGGTTGTGGATCCAGCTGTCTGATGGCTCGTTGAACTTCATCCCACGAATTCTCAATGGGGTTGTGATCTGGAGATTGTGGGGGCCACCTAAGCAAAGTAAACTCACCGGCATGTTCCTGAAACCAATCCTGTACAATACGAGCACTCTGGCAGGACGCATTATCTTGTTGAAAGTAGCCATCGCCATTGGGATAAACCATCCACATACCAGGATACACTTGATCCGCAACGATGTATAGATATGATGTGCCAGTCAGACGTTGATCAACACGAATTAAAGGGCCCAAAGCATGCGAGGAAAACATTCCCCAAACCATAACGTTGCCTCCACCAGCTTGAAGGGTTGTAGCAATGCATTTGGGGTCCATGCTTTCGTGCTGTTTCTGCCAAATTCTCACTCGGCCATCGGCATGGTGCAACTGAAAACGTGATTCATCGGACCACATAATTTGTTTCCAATTATCGACTGTCCAATCCTTGTGCTCCTGTGCGAACTGGAGACGTTTTCTCTTGTTAACTGCAGACAGCAAAGGTGTTCGAACAGGACTTCGGCTGCCATATCCCATCCGATGCAGTGTACGACGAACAGTGCGTGCAGAGATCATTTGAGTGGATCCTTGATTAAGATGGTCTGTAATTTGCTGCACTGTTGCCCTTCTGTTGTCTGTTACCAGTCTAGACACTCTCCGTTCCACCCGAGCAGTCACTAGTCGATGACGACCACACGTTGCACGTAGATACACAGTTTTTTGGCTGACAGTCCAGTCTTTAAAGACTTTAACAACAGCTGCTCTGGAACATTTCACGAATGCGGCGGTTGTGGCGATACCCGCTCGCTTCATGGCTCCGAGCTCCTACAATCATCCCACGTTGAAAGTTCGTCAAATCACATTTTTTACCCATCTAGTCACCCAAAAATCACTTCTACTACTGTCGCAAGCACTAAGCTTTCCCTTTTTATACTAACCTCGCCCTCTGGCGGCAACAGTGTGCAGCCATAGCTCATTTGCTTCAAACTGTGAGGTGGTCATAATAAAGTGGCTACTCAGTGTATAAAATAATGCTTTTCGTTGCCGCATACCATCTCCGCCTCCCATTTTTGCTCTCTTAATGTAAGAGAAATCATTGAATTGGCAAAACAATTTACCTTCAAGCAGAAATACACATTTATGGCATCTCTGCTTGAAGGTAAATCCCTGGAACATGATCTGGATAAGTTAGTAACGAGGAACTGTACATCAGCCATGCATAAAATAGTTAAACTGTTCTAGTGATCTGATTAATTAGCGTAAGAGTACAAATCAAGGTTTGCAAGCTTTCGCATATCAACCAGATCATGGCTTTTCAAGGAAGGTAGACAGAAACTACAATTATGGACTGCTTCAACAATTTGAAAGCGAAGACTTGACTTGACAATAAACAAATAGATAAGAAAGTAGTTTTCATCCAAAAACACGCGGCGTCATGTTAGTTGTGCATGCGATATCTTGGAAGAAAAAAGTTCTTACTTGAAGAACTGGCGTGACGTACTACAGAGGTGAAAACATGTGTCAAGACGACAAATCTGCAACGAGACATTTCAGTTGGGAGAGCGACTTACTCCGGAGTAAGGGGGACACGGACTAACTTGTGTTTTCACACTGGTTCCAAATTCGTGGCAACTCTAGAGAGAGACACTATCATTGCAAGTCTCACTGCTGGTAATAATCTCCATGGTTTCCCGAAAGCTGTTGATTTAGGGGTCGAATTGCAACGTTTGTCGGTTAAATATGTCACCACTTAAGCATTACCTTCGTACCATCAATCGGTTGTTCACGTATCACTGGAACAATGTACTGTTAAACCTCGGATAGTTAGTTCATAAACAATTCTTAATTACACACTGAGCTAAATTAAGTGACCTAACGGCCTGAAGAGAGAAGTCTTGAAAACAGTTACGACAAATGGTCTTTATTGTCGAAACTTCACGGCGCTTCAGATTCATAACGTATCACATCCGCATAATTCATAATACTGAAACTCTATTAAATTAGGTTCGAAATACAATGTAAAATAAGTCGTGCAGAGATGCAATAATCCACAAAAGCCAGTAGCTGTCAATACAAGATTCCGCTTCTATGCAGAACATCACGGTTACTTTGTAACCTTACTAAAATGTCACTGTCACTGTTTGTGATTAGCGGCAAAAATCACCGTTCCAAAATCACGAGAACACTTAGGTTCCTGAATTATTTCAAATTCACGCTACTTTCGTGGTACGACAGGTACGTTACATATGAAGCGTTCCCAAATCAAGCTACTTTTGTTAACCGCTCCAAAACCACTGGAGAATAAATAAAGATATTTCCATGTTTTTTCACTCAGTAATCTCACTTTTAAAGCTATTTATTTGACGGTGTTGGGCTTTTATTTTACACTGACGGAAAAAAGAATACCAACACCACGAAAAAATAGTTGTAGAGGAATGAAATGGCGGCAATGCATTTGTATAGGTAACATATTTAATCGATTAAGGTTTCAAGATCACAGCTTATTGTAAGCGCGAGAAGAGCCATTTTAAATGTGAAGTGCTGGTACATTAATAACCAGCGTAACCGCCAGAATGTTGAATGCAAGCACGCAAACGTTCATGCATTGTGTCGTACAGGTGCTGGATGTCAGTTTGTGGGATGGAGTTCCATGCCTGTTACACTTGGTCGGTCAATACAGGGACGGTTAATGCTGGTTGGGGGTGACGCTGGAGTTGTCGTCCAATGATGTCCCATACGTGCTCGATTGGAGAAAGATCTGGTGATCTAGCAGGCCACGGCAACATGTCGACACTCTGTAGAACATGTTGGGTTACAACAGCGGTATGCGGGCGAGCGTTATCCTGTTGGAAAAGACCCCATGGAATGCTGTTCATGAATGGCAGCACAACAAGTTGAATCACCAGACCGACGTACAACTGTGCCGTCAGGGTGCGTGGGATAACCACGAGAGTGCTCCTGCTGTCATAAGAAATTGCTCCCCAGACCATAACTCCAGGTGTAGGTCCAGTGTGTCTAACCGGCTTTCATCAGAAAACACAACAAATCTCCACTCCGTCCTCCAATGAGCTCTAGCTTGACACCACTGACGTCGCAAACGGCAGTGGTTTGGAGTAAATGGAATGCACGCTACAGGGCGTCTGGCTCGGAGCTGTCCTTCAAGTAACCGATTTGTAACAGTTCGTTGTGTCACTAGGGTGGCAACTGCAGCTCGAATTGCTGCCGCAGACGCGGTACAATGCGCCACGGCCATACGCCGTACACGTCGGTCTTCCCTCTCAGTAGTGCCACGTGGCCGGCCGGAACCCGGTCTTCTTGAGGCAGTACCTTCCCTTGACCACCGCTGCCAACAATCATGCACAGTGGCTACATTCCTGCCAAGTCGTTCTGCAATATTGCGGAAAGAAAATCCACCTTCTCGTAGCCCTATTACACGACCTCGTTCAAACTCCGTGAGCTGTTGATAATGGCTTCTTCGTCTTCTTAAAGGCATTCTTGACTAACATCAACACACTACGTCGAATCTCAACGATAACTAACGCTCACGAACGTTACAGCGCGTATTTACAGCAAACCTGCTTTGCATGTTCCGAGGGGCGCTACTAGCGCCACACGTATGCGCCGAGCGCGAAATTTGCATAGACGTCATCTTACAGATGTACTCTCACCGCTTACCAACTGTCGTTTATCTAACACATTGGTGTTGGGATTTTTTTCCGTCAGTGTATTTTAAATGACATTTATATATGCTATTTTGCACCCAAACCACCGTTCAATGAAGTTCTAGAGCACCAAAATTTTTAATTTAGGGCTTGAGCACAACATTTCAGAAAAATGCACTTATTGGCTAAGAATATATCCAAATAAAAATCTTTTTTGTGTTTAGGTATGTCTACAGACTAACAGCTAGACCGAATAAATGAATTATAAGTAATAATTCATTTATCTTCCACTTGAAAATTTTTCATATACTAGTATCTGCTCTTCAGGAGTTAAAAGATTTCATATTAAATGTTTCTCCGTTACTTACCTACGAAAAGTAACTCAAATACCTATGAAAAGTAACTAAGAATACAAGTGCCTAATTAGTCTGCCAGTGGAAATGAAATCTCGGGAATAGCACGAACACGAATCCTCTTGGGAACTCAGAACGAGAACTGCGAAGCGAAGTGCCGAGTAACGATTAATGAAACGTTCCTGTGGATTGTGATTTCGTCACGTGACTAATTTGAGCATAGAGATACAGGTGTTTGTTCTTGTCACAAACAGTGACTTTGGAACCGTTACTTGTCACGGTTACTTTTTTTGGAACGTCACGGTTTGTACACGTCACTAGACTTTAAAATCAGGTTGGGCGAGCATTATTTTTGGTGGAGCAAGCTTCATAGCAACTTTTTCTTTTTCTACGAAACACTGAAAGAACAAATTTTTATGCTTTTTTTTCCTTTTAATTGAAGGCTAAATGACCACCCTGAGCAACTCAATGGGCTGTAAGCAGTCACCCGTCCCTAATTTAAGGTCACTGGTTTCAGAAAAGGGAGAGAGAGCCCGTGCTGTAAGACAACCACAACATCCGTGCCTCACCGGGATTCGAACCCAGACTCTTCTCCGACGAATTATTATAAGCCAGTGCTTAGACCACTGCGCCACCGGGGCGGTTTCAATGCTTTTCACTACCGGCTACAAAAGAATTCGTGCATTTCCGACCCCTACCACCTGGACATACATGGATCTGACTAGTTACATCACGGGTGTAAGGTACAAGTGTTAGTGGAATTTTGCGTTCAACTTTTTGCTTGCTGTGGACGCATTGTCTTAAATTTCTTTTCAAAATTTCCCATTTTTGCTTACCACAATACAGGGTGACTCATAAAGAAGTATAAGGTTTCAACACACTATAAAACAAGAACAATGTAAGATATTTTATGTTACCTGTAACAGAATTGTAAGAGAATGTTTCAAGTTTTTTTTAGAGAGAGTCACATACACTGGCGGAAAGCGAAAAAAGAACACCAAGAAGGAATTGGCGGACGATCATGAAATTTACATATGTTAATGGGGTCGAGTTTACGTAGGTGTGATGTTAATTTCGGGACCAACCGGTGAGCGCTTACGCCATAGCACGGCATAATATGCAAATTATCGTCGGTGGTATTTAAGGAGTACGGCGAAGTGAATGTAATCAGTCGTCGGCGTACGGACACGTGTGAAGACCCTGAAGAAGCTGCAATGCCTGGACATGGAAGACGTGTACAATTTCAGCAGTTATCGGTCTTTGAGCGAGGTCGTCTAGTCGAACTCCGCGAGGCCGGGTGGTCGTATCGTCGTATTGCGGAGCGAATTGAACGGGAAGTATCGGTGGTGGTACGATGGTGGCGTAGATGGTCCGAGGAACATTCCCACACGAGAGGACGTGGAACCGGGAGTCACAGACGGACTGATGAGCGGACCGATCGACGCATAAGAAGAGCGGCGTTGTCAATCAGAACATCCACTGCGACGCAAATCCGAGCTGCCGTTGCACCTGAGGTGACTGTGCGAACAATCCGCAACCATCTACTGGATGCAGGACTAAGTGCACGTGTGCCTCTGACACCAGCCCACCGTCAGGAACGGCTGCAGTGGTGTCGCCAACGTCTGCACTGGAGAACGCAATGGCGATCTGTCGTGTTCAGCGATGAAAGCAGATTCTGCTTGGGAGCCTCCGATGGCCGTATGCGTGTTCGCAGACGCACAGGGGAGCGCCTCCACCCTTCTTACATCCGCCAGCGACACACAGGGCCTACACCTGGTCTCCTGGTGTGGGGAGCGATCAACTATCACTCTCGTACACAACTAGTGTTTGTACCGCGTACGTTAAACAGCACCTCCTACATCAACAACATCATTCAGCCCGTTGTTATGCCATTTGTAAAGGTCGGTCCATCGTGGTGTTTTCCAGCAAGATAACGCACGCCCACACACGGCACGTGCAACGCAACATGCACTTCAGGGTGTGAGACAACTTCCATGGTTCACCGGATTTGTCCCCCGGATTTAAGCACGTGTGGGATTTTATGGGACAACGACTTATCCGGTCTCCACGGCTAGCCACAACCATCCCCGATTTACGCGTCCAGGTTGAGGATGCTTGGAACCCAATACCCCAAACTTACATCCAACATCTGTACAACAGACTCCATGCCAGAATTGCACAGTGTGACGCAGTTCATGGCGGTTCCACCTCTTACTAACCATGTTACATGGAAATGTTATTTTTCAGTTTACCAGCAAATACAGCTGTATTTTGCCATAATGTTTTGATCACGTTATCCTCTGTATTCCGTCATTATGCTGTATAAATTTCGTTGGTATCAGACGTCTCCTTCTTGGTGTTCTTTTTTCACTTTCCGGCAGTGTGTGTTCTATGTGTGCATCCTTATTCACACGGCACACATCGAGCCGGTAATCCATTTCCGCCCAAACGCGAGGTAAGATATCTGAATCAAGTGCAGTGATAGTGGCTGTGATGCGTTGTTTCAGTTCCGCTAGATCAACAGGAAGGGGAGGGGCGAATACCTTGTCCTTTATCTTCCCCCACAGGAAAAAGTCACAAGATGTTAAGTCAGGACTTCTGGGTGGCCATTGGGTCATTTCGGCAGAAAATTCAAAGCTCTTTGTCTTGTCAAGGTCAGTGAGATTTTGCAACATTTGTATGGAATCATTTTCAGCTTCTTTCTCGAAATTCTCCAGAAAGTGGGCTGTGAAATCTGCACTTCACGACTCACCCTCCGCGTTGATTTTCCCGGGCTTCGTTGAATGGCGGTGCAAACACTATCGACGAATTCTTCCGATACACGCGGTCGTCCAGGACTTTTAAGTTTGCACAAATAGCCCGTAGTTTCAAACTTTTTATGCCAATCGTAGATAGATTTTCTGGTTGGAGGTTCTTTTCCGAATCGTGATTGAAAATGACGTTGCACAACAGTTACAGATTCCGTTTTGCTCAATTCAAGAAACAGAACGCCTTCTCCACTGCAGAGGCTGCCATTTTGACTGACTAGTCACGTGACACGCGCGCTATCGCCTACGTCACTTCCGTCAGTAGCGGGACATAAACTTTATGAGTACATCTACCTAACGGTTTGCAGTTGTGGTCCGTGTCTTCAACTGTTACTGTTTTACAGCATCTGGAAACTGTATACTTCTTTATCAATCACCCTGAATAATACTGTACCTGCACGCCAGTATTGCTGATTGGGCCTGATGATGCGGTCGTCGCGACTGTGAAATATCTTGTCTGTTTTTATTCTTTCTTTTTTTTTTTTGATTGGAGGTTTAAAAAAATTATTTATTGGACCTGCTGGTTGAAAGACATACAGACAGACATGAACAGGCGACAGATATTACACATCAACAAGTACAAATCATACAGGGTTGACAGCATGCCAGATGATCAATTTGCACAGATAAAGACAGTGTTGATCATGTAATTTTTTTTTTTTTTTTTTTTTTTTTTATTGGAGGTTTAACGACCACCGTGAGCAACTCAAATGGGCTATAAGCAGTCGCCCGTCCCTAATTTAGGGTCACTGGTTCCAGGGAAGGGAGAGAGCCAGTGCCGTAAGACAAACACAACATCCATGCCTCACCGGGATTCGAACCCGGACCCCTTACGGACGAATGATCAGAGGCCAACGCCTTAGACCACTGCGCCACCGGGGCGGCAATCATGTAATACATTATGAACAAGTACACATCAAACATGGTTTTTATAGTATGCTAAATGACCAATATACACAGAGAGCCAATGTTGGGCAAGTAACACATTGAGAGCCAGTGCCGAAAGACAAACACAAGCATCCATGCCTCACCGGGATTCGAACCCGGACCCAGCTAGGGAGGATGATGATAAGCCTGCGCGCCCGTGGCGGCAGATCTTGCCTGTGTCTTTTAGTTGATTTTAAATTGTAAATAAAATCTTTTATAGCTCTACAGTTTAATTCGGCTAAAGTTTTCCTGAATCGTGCCTCTGACGCAGCTATTGTTTCTACAATTTACTTGAACGGCTCTTTACACTTCATCTGGAAGTTATTATTCCCAGTGCTTAATTAGCTCTTGGCGTATACATACATCGGCCACTGAATTAGAAACCTTAATGCAGATATACGAAAACGTATATATCTGCATTAACGTTTCTAATTCAGTGCAGATATACGAAAACATATGCGTAATACGTGGTCACTTGCGTCAGCACGTGAACTAGGCAACTATGCAAGACTGCCAATCGCCAGTAGTGTTGATCACAATGGAAACAAGAAAGATGACACCGAATTTTTTGGTGTAATGAGCACGTCTCTTGAATCCATTCTGACGCGAATTAAATTTATCAAAGCTATTCAAGGTCACTGGAACCGGCATGGAAAACACTAGTATCTGACCGAAGAAATAATTTTTTCAATCGGGTTTTTAATCCCGTAGATATTGTTGCCAACGGAATCGCGAAATTACACCCTCTGGTGTCAGACTTGTGCACTAAGAAAAATTTGAACTTATATGAGAAACATTTCGCAGCGGAAACGCTCTCCAACAAAGAACGAATTTTTTCAAATCGGGCTCTTAGAAGAAGTGATATTAACGAAAATAAGATATGCATCTATGCCCCCTGGCGGAAAAGCCATGCATTATTTTAAGAAGAAAGTATTCTTAAAAGTTTTTTCGATGTGAGCGGTGTCGGTCCACGGAAGAATTTTTTCAGTCGAGCTTTCAGGAGCTTAGATTTTGCTGCAAATATAACAGAAGCAGAAATTAACACTTATGCCCCCCCCCCCGGTAGCCAAACCATTCTTTACCAAATATTAGAAATTATATGAAAAACATTTTTTTGATTGGAGGTTTAACGACCACCGTGAGCAACTCAATGGGCTATAAGCAGTCGCCCGTCCCTAATTTAGGGTCACTGATTCCAGTGAAGGGAGAGAACCAGGGCCGTAAGACAAACACAACATCCATGCCTCACCGGAATTCGAACCCGGATCCATCTCGGACGAATGGTCAGAAGCAATCGCTTAGACCACTGCGCCACCGGGGCCGCAAAAGAAAAAAAAAAACAAAAAAAAAACATTTCCCATCAGGAGCTGTATGCGATACAGGAAGAATTTTTAAAATCGGAGTTTTAGAAGCAGAGACATCGGCGGAAACGCAATTTACCTTTACGCCCCCTATCGGAAAGTCTATGAGTTACTTGAAAAATTTGAAATTATATGAAAAACGTTTCGCACCAGAAACGCCATCCAACAGAGAAGGGATTTTTTTCAAATCGGACTTCTAGAAGTACAGATATTGACAAAAATGAGATATGCATCTGCGTCCCCTGAGGGAGAATCATGCATTATTTTAAGGAGAAAATATTCCGAAAAGGTTTATCGACGTGAGTAGTATCGGTCCACAAATGAATTTATTTCAGTCGAGATATCCGAAGCCCAGATTTTGTGGAAAATACATCAGAAGCAGAAATTAACACGTACGCCCCCTGGTGGCCAGACCGTTTCTTACCAGAAAGTAAAAAATTGTATGCAAAAGATTTCCCTTCAAGAGCTGTCTGTATCCGCTGAAGAAAAGAAGAAATTCAAATCAGAGTTTTAGAAGTAGAGATATAGGGGAAAACGCAATTTACGCCCCTAGCGGAAAATCCATGCGTAACGTGAAAAACTAACTATACCTAAAAAAGTCTTCGACATAAATGGAATCAAAAGGTACAATATTTTTTTCAATCGGATGTTTAGAAGCAAATGTATGGAATAAAACGTATTTTGAATTCGATACCATCCGGATTTACGCCCTCTAGCGGCGAAATTGTACATCGCAAAAAAAAAAATTGAAATAAAGGATCATAATTCGCATATTTCAAGCTTTCCAATACAAAAAGAATGTTTCAAATCGGACAAATAGTTGCAGAGATATGGTGTCCACAGACGGACGGACGGACAAAACCGATAACATAAGCACGATCTTTTTTACAAAACTGACTGGTTTCTCAAAAGATGAGATATCCCAGGTCTTGAATCAGTGGAAAAATAAACCGCATTGTTTGTTTAAGACGTGTAACTGGGGCCAACGACAATCTGTCGTGAACGAGATTGCCGTCGTCTGAGAAGGCTTGTACAGAAACAGAACTTCCTGTGCGCAACAATTTACCGAAGCATTCAATGGAGGCTGTTCCCGACTCAAATCTCATCGAACTATGAGAAGGGAATTGAAAAGGATCGGTATTGGCAGTCACATGTCTATACGAAAACCACTGATTTGAGGGACGAACCGGAAAGTTTGTTTACAGTAGTGTTAGGAACACCGTGACAAGACAATGGAGAAAAGTCATGTGGTCCGACGAGTCCTATACGGAAACCACTAATTTGCGTGAAGAACCGGAAAGTTCGTCTACAGTAGCGCCAGGAACACCGTGCCTAGACACTGGAGGACTAGAGAAAAAGTCGTGTGGTCCGACGAGTCCTATAACGGGAACCACTGATTTGTACGAAGAAGCGGAAAGTTCGTCTACAGTGGTGTCAGAAACACCGTGACTAGACACTGGAAAAAAGTCATATGGTCCGACGAGTCCTGTACGGAAACCACTGATTTGTGCAAAGAACCGGAAAGTTCGTCCACAATGCTGTCAGAAACACCGTGACTAGACACGGGAAAAAAGTCATGTGGTCCGACGAGTTCTATACGGAAACCCCTAATTTGTGCGAAGAACCGGAAAGTTCGTCTACAGTAGCGTCTGGAACACCGGGCCTAGACACTGGAGGACTAGGGAAAAGGTCATGTGGTCCGACGAGTCTTATAACGGAAACCACTCATTTGTACGAAGAAGCGGTAAGTTCGGCCACAGTGGTGTCTGAAACACCGTGACTAGACACTGGACAAAAGTGATGTGGTCCGACTAGTCCTATACGGAAACCACTGATTTGTGCAAATAACCGGTTAGTTCGTCTACAGTAGCGTCAGGAACACCGTGACTAGACACTAGAGGACTGGGGAAAAAGTCATGTGGTCCGACGAGTCCTATAACGGAAACCACTGATTTGTACGAAGAAGCGGTAAGTTCGGCCACAGTGGTGTCTGAAACAACGTGACTAGACACTGGACAAAAGTGATGTGGTCCGACTAGTCCTATACGGAAACCACTGATTTGTGCAAAGAACCGGACTGGAGGACTAGGGAAAAAGTCATGTGGTCCGACGAGTCCTATAACGGAAACCACTGATTTGTACGAATAAGAGGAAAGTTCGGCCGCAGTGGTGTCAGAAACACCGTGACTAGACACTGTAAAAAAGTCATGTGGTCCGACGAGTCCTATAACGGAAACCACTGATTTGTACGAAGAAGCAGAAAGTTCAGCCATAGTGGTATTAAAAATACCGTGACTAGACACTGGACAAAAGTGATGTGGTCAGACTAGTCGTATACGGAAACCACTGATTTGTGCAAAGAACCGGAAAGTTCGTCTACAGTAGTGTCAGGAACACCGTGACTAGACACTGGAGGACTGGGGAAAAAGTCACGTGGTCCGACGAGTCCTATAACGGAAACCACTGATTTGTACGTAGAAGCGTAAAGTTTGTCCACAGTGGTGTCAGAAACACCGTGACTAGACACTGGAAAAAAGTCATGTGGTCGGACGAGTCCAGTACGGAAACCACTGATTTGTGCAAAGAACCGGAAAGTTCGTCTACAGTAGCGTCAGGAACACCGTGCCTAGACACTGTATAACGAAGCAAATTTCTCCGTCATTTCTGTCCACGCCAGGATTCGAACCCGGATCCCCTCATCCCGGAATAAGTTGCTCTACCAATTGAGCTACGCGGACGTTTGTTCTGATTCCTATCTGCCATTATGTCGTGTGCGTCCTTCTGCCATGTACGTCACATCTCCTAGAACGTTACAACTGGAGGACTAGGGAAAAGGTCATGTCGTCCGACGAGTCCTATAAAGGAAACCACTGATTTGTACGAAGAAGCGGAAAGTTCGTCCACAGTGGTGTCAGAAACACCGTGACGAGACACTGGAAAAAGTCATGTGGTCCGACGAGTCCAGTACGGAAACCACTGATTTGTGCGAAGAACCGGAAAATTCGTCAACAGTAGCGTCAGCGATGGTGTGGGGGCCATTGGGTACCATTCGCGATCTCAGCTGCTACGACTTGAAGGCAATCTCAACAGCGACCGCTACATCAGGGAAGTTGTACAGGCAGAAGTCATACGTTTCCTTCAGAGCACTCCTGGCACAATATTCCAGCAGGACAATGCCGAACCTCAAGTTGTCAGGAATGTTCAAGCCCTCTTCGCAGCACAGCAGATACTGTTTCTTCCATGGCCTGCACGTTCGCGAGACATGTCGCCCGTTGAACATGTCTGGGATATAGCCACTCGGCAACTGGCCAATCAAAGACCTCCAGCGGTCAGTACCAATGATCTGTGGACTCGCATACATGCCGCCTGGCAAGCAATCACCCAAGACTCCATTCAAAGCCTTTTCGATCCAATGCCACTCTGTCTAGAAGCTCTTATTGCAGCTCGCGGAGGCTTCACAATATACTGATTTTTGCAGGTAAAAATTGCTGTACTGTTCTGAAATTAAATCATTTATGTACAGTCATATCAGTAATGTGTGGTATAAATTTCATTCGAATCGCATGGTTCCTTCTTGGTGTTGCAAGAAACAATAGTGTAGTTATCTCAAGTGTTCTTGAGAACATAAAATGCGTATCTACACTGCTGGCCACCCAAAATGCAACACCAAGAAGGACACGAGATAGCAAAGCCAGATTTACTGGACACATAACAACAGATACAAAGATGAAACAATTGAGCTAACAGGCCCGTGCGACTTTCGGAACGCGCAGACATCAATACTTCGTGTGGCCCCCATGGCTGGCAATAACGGCCGCTACACGCCGCGGCATCGAACGAAAGAGGCTTTGGATGTGGGCTTGGGGTATGTCGGTCCAGGCTGCTTCCACACGTTGCCACAGTTCATCAAGCGTAGCCGCGGGTGGTGCTTTCCGGGCCACTCGGTTGCCGATCAGCGACCAGTCGTGTTCGATGGGTGACATATCGGGAGAACAGGCGGGCCACGGCAGCAGTGACAACTGATGGGCCGTGAAGAATTGTTGCACGATGCGTGCCACATGCGGGCGCGCATTATCCTGTTGAAACGTGGCCGATGGCAGGTCCTGCAGGTAAAGGAGGACTACAGGCTCCAAAAACGTCGGACATGGTGCGGTGGCTGTTGAGTGTACCGGCGATGCGCACCAGAGGGGTGCGGGTGTCATATCCAATTGCGCCCCAAACCATAACGCCAGGCGATGGACAGGTATGGCGATGCATAATGCAGGCGTCATACAGTCTCTCGCCGCGGTACCGCCACACGCGGATCCGACCATCGTGGTGTTGCAGGCAGAAGCGGGATTCGTCGGAGAAGAAAATGTCGTGCCATTCCGTAGTCCAGGTGCGGCGTTCAACAGCCCACTCCAGCCACCGCACTCGCCGGTGGTGTAACGTCAATGGTAATTGGAGCAATGGCCGCCGTGCGACAAGTCCCCGCTCCTACAGACGACTTCGAACGGTAAGTGCTGACACAGGTTGTTGCGCAACACACCCTAATTCATGCGCTAACGTTCGTGATGTGGCGGTGCGAGCCGTCAATGCCCGCAGCACAACATGCCAGTCCTCTCGTTCGGTGGTGTGCCGCGGCTGCGGCAATCGCTCACGTCGGTCCGTCCGTCCCTCCTGCACCCACCGAATCCACACTCGCCTCACTGGGGCTGGATGCCATCCCACACGGGCGCCGATGTCTCGGTACGATAAACCGCTGTCGCGATAATCCACTATTCGTCCTCTTTCGAACTCCGAAACGTGCTGGAATGACTGCCGTATTTTGCGACGAGGCATCAGGATGCTTCCCACGCACAGGTACGGCAGCAGAACACACTTCCACTACTTACACCAAGCCTTATGTGCACCCTTCTTATAGTGCTTCTTGGTGGCGTGCCGGGCGCACATGATTTGCATATGCCCTGCAATGCTAATCGTTTGCATGTCCTCTCGCGGGCGACGCATGCTGCGAATTTCAGGCCAATCGGATGCTTCCTTCTTGGTGTTGCATTTTGGGTGGTCATCAGTGTATATATTAATTCTATAAGGTTTTTTACTGTGAGTCATATTTTGAAAGAACGGTTGAACGTAAAGGTATGGTTGTGGTATCAAAATAAAGGTCTTACCATGTAGATGCGCCAGTCGAAGAGAAAATGAGATTGGGGCAACCGTTCGGGCGTTGTGGGACCGCAAAGTTCCCATGTAAAGTCTACGGGAGAAGCATGCGGTTGACACTCGATCGTCTGCTGTTGACTCACGCGCTGCTGAAGGCGGAAGCATGGAGGGATTTAAATAGTCCAAAGTCCGAAGTCTTTTCTGAGCGAACCGTTGCGCAAAACAAAGCTAGCAGGCATTGGTATGAAAGTTTTCATCGAAACAGCGAACACTCTCGAAGACCTGATTGTGTTATGCCGTTCGACTGCGGGATGTATATTTACAATTTAATATTCATTCAATCCAGTTTATTCACGCAGGTAAGACGTTTCCCATTATGTAAAGATGTAAATAAACAGGCCGTTGACCATTGTTAGTGAAAATGTTACGGACTACTACTTACAGCCCATTGAGTTGCTCACGGTTGTTGTTAAACCTTCAGTCAAAAAAAAAAAAAATCACGAACCTGGACTATTGTCTTCACTGAAGTGGTTGAATGAATTTTTCAGTCAAATAAAGTTTACATTTGTTGTTTCATATGAGTTTATTCTTTTCAAAAAAAAAAAAATTAACCGTTCGTTCCGACGGTTGAAAAGTATTCGCAACGCGTATCTGATTCCAACACCATTTACAAATACTGTGCCGCCCCGGTGGCGCAGTGGTCTAAGCGATGGCCTCTGATCATTCGTCCGAACGGGGTCCGGGTTCGAATCCCGGTGAGGCATGGATGTTGTGTTTGTCTTACGGCTCTCGCTCTCTCCCTTCCCTGGAACCAGTGACCCTAAATTAGGGACGGGCGACTGCTTATAGCCCATTGAGTTGCTCACGGTGGTCGTTAAACCTCCAAACAAACAAACAAACAAACAAATACTGTTGTGACTGAAAATGAGAGTGAACGAGTGCGCTATCCAGTTGAATTTGTGCACATGCCCGAGATGAGTGGACTTCCGCCTCTTATTTTACGACTGAAGAAGGGTGCAGTCGTGATGTTCATCACGAACCTGGCCACCCCGATGGCGCAGTGGTCAATGATGATTCGTTCCTGAAGGGTGCGGATTCGAATCCCGGTGAGGCAAGGATGTTGTATTTGTCTTACGGTACTGGCTCTCTCCCTTCCCTGGAACCAGTGACCCTAAATTAGGGACGAGCGACTGTTTATAGCCCATTGAGTTGTTCACGGTGGTCGTTAAACCTTCAGTTAAAAAAAGAAAAAAAAATCACGAACCTGGACTATTGTCTTTACTGAAGTGGTTGAATAAATTTGTCAATCAAATAAAGTTCACATTTGTTGTTTTATATGAGCTTACTCTTCTCAAAAAAAAAAAGAAAAAAAAGAAAAAAAAGAAAAAGAAAACTAACCGTCGATTCCGACGGGTTTCGTCCAGCTTCTGTTAAACTCTCGAAGCAAAATTTTTATGTTGGCAAGGATGTTGTGTTTGTTTTACGGCACTGGCACTCTCCCTTCCCTGGAACCAGTTACCCTAAATTAGGGACGGGCGACTGTTTATAGCCCATTGAGTTGTTCACGGTGGTCGTTAAACCTTCTGTACAAAAAAATAAAAAAATCACGAACCTGGACCATTGTCTTTACTGAAGTGGGTGAATGAATTTTTCAATCAAATAAAGTTCACATTTGTTGTTTCATATGAGCTTATTGTTTTCAAAAAAAAAAAAAAAAAAAATAGAAAACTAACCGTCGATTCCGACGGGTTTTGTCTAGCTTCTGTTAAAATCTCGAGGCCGAATTTTGATGTTGGCAAAGCCTGATCTGAGGGAAGGATCTGAGGGGTGGCGCAGTGGTCTAAGGCGCTGGCCTCTGATAATTCGTCCGAACGGGGTCTGGGTTCGAATCCCGGTGAGGCATGGATGTTGTGTTTGTCTTACGGCACTGGTTCTCTCCCTTCCCTGGAACCAGTGACCCTAAATTAGGGACGGGCGACTGCTTATAGCCCATTGAGTTGCTCACGGTGGTCGTTAAAACTCCAAACAAAAAAAAAAAAATGTTGGCAAAGATGTTGTGTTTGTCTTACGGTACTGGCTCTCTCCCTTCCCTGGAACCAGTGACTCTAAATTAGGGACGGGGACTGTTTATAGCCCATTGAGTTGTTCACGGTGGTCGTTAAACCTTCAGTCAAAAAAAAAATAAAAAAAATCACGAACCTGGACCATTGTCTTTACTGAAGTGGGTGAATGAATTTTTCAATCAAATAAAGTTCACATTTGTTGTTTCATATGAGCTTACTCTTTTCAAAAAAAAAAAAAAAAAAAAAAGAAAAAAAGAAAGAAAAAGAAAACTAACCGTCGATTCCGACGGGTTTTGTCTAGCTTCTGTTAAAATCTCGTGGCCGAATTTTGATGTTGGCAAGGTTGTTGTGTTTGTCTTACGGTACTGGCTCTCTTCCTTCCCTGGAACCAGTGACTCTAAATTAGGGACGGGCGACTGTTTATAGCCCATTGAATTGTTCACGGTGGTCGTTAAACCTTTAGTCAAAAAAATAAAAAAAATCACGAACCTGGACCATTGTCTTTACTGAAGTGGTTGAATGAATTTTTCAAACAAATAAAGTTCACATTTGTTGTTTCATATGAGCTCATTGTTTAAAAAAAAAAATAAAAAAAATTGAAAATTAACCGTCGATTCCGACGGGTTTTGTCTAGCTTCTGTAAAATCTCGTGGCCGAACTTTGATGTTGGCAAGGTTGTTGTGTTTGTCTTACGGTACTGGCTCTCTCCCTTCCCTGGAACCAGTGTCTCTAAATTAGGGACGGGCGACTGTTAATAGCCCATTGAGGTGTTCACGGTGGTCGCTAAACCTTCAGTCAAAAAAATAAAAAAAAATCACGAACCTGGACCATTGTCTTTACTGAAGTGGGTGAATGAATTTTTCAATCAAATAAAGTTCACATTTGTTGTTTCATATGAGTTCACTCTTTTCAAAGAAACCAAAAAAAAAAAAAAAAACAAACAAAAAAACCCGTCAATTCTGATGGGTTCGGTCTAGCGTCTTTTAAAATCTCGACGCCGAATTTTCTTGTGGTTGCAATACTTTCCCGTTATATAAAAGTAAAAATGGAGGTAGGGTATGTGGTTACAAAAATCCTTTTTTTTAAGAATGGTGGGCAAAGGGGAGGGAGAGGAGTATAAAACCGATGCTCTGCGTAGGGTCCGAGTTACACTATATTCCCCGCTACCTGACCCATTGGACAAAATTTATATATTTAGGAAAAAGAACCTGCTTTGTAAGCTGCAACTTCTAAACCTCTTCCTGGTGACGGTGAAATTCCAAAAGCATAAAATTTTATTAAATTTTCCTGACAATAAAAATGCTTCACGTTTAATAAAAGCTTTTCTCGTGTGTAATTCTGTTCTGCAAAACGATCAGCCGTGATGTTTACTTCTTTGAGTTATTGCTTAAGAGCCCAAATGTGTGAGCTTTTCCCTGACATTCGCAGGATAAATTCGTTAACGAAATACTTAAGATCCCATTTTGTAAATGCGATCAATACAGCGAAGAAAAGTTTTGCTTTCCGCTTATTGCATGCTGCTGTTGCGCTTAATAGGAAATGCGCAAAAGTTTTTAGCGATCTTTTTGTCCGTAGACATCAAATGAATAATAACTATATTACGTTAGGAGCAGAAATCAGCCACTAAGGCAGCCTATGTTCGGATCTTTGAAATGGCATATTTCGCTTGCTCACACACGATTGCAGATTTCTCAGGTGGCTGAGGAGAAATCAAATTACGAACGCAAAAAGGCTTGGTAATCAATAAAAGCCCCGCTTCAATAATTACCTGACAAAAGTGAATAAGGTTTCTAAAACCTTGGCACGTCACGGTCGGGCAGATAGCTAATTCTCGAAGTTTAATAATCCTTCACGCTGCTCCTAAGTCCTTCACAGCGTGATGTCCTTTCAAACAGACTCTCCTTCATCGAAATTGTTCATTATAGGTTTTATGTACACCGATGGCCCATTACTTTATGACCACCTACCTAATAAGCTGTGGGACTCCCTTTAACCCGTAAAACAGCGTCCACTCAGCGAGCCATCGATTCGATGAGGGGGCGATAGGTATCCTGGCGTAGCTGGTACCAAAATGTCAACAGCAGGTCCTCCAATTCTTGTATATTTCGGGATGGTGGTGATTTAGCGCGAACTCGCTTTTCCAAGTCGAACCACAAATGTTTGATTGAATTTATGTCAGGTGAATTTGGAGGCCAGGGCATTAACAGAAAGTCACCAAAATGTTCCTCGAACCACACCTTGACGATTCTGGCAGTGTGGCATGGCGCATTATCCTGTTGATAATGGCCATCACCAGCAGGGAACACAGTTGCCATGAATGGGTGAACTTGGTCCGCAACGATGTTCAGATACCTGACAGCTGTGTGTGCTATTGGTACACTGCCGGACAATTGCTAAGGACGGATGACAATAGCAACGATAGCAACCATAAAATGGAAGGCAGGAAAATGTGGAAATTAGCATAAGTGCGGGATACAGTAAGACGTGCTGTGCGTATGCAAATTTTGGATTGCCGAACTTGTTCGTGACGTCATAGCGCTGATAAGAGATATAAAGGATTTGACGCGTATTGGCCGTTGTTGTTCAAACGCAAAGTTGAAAGGGAAAGAATCAATTGACGAACTTGCAATTTTCAGTATGTCTTCCCGACATCACCTAGATGATTTTACGCGTGACCGTATTATTGGCAAGACTGAAGAAGGGCGAAAACTAACAGATGTTGCCAGGGAGTTCGACGTCAGCCACAGTGTTGTTTCAAGGCTTTGGAAATCATTTCAAACAAATGGAGAGTGTAGCAAACGTCACGAGAGAAGGTCGTGTTCGCAGTACGACACCTGCAGAAGATCGGTACATAGTGCTATCAACAAAAAGACACCGGCGCAGCACAGCTAGTGAGGTAGCAAATTAGTTTATAGCTGCTACTGGCAAGCGGATCTCCCGAAAAACTGTCGCCAGACGTTTGCATGAAGGAGGACTATACGCCCGCCGTCCTGTTGTGTGCATCCCATTGTCCAGACGTCACCGTACCGCCCGTTTGCAATGGTGCCATCAACATCGAAATTGGACTGATAACGACTGGTTTGCTGTCCTCTTCTCAGATGAGAGTAGATACAGTCTATCGTCAGATTGTCGACGACAACTGATCTGGCGTGATAGTGGTACTGCATATTGTCCAGCAAACATACAGGAAAGGGACCGATATCCGACATGTAGTGTCATGGTATGGGCTGGCAACATGATCAATGGCCGTACGTCCCTCTATGTGCTTCCAACTGGGACTATGACTGGCCAACGATACATTAATGATGTTCTGCTACCTCATGTTCGCATGTTCCGTGGTGCTGTTGGTGATAGATTCATTTTCATGGACGACAACGCAACATGCCATCGAACAGTCGCTGTCCAGGAGTGTCTTGAGAGCGAGGATATTCAACGCCTCGTATGGCCAGCACGTTCTCCAGATCTGAATCCCATTGAAAATGTGTGGGATGCTTTGGGGAGGAGTCTTGCTGGTCGCCAATGCCCTCCAATAAACAAGGACACACTCATCCGTGCACTGACAGACTAATAGGATAAATTACCCCAACAGCTGCTTGATAATGTTGTGCAAAGCATGACACGACGTGTGGAATCTTGCATCGCCCTCCATGGTGGCCATATCCCGTATTGACATTTTACGCCGGAACGCCTACGGACGGTAATTTGCTTTTTTCACGTTTACGTATTCTGCACAAAATGGCCTGTTTGTCCCTTGAACACGTTCCAAAGCCTTCTGGATTTCAGAGCACAACAAATTGTCTTTCTTGTAATGTCCTGGCATTCTGACATTATTTTATTTCACTTGGCATCCAACCACACTTACTTTTTATGCGCTATATAGCCGTTTATGATCCGTCCTGAGCAATTGTCCAGCAGTGTATAATGGGGACAAAAGTGTCCCAAGAAAACATCGCCCACGGCATAACACCGCTACCGCCGGCCTGTTTCCGCCCAACAGTGCATCCAGTTGCCAAAGCCTCTGTTGGTAATCGGCGTACCCGCGCTCGGCCGTCTACGTGATGCACCAGGAATCTTGATTCCTCAGACAAGGCCACTTTCTTCCAATCATCCACGGTCCAATCTCGATGATCTTGGGCCCATTTCATGCGTTGTTGGCGATGACGTGCAGTGAGCATGGGGACCCGGCTTGGTCTTCGGCTACGCAGGCCCATGCGCAGAAGGCTGCGATGAACTGTGTGCTGTGACACACTGCCGTGATCACCATTGTTGTTTCTGCGAGTGATTTGTCGCACTGTGGCCCTGAGGTCGCGACAGTCTCAGCTTCGCTTCTAGCATCAATGAGCTGCGGACGACACACGGCGGGACGAAGGTTCGTCGTTTGGTCGTCTGTGCACCACTTTCGATACGTACTCACTACAGCGGCATGCGAACAACCCCCACAAATGGCGCCGTTTTCGAGATCGTAGTACTGAAGCGCCGTGCCATCACAATTTGTCCTTTATCAAACTCCGATAAATCGGCAGCTTTTCCCATTTTGACTCCGAACACTCTACTAACCGAAAGTTGGTCCTCGGGTTATATATATATATATTGCTCTGGGAATTTCATCTGCGCGACCGTTCGGTCTTCAGGCGCGCTCATTTCTCTAGGATGGGGGTGGTCGTAATTTAATGGCATATCGGTGTATATAGATAAAGAAAATGTGATAACTGAGTACGATTACTTAGTGGTATAAATCGCAGATGATTGGTCATTGTAGTCATTTAACTCCAGAGCAAAATTCGTGTTGCTTACCAAAAGTACTAGGACAAACTTGAAATACAAGCAAAGTCCAAAATGCAGCAGAACCTATAACAGAAACTACTGTTTGAGAAAATTAGAACACCAAGAAAGAATCGCGCTATTCAAATTAAGTTTATACACAGATTTCTCATGTTACAGGAGATAACTGATTACATTTGTAGCTGTACAAGATTTTTCTGCTTCTTAACTGAGTATAGTGTGAAGCCACCTCGAGCACAAATAACATCCTATACACAAGGTGGCATTGAATGGAAGAGGTTTTCATTACCGTCCTGGCGAAATACTGTCCGCTCTGCCAGACTGCTTTCATGGGGACATATCGTCCGGCCTGCCTGACTGCTTCTATATGAGACCAGAGTTCACGGGCCAGTCGTTTACCTACCATTTCCCAGACATTTTCAATAGGGAAATATCCGTCGAACGTGCAGGCCAGGGAGAAACGGTATCTACCGCGCATGGAAGAGGTCTTGGACATTCGGGACCACATGAGGCCTAGCATTGTCCAACAGTAATATAGCGCCAGGACAACTCTGAAGGAAGGGTATCACCTCTGCCTCTAAAACATCCCTGATGTATCACTGGTTGTTGAGAGCTCCCTTATTCCTTATCAGGCGAGATCTCGAATTGGTCCGATTGGCACCCCAAACCATGACTTGGCGTTGGGAAGGTACGATGCTGCAATATTCCGTTCTCTACGATGTCTTCGAACACGTATGCGACCATCATGGTGCATCAAGTTGAATCGTGACTCATCAGAAGACACGACATGTTTTCAATCTGCCATCTTGGCGTTGGGCCGGTATGACGCTGCAAGGTGCCGTTCACCACGATGTCTTCGAACACGTATGCGACCATCATGGTGCATCAAGTTGAATCGTGACTCGTCAGAAGACACGACCTGTTGCCAATCAATCATCTAGGCGTTGGGTCGGTACGATGCTGCAAGATTCCGTTCACCACGATGTCTTCGAACAGGTATGCGACCATCATGGTGCATCAAGTTCAATCATGACTCGTCAGAAAACACGACCTGTTCCCAATCAATCATCTTGGCGTTGGGTCCGTACGATGCTGCAAGATTCCGTTCACCACGATGTCTTGGAACACGTATGCGACCATCATGGTGCATCAAGTTGAACCGGGACTCGTCAGAAAACAAGACATGTTGCCAATCAGTCATTTTGGCGTTGGGCCGGTATGATGCTTCAAGGTGCCGTTCACCACGATGTCTTCGAAGACGTACGCGACCATCATAGTGCATCAATTTGAATCGTGACTCGTTCGAAAACACGACCTGTTGCCAATCAATCATCTTGGCGTTGGGACGGTACGATGCGGCAAGATTCGGCTGAGCACGATGTCTTCGAACACGTATGCGATTATCATAGTGCATCAATTTGAATCGTGACTCGTCAGAAAACACGACATGTTGTCAATCAGTCATCTTGGCTTTGGGCCGGTATGACGCTGCAAGGTGCCGTTAACCACGATGTCTTCGATCACGTACGCGACCATCATGGTGCATGAAGTTGAGTCATGACTTGTCAGGAAACACGACCTGCTGTTTCCATTCATCGTGCCAATGTCTGTTCGACACCTCGTTGCATCCTGAGGCGTTTGTGCTTGAGGGTCAAAGAAACTTGCAGCAATGAGCTGCTGGCAACCAGTCGTCTGTTAAGCAGACGACGTCGAACAGTGCTGGAGGACAAAACCTAACCTGTGACAGTGCTCCACTGCTGCTCTAACACTTTGGATGTCGCTGTGCGATCGGTCACTGCAATGCAGTAGAGGTGTCTTGCATCCCGTGCAGTCTTACGATTTTGTGGTCCGTTCCCCGGATTCCTGTGCGCCCGAGACTTATCTATCCACTGACGCCCACTTTCGCGTCACTGTACTGGCGTTTCGACCAGTACGAGTGGAAATTTCGCGGTAGGAAAATCCAGTTTATCTCATCCCAACAGTCCCTTAGGTGTTCATAATACGACCTTCTCGACGACGGGCATAATGAGACACAGGAAACACCATTTCGACTCAATGGTGGCTCTTCGCTGATTGCAACATCTCGTTTGAGCCAGCTCTATATACCCGAGACCTGACACTTCAGTGGGTGCTGCTCGGAATAACAGTTAGAAACAAGTGGTTTGTGGCGTGCTGCATGTACACTAATGATTTTGTGTTGTTGTAGGTACATGCTGAGTAATAACTAGGTGACACAGCGAGCGCAAGAAGTCAAAATGTCGTCGTTGAAGAAAAAGGCGCTAAGTGTTCTGTGGTACCGCGAGACCAAATCACCGATAACTGTTCAGTTTAATTTTAGAAGACAGTACAGACGTCCGCCGTCTGATCATAGAATCTTAACAACTGGATAAGCAAAGTTTAAGGAGGCAGGAAGTGTTGATGTCCGAAAACAAACTGGCTGACTGGTTGTTAATGAAACAAGTTAGTAAAATCATGCAATGCATTGATTATGATACGCTTTCCAACATACCAGAAATCATTACTCAACGTATGAGGATAATGGCTGTGGAATAAAACTCGATCCTGTGCTCAGACCTTTGACCCCATTTCGATGATATTAAACAGAATTGGTTCAGTATACCTCCAGAACAAGGTACTAAAGTTTTCTCGCAATAGAAGCATTTTTAGTCATGTAATGAGGATAATGGCTCTGGAATAAATCTCGCTCCTGTGACCTGACCTTTGAACCCATTTCGATGATAGCAAACATAATTGGTTCAGTATACCTCCGGAACAACATACTAAAGTTTTTGTGCCGCCCCGGTGGCGCAGTGGTCTAAGCGATGGCCTCTGATCATTCGTCCGAACGGGGTCCGGGTTCGAATCCCGGTGAGGCATGGATGTTGTGTTTGTCTTACGGCACTGGCTCTCTCCCTTCCCTGGAACCAGTGATCCTAAATTAGGGACGGGCGACTGCTTATAGCCCATTGAGTTGCTCACGGTGGTCGTTAAACCTCCAACCAAAAAAAAAAAATAAGTTTTGTCCCAAATAGACACATTTTTAGTCAAGTTATGAGGATAATGGCTGTGGAATAAATCTCGCTCCTGTGCCCTGAGCTTTGACCCCATTTCGATGATAGCAAACAGAATCGGTTCAGCATACCTCCGGAACAACATGATAAATTTTTGTCCCAATCGGAGATTTTTTTGTTATTGGAGGTTTAACGACTACTGTGAGCAACTCAGTGGGCTATAAGCAGCCGTCCGTCCCTAATTTAGGGCCACTGGTTCCAACGAAGGGTGAGAGCCGGCGCCGTAAGACAAACATAACATTCATGCCTCACCGGGATGCGAACCCGGACCCATCTCGGACGAATGATCAGAAGCCATCGCTTAGACCACTGCGCCACCGGGGAGGCGAAACATTTTTACGTAAGTTATGACGCACAAGGGCGATGGAGTGGATCCCAATCCTATGTCCTGACCTTTGACCCCATTTGATCCATTTTCAATAAGTTTTGTCCCCAGGTTGTCCCCCACCACATACTAAAATTTCATCGAATTCGAAACATTTTTACGCGAGCTAGCGTGCGAACAGACAGACGGACAAAGCTGAAGTATGTACGCTTCTTCAACCTACGGTTGGAAAGCGTAAAAAACCGTTGCGGAAGTGCGGAGAGCTTTTGTACGCAGTCTTTCGAAATCCAGAGGCCGTGTTTCGTCTGAACTCGGAATTCCCTATGCTACACCGAAGAGAATTTTACACAAAAGGCTTCGTTTGTATGCGTACATAGTGCAGATTGTTCAAACCTTACATGTGGAAGACCACCCATTACGTGCAGTATTTGCAACTGAGACTTTACAGCGTACCGAAGACAACGATAACTAACCGCAGCGTGTGTGCTTTTCGGATGAGGCTACTTTTCACACCTCTGGTGAAGTGAACAGACACAATGGGGGTCGGAAAATTCCCACGTTGTCTTTGAGAAACAGCGGGACAGCCCAAAGATGAATGTTTGGGGTGGGCTCATTCGCAAGAGAGTCATCGGACACTTTTTGGTGTGTGTCAACGCACAATAACAGCAAGTTTATACCTGGACATGACGGAGCTTTTTGTTGCAACTCAGTTGGACGACTGTCAACCATGGGTAATTTTCCAGCAGGATGGCGCCCCACCACACTGGGAATTAATTGTTAGAAGATTCCTCAATACCACATTTCCCAACTGATGGATTGGAAGTGACAGTCCAACATCATAGCCGCCACGGCCATCTGACATAACACCCCTAGACTTTTCCTCTGCGGTTGTGACAAGGACAAAGTCTATTCGGCACCAGTGTCTGATATTTAAACTCTGTCGAGGTGAATACCAGATACTATTGTTACAGTCTCCAAAGAGATGTTACGCAAAACATGGCGAGAAATTGAATACTGATTAGGCCGCCCCGGTGGCGCAGTGGTCTAAGGCGCTGGCCTATGATCATTCGTCCGTAAGGGGGTCCGGGTTCGAATCCCGGTCCGGCATGGATGTTGTGTTTGTCTTACGGCACTGGCTCTCTCCCTTCCCTGGAACCAGTGACCCTAAATTAGGGACGGGCGACTGCTTATAGCCCATTGAGTTGCTCACGGTGGTCGTTAAACCTCCAATCAAAAAAAAAAAAAATACTGATTAGACGAGCTTCAGGCCACGAGCGGCTCTCACGTGGGCGTGTACTAACAATGTAGGAAAAAAACCCTATTAGTTTACATGCATCGTTCCACAAACCGCTTGTGGCCGTTTTATAAAAACTGAGAGTAAATTCTTTCACAAAGTATCTCCGCTCGGATGGTATGGAACAGTCGCATCGTTCAGACTACTGTTCAAAGCATGTGACGAAAGTATTTTGTGGAAGCTGCTTTAGCGACCCCTGTACAGCTTGAATAACGTCAACATCTGTTGCACCACGGAACTTCTCCTCCACTGTTAGAAAGTTCTGCATTTCGTAAGAAACTGTTGAACACAAGCAGTCACATGTGGGCGGGCGTTATCATGGTGTAGGGTCCACTTGTCCACCAGTTACGGTCGCTTAATCGATATGTGTCGTCGCAGACGCTTCAAGACTGAAATGTAATACTCAGCATTGATAATAAATTGTGGAGGAACGGCATACTGGTAGACTACACCTTTATGACCAAAGAAAATTATCGTCATCACCATGCCACCTGATTTGTGTTTCCAGACACTCACTGCGCGCTTCGTGAGGGGGTCGACGTAGTGGACCCATGTTTCATCGGCAGTTATTACTGAGCTTAGAAAGTGTGGATCCTTTGCAATCATTTGTTTCCACTCATGACACACCTGAACTGTGACTAACAATTGTTCTCTCGTCAGGAGGTGTCCATCTGGAACACACACGATGCAGCAGTAATTTGTCGCGTAGAATGCGGAATGCCGAAGTTTTTGAAATATTAGTCGACACCGCTACGTCTCCACATGTCATTCCTCGATCTTCTTGCAGGATTGCCCAAACAGTGTTAACAATACGCTCCGTAACAACACTTTCAGGTCGACTAGACCTAGGAGTGAGTTCAGCTAACAAACGCCCTTTTTTGAAATCATGGTGCCATCTAAAAACTGTTGAATCACCCAAAGATTTATTTTTGTAAGTTTTGTCATTAAATCAACTGTTTCTGGGGCCGTTTAACCCAAATTATAGCAAAATTTTATCGCCCAACGCATTTCACTTCTTAACTCTGAATCACTCACCTCCATAGCTGTACCGCGAAATGCAGAGAACTGCGTATTAACAAAACCAGAATCGTCTGTCACGGCTAATAACTGTTTCGAAAGATACTTCCTTAATTCAGTTAGTCGTCTGGGTGGTTATTTGTTTCCTTCGCTCTGTCGCCAACTCCAAAAAAGAATACTCTCAGTTTTTATGGAACGGTTTTTGTACCTATCACAGATTTTTCAAATAGAAATTTTCTTAATGAGGGTAAGACTTTGTGTCCACCTTGTATAGCCATTATGGCGGTCATAAGAGCTACTAAATCAGGCTACATTATTTTGTCTCCTGGTCTATTATACTCATGTAATCCCTCAGAAATTAAATGATTTTTTCCCTCCTATTTCTTCATCTGTCTGGTAAGTGTTGTCTCATTTTGTGCATTCGTTCATGATATGGTATTTTCTGCATCGAGCAGTGTACAATACAACTAAAACAGTGAATCATAAAATAAGGTTGCTGTCTTCTGCACGATTAGAATAACTAAAAGTTAAAAGAACTGATGCTCCTGTACACACCAAATGTGGTGAAGGTGATATGAATGACAGGTTAAAACAAACATGAGATCTTTCAATCCCTCTTGGGATCATCCTCAGATGTGCTCTCAAATTAGTGATTCCGACCCTTAAATAACAGAAGGGGTAAGTGTCATGAATCAAACTGTGCGTTCACTGCGCATGTCTGGGATTGTTCACTGGAAATTCCGAATGGGTGATTGTGTCATCTGGTGTTAAGGCATTCAAGGTGTTGTCACTTTAAACATTATTTGAGTCCCTTGGCAAGAAATTTTTCCAAGAATTGGGGATGTACATAGTCGTTACAACATTTTTTTTTTGATTGGAGGTTTAACGACCACCGTGAGCAACTTATAACGAAGTAAATTTCTCCGTCATTTCTGTCCACGCCAGGATTCGAACCCGGATCCCCTCATTCCGGAATAAGTCACTCTACCAATTGAGCTACGCGGACGTTTTATTCTGATTCCTATCTGCCTTTATGTCGTGTGCGTCCTTCGGGCAGGTACGTCACATCTCCTGGTACGTTACATCATCTCCCCCTTATTATTTTTTTTTTCGAAGTGCTGGAGAAAGGATTCTCTTATTTTTCCTATCTCGCGGTGTGGAAATAACATCACACCAATGCGAGATTTTGAACGGTCGGGTCATCCGGATAGTTCGGGCGCCATTATAACGAAGTAAATTTCTCCGTCATTTCTGTCCACGCCAGGATTCGAACCCGGATCCCCTCATTCCGGAATAAGTCACTCTACCAATTGAGCTACGCGGACGTTTTATTCTGATTCCTATCTGCCTTTATGTCGTGTGCGTCCTTCGGGCAGGTACGTCACATCTCCTGGTACGTTACAAACTCAATGGGCTATAAGCAGTCGCCCGTCCCTAATTTAGGGTTACTGGTTCCAGGGAAGGAAGAGAGCCAGTGCCGTAAGACAAACACAACATCCATGCCTCACCGGGATTCGAACCCGGACCGCGTTCGGACGAATGTTCAGAGGCCGTCGCTTAGACCACTGCGCCACCGGGGCGGCCGTTACAACATTTGATTGCCCTTGATGAAAATTAACAAGCTCTCTGCAAAAAGTAACGAGGTTTTGTTCCGTGGTGTTGTAACGATGGAAGCCTCCTGCCAAGCTGGGAAATATGAACCCTTGTTCGTAAGGCGTGATAGCGCAGTTTTTTGGTTTCGAGAACAATCCCAGACATGCGCAGTGAACGCACAGTTTGATTCATGACACTTACCCCTTCTGTTATTTAAAGGTCGGAATCACTAATTTGAGAGCACATCTGAGGATGATCCCAAGAGGGATTGAAAGATCTCATGTTTGTTTTAACCTGTCATTCATATCACCTTCACCACATTTGGTGTGTACAGGAGCATCAGTTCTTTTAACTTTTAGTTATTCTAATCGTGCATAAGACGGCAACCTTATTTTATGACTAACTGAGCACGAACTTTTCATCTATTTTAAAACAGTGAGAGTTTTGCTGCTCCCAGCATTGCAACTAAACAGCACTTCTTGCACTATTTTCGCGAGTGACATCTTTTCCGTGTCATCGCACAAGTTCTTGTGTGTTTTGCACTGCATAACAACAACGTCTCACCTGTGTTTAAGACGCCATTTGCTGTTTACTGCTTCACGCTTTCATAGCAGATGTTCCCGACGTCAACATCTGCAGAATCACCTTGTCCATTAAAAGCCCGACTCCGTTTGTAATGTCCCTTAAATCAATGATTCCAGCCATTTAAGATTTTAAATTCAATTTCCATTTGCAGATAAATTTCATCCACCTTCTGCATAAATGCCGGGTCTTTCAGGGGAATAAATCTTTTGAATAATTCATTTCCTAAATCATCGTGTTCAGTTGTTCGGATTCCCTTCCTTTATGCACGCTTTGTTTTCCAAATACCCTGACAAAAATCGAGGTAGGAACATATTAAATGACAGAAAAATTTCTGATATATTTTTCCTGTGGACTTCTTGCAACTTTTCAGCTTCCAAAGTATTTGCTCTTGCTTTTATTCTATAATACGTTCTGAAAGCGAAAAGCACGCGAATACAAGTTCTTAAAAGATGGTTTTCCGCAATAGTGTGATTTATTTTGAGAGCGCTATTTTCGCATTTATAGAGCGGACAAGTTTGCGGGATTCAACCGTCTGCAGCACTGTATTATGTTTCTTTTTTATGTCAACAGCTATGCATTAAAGCATTTTCTTTTCAAAGCAGCATTTCAGAGAAAAACAACTTATCTTCTTCCGTACTTCCTTTACATTTCAGAGAAAAACAACTTATCTTCTTTCGTTTTCTCCTCGTGTTAGTGATACATTTAAAACCAATCCATTGCCATTTTTCCCAGCGCTTTTTTCTTCTTTCGGAGTTTAAAAACCAGCTTAAAGATTGACATACGCTGCTCGACATAAAAATGCCACACGATGAAGGAATGCGACTAAACTTACCGCACATCTGAAAACAGCAATTTGTCGTCCTACCCACACCCTTCAGCTTCGGAGCCGAATGTTTTCCCAACTAAGCTACGCCAGCAAGGGCTTATAACTGCTACTGGCCGTCTTGACATGTGCGGTACTTCTGTAGTTTTTTTTTTTTTGATTGGAGGTTTAACGACCACCGTGAGCAACTCAATGGGCTATAAGCAGTCGCCTGTCCCTAATTTAGGGTCACTGGTTCCAGGGAAGGGAGAGAGCCAGTGCCGTAAGACAAACACAACATCCATGCCTGACGGGATTCGAACCCGGACCCCGTTCGGACGAATGATCAGAGGCCATCGCTTAGACCACTGCGCCACCGGGGCGGCATACTTCTGTAGTACGTCACATGCGTATAAAGGGCTGGTACAAAATCATAGGTTTCGGGTCTGCCGGCAAATCACGCTTGAAGGAACTCATTGTACAGGATGGTCCGAAAGTCTTGTTACCCCCTATGGTTAGTACAGAGGAACTAACTAAATTTTCCCTCTGCTTTCAGATGGCTGACACAAGCAACAACAGTGAGGAAGAACAGTTAGTAGCAAGTGTATGGTGTGACGTATATTCAAATATAACTTTCATTTTTAGTTCGTTTTCCTATATAAATTTAAGTTTGTTCTCCTTTATACTTCTAAACTTAACGTTATGTCTTTTCTTTCAAACGAGAATGAGGTTGGCAACACCTTGAGATCAGAGAGAAAGTGACGTATGAATGTGATAAGAACGATAGATCAAAAGGACGATGCTCAGGTGAATGTAGACGTTCAATTAGATAAATGTAATATGATATCTGCTGTCTTATATTGTGGAGTTCTACTGAAATTCGTGCTGGACCAATAAAAGGTTATCATAAGTCTGACTTCTGTTTATGTTTCGTGCGGCCGTAAAAGCTTAATTAGGAACTATTGCATCGTATTCTGATTTAGTTCAGCATTCCTTAGACATAGCGTAACACCAATCTTGCTCACGAAAAAGATATTACGTCATAATGGACATATGAACGTCCACAGACTGGTAAAACAATAAGGGAAGTGCAATGTGACTTTACTGCAAGATTTAAAAAGAAGCCCCACACATTATTGAAATGGGAACACAAGCTGTTCACAACTGGATCAATTCTGGATAAGAAGAGGACTGGAAGACCAACAATCGAGGTTAAGAAAAACGTTCAGCCGTAGCGGAATCAGGGCTGAGATCTCACCAGAAGTCTCTGAGGTGGAACTTGGAATCCCGAAGACCATAATGCTGACTCCCATGAAAACAAATCTGCAATTGAAGTCCTATGTTTATCAACGAGTTTACTGATGCTGATTTGGAGAACTGGAGTGTCGCATGTGCAAGATTGTTGGAGACGTTTGTGACGCTCCCTCAACGTGGGACGGTGTTCTTCAGTGATGAATGTACCATCTACCAAAGTAGCCGTGCTAGGAATGTTTATTTTTGGAGCAAAGAAAACCCACATTATTATGAGGAGTTGGAGCACATTCCACCACATGTGATGATATGGGCTTCACTTTTCAGTGATCACTTGATAAGCCCATTTTTTCCGACGGCTCGGTCGATCAGCAGTCCTATCTCACCATGCTGAGGGACTGACTTGTCCCCGATCTGCAAAGACTTGGCCTTCTAGCAGAAAGCTGGTTCCAACAAGACGTCGCTCCAGCTCATTATACTATCCGTGTTCGGGGATATTTGGATGAAGTGTTTCCTGATAGGTGGATTGGGAGAAGATCTGCCCACCTGCCTGCGCCTCTCAAATGGACCCCACGGAGTCCAAATATCTCCTCTTGTGACAATTCCCTGGGTGTCCAAGACATGGTACCAGACAACCGACCAATTGCAAGATGCTATTGGTTTTGCATTTACACAAATTGATAAGGTTTGTCTCCGCAAAATCTCACACAGGACATGGAGACCAATTATTTTGTGTCATGAAAATGGAGGAAGTCATACTGACCTTCTGGATCGGTAACTTCGTAACTTGTTCTGCATGAGAGAAACAAGGCATTCAGACCTCCGTGTAGAAGGAGGAATTCCGAATTCCAGACGATGTGTGAAGGAAGCATCACACATTTTTGAAGCGTTGAAGGAGGAATTCTGATTAATTCCAGACGATGTGTGAAAGAAGCATCCCACATTTTTGAAGCGTTGGAGAAGGAGTTCTGATTAATTCCAGACGATGTGTGGAAGAAGCATCACACATTTTTGAAGCGTTGAAGGAGGAATTCTGATTAACTCCAGACGATGTGTGGAAGAAGCATCACACATTTTTGAAGCGTTGAAGAAGGAATTCTGATTAATTCCAGACGATGTGTGGAAGAAGCATCACACATTTTTGAAGCGTTGAAGGAGGAATTCTGATTAACTCCAGACGATGTGTGGAAGAAGCATCACACATTTTTGAAGCGTTGGAGCAGGAATTCTGATTAATTCCAGACGATGTGTGGAAGAAGCATCACACATTTTTGAAGCGTTGAAGAAGGAATTCTGATTAATTCCAGACGATGTGTGGAAGAAACATCACACATTTTTGAAGCGTTGAAGAAGGAATTCTGATTAATTTTAGACGATGTGTGGAAAAAAGCATCACACATTTTTGAAGCGTTGAAGGAGGAATTCTGATTAATTCCAGACGATGTGTGAAAAAAGCATCTCACATTTTTGAAGCGTTGAAGGAGGAATTCTGATTAATTCCAGACGATGTGTGGAAGAAGCATCACACATTTTTGTAGCGTTGAAGAAGGAATTTCTGATTAATTCCAGACGATGTGTGGAATAAGCATCACACATTTTTGAAGCGTTGAAGAAGGACACTAAAGTAATTCACCGATGCTGTCACACGTACGGTCATTCACAAACATAATTTTCAAATTGTAGGTCAAGATTAAAAACACTTTATTTACAATTAAAAATTAATATTTACACGCGAGATCTTTCGGGGCTGAACATAGCACCCATCATCAGGCTCAAGCGCCACGAAACACAGGAGCAGACATTATATACTGTCAAACACGACCCACAATTCACTCGGTTTTCTCAATCACCGGTGATGCCATCAACAAATCGTTAAAGTCCAAAAATCAAGTCTTAATATCTTATCCTATAAAGTCCTCTTCTTCAGAGTTGTGCGAGGAGGGGGCAACCATCTTTCTCCACTGTCTTGGAACAAATGTCGGGAGTTCAATGTTACAGCATGTTTCCCCATATGCAAGAATGAAGAGGCTTTCCGTAAGGAAGACAGTACGTTTATTAACACTTGAGTTAAGTACCCCAACATTTGTCCAATCTGGGGAGTAACCTCCCTGGTTAACAGCTTGAGTGAAAGCTGTGGAAACCGTTCCAGAACGAAGAGCGTATTTATGTTCACCCATTCTGACATTAACGGTTCTTAGGGTAGAACCTATATAGTATTTAACTGCAGTATCTGAATCCTCATGAATTAATGGTATGCAGTAGACGCCTGGTTTGTTAAGTGCTGGGACTCTATCTCTATCATTTCTTATCATGGAAAAAAGGTTTCTAGTGGACACTCCAAACGTTAGATTGTGTTTGTAACAGGCTTTTCTTAAGATAGACACAAGAGGTGGAATGAAATCAACTTTGCCGATGTACTTAGTAGGTTTTTTCTCTGTGGGCAAAGTCGTGAATCTCAGTCTTTGAAATTGTTGTAATAGTCCTTGGAAGAGGTTGACAGAGAACCCAAACAATAAGGCCAAATTTTGAACTCTAGAAAGTTCATCACGTCGAGTTTTACTTGTCGAAGAATGGGTGAAGGCACGTCTTATTAAGAAGCGTAAAGCTGAAGCTTTATGTTCGGGAGGGTGAGAAGAAGTGAATGGGATCATACAAGGTATGAACGTCGGTTTACGGAAAACACAATGCTTGATTTTATTGGAATTCGAATCTCGAGACAGTAAAATGTCCAGGAATGGCAATTTTCCCTCTTTCTCAAGGTCTTTGGTAAACTTTATAGTTGGAAACTGGGTAGAAAGACAATCTACAAATTCGTCCAGTAAAGGTAAAGCATGGGGCCAAAAAACCAACTTGTCATCAACGTACCTAATCAACAGTGACGGTTGATAAGGGAAGTCCAACATGACCTTGTTTTCAAGATGCTGCATGAGGATCTCGGCTAAAACGGGGTAGAGGGGGGAACCCATTGGTGCCCCTTCCTTTTGTTGATAGAACTTACCATCAAATTTAAAGTAAGTTCTCTTAGCTACGAGTTTGAGACCAGAAATTATTGCATTAACTTGAAGAAGGAATTCTGATTATTTCTAGACGATGTGTGGAAGAAGTATCACACATTTTTGAAGCGTTGAAGAAGGAATTCTGATTAATTCCAGACAATGTGTGAAAGAAGCATCCCACATTTTTGAAGCGTTGGAGAAGGAATTCTGATTAATTCCAGACGATGTGTGAAAGAAGCATCCCACACTTTTGAAAAGTTGAAGAAGGAATTCTGATTAATTCCAGACGATGTGTGTAAGAAGCATCACACATTTTTGAAGCGTTGAAGAAGGAATTCTGATTAATTCCAGACGATGTGTGTAAGAAGCACCCCACATTTTTGAAGCGTTGGAGAAGGAATTCTGATTAATTCCAGACGATGTGTGTAAGAAACACCACATATTTTTCGAAGAACCTAACGGTCAGTAGATCCACTTTGTATTCGGGTGCCAATGTCAAATTCAAATTTGCTAATGGCGAGACTCGAAACCACATCCTTCTGCTCCAGAGCCAAATGCTTTCCCAATTAAGCTTCGCTAGAAAGTGCTTACCACTGCTACTTGTCATCTTGATATGCGCGTCAACTCTGTAGTACGTCACAATGCAGACTGGTGGGTGGGAAAGAAAGGATTTAATTTTCAAGATTTTACACGAATGCAATGGGCGAGGACACAGCATAACGTAAGATAAGTCAGTAGATCGTATAACCGCCATGCCGGGCCATGCATTCCAGTGGCGCCTCGTGGTGTTAAATGTTGGTGAGGCAAAGACCCAGCCCATACATAATACAGTATATATAAGTCATGCAATATAACTAAACCAAATTTTGTAGAGAAGCGATTTGATGTGTATATGCACTGAAGAGCAATTGAATTAGAGATACCGGTCTAGTAACGTGTGGCACCACCTTTCGCCCTGATGACGGCGGCGATTCGTCTCGGCATGGACTCGACAAGACACCGGAAGCATTGGGAAGCCATACGGATCCACGACCCCTGAACAAGCTCCCACAGTTCCCGAAGATTTCATGGAGGGGGTCAGAGCCTCGAACATCTCTCTCGATGGCATCCCAGATGTGCTCGATGGGATTGAGATCAAGTGACCTAGCTGGCCAAGGAAGCGAGGTCACGTCGGTGGAGTGTTCATCCAACCATTCGGATACAATTCGGGAGCGATGGCACGGTGCATTGTGTTGTTGCAGGACGCACAAACGAGAGCAAATGGTCGTCCAGGATATCCCGGTAACGTTGACCTGTGAGGGATGATGTCACACTTACCAGGGGTCCCATTTCAGTCCACGTAAACAGTCCCCAGACGAGAACGCCACCCCTGCCGCCCCGGTGGCGCAGTGGTCTAAGGCGCTGGCCTCTGATCATTCGTCCGTAAGGGGTCTGGGTTCGAATCCCGGTCGGGCATGGATGTTGTGTTTGTCTTAAGGCACTGGCTCTCTCCCGTCCCTGGAACCAGTGACCCTAAATTAGGGACGGGCGACTGCTTATAGCCCATTGAGTTGCTCACGGTGGTCGTTAAACCTCCAATAAAAAAAAAAAAAAAAAAAAAACGCCACCCCCACCAACTTGAAGAGTATCCTGCTGGCAAGAAGGATCCATCGCTTCATGTGGTTTGCGCCGTACATGTATCCTGCCATCCGCATGTACCAACGTGAATCTCGACTCATCAGTCCAGGTAACATTTCCCCACATGTCTAGGGTACAGTGGCGATATTCCCGCGCCCATGCTAATCTTTGCACCCTGTGATGTGCGGTCAGCAGCGGTACCCTCGTGGGACGATGGCTTGTGTACCCCATAGCGAGGAGATTATTCTGGATGGTGTAGCTTCTTACACGTTTTTGTGCACCAGTATTAAATTGCCGAGTGATTTCTTGCATTGTGGCCCGTCTATCCGCTGTTACAATGCGAGCTAGCCGACGATGACCCCGCTCATCCACACGCTGTTGTCCACGGCAGTTCGTCCTTGCAGGGATGGTTTTACCGGATTCGATGTACTCACGGTGCACCCGTGACACAGTGGCTCGTGAAAATCCCAGTGCCTGCACGACTTCCGAGATGGAGTGACCCATTCGTCGGGCCCCGACAATTTGCCCACGATCAAATGTGCTTAGATCCTTCGTCTTACCCATACTGCATCCGACTCTTACCGATTCCTTTCGCATCACTCCTTATATTGTCGGATCGCTGCATACGTCATGTCGTTTCCGTTTACAGTGCCGCCCGCAGCGCCACATTTGCATAACGCCAGCTGTCTGTAATTCAATTGCTCTCTTTTTTTTTTTATTGGAGGTTTAACGACCACCGTGAGCAACTCAGTGGGATATAAGCAGTCGCCCGTCCCTAATTTAGGATCACTGGTTCCAGGGAAGGGAGAGAGCCAGTGCCGTAAGACAAACACAACATCCATGCCTCACCGGGATTCGAACCCGGACCCCTTACGGAGGAATGATTCAATTGCTCTTCAGTGTATATGGAACATATATTGGACGTGGTTGACAGATATACGTACACAGTATAGACATTCTGTGCTTCAACGACAGCAATGTACATAGGTGAACAAGGAACTCAGCGAATAAACCTCCGAAAGACAAACACAAACATCCATGCCTCACCGGGATTCGAACCCAGACCCTTCCGTTGGGGGAATGATCAGGAGCCATCGCTGCCGAACCGGTGGAGCAGTGGTCTAAGCGATGGCCTTTGATCATTCGTCCGAAAGGGGTCCGGGTTTGAAAACTGATGAGGCATGGATGTTGTGTTTGTCTTACGGCATTGTCTCTCTCCCTTCCTTGGAACCAGTGGCCCTAAATTAGGAACGGGCGAGTGCTTATAGCCCATTGACTCTGCAGACAGAGTCAATGGGCTATAAGACAGTTATATCTGTGTTTATGTAAACTGTCATCATCATCATCATCATTGTCAACCATTATCAATCCACTGCTGGACGAAGGTCTCCCCAAGTTTCCTCCACAACGGTCTGTCTTGTGCCAGTCTCCTCCATGTCACCCCTGCATACTTTCGAATTTCATCCACCCATCTCCCATGTGGTCTTCTTCTGGGTCTTTTCCTGTCCCTTGGAATCCAATCTAAAATTTCGGCTGTCCATCGATGATCTGTCCTTCTGGCAGTATGTCCAGCCCATTGCCATTTCAGGGATTTAACTCTGATCATGATGTCTTCCACTCTAGTCATTTTTCGGATCCACGAGTTCCTCTTCTTATCTCTCCTGGTTACACCAAGCATGCACCTCTCCATGCTTCTTTGAGTTGTCTGCAGCCTTTGTATGTCTCTTTTAGTTAAGGTCCACGTCTCTGCACCATACGTAAGCACTGGAAGGATGCATTGATCAAACACTTTTCTTTTAAGACATAATGGCATATTGCTCTTGAAAATTATGCTGTTTCTTCCAAAAGCTCTCCAGGCAAGTTTTGTACGCCGATTAATTTCTTCATCAATGTGACCCTCACTTGATATCTGCTGTCCAAGATAAACGTACGTGTCTGTTATCTCCAGCTTTTCTCCATCAATCGATAAATCTTCATTTCTTGTAAAAGCATTGAACATCACTTTTGTCTTCTGAAAGTTCATTTTTAATCCCACTTCTTTACTCTTGTCAGCAAGTTCCTGGATCATACTCTGCAGCTCTGATGGGGTAGTTGCAAAAATGACTACGTCATCAGCAAAACGAAGGTGGGTTAGATAATCTCCATTAATCTTTATCCCCTTGTTTTCCCAGCTCAGCGACTGAAAAACACCCTCCAATGTGGCATTAAAGAGCTTCGGAGATATGTTGTCACCTTGTCTCACTCCCTTTCCAATTTTTACGTGTGTTGTATTTTCAAACAGCCTAATCTTTGCACTTGCATTTTCATAGATGTTATTAATAATATTAATGTATGCATCTTCAATACCGCAGGTTTTCAGAGCCATTGTAACTGCTGATGGTTTCACCGAATCAAAGGCTTTTTCATAATCGATAAAAGCCATGCACAATGGAAGTTCATATTCCCTCGCTCTTTCAATTAGTTCTCTCAGCACGTGGATATGATCTATTGTGCTGTAGCCACTCCTGAATCCAGCTTGTTCTCTCGGTTGAGCCGTGTCCAGTGTTACCTTCAAGCGGTGTGAAAGAACTTTAGTGAAGATTTTATAAACTACTGATAGGAGGCTGATAGGTCTGTAGTTTCCGAGATCCTCAATGTCACCTTTCTTATGTAGCAGGATCATTGTAGCGGTGTTCCAATCCTCAGGAATCTTTCCTTCATTAAGGCATCGAGTGAAAATTTGGGCGAGTACTGTTTCGATTTCTCCACTTGCTTCTTGTATGATGTCTACAGTAATTCCATCTTCTCCTGGAGCTTTTCCTCGCTTCATGTTCTTGATTGCATGTGCAACTTCTGCTGGAAGGACTGGAGGAACTCTGGTACTGGTATCTTTCATGATGTCTGGAGTGCATATATCATCCCTTTCATATAATTTGGAGTAGAAATCTTTCACTCTTGTCAAAATTTCGCCTCTATTTCTTGTTACAGAACCATCTTCTTTTCTCAGTGCCATAATCTGTTTTCTTCCCTTACTGAGATGTCCCTTTGCTATCTTTAGGCTTTGGTTGTTTTCAATTGCTTTCCTCACTAGTTCACAGTTGAATTTCCTTACGTCTTCAGTGATACTTTTTCTTACTGTCTTGCATAGCTCTATATATTCCACTTTGGAAGTCACATCTTCTTTAGTTGTCCTCATCTCTCTTCTTTTTGCATCAACATTTTGGTTTTTCCTGATAATTTGTTCACATGCAACTTGTTCTTAGACCCAGCTAATTTTGTTGCTGTTTCCATAAGAGCTTTGGTTACTTTTCTGTTAACTTCAGAGATGTCCACTTCTTCCGATGTTAGGCCTTCTAAAGCAGAGAACCTGTTCTTCAGTTCTAACTTGAAGGTATTATGGTGTTTTTTGAGGTTGGTTATGTCAATAGACTTTGTTTGTCTTATGAGCTTGCCACGTTCAAGTTTAGCGTTGAGGTGCATCTTACATCTCACCAATCTATGGTCACTACCTGTGTTGAACTTGTTTAGCACACTGCAGTCTTCTATGACAAATTTTTTGTTACACATAATAAAATCAATTTCATTTGTCGTCCCATTTGGATGTCTCCATGTCCATTTCCTGTGTGGCTTTTTCTTGAAGAAGGAGTTCAAGATGAAAAACCCTTCTGCCTCTGCAAACTCAACGAGAGTATTTCCACGCTGGTTTCTGTTGCCGTGACCGAATTTACCTACTGAAGTTTCATTCTGTTGCCGTTGCCCTATTTTTGCATTGAAATCTCCCATAATTATTTTCAAGTGCTGCTTACCTTTATTATTTAGATGACAAATTTCCTCATAAAATTCTTCAATTTCTTCTTCAGGATGACTTGTGGTGGGTGCATAAGTTTGAATAATCTGAGCCTGGTATCTTTTCGAGAGTTGGATAACAAGTCGTGCAGCTCTGTCAGAGGAACTTTCAACTTCTACAACTTTATCCTTCAGTTTCTTGTTTATTATAAATCCAACACCACTAGTTCTGCCAGTATCTGTCCCACGATAGTAGAAGAGATGTCCACTTTTGATATAACTGTCGGCAGATAACCACACATAGCGCCGTTGATTGTTGGCATCGTAGCGTAAGGCGAACGCACTCGGCTAGTTGTCGAGAGATCTGGAGTTCGTTCCCAGCGGTATCGAAATACGATTTTTCAGTTGCTGTGTGTTAATTGAAGAAAAACGTGGAAAGAACGATGACTTTGTCCATTTACATTGTCTCCACTTATTTGGAAGATTTTCACCATTTCTATCGCCCTTTGGATTTATTAGGTATAATTAAATATGTAGCTTGTGTCGTTAAGCCCCACCAGATGGAGACGTCTCAGTTGCTGAGCCCACCCCGGTGTACCGTTAAAATAACCAGGAAAAAATAACCCGGTTCGTAATAACCCGGTCAAAACAACCCGGTGTCTGAATAACCCAGCGTGAAAACAACCCGTTACAAAATAACCGACCGACACAATAACCCAGTGTGAAAAAAACCCGTTACAAAATAACTTCGTCATGATAACCTCAGGTTACAATTATTGTACGCCATAATAACCCGCGTCATAATAACCCACGACCTAATAACCAGCGTCAAATACTACCTCATGGTACTCTAACTTAGGCAGTAGATGGATTTTCGAACGGGTAGGGGCCCGGGGTCAAGGGGGCCCCCATACAAAATTTTCGTAAATCTACAGTTTTCAATTTAGAACCAGCAAATTTGGTATACCCGTTTCACGGTACTCTAACTTAGACGGTAGATGGTTTTGGAACGGGTCGGGATCAAGCCCTCTCCCCCCAAATTTCCGTAAAATCTACAGTTTTCAATTTAGAACCACCAAATTTGGTATACTTCCTCATGGTACTCTAACTTAGACGGTAGATGAATTTTCGAACAGGTAGGGACCCGGGGTCAAGCCCCCCCAAATGTTCGTAAAATCAACAGTTTTCAATTTAGAACCACCAAATATGGTATACTACCTCATGGTACTCTAACTTAGACGGTAGATGATTTTTGGAACGGGTCGGGGTCAAGCCCCTCCCCCCACAAAATTTTTGTAAAATCAACAGTTTTCAATTTAGAACCACCAAATTTGGTATACTACCTCATGGTACTCTAATTTAGACGGTAGATGGATTTTGGAACGGGTAGGGGCCCGGGGTCAAGGGGCCCGTGCCGTCGTGCGCATTCTCAAGTTTAGTTGGCGTAAGTACTCGATAATATTTGCTTACCTCCATGTCCGTGTTGTTTTTGTGAATGAAAGTTTAGTAATTTGTGCTGTGCTTTATAATTTGGGAACTTAAAAATATGAAAACTAAGAGCTTCATTTGTGATAAGACTTTTAAATGTTCTTTATTAAAGGCTGATATTTCGGTTCAATTAATGTTTCCCAGGAACCATTTTCAGTACTCTGTTAACAATAACAAATTAAAATTTGTACATTCTGTTGAATATATTGGTAACTATCGACAGAGCATTGAAAATCTAGCTCCTTCATCGAGTTTTAATTTATGTGCATAAGGCCAATTACTTGTTTCCCACAGTATGTCGAAATACGAAATTTTCGGGTATGGAGAAGTGGCCACCGGAGCTGCATAAACAAATTTCGTGTGGCTATATTCCCCACTACTTGAGCAACTATTGTTCATAAAATATTTTTTTTTTAATATTTCACTTTCAGCAAGAAATTTAGACATTTCCATGATTTTCAGGCCAAAGACAAAGCCGAGAACTGGCCACAGAAATTTTAAGGGGCCGTAAAAAAATTGCGTTCTGGACTGCTCCGTGGCTACGTTTCCCGAGATTGGTCATCTGACACACATAAAATTTCCGTAATTTCGTATTTTCTTATTCACGATATTTTTGAATTTTTATAAAATACAGGTAAACAAATTCTCTGCCTGTATGTGCAAACACAGGAAACTTGTCAGGGGGCGGGTGCTTAAAATATGAAATATAAAGTATTTCTAGTCCGATCGGGAGATTTTCATCATTTGCAGCCTGCAAGTCAACAAATTATAGGGTTTTGCTGCCTCAGGAAACCTATGGGGGGGGATATGGGGATACCAAAAGTGTAAAATGTAAAGAATTTCTGGTCAGATTGGGAGACTTTGAGCGTTTACCAACTACATCTCAACAAGCTGTCTGCGGGCATGTGATAAAGCAAAAAACCGGTCTCGTTCGGGGAAAGTGGTAATTCCAAAATTGTAAATATAATGAATTTTTTGTGTTGAGATGTAGTTTGTAAACGCTCAAAATCTCCCAATCTGACCAGAAATGCTTTACATTTTACGCTTTTGTTATCACCATATACCCCCCCCAACAGGTTTCCTCAGTTAGCATATGCCCTCAGATAATGTGTCGAGTTGTAGCTTTAAAATGCTGAAAATCTCCCAATCGCGCCAGCATTTCTTTATATTTTATACTTTTGGTGTAACTTCTCTCCCCCAACAGGTTTCCTGAGGCAGCACATGCCTTCAGATAATTTGTAGAGTTGTAGCTTGTAAAGGCTGAAAATCTCACTATTGGACCAGAAATGCTTTATATTTTAGGCCCCCCGATAGGTTGCCTGAGCAGGCACATGCTCTCAGATAATGTGTCGAGTGAAATCTTTTGTTGAGTGTAGATCATAAACATTTTTGTAAAGAATTATATTAATTATCGTAATTAAAAAAAGACGAAATTGCGGAAACTTTATGTCACTCAGATAACTAACCTCTGAAGGCCGTGGCCACGAAGCGGTCAAAAACGCAATTTTCATACGACCACTTAAAATTTTTGTGACCAGTTCTCCTACACCCTACCTAATAAGCTGTAGGACCCCCTTTAGCCGGCAAAACAGCGGCCACTCGTCGAGGCATCGATTCGGTGGGGTGGCGGTGTTTAACCTGGAGTATCGGGTACCATAATGTCAACAGCAAATCCTCCAGTTTCCGTACATTTCGGGGGGGAGGGGGGGACCCGCATTTTTAAGTCGAACCACAAATGTTCTATTGGGTTCGTGTCACCTGAATTTGAAGGCCAGGGCGTTAACAGAAAGTCATCAGCATGTTCCTTGAACCAACCCTTGACGATTCTGGTAGTGTGGCATTTATATGCAGATGATGCAACCATATTAATTCATGGAAATGATGTTGAGACAACTACAAGTCCATTTTATATCTATCACTAATTGGTTAACTAAAAATGATCTGGCTATTAATATTAACAAAACAAAAGTAATGATTTTTTTACGTACGTCAACCCCTATTTCCTTAATTCAGAATATTAATTTACTCGGATCATCTATAGAAGTGGTTCAAAATGATAATTGTCTTGGTATCATTTTTCAGCATGATTTAAAATCGAATACATATGTTGACTACTTATCTAATAAGATCTCAAGAAATATAGGAGTTATTAGTAATGCAGTGGCCAATTTAACCCCAAAACTAATGATTTTATTATACTATACTTTAATTCAGTCTCATCTAATCTATTGTATATCTGTTTGGGTATCGACTACCTTATACACTGCCGGACAATTGCTAAGGACGGATGACAATAGCAACGATAGCAACCATAAAATGGAAGGCAGGAAAATGTGGAAATTAGCATAAGTGCGGGATACAGTAAGACGTGTTGTGCGTATGCAAATTTTGGATTGCCAAACTTGTTCGTGACGTCATAGCGCTTATAAGAGATATAAAGGATTTGACGCGTATTGACCGTTGTTGTTCAAACGCAAAGTTGAAAGGGAAAGAATCAATTGACGAACTTGCAATTTTCAGTATGTCTTCCCGAAATCACCTAGATGATTTTACGAGTGGCCGTATTATTGGCAAGATTGAAGAAGGGCGAAAAATAACAGATGTTGCCAGGGAGTTCGACGTCAGCCACAGTGTTGTTTCAAGGCTTTGGAAATCATTTCAAACAAATGGAGAGTGTAGCAAACGTCACGGGCGAGGTCGTGTTCGCAGTACGACACCTGCAGAAGATCGGTACATAGTGCTATCAACAAAAAGACACCGGCGCAGCACATCTAGTGAGGTAGCAAATCAGTTTATGGCTGCTACTGGTAAGCGGATCTCCCGAAAAACTTTCTCCAGACGTTTGCATGAAAGAGGACTATACGCCCGCCGTCCTGTTGTGTGCATCCCATTGTCCAGACGTCACCGTACCACCCGTTTGCAATGGTGCCATCAACATCGCAATTGAACTGATAACGACTGGTCTGCTGTCCTCTTCTCAGATGAGAGTAGATACAGTCTATCGTCTGATTGTCGACGACAACTGATCTGGCGTGATAGTGGTACTGCATATTGTCCATCAAACATACAGGAAAAGGACCGATATCCGACATGTAGTGTCATGGTATGGGCTGGCATCATGATCAATGGCCGTAAGTCCCTCTATGTGCTTCCAACTGGGACTATGACTGGCCAACGATACATTAATGATGTTCTGCTACCTCATGTTCGCATGTTCCGTGGTGCTGTCGGTGATAGATTCATTTCCATGGACGACAACGCAACATGTCATCGAATAGTCGCTGTCCAGGAGTGTCTTGAGAGCGTGGATATTCAACGCCTCGTATGGCCAGCACGTTCTCCAGACCTGAATCCCATTGAAAATGTGTGGGATGCTTTGGGGAGGAGTCTTGCTGCTCGCCAATGCCCTCCAATAAACAAGGACACCGTCATCCGTGCACTGATAGAGGAATGGGATAAATTACCCCAACAGCTGCTTGATAATGTTGTGCAAAGCATGACACGACGTGTGGAATCTTGCATCGCCCTCCATGGTGGCCATATCCCGTATTGGCATCTTACGCCGGAACGCCTGCAGACGGTAATTGCATTTTTTTCACGTTCACGTATTCTGCACAAAATGGCCTGTTTGTCCCTTGAACGCGTTCCAAAGAATTCTGGATTTCAGAGCACAATAAATTGTCTTTCTTGTAATGTCCTGGCATTCTGACATTATTTTATTTCACTTGGCATCCAACCACACTTACTTTTTTATGCGCTATATAGCCGTTTACGATCTGTCCTTAGCAATTGTCCAGCAGTGTATAATATGAAAAAAACTTCAGTCGTTTCATGAGACTATTACAATTTAAATTACAATATACTCGATTTTCAAATACAGTCTTTCAGGCTAGACTCAGTCCAAATGATTTTAATATACTAACTATTCAACAATTTCATATCTATAGTATAGGTAAACTGATGTTTTTGAGAATAAAAAATGGTTATTACCAAGATTTAATTTCAATAAGTACTCGTGGTCATGATTATTCCATGAGACAAAAAACAACACTAATCTCCATGTTTCCACTAACAGAACGATTTAGATCATTTGTTAATTATACTGGTCCGGCATTATGGAATACTGACATTCTATCACTTAATGATATTAATATATTTAAACGGAAACTCGGGTATTTCTTACTGACCAAAAGCTCATAATGTATTATTACCTTTATTAATTTATAGTACCACCCTAGCTGTGTTTGATATTGTGTGGACTTGACTTGTTTATGTTTTTTTTTTGAATTTTTTTATTTTCATGAAAATTTTGATGTTTTGGGAGAAGAGGGCACGTCTGGCCTATCAGGCCTTTTCCCTCCTCATTCCCTGTTGTTACAAAAAAAAATAATGTGTGCTATATATTTATGATTACGTAATACCATGTCTGTAACAACTAAAATGCAATAAATGAAATGAAATAAAAATGATGCATTATCCTGTTGTTAATGGCCATCACCAGCAAGAAACACAGTTGCCCTGAATGTGTGAACTTAGTCCGCAACGACATTCAGGCACCTGATAGCTGTAAGAGATGGTGCTGTTAGGAAAATGGGGCCTAAAGTGTCGGAAGAAAACGTCGCCCACAGCGTAACACCGCCGCCGCCGGCCTGTTTCCGGCCAACAGTGCAGCCAGGTGCCATAGACTCCGTTAGCATTCGGGGTATCCGCTCTCGGCCGTCTACGTTATGCACCAGGAATCATACTTCGTCAGACCAAGCTACTTTCTTCCAATCATCCAAGCGTTAGCAATCGGGATATCCGCTCTCGGCCGTCTACGTTATGCACCAGGAATCATACTTCGTCAGACCAAGCTACTTTCTTCCAATCATCCAAGCGTTAGCAATCGGGGTATCCGCTCTAGGCCGTCTACGTTAAGCACCAGGAATCATACTTCGTCAGACCAAGCTACTTTCTTCCAATCATCCAAGCGTTAGCAATCGGGGTATCCGCTCTAGGCCGTCTACGTTAAGCACCAGGAATCATACTTCGTCAGACCAAGCTACTTTCTTCCAATCATCCAAGCGTTAGCAATCGGGATATCCGCTCTCGGCCGTCTACGTTATGCACCAGGAATCATACTTCGTCAGACCAAGCTACTTTCTTCCAATCATCCAAGCGTTAGCAATCGGGGTATCCGCTCTAGGCCGTCTACGTTAAGCACCAGGAATCATACTTCGTCAGACCAAGCTACTTTCTTCCAATCATCCAAGCGTTAGCAATCGGGGTATCCGCTCTCGGCCGACTACGTTATGCACCAGGAATCATACTTCGTCAGACCAAGCTACTTTCTTCCAATCATCCAAGCGTTAGCAATCGGGGTATCCGCTCTAGGCCGTCTACGTTAAGCACCAGGAATCATACTTCGTCAGACCAAGCTACTTTCTTCCAATCATCCAAGCGTTAGCAATCGGGGTATCCGCTCTCGGCCGACTACGTTATGCACCAGGAATCATACTTCGTCAGACCAAGCTACTTTCTTCCAATCATCCAAGCGTTAGCAATCGGGGTATCCGCTCTCGGCCGTCTACGTTATGCACCAGGAATCATACTTCGTCAGACCAAGCTACTTTCTTCCAATCATCCAAGCGTTAGCAATCGGGGTATCCGCTCTAGGCCGTCTACGTTAAGCACCAGGAATCATACTTCGTCAGACCAAGCTACTTTCTTCCAATCATCCAAGCGTTAGCAATCGGGGTATCCGCTCTAGGCCGTCTACGTTAAGCACCAGGAATCATACTTCGTCAGACCAAGCTACTTTCTTCCAATCATCCAAGCGTTAGCAATCGGGGTATCCGCTCTCGGCCGTCTACGTTATGCACCAGGAATCATACTTCGTCAGACCAAGCTACTTTCTTCCAATCATCCAAGCGTTAGCAATCGGGGTATCCGCTCTCGGCCGACTACGTTATGCACCAGGAATCATACTTCGTCAGACCAAGCTACTTTCTTCCAATCATCCAAGCGTTAGCAATCGGGGTATCCGCTCTAGGCCGTCTACGTTAAGCACCAGGAATCATACTTCGTCAGACCAAGCTACTTTCTTCCAATCATCCAAGCGTTAGCAATCGGGGTATCCGCTCTCGGCCGACTACGTTATGCACCAGGAATCATACTTCGTCAGACCAAGCTACTTTCTTCCAATCATCCAAGCGTTAGCAATCGGGGTATCCGCTCTCGGCCGTCTACGTTATGCACCAGGAATCATACTTCGTCAGACCAAGCTACTTTCTTCCAATCATCCAAGCGTTAGCAATCGGGGTATCCGCTCTAGGCCGTCTACGTTAAGCACCAGGAATCATACTTCGTCAGACCAAGCTACTTTCTTCCAATCATCCAAGCGTTAGCAATCGGGGTATCCGCTCTAGGCCGTCTACGTTAAGCACCAGGAATCATACTTCGTCAGACCAAGCTACTTTCTTCCAATCATCCAAGCGTTAGCAATCGGGGTATCCGCTCTCGGCCGTCTACGTTATGCACCAGGAATCATACTTCGTCAGACCAAGCTACTTTCTTCCAATCATCCAAGCGTTAGCAATCGGGGTATCCGCTCTAGGCCGTCTACGTTAAGCACCAGGAATCATACTTCGTCAGACCAAGCTACTTTCTTCCAATCATCCAAGCGTTAGCAATCGGGGTATCCGCTCTCGGCCGTCTACGTTATGCACCAGGAATCATACTTCGTCAGACCAAGCTACTTTCTTCCAATCATCCAAGCGTTAGCAATCGGGGTATCCGCTCTCGGCCGTCTACGTTATGCACCAGGAATCATACTTCGTCAGACCAAGCTACTTTCTTCCAATCATCCAAGCGTTAGCAATCGGGGTATCCGCTCTAGGCCGTCTACGTTAAGCACCAGGAATCATACTTCGTCAGACCAAGCTACTTTCTTCCAATCATCCAAGCGTTAGCAATCGGGGTATCCGCTCTCGGCCGTCTACGTTATGCACCAGGAATCATACTTCGTCAGACCAAGCTACTTTCTTCCAATCATCCAAGCGTCTAATTTCGATGATCTTGGGCCCATTTCATGCGTTGTTGGCGATGGTGTGCAGTGAGCTTGAGGACCCGGCTGGGTCATCATGTAACTATGGTATCGTAAAATTTGTATTTATATTGCTATCAGCAAGAGTGGATGCACGAATCTGCTTTCGCGCGCGAAGTATTACAAATAAGTTTTAAAGCGTTTTTTATGTGACGTATACCGCTAATTTACATATCCGACATTCCCCTGCGTTGTTGTCATGTGACCGTAACTGGTCCAGAGTATAAAATGTGACACAGAGAAACGTTTGCCCAACAGTAAAACGCACTTGCACATAGGTAGGTGAAAGACGGCAAGCGATACTGCATTCGTTACGAATTTCATCAAGTAAAAAATACTGGAAAAGCATGTGCAACGATCTGTTCTGTTCTGGGGGAGAATATTGTATCGAAAAGCAGGTGTGGGTTTTGGTTTAGACGGTTTAAAGCAGGTGATTTTGATGTTAGCGATCAAGAACGCAGCGGCGCCCCGCAGAAGATTGCACATGAGGAACTGCCAGCATTGCTGGACGAAGATTCGTCTCAAACGCAAAAAGAACTAGCTGAACAACTGGGGGTAATTCAATAAACCATTTCGAATCGTTTACGCACAATGGGAAAGATTCAGAAGGAAGAAAAATGAGTGCCACATGACCTGAGCCATAGGAACAGGGATGAACGTGTCACGAAGTGTTTGAATCTGTTGAATAAACAACACAGAAAATCTTTTCTGTGGAAAATCGTTGCAGGTGATGAAAAGTGGATATGGTACGACAACCCCAAAAGCAAAAAAAAAAAAAAAAAAAAAAACCACTGCGTAGACCCCGGTGAAGCAACAACTTCGATACCGAAACTCAGTATTTACCCCAAGAAAGTTCTGCTGTGCGTCTGGTGGGATAAGAAGGGTGTGCTCTATTATGAACTATTGGAACAGGGTCAAACTGTTACTGCTGATCGCTACAAGCAATAATTGCTGCGAGTGAACCAGGAAATCTGTCGGAAATGTCCATTCACAGGCAAAGAATTGCGTCCCATGAAATTACTGCATGACAACGCTAGGCCGCATGTCTCGAAATCGGTCAAGGAAACGTTATTGACTCTTGACTGGGAAGTTTTGGAGCACCCGGCGTATAGTCCCGACATAGCCCCTTCAGACTATTATTTGTTCCGGTCGATGCAACATGGTTTGTCTGCTGTACGGTTCCGGTCATGTGACAAAGAGAAAAAATGTGTTGACGACTTCCTTGCGTCACACGACGAAGTATTCTTCATGCGGCTGGAATCCATCAGCTGCCCGACCGATGGCGGAAGGTGATAGATAATGACGGCGTATAATTTAATACTTCTTTTTTTTTTTTTTGATTGGAGGTTTAACGACCACCGTGAGCAACTCAATGGGCTATAAGCAGTCGCCCGTCCCTAATTTAGGGTCACTGGTTCCAGGGAAGGGAGAGAGCCAGTGCCGTAAGACAAACACAACATCCATGCCTCACCGGGATTCGAACCCGGACCCCGTTCGGACGAGTGATCAGAGGCCATCGCTTAGACCACTGCACCACCGGGGCGGCATTGATTGATTGGAGGTTTAACGACCACCGTGAGCAACTCAATGGGCTATAAGCAGTCGCCCGTCCCTAATTTAGGGTCACTGGTTCCAGGGAAGGGAGAGAGCCAGTGCCGTAAGACAAACACAACATCCATGCCTCACCGGGATTTGAACCCGGACCCCGTTCGGACGAGTGATCAGAGGCCATCGCTTAGACCACTGCGCCACCGGGGCGGCATATATTTTGATTCGTAAAGGTATTGTTTTTTTCTCGCATATTACATGTTGCGTTGTCTTAAAACGCTTTAAAACGTATTTGTACACCTAACAATATAGCTGTTCTTTGGGTAAATGTGGCGTTAATTGGCATATCCTAGTTGCGCTAATTAGAAAAAAAAAGACTGATACGAACATATATATTTTAGATCGATTTTTAATTTGTATGAAGTTCATGATCTCCTCGCCATTATTTCAGAATTCCATACGATTACAAGGTTTTCGGAAAACGTGCGACCGCGATGAATCCAACTCTTTTCTGTTAACCCTTTCGCTACTACAACGCCCAGGGCCAAAGCCCGAACATGGTTAATAGCCCGGACATTCAGACAACCGCAAGCAAGGTTAATAGACAGAAATGTTTGCTCATTCCACCTACCTCGCAATGGAAGTATCGGTCCTTTATGTAGTGACGTTCCTGTAAAGGATGGGTAGACGGTCGACACTTGGTCGATACAACTGAAACACTTGCGGGAGAAGTGTTGTGAACAATTTAAATTCAAATGCGCTTTGAATTTGAAATTTAACAGCTAAGGTGGAATGCAAAAAAAAAAAAAAAAAAAAAAAAAAAAAAAAAAAAAAAAACAGCGTCAACAATGCACGCAGGAAAAATTGACACCCATGTGAATATTTTATTTATTGTTAACCAAGATTCTAAAGAAAATAAGTATATATATACACTGACGGAAAAAAATCCCAACACCAAGAAGGGGTTGTGTTAGATAAACGACAGTTGGTAGGCGGTGAGAGTATATCTGTCATCTGTAAGATGACGTCTATGCAAATTTCGCGCTCGGCGCATACGTGTGGCGCTAGCAGCGCCCCTCGGAACATGCAAAGCAGGTTTGCTGTAAATACGCGCTATAACGTTCGTGAGCGTTAGTTATCGTTGAGATTCGACGTAGTGTGTTGATGTCAGTCAAGAATGCCTTTAAGAAGACGAAGAAGCCATTATCAACAGCTCACGGAGTTTGAACGAGGTCGTGTAATAGGGCTACGAGAAGGTGGATTTTTTTTCCGCAATATTGCAGAACGACTTGGCAGGAATGTAGCCACTGTGCATGATTGTTGGCAGCGGTTGTAAAGCGAAGGTACTGCCTCAAGAAGACCGGGTTCCGGCCGGCCACGTGGCACTACTGAGAGGGAAGACCGCCGTGTACGGCGTATGGCCGTGGCACATCGTACCGCGTCTGCGGCAGCAATTCGAGCTGCAGTTGCCACCACAGGGACACAACGAACTGTTACAAATCGGTTACTTGAAGGACAGCTCCAAGCCAGACACCCTGTAGCGTGCATTCCACTTACTCCAAACCACTGCCGTTTGCGACGTCAGTGGTGTCAAGCTAGAGCTCATTGGAGGACGGAGTGGAGATCTGTTGTGTTTTCTGATGAAAGCCGGTTCTGCCTGGGTGCCAGTGATGGTCGTGTGTTGGTTAGAAGGAGGCCAGGTGAGCGCCTGCAACCAACCTGCCTGCGGCCGAGACACACTGGACCTACACCTGAAGTTATGGTCTGGGGAGCAATTTCCTATGACAGCAGGAGCACTCTCGTGGTTATCCCACGCACCCTGACGGCACAGTTGTACGTCGGTCTGGTGATTCAACCTGTTGTGCTTCCATTCATGAACAGCATTCCAGGGGGTGTTTTCCAACAGGACAACGCTCGCCCGCATACCGCTGTTGTAACCCAACATGCTCTACAGAGTGTCGACATGTTGCCGTGGCCTGCTAGATCACCAGATCTTTCACCAATCGAGCACGTATGGGACATCATTGGACGACAACTCCAGCGTCACCCCCAACCAGCATTAACCGTCTCTGTATTGACCGACCAAGTGCAACAGGCATGGGACTCCATCCCACAAACTGACATCCAGCACCTGTACGACGCAATGCATGAACGTTTGCGTGCTTGCATTCAACATTCTGGCGGTTACACCGGTTATTAATGTACCAGCATTTCACATTTAAAATGGCTCTTCTCGCGCTTACATTAAGCTGTGATCTTGAAACCTTAATCGATTAAATATGTTACCTATACAAATGTATTGCCGCCATTTCATTCCTCTACAACTATTTTTTCGTGGTGTTGGGATTTTTTTTCCGTCAGTGTATTTTCAAATCTAATTAATCTAAACAGGATATTGACTGGCGTTAAGGAAAAGTGCAAGAATAGCGATCATAGCCTTTAAATTTAATTATATGCAACTGTAGCATTGTCTTCTTTAAATAAATTCTAGAGAAAGAAGAAACACCATGATATTATGTTAGTAGCAACTCATAAAGAAATCCCTTTATGCCGAGCAAATCAAAACTTCAGCAACATTCAAGGAACTCGCTTAATTAAAAAGCTGGAAATTAATCCTATTAAATGCTCCGTTATTATTTGTAATTAATCACTTAATAGAAAAGTAAAAATTATATATTCTCAAATTCTTTTCCTTTCTTTTCGTCATATTTTATTCGCTAAATTTTGAGAACTTTAAAAAACGGGAACTTATTTAATGCAAAGAAATGTTTTTTTCACTCACTTTGCCATGTTTCTTAAGTAACTATTTTAACCGGTATTCTTTTCTTGGGTTGGTAAGACTTTCTTCCTGAGGATTTGGAATTCAGTCGAATACTAAAGTGGAAAAAAAAAAAAACAAAACGTCTCAAGTGGAAAACAAATTCATTTTGCTTTTCGTAGCTATTAGGAGAAACAAAAAAATCGAGTTTTTCCAGATTTTAATTATGGGTTATTTTGACGTAGGGTTTTTTTTACCCCGGGCTATTTTGCTAACGGGTTATTGACGTTGGGTTATTTTGACGTCGGATTATTTTGACTTGGGTATTTTGACACGGGTTATTCTTTCCGGGTTAATTTGACATGTAACCGCCCACCCCTACGGATCTGTGAAGTCAAATGCTGACAGATAAACACACCAGCGTCGTGGATTGTTGGCACCGTAGCGTAAGGCGAACACACTCCGTTAGTTATCGAGGGATCTGGGGTTCGATCCCAGCGATGTCGAAATACAATTTTTCGGTTGCTGTGTGTTAATTAAAGAAAAACGTGGAAAGGGCGATGACTTTTTCTATTTACATTGTCTCCACGTATTTGGAAGATTTTCACCATTTCTCTTGCGCTTTGGATTTATTAGCTATAATTAAATAGCTTGTGCCGTTGAGCCCCACCACATGGAGACGTCTCAGTTGCTGATCCCACCCCTACGGATTTGTGAAGTCAGATGCTGACAGATAAACACACACAACGCCGTGGATTGTTGGTACCGTAGCGTAAGACGAACACACTCGGTTAGTTATCGAGAGATCTGGCATTCGATCCCAGCGGTGTTGAAATACAATTCTTCGGTCGCTGTGTGTTAATTAAAGAAAAACGTGGAAAGAGCGATCACTTTGTCTATTTACATTGTCTCCACGTATTTGAAAGATTTTCACCATTTCTTCCATTTATCTTTTTGCCCATTTTTCTTTATTTTCCTACTGGCAGTGGAAGAGACATGCCCTCCCACGTCTGATCTCTTCACCCCCCAATAATTTGGTGAAGTCGGCGCCCCTGAGCGAGTCTATATGCACATTGACTCAACTGTGGGTAAACCACGGCACATGTGAAGTTCATGAATGGTATAAATAACGCTTGATACTGAGCTGTGCTAATCAATTTTATTCTTGTTCTTCAGCATGGGAAAGACAATAGACTTAAAGCGAGTTTGACGAGGCCAGATTGTAATGGTCAGACGACTAGGTCAGAACATTTCCGAGACGGCAAGGCTCGTGAGGTGCTCACGGCCAGTGGTGGTTGGTACCTTCAAAAAGTTGTCCGAGAAGGAATCGTCAGCAAAGCGCGGGCAAACAAAAGCTCATCGATGAATCGACAAAGGCTCATCACCACAAATTGTCAGAAAAGTGTGGGCAAACAAAGGCTCATCGATGAATCGTCAAAGGCTCATCAATGAATCGTCAAAGGCTCATCAATGAATCGTCAAAGGCTCATCAATGAATCGTCAAAGGCTCATCAATGAATCGTCAAAGGCTCATCAATGAATCGTCAAAGGCTCATCAATGAATCGTCAAAGGCTCATCACCACGAATTGTCAGAAAAGTGTGGGCAAACAAAGGCTCATCGATGAATCGTCAAAGGCTCATCAATGAATCGTCAAAGGCTCACCAATGAATCGTCAAAGGCTCATCAATAAATCGTCAAAGGCTCATCAATGAATCGTCAAAGGCTCATCACCACGAATTGTCAGAAAAGTGTGGGCAAACAAAGGCTCATCGATGAATCGTCAAAAGCTCATCACCACGAATTGTCAGAAAAGTGTGGGCAAACAAAGTTTCATCGATGAATCGTCAAAGGCTCATCACCACGGATTGTCAGAAAAGTGTGGGCAACCAAAGGCTCATCGATGAATCGTCAAAGGCTCATCACCAGGAATTGTCAGAAAAGTGTGGGCAAACAAAGGATCATCGATGAATCGTCAAAGGCTCATCACCACGAATTGTCAGAAAAGTGTGGGCAAACAAAGTTTCATCGATGAATCGTCAAAGGCTCATCACCACGGATTGTCAGAAAAGTGTGGGCAACCAAAGGCTCATCGATGAGTCGTCAAAGGCTCATCACCACGAATTGTCAGAAAAGTGTGGGCAAACAAAGGTTCATCGATGAATCGTCAAAGGCTCATCACCACGAATTGACAGAAAAGTGTGGACAAACAAAGGCTCATCGATGAATCGTCAAAGGCTCATCACCAGGAATTGTCAGAAAAGTGTGGGCAAACAAAGGCTCATCGATGAATCGTCAAAGGCTCATCACCACGAATTGTCAGAAAAGTGTGGGCAAACAAAGGCTCATCGATGAATCGTCAAAAGCTCATCACCACGAATTGTCAGAAAAGTGTGGGCAAACAAAGTTTCATCGATGAATCGTCAAAGGCTCATCACCACGGATTGTCAGAAAAGTGTGGGCAACCAAAGTTTCATCGATGAATCGTCAAAGGCTCATCACCACGAATTGTCAGAAAAGTATGGGCAAACAAAGGCTCATCGATGAATCGTCAAAGGCTCATCACCACGAATTGTCAGAAAAGTGTGGGCAAACAAAGGCTCATCGATGAATCGTCAAAGGCTCATCACCACGAATTGTCAGAAAAGTGTGGGCAAACAAAGGCTCATCGATGAATCGTCAAAGGCTCATCACCACGAATTGTCAGAAAAGTGTGGGCAAACAAAGGCTCATCGATGAATCGTCAAAAGCTCATCACCACGAATTGTCAGAAAAGTGTGGGCAAACAAAGTTTCATCGATGAATCGTCAAAGGCTCATCACCACGAATTGTCAGGAAAGTGTGGGCAACCAAAGGCTCATCGATGAGTCGTCAAAGGCTCATCACCACGAATTGTCAGAAAAGTGTGGGCAAACAAAGGTTCATCGATGAATCGTCAAAGGCTCATCACCACGGATTGACAGAAAAGTGTGGACAAACAAAGGCTCATCGATGAATCGTCAAAGGCTCATCACCACGAATTGTCAGAAAAGTGTGGGCAAACAAAGGCTCATCGATGAATCGTCAAAAGCTCATCACCACGAATTGTCAGAAAAGTGTGGGCAAACAAAGTTTCATCGATGAATCGTCAAAGGCTCATCACCACGGATTGTCAGAAAAGTGTGGGCAACCAAAGGCTCATCGATGAATCGTCAAAGGCTCATCACCACGAATTGTCAGAAAAGTGTGGGCAAACAAAGGTTCATCGATGAATCGTCAAAGGCTCATCACCACGAATTGACAGAAAAGTGTGGACAAACAAAGGCTCATCGATGAATCGTCAAAGGCTCATCACCAGGAATTGTCAGAAAAGTGTGGGCAAACAAAGGCTCATCGATGAATCGTCAAAGGCTCATCACCACGAATTGTCAGAAAAGTGTGGGCAAACAAAGGCTCATCGATGAATCGTCAAAGGCTCATCACCACGAATTGTCAGAAAAGTGTTGGCAAACAAAGGCTCATCGATGAATCGTCAAAGGCTCATCACCAGGAATTGTCAGAAAAGTGTGGGCAAACAAAGGCTCATCACCACGAATTGTCAGAAAAGTGTGGGCAAATAAAGGTTCATCGATGAATCGTCAAAGGCTCATCACTATGGATTGTCAGAAAAGTGCGGGCAAACAAAAGCTCATCGATGAATCGTCAAAGGCTCGTCACCACGAATTGTCAGAAAAGTGTGTGCAAACAAAGACTCATCGATGAATCGTCAAAGGCTCGTCAGCACGAATTGTCAGAAAAGTTTGGGCAAAGAAAGGCTCATTGATGCTAGAGTTGAGCGAAGGATATCCCGTACGGTACGAGCCAACAGAAGGGATACTTCTCGCAGCTGGCCGGTAATTTGAATGCTGATGATGGAAGTGATGTGTCACAATACAGTACGACGAACCCTACTGAAAATAGGGCTACATTGTTAAAAATTTAGGGATAGGTTGCGCCAAAAAGTGGTGCTATACCAGCTGCACCAGTTTCTGAGAAGAGATGCACCATTATGTGGTGCAAACAAAACCCAACAGTATGGTGCAACCTTGCATCACTTTATGGTTTAAGGTTCCACCATATTATGGTGTATGGTTGCCCTAAAATATGGTGTATGGATGCATCATAAAATGGTGCAGTCTTACACAATCAAATGTAAGGATGCACCATTTTATAGTGCGACTTTACTCCATAATATGGTGCAAAGTTGCACCACTTGTTGGTGTAGCTTTCCCCAAATGTGGTGCAGCTGGTGTAGTTCTACTTACTGGTGCAACATATCACCAAAATTAAGTGAATTTTTTTTACATCACTGCTTTATGGATAAACTATTTCGAAAACACGGTTTATGTGTACAGCTCCAAAAAGTTTGTGTTTACTTCATCAATTTAGGAATAAAATGTTCTTTTTTTTCCTTTTAATGTTTTCCCCACATACTCGGAAGATTTTAATATTCATTGTTTTTGTTAGCACATATAGTTTCAATTTCGAGATCAATACACTGGGTCAATTAATGCCCCAATTTGAGCTTGATACACCACATTAGAAGCTACTTCCATGCGAACAACCTCCTAAGAAAACTAAAATTTTATTGTCCTACACGTGGCTAAGCACATATGTAACATCAGAAAGTTCTATGTGAAAGCGATTATGTCAGGAACACCAGATATGCCCTGAAGTGCCACAAAAACTGGTACAGACGAGCTTATGCAAAATACACAGCAACGTCACCTATGCGCGTACTCGGTTGCGTCCGCCAGTGCGTATATAAAGCGATAGACATCCTTGCCAGCTATCAGAGCTGTTTTTGGCATGAGAGGGACAAGTAACAACGATTTAAGCGATTTGCAACGCTTAAATCGTTATTACTAGTCACAAAATTTCACTTCTTAACTCTGAATCACTCATCTTCATAGTTGTATAGCGAAATGCAGACGTATCTAAATAACTGCGCAATAACAAAACGTAAGTTATGACGCATAAGGGCAATGGAATGGATCCCACTCCTATGCCCTGACCTTTGACCCCATTTCGCCCATTTTCAATAGGGTTCGTCCCCAGAGTGTCCCCTACCACATACTAAAATTTCATCGAAATCGAACCATTTTTATGCGGCTTATCGTGCGGACAGGCAGACGGACAGACGTAAAGCTGGAGCATATACGCTTCTTCAACCTACGGTTGGAAAGCGTAAAAAAGCTGACAAAGATAAATGTTTCGGTGAGTCAACGATTTTTAGATGGCACCATGATTGCAAAAAAGGGCGTTTGTCGGCAGAACTCGCTCCTAAGCCTGGTCGACTTGAAAGCCTTGTTACGGAGCGTATTGCTAACACTGTTTGGGCAATCCTGCAAGAAGATCGGCGGATGACGTGTGAAGACATAGCGGCGTCAACTAATGCACTGGTGTGCAAAGATTAAAAACAAAGAGGAGAAATTAGCATAACAGCGGAACGAGCAGGCAGAACGGACCGAAAGACCACTCAGGAGATAGACTAGGGTCCGGTACGGTAGGGCATGCGCATATATGCAGCATGACGGGGGGGGGTTGTCGGAAGGGTATAAAGCACACGGGCGGTGTACGCTCAGCAATTCGGTGAAAGCTATTGCACGGTGTACATCGGTTTGAACAACGTCGGGTTGCTGCGACCGTGTGATATGGCCAACAGGCAATCCAGTAGACGACATCTGGATGACTTTACCCGAGGTCGTGTCATTGGGAAGTTGGAAGAAGGTCGAAGTGTGACTGGTGTGGCAGAGGAGTTCGGGATCGCTCACAGCATCGCTTCACGAGCTTGGAGGGCATTTCAAACGACAGGAACAGCTGTCCGAGAGTTTAGCAGTGGTCGTCCACGAGCAACCACGGCGGCGGACGACCGGTATATTGTCCTATAGGCGAGAACAGACAGCGGAAGAAATCACAAGGCACATGCAACAGACAACTCGACGTCAGTTATCGCGTTTTACCGTGGCCAGGAGGCTGCACAAAGGTGGTCTATTTGCACGACGACCAGTACGGTGTGTGCCATTAACGCCTGCTCATCGGAGACGGCGGTTTCTGTGGTGCCAGGAACAAAAGAACTGGACACATCAGCAATGGGGTCAAGTTCCCTTTACGGATGAGAGCCGATTTAGTCTGACGAGCGATTCTGGACGTTACATCACTTGGTAGACAGCATGCCCAATCGGGTTTTCAGTGTTATTCGGAACAACGGCTCCACTATTCGTACCGGAGGTGCTCATAACTAGTAAGTCTTTATATTTTTGAGACAGCGTATTTCTGTTTGTTTCTTGTACTTGGCGTTGGAATTGTTGTTTCCGTCAAACTATTGTGCATATGCGTATCCTATGCTATTTTCCCTATAAATATGAGGTGTACATTTCAGCTCGTTGTTGTTTCTTTTTTATTAGAGAATTTGTTATGTCTCTATATTTATGCGACGTACTATATCACGTAACAGTAATACACTGCTGGACAATTGCTAAGGACGGATCATAAACGGCTATATAGCGCATAAAAACGTAAGTGTGGTTGGATGCCAAGTGAAATAAAATAATGTCAGAATGCCAGGACATTACAAGAAAGACAATTTATTGTGCTCTGAAATCCAGAAGGCTTTGGAACGTGTTCAAGGGACAAACAGGCCATTTTGTGCAGAATACGTAAACGTGAAAAAAATGCAATTACCGTCCGCAGGCGTTCCGGCGTAAGATGTCAATACGGGATATGGCTACCATGGAGGGCGATGCAAGATTCCACACGTCGTGTTATGCTTTGCACAACATTATCAAGCAGCTGTTGGGGTAGTTTATCCCATTCCTCTGTCAGTGCATGGATGAGGGTGTCCTTGTTTATTGGAGGGCACTGGCGACTAGCAAGACTCCTCCCCAAAGCATCCCACACATTTTCAATGGGATTCAGATCTGGAGAACGTGCTGGCCATACGAGGCGTTGAATAACCTCGCTCTCAAGACACTCCTGAACAGAGACTGTTCGATGACATGTTGCGTGGTCATCCATAAAAAATGAATCAATCACCGACAGCACCACGGAACATGCGAACATGAGGTAGCAGAACATCATTAATGTATCGTTGGCCAGTCATAGTCCCAGTTGGAAGCACATAGAGGTACGTACGGCCATTGATCATGATGCCAGCCCATACCATGACACTACATGTCGGATATCGGTCCCTTTCCTGTATGTTTGCTGGACAATATGCATTACCACTATCACGCCAGATGAGTTGTCGTCAACAATCAGACGATAGACTGTATCTACTCTCATATGAGAAGAGGACAGCAGACCAGTCGTTATCAGTCCAATTTCGATGTTGATGGCACCATTGCAAACGGGCGGTACGGTGACGTCTGGACAATGGGATGCACACAACAGGACGGTGGGCGTATAGTCCTCCTTCATGCAAACGTCTGGCGACAGTTTTTCGGGAGATCCGCTTGCCAGTAGCAGCCATAAACTGTTTTGCTACCTCAGTAGCTGTGCTGCGCCGGTGTCTTTTTGTTGATAGCACTATGTTCCGATCTTCTGCAGGTGTACTGCGAACACGACCTCCCCAGTGACGTTTGCTACACTCTCCATTTGTTTGAAATGATTTCCAAAGCCTTGAAACAACACTGTGGCTGACGTCGAACTCCCTGGCAACATCTGTTAGTTTTCGCCGTTCTTCAATCTTGCCAATAATACGGTCACGCGTAAAATCATCTAGGTGATGTCGGGAAGACATACTGAAAATTGCAAGTTCGTCAATTGATTCTTTCCCTTTCAACTTTGCGTTTGAATAACAACGGTCAATACGCGTCAAATCCTTTATACTTCTTATCAGCGCTATGACGTCACGAACAAGTTCGGCAATCCAAAATTTGCATACGCACAACACGTCTTACTGTATCCCGCACTTATGCTAATTTCCACATTTTCCTGCCTTCCATTTTATGGTTGCTATCGTTGCTATTGTCATCCGTCCTTAGCAATTGTCCGGCAGTGTATGATGATGCCACAAATATCTTTCAAATACGTAACAGTAACATGAAGTTGGTATGTTGAAGTTACAAAGACCTTTCACTGTAACATATTGGTTATGTTTCAAAGTTATGTAACGTTTGCGGACATTTTGACGTAACCGTAAGGTTTCTGAAACATTGCTGTTACATTGCGCAACGTATCTGAAAAGTCTCAATGTTTCAGTGCTACGTACTTATAACATATACGAAATATTCTGTGCTGTGTGGGAGTTGAACTGTTCTTGGACAGCATTGTGACATCTGACTAGAAATGGATCCATCATGACATTGTTAGCACCCGGAAACAGTGGGTGGACCCCAAAACAGAAGCCCATGCCGACCCCCAAAGCCGGCTTACAACCAGGGTAGGTCGTGCTGTGTGTTTGATGGGATATGCGGGGTGTCGCGTGTTTTTTGAGCTGCTGCTGGACAACACCACTATCACCGCCGATGCGTACTGCTGTCAGCTCGACGATCTGCATGCATCGCTCACGTCCGAACGACCAGGACTGCTGATATCGCAAGGGCATCATCTTACAGCAGAATAGAGCGAGACCTCACACAGCACAGGTGGCCTGTCACAAGATGGGCTGGGAACTGCTCCCGCACTCAGCCTATTCCCCCCGACATTGCCCCAAGCTACTACCACCTTTTACGATCGTTGCAGTATTTCCTGGACACACAGTGGTTCTCTAACCCGGACGATGGTGAACTCGTACTTACTTACTTCTCTGCATTCGAGCCACCACAGATCTAGAAGGACGGTATCCAATAGCTGCCCCGACGGTGGGCGCAGGTCGTTGGAAACCATGTCGACTAGCTTTTGAACTGATTTGTACATGTACACTAGCGGAAAGTGAAAAAAGAACACCAAGAAGGAATTGGCGGACGATCATGAAATTTACATATGTTAATGGGTCGAGTTTACGTAGGTGTGATGTTAATTTCGGGACCAACCGGTGAGCGCTTACGCCACAGCACGGCATAATATGCAAATTATCGTCGGTGGTATTTAAGGAGTACGGCGAAGTGAATGTAATCAGTCGTCGGCGTACGGACACATGCGAAGACCCTAAAGAAGTTGCAATGCCTGGACATGGAAAACGTGTACGATTTCAGCAGTTATCGGACTTTGAGCGAGGTCGTCTAGTCGGACTCCGCGAGGCCGGGTGGTCCTATCGTCGTATTGCGGAGCGAATTGGACGGCAAGTATCGGTGGTGGTAAGATGGTGGCGTAGATGGTCCGAGGAACATTCCCACACGAGAAGACGTGGAACCGGGAGTCACAGACGGACTGATGAGCGGACCGATCGACGCATAAGAAGAACGGTGTTGTCAAGCAGAACATCCACTGCGACGCAAATCCGAGCTGCCGTTGCACCTGAGGTGACTGTGCGAACAATCTGCAACCGTCTACTGGATGCAGGACTACGTGCATGTGTACCTTTGACTCCAGCCAACCGTCAGAAACGGCTGCAGTGGTGTCGCCAACGTCTGCACTGGAGAACGCAATGGCGATCTGTCGTGTTCAGCGATGAAAGCAGATTCTGCTTAGGAGCCTCCGATGGCCGCATGCGTGTTCGCAGACGCACAGGGGAACGTCTCCACCTTTCTTGCATCCGCCAGCGGCACACAGGGCCTACACCTGGTCTTCTGGTGTGGGGAGCGATCAGCTATCACTCCCGTACACAACTAGTGTTTGTACCGGGTACGTTAAACAGCACCTCCTACATCAACAACATCATTCAGCCCGTTGTTGTGCCATTTGTAAGGTCGGTCCATCGTGGTGTTTTCCAGCAAGATAACGCACGCCCACACACGGCACGTGCAATGCAATATGCACTTCAGGGTGTGAGACAACTTCCATGGCCTGCACGTTCACCTGATTTGTCCCCCATTGAGCACGTGTGGGATTTTATGGGACAACGACTTATCCGGTCTCCACGGCCAGCTACGACCATCCCCGCTTTACGCGTCCAGGTTGAGGATGCTTGGAACTCAATACCCCAAACTTACATCCAACATCTGAACGACAGACTCCATGCCAGAATTGCACAGTGTGACGCAGTTCATGGCGGTTCAACCTCGTACAAACCATGTTACATGGAAATGTTATTTTTCAGTTTACCAGGAAATACAGCTGTATTTTGCCATAACGTTTTGATCGCGTTATCCTCTGTATTCCGTTATTATGCTGTATAAATTTCGTTGGTATCAGACGTCTCCTTCTTGGTGTTCGTTTTTCACTTTCCGCCAGTGTATATACGGTAATTTACACTTTTCTGTTGCCTTGCATTTGCAGACATTACTTTCTAACCCAATGCAATTCCGTTCCCCCTCTCATCGCACTGTTACAGACTACAAACCTGTCACACGTGATAAGCGCTCGCTTCTAGCCCTTTATTTTCGGCTCCTTGGCCAAAGGCATATTGAGAAGGACTAGTCCCCCTGACACGAAACATCGTGCCACTAGGTAGAATCAAGTGACTCAAACATCTCTCTCCTTTCTTTGGTTCGTCGCCAATGTTAATAGCCTTTTTAGCAGGTAATCTGTCACAAAGAATTAGGGTCAATCATACCCCCAAATCAGCATTTACAAAGCTAAGGGGAAAGCAAAGATTACTAACGCGCAGTTTCACTCTTTCCAGCCGCGCGTGGCTCTCCTTTTAGACAGCAAATACACTCATCGTCAAAAAAATAGCTGCACCCAGAAGGACGTGTCGGATTGCAATGCTGTTCGGGAGAAAGTTAACGGTTACCAGGCACAATAAATGATTAAACATTGAGACTGACATGGACAATCAATAATTATTGAGCTACACGACAATAAGCAGTGTCTCTCAGTATGGCGTCGTGCCGCCATGTTAACTCACACAGCATGCCAGATGTCTCGGCACGGAGTTGTACAGGTTTCTAATGGTGTCCTGTGATAAGCCATCCCATGCAGCTTGAATCTTCTCACGCAGTTCCTGCAGATTGCGCGGTAGGGGTGGAGTGTGGATAGCGCATCGAATAGCATCTCACACATTTTCAATCGGCAATAGGTTTGGCGATGCGGCTGGCCATGGCAGAGTGTCAGTGACTTCTTTCGAGACAGAAGCAGTATGCGGATGAGCGTTGTCCTGTTAGAGAATCGCACCAGAGTGAGCGTTCAGAAAAAGTAGGGCCACTGGTTGCAGGACCTCATTAACGTAACGTTGGGCTATCAAAGTGCCTGTAATGAACACCAAAGGTGATCTGCAATCGTAGGCAATTGCACCCACCCTACACTATGACACCAGGCTTTTTGGAGGTGTGTGGTTCGACAACAGACCGTTCATCTTGGTGCTTACCACGGTGTCTCCACACACGGATTCGGTGGTCGTCTCCTCCAAGACAAAAGCAGGACTCGTCACTGAAGATCCCCCGCTGCCATTCTGCGTGGCTCCATGACAATCTGGAACGTCACCATTGCAGTCTTTGGTGACGATGCCCTGTTGTTAAGGGCAGTCGTCGTAACGGTCTGCGTGCGTGTAGTCCTACATCGTGCAGCCGTCTGCCAAAGGTGCTGATACTAATCGGATGATGCATGTAGGGCACCACTGCTCGCCGAATATCAGCAATCGTGGCTGTTGGGTCACTCCACGCATGTCGGACAACCCGTCGGTCCTCTCTCTCCGTGGTTCGTTTAGGTCTCCCACACCTTTCCTGCCGCTGCTGCGTGCCTTATTCTATCCACGGCCACCAACAGCGTGCTATGATGATGTCCGAACGACCGGTATGGTGCGCAATACGGCGATAAGACCATATCGCTTCCCGGAGCCGGACGATGCGGCCCCTCTCGACCTCCTCTAACTGCTCGAATTACTTGACTTGTAAAGGATGCAACCAACAAAACAGCAAGAGTCAGAATGCCAAGCATGCGCAACGGGAATACCTTATAATAGCCGGTTAGGCACAGCGCTACGACCCCTCCTTGCCTGCGTCACATGCCCGGCGGAGCGTGATACTTGAATCATTTGAATGTCTCACGATGTCAAACCTACCCACCAAGTTTCATTCCTTTCGGTTGCTTCCATCTGGGTGAAACTATTTTTTTGACGATGAGAGCATATTCGTTCGAGCTGATTTCAGCCCATTTTACCAACCCCGAGTTAATTTGTTCCAACCAGTTAAAACGTTTATACAAAGGTTGTCCCAAAACATCAGAAATTATTTTTATTAAAAAAATATGAGTACTTTAATATTATCAAGGAAGAGTGGTCACCTTTTTCGAAATACTGCCCATTGCATCAAATACAAGTGTCCCAACGTTCCTCCCATTTTTTGAATGCCTTCTGGAATTCTTCTGAAATGCTGTTGAAGCACCCCTACGCAGCTGTAACAAGTTAGTAAAATCATGCAATGCATTGATTATGATACGCTTTCCAACATACTAGAAATCATTACTCAAGTTATGAGGATAATGGCTGCGGAATTAATCTCGCTCCTATAACCTAACCTTTGACCCCTTTTCGATGATATTCAACAGAACCGGTAAAGTATACTTCCGGAACAATATGATAAAGTTTTGTCTCAATCGAAGCATTTTTACGTAAGTTATAACGCCTAAGGGCGATGGAATGGATCCCACTCATAAGCCCTGACCCCTAACCCCATTTCGCCCTTTTTCAATAAGGTTCGTACCCAGGTAGTTCCCTACCATATACTAAAATTTCATCGAAATCGAACCATTTTTACGGAAGCCATGACGCATAAGAGCAATGGAATGCACCCCGCTCCTATGTCCTGACCTTTGACCCCACTTAGCCCATTTTCAACAGGGTTCGTCCCCACATGGTTCCCTACCACGAACTAAAATTGTATCGAAATCGAACCATATTTACGCAAGTTATGACGCATAAGGGCAGTGGAATGCATCCCGCTCCTAACTTATGTCCTGACCTTTGACCCCATTTCCCCGATTTTTAATGGGGTTCGTTCCCAGGTGGGTCCCTACCACATACTAAAATTTCATCGAAATCGAACCATTTTTACGCGAGTTATCGTGCGGACGGACAGACGGACAAAGCTGGAGCATATACGCTTCTTCAACCTACGGTTGGAAAGCGTAAATAAATCGTTGATGTCTCAAATTATCGTCCCCGTAATCTCTTTTTTACGCTTTCCAACCGTAGGCTGATGAAGCGTATATGCTCCAGCTTTGTCCGTCTGTCTGTCTGGCTGTCCGTCCGCACGATAACTCGCGTAAAAATGGTTCGATTTCGATGAAGTTTTAGTATGTGGTAGGGGACAATCTGGGGACGAACCCTATTGAAAATGGCCGAAATGGGGTCAAAGGTCAGAACATAGGAGCAGGATCCATTCCGTTGCTCTTATGCGTCAGAACTTAGGTAAAAATGCTTCGATTGCGGCAAAACTTTATCATGCTGTTCCGGAGGTATAGTGAACCGGTTCTGTTGAATATCATCGAAATGGAAACAAAGGTCAGGGCACAGGAGCGAGATTTATTCCACAGCCATTATCCTCATAACTTGAGTAAAAATGCTTCGATTACGACGAAATACAATATGTTGTTCCGTAACGACTTTGGAAGCAGTTCCGCCAAAAATGTTTTTTGTCAGCAATTGCGGGCAGTGTGCACTCGTGAGATTCGTTAGCTATTATTTTCGCGCGATAACTTCCGTGAAAATTGCCCGATTTAGATGGGATTTTTAATTATAACAAGTCAGTAACATCATGCAATGCATTGATTATGATACGCTTTCCAACGTACTAGAAATCATTACTCAAGTTATTACTCAAGTTATGAGGAAAATGGCTGTGGAATAAATCTCACTCCTGTGCCCTGACCTTTGATCCCATTTCGATGATATTCAACAGAACTGGTTCAGTATATCTCCGAAATAACATGATAAAGTTTTGTCGCAATCGAAGAAATTTTACGTAAGTTATGATGCATAAGGGCTATGGAATAGATCCCGCTTTTGTGTCCTAAACTTTGACCCATTTCACCCATTTTCAATAGGATTCGTCCCCAGGCAGGCCCCTATAACATACTAACATTTCATTCAAATCGAAACATTTTTACGTAAGTTATGACGCATAATGGCGATGGAAGTGATTTCGCTCCTATGTCCTGATCTTTGACCCCCATTTCGACCATTTTCTATAGGGTTTGTCCCCAGGTGATCTCCTACCACATACTAAAATGTAATCGAAATCAAACCTTTTTTACGTTGGTTATGACGCATAAGAGCAGTGGAATGGATCCCGCTCCTATGTCCTGAACTTTGACCCCATTTCGTTCACTTTCAACAGGGTTCCTTCCCAGGTGTTCTCTTACCACATACTAAAATTTCATCGAAATCGAACGATTTTTACGCGAGTTATCGTGCAGACGAGTATACGCACACGACGCGTGACGTAATGAGGCAGATGGGAATCGCGACCATCTGCTCGCAAGAGTATGACGTCATAAAACTTTAATAGGATCCGTACATTTGTTTGTCTACTGACGTCATGAAAATACAAGTCGCGCCATCTTTTTTCTGGACAATTAATGCGTTCACAAGGATGAAAATTTGAACATCGATTAAAATAGTTTCATTTTATAACTTGAAATACCTAATATTTTCTAAAACATAACCATAATTATGCATTCCAACATTTGCTTGTCTACTGACGTCCTCAAAGTACAGGTCGTGCCATCCCTTTTCTGGTTTCAACACCACCAAAGGAAAAGTTATTGATTTTTAATATAATTATGGTTATGTTTTAGAAAATATTAAGTTTTCCAAGTTATAATATGAAGTTATTTTAATCGATGTTCAAATTCTCATCCTTGGGAACACATTAATTGTGAAGGAAATGTGTACAAAAGTTTTTTCCATTGGAAGTATAGGAAGCAAAATTACTTGACGTCCACCTTAATAATATGGGATAAGGGCGATGGAATGGATCGCAATCCTATGTCCTGACATTTGACCCCATTTCGTCCATTTTCAATAGGGTTCGTCCCCAGGTGGTCCCCTACCACATACAGAAATTTCATCGAAATCGAACCATTTTTACGCACGTTATGACGCATAAAGGCAATGGAATGCATCCCGATCTTATGTCCTGACCTTTGACCCCAATTCACCCATTTTGAATAGGGTTCGTCTCCAGGCGGTCTCCTACCACATAGTAAAATTTCATTGAAATCGAACTATATTTACGCAAGTTATGACGTATAAGTGCAATGGAATGGATCCCGCTCCTACGTCGTGACCTTTGACCCCATTTGTCCCATTTTCAATAGGGTTCGTCCCCAGATGGTCCCCTACCACATACTAAAATTTCATCGAAATCGAACAATTTTTACGTCAGTTATCGTGCGGACGGACGGACGGACAAAGCTGGAGCATATACGCTTCTTCAATCTACGGTTGGAAACCGTAAAAAAGGCTTATGTGTGGTAGGTCTTGATAATAGAAATAGGTAACACGGGCACAAAGAGATTAAATTTTGATATATGTGAACCTCAAACGTTATACCATAGTTTAGTCCCCTCAAAACCAAGGCATTTTCCTATGATTTCTGGTATGTTGAAAAGCGTATCATAATCAATGCATTACATGATTTTACTAACTTGTTAAAATGGAGAACAACTAGAAGTCACATGGTGACAAGTATGTACTATAAGAAGGTTGAAACATCAACTTAATATTCATTTCTCCAAACAAGAAACGACGGAACTGGCCATATGCGGCTTTGCATTATCGTGATGTAACACCCAATTCCTTCTCAGTTGTCTGGTCGTTTTTTTGTCACATGTCTCTGCATATCCTGTAGCACTGTTTTGTAGTAGTCGGCATTTGTCGTAGTTTTTAGAGAAACAGTGTGTTGATAGGTCATACGTTGACAAACGCAAGCAACATGACCTTTCCCGCTGATTTTGATTAACGAACTTTCTTCGCTTTAGGCGACGACGGCGACTTCGAAACCCAGCTTTCTGCTTTGAGTGTGTGGATCAAAATAGTGTAGCCAAGTTTCGTCACTTATAATAAACCGTTGCATGACTTCTGGATTTTTGTACACCATTTGCTTTAATTGTTAACAAACCTCAACTCGACGATCCATTTGTTCCTTTGTCGAGAAATGGAGAATCTAAGTTGAACAAACTCGTTTCATGTCCAAATGCTCGGTTGAAATTCTATGAATTGATGATTTTGAAATGTGAACCGTATCTTCGATATCTCTAATTGATAGGTGTCTGTCTCCCCATATAATAACACTTATTGTATTGATGTTTAAATCTGCAGCACTTGTTGAAGGTCTTCCTCCATGCGTGACTAAAGCCGCCGACTCACGACCATCCATAAATTCTTTATGCCATCTGTAAATTGTTGATTTTAGTAGACATCTTTTTAAGCCTCTTGCATAAGAGGGAAAGTCTCTCCGACAAACTTCTTAAGTTCACAGCAAAATTTAATGGCGGATCTTTGTTCCTCTTTCACATCCATTCTTTCAAAAAATCACAGCGCAAAAACACTTGTTAGGGGTTTACAAAAACAAGGCTTATTAAACTGCGCACTACCGACGAAGCATGCGTGATAAACAGATGTGGCCGTTTGCTATGGCTACTACAAAGACTTATTTTCAAGACTTGTGCCAAGGTCGAATGCAGTTTTTATGAAAACATTCTCAGTTGCTTCGGGACACGCTATGTACAGTAGTCGCCGAAATTGTGGAAACCTTTTGGAAAAAGTGTATTTTTGACGGCTCATAACGCCACTTTTGTTTTTGGAGTAATACCATAAACTTATATATCAATGGAAAGCTAATTTCATCAAGAATGTAATGCAATAAAGTTTGTTCAATTATCTGTATTCTATGAAAAGTTATAGCCAAATAACCAGATAAAGGAAGCACAACTTGCTTAGGTTGATATGAAGCAGCTTTTCTTCATTTGAATGTAGCCAATGAGCATGATGAGTGTTTAGAGAGCCAATCAGGTGTCATCTTGTTTTGGCAATGAGCCATTCAGGTCACTGTAGGATTCAGCTATTGATGTCATGTATTGGAGCTGAGATTAGGACATTTGTCAGTGTGTTATGTGATTGCTATCAAGTTGGTTGGCTTTTTATGTGTTCTTTCATTTAGTGAGCTTGTAAAACGTAATAAAATGAAAGAAATGGTGCAAAGAGTTGACTAGTCACCCAGAAAGCGATGTAAAATAGTACTATTAAGTGAACAAGGCTTCAGTTATGAAGAAATTAGAAGAAAAATTGGTGGAAACTTAACCAAAGGTGGCATTTCTAATTTTTTGAAGAGGTATAAAGAGACTCAGTCACTACAAAACTAGACTGGTAAAGGCAGGAAAAGGTGCACAACAGCAAGTGATGATAAAAGACTTAAGAGACTGTGCATAGGTGACAGAAGAAAATCATCTGAGCGTATACAAGATAAAATGGCGCAATGCAATGTGAAGTTGAGTGCAAGGACTGTTCGGCGCAGACTGCAGGAATTTGGTCTAAAAGCTAGAATTTCACGAAAAAGCCATTTTTATCTCTCAAACAAAGGTTGAGAAGATTAACCTGGGCTAAAACCCATGCTACCTGGACAGCGGAAGAATGGGACAGTGTTATTTGGAGTGATGAGACCAAAATCTCCCTGTTTGGTAGTGAAGGCATAAAATACGTAAGGAGAAGAATCGGAGAAGATTTGCATCCTAATTGTATTACATGCACCGTGAAACACCCAGTTAGTGATATGATCTGGGGTTGTATGACATCAAAAGGTGTGGGCATAATTTGCGTGATTAATGGGAATATAAATGGCCAAAATACATTAATAAAATACTTGAGCCCAAACTGAAGCCTTCTGCACGTGATCTTTTCCAAGATAATGAAGCATTTATATTTCAACAGGATTCAGCTCCGTGTCATGTTGCTGCTGTGTAAAAAAAGTGGTTTCAAGATAATCATATTCCACTGCTGCAATGGCCTGGGAATAGCCCAGACCTTAACCCCATCGAAAATCTATGGAGCCGACTAAAGGAACTTGTTAGTTAGAAGCAACCCAGCAGTAAAACCCATAATTCAATCTCAGTTTCACATTATAACAGCTGCAGAACTAAGAAACTTGGTTCACTCCATGGTAAGGCGTTGTAAGGCCGTAATTAACGCTAAAGGTTACCCAACTAAGTATTAACTGACATGGTAAGAATTTTTGTATATCTCATTTTTTTCTATGTGTTTCACTTTTCGTCTTTATAACTGCTGTTCTAATACAAAATTCTTCATAAAAGTTATTGTATTGCATTCGTGATGAAATTATATTTCCATTAATATATAATTTTATGGTATTACTCCAATAAAAAAGTGGTGTTATGAGCCATCAAACCTCAAAAATACACTATTTCCAAAAGGCTTCCACAATTTTGGCCACTTCTGTACATACATACCTTTTGCCGTTGCTTGATATGAGTTTCAGACAGCCTTGTGAACTCTGACTTTTCCCATCAAAACAGTGCTTCCGACGCTTTCGTTATGTGTTTCTTGTGACCTTTCTTTGAGCAACATTCAGCAGTAGTGGCCTATCATATTGACACTCCATTTGCTTTACTTTCTGTACATCTCCTTTTGCCATTATGTTCACTCAAAGCTCCCGAGTCTTCCGGAATATATGGTCATCATGGAAATGCACTTTGAGGCTCATATTACATCCCAATGTTTTGAGCTTCTTCTCCAGCATCGCGTTCGCGTTCCCTTTATAGTTTACATCCTTGTAGAAAGACATTTCTATGTCATATTTGAAGGCGACCCATGCTGCCTTTTCAATGCCAAGCAGGAAGTTTTCAAAATTCTCATCCTGAACTACATTGCTCCTCATAGAAAACGCCACAATATGAAAGAATGCGCAAAATGAGACGAAACTTACCACGCATCAAGGGAAGTACATATTAGGGGTATGCAAAAGTTTCCGCCGTTTTAAGGAGAAAGGAGACAGGAATTATCAGGAAACCAGTACACATTTGTTCAACGAAGTATTGGCCGTTAGCATCAATGACCTTTCGCCATTTTTCAGGCAACAAATGAATGCCCCTGTGATAGAAGGACTCGGGTTTTGAGCTATAGAACGCAGTGACGAAATTTTCCACCTCTGGAATTGTGGTGATCCGCTGTTGGGCTAGGGCATGTTGCATAGAGCGAAACAGATGAAAGTCTGAGGGTGCAACATCCGGGGAGTAAGCAGGGTGAGGTAAAACCTCCCATTGTTACTGTTCAATGTAATGTTACATGATAATGCCAGACCACATTTCGTGGTGGCACCGACATGTGGTCTAGCATTATCGTGTAACAGGATGACTGGGCGGCGTCCTTTACCTGTCCATGGGCTTTTTTGCTCGATTGCGGCGTTCAGTTTCATTAACTGATCGCTATATCGCTGTGCAGTGATTGTATCTTCCGGTTTCAACAGTTTGAAGTACAGCACTCCGTGCATATCCCACCACACACACAACAGCACCTTTCCCCCGTGGATATCCTGTTTTGCAGTGGATGTTGATGGCTGGCCTGGGTCGACTCAGGATCGCTTGCGTACGGGGTTGTCGCAGTAGACCCATTTTTCATCCCCAGTGACAACCTTCCGCAAGAAATTCTTCTCTTGAAACCTCTTCAGCAACGACATGCAGATGCCCAATCGTTGACCAATATTACGCTCCGTTAAAGTATACGGAACCCACTTACCAATCTTCTGGATCTTCCTCAAAACCTGTAGACGCCGTACCACCGTCGATTGAGCCACTTTCAAACGTTTCGCCAGTTGCATGGTTGATTGTGTGGCATCCTCTTGCAACAGCGATTCCAGCTCCTCGTCTGCGAGTTCCTGCGGTGTACCTGCACGTGGCTTGTCTTCCAAGCTTAGATCACCTTTCTTAAACCTGGCAAACCATTCTCGACACGTCCGCTCACCCATAACCGTTTCGCCATACGCCTGACATATTGAACCGTATGCTTCATTCGTACTTTTCCTTAAATTAAACATGAATAACAAATAGTGCCGCAAATGAGCTTTATCGGCCGCCATGCTTGGCTTCATGTACGAACTGACAGCACGGGTCGCCGGCCAGTTAGACCCCTACAGCGCCTGCTAGTGGGGGCGACGGAAAGTTTTGCATACCCCTAATATATATCTTTGTTATCGGATGCTGTGTTTCATTGTACAACTGAGAAGACGTCGCAAGAATCTGCTGTTACTGGGGCTTCAGTTCGAACGATTAAAGGGGCAGTACTGGAGTCATCCGCGCCTGTTTCTTCGACGTTTCTACCACATACCCCTATAGTTGCAACAGGGGATTCTAACCATGTGAAGATCCTAGTGATTCACCTGATCCGGATGCCTCAGTTACTAAACCAATTAGTAGTTTACTGACATGTACTTCTGCGGATTCCGCGATTCAGTATAGCACTGGAACGTACTGTACGATTGTCCCATAGGAGTCCCTGAAAATCTTCCTTTTAATTTAGTGCCTCCAGAATGTGTGTTTAAACCATCATATGAGACATCCTTAGACCCCTTTGAGGCTGATGCTTCTATAGCCTCTCCACCATGTGATAACCGGGGTGAGGCACATTTTTATGTGGCTCCCGAGCAGTCTTTTCAAGGCAAGATTTGCACTAGTGATGAATGTCAACCAGAGGAGCCTATTTTCTTTGGAGGTCAGACTCGAGTTGAGTTCTTTGTTATCTTCGTATATATGTTCACCTGTTTCTAGATGATTGGAATTTCCTATGTATTATGGATGAGACGCCAGGTGACGTTTATCATACTTTTGGGGAATTGGTAACTGCACATCACACACCTGGAAGGCGCTACTGCTCGACACATCCAGCACCTGTACGACACAATGCATGAACGTTTGCGTGCTTGCATTCAACATTCTGGCGGTTACACCGGTTATTAATGTACCAGCAGTTCACATTTAAAATGGCTCTTCTCGCGCTTACATTAAGCTGTGATCTTGAAACCTTAATCGATTGAATATGTTACCTATACAAATGTATTGCCGCCATTTCATTCCTCTACAACTATTTTTTCGTGGTGTTGGGATTTTTTTTCCGTCAGTGTATATCTTTTACTATTACTTCACGTACTTTTTCGGCCATGAGTTCTATGATTTCATTTTGAATGGTAATGGACATGTAACTCATTTGCCTCTTTTTCAAATTTTCCATTGTATTTTGTAACGTGGAGTTGTGCTTTGATAAAATGATATCAGGTTTAGGAAATTTCCTTGTGTTTTTGAAGAACAAGCTGTAGTTAATGTCTGCGGGTTTTCCTGCGACCCGCTCTTTCTCCCCTCTCGTTTCCCGAGGGTAACAACTCGTTTCCTGAAGTCCCTGCTGTTTAATCCTGTAATCCAGACCCAATTTTTGTCGACCTTGGTAATTTTTTTACGAGGATGTAGATGTAGAAGCTAATGTTAGCATGATTATGCTGAATTTCGCCGTTTTTTTTATTCCACTCGGCGATTTAACATTGCTAAAACGTTTCCTGGTTTAAGTTATGAACGGCTCGAATTGCAGTGCCGCCCCCTCCAGACTGCCGCCCGGTGCAGCTGCCTCCCTTTGCCCCCCTCTAGATCCGGCCCTGCGTATTCATAAGGTTTCGATAACATGCAAAGGTTATGGTACTGCGTTTATACACAGGCACAAAAATTAATAAACAGGCCTTAAACCTTTTTTATCAGTTTTCAATCAACCGTGCTCATATGCATAAAATTTTCACAGAAAGTCAAATTTATTGTGTTGCGCTTTTACTCGAGTACAAAACTTTAAATAGCCCTTAGGCTTAGGCACAGTCTTTTAAGTAATTGTATGTCATGGTCATATTGATACACACATTTAACGTGGACCAGGAATATCAAACGAAAGTCTTCGCTCTTTTCACGTTTATAAGTGAGTCACGGAAAAATCCTCATTATCCTCCACCGAGAGTCGAACGTCTGTTTTAATTATTCATTCGCCTTCTAATTATTTCTTCAGTTGTTGCTTACCATCTTTGGTGAATCCCCAGCATTGTGCGGGGCTCCAAGAAGCAACCTGCCAATCCGGCGCGTAACTGGAAGACCCTGGGTTCGACTCCCGGTGGCGGCCTATGAGAATTTTTCCGTGACTCACTTATAAACGTGGAAAGAGCGAAGACCTTCGTTTCATATGGTCATATTGATAAACTCTGATGACAAGTCAGGTTAATAATGTTGCGCTTATTAAAGATTTTTAAAAAGATACAGAGGCTAATAATTATTTGCTTGAAGCCAAAGTAAAACCGCATTATTAACTTGACTTGTCATGCAAACCTTATGAATATGGCATTTATTTAATTTTGTATGTTACATTTTTTACATAGCTTGTGCATTATGTTGTTTTGACATTTATTTTATTTTGTACATTTTATATAGCTTGTATATTTCTTTGTTTGGCATTTATTTTATTTTGTGCATTTTCGTTATGCTCTGGCATTTGTTTTATTTTGTGTTGTACATGTTACATAGCGTTTCGCATTTTTGTTATGCTTGTGACTTTGTGATTGCATTTTGAATTTTTATTTGTTTTATATTTTGGATTACATTCTGACATTTTATGTTTTTGACATGATATTTTGAAAATTTTGTCTTTTTTAATTTTGTGTTATGTTTTACATTCTAGCATCTTCGGCATAATTGCATTCTTGAAAAATTCAAATACAAGTTAGTAAAAGGTATAATTGAATTAGTGAAAAATACTAGCACATTTTAGTAAATGGTAGAATTGTAAGCAATTCCTCTTAAAAAGTCTAGCACGTTAACATTGTTTCTGTGCGACAATGAAGTTTAAATTCCCTTTTCTCTTGCTAGCGTTTCTCTTCTGGGTGGATTTGTTGGAATCTGTGCTATCACTCTTTCAATTTTAGCCATGGTTGTTCTCTACTCTTTCGCAATTTCACTGATTATTTTATACACTCCCAGTTGTTTCTCTCCCGAAATTGTATTACAGCGTCTGCGCCATCTTTTAAGTTTCTTTTGTGTTCTGGGAAAGCCAAGTTAATTGTTTTCACTTACTGACCAAATTGACGGCGGGAAAAGCGGAGGGCTTCTGCTCGGATTGTTTCTTCTGCTTCCACGAAATCTTCCAAGAACAAAATTTTCCTCAAACCACTGAACTACAGAATCTGCTTATTCTGGTAAAATTGATTTCACTTCTTCAAAAGCAGCTGGAATTTCATCAGATGAAAGAAATGCAAGTGCTTGCAAATGTCTGACTTTGAGAGCAAACTCACTGTTTTACCCATATTCCGAGGATCAGCCAGAAGACTGGATATTCCTTGACACATTTTTTCCGAGATGAAACTAATATTTGTGTGCGTTGCTTCCAAATTCTTTTTTTAGCAGCATTAAGCTAATCTGATGACTGTACCTGTACCGTCTAAATGCAGACTTCGCAGGGATAAGCAGAACTCTCTCAAGATTAGAAAAGTGACGGCGCTGCGCGAGCAAGCCCGTCAATAATCGAGAACCACCATCTTTCCCTCGGACAGGATCGGTCTCGGGACCTGTGGGGTCTGCCGCACCACACGGGACCGGCACTTTGTACCCTTCGGCCATAGCCCGTGTGTGCGACGTGCTTATGGGCGGGAGCAAGCAATATTAATTTTCACATCACTGGCTGGGAGACCAGTTCGCCAACGCGAGGTTTTGGGACCTACGTCCTTTAGTGTTATCTAATAAAAACAGGTACATGCACATTTATCAAATTGAGGGTATTATGCAACCCCTCTGACAAAGATTCAGCAATTAAAATCACAATATACAGAATATTTATTTACATGGTCCGCAGCACTAGGGCCTGTCCTGCGGTGATGACTCCAGGCCAGAGTCATCAGAAACACCTCGGTCATAGACCAACAAACGTTGTATTCAAGAGCCACGTGCCTCTGAATAGTTCCCCACGCTATCAACCATAGTTGACGCGGTTTTCAACCTGCTCAAGTTCACGTTGCAGACTGGGACAGGTCTTACTGAAGCTGGAGTGGGCGACTTCCAGCTTCAGACGGAACTTGGCGTTCGCAGCCGAGCATTTGCTGCACTTAGGTGTTGCATTAATGGCAGCTATTTCAAAATATGTCATTATACGTACACTGAAATGCCAGAAAAACTGGTACAGACGAGCTTATGCGAATTACATAGTAACGTCACCTATGCGCGTACTCGGTTTCGTCCGCCAGTGTGTATATAAAACGATAGACATCCTTGCCAGCTATCAGAGCTGTTTTCGGCATGAGAATGACAAGTAACAACGATTTAAGCGATTTTCAACGCGGTGTCATAGTTGGCGCTCGTGAGGTGGGCCATAGTATTTCGGAGGTAGAAACGAAGTTAGGATTTTCACAAACGACCATTGCAAGGGTGTACCATGAATACAAGAATTTCGGCAAAACCTCCAACCTACGATACCAGCGTGGCCGTAAAAAGACATTGGGTGAACGTGACCATCATCGGCTGTCAAGAATCATTTCACGCGACACTCTCGCAGGTAGCATCGGAATTCAGTGCTCGAGCCTCAACAAGCATCAGCGTCCGGACTGTGCAACGTACCCTGCACGATATGAGCTTTGGGAGCCAACGCTTAACTCGAGTCTCCTTGATGGGCGCACGACACAGAGCTATGCGCCTCGCTTAGCACAGCAACACCGCCACTGGACACTTAATGACTGAAAACAAGTAGCCTGGTCTGACGAGTCGAGTTTCCAACTGTATCGGGCAGATGGAAGGATTGGTGTGTGGCGCAAACCCCATGAAGCCATGGATCCCGCCTGTCAACAGGGAACTGTACCGGCTGGTGGGGGTCCGTAATGGTATGGGGTGTGTTTAGTTTGAGTTCACTTGGACCCCTGGTACGTCTACAAACGTCTGTGACCGGCCAACACTATGTGAGCATCCTTTCTGACGAGGTACACCCGTTCATGTCCTGCATTCATGCTGATGGGTTGGGCCTGTTCCAACAGGACAATGCACCTCCACGCAAGTGTCGGGACGCCACATTATGGTTAGGGGAGCATTCATCTGAGTTTGGGGTGTTGCCATTCCCACCCGAGTTCCCAGATTTGAACGTGATAGAACACATCTAGGATGCCATGCAACGTGCGATCGAACACAGAAATCCGAGACCTCAGAATACACCCGAATTGTGGAACGCTCTGCAAGAAGTATGGTGTGCATTGCCTACAGCATATTTCCAGAAGCTAGTGGAGTCCACTTCCCGTCGTATTTCTGCAGTCCTGCGCTCCCCTGGGGGACCTACCAAGTATTAGACTGGTGTACCAGTTTTTCTGGCACTTCAGTGTATATTGTGGTGCAAGCTGAATATCATAGTCTGATGCATAGTCTTGTAAATCATGCAAAACTCTTGTATAACAATTTTCATTCTTGCTGGAAAGTAACCCATAAACTAGTGAAACAAATCTTTGCGTCTCTGGATTCGTTCCAACCATAGCACGAATGGTATACAATTGCCTAAATAGGGTTGGACAAGTTTTAAATGTTCACTCCATAATCCAGTAAGGTGCTTCTTGAAGCTTTCGTACATTATTTTCTGTTGAAAATAAAATCATTCTTTGATCTTCAAATGTGCTGTCTCTGCCAAGAAATTTTGCACCATGTATTTCCTGTAAATCTATTGGGACACCGATTCCTTCTAAAGTCGTAGCCTCCGCAGGCATGTCTTCTTTTCGTATTCGTTTTACAGCTTGTATTAGTGCATCCATATTAGGCATGTAAGCTGCACTTACTAAAGCCATTGACGTTGTCACGGTTTGAATAATTTGTGAGGGACATCGTCCGTATTTCTCGCTCGTTCTTTTACTTGCGCTCTTGCAACAGCAACACCACTTTTCTCCGGTCTTTGAGCATGATTATGTGGTTCCTCACTGCGCATCCTGTTTTTATCTCCAACAAGAATACACTGAATGGTCACTTTATTATGACCACCTGACAGTTTTAAGCAAATGAGCTATGGCTGCACGCTGTTGCCGCCAGAGGGCGAGGCTAGTATAAAAAGGGGAAAGCTTAGTGCTTGTGACAGTAGTAGAAGTGATTTTTGGGTGACGAGATGGGTAAAAAATGTGTATTTGACAGACTTTCAACGTAGGATGATTGTAGGAGCTCGGATCTCGGAGCCATGGAGCGAGTATCACCGAAATCGCCGCATTCGTGAAATGTTCCAGAGCAGCTGTTGTTAAAGTATTTAAAGACTGGACTGTCAACCAAAAAACTGGGTCTCTACGTGCAACGTGTGGTCGACATCGATTAGTGACTGCTCGGGTGGAACGGAGAGTGTCCAGACTGGTAACAGACAACAGAAGGGCAAGAGTGCAGCAAATTACAGACCATCTTAATCAAGGATCCCCTCAAATGATCTCTGCACGCACTGTTCTCCGTACACTGTCTCGGATGGGATATGGCAGCCGAAGGCCTGTTCGAACACCTTTGCTGTCTGCAGTTAACAAGAGAAAATGTCTCCAGTTCGCACAGGAGCACAAGGATTGGACAGTGGATAATTAGAAACAAATTATGTGGTCCGATGAATCGCGTTTTCAGTTGCACCATGCCGATGGCCGAGTGAGAATTTGGCGGAAACAGCACGAAAGCATGGACCCCAAATGCATTGCTACAACCTTTCAAGCTGGTGGAGGCAACGTTATGGTTTGGGGAATGTTTTCCTGACATGCTTTGGGCCCTTTAATTCGCGTTGATCAACGTCTGACTGGCACATCATATCTAAACATCGTTGCGGACCAAGTGCATCCTGTCATGTGGATGGTTTATCCCAATGGCGATGGCTACTTTCAACAAGATAATGCGTCCTGCCATAGTGCTCGTATTGTACAGGATTGGTTTCAGGAACATGCCGGTGAGTTTACTTTGCTTAGGTGGCCCCTTTAATCCCCATTGAGAATTTGTGGGATGAAGTTGAACGAGCCATCAGACAGCTGGATCCACAACCCTGCAATCTCACACTCCTGGAAAGTGCTATTCATCAAGCATGGTCTCAGATTCCACAAACCACCTATCAATATCTCGTGGAGTCCATGCCGCGAAGAATCGACGCAGTATTAAAGACAAAAGGTTGCCCAACGAAGTTCTGAGGGGGTGGTCATAATAAAGTGGCCACTCAATGTAGTATTAGCAAAGCCAGCACAATTTCCACAATTTCTTTCAATACAGTGCCAATACCATAAATCACCCCGCACTGTGTTCTGTGGAAAAAAATATCCTTTTCATTTCAGCAAATCATTTGCTTTTTGTGAGGTAACTATGTTGTATACTTCACTTGCCATAGTGTCTTCGGAAAACAATGCACTGTCTCCTTCCAAATTGTTTAGAATGATATATTTCCACTGTTATCACTTGGAAACGCACAACAAAGGTTTCAACAAGCAAGTTCTCTGTTCACCAGTTAACTATGCAACCATTCAATAAAACACTTAGAATACAGGCGATCACGTGATGCCTTTTCATCCATCAGTTAGGGTTTAGGCGAAGGTCAAGCTTTTGGTACCTGCGGTCACAAGAAGAGGTTAAGTTTAGGGATCGGCGTCTTATCTTTTGTTTTTCTAAAATACAGAGGTACATGTATTTTACAACAGGGACGCTCCAAGCGGGGCTTCAACGGATACGGAGCACCCGGGCGCCAGGTTCCAGGGGCGGCAGCAGGCGCGGATTGGTTCGCTGTACTCTGGGCCGGTAGGCACTATGCTGTTTCTTAGAAATAAATTCAGATTTTTTTCTGTGCTGCACCATGTGTATAAAAGAAAATTGCTATACTGAAAAGACAATTTGTTTACCCCGTAACGTCTTAAAAAAAAAGACCCGCGTCCTTACATGCCAAATGGTCTGTGAGCCAAACACAGTTTTTCAATCATACAAAACCTTTCCCCGACTTTTTAAGTTAAGATCCTTCCCGTTCGACTTATTTCCTGTATCGCACCTAGCTTTCGCTAATTGCCGTGAAACGAGTGTTTTACCCTGTTGCGTATTCCCGTGTGTCGTGAAGACTATTTTGAAAGCGGTGTACCCCAGGGGAAAAGTATTCCATCAAAAGCAGCAGAGCCGACCCGGTGGAGCAGTGGGCTAAGGCGTTGGCCTATGATCATTCGTCCGAAAGGGGTCCGGGTTTCGAATCCCGGTCAGGCATGGATGTTGTGTTTGTCTTACGGCACTGGCTCTCTCCTTTCCCTGGAACCAGTGACCCTAAATTAGGGACGGGCGACTGCTTATAGCCCATTGAGTTGCTCACGGTGGTCGTTAAACCTCTAATCAAAAAAAAAAAGCAGCAGAACTCCGATGATAGAGCAAAACGTTTTTCGTTGGCGTTACCATGCAAGCAATTTAAGTGAAGTAGGAAGTGTGTTTTTCCACTACGACACCAGAAGATTGTCACGGTTCCTCAGGCTATTACAATTACGATTCTCTTTCAAGACGCCCAAAAGGCTGGCACTAGAGAATGGGGAGGAACACAGTGCGGTTTTTCTTTTTTGTTGCAGTTAGAAATTTCTAAGCTCATTCTTCCTCAAAACTTTGCCTGGTCACTAGTAAGTACTATCTCATGCCTCAACCACTGCCCAGATTTGTTGTTTTTGTTTTCATTGTTTGAGTTAACAGCGGGAAAATATCTGAACTGCCCTGTTTCAGCATTAAATATATTTTTACTTAAGCAACAGGGCTTCATGTATAATTGCAAAATCCATCGTTAGAATAGACATACCACATAAGGAACTTACATGAGGAAATGGAGTAACAATAAGGAAAATATTCTAAAACCAAGAAAAGAAAGGGCGGAGCCGAAAAAGCTGGGTAGGGGAAACAGAATGCTTTGAGAAAAAGTTCCTATTTAAAGAAACCTGCAGTCGCTTAATGAGTAAGTGGTATAAATCAATACAAAAGCATGTACTGTATTTGAAAAACAATTGTAAGGAAGTAGGCATTGTGACTTTCCACAGTTTCTCCTTTTGATTCTGTCGATATTACAACCATCACAGAAAATAAAATAACCAAAACATAACAAAAATACACATACAAAATGAAATGCCCAAAAGTTAACAAAAATGCACATACAAAATAAAATGGCCAAAACATAACAAAAATACACATACAAAATAAAATGCCCAAAACCTAACAAAAATACACATACAAAATAAAATGCCCAAAACATAACAAAAATACACATACAAAATAAAATGCCCAAAACATAACAAAAATACACATACAAAATAAAATGCCCAAAACATAACAAAAATACACATACAAAATAAAATGCCCAGAACATAACAAAAATACACATACAAAATAAAATGCCCAAAACATAACAAAAATACACATACAAAATAAAATGCCCAGAACATAACAAAAATACACATACAAAATAAAATGCCCAAAACATAACAAAATACACATACAAAATAAAATGCCCAAAACATAACAAAAATACACATACAAAATAAAATGCCCAAAACATAACAAAAATACACATACAAAATAAAATGCCGTAAAACATAAAAAAAATGTAACCACACAAAATAAAATGCCCAAAACATGGTAAGAAATTATGTTAAAAAAGCAGAATAAAGAAAAAAATAGGTAGAAATATAAATGTTTTCAAAACTTAATACACGTGTTAAAACTGAAATAAAAAGAAAGAAAAAAGAAATATTCCAAATATCATTGTTACTTTAGATATTTTGACCTGTCGACATTTCGTATCCCATCCATATAACAAGCCAACATATTAATATTGCACTTGCACTCGGTCAAAAAATATTACTTACAAGGACTCTTTAGTAACTTTTAATCACTGTGCTCATATTTATAATTTTTGCATAACAAGTCAAGCTAATAATGTTGCGCTTTCGTTTAGGCACTAAAAGTTAATTGTTAGCCTCTAGGCCTTTTAAATAATTTTTTAATAAGCGTAACACTCTTAAATTGATTTGTTATGCAAACCTTACGTATATGATCACGGCGTTATAAAAATGATTAAAACGCATATGCCTAGACCTTGGGCATATCAATCAATGTTTTGTGCTCGAGTAAAAGTTCAAAACAATTCATTTGATTTTCTATGAAAACCATATGAATATCAGCTCGGCGAACTGAAAACTATTAAAAAGGCCTAGGCCTAGGGTCTTCTTAATCGTTTCTACCTAAGTAAAGCGCGTTGCTAAAGTCTTGACGTGTTATGCAAACCTTATGAAAATTAGCACGCCGGACTTAAAATTTCTGAAAAGGCCCAAGCCTAAGGTTTTATTATTAATGTTTTGCACCTGAGTAAAAGTGTAACATTATCGTTAGTTCCGACTAGCACGGGTACCCGGTATTTCCCGGGTAAATATTACTATTTGTAGAATCACGAAGATCAGCGGGTGAAATTTAATGAATGAAAAATATATTCCTGTAATTTTCCAATAAACTTATTTTAAATTTTTTGATTTAGTTAATTTAATTTTACGAAAAAGAAATGGAAATACTTACCTTAAGGAAAAGAAATGGAAATACTTACCTTCGAGGAGACATCTATAGAACTGCCGTACAGCTGGCGTGTGCTTCTGAGAATCACGCGACACTGAAATGCAATGTACCTATATGTGATGTCGCATGCATGCGACTTGACATTGGCACTGATCATCTTTTTTTTTTCACCGTTCTGAATTTTGAATATCTGGAACTCTATTTATATTACATTGTATTTTTGCCTGATGAAGCCGGCCGTTGGTGTTGAAAGCTAACGTTTATTCATTCGTGTTTTTAATGCACCATTAATCAGATATTTATGCACTTTATTGTTATCTACGGTCTGTAACTTAGACCGTAAGTCGGGTATTGGAGTGCTGAATTGTGTTGCAGTTCTTAAGAGTAAAAAGTGGAACTTTTTACGAACATTTTGTGTGGGGGCCCCTTGACCCCGGGTTCCAGACCCCTTCCAAAAACCGGGTTTTTACCCCTTCCAAAAATCTACGTTTACTGTACAATTTAGATGCTGAAACATGAAATTCTAAACTTTTAATTGTGGCATAAAATGTAGAATGTATTCGTATTTGTAGTACGATTCTACGACGCTATCTACGATTAAAAGATCATATAATTTTTTTTATTGCTTCAACATCCAAGTCTTTTCGGGCGCATTTGAAAGACACATAATTCCAAAAAAAAAAAAAAAAAAAAAAAAAAAATATAGAATTTTTGGTGATCTGTCAGCATCGCCCTATCCCGAATTGGGATATGCGTATGTACAAATTATGTATCTTATAAAGTAATTCTACTTAAAGGAACGAGACTCAACTTCTTATAAACAGTGTGATGTGCCTGCCCTGCAGGGCGCACATGAGATAAAAGCAAATAGCAGCGAGAACAAACGTCTTTTTTTTTTTTTTTCGTGAATGAGGCGAATGTGTTGTTTTTGTTTGTTGTTATGATTTAATTCCACTTAGTATGTACCGGACTTTGGTTCGGTGTGGTCATGAGTGGCGCGAATATGTTGTTATTTGTTGTTATGATTTAGTTCCACTTAGTATGTACTGGACTGTGGCTCGGCGTGGTCATGAGTGACACGAATGTGTTGTTTTTATTTGTTGTTATGATTTAATTCCACTTAGTGTGTATCCGACTGTTGCTGGGTGTGGTCGTGATTGAGGCGAATGTGTTGTTATTGTTTGTTGTTATGATTTAATTCCACTTAGTATGTACCGGACTTTAGCTCGGTGTGGTCGTGAGTGAGGCGAATGGATTGTTATTATGATTTAATTCCACTTAGTATGTACCGGACTGTGGCTCGTTGTGGTCGTGCGTTAGGCGAATGTGTTGTTATTGTTTGTTGTTATGATTCAATTGCACTTAGTATGTACCGGACTGTGACTTGGTGTGGTCATGGGTTATGCGAATAAATGCACTGTGTTCGTACGTAAATCAATACACACTCTCGATTCCCTCGTTTTATTTCACACCCACAAATATCTTGACATGCAAATGATGCATGGCATAAGTTATCTACAAAGTGTCCCATGCTGGGACTCTCTCGATATTTTCCCCGTTTTGTCTCTCGTCTAGGGTTTTCACTCCGCCTCACGTCTCTACCAGTTCCCTTGATGAGATTTGGGTGATAAAGAAATAGCTCAGCTCATATTCAGCGATCATCAGACCTTAGAGTAAAACTACTCAGCGGACAGCAAAATTTACTGAGGTGCCAGAAAAACTGCGAAGGGCGCTACGATTTCCATTACATGCCACCACACCCATGCGATAAATGGTATCGTCCACAAACGGCGAATATGTATAGGCAATTATCTCCGCAAGCTCAGGTAGTAGAATTCGCAGTTCAGATGATAGCTTATCGGGATTTACGCTATTTCGAACGTGGTATGATAGTCGGCGCCCCGGAGATGGGTCACTCCATCTCGGAAATTACCACGGAATTTGGATTTACACGGTCAACAAATTCAAGGGTGTACCTGGACTACATAAACTCAGAGGGGAAATCCACAGTGCGAGACCGGTGTTGCCGTAGAAAAGCCCTGGACAATCGTGGCCAGCGGATTCTGGCGCGCATCGCAACATCCGACAGGCGCGCAACGTTGTCGCGAATCACAGCGCAGTTTAATGCTGGGTCCAGCAGTATCATCAGCTTTAGGACAGTGCAACGTTTCCTATGTTCCATGGGGTTTCGGAGTTTAATGCTGGGTCCAGCAGTATCATCAGCTTTAGGACAGTACAACGTTTCCTATGTTCCATGGGGTTTCGGAGCAGAAGGTAAACCCGGGTGCCATTGCTGTCTCCACGACACAAGGCTGTGCGCCTCGTCGGGGCTCGGGAACACCGCCATTCGACGCAAGATGACTGGAAACGTGTAGCCTGGCCCGACGAATCGCGATACCAACTGTTTAGGGCAAATGGCCGACTCCATGTGTAGCGACAACACCACTGTACAATGGATCCCGCATGCCCACAAAGTACAGTACAGGCCGGCGGTGGCTCTGTTATGGTGTGGGGTGTTTTCAACTGGCACGCATTACAGCCCCTCTCATACGTCTGGAAGACCGCTCTGAACGGTGGAGGCTATGTAACCATCCTTGGGGATCATTTGCATCCGTACATGTCATGCTACCACTCCGACGGCTGCGACCTCTTTCAACATGACAATAAGCCAGCGCACTCGTCCCCAGTCACCCGATTTTGGCTAAAGGAACATTCCACGGAGTTTGGTATCCTGACTTGGACCTCTTCGTTTGCTGGATTTAAATGCCATCGAACACATTTCCTATGCTATTGAACGTGCCATCAATACCAGGAATCCTCCACCGGCGAATATTACAGAATTGTGGGACACTCTTCAGGAAACATGGTGTGCAGTATCTCTACACTACTACAGAGAGTTTGTTGAGTCCATACGCCGTTGTTCAACGTGCCGTCAATGCCCGGAATCCTCTACCTACGAATATTACGGAATTGTGGGACACTCTTCAGGAAGCATAATGTGCACTGTCTCCACAGTACTACATAGAGCTCGTGAAGTCCATGCCCCGTTGTTCAACGTGCCGTCAATGCCAGGAATCCTCTACCTGCGAATATTACGGAATTGTGGGACACTCTTCAGGAAGCATGGTGTGCTCTGTCTCCACAGTACTACAGAGAGTTCGTAGAGTCCATGCCCTGTTGTTCAACGTGCCGTCAATGACAGGAATCCTCTACCTGCAAATATTACGGAATTGTGGGACACTCTTCAGGAAGCATGGTGTGCACTGTTTCCACAGTACTACGGAGAGCTCGTGAAGTCCATGCCCCGTTGTTCAACGTGCCGTCAATGCCAGGAATCCTCCACCGGCGAATATTACGGAATTGTGGGACACTCTTCAGGAAGCATGGATGTGCACTGTCTCCACAGTACTACAGAGAGTTCGTGAAGTCCATGCCCCGTTGTTCAACGTGCCGTCAATGCCAGGAATCCTCTACCTGCGAATATTACGGAATTGTGGGACACTCTTCAGGAAGCATGGTGTGCTCTGTCTCCACAGTACTACAGAGAGTTTGTGGAGTCCATGCCCTGTTGTTCAACGTGCCGTCAATGACAGGAATCCTTTACCTGCGAAATATTACGGAATTGTGGGACACTCTTCAGGAAGCATGGTGTACACTGTTTCCACAGTACTACGGAGAGCTCGTGAAGTCCACGTCCCCGTTGTTCAACGTGCCGTCAATGCCAGGAATCCTCCACCGTGCGAATATTACGGAATTGTGGGACACTCTTCAGGAAGCATGGTGTGCACTGTCTCCACAGTACTACAGAGAGTTCGTGGAGTCCATGCCCCGTTGTTCAACGTGCCGTCAATGCCCGGAATCCTCCACCGGAGAATATTACGGAATTGTGGGACACTCTTCAGGAAACATGGTGTGCTCTGTTTCCACAGTACTACAGAGAGTTTGTGGAGTCCATGCCCCGTTGTTCAACGTGCAGCCAATGCCCGGAATCCTCCACCGGCGAATATTACGGAATTGTGGGACACTCTTCAGGAAGCATGGTGTACACTGTCTCCACAGTACTACAGAGAGCTCGTGGAGTCCACGTCCTGTCACGTTGCTGCCGTTATCCGATCGTGAGAATTAGAGAGGTATCCCACTTTTTTGGCACTTCACTGTATCTTAGAATATTGTGAAGTCACCAAGGTTGATGTGATTTTGGACCTGTTTATCCCCCAGGCATTGCTTGGATCGTAACATGGCTAATGGTGACACCTTAATTGTGATTTTGACCTGTTACTTTTAGTCTTGGTCGTAACAGTGACATGATTTGCAATCTATGTCTGCTGTATATCAGGCTGCCCCAGTGGCGCTGTGGTCAAAGCGATGGCTTCTGATCATTCCTCCGAAAGGGGTCCGGGTCTGAATCCCAGTGAGTCATGGGTGTTGTGTTTGTCTTACAGCACTGGCTCTCTCCCTTCCCTGGAACCAGTGGCTCTAAATTAGGGACGAGCGACCGCTTATAGCCCATTGAGTTGCTCACCGTGATCGTTAAATCTCCAGTAAAAAAATACCAAAAAAAAAAAAAACAACCTGTATATTAGAGGGAGTTTCTACCCTTTCTCAGGGCCTGATTAAGGCCTTAGTGAGTTTCTAGCAGAGGCGTAACTATGCATTTCTGCGCCCGAGGCGAACACGAAATATTGAGCCCCATCAATCTTTCTATCATATGTACATACTGCGCGGTAAAACAAAACTGACGTTATAACCCAACGTTATTTCTATGCCGGAAGCACAATCCAAACTGTGACTGTTTGCAGTGCCTTTAGCAACTACTTCGGAGTTCGAACATTTGGTTCCACATAAAACGGCTCAAATCAAGCAGGTAGTTTTGGCTGGAAGTCACAGTAATGCTCAAATAGCACCCAGAGAATCTTCAACAACGTGAACGATGTTCTCACCTTATCCATTCAATTAAGGAAACATCGTGGTCCGCATTGTAGTCGACAAAGGACGCGGTTCTTCAGCTGAATGGATTATAGAACCCCTCCTTCATTTCTGAATGTGAGTAACTAGCATCTCCTGAACATTTTGAGGAAGAAATTGGAAATTTGAATGCACCAGAAACTGGTGAAAAAGTTTAAATTCCAATTTTAATGAGATTGCTAGCTGTGGTTTTGGCACCCTCTCTTTAGTTGGGCCCAGTGCAGCCGCCCCGTCTGCCCCAACCTAGTTACGCCCCTGGCCTCCAGGCTAAGACATTTGAGTGGACCCCTAGGCTAAGACATCTGAGTTGGCCCCCAAATAACTTAGGCCCCCAAATGAGTTATAATGAAGTTGGTTAAGCGACCGCGGTGACGCAGTGGTCTAGGGCGCTGGCTTATGACCATTCGCCCTATTTGGGTCTGACATTTGAGTGGGCCCCTAGGCAAAGACATCTGAGTTGGCCCCCCATAAACTTAGGCTTTCAAACGAGTTATAATGAAGTCTATTAAGCCGCCGCGGTGGCGCAGGGGTCTAGGGCGCTGGCTTATGACCATTCGCCCCAGTTGGGTAATGGTTTTAATCCCGGTGAGGCATGGATGTTTGTGTCTGTCTTTTGGCAGTGGCTCTCAATGTGTTACTTGTCCAACACTGGCTCTCTGTGTACATTGACCATTTAGCGTACTGTAAAATCCATGTTTGACGTATACTTGTTCACAATATGTTACTTGCCCAACACTGGTTGTCTGTGTACATTGGTCATTTAACATACTGTAAAATCCATGTTTGATGTATACTTGTTCACAATGTGTTACTTGTCCAACAACATTTGTTATCTGTTTACATTGGTCATTTAGCATACTGTAAAATCCATGTTTGATGTATACTTGTTCACAATGTGTTACTTGTCCAACACTGGTTATCTGTGTACATTGGTCATTTACCATACTGTAAAATCCATGTTTGATGTATACTTGTTCACAATGTGTTACTTGTCCAACACTTGTTATCTGTGTACATTGGTCATTTAGCATACTGTAAAATCCATGTTTGATGTATACTTGTTCACAATGTGTTACTTGTCCAACACTGGTTATCTGTGTACATTGGTCATTCAGCATACTGTAAAATCCATGTTTGATTTATACTTGTTCACAATGTGTTACTTGTCCAACACTGGTTATCTGTGTACATTGGTCATTCAGCATACTGTAAAATCCATGTTTGATGTATACTTGTTCACAATGTGTTACTTGTCCAACACTGGCTCTCTGTGTACATTGACCATTTAGCATACTGTAAAATCCATGTTTGATGTATACTTGTTCACAATGTGTTACTTGTCCAACACTTGTTATCTGTGTACATTGGTCATTTAGCATACTGTAAAATCCATGTTTGATGTATACTTGTTCACAATGTGTTACTTGTCCAACACTGGTTATCTGTGTACATTGGTCATTTAGCATACTGTAAAATCCATGTTTGATGTATACTTGTTCACAATGTGTTACTTGTTCAACACTGGTTATCTGTGTACATTGGTCATTTAGCATACTGTAAAATCCATGTTTGATGTATACTTGTTCACAATGTGTTACTTGCCCAACACTGGTTGTCTGTGTGCATTGGTCATTTAACATACTGTAAAATCCATGTTTGATGTATACTTGTTCACAATATGTTACTTGTCCAACACTGGCTCTCTGTGTACATTGACCATTTAGCATACTGTAAAATCCATGTTTGATGTATACTTGTTCACAATATGTTACTTGCCCAACACTGGTTGTCTGTGTACTTTGGTCATTTAACATACTGTAAAATCCATGTTTGATGTATACTTGTTCACAATGTGTTACTTGTCCAACACTTGTTATCTGTTTACACTGGTCATTTAGCATACTGTAAAATCCATGTTTGATGTATACTTGTTCACAATGTGTTACTTGTCCAACGCTTGTTATCTGTGTACATTGGTCATTTAGCATACTGTAAAATCCATGTTTGATGTATACTTGTTCACAATGTGTTACTTGTCCAACACTGGTTATCTGTGTACATTGGTTATTTAGCATACTGTAAAATCCATGTTTGATGTATATTTGTTCACAAAGTGTTACTTGTCCAACACTGGTTATCTGTGTACATTGGTCATTTAGCATACTATAAAATCCATGTTTGATGTATACTTGTTCACAATATGTTACTTGTCCAACACTGGTTATCTGTGTACATTGGTCATTTAGGATACTGTAAAATCCATGTTTGATGTATACTTGTTCACAATGTGTTACTTGTCCAACACTGGTTATCTGTGTACATTGGTCATTTAGCATACTGTAAAATCCATGGTTGATGTATACTTGTTCACAATGTGTTACTTGTCCAACACTGGTTATCTGTGTACATTGGTCATTTAGCATACTGTAAAATCCATGTTTGATGTATACTTGTTCACAATACGTTACTTGTCCAACACTGGTTATCTGTGTACATTGGTCATTTACCATACTGTAAAATCCATGTTTGATGTATACTTGTTCACAATGTGTTACTTGTCCAACACTTGTTATCTGTGTACATTGGTCATTTAGCATACTGTAAAATCCATGTTTGATGTATACTTGTTCACAATGTGTTACTTGTCCAACACTGGTTATCTGTGTACATTGGTCATTTAGCATACTGTAAAATCCATGTTTGATGTATAGTTGTTCACAATGTGTTACTTGCCCAACACTGGTTGTCTGTGTGCATTGGTCATTTAACATACTGTAAAATCCATGTTTGATGTATACTTGTTCACAATATGTTACTTGTCCAACACTGGCTCTCTGTGTACATTGACCATTTAGCATACTGTAAAATCCATGTTTGATGTATACTTGTTCACAATATGTTACTTGCCCAACACTGGTTGTCTGTGTACTTTGGTCATTTAACATACTGTAAAATCCATGTTTGATGTATACTTGTTCACAATGTGTTACTTGTCCAACACTTGTTATCTGTTTACATTGGTCATTTAGCATACTGTAAAATCCATGTTTGATGTATACTTGTTCACAATGTGTTACTTGTCCAACACTGGTTATCTGTGTACATTGGTCATTTAGCATACTGTAAAATCCATGTTTGATGTATACTTGTTCACAATGTGTTACTTGTCCAACACTTGGTTATCTGTGTACATTGGTCATTTAGCATACTGTAAAATCCATGTTTGATGTATACTTGTTCACAATGTGTTACTTGTCCAACACTGGTTATCTGTGTACATTGGTCATTTAGCATACTGTAAAATCCATGGTTGATGTATACTTGTTCACAATGTGTTACTTGTCCAACACTGGTTATCTGTGTACATTGGTCATTTAGCATACTGTAAAATCTATGTTTGATGTATACTTGTTCACAATGTGTTACTTGTCCAACACTGGTTATCTGTGTACATTGGTCATTTAGCATACTGTAAAATCCATGTTTGATGTGTACCTGTTCACAATGTGTTACTTGATTAACACTGGTTATCTGTGTACATTGGTCCTTTAGCATACTGTAAAATCCATGTTTGATGTGTACGTGTTCACAATGTGTTACTTGATTAACACTGGTTATCTGTGTACATTGGTCATTTAGCATACTGTAAAATCCATGTTTGATGTATACTTGTTCACAATGTGTTACTTGTCCAACACTTGTTATCTGTGTACATTGGTCATTTAGCATACTGTAAAATCCATGTTTGATGTATACTTGTTCACAATGTGTTACTTGTCCAACACTGGTTATCTGTGTACATTGGTCATTTAGCATACTGTAAAATCCATGTTTGATGTATACTTGTTCACAATGTGTTACTTGTCCAACACTGGTTATCTGTGTACATTGGTCATTTAGCATACTGTAAAATCCATGTTTGATGTATACTTGTTCACAATGTGTTACTTGTCCAACACTGGTTATCTGTGTACATTGGTCATTTAGGATACTGTAAAATCCATGTTTGATGTATACTTGTTCACAATGTGTTACTTGTCCAACACTTGTTATCTGTGTACATTGGTCATTTAGCATACTGTAAAATCCATGTTTGATGTATACTTGTTCACAATGTGTTACTTGTCCAACACTGGTTATCTGTGTACATTGGTCATTTAGGATACTGTAAAATCCATGTTTGATGTATACTTGTTCACAATGTGTTACTTGTCCAACACTTGTTATCTGTGTACATTGGTCATTTAGCATACTGTAAAATCCATGTTTGATGTATACTTGTTCACAATGTGTTACTTGTCCAACACTGGTTATCTGTGTACATTGGTCATTCAGCATACTGTAAAATCCATGTTTGATGTATACTTGTTCACAATGTGTTACTTGTCCAACACTGGTTATCTGTGTACATTGGTCATTTAGCATAGTGTAAAATCCATGTTTGATGTATACTTGTTCACAAAGTGTTACTTGTCGAACACTGGTTATCTGTGTACATTGGTCATTTAACATACTGTAAAATCCATGTTTGATGTATACTTGTTCACAATATGTTACTTGTCCAACACTGGTTATCTGTGTAGACTGGTCATTTAGGATACTGTAAAATCCATGTTTGATGTATACTTGTTCACAATGTGTTACTTGTCCAACACTGGTTATCTGTGTACATTGGTCATTTAGCATACTGTAAAATCCATGGTTGATGTATACTTGTTCACAATGTGTTACTTGTCCAACACTGGTTATCTGTGTACATTGGTCCTTTAGAATACTGTAAAATCCATGTTTGATGTGTACCTGTTCACAATGTGTTACTTGATTAACACTGGCTCTCTGTGTACATTGGTCATTTAGCATACCGTAAAATCCATGTTTGATGTATACTTGTTCACAATATGTTACTTGTCCAACACTGGTTGTCTGTGTAAATTGGTCATTTAGCATACTGTAAAATCAATGTTTGATGTGTACCTGTTGACAATATGTTACTTGATTAACACTGGTTGTCTGTGTACATTGGTCATTTAGCATACCGTAAAATCCATGTTTGATGTATACTTGTTCACAATACGTTACTTGTCCAACACTGGTTATCGGTGTACATTGGTCATTTAGCATACCGTAAAACCCATGTTTGATGTATACTTGTTCACAATGTGTTACTTGTCCAACACTTGTTATCTGTGTACATTGGTCATTTAGCATACCATAAAATCCATGTTTGATGTATACTTGTTCACAATATGTTTGTTGTCCAACACTGGTTATCTGTGTACATTGGTCATTTAGCATACTGTAAAATCCATGTTTGATGTATACTTGTTCACAATGTGTTACTTGTCCAACACTTGTTATCTGCGTACATTGGTCATTTAGCATACTGTAAAATCCGTGTTTGATGTATACTTGTTCACAATGTGTTACTTGTCCAACACTGGTTATCTGTGTACATTGTTCATTTAACATACTGTAAAATCCATGTTTGATGTATACTTGTTCACAATATTTTATTTGTCCAACATTGGTTATCTGTGTACATTGGTCATTTAGCATACTGTAAAATCCATGTTTGATGTATACTTGTTCACAATGTGTTACTTGTCCAACACTGGTTATCTGTGTACATTGGTCATTTAGCATACTGTAAAATCCATGTTTGATGTATACTGGTTCACAATGTGTTATTTGTCCAACACTGGTTATGTGTGTACATTGGTCATTTAACATACCGTAAAGTCCATGTTTGATATATACTTGTTCACAATGTGTTACTTGTCCAACACTGGGTACGTCTGTGTAAATTGATCATTTGGCATGCTGTAAACCATGTATGATATGTACTTGTTCATGTGAAATATCTGTATCCTGTTTATGTCTGCCTTTTTGTCATGTCTCTGTACCACCACCAGGTCCAATAAATCAGTTTTTTTAAATCTCCAATACTAAAAAGAAATAAAAGAAAGAAGTCAGTTAAAACACAGAACTGGAGCAGTATGCTTGTGATTATACGTATTGCATTCTTGAGACTAATAAGTTATCTGCAGAGTTTTCATGGCAAATCACTGCATCTCTCACTGTTTTCGTAAGAATATGGGTAAAAAGTCTAAGATTCCTAGATTTGGTCTTGGATTTTCTAATGATTTAGCGTTGTATACTTAGTGCATCTTTTTTGTTATGCAATGTGGAGTCACAGGGGACTTCGACTATTAAGGGTTCCAAGTTCAAATTTCGAGGTGCGGGCGGTTGGTAGTGAAACAGCTGAAACTGTCTCGCTGACACCCTGTATACTGCGACATGAAATCTTTACCCTTGGTGAGTTTCAGAGTTGAAATCTGTTCGTCTGCCAGCCTCCGTTTATGACCAGTTGGAAATCATACGAGGCAAAAGTAAAACTATTTTACAAACCTCTCTCTCCCGAGTCTATCTATCTACCTATTATTTGCTCAGGCATGCCTACTGGGCCCTTGGTAATGGTGGGCCCCGAGGCTTTAGCCCCTATAGACCCTTAATCCGGCCCTGCCCTTTCTGGGAATTTAAATTCACAGCAGGCACATTTGTATGGTATATACACTATCTACCAACAAGTAATTGGACACCCCTGCAATCAAACGATATCTGCAGTCCTGATACACGTCACGGCCGCCGCCGTTAAATATCGTGTGGGAAACAACAACGCAACCAGTCGCATGAAAGATGCCAAGCAGTTCGGAGCTCTCTGATTTCGAGAAAGGTGTAATCGTCGGGTATCACAGAAATGGTCGATGACATATCCAGCAAGTTGAAGTACCCAAAATCGACAGTGGCCTACGTGATTGGCAAGTGGAAGATGAGAGGTGATTGTCGGAAGTGCCCCGACCCGGCAGACCCACAAAACTGGGAGTTAGAGACCGATGGGTGCTGGCCCGAGAAATTCGGAAGAACCGCACCAAATCGATAGGCCACATCCGCGAGGAGTTTCAACGGGCATCCGGGAGTGTTCTTTCGATGAATACCATCCGTAAGGAAGCCCATCTGTTCGGTTATCATGGACGTGCTGCCGCCCACCAGCCTTTGATTACCAAGTCTAATAGCGCTGCTCGGCTAACGTGGTGCAAAGAATGTCGACAGTGGAAACAGGTTCTCTGGAGCGACGAATCAAGGTTCACCCTCTACCGTTCGGATGGCAGGGTCTGGGTTTGGCGTCTTCCTGGAGAACGCCTCCTGCCGGAATGTATTGTGCAAACTGTAAAGTTCGGCGGCGGTGGAATTATGCTATGGGTGTGTTTCTCCTGGTATGGCACGGGACCCTTGGTCGCAATTCCTGGTAGACTCAACGCCGAGACCTACTGCACCATTTTGGATGACCATGCGCTTCTTACGTTGTGGCAGTTTTACGGGGTGGACCCATGTTACTTTCAGGATGACAATGCCACCTGTCATGTTGCGAGGTCCACCATGGCTTGGTATGGTGACAATGGGGTTAATCAAATGGACTGGCCTGCGCAGAGCCCGGATCTTAACCCTATCAAGCACCTCTGGGATGAGTTGGAGCGTCGACTTAAGGGGTGCTCCCACCGTCCGAAATCGGTGAAGGAACTGACCTATCTTCTCCAAGCCGAGTGGAAGAAAATACCGCTAGACGTCGTACAACGCCTGGTTGAGAGTATGCCCCGGAGGGTCGCAGCTGTGATCGCCGCTCGTGGAGGCTCCACCAACTATTGAAGGTGAATAAACTTCGTTTCCCTTTGCTATCACAGGTGTCCAATTACTTGTTGGTAGATAGTGTATATGTTATTCTTCGTACATCGAAAGTTAATGGGTTCCGCCATTTTATGCGAGGGAGGAATTCTTAATTCGCCTATTCTTGCCTGGTCTACAACTTTCACTTGCTAAAGGAGAGGGATTCACATGGAACAAATTTCTTGATTCGCCTATTCTTGATTGGCCTATTCTTCGTACGTCGAAAGTTAATGGGTTCCGCCATTTTAGGCGAGGAAAGAATTCTTGGTTCGCCTATTCTTGTTTGGCCTACAACTTTCACCTGCTAGAGGGGAGGGATTCACCTGGAGCAAACTTCTTGATTCGCCTACGTCGAAAGTTAATAAGGGATTTAACTTAAGCTTTGACGTAGTGATTTAAAAAAAGATACATCTTTACCTCTCGTGAATTATTTTTTTATCGAAACACTAAATCTCTCGTGTGTTAAAAAAGGACAATTTTTCCCGTGAAAAAAAAAAGCTAGTTTTATCCCTAGGGTTTGAAACTAGTTTTATTTCTTTAATCGAAAAAAAGCCAAGTAAAAAACAAAATTGTGCAAAACATTTATAATTTATAAAAAGGGAAGGTAGATTATATTACAATATTTCGCATAAGCTTTGACGGAGTGATTTAAAAAAAGATTCACCTTTACCTCCCGTGGCTGTTTTTTTTAATCAAAACACTAAATCGCTATAAAACGTTCGTGCGTTAATGTAGGAGATATCAAATGATGAGTAAAAAGGAAAAAAAAAAAACAGAAGGTAGTCCTCACAGGTAGTCGTTTGCGTGATTAAGGTATTAAATGTGTCGTCCAATCAAAATCGAGAGAAACTATAGTGAGGGGTGGGGAGGGGTTATGTGTGTGTAAGGCAGAATTCAAGAAAACGCTGATAATGAAAAGGTAAAGGGTAGAGGGTTGTTGATGCGGGGTCCGGACTAAATTCATGTCGAGGCCCATGAACCGCCGTTGTGCATCCGTCGTAAGCAGCTGTCTCTTCATTTCTTCACCAAGTTGAGGTCTCTTCCTGATCATCCACTGCATGGTTCTATTTTTCAACCACAATGTGTCCGCCTATTCTCACACCGGCCTTCCTGTGTTCCGACGTTTGGGATTCGGTTGTCGAACTTGGTGCGCGATGCTGGTCTAGACTTGTCACGGATTGGTATGACCCGGTTCTACAATGAACCGCCTTGGCAGCCGGTTCAAGCAACGGCTGATCTTTCCCTTTGTGTGTGGCCAAAGTCTTCCACTCCTGCTCTGGTGTACCAGCAGCTCTTTGCCGAGATACAGTCTCTCTTCCCGGATTTCGTGCCTGTATTTACTGACGGGTCGAAATCCGGTGAGGTTGTTGGATCCGCTTTCGTGTGTGGCGATGCCTCCCATGCTGAGAGGCTTCCGCCTGAATCCACCGTCTTTTCGGCAGAGATGCGTGCGGTACACCTCGCTTTGTGTCACATACAGTCTAGATCTCATCGTCGCGCTTTGATTTGCTCCGATTCCCAGTCCGTCATCCAAGTTTTATCTTCTCCAGAGGACACGGACTCACCTGTCATCCGTGATGTCCGTCGTCTTCTTGGAACTTTGGAGGGTGATGGCTTCCTGGTCCTATTCTGTTGGGTTCCTGGCCATGTTGGGATCCGGGGTAACGAGCTGGCAGATATCTCTGCCACGTCTGTTTCCTCCATGTCGCCAGCTCGGCTGCCACTGTCTTTCCGAGATTTTCGCCCTTTGATCCGGAAATATGTTATGGATGAGTGGCAGTCCCTGTGGTCTCAACAGGTCAGTAATAAACTTTATGCCATCAAACCACAGATCGGATTATGGAAGTCTAGTTTGCGGAAGAACCGTCGTGAGGAAGTTGTTCTTGAACGTCTCCGCATTGGGCACTGTCGTTTTACTCACCGCTTTTTGCTGTGTGGCGACAGTGCCCCGATGTGTGAGGCGTGCCACTGTCGTCTCACTGTCCTTCATGTTTTGTGTACTTGTTTTCGGTTTTGTGATCATCGTTTTCGTTATTTTCATTCTCATTTGTTGGACGCAGGAGCAGCTACGCTGCAGACTCTCATTGGTGAGGACTGCGATCTGTCCGCAGTGTTCTCCTTTTTTAAGGACATTGACTTTTTTAACCTAATCTAGTTTTTACCGTATTCATTTCCATCTTTCATTTTTACCGCTTCATCCTGTTTTTAACCTTGTGTACGTGTTTTATTGATTTTGTTCTCTTTTGATGTCTTTTGTTTGGCGCTCTTTGGCCAACCCTGGCCCTTGCGCCATTAAAATCTACTTACCAACCAACCTACCAACCGGACTAAATTCAACCGGACACTGGCCCACTCGGACAGTTGCCCACCCTGACATTTGCCCATCAGACAGTTGCCCACCCGGACACTTGCCAACTATGGATGACTTGTATATAATACGTAACGTCGGAGGACTCTTCCGGTCTAGTCTAGGAAAACTGATCACATAAATATTTACCGAACATATAAAAATTGCACTTAGTTTTAGAAATGTTGAAATTTAAGGGGGTTACCCCAAACCTAACCTAATATATATATTACCTTTGTTATGGGTTCAAAAAGCTCAAATTTAAATCACAAGACAACGCTATCAATAGGCGAACAACGCACTTAAAAATTTGGAAAAGTTTAAATTTAGGGGTGTAACCACCCAAATGCAAACTAACATATATAATCTTTTTCATGTGCTCTATAGAGCTCACAATTAAGTCATTAGACAACGCTGTTAGTAGACGAACAACGTACTTGAAAAATTCGAAAACTTTAAATTTAGGGGGCGTTAACCCCCCAAATGCAAACTGGCATTTATAATCTTTTTCATGGGCTCTAAAAAGCTCAAAATTAAGTCATTAGACAACGCTATCAATAGACGAACAACGCTCTTGAAAATTTGGAAAAGTTTAAATTTAGGGAGCGTTAAACCCCCCAAATGCAAACTAACACATATAGTCTTTATCATGGGCTCTAAAAAGCTCAAAATTATATCATCTACTCAATGGGCTGCCATCGAACAGGTGAAACAAGTCTATTCTATGGGCTACCGTAGTTGCTGGTGGTGATTTCTGTACACAGGGGTTTGTCATTGTATATAATATTATGCACGCGAATAATAGGAGTTTTATAGGAGTGGGGAGCAGGGAGAAAGTAGGAATAGTAGACGTCTGTTTTCCATACTCCAGAGGTCAATTAAACTGAACTTGTTTTCACGCCGGGAAGGAAAATTTCAATTTCGATGCCGCGAGGCAGTCAAATAATTTTGCCCACAGAATTTCATACCAGCTGTTTTTATTTTTTAGTTCAGAGAACTGGTAATCAATAAATTCCAATTTATTACTGATCATATAGTGTTCCAGGAGCTTGGGGAAAATGCCTTGCTTTGAGCGTGGTGGCAATTTTGACTGTTAATGACCGATGTTGATGGAGATCGGAATCATATCTGTTTGTGCGCTACTAATTTGTAGCATAAACTACCTCCATTATGAATTTTAAAAAATCTTTCAAAAACGGAATTTTTTTACTGAAGTTATAGCGCGAAAGTGCTGGCGAACAAATGTCACGAATTTGCACTAGTTCTAAGTACCGATTTAGAACATTTTCAACAGAAAGGATCCACTATTGTTTCGAAAGTACAAACCAAATATTCGCCGCAATCGAACTATCTTTTCGTAAGTTATCACGCAGGTCAGAGAAGTATACAACCGCTCTTGGTTGAATGGGGTAATCACAGTCCACGGGAAGTGGGGACTTTCGGGTGTGACGTTGCCGGCTACCCTGGGCATGGTTTTCGCAGGGTATTTCGTGTCATCTACCTGAACATTGATGTAGTTCTTTTACGAAGTCGGCCCTGCACGCATTTCTTCCCCTTCCTCATCTCTCGGGCACGTTTAGCCCTCATGCGGAATATTAAAATCATAACTCAAGATTTAGGGAGTCGCAAAGCTTCTACATAGACCTTGTGCTTCCACATAGACCTAGATTTAGCGAGTCGCAAACATAGACATAGACCTTGTGTCATTATGATGTTATATACGCATTTATATCCCTAGGAAAACACAGATTTTGTTTTGTTCTACTAGGGAAACTCCCACACTTTGACAAGATCTCGGAACGAAACGCAATTTGACATTTATGCAATATGTATACTACCCCGTAAAGTCGCAGACTCTGAAGGGTACCACTCTTCCGGGGTATCTATGGTATGAGTAGATGAGTGGATTTCCTTGGAAATCCATTTTATTTGCCCAAACAGAGCCGGTATATGAGGTCCAAGTGGAGGAGTTGCAGCTTCTTGTAATACAGAAGGAAGATGGCCTTGGTTTTTCAATTTGCTTAATAGTCGAAGGATTCGGTTAATAGGATCTATTAATAGTCGAAGGATTCGGTTAATAGGATCTATTAATAGTCGAAGGATTCGGTTAATAGGATCTATTAGTAGTCGAAGGATTCGGTTAATAGGATCTATTAATAGTCGAAGGATTCGGTTAATAGGATCTATTAATAGTCGAAGGATTCGGTTAATAGGATCTATGGCGGTGATGGCGTGAGGAATTTTGGTGATAGCTGCAAGCATCTCTTCATCGTAGTCTTTCTTGTTCAGAATTACAATTTGTGAGGTTTTATCAGCTATGATTAATGAAATATTAGGTTCGTTCTTTAATAACACGAGTTCTAGTTTAGCATTCCGGGAGTGTAACAGATTAGTAGGTCCGTGTGGATTGCTGAGCTTGAGTTTGGTAAGAGATCTTGTGATTTTATGTCGTACGTAATCTTGATCATTCGTAGGAAGATTTTTAATTATTTGTTCCATTTGTGGTAAGACGAGTTCAGATCGTAGAGAGGTATTTGGAAATGGAAATTTGGGACCTTTTTCCAAGGCGTGAACTAGTTCATCAGAGAGGATCTTAGTGCTTAAGTTAATGAATTTTATAGGCTGTATTTGGGAATTTGTGTTATTATTCCCTTGGTTAAAATTATTAAATCTTTCAAAGAAACTTGGAGTTCAAGCCTTGCAAAAAGGTCCCAAATTTGAATTTCCAATTAAGACTGATGTCCAGTAATGACGACAACCCAATTATCCTGCCTCTACCCTGGAAGATTCTTATTCGCTACGAAAACAACAATTACCCAGCCCTTAGAAATACTAACGCACGCCACAGCACCCGAAGGAAATATTTCTTCATAACAGTACTTATGTCATCTCAAGTCCAATGATTATATATGTTAATTTGCATTTGGGGTGTTAACGCCCCCTAAATTTAAACTTTTCGAATTTTTCAAGTGCTTGTTCGTCTATTGACAGCGTTGTCTAATGACTTAATTCTGAGCTCTTTAGAGCACGTGAAAAATATTACATATGTTAGTTTGCATTTGGTTTGGGGGGTTAACACCCTCTAAATTTAAACTTTTCCAAATTTTCAAGTGCGTTATTCGCCTATTGATAGCGTTGTCTTGTGATTTAAGTTTGAGCTTTTTGAACCCATAACAAAGGTAATATACACTGACGGAAAAAAATTCCCAACACCACGAAAAAATAGTTGTAGAGGAAATAATGGCGGCTATACATTTGTATAGGTAACATATTTAATCGATAAAGGTTTCAAGATCACAGCTTATTGTAAGTGCGAGAAGAGCCATTTTAAATGTGAAATGCTGGTACATTAATAACCGGCGTAACCGCCAGAATGTTGAATGCAAGCACGCAAACGTTCATGCATTGTGTCGTACAGGTGCTGGATGTCAGTTTGTGGGATGGAGTTCCATGCCTGTTGCACTTGGTCGGTCAATACAGGGACGGTTAATGCTGGTTGGGGGTGACGCTGGAGTTGTCGTCCAATGATGTCCCATACGTGCTCGATTGGAGAAAGATCTGGTGATCTAGCAGGCCACGGCAACATGTTGACACTCTGTAGAGCATGTTGGGTTACAACAGCGGTATGCGGGCGAGCGTTATCCTGTTGGAAAACACCCCTGGAATGCTGTTCATGAATGGCAGCACAACAGGTTGAATCACCAGACCGACGTACAACTGTGCCGTCAGGGTGCGGGGGATAACCACGAGAGTGCTCCTGCTGTCATAGGAAATTGCTCCCCAGACTATAACTCCAGGTGTAGGTCCAGTGTGTCTTGGCCGCAGACAGGTTGGTTGCAGGCGCTCACTTGGCCTCCTTCTAACCAACACACGGCCATCACTGGCACCCAGGGAGAACCGGCTTTCATCAGAAAACACAACAGATCTCCACTCCGTCCTCCAATGAGCTCTAGCTTGACACCACTGACGTCGCAAACGGCAGTGGTTTGGAGTAAGTGGAATGCACGCTACAGGGCGTCTGGGTAGGAGCTGTCCTTCAAGTAACCGATTTGTAACAGTTCGTTGTGTCACTGTGGTGGCAACTGCAGCTCGAATCGCTGCTGCAGACGCAGTACGATGCGCCACGGCCATACGCCGTACACGGCGGTCTTCCCTCTCAGTAGTGCCACGTGGCAGGCCGGAACCCGGTCTTCTTGAGGCAGTACCTTCCTTTGACCACCGCTGCCAACAATCACGCACAGTGGCTGCATTCCTGCCAAGTCGTTCTGCAATATTGCGGAAAGAAAATCCACCTCCTCGTAGCCCTATTACACGACCTCGTTCAAACTTCGTGAGCTGGTGATAATGGCTTCTTCGTCTTCTTAAAGGCATTCTTGACTAACATCAACACCCTACGTCGAATCTCAACGATAATTAACGCTCAAGAACGTTACAGCGCGTATTTACAGCAAACCTGCTTTGCATGTTCCGAAGGGCGCTACTAGCGCCACACGTATGCGCCGAGCGCGAAATTTGCATAGACGTCATCTTACAGATGTACTCTACCGCCTACCAACTGTCGTTTATCTAACACAACCCCTTCTTGGTGTTGGGATTTTTTTCCCTTCAGTTTATTTATGTATTAGGTTAGGTTTGGGGGTAACCCCCTTAAATTTCAACATTTCTAAAACAAAGTGCAATTTTTATATGGTCGGTAAATATTTATGTGATCAGTTTTCCTAGACTAGACCGGAAGCGTCCTCCGACGTTACGTATTATATACAAATCATCCATAGTTGGCAAGTGTCCGGGTGGGTAACTGTCCGATGGGCAAATGTCCGGGTAGGCAAATATCCGAGTGGACCAGTGTCCGGTTGAATTTAGTCCGGACCCCGCATCAACATCCCTCTACCCTTTATTTTTCTTTACCTTTTCATTATCAGCGTTTTCTTGAATTCTGCCTTACGCACACATAACCACATTTTGATTGGACGACACATTTAATACCTTAATCACGCTGACGACTACCTGTGAGAACTACCTTCTGTTTTTTACTCATCATTTGATATCTCCTACATTAACACACGAAAGTTTTATAGTGGTTTAGTGTTTTGATTAAAAAAATCAACCACGGGAGGTAAAGGTGAATCTTTTTTTCAAATCACTCCATCAAAACTTAGGCGAAACAATGCAATAGAATCTACCTTCCCTTTTTTTAAATTATAAATGTTTTGCACAATTTTGTTTTTTACTTGGCTTTTTTTTTTCGATTAAAGAAATAAAACCAGTTTCCAACCCTAGGGATAAAACTAGCTTTTTTTTTTTTTTCACGGAAAAAATTGTCGTTTTTTTTTTAACACACGACAGATTTAGTGTTTCGATAAAAATAAAAAAAAATTAACGAGAGGTAAAGATGCATCTTTTTTTTTAAATTACTCCGTCAAAGCTTAAGCGAAAAAATGATATAACATTTTCTCGCCACATTAGCTTTCGACGTAGGCGAATCAAGAAGTTTGCTCCAGGTGAATCCCTCCCCTCTAGCAGGTGAATGTTGTAGGCCAGACAAGAATAGGCGAATCAAGAAGTTTGCTCCAGGTGAATCCCTCCCCTCTAGCAGGTGAATGTTGTAGGCCAGACAAGAATAGGCGAATCAAGAATTCTTCCCTCGCCTAAAATGGCGGAACCCATTAACTTTCGACGTACGAAGAATAGGCCAATCAAGAATAGGCGAATGCGGAAGACACGCATTTGTATGGTGTGTGAAAAATATCACCCGCCGTTTAAAACAATTTTGCTTGTGCTGCCATCTGTGGACTGTTCTATGATACTTGCAAGACTGTTACCCCTAATACTTGTTCTCCATGTCAGAATTCTATTTTCCTTCAAAATCTGCTATTGGAGGCATCACTGTAGTAGCAACGTACAGTGGAACCTCGGTTTTACGTTCTCACGTTTATACGTAATTCTACGCTAGTACCGATATTGTACTGTAGTGTCTATCGTTTTTCAATTTGGTTGCACGCAATCCATTTATGCTTTTTTGAGATTCAAAAATGCATGGTTGGTTCTTTGATGCTTTTATGCGTAACGCGGTATACAATGTTGAGAAAATTAAGACAGCTTTTTTTGTTTTGTTTTTTGATCCATGAAATAGTGACGCATGTAAAACGTTACAAAATAATTCACAGTTCTCATTTTTTTCTGAATTCAAAATTCTAAAACAAGAAAAGATTAATTAATATTTTACTCGGCACTATAATGCTAGGTCAACTAGTGGGCAAAGTACTTTGAAAAGAGCTATGTTTATAAGTAAACGATGTGTAATAGGATATTGAATCTTTCCATTCTAAAAAAAAGTAACTGCCGCCACCGCTGTTTTAGAAATTTCGCGACAGTGGAGCTTTCCTAGCTCGCAGCGGAAAAGGTATTGAACACAAAAATATGAAATTTACATTGTTTGTAGAGAATTGTTTGGAGAACACGCTGAAATAAACTGTTTTTCGACTCAGCTATTATATTTCAAAGTTAAGGTAAGCAAAAAAGTGCGGTCATTTCGCATTCCGGACACACTAACAGCAACAGAACCACGAAATTTTGTAGGCATGTACGGCCATGACCGAATTTGTGTACCCCTTCGCCCTTTTTTTGAATTTCGATTTAGTTAACGAGAAATTTAATTTCTAAATTTCACAAAATCATCTATTTCGTGATGTGATCCATTTAAAAAATAACGATATCTGGCGAACTACAAATCATAACGCATTACAGTTTTTACAGCATAAACATCATCCCTCTTTAAAAAAAAAATTAAGAAAAAAATCATTTCTGATTTTCGAGCATTTTTTAAAGACACAAAGGAAAGGAACGAACGGCTTCCTCTGTCTTCAGCGGTAACCACACAGGAAAATTCTGGTCCCGTGACCTGCTGCCATGGTGACGTAGCTATTTTTAGCGCTCTCTTCTTACTGTGTGAAGGAACAGGCTACAATTAAACTGGTAATGACGCAATACTTAAAGACGTAGCGACGCTTTTTTAAGTTCGGCGTTTTCCGCCGGCATAAAAAAATGGTGGCCATGAAAAATTTCTATGCTTGACATTTTTGCGAATAGTTCGACTACTTCTACATGACCTGGAGATTTGAAAATTGTCATGTTGATAGGTCTTAAGGTCCGAATACTTAGAAGAGACCGAGAACAACAAAAAAAATTAAAATGGCGGCTTTGGAACATTGTCTGCTTAAATTTTTCGCGAATTGTTTGACCACTTTTAAATAACCTAGATATTTGAAAATTGTCATGCTGATACGTCTTAAGGTCCAAAATGCCTAGAAAAGCCCGAAAAAAAACAAAAACAAAAACAAATATGGCGGCTTTGAAACATTCTCTGCTTGAATTTTTCGACCACTTCTCAATAACCTTGAGATCTGAAAATTGCCATGCTGATAGTCCTTAAGGTCCGGATACCTAAAAAATTCTAAAAACCAAACATTTCAAAAGGGATGCTTAGCTTTACTGTTCAAAGTGCTGATAGCTTTAAAGATAATTATGCCAGAAACGTTGAGATGCTGTAAAATTTTTTTATTGATTCATTTTATGTCAAACCGTATGCATTGACTCCACGACCCTGTTCTAAATCGTAAAACAGTTACGGATCTTAAATTACTTTTCTTTCCCTTAATTGGTATAAAACAAAATCGGACTCGGATTTACAACATTTATTTCAAAGGGAAGCTTTTTTGTTCTTTTTTTTAAATATTGAAAATACGAAATCATACGGAATTTCATAACTTCATTTGAAGGGGGGGGGGTGCTATCTGTGAAACCGTTATCACCTAACTCTTCATGTCAGAATTTATTTTATCTGCATTCAAAATTTGATATTGGAGGCATCACTTTGGTAGCCACCTATGAACTTTTATCAAAAGATATCTCAAGCCAAGTTATCTCTCATTTTTTTTTCAGAAAAAATAATCAAACACATTTAGCTGGTGTGAAAAAAATAAAATAAAAATATCGCCAGCCATTTCGAACAATTTCATCTGTGCTACGATCTGCGGGGAGGGTGTTTCGAAATTTGCGACACCGTTATCATCTGACTTCTATGTTAGAATTTTATCTGCATTCAAAATCTGATATTGGAGACATCGATGTGGAATCAACTTATGTGTTTTTATCCAAAGCTATCTCTTTTTTTCAAGAAAAATAATCACACACATTTGTCTGGTGTGTAAAAAATATCGTTAGCCATTTTGAAAAATTTCATCTGTGCTACCATCTGGGGAGAATGTTTTGCGATACTTGAGACACCGTTATCATCTGACACTACTTCTTCATGTCAGAATTCCATCTACATTCAAAATCTGATATTGCAGGCATCAACGTGGCAGCAACCTACAGGGGTCGAACCGAATAATGTGAACATCACGCTCACAGACGTGACTTTTAATGCAGATGCGAACGTCGCAATACGCAAAGGTATTCACCACTTTTTGGCTGTCATAGCTTTGTTTAGAACCTCAAGGTCCTGTTTAAGTGCATTTTAAAGTGTCTTGCTGCAAAATTTCTTTCAGGATGACGAGCGACCTAACGGACTTTGAATGAGGGCTAATTGCTGGTGGCCGGCTAGTTGGTGACTCCGTGACAGCAGTCGCCAGGTTAGTGGTGGTATCGAGAGAGCTACTGTATTTAGCGTCCTGACAGCATGTCGTGGTCGGGGCAAAACCCTCGTCTGCGAAACACAATAGCAGCCGGAAAACAACCCTGACTGATAGAGACAGAAGAGCTTTAAAGAGAACTGTTACCCGTAATAAGAAGACCACGGCGCCGAAAATTAGTGCGCAGCTCAATCTGCATCTCTAAACCCAGTATCAACGAAAAGAGCGCGCAGAGAACTGCATAAACGAGATATTCATAGCAGAGCTGTTATTGCAAAACATCTGGTGCCCAGGTGAATGTACAACGGAGACGGCAGTGATGCCAGGAGCATACAACGTGGACTGCTGATACATAGAAGCGTGTAATGTGGTCGCATAAATCCACATTCACACTATTCCCCACCGCAGGACGTGTTTCCGTGTGGAGAACACCATCTGAAGCGTACAACCCAGACTGTCTGCTCCAACAGTGCAGCATGGTGGTGGTTCTGTCATGCTCTAGGCGATCATATCGTCGTTTTTAGCAGGTTCCCGGATCACCTTGAAAGGAAGGATGAGTGGCAAGGCGTATGAAATCCATTTGGCCGACCAAGTCCATCCAATGGCTCAGGCATTGTTTCCTGCAGGGGATGCTGTGGTTCAAGTTGATAACGCCCCAATTCACAGAGCTCGGAATGTCCAATCATGGTTTGAGGAACATGAAGACAACTTTCACATATTCCTTGGCCTCCCCAATCACCACACTTAAACATCATCGAGCCACTGTGGTCTGTGTTGGGAAACAGAGTAAGATCCCATTATCTTCCTCAGGACCTGGAGCAATTTCTGCATGATAGAAGGTGTAACATCCCAATAACCACCATCCAGGATTTGTATGTGTCCATTCCAAGAAGGATTGAGGCGGTTTTGAATGCCAAAGGTGGTCCCACACCCTACTAGGTACGTAAAACCTTCTTTTTCTATGTGTTCACATTATGAAGAATGTTGTAACATCCCACTCAACACCATCCAGGATTTGTATGTGTCCATTCCAAGGAGGATTGAGGCAGTTTTGAATGCCAAAGGTGGTCCCACACCCTACTAGGTACGTAAAACCTTCTTTTTCTAGGTGTTCACATTATGAAGAATGGTGTAACATCCCACTCAACACCATCCAGGATTTGTATGTGTCCATTCCAAGGAGGATTGAGGCGGTTTTGAATGCCAAAGGTGGTCCCACACCCTACTAGGTACGTAAAACCTTCTTTTTCTAGGTGTTCACATTATGAAGAATGGTGTAACATCCCACTCACCACCATCCAGGATTTGTATGTGTCCATTCCAAGGAGGATTGAGGCAGTTTTGAATGCCAAAGGTGGTCCCACACCCTACTAGGTACGTAAAACCTTCTTTTTCTATGTGTTCACATTATGAAGAATGTTGTAACATCCCACTCAACACCATCCAGGATTTGTATGTGTCCATTCCAAGGAGGATTGAGGCGGTTTTGAATGCCAAAGGTGGTCCCACACCCTACTAGGTACGTAAAACCTTCTTTTTCTATGTGTTCACATTATGAAGAATGGTGTAACATCCCACTCAACACCATCCAGGATTTGTATGTGTCCATTCCAAGGAGGATTGAGGCGGTTTTGAATGCCAATAGTGGTCCCACACCCTACTAGGTACGTAAAACCTTCTTTTTCTAGGTATTCACATTATGAAGAATGGTGTAACATCCCACTAACCACCATCCAGGATTTGTATGTGTCCATTCCAAGGAGGATTGAGGCAGTTTTGAATGCCAAAGGTGGTCCCACACCCTACTAGGTACGTAAAACCTTCTTTTTCTATGTGTTCACATTATGAAGAATGGTGTAACATCCCACTCAACACCATCCAGGATTTGTATGTGTCCATTCCAAGGAGGATTGAGGCAGTTTTGAATGCCAATAGTGGTCCCACACCCTACTAGGTACGTAAAACCTTCTTTTTCTAGGTGTTCACATTATGAAGAATGTTGTAACATCCCACTCAACACCATCCAGGATTTGTATGTGTCCATTCCAAGGAGGATTGAGGCAGTTTTGAATGCCAAAGGTGGTCCCACACCCTACTAGGTACGTAAAACCTTCTTTTTCTATGTGTTCACATTATGAAGAATGTTGTAACATCCCACTCAACACCATCCAGGATTTGTATGTGTCCATTCCAAGGAGGATTGAGGCGGTTTTGAATGCCAAAGGTGGTCCCACACCCTACTAGGTACGTAAAACCTTCTTTTTCTATGTGTTCACATTATGAAGAATGGTGTAACATCCCACTCAACACCATCCAGGATTTGTATGTGTCCATTCCAAGGAGGATTGAGGCAGTTTTGAATGCCAAAGGTGGTCCCACACCCTACTAGGTACGTAAAACCTTCTTTTTCTAGGTGTTCACATTATGAAGAATGGTGTAACATCCCACTCAACACCATCCAGGATTTGTATGTGTCCATTCCAAGGAGGATTGAGGCGGTTTTGAATGCCAAAGGTGGTCCCACACCCTACTAGGTACGTAAAACCTTCTTTTTCTATGTGTTCACATTATGAAGAATGGTGTAACATCCCACTCAACACCATCCAGGATTTGTATGTGTCCATTCCAAGGAGGATTGAGGCAGTTTTGAATGCCAAAGGTGGTCCCACACCCTACTAGGTACGTAAAACCTTCTTTTTCTATGTGTTCACATTATGAAGAATGGTGTAACATCCCACTAACCACCATCCAGGATTTGTATGTGTCCATTCCAAGGAGGATTGAGGCGGGTTTGAATGCCAAAGGTATTCCCACACCCTACTAGGTACGTAAAACCTTCTTTTTCTATGTGTTCACTTAATGAAGAATGGTGTAATATCCCACTAACCATCATCCAGGATTTGTATGTGTCGATTCTAAGAAGGATTGAGGCAGTTTTGAATGCCAATAGTGGTCCCACACCCTACTAGGTACGTAAAACCTTCTTTTTCTAGGTGTTCACATTATGAAGAATGGTGTAACATGCCACTAACCACCATCCAGGATTTGTATGTGTCCATTCTAAGGAGGATTGAGCCAGTTTTGAATGCCAAAGGTGGTCCCACACCCTACTAGGTACGTAAAACCTTCTTTTTCTAGGTGTTCACATTATGAAGAATGTTGTAACATCCCACTCAACACCATCCAGGATTTGTATGTGTCCATTCCAAGGAGGATTGAGGCGGTTTTGAATGCCAAAGGTGGTCCCACACCCTACTAGGTACGTAAAACCTTCTTTTTCTAGGTGTTCACATTATGAAGAATGGTGTAATATCCCACTAACCACCATCCAGGATTTGTATGTGTCCATTCTAAGAAGGATTGAGGCTGTTTTGAATGCCAAAGGTGGTCCCACACCCTACTAGGTACGTAAAACCTTCTTTTTCTAGGTGTTCACATTATGAAGAATGTTGTAACATCCCACTCAACACCATCCAGGATTTGTATGTGTCCATTCCAAGGAGGATTGAGGCAGTTTTGAATGCCAAAGGTGGTCCCACACCCTACTAGGTACGTAAAACCTTCTTTTTCTAGGTATTCACATTATGAAGAATGGTGTAATATCCCACTCAACACCATCCAGGATTTGTATGTGTCCATTCCAAGGAGGATTGAGGCAGTTTTGAATGCCAAAGGTGGTCCCACACCCTACTAGGTACGTAAAACCTTCTTTTTCTATGTGTTCACATTATGAAGAATGTTGTAACATCTTACTCAACACCATCCAGGATTTGTATGTGTCCATTCCAAGGAGGATTGAGGCAGTTTTGAATGCCAAAGGTGGTCCCACACCCTACTAGGTACGTAAAACCTTCTTTTTCTATGTGTTCACATTATGAAGAATGTTGTAACATCCCACTCAACACCATCCAGGATTTGTATGTGTCCATTCCAAGGAGGATTGAGGCGGTTTTGAATGCCAATAGTGGTCCCACACCCTACTAGGTACGTAAAACCTTCTTTTTCTAGGTGTTCACATTATGAAGAATGGTGTAACATGCCACTAACCACCAGCCAGGATTTGTATGTGTCCATTCCAAGGAGGATTGAAGCAGTTTTGAATGCCAAAGGTGGTCCCACACCCTACTAGGTACATGAAACCTTCTTTTTCTATGTGTTCACATTATGAAGAATGTTGTAACATCCCACTCAACACCATCCAGGATTTGTATGTGTCCATTCCAAGGAGGATTGAGGCGGTTTTGAATGCCAATAGTGGTCCCACACCCTACTAGGTACGTAAAACCTTCTTTTTCTAGGTGTTCACATTATGAAGAATGGTGTAACATGCCACTAACCACCATCCAGGATTTGTATGTGTCCATTCCAAGGAGTATTGAAACAGTTTTGAATGCCAAAGGTGGTCCCACACCCTACTAGGTACGTAAAACCTTCTTTTTCTAGGTGTTCACATTATGAAGAATGGTGTAATATCCCACTCAACACCATCCAGGATTTGTATGTGTCCATTCCAAGGAGGATTGAGGCGGTTTTGAATGCCAATAGTGGTCCCACACCCTACTAGGTACGTAAAACCTTCTTTTTCTATGTGTTCACATTATGAAGAATGTTGTAACATCACACTCAACACCATCCAGGATTTGTATGTGTCCATTCCAAGGAGGATTGAGGCGGTTTTGAATATCCAAAGGTGGTCCCACACCCTACTAGGTACGTAAAACCTTCTTTTTCTATGTGTTCACATTATGAAGAATGTTGTAACATCCCACTCAACACCATCCAGGATTTGTATGTGTCCATTCCAAGGAGGATTGAGGCAGTTTTGAATGCCAAAGGTGGTCCCACACCCTACTAGGTACGTAAAACCTTCTTTTTCTATGTGTTCACATTATGAAGAATGTTGTAACATCCCACTCAACACCATCCAGGATTTGTATGTGTCCATTCCAAGGAGGATTGAGGCAGTTTTGAATGCCAAAGGTGGTCCTACACCCTACTAGGTACGTAAAACCTTCTTTTTCTATGTGTTCACATTATGAAGAATGTTGTAACATCCCACTCAACACCATCCAGGATTTGTATGTGTCCATTCCAAGGAGGATTGAGGCAGTTTTGAATGCCAAAGGTGGTCCCACACCCTACTAGGTACGTAAAACCTTCTTTTTCTATGTGTTCACATTATGAAGAATGTTGTAACATCCCACTCAACACCATCCAGGATTTGTATGTGTCCATTCCAAGGAGGATTGAGGCAGTTTTGAATGCCAAAGGTGGTCCCACACCCTACTAGGTACGTAAAACCTTCTTTTTCTAGGTGTTCACATTATGAAGAATGGTGTAACATCCCACTCAACACCATCCAGGATTTGTATGTGTCCATTCCAAGGAGGATTGAGGCAGTTTTGAATGCCAAAGGTGGTCCCACACCCTACTAGGTACGTAAAACCTTCTTTTTCTATGTGTTCACATTATGAAGAATGGTGTAACATCCCACTCAACACCATCCAGGATTTGTATGTGTCCATTCCAAGGAGGATTGAGGCAGTTTTGAATGCCAAAGGTGGTCCCACACCCTACTAGGTACGTAAAACCTTCTTTTTCTATGTGTTCACATTATGAAGAATGGTGTAACATCCCACTAACCACCATCCAGGATTTGTATGTGTCCATTCCAAGGAGGATTGAGGCGGGTTTGAATGCCAAAGGTGGTCCCACACCCTACTAGGTACGTAAAACCTTCTTTTTCTATGTGTTCACTTAATGAAGAATGGTGTAATATCCCACTAACCATCATCCAGGATTTGTATGTGTCGATTCTAAGAAGGATTGAGGCAGTTTTGAATGCCAATAGTGGTCCCACACCCAACTAGGTACGTAAAACCTTCTTTTTCTAGGTGTTCACATTATGAAGAATGGTGTAACATGCCACTAACCACCATCCAGGATTTGTATGTGTCCATTCTAAGAAGGATTGAGCCAGTTTTGAATGCCAAAGGTGGTCCCACACCCTACTAGGTACGTAAAACCTTCTTTTTCTAGGTGTTCACATTATGAAGAATGTTGTAACATCCCACTCAACACCATCCAGGATTTGTATGTGTCCATTCCAAGGAGGATTGAGGCGGTTTTGAATGCCAAAGGTGGTCCCACACCCTACTAGGTAGGTAAAACCTTCTTTTTCTAGGTGTTCACATTATGAAGAATGGTGTAATATCCCACTAACCACCATCCAGGATTTGTATGTGTCCATTCTAAGAAGGATTGAGCCTGTTTTGAATGCCAAAGGTGGTCCCACACCCTACTAGGTACGTAAAACCTTCTTTTTCTAGGTGTTCACATTATGAAGAATGTTGTAACATCCCACTCAACACCATCCAGGATTTGTATGTGTCCATTCCAAGGAGGATTGAGGCAGTTTTGAATGCCAAAGGTGGTCCCACACCCTACTAGGTACGTAAAACCTTCTTTTTCTAGGTATTCACATTATGAAGAATGGTGTAATATCCCACTCAACACCATCCAGGATTTGTATGTGTCCATTCCAAGGAGGATTGAGGCAGTTTTGAATGCCAAAGGTGGTCCCACACCCTACTAGGTACGTAAAACCTTCTTTTTCTATGTGTTCACATTATGAAGAATGTTGTAACATCCCACTCAACACCATCCAGGATTTGTATGTGTCCATTCCAAGGAGGATTGAGGCAGTTTTGAATGCCAAAGGTGGTCCCACACCCTACTAGGTACGTAAAACCTTCTTTTTCTATGTGTTCACATTATGAAGAATGTTGTAACATCCCACTCAACACCATCCAGGATTTGTATGTGTCCATTCCAAGGAGGATTGAGGCGGTTTTGAATGCCAATAGTGGTCCCACACCCTACTAGGTACGTAAAACCTTCTTTTTCTAGGTGTTCACATTATGAAGAATGGTGTAACATGCCACTAACCACCATCCAGGATTTGTATGTGTCCATTCCAAGGAGGATTGAAGCAGTTTTGAATGCCAAAGGTGGTCCCACACCCTACTAGGTACATGAAACCTTCTTTTTCTATGTGTTCACATTATGAAGAATGTTGTAACATCCCACTCAACACCATCCAGGATTTGTATGTGTCCATTCCAAGGAGGATTGAGGCGGTTTTGAATGCCAATAGTGGTCCCACACCCTACTAGGTACGTAAAACCTTCTTTTTCTAGGTGTTCACATTATGAAGAATGTTGTAACATGCCACTAACCACCAGCCAGGATTTGTATGTGTCCATTCCAAGGAGTATTGAAACAGTTTTGAATGCCAAAGGTGGTCCCACACCCTACTAGGTACGTAAAACCTTCTTTTTCTAGGTATTCACATTATGAAGAATGGTGTAATATCCCACTCAACACCATCCAGGATTTGTATGTGTCCATTCCAAGGAGGATTGAGGCAGTTTTGAATGCCAAAGGTGGTCCCACACCCTACTAGGTACGTAAAACCTTCTTTTTCTATGTGTTCACATTATGAAGAATGTTGTAACATCCCACTCAACACCATCCAGGATTTGTATGTGTCCATTCCAAGGAGGATTGAGGCGGTTTTGAATGCCAAAGGTGGTCCCACACCCTACTAGGTACGTAAAACCTTCTTTTTCTATGTGTTCACATTATGAAGAATGTTGTAACATCCCACTCAACACCATCCAGGATTTGTATGTGTCCATTCCAAGGAGGATTGAGGCAGTTTTGAATGCCAAAGGTGGTCCCACACCCTACTAGGTACGTAAAACCTTCTTTTTCTATGTGTTCACATTATGAAGAATGTTGTAACATCCCACTCAACACCATCCAGGATTTGTATGTGTCCATTCCAAGGAGGATTGAGGCAGTTTTGAATGCCAAAGGTGGTCCCACACCCTACTAGGTACGTAAAACCTTCTTTTTCTATGTGTTCACATTATGAAGAATGTTGTAACATCCCACTCAACACCATCCAGGATTTGTATGTGTCCATTCCAAGGAGGATTGAGGCAGTTTTGAATGCCAAAGGTGGTCCCACACCCTACTAGGTACGTAAAACCTTCTTTTTCTATGTGTTCACATTATGAAGAATGTTGTAACATCCCACTCAACACCATCCAGGATTTGTATGTGTCCATTCCAAGGAGGATTGAGGCAGTTTTGAATGCCAAAGGTGGTCCCACACCCTACTAGGTACGTAAAACCTTCTTTTTCTATGTGTTCACATTATGAAGAATGTTGTAACATCCCACTCAACACCATCCAGGATTTGTATGTGTCCATTCCAAGGAGGATTGAGGCAGTTTTGAATGCCAAAGGTGGTCCCACACCCTACTAGGTACGTAAAACCTTCTTTTTCTATGTGTTCACATTATGAAGAATGGTGTAACATCCCACTCAACACCATCCAGGATTTGTATGTGTCCATTCCAAGGAGGATTGAGGCAGTTTTGAATGCCAAAGGTGGTCCCACACCCTACTAGGTACGTAAAACCTTCTTTTTCTATGTGTTCACATTATGAAGAATGTTGTAACATCCCACTCAACACCATCCAGGATTTGTATGTGTCCATTCCAAGGAGGATTGAGGCGGTTTTGAATGCCAAAGGTGGTCCCACACCCTACTAGGTACGTAAAACCTTCTTTTTCTATGTGTTCACATTATGAAGAATGTTGTAACATCCCACTCAACACCATCCAGGATTTGTATGTGTCCATTCCAAGGAGGATTGAGGCAGTTTTGAATGCCAAAGGTGGTCCCACACCCTACTAGGTACGTAAAACCTTCTTTTTCTATGTGTTCACATTATGAAGAATGGTGTAACATCCCACTCAACACCATCCAGGATTTGTATGTGTCCATTCCAAGGAGGATTGAGGCGGTTTTGAATGCCAAAGGTGGTCCCACACCCTACTAGGTACGTAAAACCTTCTTTTTCTATGTGTTCACATTATGAAGAATGTTGTAACATCCCACTCAACACCATCCAGGATTTGTATGTGTCCATTCCAAGGAGGATTGAGGCAGTTTTGAATGCCAAAGGTGGTCCCACACCCTACTAGGTACGTAAAACCTTCTTTTTCTATGTGTTCACATTATGAAGAATGTTGTAACATCCCACTCAACACCATCCAGGATTTGTATGTGTCCATTCCAAGGAGGATTGAGGCAGTTTTGAATGCCAAAGGTGGTCCCACACCCTACTAGGTACGTAAAACCTTCTTTTTCTATGTGTTCACATTATGAAGAATGTTGTAACATCCCACTCAACACCATCCAGGATTTGTATGTGTCCATTCCAAGGAGGATTGAGGCAGTTTTGAATGCCAAAGGTGGTCCCACACCCTACTAGGTACGTAAAACCTTCTTTTTCTATGTGTTCACATTATGAAGAATGTTGTAACATCCCACTCAACACCATCCAGGATTTGTATGTGTCCATTCCAAGGAGGATTGAGGCGGTTTTGAATGCCAAAGGTGGTCCCACACCCTACTAGGTACGTAAAACCTTCTTTTTCTATGTGTTCACATTATGAAGAATGTTGTAACATCCCACTCAACACCATCCAGGATTTGTATGTGTCCATTCCAAGGAGGATTGAGGCAGTTTTGAATGCCAAAGGTGGTCCCACACCCTACTAGGTACGTAAAACCTTCTTTTTCTATGTGTTCACATTATGAAGAATGTTGTAACATCCCACTCAACACCATCCAGGATTTGTATGTGTCCATTCCAAGGAGGATTGAGGCAGTTTTGAATGCCAAAGGTGGTCCCACACCCTACTAGGTACGTAAAACCTTCTTTTTCTATGTGTTCACATTATGAAGAATGTTGTAACATCCCACTCAACACCATCCAGGATTTGTATGTGTCCATTCCAAGGAGGATTGAGGCAGTTTTGAATGCCAAAGGTGGTCCCACACCCTACTAGGTACGTAAAACCTTCTTTTTCTATGTGTTCACATTATGAAGAATGTTGTAACATCCCACTCAACACCATCCAGGATTTGTATGTGTCCATTCCAAGGAGGATTGAGGCAGTTTTGAATGCCAAAGGTGGTCCCACACCCTACTAGGTACGTAAAACCTTCTTTTTCTATGTGTTCACATTATGAAGAATGGTGTAACATCCCACTCAACACCATCCAGGATTTGTATGTGTCCATTCCAAGGAGGATTGAGGCGGTTTTGAATGCCAAAGGTGGTCCCACACCCTACTAGGTACGTAAAACCTTCTTTTTCTATGTGTTCACATTATGAAGAATGTTGTAACATCCCACTCAACACCATCCAGGATTTGTATGTGTCCATTCCAAGGAGGATTGAGGCAGTTTTGAATGCCAAAGGTGGTCCCACACCCTACTAGGTACGTAAAACCTTCTTTTTCTATGTGTTCACATTATGAAGAATGTTGTAACATCCCACTCAACACCATCCAGGATTTGTATGTGTCCATTCCAAGGAGGATTGAGGCAGTTTTGAATGCCAAAGGTGGTCCCACACCCTACTAGGTACGTAAAACCTTCTTTTTCTAGGTGTTCACATTATGAAGAATGGTGTAACATCCCACTCAACACCATCCAGGATTTGTATGTGTCCATTCCAAGGAGGATTGAGGCAGTTTTGAATGCCAAAGGTGGTCCCACACCCTACTAGGTACGTAAAACCTTCTTTTTCTATGTGTTCACATTATGAAGAATGTTGTAACATCCCACTCAACACCATCCAGGATTTGTATGTGTCCATTCCAAGGAGGATTGAGGCAGTTTTGAATGCCAAAGGTGGTCCCACACCCTACTAGGTACGTAAAACCTTCTTTTTCTATGTGTTCACATTATGAAGAATGTTGTAACATCCCACTCAACACCATCCAGGATTTGTATGTGTCCATTCCAAGGAGGATTGAGGCAGTTTTGAATGCCAAAGGTGGTCCCACACCCTACTAGGTACGTAAAACCTTCTTTTTCTATGTGTTCACATTATGAAGAATGTTGTAACATCCCACTCAACACCATCCAGGATTTGTATGTGTCCATTCCAAGGAGGATTGAGGCAGTTTTGAATGCCAAAGGTGGTCCCACACCCTACTAGGTACGTAAAACCTTCTTTTTCTATGTGTTCACATTATGAAGAATGTTGTAACATCCCACTCAACACCATCCAGGATTTGTATGTGTCCATTCCAAGGAGGATTGAGGCAGTTTTGAATGCCAAAGGTGGTCCCACACCCTACTAGGTACGTAAAACCTTCTTTTTCTATGTGTTCACATTATGAAGAATGTTGTAACATCCCACTCAACACCATCCAGGATTTGTATGTGTCCATTCCAAGGAGGATTGAGGCAGTTTTGAATGCCAAAGGTGGTCCCACACCCTACTAGGTACGTAAAACCTTCTTTTTCTAGGTGTTCACATTATGAAGAATGGTGTAACATCCCACTCAACACCATCCAGGATTTGTATGTGTCCATTCCAAGGAGGATTGAGGCAGTTTTGAATGCCAAAGGTGGTCCCACACCCTACTAGGTACGTAAAACCTTCTTTTTCTATGTGTTCACATTATGAAGAATGTTGTAACATCCCACTCAACACCATCCAGGATTTGTATGTGTCCATTCCAAGGAGGATTGAGGCAGTTTTGAATGCCAAAGGTGGTCCCACACCCTACTAGGTACGTAAAACCTTCTTTTTCTATGTGTTCACATTATGAAGAATGTTGTAACATCCCACTCAACACCATCCAGGATTTGTATGTGTCCATTCCAAGGAGGATTGAGGCAGTTTTGAATGCCAAAGGTGGTCCCACACCCTACTAGGTACGTAAAACCTTCTTTTTCTATGTGTTCACATTATGAAGAATGTTGTAACATCCCACTCAACACCATCCAGGATTTGTATGTGTCCATTCCAAGGAGGATTGAGGCAGTTTTGAATGCCAAAGGTGGTCCCACACCCTACTAGGTACGTAAAACCTTCTTTTTCTATGTGTTCACATTATGAAGAATGTTGTAACATCCCACTCAACACCATCCAGGATTTGTATGTGTCCATTCCAAGGAGGATTGAGGCAGTTTTGAATGCCAAAGGTGGTCCCACACCCTACTAGGTACGTAAAACCTTCTTTTTCTATGTGTTCACATTATGAAGAATGTTGTAACATCCCACTCAACACCATCCAGGATTTGTATGTGTCCATTCCAAGGAGGATTGAGGCAGTTTTGAATGCCAAAGGTGGTCCCACACCCTACTAGGTACGTAAAACCTTCTTTTTCTATGTGTTCACATTATGAAGAATGTTGTAACATCCCACTCAACACCATCCAGGATTTGTATGTGTCCATTCCAAGGAGGATTGAGGCAGTTTTGAATGCCAAAGGTGGTCCCACACCCTACTAGGTACGTAAAACCTTCTTTTTCTATGTGTTCACATTATGAAGAATGTTGTAACATCCCACTCAACACCATCCAGGATTTGTATGTGTCCATTCCAAGGAGGATTGAGGCAGTTTTGAATGCCAAAGGTGGTCCCACACCCTACTAGGTACGTAAAACCTTCTTTTTCTATGTGTTCACATTATGAAGAATGGTGTAATATCCCACTCAACACCATCCAGGATTTGTATGTGTCCATTCCAAGGAGGATTGAGGCAGTTTTGAATGCCAAAGGTGGTCCCACACCCTACTAGGTACGTAAAACCTTCTTTTTCTAGGTGTTCACATTATGAAGAATGTGGTAACATCCCACTCAACACCATCCAGGATTTGTATGTGTCCATTCCAAGGAGGATTGAGGCGGTTTTGAATGCCAAAGGTGGTCCCACACCCTACTAGGTACGTAAAACCTTCTTTTTCTATGTGTTCACATTATGAAGAATGTTGTAACATCCCACTCAACACCATCCAGGATTTGTATGTGTCCATTCCAAGGAGGATTGAGGCAGTTTTGAATGCCAAAGGTGGTCCCACACCCTACTAGGTACGTAAAACCTTCTTTTTCTAGGTATTCACATTATGAAGAATGGTGTAATATCCCACTCAACACCATCCAGGATTTGTATGTGTCCATTCCAAGGAGGATTGAGGCGGTTTTGAATGCCAAAGGTGGTCCCACACCCTACTAGGTACGTAAAACCTTCTTTTTCTATGTGTTCACATTATGAAGAATGTTGTAACATCCCACTCAACACCATCCAGGATTTGTATGTGTCCATTCCAAGGAGGATTGAGGCAGTTTTGAATGCCAAAGGTGGTCCCACACCCTACTAGGTACGTAAAACCTTCTTTTTCTATGTGTTCACATTATGAAGAATGTTGTAACATCCCACTCAACACCATCCAGGATTTGTATGTGTCCATTCCAAGGAGGATTGAGGCAGTTTTGAATGCCAAAGGTGGTCCCACACCCTACTAGGTACGTAAAACCTTCTTTTTCTATGTGTTCACATTATGAAGAATGGTGTAACATCCCACTCAACACCATCCAGGATTTGTATGTGTCCATTCCAAGGAGGATTGAGGCAGTTTTGAATGCCAAAGGTGGTCCCACACCCTACTAGGTACGTAAAACCTTCTTTTTCTATGTGTTCACATTATGAAGAATGTTGTAACATCCCACTCAACACCATCCAGGATTTGTATGTGTCCATTCCAAGGAGGATTGAGGCAGTTTTGAATGCCAAAGGTGGTCCCACACCCTACTAGGTACGTAAAACCTTCTTTTTCTAGGTGTTCACATTATGAAGAATGGTGTAACATCCCACTAACCACCATCCAGGATTTGTATGTGTCCATTCCAAGGAGGATTGAGGCAGTTTTGAATGCCAAAGGTGGTCCCACACCCTACTAGGTACGTAAAACCTTCTTTTTCTAGGTGTTCACATTATGAAGAATGGTGTAACATCCCACTCAACACCATCCAGGATTTGTATGTGTCCATTCCAAGGAGGATTGAGGCGGTTTTGAATGCCAAAGGTGGTCCCACACCCTACTAGGTACGTAAAACCTTCTTTTTCTATGTGTTCACATTATGAAGAATGTTGTAACATCCCACTCAACACCATCCAGGATTTGTATGTGTCCATTCCAAGGAGGATTGAGGCAGTTTTGAATGCCAAAGGTGGTCCCACACCCTACTAGGTACGTAAAACCTTCTTTTTCTATGTGTTCACATTATGAAGAATGTGTAACATCCCACTCAACACCATCCAGGATTTGTATGTGTCCATTCCAAGGAGGATTGAGGCGGTTTTGAATGCCAAAGGTGGTCCCACACCCTACTAGGTACGTAAAACCTTCTTTTTCTATGTGTTCACATTATGAAGAATGTTGTAACATCCCACTCAACACCATCCAGGATTTGTATGTGTCCATTCCAAGGAGGATTGAGGCAGTTTTGAATGCCAAAGGTGGTCCCACACCCTACTAGGTACGTAAAACCTTCTTTTTCTATGTGTTCACATTATGAAGAATGTTGTAACATCCCACTCAACACCATCCAGGATTTGTATGTGTCCATTCCAAGGAGGATTGAGGCAGTTTTGAATGCCAAAGGTGGTCCCACACCCTACTAGGTACGTAAAACCTTCTTTTTCTATGTGTTCACATTATGAAGAATGTTGTAACATCCCACTCAACACCATCCAGGATTTGTATGTGTCCATTCCAAGGAGGATTGAGGCAGTTTTGAATGCCAAAGGTGGTCCCACACCCTACTAGGTACGTAAAACCTTCTTTTTCTATGTGTTCACATTATGAAGAATGTTGTAACATCCCACTCAACACCATCCAGGATTTGTATGTGTCCATTCCAAGGAGGATTGAGGCGGTTTTGAATGCCAAAGGTGGTCCCACACCCTACTAGGTACGTAAAACCTTCTTTTTCTATGTGTTCACATTATGAAGAATGTTGTAACATCCCACTAAACACCATCCAGGATTTGTATGTGTCCATTCCAAGGAGGATTGAGGCAGTTTTGAATGCCAAAGGTGGTCCCACACCCTACTAGGTACGTAAAACCTTCTTTTTCTATGTGTTCACATTATGAAGAATGTTGTAACATCCCACTCAACACCATCCAGGATTTGTATGTGTCCATTCCAAGGAGGATTGAGGCAGTTTTGAATGCCAAAGGTGGTCCCACACCCTACTAGGTACGTAAAACCTTCTTTTTCTATGTGTTCACATTATGAAGAATGTTGTAACATCCCACTCAACACCATCCAGGATTTGTATGTGTCCATTCCAAGGAGGATTGAGGCAGTTTTGAATGCCAAAGGTGGTCCCACACCCTACTAGGTACGTAAAACCTTCTTTTTCTATGTGTTCACATTATGAAGAATGTTGTAACATCCCACTCAACACCATCCAGGATTTGTATGTGTCCATTCCAAGGAGGATTGAGGCAGTTTTGAATGCCAAAGGTGGTCCCACACCCTACTAGGTACGTAAAACCTTCTTTTTCTATGTGTTCACATTATGAAGAATGTTGTAACATCCCACTCAACACCATCCAGGATTTGTATGTGTCCATTCCAAGGAGGATTGAGGCAGTTTTGAATGCCAAAGGTGGTCCCACACCCTACTAGGTACGTAAAACCTTCTTTTTCTATGTGTTCACATTATGAAGAATGTTGTAACATCCCACTCAACACCATCCAGGATTTGTATGTGTCCATTCCAAGGAGGATTGAGGCGGTTTTGAATGCCAAAGGTGGTCCCACACCCTACTAGGTACGTAAAACCTTCTTTTTCTATGTGTTCACATTATGAAGAATGTTGTAACATCCCACTCAACACCATCCAGGATTTGTATGTGTCCATTCCAAGGAGGATTGAGGCAGTTTTGAATGCCAAAGGTGGTCCCACACCCTACTAGGTACGTAAAACCTTCTTTTTCTATGTGTTCACATTATGAAGAATGGTGTAACATCCCACTCAACACCATCCAGGATTTGTATGTGTCCATTCCAAGGAGGATTGAGGCAGTTTTGAATGCCAAAGGTGGTCCCACACCCTACTAGGTACGTAAAACCTTCTTTTTCTATGTGTTCACATTATGAAGAATGTTGTAACATCCCACTCAACACCATCCAGGATTTGTATGTGTCCATTCCAAGGAGGATTGAGGCAGTTTTGAATGCCAAAGGTGGTCCCACACCCTACTAGGTACGTAAAACCTTCTTTTTCTATGTGTTCACATTATGAAGAATGTTGTAACATCCCACTCAACACCATCCAGGATTTGTATGTGTCCATTCCAAGGAGGATTGAGGCAGTTTTGAATGCCAAAGGTGGTCCCACACCCTACTAGGTACGTAAAACCTTCTTTTTCTATGTGTTCACATTATGAAGAATGGTGTAACATCCCACTCAACACCATCCAGGATTTGTATGTGTCCATTCCAAGGAGGATTGAGGCAGTTTTGAATGCCAAAGGTGGTCCCACACCCTACTAGGTACGTAAAACCTTCTTTTTCTATGTGTTCACATTATGAAGAATGTTGTAACATCCCACTCAACACCATCCAGGATTTGTATGTGTCCATTCCAAGGAGGATTGAGGCAGTTTTGAATGCCAAAGGTGGTCCCACACCCTACTAGGTACGTAAAACCTTCTTTTTCTATGTGTTCACATTATGAAGAATGTTGTAACATCCCACTCAACACCATCCAGGATTTGTATGTGTCCATTCCAAGGAGGATTGAGGCAGTTTTGAATGCCAAAGGTGGTCCCACACCCTACTAGGTACGTAAAACCTTCTTTTTCTAGGTGTTCACATTATGAAGAATGGTGTAACATCCCACTCAACACCATCCAGGATTTGTATGTGTCCATTCCAAGGAGGATTGAGGCGGTTTTGAATGCCAAAGGTGGTCCCACACCCTACTAGGTACGTAAAACCTTCTTTTTCTATGTGTTCACATTATGAAGAATGTTGTAACATCCCACTCAACACCATCCAGGATTTGTATGTGTCCATTCCAAGGAGGATTGAGGCAGTTTTGAATGCCAAAGGTGGTCCCACACCCTACTAGGTACGTAAAACCTTCTTTTTCTATGTGTTCACATTATGAAGAATGTTGTAACATCCCACTCAACACCATCCAGGATTTGTATGTGTCCATTCCAAGGAGGATTGAGGCAGTTTTGAATGCCAAAGGTGGTCCCACACCCTACTAGGTACGTAAAACCTTCTTTTTCTATGTGTTCACATTATGAAGAATGTTGTAACATCCCACTCAACACCATCCAGGATTTGTATGTGTCCATTCCAAGGAGGATTGAGGCAGTTTTGAATGCCAAAGGTGGTCCCACACCCTACTAGGTACGTAAAACCTTCTTTTTCTATGTGTTCACATTATGAAGAATGTTGTAACATCCCACTCAACACCATCCAGGATTTGTATGTGTCCATTCCAAGGAGGATTGAGGCAGTTTTGAATGCCAAAGGTGGTCCCACACCCTACTAGGTACGTAAAACCTTCTTTTTCTATGTGTTCACATTATGAAGAATGTTGTAACATCCCACTCAACACCATCCAGGATTTGTATGTGTCCATTCCAAGGAGGATTGAGGCAGTTTTGAATGCCAAAGGTGGTCCCACACCCTACTAGGTACGTAAAACCTTCTTTTTCTATGTGTTCACATTATGAAGAATGTTGTAACATCCCACTCAACACCATCCAGGATTTGTATGTGTCCATTCCAAGGAGGATTGAGGCAGTTTTGAATGCCAAAGGTGGTCCCACACCCTACTAGGTACGTAAAACCTTCTTTTTCTATGTGTTCACATTATGAAGAATGTTGTAACATCCCACTCAACACCATCCAGGATTTGTATGTGTCCATTCCAAGGAGGATTGAGGCAGTTTTGAATGCCAAAGGTGGTCCCACACCCTACTAGGTACGTAAAACCTTCTTTTTCTAGGTGTTCACATTATGAAGAATGGTGTAACATCCCACTCAACACCATCCAGGATTTGTATGTGTCCATTCCAAGGAGGATTGAGGCGGTTTTGAATGCCAAAGGTGGTCCCACACCCTACTAGGTACGTAAAACCTTCTTTTTCTATGTGTTCACATTATGAAGAATGTTGTAACATCCCACTCAACACCATCCAGGATTTGTATGTGTCCATTCCAAGGAGGATTGAGGCAGTTTTGAATGCCAAAGGTGGTCCCACACCCTACTAGGTACGTAAAACCTTCTTTTTCTATGTGTTCACATTATGAAGAATGTTGTAACATCCCACTCAACACCATCCAGGATTTGTATGTGTCCATTCCAAGGAGGATTGAGGCAGTTTTGAATGCCAAAGGTGGTCCCACACCCTACTAGGTACGTAAAACCTTCTTTTTCTATGTGTTCACATTATGAAGAATGTTGTAACATCCCACTCAACACCATCCAGGATTTGTATGTGTCCATTCCAAGGAGGATTGAGGCAGTTTTGAATGCCAAAGGTGGTCCCACACCCTACTAGGTACGTAAAACCTTCTTTTTCTATGTGTTCACATTATGAAGAATGTTGTAACATCCCACTCAACACCATCCAGGATTTGTATGTGTCCATTCCAAGGAGGATTGAGGCAGTTTTGAATGCCAAAGGTGGTCCCACACCCTACTAGGTACGTAAAACCTTCTTTTTCTATGTGTTCACATTATGAAGAATGTTGTAACATCCCACTCAACACCATCCAGGATTTGTATGTGTCCATTCCAAGGAGGATTGAGGCAGTTTTGAATGCCAAAGGTGGTCCCACACCCTACTAGGTACGTAAAACCTTCTTTTTCTAGGTGTTCACATTATGAAGAATGGTGTAACATCCCACTCAACACCATCCAGGATTTGTATGTGTCCATTCCAAGGAGGATTGAGGCGGTTTTGAATGCCAAAGGTGGTCCCACACCCTACTAGGTACGTAAAACCTTCTTTTTCTATGTGTTCACATTATGAAGAATGTTGTAACATCCCACTCAACACCATCCAGGATTTGTATGTGTCCATTCCAAGGAGGATTGAGGCAGTTTTGAATGCCAAAGGTGGTCCCACACCCTACTAGGTACGTAAAACCTTCTTTTTCTATGTGTTCACATTATGAAGAATGTTGTAACATCCCACTCAACACCATCCAGGATTTGTATGTGTCCATTCCAAGGAGGATTGAGGCAGTTTTGAATGCCAAAGGTGGTCCCACACCCTACTAGGTACGTAAAACCTTCTTTTTCTATGTGTTCACATTATGAAGAATGTTGTAACATCCCACTCAACACCATCCAGGATTTGTATGTGTCCATTCCAAGGAGGATTGAGGCAGTTTTGAATGCCAAAGGTGGTCCCACACCCTACTAGGTACGTAAAACCTTCTTTTTCTATGTGTTCACATTATGAAGAATGTTGTAACATCCCACTCAACACCATCCAGGATTTGTATGTGTCCATTCCAAGGAGGATTGAGGCAGTTTTGAATGCCAAAGGTGGTCCCACACCCTACTAGGTACGTAAAACCTTCTTTTTCTATGTGTTCACATTATGAAGAATGGTGTAACATCCCACTCAACACCATCCAGGATTTGTATGTGTCCATTCCAAGGAGGATTGAGGCGGTTTTGAATGCCAAAGGTGGTCCCACACCCTACTAGGTACGTAAAACCTTCTTTTTCTATGTGTTCACATTATGAAGAATGTTGTAACATCCCACTCAACACCATCCAGGATTTGTATGTGTCCATTCCAAGGAGGATTGAGGCAGTTTTGAATGCCAAAGGTGGTCCCACACCCTACTAGGTACGTAAAACCTTCTTTTTCTATGTGTTCACATTATGAAGAATGTTGTAACATCCCACTCAACACCATCCAGGATTTGTATGTGTCCATTCCAAGGAGGATTGAGGCAGTTTTGAATGCCAAAGGTGGTCCCACACCCTACTAGGTACGTAAAACCTTCTTTTTCTATGTGTTCACATTATGAAGAATGTTGTAACATCCCACTCAACACCATCCAGGATTTGTATGTGTCCATTCCAAGGAGGATTGAGGCAGTTTTGAATGCCAAAGGTGGTCCCACACCCTACTAGGTACGTAAAACCTTCTTTTTCTAGGTGTTCACATTATGAAGAATGGTGTAACATCCCACTCAACACCATCCAGGATTTGTATGTGTCCATTCCAAGGAGGATTGAGGCAGTTTTGAATGCCAAAGGTGGTCCCACACCCTACTAGGTACGTAAAACCTTCTTTTTCTATGTGTTCACATTATGAAGAATGTTGTAACATCCCACTCAACACCATCCAGGATTTGTATGTGTCCATTCCAAGGAGGATTGAGGCAGTTTTGAATGCCAAAGGTGGTCCCACACCCTACTAGGTACGTAAAACCTTCTTTTTCTATGTGTTCACATTATGAAGAATGTTGTAACATCCCACTCAACACCATCCAGGATTTGTATGTGTCCATTCCAAGGAGGATTGAGGCAGTTTTGAATGCCAAAGGTGGTCCCACACCCTACTAGGTACGTAAAACCTTCTTTTTCTATGTGTTCACATTATGAAGAATGGTGTAACATCCCACTCAACACCATCCAGGATTTGTATGTGTCCATTCCAAGGAGGATTGAGGCAGTTTTGAATGCCAAAGGTGGTCCCACACCCTACTAGGTACGTAAAACCTTCTTTTTCTATGTGTTCACATTATGAAGAATGTTGTAACATCCCACTCAACACCATCCAGGATTTGTATGTGTCCATTCCAAGGAGGATTGAGGCGGTTTTGAATGCCAAAGGTGGTCCCACACCCTACTAGGTACGTAAAACCTTCTTTTTCTATGTGTTCACATTATGAAGAATGTTGTAACATCCCACTCAACACCATCCAGGATTTGTATGTGTCCATTCCAAGGAGGATTGAGGCAGTTTTGAATGCCAAAGGTGGTCCCACACCCTACTAGGTACGTAAAACCTTCTTTTTCTATGTGTTCACATTATGAAGAATGTTGTAACATCCCACTCAACACCATCCAGGATTTGTATGTGTCCATTCCAAGGAGGATTGAGGCAGTTTTGAATGCCAAAGGTGGTCCCACACCCTACTAGGTACGTAAAACCTTCTTTTTCTATGTGTTCACATTATGAAGAATGTTGTAACATCCCACTCAACACCATCCAGGATTTGTATGTGTCCATTCCAAGGAGGATTGAGGCAGTTTTGAATGCCAAAGGTGGTCCCACACCCTACTAGGTACGTAAAACCTTCTTTTTCTATGTGTTCACATTATGAAGAATGGTGTAACATCCCACTCAACACCATCCAGGATTTGTATGTGTCCATTCCAAGGAGGATTGAGGCAGTTTTGAATGCCAAAGGTGGTCCCACACCCTACTAGGTACGTAAAACCTTCTTTTTCTATGTGTTCACATTATGAAGAATGTTGTAACATCCCACTCAACACCATCCAGGATTTGTATGTGTCCATTCCAAGGAGGATTGAGGCAGTTTTGAATGCCAAAGGTGGTCCCACACCCTACTAGGTACGTAAAACCTTCTTTTTCTAGGTGTTCACATTATGAAGAATGTTGTAACATCCCACTCAACACCATCCAGGATTTGTATGTGTCCATTCCAAGGAGGATTGAGGCAGTTTTGAATGCCAAAGGTGGTCCCACACCCTACTAGGTACGTAAAACCTTCTTTTTCTATGTGTTCACATTATGAAGAATGTTGTAACATCCCACTCAACACCATCCAGGATTTGTATGTGTCCATTCCAAGGAGGATTGAGGCAGTTTTGAATGCCAAAGGTGGTCCCACACCCTACTAGGTACGTAAAACCTTCTTTTTCTATGTGTTCACATTATGAAGAATGGTGTAACATCCCACTCAACACCATCCAGGATTTGTATGTGTCCATTCCAAGGAGGATTGAGGCAGTTTTGAATGCCAAAGGTGGTCCCACACCCTACTAGGTACGTAAAACCTTCTTTTTCTATGTGTTCACATTATGAAGAATGTTGTAACATCCCACTCAACACCATCCAGGATTTGTATGTGTCCATTCCAAGGAGGATTGAGGCAGTTTTGAATGCCAAAGGTGGTCCCACACCCTACTAGGTACGTAAAACCTTCTTTTTCTATGTGTTCACATTATGAAGAATGTTGTAACATCCCACTCAACACCATCCAGGATTTGTATGTGTCCATTCCAAGGAGGATTGAGGCAGTTTTGAATGCCAAAGGTGGTCCCACACCCTACTAGGTACGTAAAACCTTCTTTTTCTAGGTGTTCACATTATGAAGAATGTTGTAACATCCCACTCAACACCATCCAGGATTTGTATGTGTCCATTCCAAGGAGGATTGAGGCAGTTTTGAATGCCAAAGGTGGTCCCACACCCTACTAGGTACGTAAAACCTTCTTTTTCTAGGTGTTCACATTATGAAGAATGGTGTAACATCCCACTCAACACCATCCAGGATTTGTATGTGTCCATTCCAAGGAGGATTGAGGCGGTTTTGAATGCCAAAGGTGGTCCCACACCCTACTAGGTACGTAAAACCTTCTTTTTCTATGTGTTCACATTATGAAGAATGTTGTAACATCCCACTCAACACCATCCAGGATTTGTATGTGTCCATTCCAAGGAGGATTGAGGCGGTTTTGAATGCCAATAGTGGTCCCACACCCTACTAGGTACGTAAAACCTTCTTTTTCTATGTGTTCACATTATGAAGAATGTTGTAACATCCCACTCAACACCATCCAGGATTTGTATGTGTCCATTCCAAGGAGGATTGAGGCAGTTTTGAATGCCAAAGGTGGTCCCACACCCTACTAGGTACGTAAAACCTTCTTTTTCTATGTGTTCACATTATGAAGAATGTTGTAACATCCCACTCAACACCATCCAGGATTTGTATGTGTCCATTCCAAGGAGGATTGAGGCAGTTTTGAATGCCAAAGGTGGTCCCACACCCTACTAGGTACGTAAAACCTTCTTTTTCTATGTGTTCACATTATGAAGAATGTTGTAACATCCCACTCAACACCATCCAGGATTTGTATGTGTCCATTCCAAGGAGGATTGAGGCAGTTTTGAATGCCAAAGGTGGTCCCACACCCTACTAGGTACGTAAAACCTTCTTTTTCTAGGTGTTCACATTATGAAGAATGGTGTAACATCCCACTCAACACCATCCAGGATTTGTATGTGTCCATTCCAAGGAGGATTGAGGCAGTTTTGAATGCCAAAGGTGGTCCCACACCCTACTAGGTACGTAAAACCTTCTTTTTCTATGTGTTCACATTATGAAGAATGTTGTAACATCCCACTCAACACCATCCAGGATTTGTATGTGTCCATTCCAAGGAGGATTGAGGCAGTTTTGAATGCCAAAGGTGGTCCCACACCCTACTAGGTACGTAAAACCTTCTTTTTCTATGTGTTCACATTATGAAGAATGTTGTAACATCCCACTCAACACCATCCAGGATTTGTATGTGTCCATTCCAAGGAGGATTGAGGCAGTTTTGAATGCCAAAGGTGGTCCCACACCCTACTAGGTACGTAAAACCTTCTTTTTCTATGTGTTCACATTATGAAGAATGTTGTAACATCCCACTCAACACCATCCAGGATTTGTATGTGTCCATTCCAAGGAGGATTGAGGCAGTTTTGAATGCCAAAGGTGGTCCCACACCCTACTAGGTACGTAAAACCTTCTTTTTCTAGGTGTTCACATTATGAAGAATGGTGTAACATCCCACTCAACACCATCCAGGATTTGTATGTGTCCATTCCAAGGAGGATTGAGGCAGTTTTGAATGCCAAAGGTGGTCCCACACCCTACTAGGTACGTAAAACCTTCTTTTTCTATGTGTTCACATTATGAAGAATGTTGTAACATCCCACTCAACACCATCCAGGATTTGTATGTGTCCATTCCAAGGAGGATTGAGGCAGTTTTGAATGCCAAAGGTGGTCCCACACCCTACTAGGTACGTAAAACCTTCTTTTTCTATGTGTTCACATTATGAAGAATGTTGTAACATCCCACTCAACACCATCCAGGATTTGTATGTGTCCATTCCAAGGAGGATTGAGGCAGTTTTGAATGCCAAAGGTGGTCCCACACCCTACTAGGTACGTAAAACCTTCTTTTTCTATGTGTTCACATTATGAAGAATGTTGTAACATCCCACTCAACACCATCCAGGATTTGTATGTGTCCATTCCAAGGAGGATTGAGGCAGTTTTGAATGCCAAAGGTGGTCCCACACCCTACTAGGTACGTAAAACCTTCTTTTTCTATGTGTTCACATTATGAAGAATGTTGTAACATCCCACTCAACACCATCCAGGATTTGTATGTGTCCATTCCAAGGAGGATTGAGGCAGTTTTGAATGCCAAAGGTGGTCCCACACCCTACTAGGTACGTAAAACCTTCTTTTTCTATGTGTTCACATTATGAAGAATGTTGTAACATCCCACTCAACACCATCCAGGATTTGTATGTGTCCATTCCAAGGAGGATTGAGGCGGTTTTGAATGCCAAAGGTGGTCCCACACCCTACTAGGTACGTAAAACCTTCTTTTTCTATGTGTTCACATTATGAAGAATGTTGTAACATCCCACTCAACACCATCCAGGATTTGTATGTGTCCATTCCAAGGAGGATTGAGGCAGTTTTGAATGCCAAAGGTGGTCCCACACCCTACTAGGTACGTAAAACCTTCTTTTTCTATGTGTTCACATTATGAAGAATGTTGTAACATCCCACTCAACACCATCCAGGATTTGTATGTGTCCATTCCAAGGAGGATTGAGGCAGTTTTGAATGCCAAAGGTGGTCCCACACCCTACTAGGTACGTAAAACCTTCTTTTTCTATGTGTTCACATTATGAAGAATGTTGTAACATCCCACTCAACACCATCCAGGATTTGTATGTGTCCATTCCAAGGAGGATTGAGGCAGTTTTGAATGCCAAAGGTGGTCCCACACCCTACTAGGTACGTAAAACCTTCTTTTTCTATGTGTTCACATTATGAAGAATGTTGTAACATCCCACTCAACACCATCCAGGATTTGTATGTGTCCATTCCAAGGAGGATTGAGGCAGTTTTGAATGCCAAAGGTGGTCCCACACCCTACTAGGTACGTAAAACCTTCTTTTTCTAGGTGTTCACATTATGAAGAATGGTGTAACATCCCACTCAACACCATCCAGGATTTGTATGTGTCCATTCCAAGGAGGATTGAGGCAGTTTTGAATGCCAAAGGTGGTCCCACACCCTACTAGGTACGTAAAACCTTCTTTTTCTATGTGTTCACATTATGAAGAATGTTGTAACATCCCACTCAACACCATCCAGGATTTGTATGTGTCCATTCCAAGGAGGATTGAGGCAGTTTTGAATGCCAAAGGTGGTCCCACACCCTACTAGGTACGTAAAACCTTCTTTTTCTATGTGTTCACATTATGAAGAATGGTGTAACATCCCACTCAACACCATCCAGGATTTGTATGTGTCCATTCCAAGGAGGATTGAGGCAGTTTTGAATGCCAAAGGTGGTCCCACACCCTACTAGGTACGTAAAACCTTCTTTTTCTAGGTGTTCACATTATGAAGAATGGTGTAACATCCCACTCAACACCATCCAGGATTTGTATGTGTCCATTCCAAGGAGGATTGAGGCGGTTTTGAATGCCAAAGGTGGTCCCACACCCTACTAGGTACGTAAAACCTTCTTTTTCTATGTGTTCACATTATGAAGAATGTTGTAACATCCCACTCAACACCATCCAGGATTTGTATGTGTCCATTCCAAGGAGGATTGAGGCAGTTTTGAATGCCAAAGGTGGTCCCACACCCTACTAGGTACGTAAAACCTTCTTTTTCTATGTGTTCACATTATGAAGAATGGTGTAACATCCCACTCAACACCATCCAGGATTTGTATGTGTCCATTCCAAGGAGGATTGAGGCAGTTTTGAATGCCAAAGGTGGTCCCACACCCTACTAGGTACGTAAAACCTTCTTTTTCTATGTGTTCACATTATGAAGAATGTTGTAACATCCCACTCAACACCATCCAGGATTTGTATGTGTCCATTCCAAGGAGGATTGAGGCAGTTTTGAATGCCAAAGGTGGTCCCACACCCTACTAGGTACGTAAAACCTTCTTTTTCTATGTGTTCACATTATGAAGAATGTTGTAACATCCCACTCAACACCATCCAGGATTTGTATGTGTCCATTCCAAGGAGGATTGAGGCAGTTTTGAATGCCAAAGGTGGTCCCACACCCTACTAGGTACGTAAAACCTTCTTTTTCTATGTGTTCACATTATGAAGAATGTTGTAACATCCCACTCAACACCATCCAGGATTTGTATGTGTCCATTCCAAGGAGGATTGAGGCAGTTTTGAATGCCAAAGGTGGTCCCACACCCTACTAGGTACGTAAAACCTTCTTTTTCTATGTGTTCACATTATGAAGAATGTTGTAACATCCCACTCAACACCATCCAGGATTTGTATGTGTCCATTCCAAGGAGGATTGAGGCAGTTTTGAATGCCAAAGGTGGTCCCACACCCTACTAGGTACGTAAAACCTTCTTTTTCTATGTGTTCACATTATGAAGAATGTTGTAACATCCCACTCAACACCATCCAGGATTTGTATGTGTCCATTCCAAGGAGGATTGAGGCAGTTTTGAATGCCAAAGGTGGTCCCACACCCTACTAGGTACGTAAAACCTTCTTTTTCTATGTGTTCACATTATGAAGAATGTTGTAACATCCCACTCAACACCATCCAGGATTTGTATGTGTCCATTCCAAGGAGGATTGAGGCAGTTTTGAATGCCAAAGGTGGTCCCACACCCTACTAGGTACGTAAAACCTTCTTTTTCTATGTGTTCACATTATGAAGAATGTTGTAACATCCCACTCAACACCATCCAGGATTTGTATGTGTCCATTCCAAGGAGGATTGAGGCAGTTTTGAATGCCAAAGGTGGTCCCACACCCTACTAGGTACGTAAAACCTTCTTTTTCTATGTGTTCACATTATGAAGAATGGTGTAACATCCCACTCAACACCATCCAGGATTTGTATGTGTCCATTCCAAGGAGGATTGAGGCAGTTTTGAATGCCAATAGTGGTCCCACACACCTACTAGGTACGTAAAACCTTCTTTTTCTAGGTGTTCACATTATGAAGAATGGTGTAACATCCCACTCAACACCATCCAGGATTTGTATGTGTCCATTCCAAGGAGGATTGAGGCAGTTTTGAATGCCAAAGGTGGTCCCACACCCTACTAGGTACGTAAAACCTTCTTTTTCTATGTGTTCACATTATGAAGAATGTTGTAACATCCCACTCAACACCATCCAGGATTTGTATGTGTCCATTCCAAGGAGGATTGAGGCAGTTTTGAATGCCAATAGTGGTCCCACACCCTACTAGGTACGTAAAACCTTCTTTTTCTATGTGTTCACATTATGAAGAATGGTGTAACATCCCACTCAACACCATCCAGGATTTGTATGTGTCCATTCCAAGGAGGATTGAGGCAGTTTTGAATGCCAAAGGTGGTCCCACACCCTACTAGGTACGTAAAACCTTCTTTTTCTATGTGTTCACATTATGAAGAATGTTGTAACATCCCACTCAACACCATCCAGGATTTGTATGTGTCCATTCCAAGGAGGATTGAGGCGGTTTTGAATGCCAAAGGTGGTCCCACACCCTACTAGGTACGTAAAACCTTCTTTTTCTATGTGTTCACATTATGAAGAATGGTGTAACATCCCACTCAACACCATCCAGGATTTGTATGTGTCCATTCCAAGGAGGATTGAGGCAGTTTTGAATGCCAAAGGTGGTCCCACACCCTACTAGGTACGTAAAACCTTCTTTTTCTAGGTGTTCACATTATGAAGAATGGTGTAACATCCCACTCAACACCATCCAGGATTTGTATGTGTCCATTCCAAGGAGGATTGAGGCGGTTTTGAATGCCAAAGGTGGTCCCACACCCTACTAGGTACGTAAAACCTTCTTTTTCTATGTGTTCACATTATTCTGTCCAACCCCTGTATGTGTTTTTATACAAAGCTAAGTTATCTCTTTTTTTTCAAGAAAAATAATCTCACGCGTTTGTCTGGTGTGTTAAAAAAAATCGGTAACCATTTGTGAAATTCACATATTTGTGGGTGACGGATATCGAACTCGCGCTCCGGAGCCAGTTGCTCTAACCAACTAAATTATACCGACGGAATGTATCACTGCAGATTTGTCGTCTTGACACGTTATTTACCTCTGTAGTACGTCCCACCATGGCCCTTTCAATTTTTTTTTGCAGCGAAGTAGTGATTTTCATTAATTCCAGACGATGTGTGAAACGAACTTTCACACATTTTTCGAAAAACCCAGCGGCCAGTAAATCTATTTCGCACAATCGGTACCAATGTGAAATTCACACATTTGTCTGTGGCAGGGATTGAACCCTCCCTCACCTCATCGCTCCGGAGTCAGTTCTTCTAACCGACTAAACTATACCGACAGAATGTATCGCTGCCTTCTCGTCTTGACACGTGTTTCATCTAGTACGTCACACATTTCAAACAACTTTATATCTGCTACAATCTGGGGGGGGGGGATGTTTTTGCGATAGTTATGACACCGTCATCATCTGGCACTACTCTCCACTTCAGGATTTTATCTATCACACTCAAAATCTGATACTGGAGGCATCACTGTGTTAGCAACGTATGTTTTGAGTATACTGTAATGTAACTTTCCTTTTTAGATCCTGTACTCTTTAAACGGTTTCTAACCTTAACGCCACATTTCTCTCACGAATGAATGTCTTGTGGCAACCTGAACTGAGGTCAGAGAGAGAATGACGAATTAGAAAAATAGAGATAAGAAAGATGCTTAATGTAAGCTCACTAGCTTTCGAGCTAGGAGCCTTCCAGTTGATTTCGGTCAGATGCTTTCCACTTGATTTTCGTCAAAGTGCAGTTTCTTGGATATATTGTATTTTGCTAATCAGAGTTTTGAGGCTCGAGTTTGTGGATGTATTTCTTTGATATACACTGCCGGAAAGTGAAAAAAGAACACTCAAAAGGAATGCCGGTAGGAACGTCCTATTATATGCTAATTGTTAAGGGCAGCAGAAACTGCGATCCAAGTTGAAATGTCGTTGGATGAAATAATGACGTCACTGTGGACGACAACATGCAAATGTACGCAGCGCGTATTTAAGAAATAGGGCGGGCAGAACAAAGTCTTTCGTCTGGTGTAGTGCACGTTGAAGAAGCTACCATGCCTGGACGGTGCAGGCGCGCGACATTTGTTCAGTTATCGGAGTTCGAGCGAGGCTGTATAGTGCGTCTGCGGGAAGGAGGTTGGTCCTTCCGTCAAATTGCGGATCGAGTGGGACCAGAGGTATCGGCCGTGGTAAGATGGTGGCGTCGGTGGTCAGAAGAGCATTCGCAAATTCGCAGACGTGGTTCCGGGCAACACAGAGTTACGGACGCACGAGAGAGTCGGCGTATCAGGAGGGCGGCGTTGGCAGAGCGGATGACTACGGCTTCACAAATTCGATCCTTTGTGATACCAAGGGTGTCTACCAGAACGATACAAAATCGTTTGTTGGAAGCAGGACTACAGACACGCAGGCCTCTGGCACTGTTACTACTGACCCGTGGTCACCGTCGAGCACGTTTGCGATGGGGTCAAGAACGAGTTCATGGCAGGGAAGAATGGCGGTCAGTGGTCTTCAATGATGAAAACCGATTCTGCTTGGGAGCGTCTGACGGTCGTGTACGCGTCCGAAGGCGATGAAGGTGAGTGTCTTCTGCCATCGCGCATCCGCCAAAGACACCCAGGCCCCACGCCGGGCATCATGGTGTCGGTAGCGATTAGCTAACACTCTCGTACAAGTCTGGTGTCTGTACGGAGCGCACTGAATAGCAGTACGTACGTCAGCGACATTGTACAGCCGGTCGTCCTGCCATTTCGAGTGCGATTCCCGATGCGATATTCAAGTAGGATAACGCCCGCTCACACTCCGCCCGGACAACTCAACATGCCTTTAACCAGCACGCTCTTCGGATTTGTCTCCAATTGAGCATGTCTGGGACTGGATCGGACAAAAACTCTTCCGCGGACCCCGGCAGGCAGCGAGCATCTCTGAATTACGCGTCCAAGTTGAAAGCGCATGGAATGCTATTCCCCAGCGTCGTATCCAACATTTGTACGACCCATTGCATGCCAGATTGGAAGTTTGTATTCCTGCTGGATTAGGTGGGACACCTTATTAAAATGTGTCTCCTGTACACTGTAATACGCATTAAAATCAGCATTGAACATGTGTGATCACTTTCCGTTCTTAACAAGTTGTTACTACAACATAAATCTCACACATGCAGCTGCAATTTTTAATGGTGTTCTTTTTTCACCTTTGCGAGTAGAGTTCTGAGAAGTTGACTGTTATATTGCTGGGAGTTTACAGCAATAACCTGTTACCAAGTTTTCTGTACTTGAAGAGTGTTACATGCTACGGGTAACATGGTGAAGTGTGCTAATTATTTAAGTGACCAGTTTGAAATGAAATAAAAAAGTTACGTTCAAACCAATCAGTGTACAAGTAAGATATATCTACACTGACGGAAAAAAAAATCCCAGCACCAAGAAGGGGTTGTGTTAGATAAACGACAGTTGGTAGGCGGTGAGAGTTCATCTGCAAGATGACGTCTATGCAAATTTCGCGCTCGGCGCATACGTGTGGCGCTAGTAGCGCTCCTCGGAACATGCAAAGCAGGTTTGCTGTAAATACGCGCTGTAACGTTCGTGAGCGTTAGTTATCGTTGAGATTCGACGTAGTGTGTTGATGTTAGTCAAGAATACCTTTAAGAAGACGAAGAAGCCATTATCAACAGCTCACGGAGTTTGAACGAGGTCGTGTAATAGGGCTACGAGAAGGTGGATTTTCTTTCCGCAATATTGCAGAACGACTTGGCAGGAATGTAGCCACTGTGCATGATTGTTGGCAGCGGTGGTCAAGGGAAGGTACTGCCTCAAGAAGACCGGGTTCCGGCCGGCCACGTGGCGCTACTGAGAGGGAAGACCGCCGTGTACGGCGTATGGCCGTGGCGCATCGTACCGCGTCTGCGGCAGGAATTCGAGCTGCAGTTGCCACCACAGTGACACAACGAACTGTTACAAATCGGTTACTTGAAGGACAGCTCCGAACCAGACACCCTGTAGCGTGCATTCCACTTACTCCAAACCACTGCCGTTTGCGACGTCAGTGGCGTCAAGCTAGAGCTCATTGGAGGACGGAGTGGAGATCTGTTGTGTTTTCTGATGAAAGCCGGTTCTGCCTGGATGCCAGTGATGGCCGTGTGTTGGTTAGAAGGAGGCCAGGTGAGCGTCTGCAACCAACCTGTCTGCGGCCGAGACACACTGGACCTACACCTGGAGTTATGGTCTAGGGAGCAATTTCCTATGACAGTAGGAGCACTCTTGTGGCTATCGCACGCACCCTGACGGCACAGTTGTACGTCGGTCTGGTGATTCAACCTGTTGCGCTGCCATTCATGAACAGCAATCCAGGGGGTGTTTTCCAACAGGATAACGCCCGCCCGCATACCGCTGTTGTAACCCAACATGCTCTACAGAGTGTCGACATGTTGCCGTGGCCTGCTAGATCACCAGATCTTTCACCAATCGAGCACGTATGGGACATCATTGGACGACAACTCCAGCGTCACCCGAACCAGCATTAACCGTCCCTGTATTGACCGACCAAGTGCAACAGGCATGGAACTCCATCCCACAAACTGACATCCAGCACCTGTACGACACAATGCATGAACGTTTGCGTGCTTGCATTCAACATTCTGGCGGTTACACCGGTTATTAATGTACCAGCATTTCACATTTAAAATGGCTCTTCTCGCGCTTACAATAAGCTGTGATCTTGAAACCTTAATCGAATAAATATGTTACCTATACAAATGTATTGCCGCCATTTCATTCCTCTACAACTGTTTTTTCGTGGTGTTGGGATTTTTTTCCGTCAGTGTATGTAGGGTACTTAGATATCCGGGGCATTACATTAAAACTACCGAATGTTTAAATCAAAGTAGTATTCTGAATCACGTAATACAACCTGAGTCCGAAAAGTTCCAGGACTGACGCAATAAAGAATATAAAAAAGTACCATGCTCACAATTAATGCTAGTCACCTTCAAAATACCGCCCTTCTGAATCAACACACAGTTTTCAGCGTTTCTGAAGATACTGGAAACAGTTCTGGAAGGCACTTTGAGGGATGTCCGCAAGTTGTTTTTTTTGTCATGGCCGCTTGGATAGATGTAATATCTGCATGATACTGTCCTTTTAGTGCCCGTTTTATTCTAGGGGACGGGAAGAAGTCACAGGGTGACAAATCAGGGGAATTCGGCGCATGTTGCAACATAGTGATTTGAGGGTGAGCTAGGAATTGTTGGACTAACAACCCGGAGTGTGGTCTTGCGTTTTTATGGAGCAAGAGCCAATTTCCGGATTCCTATAACTAGGGACGACGGCAACGAATACTGCTGCGTAAACTTCGTAAGTGTTACGGAGATTTAATACCAGAGTTTTAGGTAGAGATATTAAATCTCATTTCGCAACTTTCATTTCGCTTTCGTGCTCCATTTCCTTTGTTTCCACGATGAGTGAGAAAATTTTGCTTCGCCACCCCAGTATAGAAACATCGGAAACACGGTTTGCTTACAGACGCTAGGCTGTCTGGGCCTTTGTATTTCGTAGACGCATTGGTATTGTCGAGCTCATTTAGCGCTTTAACCTTCTTTATTTCAAAGCAGACAACTGAAGGTGCAAGCCCTTTTAATTTCAACCTTGAAGTTTTGTGAAACCGACGCCGGCGATACCACGATTTTGTGGAAGAAAGGGGGTGAGTTTGCGTGGGAACAAGGGGGAAGCTAGGACAGTCTACTCGAGGAAGTGGAAGCGACAGACCTCAGGAGGGGCGAGGAAACGCCTTAGAGGTTGGACAGCATGTCTTAAGCTAGCCGAGGGAATGGAGTTCTTTCTCCATGTGCGTGGGAAATATAACCGAAAAGTGAGAAGGTAACAACAGCGATTTCGAGAGAGGAAGATTGTTTTAGAGGAATAGGGAAGAAGAATTGCGATGCTAAGGACAACCTTCTGCGATTAGGTAAAGAAAAGAATAAAGTGCTTTAACAGATCTAAAAGGATTGCATAAGCATTATTACTCATAGTTATTATTATCTTCAACCACGTAGGACTGTGCTCGCTACTAACCAAGAGTATGCTAAGGTTATGCACCAACAAGTTAATAAACCACCTATTATTATTCTTATTTTACTACGTTAACCTGGAAGAACAAACCAAGTTAGCATAAGACTTGCTTGTAGAATTTTTCATTAACCGTTTGACCCACTGGTACGAATTCCTTGTAGACTATACCTTTCGAATTGAAAAAGGCTATTAGCATCGTCTTTGTTGGTCGCATGCGGGCTTTCTTGGTCGATGGTGAGTGAGTACCTCTCCATTCGGCGCTTTGTCACTTGATTTGTGGATCATACTGCTGGCACCATGTTTCATCTCCTGCAATAATTGTGGAGCAAAAATCAGGATCCTCAGCAGCAGATCAGAACAGATCGATGAATGAGCCTCCTTTTGGTCATCATTCAGAATGAGGGGGACCAATTCGACATTAAGTTTTGTTTTTCCGAGGACCTCGTGTAGAATCACACGAAAGATAGACTTACTGATGCCCACCGACTCATCCGAAAAGTCTCACCGTAATTCGGCGATCTTTTTTTACGCTTTCCAACCATAGGTTGAAGAAGCGCATATGCTCCAGCTTTGTCCGTCCGTCTGTCTGTCGGCACGATAACTCGCGTAAAAATCCTTCGATTTCGATGAAATTTCAGTATGTCGTAGGGGACCACTTGGGGACGAACCCTATTGAATATGGACAAAATAGGGTCAAAGTCACGACATAGGAGCGGGATCCATTCCATTATCCTTATGCGCTATAACTTGCGTAAAAATGGTTCGATGTCGATGAAATTTTTATATGTGGTAGGGGACCACCTGGAAAGGAACCCTATTCAAAATGGGTGAAGTGGGGTTAAAGGTCAGGACATAGGAGCGGGATGCATTCCATTGCTCTTATGCGTCATAACTTGCGTAAATATGGTTCGATTACGATGAAATTGTAATATGTCGTAGAGGACCACCTGGGGACAAACCCTATTGAAAATAGAGGAAATGGGGTCAAAGGTCAGTACATAGTATCGGGATCCATTCCATCGCCCTTACCCCATACTATTAAAGGAGTACTTCTTGTATGTATGTAAATTTTATTTTGAAAACGGCTCTAAGGATTTTGATGAAAGTCGCTAACCTACCGTTTTCTGGTACTAAAAATCGATTTAGCTAGATCTCGACTTTAGGAAAATTCGTTTAGTGGGTTGAATATTCACCCCGAATTATAACGTTTTTAGTGTCATGGCGTCGTTCCATTAATGTTACCCAGGCTTAGAAATTTCATGACGTCACAATCTCGCGTTTGAGAATGTTGGCGCGCGGTCACGCCATCTGTCTTATTACGTCACACGTTGTGTGTGGATCATAATAAAGTTTCATGACGTCACACTCTTGCGAGCAGATGGTAGCGATTCCCATCTGCCTCATTACGTCACGCGTTGTGTGCGTATGCCCGTCCGCACGATAACTCGCGTAAAAATCGTTCGATTTCAATGAAATTTTAGTATGTGGTAGGGGAACACCTGGGAAGGAACATTAATGAAAGTGAACGAAATGGGGTCAAAGGTTAGGACATACATAGGAGCGGGATTCATTCCACTGCTTTTATGAGTCATAACTAACGTAAAAAAGGTTCGATTTCGATGAAATTTCAGTATGTGGTAGGGGACTGCCTGGAAACAAACCCTACTGAAAATGGGCGAAATGGAGTCAAAGGTCAGGAAATAGGAGCGGAATCACTTCCATCGCCATTATGCGTCATAACTTACGTTATAACGAAGTAAATTTCTCCGTCATTTTTGGTCTACGCCGGGATTCGAACCCGAGTCCGCTTATTCCGGAACAAGTCGCTCTACCAACTGAGCTACGCAGACGTTTATTCTTATTCTTATCTGCCTTTATGTCGTGTGCGTCCTGCTGGCAGGTACGTCACATCTCCCTCCCCGAAAGAGGGCCTGGGGCATGGCCCACGGGTCAGCCGTGACCATGAATCGTTGCAGGCAGCCATCCACTGTGGAACGTGCACTGGAGAACTCCCAGTCAATCTGGTGTGTGGAATGCAACGTCACACACATTTATTTTTCGAAGCGCTGGAGAAGGGATTCTCTGATTTTTCCGATCTCGCGGTGTGGAAAGAACATCACACCATTGCGAGATTTTGAACGGTCGGGTCATCCGGATAGTTCGGGCGCCATTATAACGAAGTAAATTTCTCCGTCATTTTTGGTCTACGCCGGGATTCGAACCCGAGTCCGCTTATTCCGGAACAAGTCGCTCTACCAACTGAGCTACGCAGACGTTTATTCTGATTCCTATCTGCCTTTATGTCGTGTGCGTCCTGCTGGCACGTACGTCACAACGTAAAAATGCTTCGATTTAGATGAAATGTTAGTATGTTGTAGGGGCCTGCCTGAGGACAAATCCTATTGAAAATGGGCGAAATGGGGTCAAAGGGTAGGACACAGGAGCGGGATCTATTTCATAGCCCTTATGCATCATAACTAACGTAAAAATGCTTCGATGGCGACAAAACGTTATCTTGTTATTTCGGAGGTATACTGAACCGGTTCTGTTGAATATGATCGAAATGGGATCAAAGGTCAGGGCACAGGACCGAAATTTATTCCACAGCCATTATCCTCATAACTTGAGTAATGATTTCTGATATGTTGGAAAGAGTATTATAATAAATGCATTGCATGATTTTACTAACTTTTTTGAACTGATTCTGCATCTCTTCGATTTTTCCGCTGACGGCACACTGGAGGGTCGCCCAGATCTCGGATCATCATCAAATGATTTCCACCCGTCACGAAATCATGCATACCATTCGAAAACTCTACTGCGGATGAATTTAACATTCCGTAAGTTTCAGTAACTGATTTACCAAGTTTCCAACAAAAACGGTTATTTACTCTCTATTTTCCAAGACTAAAAGGAAATGGGACGAGAACGCTTGCTATGACTCCCTTAATGCCTGTCTGCCGCCTGTCGATACTGGTATAAACAGGTTTCCAGCTGTTCACTGATTGGCCAAAGACTGCTGTCTTCTGGCATACACGCGATATTTGTATCCCACTATTTTTGCGTCCGTTGGGCGATCAGTCCTGGCATTTACTGGACGTAGGTTGTATAATGTTCTAATGAGACTAACTTTTCTTCGCACATAGTTATTTAAGAATGTTACAGTGTGGCTATATTCAAATGCAAGTCATCTCTTTTTTTTGGAGTAATAAAGCAAGATACTAAAAAAAAGACACAATACTGCGCTTGTTAAATATTTATTAACCGTACATTGCTTACAACATAGCAAATTAAAATCAAATGATAAGTATATATGACATACATATAAGACGGAGGTGCAGTAATTTTCGTAAGCGATACAATATTTACCTACCAATCTTTTCACTTGAACATTATAAATTTCGGGCATACAAAAGGTTAGCCCAAATATTTTTTTAAATCTTCAGGCATAAAACACTTTTTTTTCCAAGGTCAACATGTCACAAAAGGGCCGACGAAGAGAAAGAGTTCTTATGAAGGAAACATATTCGCTTCTCACACTACAAAAGGAGAAATGAATTATGGGTAAAATTAACATTTCCGTTCTTCATAGGGTTTATTACAACAGGAATACTGATGACTTCGTGCTCATATTTGTTACGTCTGGTGTTTTTTTTATTTACGCTCATTTTTGAGGGCAACTACTGGAATTACAGAGGAAGCTTACATATTATAAGGGACATACAAAACTAGAAAGCCTTATTATTCTTCTAAAAACACAATTTAATACATATCAACGCAACATTTCATTGCCATCAAACATGAAATTTTAGAGAAAAAGGTAAAAAAATGTCACAAAAGGAAAACATTTGTCGAAAAATAACCCCTTTGTAGCTATCTTCATGTGAGTTTATAATAAAGAAAGAATGAAAGCTTTCTATTAGGGCTAACAGATGGCGCTGCATGTTTCATCACGGTAAAGTGAATGAGAAGCTAACGAACATTTTATTTGAAATGGCGTGCAGCAGAAGGCTACGTGTGGGAAATGGTGCATCGAGACCAAATCAACAAATCAAGTGCAGCGGAATTTAATTGAAACGTACGCAGTGCGTAATCCACCAACAGAACGTGACAGAAGAAACTGTTATGATGGCTTTATGGCAAGGCATAGGGTTTCGAAGAATTCCACCTCACGAAGGCGACATATCGCTGACACGAAAGTGGAATCCATTAGGCAAGCATTTCAACGCAGCCCAGGGAAATCAAACCAGACGGACATTTCGGGAATTTCTACTACCAGATTCAACTGTCCAGAAACTGCTCTGTCTGCTTACGAAGTGCAAATTTTGCAAGCTCTCCACACATAGGACAAACTTAAACGGATGGAATTCGCGGTACAGCATATAGCATTTTCAGATGAAGCGACATTTCATGTGTAAAGCCAGGCTAACCGCCAAAATATTCGAATTTGGGGTTCTGAACCCCGACATGCTGTACTCGAGCATGAGAGAAGCAGTATGGTGTGGTGTCATGCACGATCGGGCCTTTCTATTTCATCGAAAAGACAGTGAGAGCAATTGCTTATCTTGATATGTTGGAACAATTAATTTCACCACAGCTCCAGGAACTTCAACCTGGCATCTTGTTGCAACAAGATGGTTCTCCACCACACTGGCATCTTTATGCTCTCTCGGTGAATGTTAGTTTGGCAACCTGACGTGTGTTAAGTTAAGGGTGAATGACGTATGTGAACAAGAGTGATAAGAATGCTGTTTACAATGGTATCTGAGAGTGAGAGACAGGTTGAGAGAGCTAGGAGACATTTGTTATGAGAGCGATTGGTGCGAACTGATGTACGATTTGAGTTTGACGTTTTACGAGCTTGCTTGAATCTCTTACATTGAATGTTATGTTTCTTTGATATTGAAGTCTCAAACTGTTGTTGAGTTGATGAGACTTGGATATTAATTTGTGTTACCAGCAATTACTTATTCCGCTATTGAAGCAACCATTAATTGATTACGATTTGGAATAATATTTAGTATTCTGTGATGTTGTGCTGACCTATGAATTCCTACCAAGGACCAATAAACAGACCTTGTAAGTAGACTTTACTTTCAACTGGCCGTAAATGCTATTCAGTTAGTACAATTCGTTTTACCACAGCTTCCGGAACTGCAACATGACATCTTGTTCCAATAAGATGGTGCACCCCACATTAGTATCTTCATGTGAGAGTGCTTCTTGATAAGGAGTTTCCGGGCAGATGGATTGGTAGAGGCGTACTGATTTTTCCAGCCTCATTCTTCAGATTTAGTCGCACTAGACATTTTCTTATATGAAATACATTGTGCATTCAATTCTAGTGAAGAATCTTTTGGAACTTCGAATTAGAATCGCCAAAGCCATAGCCACGATAACGCCTCATATTCTCGAATGCATTTAGAATGAACTAGAATGTTACTCGCGCAACTAAAGTTGCCATAGAAATCTATTAAGTCGTAAAGCCCACAGGTATGTGCATTACTTTACGAGTTATTAATTTTTCGTTTTGTGACATTATTTTAATATACACGCTGTATTATTTTACATTTTCCAGATGCCATATTTCTTTTATTGATCAAAAACGTGTATAAACTCTCTTTACATGCTCTGTCCATCCAAAGCCAAACATGAAACACAGAATTGTGAATAACAAACAAATCAGTAGAAACACATACAAAATTTTTAGTACGATGCTCTGTTAAAACACACAAACATCAGAACACTCATTTAGTGACGATTCTCGCCGGGAGTAACATCAGGCTGTTACTCGTTGTTGGAATGTTTCAGTGTACATCAAGGAAAGGAGTTTTCCTCGACATGACGCAAACAAGATTAAGAACGATGGAGTGTCTTTGGGAGGTACGATGCCGGGCAATCAACTAGGGTGGCAGTTCAATTGCTTGGTATTACACATTTTGTCATCTCAGGCTACTGGAACCAATTTCAAACCTGGGATGTCCAAGAACAACAACCCTCTTAAGTTGACCGCTACATCGCATAACTGATCAGACGGAATCAATGAGTAACAGCACCCACACTTCATTAGGATCTCATTGTAACCATGTGTCTGCCTCTTATGTGATTCTAAAGCTCTATTGCCTATAGATGGAGACGAGTTTTCCAATAGGCCAACTAGGCCCGGACTTAGGGCGGCAAAATTCAGGGTCGTCAGATTTTAGTGGTAGTAAAAATTAGTAGTTTGATAAAAGTCCGCAAAAATGACAGGAAAATTTAAAGCTATAATAAAAGTGGTGTGGAAACACAAGTTTTGTCTGCGACGGGCATCGAATCTATGTCCCCTCACTCCGTAGTAAGTCGCTCTCCCAACTAAGCTACGCGGACAGAATGTCTTGCTGCTGCAGACTTGCCGTCTTGATACATGTTTTCACCTCTGTGGTACGTCACAGTGGAAACTAATATGTAGCTGTAACTTAAATTTTCTTATCGGTTCCTGTTCTCTCATGTAAGTTTTGATTGATTCTCATTAAGCATTTTGTAATCTTCACGCTACGTTTTCTCTCACTCGGTGAACGTTGGTTTGGAAACCTGATGTTAGGTCAATGATGTGTATGAAGAAGAGTGGTAAGAATGCTGTTTAGTTTACAATTGTATCGGAGAGAGAGAGAAAGAGAGAGAGAGAGAAAGAGAGAGAGAGAGAAAGAGAGAGCGGTTGATGAGAATTAATGTACGATTTAAGTTTAATATTTTACGAGCTTGCTTGAATCGCTTACGTTGAATATCATTCTTCTTTAATGCGGTGTTGATAAGTGTTTGACTTTTACCATTTCACATACTCTTAGGCTGTTAATATTTTTGTCATATCAACATGAATTTTTATGTATGTGTCTGACCAAATATCATAATTGTAGCCTGATTATTTCAGTTTGTCTGCAGGTCAGAAGTGACAGTGATGTAAAACAGCACAGGTTTCACCGCAAAGAGTGCCGAGCAATGATGAAATATCTTTTCCTAAAAGGGAACTTGGCCAAACAATTTATGATGAAATGTCGGTTACATTAAGAGATAAGTGCCCTTCCTACTTCACAGTCAAGAACTGGGTTGCTAGGTTTAGAACAGGACATTTGAGCACCGCAGACAAAGACCGTTCTGGGAGACCAACTCAAGGGACAATTCCAGAAAACGCACATGACATTCATTCCCTGATCCAGGATGATCGAAGAATATCCACTAAAAAGACAGCAAAGACCCTGGCGATATCCCGAGAACGAGTAGGTTATATTATTCACGAGAATTTAGACACGAGAAAGCTCTCAGCCAAATGGGTTCCCAAATGTCTCAATGCTAGCCAAAAGCGTGATCGTGTGATTGCTTAACAAGGTATTTTGGACCGATTTATGATGAAATGTCTGTTGTATTAGGTGATAAGTGCCCTTCCTACTCCACAGTCAAGAACTGGGTTGCTGGTTCGGAACAGGACATTTGAGCACCGAAGACGAAGAACGTTCTGGGAGACCAACTCAAGTGACAATTCCAGAAAACGTAGATGACATTCATTCCGTGATCCAGGATGATCGCAGAATATCCACTAAAAAGACATCAAAGACCCTGGCGATATCCCGAGAACGAGTAGGTTATATTATTCACGAGATTTTAGACACGAGAAGGCTCTCAACCAAATGGGTTCCCAAATGTCTCAATGCTAACCAGAAGCGTGATGGAGTGATTAATTGCTTTAGAAGCCATTTTGGACAGATTTCGGCAAAATCCTGTGGGATTTTTGAACTCTCTCGTAACTACGGATGAAACGGGGATGCACATACATGCACAATCTAGACTCCAAAGAATGGAGACACGGTGGTTCCCCATGTCCAAAGAAGTTCAAGATACAGAAGTCATCAAGCAAGGTGTTGGCGTCTGTCTTCTGTGACAAAGATGGAATTTTGCTTGTAGATTATCTGGAAAAGGGTGCGAACGACAAACTGAAGCCGCAACTGATCTCCAAACGTCGGGGTAACCTTTCATTTTTTAAAAATCGAAGTGCTGCAAAAACGCTGCTTTTTTTTTAAAATGGCGTTCATCGGCATATATTCCGTAGAAGCTAAATTTCTTACAGTTTTTAACATGTCATCCGCGGATTATATGAAAAAAAAATACGGTATTATTAACGAAGGGAAGCTGGACAACTGTAAATAATGAGTAAGACAATGTACAAGAAACATCATATACTGCGCTTTCCGATCATTCTGATGCTTGATAATCTTGTTTCTTAAGAAATCATCTGACATCCTGAAATATGTATATATAAATATATTTTTTTTTTTTTTACAGAAACTGCAAAAATTCTTGAGCGCCATTTCGGTTCTTGCGATTTCATTTTTCGTAATGCGGAATCAAATATTTAATTATGGATTCAGTTCAGGTGAAGGAAAAAAAAACGAGAGGTGCTGAGCATCCCTCAAATAATTTGACCCTTTTACAGCCTGGAACGAATAAACCCAGGGGTGAGTAAATTGAACTGAAATCAGCTCGCACGAATGTATTCGTTGTCTAAGAAGTGAACCGAACGCGGCTGGGGGAGTGAACTTGCGCATTAGAAAACGTTGCTTTGCCCTTTAAAGTGATGATTTGGAGGGATGATTGACACTAATCCTATTTGATTGATTATCTGCTAAAAGGGATATATGAATGGCGACGAACCCAAGAAAGGTGAGAAAAAAGATTTTTGAGTCACTTCTGTCCAGGGAAATGATGTCCGTGTCACGGAGACTAGCTCTTCCCCATCATGCCTTGAGGCATGCAGTGAACAATAAAGGACTTGAAAGAAGCGATTATCAGTATTGACAGGCTTATGATCGGTTCTGCTGAGATGAGATGGGAAATGAACTGTTTTGCTACAGATTTCAAGAAACCTGGCAACTACCGACGATGTTCACACATTTTTAGAACGTTTCTTGATAAGAAATTAAAGGATTTGAAACTGGCAACAGCGTGTTAGATGAACACCGAAGAAACATCTGCTGCAGTTAACTATCGTCTGCTAAAAATGGCGTACGCAAGCTGTGGAGAGAAGGCTATGTTTTTTGCTCTTTACGAAGAGTAATATTCGTATTCTGTGATTAAAAAACACGCTGTAAAAATCATGGAATTAGCATTTCTAAATGTAAAATAAGCAATAATATTATTACTAGAGGGAAAATCGCTAACCGCTACTTTTAATAGGAGAAAGAACACAGAACGAACATCTAAAGGAGGTACGTACTTTTACGACTATTTCAAAAGTAAGGTTTATGGTTTCAAAAGAAAATTCACCGACTCAAAGAGCAATCACTAAGTCTTTAAAAATCTGCGTATCAACTGTAAACAAGGTAATAAACAAAGATTTGAATCCGAAAAAAAAAGAACCATAATGTTCATCGCCTTTTGCCTAGGCAAGTGGCTGAGCGCAGAACACGGTGTAGACGTCTTTATGAAAATCACTTAACCGCGGCCAGATGGAAATTTATTGTGACTATTTATTAAATTTATTGTGACTATGGATCTACCTAAACGACTGGCGCAGTGGTCTAAGCGCTGGCTTCCAACCATTCTTCCGAGATAGGGTCCGGGTTCGAATCCCAGTGATGCATGGATGTCGTGTTTGTCTTACGGCACTGGCTCTCTCCCTTCCCTGGAACCAGTGGCACGAAATTAGGGACGGGTGACTGCTCATAGCCCATGGAGTTCCTCACTTTGGCCGTTGAACTCGTAAAAAAAAAAACAACTTCCTCCGGAAGCAAACGCAAATTAAAAAAAAATTGAAGGATTGACATATTTAACGGCAATTCTGTAGAAGTATTGTTCTGCACAAACCAAAGATTTATTAACGAACATATAAATAAACAAACAAAATGTAAAAATATACTATTGGGAGTTGAAATGTTATTAGGCCGCTTTGATGACGCAATAATTTAAGCTCTGGCTTCTGACCATCGGCCCGAGATGGGTCCCGGATGGAGCATGGATGGTGTGTTTGTCTTACAGCACTGGCCTTCTGCCTTACCTGTAGATAGTGGCCCTAAATTAGGGACGAGGGACTACTTATAACCCACAGTGTTGCTTAAGACGGTCGTTAACTGATAACCTCCCCAAAAAAGTTTTTAGCACATTATTGGTGGCTAGGGTTTTCGTGAAAAACAATGTTGCTAATCCGTGCTGGGACTTTTTCTGACGGGAAATTTCAAGTTTGTGATTATTTTATTTTCCTTTACGGAGGGCGTTGAAGTAAGGGAGGTGAATGAAGGTAAAGATTGGTGAGCGGTGACGTGTACTTCTAATTTAAACTTCCTTTTGAGTTTCTGTGATGTCATGAAGATTTGGTTTCTCCTCGTTAAATATTTTCTCACTTAACACGACTGAGTTTCTCTCGACGAGCTTGTAGAACCTGGCAACCGGACAGTGGATCAAAATGCAATCAAACGTACATAAAAAAAACGTTCACGTTTCTGAGCTAAGTACAATGTTAAAGCAATGTTCGGAAGGCAGATGATTTGTATTATGCGATCTGTATTCGCCTAGCAGAACGATATTGTAAGAACAGATTGCGTTCAGAGTTGAAAGTGATATTAGAGATGGGCAGGAAATCACGTAACTGTTACTTTGTCACTGATACTAAAAAATCATTGTCACCGTGTGACCTGCCTGCACCGCAGGACGCAGATGAGATAAAGGCAGATAGCAGTGAGAGCAGATGTCCGTGTAGCTCAGTTGGGTGAGCGACTTACTCCGGAGTGAGGGGACCCGAATTCGATGGCCGGCGGGGACAAACTTGTTCGTTATAACCGTTAAGACCAGTGACAAGAAAACAGATGGTGCCGAAGTGGATTAGCTCTCTGTGTTTAAACGCAAAACTACATATACCCTGTTTTCTATCTTACGTCCATTGGCTACGCGGCGTCGACCGGTGTGCTAGAGGTGCTCGCGAAGGGCTCACTTTGACGTGCTCGTTTGGCATCACGATATCGTTTGCAGCGCTCGGCATTGGTAGTTCGGGGTTTCTAGGATCCACAAATATCCTGTACAGTTACATTACCATCTACTATTATTGTTAACAGTTGTAATTGTGAGTTTTTCAATCCACATGGCTAGTCCACTATGTTATCATTAATTACATACCAAAATCAATGTTCAATCACCTTCAGTTCATAAGTATCGAAAACGAAAACAAAAGTATACTTCCGGCGCAGAGTACAAAAATGACCATCCATTTTGGCGCGTTGTCACGAAATGCCATTGATTCGCCGGCTCCACAACTTATGATTGTCACTAATCGTCATCTATGCGCTATCAAACGATACTAGCGCCATTGTCACGCCCCCAATAAACCGCGGAGTTATCACACATATATATCACTAAGCTGTTCTCTGCAATTCAGAGGTTAGCTCCACAAAGAAATACAAACTACTAGATAGTTTTTGCTAACTGTTGCCGTATCAAACTTCTCCATTTACAGAGATCTTGACATACAACTCGGGCGTCACTCACATCCATCGCACGCCGTACACAAGATCTTCTATACTTCATAACCTTTTTCTCATGCAGGCACTCCTGAATCTGATCCTTCCATGACTTCCTTGGTCTTCCTCTATTTTTCCTTCCTGCCACTTGGGCTGAAAAGATTTTCTTAGTAAGCATCTCATCACTCATTCTTTCAACATTGCCAAACCACCGAAGCATATTGGTTTCCATCTTGTTAACAATATTTTGCTTCACATTACACAACTGCAACACATCTTCATTAATCACACAATCAGAACGTGTCTTGCCACAAACCCCCGTAAGTAACGCATTTCGCCAGCACACAAACGACTCCTATGTTTCTTCTGCAGTACCCAAGTTTTACTGCCATACATCAGAGTAGGAACAATTACACTTTCATACACAGTCATTCGGGACTCTTTTGAGATCCCATCATTCCTGTGAAAACCTCCCAAAGCAGCCATGACTTTCAATGAAGAATTCACTCGCCTATAATTTCACCATCCAAATTTTGAAGATGACAATCCGTTTTGGCGTAAATGTGACAAGGATGGTAAGTCAGATAATATCCGAAAACTTGAAAATTTTCATCGTCCTGGAGCGGGACTCGAACCCGCGTCTCCCAGAAAACGCCTAGGTATGCTAACCACTACACCACCCAGAACGACCAAGTTTCAAGTTTCCGATCAATTTGAATTTAACCATCACAGGATTCGCTAGTCGAAGCAACGGCATTCATGTTTAGCGAATCTGGAGGTTAATTATCCTATCCCGTGATTGCCCGGAGAAGCAGATAAATCATGAAAGAAATACGGGATTACGCCATATAATACAAATTTTGAAGATGACAATCCGTTTTTTGGCGTAAATGTGACAAGGATGGTAAGTCAGATAATATCCGAAAACTTGAAAATTTTCATCGTCCTGGAGCGGGACTCGAACCCGCGTCTCCCAGAAAACGCCTAGGTATGCTAACCACTACACCACCCAGAACGACCAAGTTTCAAGTTTCCGATCAATTTGAATTTGTTCTCTCTGTCAAACATGCTTCCTAAACCCACAAACTCATTCACCTGGTCAATTACTGTGCCATTTAGACATATATTACATTCAGTACTACCAGTTCCTCTTTCAAAGACCATAACTTTGGTTTTTCCCTTATTTATACTCAGTTTGAATTTCATGCAAACTTCGTACACCCGAGACAACATACTCTGCAACTCACTTTTGATCTCTGCCAACAGGACAGTGTCATCAGGAAGCAGCAATCTGCACACACGGATGTCACCAAGACATAAACCAGTATTATCTAATTTGGCATCACGCACGCACGCATCCATAAATATATTAAACAGCCATGGTGACACTACACAACCTTATCTGACTCCTGCACCAATAGAAAACCATTTTGATAAAGCACCATTCACTCGTACACAAGCTCTATTGCGAGTTTAAATCTGTCACACAATCATGTCGCGTCCACCGCTAATCTGCATCGTACCATAAGACGTAGTTCTACGTCAAAAGTAACAGTTCCAAAGTCACTGATAAAAATGTCAGCATTAGCCGTGTCAGAGCAATGATTGGGGCCGAAGGTTATCATGTCACCATGCCGTTTCTGTTGAAACATCGCAGAGGTCGCTAGTGATGCCAGCTTTCTTCAGAAGAAACCGGATTTTCGTGCTCGTCTCTTCACGAGGAGTCTTTCGGAACGGATGTGAACGATAGTAAAGTTTTAATGCTGTTCTGCATTCAACGTAATGAATGTCTGACGCCAAGCGTAGGAAAACCTGTGAGATGTGGAATTATTTCACCGTCGTTGATGGAAATTTTGCTTCGTGTGATATTTGTAAGCACAAACTTTCTTACAAAAGTTCAACTCGCCGTTCCGTTACTGCTCCGTCACACCTGTCGTGAACAGTGATTTTGTCACTTATACTAGTAAAACGGTAACTCTCCATCCCGCTACAGTCACTTTTTAAAGTCCCCGTTACTTCCGTGGAACTGTTACCGTGGTCACTGTGACAAAAAATCACTGTTAAGCCCACCTCTAAGTGGTATTATATATTGCGAACGATATTATACATTCAACACTTGATGTACCGCCACCCTTTGTTACATTACATTGTGGCGTTACATCAAATCTGCCAATTATTTTTAAGTAACCCAAATTTTGTTGTGGATTCTTGAAAACCATAATCAGCATTAAATTAAAAACATGTTAATTAGAAAAAAATGCTCATACACATGCGCATTTTTAATGAGGGTTTAACGACCACTGTGAGCAACTGGATGCGCAATAAGCAGTCGCCCGTCCCTAATTTAGGGTCACTAGTTACACGGAAGGGAGAGAGCCAGTGCCGTAAAACAAACACAACATCCATGCTTCACCGGGATTCGAATCCGGACCCCTTTTGGACGAATGGTCAGAAGCTATTGCTTAGACCACTGCGCCATTGGGGCGACATTGATTGATTGATTGAAGGTTTAACGACCACCGTGAGCAACTCAATGGGCTATAAGCTGTCGCCCGTCCCTAATTTAGGGTCACCGGTTAGAGGGAAGGGAGAGAGTCAGTGCCGTAAGACAAACACAACATCCATGCTTCACCGGGATTCGAACCCGGACCCCTTTTGGACGAATGATAAGAGGACATCGCTTAGACCAATGCGCCCCCGGGGCGGCCGAGAATTGAGTTTAACAATTGCGTTTGAAATATCCCATCTTGCCAGTTTGTTTCTAAGGATCTTTTTAATGTTAGAAGACACTGATTCGCGCTTTGATCGAATCGATGTCTTTAACATTAAGGTTTGCCACAATTGAATCATAGTCTGAAAACATACACAAGGAAAACAAACGAAAAGGCTATTCTTTCGTAGCTTGCAAGCAGCTGTACATCAAATATATAAAGATCGCCCAAATGAAAGTGAAATTCGTGTAATAGCCTTGTTGCATAATTGCACAGAGCCGTGAATTTACGCCGGTAGATGGCGTGTCATGTCAGGAAGCACTTTGCTATCGACGGCACGTGTCAGTGTGCTGTTTGCACGTGCGGAGGCAAGTTGACTACATAGGGTCGTGACATGGATTCGTCCAAAGAGGCCCAGCTGGCAGTTACGCATTTTTTGACGGCAGAAGGTGTTAGTGGAGCCGAAATGTATCGTCGTATGAAGGATGTATATGGGAATGAGTGTCAGTCACAGTGTACAGTGTTCCGCTGGTGTAGTGAATTTCGTAAAGGACGTGTGAGCACGGAGGACATGCCGAGACCTGGGCAAACACATGTGGCCATCACCATGCAATCGATTGCTGCCGTGGACAAGCGGCAACATTGTCCGTGAGTAAGGGAACTGTTAACACCACTCTCCATCGCCGATTGGGATACTGCAAGGTTTGCGCACAATGGGTCTCCAATCATCTCCAGGAGGAGCAGAAGACTCGGCGAATGGGTGCTTGCCTGGAACATCTGCATCGTTTCCACCCAGAGGGGCATAGGCGTAACCACTGGGGGTATCGGGGGTCAGGACCACCGATTTTCAGAGTCGGGATCCCCAATGTAAAAGACCACCCCAAAATATTTCAGGAATATAATGATATAATGCATACGTTTTTATGATGTGAACCAACTAAATTGAATAATATGAGATTGTTATTTTTCGTAGAATGCAAACACGTGTATAATGTATACTAAATAAAACAGCGATATCGATTCGCAATAAGCAAAGTCAGTTCTACAACTTTGTAATTTACATTTCGGCCATATCTGTCATAGTTTTACAACTGTGTTCGCTAAGTTCCACAATTCGTCAACAGAGGCCCCTATGTCGTGCCCTTTAGAACACGGTTCAGCAAATACAATGCTCCTGCGTTTGTGTGTGTAGGGGAAGGGGTCCCAAACTTATACAGTATATATATAATATTGTATATATATGTATACATATAATGTGTGTATGTATGCGTGATTGGACCCCCAGATTTTGAAACATGGTTACGCCACTACAAGGGGTGACAGTTTCTTTCCAAGATTGTGGCCGCAGATGAAACTTGGTGCCACCACTTTGATCCGGCCACAAAATGAATGAGTATGGAATGTCGGCATCCCAACTCTCCACTCCCAAAAAAGCTCAGTCCAGAAAAACAGTTTTTCGTTATCTCTGCTTCTGGGAGGCGTATTTGAAAAATTCTTTTTCCTTAGCATAGCTTTTGCTATGAAGAATACTTTTTGCACATTTTCAACTTTTTTATTATGCAAAATTCTCCCGCTAGGGGGAGTAGAGTTATATCATGTTTCGTTCTATATTTCTTCTTTTAACTGTTCGATTTGAAAATCCATTTGTCTCTAATTCTTTTTGTGCACCATTTGTTAATTTTTGTAACATACTTTTCATCCGCAAGTAGCAGTTTCTATTTCTTGAGGTTTTACCGATTGTAGAAATCTGGTTGAATTTTTTCTTACTGGTTTCACAGACTATTGAATAAGTTCGAAAAATTCTGTTCGCATCGGAGAGGGTTCAAAAGAATGTCATGCTTACTACAACCAAAAATTCGGTGAAATATTTCTTGTTTTAATATGTGCATGTCACGCATTCGTAGCTCTTATATTTCGATTTTCAGTACTTTCTCAAAATATGTACTTACCAGCGCATTCCAGATACTTGTAAATTTTTCGCTTTTCAAATCCTTCTCTTTAAGAAAATGTACTTTCCAACTCATTCTTAATTCTCATTGTTCGCCTTTCAGTACTTTATCTCCCAAAATATGTGCGTGCCAGTACCTCCTAGAACTTTTTTTTTCTGTTTTCAGTTATTTGTCTCTCAAATAATAATAATAATAATAATAATAATAATAAATCGGATCATGTGGAGAAGGCTGCCTTCAATGCATGGCTAAAAAACGGATCACTCTTCCCCGAGACCGAAGGGTTCCTAATGTCTATACAAGATCAAGTTGTAAACACCAGAAACTACCGGAAGCATATCTTGAAGGACACGTCAGTAGAAAGCGACACATGTCGGAGACCATCCAACATATCACAGCAGGGTGCAGTGTCCTCACACGAACAGGCACAATCAAGTCGCCAAGATTGTCCATCAGAAATTGGCAAGAAAGCACCACCTCATTACAACTGAGCCTGTCCCCTACTACAAGTATGAGCCAACAACGCTTCTTAGAGAACAACACCCACAAGCTGTACTGAGACAGAACGATCAGAACAGATCAGACCATCCCCCACAATCGGGCCGACATCGTCCTGGTCGACAAGGAGAAGAAGTCAACATACCTCGTTAGCATAGCCGTGCCCAAATACGTGCAACATCCAGAAGACGCACGAAGAGAAGCTGTCAAAGTATCACGACCTACGATACGAAGTCAAGGAAATGTGGCATATGGAGAACGTCACCACTGTCTCCATAGTAATATCAGCCACAGGAGTTGTACCTAAGACCATTCACAGCTCTGTACAGACACTAGACCTTCAACCTAACACCTACATGGAACTACAGAATGCAGCTATCCTGAACACTTGTAGGGTAGTAAGGAAGTTCCTGGACAACTGAAGGAAAGAAATACCACTTCCCAGACTTGGTACATCGTACCCGTCCCGGAAGAAAGAGAAGAAAAAGCCTCAGGAAGAGGTGGAATCTCACATAATAATAATAATAATAATAATAATAGTAATATCGTGCTTTCCAACACATTCTTAGAACTTATTTTTTGACTTTCAAACTTTTCTCGCTAAAAATATGTGCTTTTCAATGCATTCTTAGTGCTCATTTCTAGGTTCTCGAAAATTCTCTCCCAAAATATATGCTTACCAATGCATTCCTTGACTTTAGGCTTTCTATGCTTTTTCTTCCAAAATGTGTTCTTACCAGTGCATTCTTAGTCTTTATATTTCGGCTTTCAGTATTTTCTCAAACTATGTACTTGCCAATGCTTCTACACTATGTGGACAAAAGTGATTGGACACTCCCACGCATGCGCAATGCTGCGTTTCCGCAGCAGACACGTAGTAGATAAGGTATAGAAACGGCAACGAAAGTACTCTTAGATGAATCGGGCCACGGATGGCCTAGTGGTCAGAGTTCGTGACTGCTACGGGGACGGTCTCAGGTTCGATCCCAGGCAGGTACGAACGCTCGAACCACTAAATATCCTCCGTGCGTCGGATGGGCACGTTAAGCCGTCGGAGCCTGGGTACAGGCCCGCCGGTAGTAAATAAGAGCGTCTTCCTCCCCCTTTCTACTTCGCTTCCGTGTCACTTTACTATCGGACACTCTAGCCCAAATCTTCTAGCTTCCTATTTTTAAGGGCTGTTTAAGACCTGGGGTCAGACACTTCCAACCCAAAATCATCTACATATGATCTGATCTGCTCTCTCAGATCAATCGGCCTGCGGATGGCGTAGTATTCAGCATTCGTGACTGCTACGGGGACGGTCTCAGGTTCGATCCCTTGCAGTTACGAACGCTCGAACCACTAAATATCCGCCGTGCGTCGGACGGGCACGTTAAGCCGTCGAGTACTGGCTCCCCGGTAGTAAATAAGGGCGTCCTCTACCTCACTTCCGTGTGACTTTTCCATCGGGCACTCTAGCCTAAATCTCATAGCTTCCTGTTTCTAAGGGTTGTTTAAGACCTGGGGTCAGACACCCCTTCCTAAAATCCTTTACATCTGATCTGATCTGATCTCTCAGACCAATCGCTGATCAAATGGCTAGCAGGAGAGAGCTCTCCGAGTTTCAGCGGGGCGTTATAACAGGCTGCCCAGTTGGAGGTATGGGCATAAGAAGCATTGTAGATGTCAGACAGGTCGCTAAATCGACTGTGGCCTTTGTCATCAACAAGTGGAAGAAGACGGAACATTGCAGGAATTCACCTCGCCCTGGAAGACCTACAATACTGCAACCCAGGGACCAAAACGATGCTGCAGAAGGAGATCCGGAAAACCAGGTCTCGACCTGAGTTCCAGATGGTGACAGATATTATCGCCTCCATATATCTGTGGCCGGCTGTACTACAGGAATTCACCTCGCCGTAGAAGACTTATGAAACTACGCCGTAGAAGACTTATGAAACTACGCCGTAGAAGACTTATAAAACTACGCCGTAGAAGACTTATGAAACTACAACCCTGGGACCGGAGGGTGCTGCAGAGGGAGATCCGGAAAACCAGGTCCCAACCAATTCACGCACACATGAGTTCCAGACGGTCTCAGATGTTATGGTCTGTAGTAAGACACTTCGAAGAGAAGCCCATGCACTCGGGTATCATGACCAAGAAGCCGCCCATAAACCTCTCATGACAAATACCAATAAAGTCACCCGGCAACAATGGTGTCAACATCATAAAAAGTGGACATTAAAGCAATGGCGGCAGGTGTTGTTGAGCGACGAATCCCACTTCACATTATTCCGATCGGATGGACGTATCTGCGTTTGGAGGTTACCCGGAGAACGTCTGCTTCCGGAGTGCACAGCGCCGACTGTGAAGTACGGAGGCGGAGGAGTTTTGGTATGGCGCTGTTTCAGCTGGTACGGTGTGGGTTCATTGGTTGTTATTCATGGCAACATGAACTCTGTGCTGTATGAAGATATCGTGGATAACTTAATGCTGTCAACGTTGTGACGTTTGTTTCTTTCTGGACAACAATTCAACTTGTCAGGTTTCCAGGGCTACAATGGAATGGTATAAGGAAAATCAGGTCTCGCGGATGGAGTGTCCTGTTCACAGAGCCCGGATCTCAATCCCACCGAATACCTATGGGATGAACTTGAACGACGCGTGAGGTCTAGACCAACACGACCTTCTTTATTGACACAGCTGGTACTCTAAGCGGAATGGAGGTACATACCGCTCTCCGTACTCCATGAACTTGCGGACAGTTGACCTAGACGGGTGGTTGCTGTACTCTTTGCAAATGGAAGACCTACCCTCCACCAGTGGCGCTCATATAAGTACTTTTAGGGGGAGGTAAGAAAATCCTTACCCCTCCTTCAAGGCTGTTCAGCATTTTAGTAAACGCACAAAATACTAAAATACAACAAAAATAATTGATACAATCAATCATTAATATCTTATTTTTTTTTTAAAATGCTTTAAAAAAAGGTTTCGTCTACTTTAGTGTTTAAAATTTATCAAAAATGGAAGGGGGTCGAGCCCCTCCCCCTCCTATGGGCGCTCTTGCCCTCTACTGATGAAAATACATAACTAGTTTTCTATTAACTTACAGTGTTCAATCACTTTTGTCCACATAGTGTACCTAAACACCTATCTAACTGATTTTTTTATTTAAGCAATTCTCATCATTCTAGTACCGTGTTCTGAAAAATTTATCTGAAGTATTCATAAAAAGAAATCCGTTTTATCAGTTGTGTTGTCCAGCAAATCTTTTTTTATAAGCAAATTATGTCTAATGCAAAGTGCTATTCCTAAGTGTTATTTGAAAGTTTTCCTTTATCACTGGCGTTTAAGAACTCCCTTAAATATAATAATGTGGAATCTCCGTTATACGTTTTGCAGTTTTATACGAAACTAGCTCATAGCTCGTTCCACGCACGGGTGCAAAAGCTGTGTCTGAAATTTGTATAACACGATTCGTAAAATACATATACATAATTATAATAAACAGTTGAGTTATTAATGGGCAGTCTATAAGATAGGCCACGAACAACAAAATTTTCGTAATATTCCCATTCAGTATTCTCATGACAGAAGCGTTTTATATAGGTTAATAGATTTTAACCCGTCATATGACTGTCCCAGTAGGTTAAAAATCATATAATGTAAAAATTTAGGTAATAAAAATGATGTTAATTAAAGGTCATAAAAGGCTTCTTGATATCAATGTTTTGTGTTATTGTCATTTGATCGTTCAAGAGATTTCCTTGCAATTTATTGTGTTCGATTCCGCTGATTGCTTTTCATGAAAGTACTCAGCAATTTTATTCCTTTTTTATGAAATTACGCTGCAATGCGAAGAAAATGAAATAAAATTTTCATGAAATTACTCTGCGATGCCAAGAAAATGAAATAAATTTTTTTTATGAAATTATTCTGCAATTTTATTCCTTTTTATAAAATTGCTCTGCAATGCAAAGAAAATGAAATAAAACACGACATAACACCTACGTAACAGAAAAAAAGTCGCAGACAGTTGTTCGAGCACGTGCGTATTGACACAGATGAAGACGTTTGTCTTACTAACTTTATTTTATTTTCCGGTATTTCTCCTTGATTTTTACGCATTGTGCGATAGCGGTGAGTTTAGTTCCAATTTCGGCCGCCGGATAAAAGTAGATGGCGCTGCAAGTACTGAATGACGTCGGAGCGTTAATGCGGGGACAGACGTAGCGTATTATATAGGCTTTATCCTGCGTTAGTCCCAATATTTTATTGTAGTTGCTACTGCCGTTTAAATTCGGTTATACGTAATTCATTTATACACCTTTTTGCGATTAAACGTCAAATTTTGAATTTCAGATTAACAAAAACTACTCGGTGCTTTGAATCTTTTGTACGGAACCCGATATGTTACAAGTATGAGTCATGTGTTGGTGTCTGAAAAGCGTCCTTTTTGGAAAGACAAAGGACGTTTTACAATTTCGGAGGGGGAAGGGGGGTATTAGAACGTACAAAAAAAAATGGGGAGCCCTTTGTAGAAATGCGGTATGTCCCTGCATCTCTAAGCTAAGGAAAGACAAAAAGTTGGTGGTAAGGTTTCTCGCCTAATACATGCGAAAGAAGAGGACTTCGTGTTGTTGCCAGAAATTTCTGCCTGAAATCAGTAGATCACGTGTAACGTATATTCTATTTTAACTTTCATTTTTAGTTCCTTTTCCTATGTGAATTTCAGTTTGTTCTCTTTTGCACGTCCCAGCTTAACGTGATATCTTCTCTCCCACATGAATGAGTTTTGGCAACAACCTTGAGGTCAGTACGTAAGTGACGTATGCATGGTGATAAGAACGAGAAGGTATATATATTTTGCGACGCAGCTGTTTTGAGTGTGGGGGCCGCTGGTGGCCTAGTGGTCAACGTTGTGACTGTCACGGAGAATACCTCGGGTTCGATCCCAGGCAGATACGAACGCTCGAACCACTAAATACCCGCCCTGCGTCGGATGGGCAAGTTAACCCTCGGACCCCGGGTACTAGCCCCTCTCGGTAGTAAATAAGGGCGTCTTCTACCTCGCTTCCGTGTGACTTTCCTATCGAGCACTCTAGCCCAAATCTCCTAGCTTCCTATTTCTAAGGGTTGTTTAAGACCTGGGGTCAGACACTCCCTTCCTAAAATCCTCTACATCTGATCTGATCTGATGTGTTTTGAGTTTAGAGATATTAAACCTTTACAGAGATTGTTGATTGTACGACAGATATAAAATGACTAAGCAGCAGATGTGTGTGTGGTGTACCTCACTGTGATATGTTTTGGATTTCGTAGAAAACGTTATGTGATTTCATCTAAAGTTGCTGTACCAATAAACAATTTACGTAAGTGAATTGACTTTCTGTATATGTTTCGTCTGGCCCTAAAAGCCTTAATTTAAAGTGTGAGCTATTCGGTGCAATTAGTGCATCACATTTGCCCTTAATTCAACATCTATTCAGCCGGACATTTAGATCTTAGCATAACGAAAAGGGGTTACTTATACACGGCAAAATAAATCAGTAGATCTGCTTTTTTTTTTTGCTTGGAATTTGCAGTACTCCATAAATTTAATGATTGGATGCTATCTCAGGGCGAAGGACCAATGAAACTGCTGATATTTTAAATAATGTCAGTACTCCACACACTTCTATTCAACATCTTAATGCAAATTGAAACTAATACGACTCTCGTTCACTTTTTTACATAATACAGGGTGGTTGAAAAGTCCCCTAGGGGCTTCGATTGACAACTGTACAAAAACGAACAGATCTACAGCAATGCGGTTTGCGGCATTTGAAAGAGTAAATATTCGAGTTTAATAATCTTACTTTAATACACTTCTACATGTGCGCGTTTGGTGGCACGTAACACATCGAGTCGGTGCTCAATTTGCGCTCCAACATGTCAGGATCGATTCTATCAAACACTGCTGTGATGTGCTGTTTGAGCTCCTGAAGGCTGCTTAATCTTTCCTGGTAAGTACTGTTTGTATGCGGTTAGTTTCAGGCGTTCGCGAAGCACTCCCATCAACTTGGATCGTGGAACATTCAGTTGTAAAGGGGCCGTTCTCGTGGACTTGCTAGGACTGGGAGCGAAAACCTCCTGTATGTTCTGCACAGTTTCTTCACTAACAGGATGTCTGCCACTTTTTTTGCCGGTCCAGTATGCTACCAGTATCCAACAATTTCTTCTGCCAAGCTGAAATCACTCGGTGGTTCTTTCCCATATGTCCGAAGGTAATTTCTTTGTACCGTAATCACAGACGTCGTCTCAAAAAACCAACGCACGCACATAGCTTTCTCCTGCGGCGACGACAATTTCAGTTGTTTTGCAGTCGGCGTCGGTATTTGCGAGCACATAACGCCCTTTCTTGACAGCTAATAAACGCTCTATTTCCCCAGCTTCACCACGATGTACTCGTTCGTCCTATTGTTCCAGTTTACGACAAAAAACAACAACAACCGGTCCGCACTCTCGACGTTCTTCTGATTCACCTAGCTAGGGCAGTCAATATACTATTTCCACATCCAACACTTATGGCATCCTTACCGATTCGGCAGAAGAAAGCATGGAGACTGCCAATGACAGTGAATCGCAGTCTGCTTCTTCAGAAGGTGAATGCTCCCTTCCCCAGACATTTCTTGACTTTCCAGAAGTTTTCCAGGACAGTACTGTCCCCAATACGCCATTTACTCTCCTTGAATTAATGTCCCTCTATCAATGTCCGAAAAAGAGCAACATTTTGGAAACACCATGTGTGCGAAGGAATTTACAGCTACTTCCCGAAATGGTACAGCAACTTACAGCGCTCGAGGAAGTCTTTAGTAATGTATCTCTGCCGTCTTGGGCCATCCAATATGGTAGAAGGACAAAATATATGCTTCAGGTTCTCATGCAGACCATCTTCAACCACCCCAATGAGGAAGAAATTAAATGTTGTCTCCTTCAACTGTCGCGGATTCGCTAGTTCAATAGCGAACGCCCTGGTTTTTGAGGATCTTCGTCTGTTACGAGCCGATATACTTTTGCTACAAGAAACAAATGTTGCAGTGCATGCCGATCCTTCCTGTTGGCGTCGCTGACCTTTTCATTCCACTTTTTTTTTTTTTTTTTTGAGGTTTAACGACCACCGTGAGCAACTCAATGGGCTATAAGCAGTCGCCCGTCCCTAATTTAGGGTCACTGGTTCCAGGGAAGGGAGAGAGCCAGTGCCGTAAGACAAACACAACATCCATGCCTCACCGGGATTCGAACCCGGACCCCTTCGGACGAATGATCAGAGGCCAACGCCTTAGACCACTGCGCCACCGGGGCGGCTTTTTTTTTTTTTTTTTTTCATTCCACCACAACCACCGAACCCATCGTGGGTCAGGAACTGCAGTGGGTTTTCGTAATTCCTTTTTGCCTTTTATTACTGACATCCACGAGTCACAGGGTCAGCCCGGAATTTTTTAATGTGTTTCATTTCGATATTTTTCTGTTTGCTTCCTTTTACTAAACGTACATGTGGCGTAAGATGCCTCTACAGCCGAATCTCGTTTGAATCATGTTACCTTTATTCTCACTTCTATTCCGTCGTCAGACCTTATTATTTTCGCTGGAGACTTCAACTGTACACTTAATCCAACATATGATAGAGATGGTTCTTCTGAATCCCGACATTTATTAGTTTCACAACTCTCGCAGTTGATAGCTAATTTCGACCTACCTGATGCATTTCGATTACTCTGTCCGACTACCCGTGAATTCACTTGGTTTCCCTCCACCATTTTCACCTGTGTTCCTGCTCGACTGGATCGATTTTATGTATCACGGTTTTTACACTCTGCGATTTCTTCTGTCTCCCACGCACCAAGTGTTTCCTCAGATCATCGACCGGTTATTCTTTCTTTTCATCCTTCGGTTTCAATTACCCCTCATCCTCAGGATTGGACGTTTGATGACACTTTGCTTCAAAATGCTACCTTTTGTTTCGGAAATTATTAGAATCATTTCTTGTTCAGTTGTGTCACTTCCTACTTCCGCTGATCCGGCTACCCTGTGGCTCTCCACCAAACAACAGATTATCGCTTTTGCCCGAAAATTTTCTTTTCGTTTTCATACAATTCAAGCAATGCAGATTGATTCCCTCCAACGCGATCTCCTTCTTGCTGTGCCTTCCACATTTTAATATGATTTTTTACGCTTTCCAACCGTAGGTTGAAGAAGCGTATATGCTCCAGCTTTTTCCGTCCGTCTGTCCGTCCGTCCGTCTGTCTGTCTGTCTGCACGATAACTCACGTAAAAATGGTTCGATTTCGATGAAATTTTAGTATGTGGTAGGGGACCACCAGGTGACGAACCCTATTGAAAATGGGTGAAGTGGGGTCAAAGGTCACGCCATAAGAGCAGGATCCATTCAATTGCCGTTATGCGTCATAACTTGCGTAAATGTGGTTCGATTTCGATGAAATTTTAGTATGTGGTAGGGGACCACCAGGGGACGAACCCTATTGAAAATGGGTGAAGTGGGATCAAACGTCACGCCATAAGAGTGGGATCCATTTCATTGCCTTTATGCGTCATAACATGCGTAAATATAGTTCGATTTCGATAAAATTTCAGTATGTAGTAGGAAACTACCTGGGCACAAACCTTAATGAAAATTGGCAAATTGGGGTCAAAGGTCAGGCAGGGCATAAGAGCGGGATTTATTCCTTTGCCCTTATGCGTCATAACTTGCGTAAAAATTGTTCGATTTCGATGGAATTTCGGTATGTGGTAAAGAACCACCTGGGAACGAAACCAATTGAAAATGGGCGAAATGGTATCGAAGGTCAGGGCATACAGGCGGAATCCATTCCATTGCCTTTATGCGTCATAACATGCGTAAATATCGTTCGATTTCGATGAAATTTTAGTATGTGGTAGGGAACCACCTGGGCACGAACCCTATTGAAAATGGGCGAAATGGGGTCAAAGGTCAGGCAGGACATAAGAGCGGGATTTGTTCCACTGCTCTTATGCGTCATAACTTGCGTAAAAATGGTTCGATTTTGATGAAATTTTAGTATGTGGTAGGGAGCCACTGGGGACGAAACCTATTGAAAATGGGCGAAATGGGGTCAAAGGTCAGGACACTGGAGTGGGATCCATTCCATTGCCCTTGTGCATCATAACTTACCAAAAAAATGTTTCGATTGCGACAAAACGTTATCATGGTGTTCCGGAGGTATAGTGAACCGGTTCTGTTGAATATCAACGAAATGGGGTCAAAGGTCATTGCACAAAAGCAAGATTTATTCCACAGCCATTATTCTCATAACTTGCGTAAAACTGCTTCTATTGCGACAAAACTTTAGTATGTTATTCTTGAGGTGTACTGAACCGGTTCTGTTGAATATCATCGAAATGGGGTCAAAGGTCAGGACACAGGAGCGAGATTTATTCCACAGCCATTATCCTCATAACTTGAGTAATAATTTCTGGTATGTTGGAAAGCGTATCATAATCAATGCATTGCATGATTTTACTAACTTGTTTAAGTGCTAAACTTTGACAGCTTCGTTTATCTCTTGCGTCCTCTGCACTTGTTCGTCTCAAATACTCAAAGCTACGCTTTCAGGATGATTCTTTTGAAAATATTCGTCAACTGGAACAGACCTTTGTTAAAAGTAACATGATTACCTTCCTTGCTCTTCCTGATGACTCTGCCACTGTGGATTAGTATCAAATTTGCTGGATGACTCACGCATATTATAGCCGTCGTTTTAGTCCAATTCCCACTTCACCAGCGGAATCGTCTTTGCTTCTTCGGAATCTCCCACAAGTTCCTGCCCATTTTTTCGTCTTCGTTTTCTACTACCATTTCACCTGCCGAAGTCAAAACTTCAATTTTTAGCCTCAACGATCGTTTAGCTCTAGGGAAAGATGGACTTCCCCCTTTTTTTTTTTAAATTCTTCCTTCCACATCTTCTTCCTTTATTGGTTGCTTGCTTCAATTTTATATTCTCAGCTTAACATTTTTCTTCGTCCTCTTTTTCGTATGCTACTCTTCGCTTGATCCCTAAATCCGGAAATCTTAGCTCTCTTTCTAACTAGCGGCCTATCTCTATACTCAATACTGATTATAAAAGTTTTACTAAGCTTCTAGCCCTACGTCTCAATCTGATTCTTGCTGATATATTCCATCCTGATCAAACTTACACGGCTCCATCCCGTTCTATTTCTTCCAACATTCTTACCATACGTATCTCTATTCCCTAGCTTCCAGGCTTTCGGAACCCCAGGCGCTCTTTCCACTCGATCAGAAACAGGCTTTTGATTCCATAAATCACTCTTACTGAATACATAATTAATACATGTATTACTCTTACCTTTTCACTGTTCTTCGCCGCTTTGGCATTTTCTCCCGCTTTCTGCTCTGCAATCTTTAACCTCTACTTAGATGCTTTATTTCCGTGTTCGTACTGCCGCTTTTCAAATGTCTTCTATTCCTTTTTCTAATGGGATTCGACAGGGCTGTCCCCTGTCTGGTCAACTCTTTGCTCAATCCTTTGAACCATTGCTGATTGCTCTTTGGTTTCGTTTATGTTCTGCAATTCCTCGCAGTCTACCGATGCATCGCCACCACCACCACGTGTCTTGTCCGCCTACACCGATGACCTCACCGTCTTTCTACGTTCTAGAAGCGCTTTTGACATCCTCCGTACCACCTATGATGAATACGCTATCTCTGGATCCGCTTTAAACATCAACAAGTGCTCAGGACTCTGGGCCGGGGCATGGACCACCCACGGGGATCGACCTCGGTCGGCCCAGTGGTCGAATACAGTCATCAAGATTTTAGGGGTCTATATTGGCTCTCCTGGAGCCGTGGCTGCTGCTACATGGAATACCATCATCAGTGGTATCGACAAACGACTTGTTTCATTCCACCGTTTGAAAACCCATCTTTCTTTCTCCAGCTGTTCTTTCCTGCTAAACATGTTTATCCTACCAAAGGCTTTTCATACATGGATTGCTCACCCGTCGCCTTAACTTGTCTTGATTCACATTCAACGTTTATTTACAGTTTTTATTTGGAACACCATTCATTGGGTACATCGTACTACGTTTACTCTTCCCGTGGCGTATGGAGGGCTTGGTCTTGCCGATGTGTCTTCTAAATTCAGGTCCTTTCATCTTTATAACTTCATTCAGGAATTTACGCTTCCTCTTTCTTCCGCTAGAACCATTATCGATACTCGTTTCTTTTCCCGCAACCCTCATCTCACTGTTTTCTCCTTTCTGCTAATGGATCTCTATCCACTCCTTCCTGCGCATATTCCAGACACTTGCATTTCCGCAATTTCCCTTTAGCGATCCTTGTACCCAGTCCGGCTCCCACTCTCTACTACACCTGATCTAACCTCTCTTGTTTTCTTCCCCTATTTATTCTCCCTCGTCTCCCTACCTTCACTTCTCCACTTGGTTTGCCAGTGGAGTGGTGAAGGTTTCTCAGCTTGTCGATTCTTTACTTCTTTGGAAATCTTTTCCCTCAATCTTACCATCGTTACCTAACACATCGCTCCATTGTCAACAACTCCGCTTGATCCAAACTTGTATTTGTCGGTTGTATCCTTCGTTGGCTGACCAATATGGTCTTATCTTCACCTCTTCCGCTCCGCATTGCCTTCCATATCTTTTATTTTTGAACGACACCCCTTATCTCCCTCATTCAGTATCTATGAAGATGATATATTGTCACTTTATGACCTACTACAACGCTCCAATGCCAATTTCTTCTGTACCATCTGACGAACTCTCTGCCACTTGGACTGATTCTTCAACTACATTTGCTCCTCCTAAAGCACAGGACATCCATTGGCTTCATTTACATCAACGTTGGACTTCTGACCCCGCACCCGTCATTGTTTCCGCCGTCTGTCATCACCGAATTGTTTCTTCTGTTCTACGTTAGGGGACGTTTATCATTCTTTTTCTGTATGTTTGATTTTAAAACCTTTATTATCTATGATGTTTTGTTTGGCCGAAAAAGTTTGTTTTTCTCTTCATACTATGCTACATTATTTCATCCTCCGTCGTCATCATCGTCATGCTCAATCTCACAACCGCCTTTGTTCTTTTTTCTTCCTTCAAGCTAAACTTTCCATTTATCACCTTTACCGTCTCAGTGTTGATGACCCTACTTTGAGAATATATAATACTGCTCGTAGTTTACTTTGCCGTCGATATCGGTCTTCCATAACTACAATTTCACAAGCTGAATATGATACCGCTAAAGCCGTCGATTCCTTTTCCTCGTTCTACTCGATATGGATGTTTGAAAACTCATGGTTTACTCTTAATGATGATACTATTCCTCTTGGTTTTGGAATTATTTCATTTTACTGAGGATTTGAGTCAGTAAAGACAATTTGCTCCGTTTTATACAAATTAGTTATTTTTTTATTACCTACTACAGGCAAAATGCGCCTGTAGCAAAGTTTCAACGCTCTTCTTTTGTCCATACAAATAGACGGGCACACCAGTTTTTCTTTTTTTGGGAACCAAGGCTTTTTTTGTGTTAAGAACGTCTTTTTGTAGTATATGCTTATTGTGTTTTCTTTTTCATTACCAGGAAGTGTGACCAGTGTTTCTTTCTCGTGATGAGAATGCCGCATGTTGTGTTATGTCTTCCGGGGAGATGAGACTGATGTTTTACATGATCTTTGCCATCAAGCTTCGCTTTCTTGTGCTCAGATGTGAATGAGTCCTTGACCTCGATAGTTCCTGAGATCTCCTGGACCTTGTTCATTCTTCTGTCCTTGCCCGGTTTGCTGCATTTGTGTTCCATTCCCTCCAGTGATCACTGTGAGTGAGGTCTGTGACTGCACCATACTATTTGGTTATCATCTCGTCCTGACTGCTTGATGTTTGCCATCCTTCCTTCATCTTCTCGTCACCAGTGCTTCTCGAATTCAACGGTGTCGCGCGCAGTCATCGCTGAACTTTTTGCGTCTTCCTATGATGAGCTCCTTCCTTCACAGTGAATCATACCGCTCTCCACGACGGTCTTTTTTCTGCGAACCAACATCAAGCTGGCTTTTTTCTCCTTCTTCATCACTGATGTTCCTACATTTCTTCAACAATTGATCACTTTCTGTTTTGTTCCTCCGAAATTTGAACCTTCCCCGACTGATTTTTATGAACAATCCTATATATGCATCATGCTTTATTACTTCTGTTAATTGCTTTGTCAGGTGAAAAGCATGATGGGATCGCCAACGCGCGACGACAACCCGGTGATTGTAAATACTTGTATATATTTGTTTCTCAATAAATACCATTTGAATTCTGATTATTCTTCCGAGATGGATCTGGGTTCGAATCCTGGTGAGGCATTTTTTTTATTGGAGCTTTAACGACCACCGTGAGCAACTCAATGGGCTATAAGCAGACGTCCGTCCTAATTTAGGGCCACAAGTTCCAGGGAAGAGAGTGAGCCAGCGCCGTAAAACAAGCACAACATCCATGCCTCACTGGATTCGAACCCGGGCCCATCTCGGACAAATGATCAGAAGCCATCGCTTAGACCACTGCGCCACCGGGGCGGCCCGGTGAGGCATGGGTGTTGTGTTTGTGTTACGGCACTAACTCTCTCTCTTTCCTGGAACCAGTGGCCCTAAATTAAGGACGGGCGACTGCTTATAGCCAACTGACTTGCTCACGGTGGTCGTAAAAGTCGGGAAAACGACAACTACTTTGTACAGGCAAGTCACCCAAAAAGAAGTAACCTTACTTTGGAGCATGATGAAAAGACACAACATCCATGTATACATTACCTTGGCACAGCCACGCATGAAACTCGAGATCATCACCCACCCACAACCATGCAACGAGAGCTTGTGTTTTGAGCTATCAGATGCCTGAAGGAATCTCCTGAACAAGCATCAAAAAAACATCAGGTAATCCCTCTCCATGCCGCATGTGCACGTTTAAAACATGGATCCACACGTGAGCATGTCTAAACGTGGGCGTCAACGTGAAATGGAACTGTTTGGTTCTATAATATCAAAATTTGTGAATTGTAACAACATTGTAAGTTGCTATTTCTAAGAAGGCTTTGGCAGCTTAGCCCAGACGAAGCCTCCAGGTGGAACGTTAAAGCTCGGCTTAAATTGCGCGTTAGTTTTACGCCATTAAAGGAAGTGTTTTAGTTTAAATTATTGGATGTTTCGACCCGTGTGTTGTTTAGCTTAGCTATTGGAGTGTATTCGTTGTGATTCCGTTGCATGACTGAGAAGGCCCCCTTACGACGTACCTCTCATGGATTTCAATAATACTGTTTGCGTCGATAAGCCTTGGTGTGAACTTTTATTCAGCAAAGGGAAAAAAGCTCGCTTCTCAAAGGTCTTCGGGAAAATCGAAGTTAAAAAAATCATAGAGTAAGTCGTGCGGAAGAGTTTTACTGGAGATTGCGTGGCATGGGCGTGCGTGATTCATACTTGCGAGAGCTGGCTCGGCTTTCCATGAGTAAACTTTTCGTCTCATTTTTCAAATCAGAAGTATGGTTTCCTCATGATGTTTTAAACAAACCTTTTTAGGGTTAAAAAATCAGGTTGCGCACATGTGACTTATTGTTTCCCTCGCTTCTACGACCAATATTATCCCGGGGCCCGGGCTTCCAGGGGGCCCGTGGGTTAGCCAGGCAGGTCAAGTGACAATTTAAATGTATTAACATACAATGTGGATAAAACTGAAAAACTTTTAACTAAATTTTCAACTGTACAAATCCATGAAGATTAAGCATTGGAAACAGCTAGTAGCCAAGTACAGTTTTCTTAGAGATTTTCGCCCCTCCCACCTGTGAGAATGGGTAAACAATGCAGAAATGGCAAATGGCGAACATCAGCAGATCACAATTCACGTAGCTTTGTATTTCATTATATAAATACTTTATTAATTCGCGTATTGCACTTTTATTTTTAAAGAAAGCAAAATTGGGATGCCGCAGGAGGGAGAATGATGAATAACTCAACTTCCCGATGTGAATCAGTACGAACAGCTGTGCCAATAATTCTCTACCATACGGACAAAGGACTCTTTGGTGTCAAGGCCAGAGAAGAGAGAAATGCCTTTATTTTTTAAGAAGAAACAAATTGGAAGAAAATTATTTAAAAAAAGAAGCGAAGGTGGAGTCGTAATCGCGATGAATAATAAAAAACACTGTTCCTCACTGGGTAAGGGACCGTGAAATGTTAAGCGCCTATTAAAAAGCTTCCTGGTAGTTAATTATTTTAAAAAATGTGTCGTGAGGAGGCTTCTGCTAAATGTATATCCTTTGGCTTTGGAAAATAGTACTAGAGGGAAATGTGCGAGTGAGAGTAGTACATGTTTTTCCAGTTAGAGTAGTCTATCGTAAGTCAATCTTTTTTTCTTTGCTATATTTTATTAACAAGTACAGTTATTCAAAAGGCATGCAAAAGGAATCAATAGAAACTAAGTGATTTACATCGCCAAATCTAAAGTTACATTGCACCCAGTAAGCTAGGACGAGAATCAAAGCTAAGCAATATTATTTACGTAAAATTGCCATGGGCATTTTTGCATATTTTCCAGTTTTGTGCATTTCTTCGGAGGCCATTTTTGTGTGGATGTTTGTTCTGCAGACATTTTTTAATGATTCTTAAAAAAGTTTTGCGAAGAGCAGCTATTCGTTTTTAATTTTATCAATATTCTCTTTAAATTCTATAGCTTGTGAGCAACTGAAACTTCTCTTGTGTAAAAATCAAACTAAGTGGAAATTTCTTTGTGCAGGAAAGAGAAAGGGGCAAGCATGGTTAGTGCTTATTGCAGAACTGATTACTTTTTCTCAAGAAATAGGTGTTTCTATTACTTTCGAATTTTTTCTTTCCTTTTTTTGCTACGAAAGGTTTTTCTAAACTGATCTTCTACCGATAAGCATTAATTTTATATTTATTTGTTTTGTAGCCTCTTCAAACCATGTGCCGATGCTCAGACTAGAAGCTTAAGCAGGAACAGCCCTCACCATGCATTCTTATCGATTAAATTCAGCTTACTGCATATTAATCAGACAGAGGCTAAGCCTGTAAAATTATAAAAGTTCGTATCTGGGACAGAAATTTTAGTAGGGAAGTGTGTGTAAAACTTAAAAAAAGTATTCGTCATCGAATGGTTTTTCTAGATTTTTTGCTGCGTGATTATAAATGTGCAAAAAATATGCATCTTAATGCTTTTATTTATCTGTCAGGCTGTTCATAAACAACAGTAAAGTGGAAACCACCGCTATGTACTTTTATTCATTTGTTTCGACTGCAGAAACTAATTTTGTTTTCATAGAAATTGCTTATTGACATTCAAGAGGGAAGGGGGGGGGGGGGCGCTAAATTGCTTTTTCCTGGGGCCCGTAGATTAATGGTTGGGCACTGGCTACGCTACAGAAAGTAGCTCATCTCAATTCTCACCACGTGTTTTGAAAAACTGCGACATAAATGAAGAACTATTTTCTATCGGGTAGCACTACAAATTTGAACGCTTTCCTGGCAAGAACACACCCGGTTCCTGTTGTAATCTTCCGCTAGTTACTTGGCCGCCAGAGCGAGACCTGCGTTTCAGCGGGGCCATGCCGTGGTCGCCGCGGTGGCGTTGTGTTAGGCTTGCCGCAGCGGTGTTCACGTCGTCGTACTTGGTGGTAAATTTTACAGTACAAATCTTTAAAATGCATTTTAAAGATGAAATGTTTTCACCATTTGCCATCAAATTACATACTTTAACATATATATATATCATTTTTTCTCATTCTTTGGAAATATGTAGCCAAATAATTTAGGACGCTAAACTACACATTTACCCTCTATCTTTCACAGAAGCATGAATTTGACCACGCATTTCCTCGCTATGCGTTTCATAATAAAATAACTGGATGTGAATGGACGTCACAGCATTTTCACTGCGTTGAATTAGCTTCAAATTGTCAGAAAAAAAGGTAGAAATTGCAAAGTATGTGCACATTTCACCAATAACGTTGAAACGTTATGGGAATCATGGAGGAACAGACATTTGCTTAGGCCCAGCGCCATCTTGTGACGTCACACTTCGACGACGTATTGTAGCTATCAAGAGTAAATTTTATATTTAGGAGTGTGAGTGTGTGTGTGTGTGAAATAATACTACAAAAAAGTATATTTCACCTTTATGACGAAGTAAATTCCTGCATCATTTTTATGCCAGGGTGGAATTCGAGCCTACAACTCTCGGCTCCGGAGCTCCGAGTGCTATCCACTATACTACACTGGCATCTGCCTTTATCTCGTGTGAGTCATGCAGAGAAGGCACGTCACACCTTTTAAAAAGATAACTGAAAGTCATTGTCAGTTTAAAAAATCAAGTAACAAAGCATTTTGTTGCTTCGAAAAATCACGACCAAAAATGCTTATTTGTGAAAAGTCCTCCTACAAAAAAAAAAAGTATTACAAACCTATTCAGAAAAATAATAAGCTCAAACAAAAAATAAAATGACTAAACCTCTGGTATTAATGACAAGAAAAACAAAACAATTTCATCGTCTCTCAATTTGTTTTACGATATACGTGACTCGGAGTTCCGAGAGTTTTGTAGCTCAGTGGTTAAAGGCGTGAAGGCTGAAAAATGCCGGGCTGTCGATTTTGGGGAATTTCAGTCTAAATACAGAAAAAAACCTGAAATCGATTTTTCTGAAACAAACTGAATTCTTGACTACGGAAAACCTGTGAAAATACGGAACTGAAAATAAAGGGGACACTTTTAAAAACGGAAATTTCTGTAAAAAACGTTCACTTACCGGCTACTTATGCTTCACGTTATTTTCAGAAATTTTCCGTGAATTCACACAACTTATTTTTTAGTGTGTAGTTCATGTACAAATTGCATTCTGATTTGTAAACCAAAACGAAGTTCACTCACCAAGAGTCGAACTAGCGATTTCACGAACGTGGGTCCAGCACGCTTGCTCGAAGCTACGCGGTCTTCGGTGAAACGCTCCCTAAAACTTATGAGTTTCTAGGGATTTTTATAACTTCGATTTTCTCGTAGACCTTTGAGAAGCTCGCTATCTCCCGTTGCTCAGAAGATATTCATACCAAGGCTAATACACACAAACAGTATTATTTAAATCCTTAAAGGAAACGTCGTAAGGTCCCCTTGGGAGATGGAATAAAAATATAAAACTGTAAGTAAATTGTTGTTCACTGAATCTCTGGGCGTAATTTTGAAAGTGATATTTTCTGTGCCTAATTAAAGACATTAAAGGTTGAGCTGTCCCGGGTTTCAACTAAAACGAACAAGTTACAATCATTAACAAAGCTTCACATAACGTGGTGTTCTAGGTAGACTGACTTTTCACTTAAAAAGGTTGGGACCAAAGAACACTACAAAATTTGCCATAAGGAAGGTATTGCAATTGGTAGGATTCAGAATAAAGGATAAAATATATCGGTTACATTAAAACTCGTAAGCTAAATCTCAGTATCGGAGAAAGTACCAAAGACCTAAGGTCTTTGGAAAGTACATAATGGACGGACTAGAACGGGCAAAACTTTAAAGACAACTTTTACAGCCATTTTTGTTTGTATGAAGACACACCTAGTACACATTCATCTCAGAAGGTAAAGTCTGAGGCATTTCGAGATGTACGACAGAAAGAATAAGCGGAGAATATAGCGTGAAGTCCCATAAAATACTACTCAAACAGCTGGTATATCGAAGCGAAAAAGCGTAGATACGTTAGAGTTTGTAGGAGGTGTACGATGGATCATAAATGAATGAGGAAAAATAGCTTTTCAGCGATGGCGACCAACCACGCTTAATGGCTGACGTAACTATTATTAAGCGCCATTAAGCGATGTTTAAGGGCCCGCGACGTTAGACGGCCCAAAGAAAATTGAAAAAAGTGAAATTTTAACTCAAATCCACACACACACACACACACACGCACACACATAAAAGTTGAGAAAAGTTGGGGTGAAGTGAAATAACTGCAAATAGAGCAAGCTGGAAGTAGGAAAGACTTTTCTTTATTGATTGGGAGTTTAACGACTACACTGTTAAAAATTTTGTGGTAGGTTGCACCAAAAAGTGGTGCTAAACCAGCTGCACCATTTTCCGGGAAAAGATACATCATTGTGTGGTGCAAACTTGCACCATAATGTGATGCAACCTTGTACTATAACATGGTGAAAAGTTGAACCAAGTTGGTGGGTTTTGTTTGTACCACATAATGGTGGGCCTTTTCTCGGAAAGTGGTGCAGCTGGTGTAGCACCACTTTTTGGTGCAACCTACCACGAAATTTTTAACAGTGTACCGTGAGCAACTCAATGTGCTATAAGAGGTCATCCGTCCCTAATTGGGCCACTGGCTCCAGAGAAGAGACAGAGCCTTACGACAAACACGACATCACCAGGATTCGAACTTGGACCCATCTCGAACCAATGTTCAAGAGCCAGCGCTTAGACCACTGCGCCAACGATGGCAGCAGGGTGGACTCTTTTCAGTAAGGTCACGTACTACGGTGTCAGCAGTTGTAACGCATACTTTAATACAATTTTGCTTTTTAGTTCCTGTCTCAATGAAAATTTTGGTTTAATCTCCTTAAGCAACTTTCAAACTTAACGTCTGCATTTTCTCTCTCGCCCGAATGTTCTTTTGGCAACGAAAAATGAAGATGAAGATTGTGTGATGCATGAAAAATGAAATAAGGAGGTTGTTTCCATTGCATGTTCGCTGGTTGACAAGCTGTGAGGCTGATTCACGGGCTGTGAAGGTGGTTTTTGTTAGGCTGGCAAACTTTCAGTCAATTAATATCAAATATACAAGAACCGAAGGTTCAAACTTTAAGACCAAACCTCAATAGCTCAAACAGGACTTCGGATTTCTTGCCTCTAAAAAGATTTAGTCGTCTAAAAGATCGCTGCCTGCAGCTCTCTTAGACGGGAAAGTAGGTCCAGCCGTCTTGGAAATAGGAATGAACATAGTTCAACAGGAATGATTATAACGCAAAGAAGGTGAAATCAGAATGGTAGAGTATATGCATTGCCTTTGGCTGAATGCTGAGTAATGAAGGGAGCTATGCATCAACTTAGCTATTAAATTAAATTTATATTATTTATGTTAATGTCCTGAGTTATTCAACTTGTTTGGCTATTGTTCAGAATAACAACAATGTGCATGGAATAAAAACGTTTAGGTGCTGTGTTTAAGATTACAATGTGCTGAATCCTTTAATTTGATTGCCATTGCTTTTGCCTTGGGTAACTTACTCTTCTTCAGCTGCCCTTTGCAAAGCAAGTAAATTCTATAATTTGACTCTCATTGCTTTTGACTTGGGTAACTTACACTTCTTTAAGCGGCCCTTTGCAAAGCAAGTAAATTCTCTAATTTGACTGTCATTGCTTTTGACTTGGGTAACTTACACGCTTCTTTGAGCGGCCCTTTGCAAAGCAAGTAAATTCCATAATTTGACTGTCATTGCTTTTGACTTGGGTAACTTACGCTTCTTTGAGCGGCCCTTTGCAAAGCAAGTAAATTCTATAATTTGACTGTCATTGCTTTTGACTTGGGTAACTTACGCTTCTTTGAGCGGCCCTTTGCAAAGCAAGTAAACTCTATAATTTGACTGTCATTGCTTTTGACTTGGGTAACTTACGCTTCTTTGAGCGGCTCTTTGCAAAGCAAGTAAATTCTATAATTTGACTGTCATTGCTCTTGACTTGGGTAACTTACGCTTCTTTGAGCGGTCCTTTGCAAAGCAAGTAAATTCTATAATTTGACTGTCATTGCTTTTGACTTGGGTAACTTACGCTTCTTTGAGCGGCCCTTAGCAAAGCAAGTAGAATCCAGTTAGTGTTAGCTGAAAAGAAAAAAAAAATGTGTCCCAGAAGGGAGCATTAGACTTGTCGGAATGCGCGGAAAATCTTAAGAAGGTAGGGTCCCTTAAAGCCACAATCAGCTTAAAAGAGACTTACCCTCTTTGACCAACGCATCAGTTAATCAGGGGGGCGAGAAGAGTGGAGCGTGGAAAGAAATTCTAATACGGGACTCTAATGCCAGTTATGCAACACAGCCAATCCTAAAAGATGGTTCACCATGTATGCCCCCACCTATCTTAAAGAAGGATGCACTGAACTAATATAAGCAGGGGGTGCATACATGATGCGTTGTGACGCGGAACGTAAATTCAAGTAGCTCACGCACTGAGCTGCTAGAGTCCACGAACGAAATAGCGAAGACCTGACTGACTTTCGTTAGCTATATACAGTTTCACGCTAAATGTTTTTGAGATAATAGTTAGATGTTTTGAGTTTCTTATTGTAAAGTTCGAATTACCAAGTTTGATATATTTGAATAGTATGTTAGCTAGTGCCTAAATCAATAAATAAATAATTCCTTGAAGTTTGAGTAAGTATCGACTTATTAGCCAATCTACGCTCACTTAAGGACATTGAGTATCAAGCTATCCGAGGTTTCCAATAATTAATCAAGCTTCACTTAATGTTGGTAATTTAGGTAAATTGATTTTGCACATATAATTACACCCTTAAAACCAAAGAACACTACACAGTGCAGGGGATGTCGTTGGCCAGAATTTGAAGCCAGAAATTTGATTACAGATTTAAAAGGGCTGAAGACGCATCTAGGACAAACGTGTTGTACAGAATTTTAGACATAACAGAAATTAGTAACATTAAATATGTACTAATAAATCAAATGCAATTACGTACCTCTAAACTTTAGTCTATATGATGTACATTATTGGTGTGTCATTTTTCTTTTGTTTATGGAATTATTTACGCTTCTCAATACAGAAAAGAACAGAAATTGGAGAAAGATTTATAGCTATGCCAAAAACATTGTCAATAATTTTTCATTTATGGAGCGTCAGTACTTGTTTACACTAACGGAAAGTGGTGTTTTAAAACAAGCAGACAGTTTGAAAACAATATATGAAAAAGGTTTGTAAACATTTCAAATAGCCTCATACTGTAAAAGAAGAAATTCAATCAATAAATTCAATAAGAATTGCTAATACGAAGGGGACTCAAATTTGACATGGATTTTTTTAATCAGATATTGATTTACCATACAGCTGATGTTACATCACTTACTTTTCGAAGTAATCTCCGTCGTGGTCCATATATTTTTTCCAGCGTTCTGGAAGCTTCCAGATCCCAGTTTTATAGAATTCTTTACTCTGTTGTTTAAACCATCTCAGGACGACACTTGTCATCTCTTCATTTGATTTGAACTTCAGCCCTCCCAAAACTTCCTTTAATGGGCTGAACAGGAGGTAGTCACATGGTGACATTTCCCGGCTGTACGGAGGGTGGGATACAACGTCCTATCCCGATTCCTCAAATGTTTCCATAGTCACTTTAGCGGTGTGGGACCTAGCGTTGGCTTGGAGAAGGCATACTCCACTATTGAGGAGTCCTGGTCTCTTCTTTCTCAGTGCTGCCTTACGGGAATTCTTGAGGAAATCACTGTAATAGGTGACATTGGTTGTTTGACGATCTTCCAGGAAATCCGTAAGAATAATACCGTTAATATCCCAAAACACTGTAGAGATTTTCTTCGTGACTGATGCTCTGATCTTGAATTTTTTATGAGGGCGGAGAATCACCGTGTCTCCACTCCATGCTTGCACGTTTGCTTTCCGACGTATGGTGATGAATCCATGTCTCGTCCACTGTCGCTACACGTCTGAGAAAGTTGTCTCCTTCTCTCTGATGTCTTCGAAACAACATGTTCGCAATTTGCAACCTGCTGGTTTTCTGCTCGTCGGACAGCTGCTTCGGTACCCATCTGGTACATACTTTGCTGAAGTGCAGCCTATCGTGGATGACGGTATTCACGTTGCCGGCGCTGATGTTCAGTGCAGAGCTCAGGTCACTTACAGTAATCCCCCTTTTCCGTATGAGCTCGTTTACGCGCGCAGTCATGGCGTCGTTAACGGCAGTTGCCGGTCGCGCCTTGTGTGGTTCATTGTTGACGCTTTGTCAGCCCTCCGTGAACGCTTTACACCATTCGAAGACGGATGAACGGAACAGACACGAATCACCAAACTGTGTTTGAAGTCTCTGGTGCATTTCACTGGCACCCACACCTTCATTGCCAAGAAATTTGAAAATTATTCTCTGCTGCACCGAAGTCGAAACGCCTTCACGGGCCATTTCTCTTTTTGCAATACGCGAGTCATCATGGCAATAAAAATTAACGAAACAAGGGGCGTTCTGGTAGCGTGAGACGCCAGTGATGCCAAGCGCACAATAATAATACCCACATTTTTTCAAACTAATGCATTAGAAACAAAAATCCAGGTCATATTTGAACGCCCGTAATAGTAAATGTGTAATATATACTAATATACATATAATATGTATGTAAATACATATATATTATATATAAATATATAATAAATGTGTAACATATACTAATATATAATATATATAATATATGTAAAAACATACGTATTATATTTAAATATATAATAAATGTGTATTATATACTGCACTTTCTGCCTCTTAATATAACTTAAGTCAAATGCGGTCCGCATGTGCCAAAACATGTGCCATAACATGTGCCAAAAGGTTGCTGACTCATGCTCTATAATAAAAAACACCCCTCGATATACCGCCACACTCTTGGCATCCGCCAACCTCCAATACACATGACTGCACCAACCCGGCCTCATATACCGCCACTTGTAAGCTGTGTGAGAATTCCTTTCATTTTTTCGGACAGTGATTTAATTGTGGCAAAACCATAAACACACTGATTTAATTAAAGATCTGAATCAGTCTTTTAACTTTAACAAGTTAGTAAAATCATGCAATGCAATAATTATGATGCGCTTTCCAACATATCGGAAATTATTACTCAAATTATGAGGATAATGGCTTTGGAATAAATCTCGCTCCTGTGTCCTGACCTTTGACCCCATTTCGATGATATTCAACAAAACCGGTTCAGTGTACCTCCGGAACAACATACTAAAGTTTTGTCGCAATAGAAGCATTTTTAGTCATGTTGCACGTGGTATATATATATATTTTGTACGTTCAACTATTTGTTTGCTCAAATTTATTGAAATATAGATTGAGTCGAGCGACGAAAGTGTTGATATGTGTAATGACAGTGCAGTAAAAAGAGGAGTGAAGAGCACACAGTTTTTTTTTTTTTTTTTTTTTGATTGGAGGTTTAACGACCACCGTGAGCAACTCAATGGGCTATAAGCAGTCGCCCGTCCCTAATTTAGGGTCACTGGTTCCAGGGAAGGGAGAGAGCCAGTGCCGTAAGACAAACACAACATCCATGCCTGAGCGGGATTCGAACCCGGACCCCTTACGGACGAATGATCAGAGGCCAACGCCTTAGACCACTGCGCCACCGAGGCGGCGAGCACACAGTTCATACTACATATTAGAAGAAGGAAGCAGCTTAAAAAAGAAACAGAAAGGAGGTGAAAGTTATGTTTCCAGGAGTGGTAAAGTTGTTCCAGCGCTGAAACATTTAGCACTGTTGACAAGTGTTGCACTTCCACGTGTTTTAAAAGTGTTCACCTTGGAGCACCAGAAGGCCATTTTCAAAGGCTTTTCGGAGTATTGGTGACAAACAAATGCAGCACACGCTTTTGCTAGGTTATGTTGGGAAGACAGAGGTAGAGCGTAGCATAAAGTCTCCTAAGTCTGGGAAAAATCGAGAACGTACCTATTCGTATAGCGTGAAATGTGATGGAAAGAGCACCACTGTGTGTAATAGCTTTTTACTGAAATTTTTTCAAATTACTGAATCTGGTATGAAAACAGTTGGAGGCATTGAACTTGGGGAATGTTTCAACAACTGAAAACCGGCGAACCCATGACAACAGAATTTGTAAAATTTTTAATGATGTGTGAAATGACGCTTTCGTCTTTGGATTATATTAATAAATTGATCTTTCAGAACCAATATCCTTCATATCGTACTACTTTTTCCTTGTTTATGATACAATTGCATTGGTCATATGGACTAACGACTTAAGGAAACCATATATATTTCATAAAGAGACCACCACGCCCGGTGGCGTGGTGGTCTCAGCGTTGGCTTCTGATCATTCGCCCGAGATGGGTCAGGGTTCGAATCCCAGTGAGCCATGGATGCTCTGTTTGTCTTACGGCACTGGCTCTCTCCCTTCCCTGGAACCAGTGGCCCTAAATCAGGGACGGGCGACTGTTTATAGCCTATTAAGTTGCTCACGGTGGTCGTTAAATCCCCAATAAAAAAAAGGGTAAATAAGTAACACTGTTATTTCCTAAATGACTGAGTATGTCCTAAATCGTCATGCGATTTTAGTAATATGATGTCAAATCTTCAACTTCAGTTTACTCAAAAATGTGATTTTGAAATTAAGCCTGGTGGGCCTCAATTTTAATATGTTCTAGTAAAGCTGTCGTTAAATAAATCCATCGTGAACTGGATATGGGATTTCCTGTTAACGCCGTAATCATCCGAAAAGCTTACTCTTCAAAATTTATAAGCGCGCGCGCGCACGAACACGCAGTGCAATTAGACATAGATTGGTAAAAAGGAAAAAATCAGACTACTTGCTAGGAACGCTATCAATGGCGACTTGTGTTTTATCGGGGATTAAAGACCACCGTGAGCAGCTCAATGGGCAGTCGTCCGTCACAAATTTGGGGCTACTGGTTCCAGGGAAGGGAGAGAGCCAGTGCTGTAAGACCAACACAGCATTCATGCCTCACCAAGACTCAAACCCGGACCCATCTCGGACGAATGGTCAGAAGCCAGCGCTTAGACCACTGCTCCACGGGGCGGCATTCGGATATTTTGTCTGAACGATTTAGCGCTCTCTTTTGCTACGCTTTAAAATTAACGTGCCGCTGATTAGTTGGCAGCGGACAAATGTGAAGCAAACCGCCAATGTGAATTTTTTTTTTTTTTTTTTGATTGGAGGTTTAACGACCACCGTGAGCAACTCAATGGGCTATAAGCAGTCGCCCGTCCCTAATTTAGGGTCACTGGTTCCAGGGAAGGGAGAGAGCCAGTGCCGTAAGACAAACACAACATCCATGCCTCACCGGGATTCGAACCCGGACCCTTACGGATGAATGATCAGAGGCCAACGCCTTAGACCACTGCGCCACCAGGGCGGCTGTGAAATTCTGCTTGAAATTGGACAAATCCTTATCGGAAGCGCATGCAATGCTGAAAGAAGTCAAAGTGGATGAAGCAGTAACCTTGAAGTGTTTTTTCGACTGTTTAAAGCGTTTCCAGGAAGTAAGGGACTCGGTTGAAGGTGCTACCGGAGTGGAAAGTACACGACTCCAAAAGTCCTGAAGACATTAAAAAAGTGCATGAGCTCATAACGAATGATCGTCGACTGACTGGGTAAAGAATAGCTGAAGAACTGGATATTAATCATGAAGGAGTCCGTAGGATTTTAAATGAGGATTGAGGGAAGTGCAAGATCTGTTCCACATCTTTTGACCACGAACAGTTGCTGCGTTGATTCATTCACTGTATTACCCTGATCTGACATCAGCTGGGTACTATTTGCTTCCTCGACAGAAATTAGCGCTGAAAGGGTAGAGATTTGTGGTTTTTTTTGTTTGGAGGTTTAACGACCACCGCGAGCAACTCGATGGGATATAAGCAGTCGCCTGTCCCTACTTTAGGGCCACTTGTTCCTGGTAAGGGAGAAAGCCAGTTCTGTAAGACAAGCGCAACATCCATGTCTCAATGAGATTCGAACTCGGGCACATCTCGGACGAATGGTCAGAAGCTAGCGCTTAGACCACTGCGCAACCGGGGGGGGGAGGGGGCATATGGAATTTTAGGACTGTGGCGAAGTGGAATGCAACCCGCGTGAGTTAGAGAGGTCACTTTCGGAAAAGAAAGGGGTGAGACGCCATGTTGCATAGTAAGGAGCGAGGAGGAAAAAGAGAGAGAGGGAGAGAGGCGTGTCCAAGAAGCATCCATCTTGCCCGGGTACGGGACGTCCTGAACGAGGTGACAGTTTCGGTGTATTATGAGACTCCCGGAGAATGCATCCTGCAGAAAATGCACCGACGGGATTGGCTGAAGGCGAGAGAGCTGGGTGAAATCACATTTCGGACAAATGGCCCAGATATTTGGCGGACATTCTCTTGTTTTTGGTCCAAGCTGGAAGATGTGTAAGATCTTTCCGTGATGGCTGCGGTCATCAGGCTATAGAGAATTTTTAAAGTGGCTGAGGCCATTCTTTTAATGTCTTCGTACATAGCAGAGATCACTCTGTACTGCGGTACAGGTAAATTACTAGATAATCGGTTGCGTGGATTTATTTCAACATTTAACCTGGCACATTAATTCTCTGGAATCTTATGTGAGAGGAGCGGTACCTCATCCTATGAACTCACTGCTGAACTGGGCATCCGTTGTACTTTCATGAATTCAATCAGTGAGTGGTATATTAGGAAATGACTCGTATGATTCATAGCAGAACTACCGAAGTGGATTGGAGTTGTGTATGTGTGTAAATAGTCTGCAACCCTCTTAAAATAGGGGAGGTTGTAAATGTGAGTCTGCTTTCGTGGATCGAGCCTAAACAACTAAAAGGTAAATGTATGCTTTAACAGATAAGAGTTGTCAGACCAAGAAAGGTCTGGCTGGTGGCAGCAACTACTAATGAACGAAATCTGAAATTCCAGTAATTGCCTGATCGCAAAGCTACGCACCAAGGCGATGCCAAAATAAATAATAATAACCACACCACAAGGACATTTAAGCAAACGTGCCGACGATAACATAGGGCTTTTGTCACAGCTTCCAGTAGTTATACGAATGTTACCAAAAGTGTATTATATCTCTATTTTTTAAATTTCTACCTGTGCAAAGTTTTATTGCACTTCGTATCTTGTATTTAACTTACCCACTGATCACCCACAGATTGTTTTATCACACCATGACACCTGTTGCAGTGTAACGTATACCAGGAGATGTGACGTACCTGCCAGAAGGACGCACACGACATAAAGGCAGATAGGAATCAGAATAAAATGTCCGCGTAGCTCAACTGGTAGAGTGACTTATTCCGGAATGAGGGGATCCGGGTTCGAATCCTGGCGTGGACAGAAATGACGGAGAAATTCACTTCGTTATAATGGCGCCCGAACTATCCGGATGACCCGACAGTTCAAAATCTCGCATTGGTGTGATGTTATTTCCACACCGCAAGATAGGAAAAATCAGAGAATTCCTTCTCCAGCACTTCAAAAAAAAAAAAAAAAAAAAAAAAAAAAAAAATAAATAAGGGGGAGATGATGTAACGTATACCAGGAGATGTGACGTACCTGCCAGAAGGACGCACACGAAATAAAGGCAGATAGGAATCAGAATAAAATGTCCGCGTAGCTCAATTGGTAGAGCAACTTATTCCGGAATGAGTGGACCCGGGTTCGAATCCTGGCGCGGATAAAAATGACGGAGAAATTCACTTCGTTATAGCAGAATTAACAGGAAGTTTTTCTGCTACAGGGGAGTCGAAATTGGAATTTTTACTTTTGCAACTTAAGTCCGTCAGCGTGTGATTTTTACCAACTTCCTTCAAAGTTTAAATTTTTTTAATTGGAAGTTTAACGACCACCGTGAGCAACTCAATGGGCTATAAGCAGTCGCCCGTTTTAGGGCCACTGGTTCCAGGGAAGGGAGAGAGCCAGTGCCGTAAGAAAAACACAACATGTATGCCTCACCGGGATTCGAACCCGGACCCCTTTGGGACGAATGATCAGAAGCCATCGCTTAGACTACTGCGCCACCGGGGCGGCATTTTCATTTTGTCTTTTAAAGATAGGGCTTTACGAAGTCGCGAAGACGTCTCTCCAATGCAAGAAAACGAATGCAAAGGAAGGTCTCAAGGAAAGAGTTCAATATGACGACGTTAAGTAAGAGCAGGTGTCTACTGCGAAGTCCAACTGAGCTGACCTCTCAGGAAGGGGCCGCACTTCTCAGAATGAGTCATAGAGCAGGTGTATGACATGCAATGGGAGAGCGAAAGGCGGAGTGTGGAGTGGGGGGGGGGATCTGAAAACGGAAACGGGATACGCGGTGAAGGGGGTGGGAGGAAAGAGCGTTGGTAAGCGGCATTCACGTAGTTTACATTTCTAATTCGTGATACCACAGATTAACGTATAAATGAGAAGAGAGCTAATTCTATTGGGGTATAAATGATAAAATTTAAGGATAATTCAGAATTTTTGGACTGGAGGAATTTCAGGTATACATGAGAAAAACGTGTAAGTGAGAAACATTAAAACGGGGTTCTATTTAAACTGGATTTTATGAAACTGCTGAACGAAAATAATATTATATTGCTGGAATTCTTTTTACGTTCATGCGAAGGCCATCCAGAAAGTAAAAACCGTTCACGCATCAATCCCGCGCAAGTATTCGCTTCAGAGTCGCGCATGCTCAGTTCTGTAAACTCATTCTTTAGCCACGCCCTGACGCCATTTTGTGAGCTTGCGCTTATGTTAAAGGCTTGTGCTGTGCGTTCATAATGTTTAAGTTAATGGAGCGGCCTGCCGACTGCGAAGTACGGTCTGTCAGACCAAGTGATATTCATCGACAAATTTGTGAAATTTCTTGACAAAAGGAGATGAGTGCAGGAACGGTGTGGAAATGGGTTCGAATGCTTAATGAAGGACGACAGAGCGTATATGACGATTTGGTGGAGAGGGTGAATTAAATATTAGGGAAACCGACGCTTCACAATTTCTGATCTTTCAGAACATTTTCCTGAAGTTTCGAAATCGTTACGGCATGAAACCATCGCAGAAAAGCTTCAGTACAACAAAGGTGTGCACGATGGGCGCCAAAAGATGTTGATGGAAGAGCGCAAAACGAAGCCCACGGGATCTGCTTTGAAATCTTTGGGGGCGGTACGAGGAGGAAGACGATGATTTTTTAAGCCGTGTAGTGACGGTAGATAAGACTTGGGTCTCTCACACCACACCTAAATCCGTCCCTGCAATGAAAACTCACGGTCTCGCCTACGGGCAAATAATTCAAACAGACGATGCCAACGAGAAAAGTCATGCGCACAGTCTTTTGGGACAGGAAAGGAATTTTGTTGGTGCAGTTCCTGCCTAAAGCCACTACAGTAAACGCGGTTGTCGAGACACTGAGGAAGTTGTGCCGTGTAGTTCAAAACAAACGGTGCGGCATGCTGTGCAATAGAGTTGTTCTCCTGCATGACAATGCAAGGCCTCATGCCGCGAATCTGACGCAAAACATGGTCACCAGATTTGGATGTGAGCAGCTGGTCCACCCTCCTTACAGTCCAGACTTGGCTCCCAGTGACATCTTTTGTTTTTCTACTTCAAACGATTTCTTACCGACCAGCAGATCGATGACGTCGATGACTCGAAGACGACGGTTGAGTAGTGGCTCGAAACCCAGGAGGCAGCCTTCTATGAGTAGGGTATCCAGAAACTTGCACCACGATACGACAAATGTCTTAACATCCACGGGGAATATGTTTCAAAGTAGATTATGGTACATAGAGCCCAGGCGGTACACTTCTATGAGGAGGGTATCCAGAAACTTGCACCACGATACGACAAATGTCTTAAAATCCACGGGGAATATGTTGCAAAGTAGATTAAGGTACATAGAGCCCAGGCGGAAAGCTTCTATGAGGTGGGTATCCAGAAACTTGCACCACGATACGACAAATGTCTTAACATCCACGGGGAATATGTTTCAAAGTAGATTATGGTACATAGAGCCCAGGAGGCAGACTTCTATGAGGAGGGTATCCAGAAACTTGCACCACGATACGACAAATGTCTTAACATCCACGGGGAATATGTTGAAAAGCAGATTAAGGTACTGGCGGCAGACTTCTATGAGGAGGGTATCCAGAAACTTGCACCACGATACGACAAATGTTTTAACATCCACGGGGAATATGTTGCAAAGTAGATTAAGGTAAATAGAGCCCAGGCGGCAGACTTCTGTGAGGAGGGTATCCAGAAACTTGTGCCACGATATGACAAATGTCTTAATATCCACGGGGAATATGTTGAAAAGTAGATTAAAGTATATAGATTTCATCTCGTATCAAACATTAGTTATCAATATTTCTTTTTTTTATCTTCAGACGGGACTTATCATATTTTCCGGCGTCGTGGACGCTAAATGTTTCCTGAAATAAGTCTCAAAAATTGCCGTGCGTCCCTGAGACCGAACGTTGCGTTTTTCGTAGGCCTATGCTAACTCCAGAGGAAGGTTATCTATGTTAAAATGTTTACCGGTGAACCTTATTAATAACGAGACTGCCTTAGTCGTGAAACGCCATGGGAAGACTAATGTTTTTTTTACCTCGTGTCGGTTTTGCTGGGATGCATTTACGATAAACCGCGAGGCTTATACTACGATATCTACGCACACATATGGAGTTCTACATCAAAAGAGCCGCTCTAATGGGTTTTTGCTAAAACGTGTAAACAATCTTAGCTCGCCCGTTCGAAAAGCTTTTCCCACAGTCGTAGCTGAAGAACAGGTGGTATCTTCGCTTGGCAATTGGCCAGCAAATCACTTAAAGAGAAAAAATGACTTTTAGTACTTAATTGTAACAAAGCATTAATAGCCGTCGTTACAATATGACTGTGGTAAGATTTATTCTTTCTCCTTGTTTCTCTCTCCGTTCCTGCTTCATTCCTTTGATGATGTCATCTTTGACTCATATGACACGAGTGCGGTGTTGCTGACCTCTCGTGATTAAGACCAAAAGCGTTGGTCTCAATCAGTTCAAACCTGTACCTGTTCACGCTAGGAGTGATCTATAGCTTCAGTAGACTTTGACTTAAAATTTGTAATGCTACCTATATTAGGGCATCTGGAAGCAAGAAAAGCGGTTCTACATCATCGGCTACAAGCTACAGGTAAATGAGCATGCCAAACAGTATGACAACAGGGCTGCAGAAAGGTATTTTGGACCACCAACTGAGAAGATGATCCACAAGAAGACCTGTTGAAGCCTGCGTCAAGAAGTAAACGTAACCTGCATCAGTCTACAACTAAGTGGCCAGAAGTGGAGGAAGAGATGAAGGATTGGATGGTTGGGGAGAGAAATTTGGGTCGTGCAGCATCAACAAAAACTATTATTAATGAATCAAAACTGAGCGCAGCACTATGAGGTTTGGATAATTTTCGTGGTACGTCAAGCTGGTACTAGAGATGAATGAAGATGCACGGACTGGCGATGAGATTATTTTATTTTTTCTCAAAATTTGCAGTTAAAAATCGGGTTGCGTCCTTGACCCCGGAAAATACAGTACTTTCTGGAGGGCCCTCGTATATCGTATTCCATAATTTGGTTTTTTAAAACAAAACTAAGATTTAAAAGTGCAATAATAAGCAAAAACTTTATGCATGTGTGTATCATTAAGTTTGAAATATTTAAGGGACTTTTCAGATGTCATAAAGCTTAATAAAAATACAGACACTTGATATAATGAAGTCCCTTTCCAAATAACATTACTTAGTTTATATTTCCGTTAATTAGTTGCTCTTTGTAGAAAAATGCACTCTATGCACTTCATTTGTTGTTGTTTATTGTGCGGGTAGCTGTTGCTCTGTAAACAACATCTTTAACAATACAATTCACGAAACGTTTTGCATCAACGAATTACAATCTGACATAATCTGTCACAAAATACTACTGAATTTATGACGTTAATGAATATCATCAATACCGTTGAAATATCAAAGTCTCAGGACATAAACTGAATTTATTTTTGAATAATATTGTTAACATTTTTCTAATATTTTGAATAGTTTTCTAACAATCATTGAACAACAAGGACATCTTTGCACTTGTTGTCGCCATACAGTTAAGATGAGAAATACTAGCATACAAACAACATTATTAACAAACATATAATTAGTCACTACAGAATATGAACTTCAAACACAAAAAAATAAAAATTCTACTATATCCTCACTAATGCCAGAAACATTGATCAGAAATTTATCTGTGGCTCTTTCTTAAATCAAAAACAATTTCCGGTGACAACGAAGATACGCTGTGCAATGCATTTGTTCTAAAATTTATGTACAGTCACAGAAAAGCTGAGAAACTCTCCCACGAAGCCACAACATTAACGGCTTAAACAGATAGAAAATATTCATGCTATACACAGAGATATTTTATTCCAGGTGAATGGTTCAAAAAATGTTGGAAAATGCTGTGAAAAATTTAATTTTGCACGATACATGCAAATAATATTTATGCGAGCATGTTGCTTTTATTACAATCACCACAAACACTCATGAATATCATGCAGAATTAAATTACGCTTATTTCTTCTGAACTTATGATATGATGAAATTACGAGCTATGAAGAATAAATATAGGAATAAAAGGAAAGCACCTATGGTTGGAGCAGATGTGATGCACGCTTTCAGCGGGTGGACATATTACACCCCTTCAACGGAATGGTGTCGGCCATCAACGTCACATGACATGCGTCACAAGGTCGGTATATATATATATATATATGGTGTACGAAAAACTGCGTAACCCCTGGGCCGCGGATGGCCTAGTGGTCAACGTTCGTGACTGCTACGAAGAAGTCTCAGGATGGATCCGAGTGAGGTACGAACGCTGGAACCACTAAATACCTGCCGTGCGTCGGATAGGTACGTTAAGCCGTCTGATCCCGGTTACTGAAAGAGCGTCTTTCTATCTAGCTTCCGTGCGACTTTCCTATCGGGCATTCTAGCCCAAATCTCCCAGCTTCCTACTTCTAAGGGTTGTTTAAGATCTGGAGTTAAACACTCCCTTCCTAAAATCCTCTACATAAACCACTCAGAGTAACCCCCTGGGAAAGCTTCTGGTAGGGGATCATCCTTTCCAAGATTAACTAGTTCTGTGGTGCTAAGGGAGTCATTTCTGACGAATAGGACGGTTTGCGGGCAAAGTATGCGACGACCCACCAGTTGATCAGACTTACGGAATTCGTTTCTGAAGGACATCACGAGTGTAAGTATTCCACTGTTGTTCTCCCAGACATCAGAAAGGCTTTCGAGCGGGTGTGGCATGATGGTATCCTTCACAAGTTGCAGGAGCTACAGTGTCCCCACTCACTTGTTGAACTGATTGGCTCGTACCTTAACAGCCGCAGCTTCACTGTTTAGATTAACAGTGAGCTTTCTTCTGAAAAGAAGAGACAGGCTGATGTACCTTAGGGTTCTGTTCTTGGACTTTCGCTGTTCTCCATTTACCTGCACGACAGGCCCAAACCTAAGTATGAGCAAGTCATGATGTACGAAGATGATACAGCTGTTGTCATCTGGTCCCTGAACAACTGCAGAGCTGGTACGCTACTTCAGGACTTTCTCTCCAAACTGGAAGCTTACTGGACACACTGAGTGGCAGATCAATCAGTCTAAGAGCAGTGCGCTGTTGTTCCATGGATCGCTCCAAGGAGTATCGACAATTGTAATGTTTCGGGAGAAAATACCCGGAGTTACTTCTGCTAAGTACCTGTGGCTCCAGATAGATTGTAGACTTTCGTGAGTAGCCAATACCAACTACCTCACGAATAAAGCTAGACAATGCCTTGGGCTGCTAGCTCCACTGCTCCGTCGGAGAAGCTTCAAGACTACACGGCACAGTAGTGCTGTACAAGACGGTCGTCAGATCAGTCTTTCCTACGCCGGTAGGTGCTAGTAAGTGTGAGACAGGGAGATTCGAGAGGGTGCAGAGCCAAGGATTTTGAAAGATCACCGGGACCTTCCGTCGATCCCTCTCCGGAACCTGAGAAGTAGCCTTGGAGTTGAGAAGATACACGAGTTTACCCTCAGACTCCCCGAAAAGTCCTTCAGGGAAGTGGCTGCTCACCCTAATGAACTTTTTAGGGCTGAGTTTGCGTATGACCCCAGCGAAGTCATTGGGCATCCTAGAACTAAGGCGGCGGTCATTGTCTTTCTGCCGATAGGAACATAGGGAAGGCAACACTGTCGAGTTGTGCTGAAGATCTTGGGTCAAATGGAGGATTGGATCAGATGGAGTGTGGGTATGTGAACACTCAGGTGAGAGTTAGACAGACCGCCACCACCTTTCTTTTTCAGGTTGATGTGTGGCTGTAAATACTGATTGCTGCTTCGGCCCGGATGTGGTTTTCATGAATTTCACTCCCTCCCGGGTGGTGGTGGCGTGGTTGGCTGTTGTGTTGCCCTGGGCACCTGGTCTCTCCTGGCCGGACGCTTTCCCCTCCCTCCTGCTGCTGGTGTAGCAGTTTTTTGAAGGATCTGTTGCTCTAGCCCTACATTAGATTGTTTGTCTTTCCAAGTGAGTTCACTTACTCAAATCTCCTAGTCTCTAAATTCTCAAGGACAGTTCTAGACTTGGGATCAGACACTCTCTTACTAAAACTACTTAAAACTACATGTATTTGTCTATTTGTCCGAGTAAACCCCACGACTTTTATCTTGTTACTATCTCTATTTGTTTTTTTAACTCTTTAAACGGCCGAAGTACCTGAAGCAAATGGTACCCAAAGTTTTCTGAGTTTCCCAGCCGAAATGTTCTCATAGTGGCCGGGTAATTCGAAATACACGGCAAAACAAATCTGAGCAGTAGCAAATATAAACCCGATACAGATGGTCGGCTCTCATTTGTAGTGCCATTTTCTTCCCTTCATGACCCAAGGCATGGTGATGAACTACTAGTCCTCCTGACACTGACATCATGCCACTAGGTAGAAAATAGTGACTCTAATATTTCCGTCTTATGATTGGTTCGCCGCCATTGTTATAGCCTCTTTTAGCAGGTAATCTGTCAGAAAGAATTAGGGTAAATGATACTCCTAAATAATCAATTTGAATAACAAACTTAAGGGGAAAGCCACGTTTGCTGATGCGTAGTTTAACTTGTTCTAGCCGCGTTCGGCCCACTTTTTAGACAGCGAATATGTTCGTTCAAGTTGATTTCAGCCCATTTTGCTAACCCCGAGTTAATTCGTTCCAGCCGGTTAAAGGGTTAAATAAATAGAGATTTCTTATCCGTATTTAACCTAGGACTCGTACTGAACTCTCAAAAAACGTATGTATGCTGTGAACCTCAAAATAAAAGTAAAATAATTAAGGAAAATGTTTAAAAAACGACGTGTATTTAATAAAGACTTTTGCCAGCAAGTGGATACCTCATCACTTCTAAAGGGTGGACTACAGCTGCCAGATAACCAAAAACAGACTCACTGTACTTTAAAAAAATTTCTCATCAGGACCCCTACCAAAATTCTTCCATGAAGTGATTTGACCAAAATTCTTCCATGAAGTGATTTGACCAAAATTCTCCCACCAAGAGATTTGACCAAAATTCAAGATTTACCCAGACCAAAATTCTTCCATGCAGTCCGCATTGGTAGTGTGCTTTCGCTGAGCTCAGTTCACTCCATCCTCATTTCTGAGGCAGCTACATTGATTTGGAGTTTTTAGCGTCTCCAGCTAGAGAGGTCTCAGTATCTCCTGAACGGGAAGCTGTTTATATGGCTAATAGCTGTCCTGGCTACAGTTTACAGAAGACTCTTTATCTTCGTTGGACATCGCCATAGATCACGCTAAGTGTCCTGACGTTGAGATAGAACTTCTCAGCAAGCAAATTACAGTGCAAAGGGAGCTCCTAAAGATTCTTGTTGGCGCCATTTGAGTGGTGTTAACCAATCAGCAACAAATTATTGCTGATCACCAGTCTAAACGAACTTTTAATGCCTTTTTGGATTCTCGATTTTCTGATGTCCAGGCTACTATTAATAAAGCCAAAAATGATGCTCTTGTATCATTCCAAAAGGAAGCCAAGCAACAGTTGGACATTTTTCTCAAGGCTGAGAACATCGCAGAATGGCAGCAAAATCCATTTGCTACCATGCAAAAGAGGCTCTGTTACCTGATAAAATCAGGGGCATCCTTGTTTCTCACCCAGATATTCTTTCTCCGGGTCGTAAAACTTATTCTTGTGCAGTGTCTCTTCCTTACTACCCACAACCATCAACTTCATCTGGGATGTCCAGCTCTACTGGTATCTGGCCGGATTTGTAGATAAAGCAGCAGCTGATGGCTGCTCATGCCTTTTCGTGTGGCATGAGCAGCCACTAGCTCATGCCGAGTCTGCCTTATTATCAAGAGCATCAACACTTTCTCGTGAAGGTGTGTGTGGGAGGGGGTCTACTTAAACTGGGAAACCTGCACAAGATAGATTTTTTAAAGTTATCTTAAAAGGCTTCTCTCCTCTTATTACGGATGAGGAGTGTCTTAATTCTCTCAAATTGAGGGCGTTTCCTGCACTCGTGCCTTCAGAATGCGCCACCCGGCCAGCCGGAGTTTTACGGGATATTTTACGTTATACTGCCCCACAAATAAACCTCCACAAATTTCTAAGCTCTTGGGTTACCACATGGCAGAAATTTGTAAAAGCTGTCTGGTAGCGTACTTTCTCCAGGATTCCCAGGACCCAATCAGAATCAACTTCTGTCCCTCCTGTTCTAAGGGCACCAGGAAGGGATCCGCTTCCTCCTAAAAGAAGACGATCTCCATCTCCTTTCTTAAGCATCCTCTGACGAGGACGAAATGGATGCTGTATTTGTAAAATTAAAGAAATCATTGTCTCGAGGTAAACACCGGAGTTAGTCCGTTACTATATGAAATAGTATACCAAAGTTGGTGGTTCTAAATTGAAAACTTTAGATGCTACGAAAATTTTGTATGGGGGCTCCGTACCCCCGGGCACCGAATCCTTCCAAAAACCGCCTACGGTCTACGTTAGAGTACCATGTGTGACGTACCTGCCAGCAGGACGCACACGACAGAAAGGCAGATAGCAGTAGCTCAATCGTTAGAGTGACTTATTCCGGAATGAGGGGACCCCGGTTCGAGCCTCGGCGTGGACAAAGATGACGGAGAAATTTACTTCGTTATAATAGCGCCCGAACTTTCCGGATGACCCGGCCGTTCAAAATTTCGCATGGGTGTGATGTTCTTTCCACACCGCGAGATAGAAAAAATACGAGAATCCCTTCTCCAGCCCTTCGAAAAATAAAAATGTGTGATGTTGCATTCCACACGGTAGATTGACTGGGAGTTCTTGAGTGCACGTTCTACAGCGGATGGCTGCCTGCAATGATTCATGGTCACGGCTGATCCGTGGGCCATGCCCCCGGCCCTCTTTCGTGGGGGGGGGAGATGTGACGTGCCTGCCAGCAGGGCGCACACGACATAAAAGCAGATAGCAGTCAGAACGAACGTCGTCCGCGTAGCTCAATTGGTAGAGTGACTTATTCCGGAATGAGGGGATCCGGGTTCGAGCCCCGGCATGGGCAAAAATGACGGAGAAATTTACTTCGTTATAGTTGGCAGAAGGGCAGAACACGGTCCATCCATCATTCACTAAGCTGTTCTCTGATATTCAGAGGTTAGCTCCTCAACCATCTGACAAATAAATATTTAACAGATAATACAAACCAGCAGATAAGCTTTTAACTGAATATTTACTTACTGTTGCTGTATCAAACTTCTCCATTTACAGCGATCTTGACACACAACACGGCCTTCAGTGACATCCATCCCAAGACGTACACAAGATCTTCTATACTTCATACTCGTAATCTTTTTCTCATTCAGGCACTCCTGAAACTGATCCTCCCATAAATTCCTCTGCTTTTCCTTGCTGCCACTTGGGCTAAAAAAATTCTTAGTGAGCATCTCATCACTCATTCTTTCAGCATGGCCAAACCACCTAAGAATATTAATCTCCACCTTGATGACAATACTTTGCTTCACATTACACAGCTGCAACACATCTTCATTCCTCACATGATCTGAACGTGTCTTCTCACAAACCCCCCGTAAGTAACGCATTTCTCCGGCACACAAACGACTCCTATGTCTGTTCTGTAGTACCTAGGTTTCACTGGCGTACATCAGAGTAGGGACAATTACACTTTTACATACAGCCAGGCGGGACTCTTTTGAAAACCCATCATTCCTGTGAAAACCTCCCACAGCATCTTCGAATTTCAATGAAGAATTCACTCGCCTACTAATTTCACCATCTAATCTGTTCTCTCTGTCAAGCAAGCTTCCCAAATATAGAAACTCATTCACCTGGTTAATCACTGTGCCATTTAGACTTATATTACATTCAGTATTACCAGTTCCTCTCTTAAAAATCATAACTTTGGTTTTTCCCTTATTTATACTCAGTTTGAATTTCATGCAAACTTCGTACATTCGGGACAACATACTCTGCAACTCAATTTTGCTCTCTGCCAACAGGACAGTGTCATCAGCATACAGCAATCTGCACACACGGGTATTACCAAGACATAAACCAGTATTGTCCATCTTGGCATACCGCATGCGTGCATATATAAATATATTAAACGGCCATGGTGACATTACGCAACCTTGTCTGGCTCCTACACCAATAAAGAACCATTTTGATAAAACACCATTCACTCGTACACAAGCTCTACCGCCAGCATACATGGCTTTCACACTATTAAGTAGATTCCCAGTAACACCATATTCATTCAACACCTTCCACAGAAGTATGGCAGAACACGGGCGCACATGTAAATGATTAACCGGGTAGAACATATGGAAATCATGGGTACAGTAACGGTCCCTGGAAGTCGTATAAGAGGAGTGAACAAGGAGCCGGTGTTAAGCACTCGAAGTGTGTTTGCTCGCAGTTCCTGGCCTGGCGACGGACAGCTGGCTGCCCTATCGAAGACAACCGTAGGTTTCCGACTTCGATCGCGGGAGAACTGTGGCATATCGGGACTGCGGTATTTTCACTCCGAGACATGGGTGCTCGTGTGGAACGGCATGCAGCCACAGTGGCGAAAATATAGCATCAGTGCGTAGCGAAAGAATGAACACACCGACGTGCAGGATCCCAACAGCCCCATCACACCACCGAATGAGAGGACCGACACCTGGTGCGTATGGCTCAGGCGGATCACACAGCCCCATCGATCACCGTAGCTCAACAGGTGGTGCAACACCCAGTCTCCGCACGGACGGTTCGACGTCGTCTGCAGCAGCGGGGCATTTTCGCACGGCGCCCATTACTTCGGCTACCCTTAACTGTGCAACACCGGTGTCTGCAGTGGTGTCAAGCACGTTGCTCATGGAGCAGCGAATGGCAAGACATCGTGTTTTCCGACGAATCCTGCTTCAGTTTGCAGCACCATGATGGACGAATCTGTGTCTGGTGGTACCGCGACGACCGGCTAGGTGAGTCCTGCATTTTGCAGCGCCATACCTGCCCTGCACCCGGCGTTATGGTATGTATTGGATTCCACTCCCGCACGCACCTCGCTGCATTACCAGTATATTGAGCGGTCATCGTTACATCCCTGAGATGTTAGGTTGCTGTACCATATCTTCATGGACTGTCTGGTGCCATTTACCAACAGGATAATGCGCGACCGCATGTGGCACGCAACGTCCAAGACTTTCTGGATCGCCATGTGCCACATCTTCCTTGGCCCACGCGGTTCCCTGATATGTCGCCTATTGAACACGTGTGGTCCATGACCGCCAGATGACTGGCACGATAGCAACCACTCCCGGCCACAACGGAGGAACTTTGGTATCGTATCGAAGCTGCGTAGACGGACATTTCATAAACACACATCCAACGTCTCTTTCCTCTAGACGCCGTGCAGTGTAACAGTTGTAATTGCTGCCCATGGTGACTACACTACATACTGATTGTTATGTGTTCTCCTCGTCTCACCATACTGTATTTGTAATTGATTCACCTTTGTATTATTTGCTTTCTTTACAATAAATATGGTTTTGATATCTCTTGTCTGTTGTGGTGTTGCACTTTTAATGGCCAGCAGTGTAGTTTATAAAAACTGAATGACGGTAAAGCCGCTACTCGAGAGGATTTGAGAATTATTGTAATAGTTTCCAGCCGTAGCAACAATTCCTGTACATGTACATTAACAAGATCATGTGAAAAAAATATCAGTTCAATGAATGAAATTTTTACGATAACGAGAACAAGGAATTATGTATTACAGTGGTGTGCAGCACATAATTACGCATCCTTCAGATTATAAGGAACTGAAATATATTCTTCGCTGGGATCTTTTACTACGTACAAAATATTGTGGCATGATATTAAATGTGGTTTTTGTATTCAAAAGTAAATAATTTTAATTTTGCTTTTCTTCTCTGCAACAATTCTTAACTGTTTTTTATTTGCTTACTTATGTTCTGTGTTTTCATATAAATTGTTAAAAAACTTTAGAAGCTGTCACACGGCATAGAGTACGTGTTTTATGTATGTGATCGCTTAAAACAATAAAAATTGGAAAACAGACCCAACAATTTTGGCGTAAGTATTTTGTATTGGTATGAAACTATTACAATAATTTTAATTAGAACTTGCACATTTGTGTTACACGCAGTAAAGTGCAGTTATTTTGATGTTTTTTTTTTGGAGGTTTAACGACTACCGTGAACAACAAGCAGTCGCCCGTCCCTAATTTAGGCTCACTGGTTCCAGGGAAGGGAGGGAGCCAGTGCCGTAAGACAAACACAACATCCATGCTGCACTGAGATTCGAACATGGACCCCTCTCGGACGAATGTTTAGAAGCCATCGCTTGGACCACTGCGCCACCAGGGCGGCATTTTGGCTTTACGAAAAATACCTGTGTTCCAAGGAATTTGAATGACTAAAACACCCATAAAACCTAGTTCATTATATGGAATTTAAAAATTTCAGTTATTGAAAGCTAACAGATTTTCGCAAAAGAGCCTCAAAAATATTTTTTTTCTTGGGGGAGGGGGGGGCTAGTTTTTCCGGTACGCCAGTGCCTGTGGCAAAATTTAATTACCCCTGTGTGACCCTCAAAACAATATTTCAGAGGAATGTTACGTAATCCCAGCCAAATCCAGTCCCAAATAAATCAGTAGGTCATAAGGAACCTGTGTACATTGAGCTCCAGTTGGTAAAATTTCCTCCTAACAGTGCCTTTTTTTTCTCTTCAAATTCCCAAATTCCACTTGTGATTTCCAACAATTCTCCAATTTTCCCAACGAATTACCATGAATTAAATCATACTCTTCATGCCAGGAACTACTAGTCTCCATGGTTTCACCAGCATGGGTGTCCTCCCTCGAGGAAGAATTTTCTGCTACTAACCGATCTACCTTTTATTAGCGCTTGAAATAAAATGTTTTGCTTCCTCTTAAATACCTCCCCACACCCTTCCTTTGCTTCCGTTTTTCCGCCGGACATGATGTTATAAGGGTCCCCCAAATGAAAGTGAGACTCGTGTAATAGCGTCATTGTATAATTACACAGAGCCGTGCATTGCGCAGGTAGATGGCGCATCATGTCAGGGAGCACAATGTTATCGGCGGCACGTATGAGTGTGCTGTTTGCACATGCGGCGGCAAGTTGACTACGCAGGGTCGTGACATGGATTCATCCAAACAAGCCCAGCGGGAAGTTATGCAATTTTTGACGGCAGAAGATGTTAGTGGAGCCGAAATATATCGTCGTATGAAGGATGTGTAACAGAATGAGTGTCAGTCGCGGTGTACAGTGTTCCGCTGGTGTAGTGAATTTCGTAAAGAACGTGTGAGCACGGAGGACATGCCGTGACCTGGCCAAGCACACGTGACCATAACCATAGAATCAATTGATACCGTGGACAACCTTGTGAAGGAGAACTACAGAATCACCACCCGCGAGTAAGGGAATTGTTGACATCATTCTCCATCGCCGATTGGGATACAGCAAGGCTTGCGCACAATGGGTCCCCAAGCATCTCTAGGAGGAGCAGAAGACTCGGCGAATGGGTGCTTGCCTGGAGCATCTGCATCATTACCACGCAGAGGGGAAACAGTTTCTTTCCAAGATTGTGGCCGCAGATGAAACTTGGTGACTCCACTTCGATCCGGCCACAAAACGGATGAGTATGGAATGGCGGCATCCCAACTCTCCATGCCTCCAAAAAGCTCAGTCGTCCTTAAGAGCTGGAAAAGTGATGCTCACCGTTTTCTTCGATGAGAATGGTTCATTGCTATTGGATTGGCTGGACGCAGGCAGTACGGTCAAGACAACCATATACTGCAATACGTTACGCAACCTCAAAGCGGTCATCACGTGTAAGCGACCCGGTATGTTGTCAAATGGGGTTACTCTGCTGCACGACAACGCACTACCACATGTGGCGACAGTGCGCCAAGATTTGTTGCGGAGCTTCCGCTGGGAGGTTCTCGACCATCCCCCTTATAGCCCTGATCTGTCGCTTTGCGACTACCGCATCTTCGCGCCACTGAAAAAAGCTCCCAAGGGCCGCTGGTTCGCTAACGACGCTGAGGTCCGGAACGCTGTTGAAGACTGGTTCCACAGCCAACCACGGACGTTCTTCGCTCAGGGCATCCACAATCTCGTGCCGCGCTGAGACACTTGCTTGAACCGACAAGACGACTATGTGTCGCGGGTATGTAGCCCATGTATCACTCTTACTTCCTGTATGTTCACATATTTCAACCTATAAACCTTTACGGCAAAAAACCGATAGTCTCAGTTTCATTTGGTCGACCCTTATATTTTATTTTTGCTAAGTCAAAATTATTAGTGGTCCCCGGGTTACGATCCTTCGACTTACGCACAGACCGTAGTTACGAACCAAAAACCTAATATATATTAAAAATTCGAGTTACATATAATGGTTCGTAATAAGAGACGGGCGCTACTTTGCGACGCGTATTAAACCATTGCGCGTCTGCAGCGGTTCGTCGGCTCGTGGTCCAAAAGTAGGACAAAAACTTCGTTCTTTTCAGTCGGACCACGTTGCTGTTAACAGTGTCTCGTGTGTGTTACTGTATTTGGTTCTAATTTGCTTTGTTTTTACCCTCGTAACCAAGACACCTAAGCATAAACGTGATGCAATTGCGGATGATGCATGAAAGAAAAGGAAAAAGATCACGATTGAAACAAAACTGGAAATGCCAAAGTGATCGGGAAAAGGTGAAACGCCAACGAACATAGAAAAGGCGTTAAGCTACATTAAGTCAACGACCGGGACAATTTTACATAACAAAGCGAAAATAATGGAGCATGTGAAGGCTGTGTCCCGATGAAATCTACAATTATCACTAAGTAATGCAGTGGTTTATTCATCGAAATGGAAAGGCTTTTAGTAATATGGTTCTTCTTCTTGGTTATTCAGTCCAAGGACTGGTTGTTTAGTAGATGTACTCTCTCTCTCTATTCCTCTCTATTCTCCGCCGTTTTTTTCAAGTCATAGTATGTCCTAGTATTGGTGTCTTAGAGTGATTGTGCCACAAAACCATTCCTTGGCCGTCCTCTTCCTCTCTTGCCTTGAATTTTCCCTTCCAAAACTTTCAGAATCGGGCCTCCATGGTGCAAGGCGTGTCCCATCAATAGCATTCTTCTTCTTTTTAACATGTTGATCAGATTCCTGGGTTCTCCCACTCTTTTATTAGTATTTCTATCGAGCCAGCTTATTCTCTCCGTTCTTTTATAGCTCCACATCTCAAACGCCTCCAGCCTTTCCACTTCCCCCTTGGTCAATGTCCATGTCTCAGAACCGTAGAGAGCTACTGGCCAAACATATGACTTTAAAATTCTATATTTGTGGCTGTCAGTAGTCTTTGATTCTCTCTAAAAACCGATTTTGCCATCCCCAGTCTCATTCTAATTTCCTTTTCACATCTCGCACCTTCGGTAATAATTTGACCCAAATACCGGCGGAATGATTTAACTTGTTCGATGGATTGATATGGTTAGATGATCAATTATTTCTCTTGTGGTTGACTTTCGCGGCCATAGCCGGTGAGCAAAAGGTATAGGTATTCATCTCAAACCTGGAAATTTAGGAATTTGCTAGTGATATGGCAGGTTCGTAGAGTGACTGCCTTTTAGATTGGGTGAAGCCGTCTCTGTGGCAATCCTAATTCTTCGAGATTTTCCAGAAAGTTATTTGGTACTAGTGCAGTTACCGAAATGACAACAGGTACGATGTGTGTCATGTTTGTTTCCAGATAATTTGGATTTCCACTCGCAGGTTCTCATATTTCGAGATTTTCTCAGATACTATTGTTCGGAAGTTTTCCGTATAAGTGGAACCGCTACATCTGTCAGTTATGTCTTCTTTAGTTTTTTGTGTCTACAGTTACCATGTCAGGTCGATTGTGGTCAATGGTCTTGTCTGTGATGATAGGTTTGTCCCATTACATGATGTAATTCTGATTTTAGAGAATAGGTTCTGGTTGGTTCTTGTAATAAGGTGGGTTATAGCCTTGGATAAGGCCATATTTAACTCCAAGCTCTTGATGCAGGATTTTGGCAATCTGGTCGTGTCTGTTAAGGTACTGTTTTGAAGCAAAAACAGAGAGGCCTGCTAAAATGTGTTCTATGGTTTCATTGGCTTTTCTACACATATTCTAAAGGTGTCATCATCTGCAACTTTTATTATGTGTTTCTTGTAGTTCTGGTTTACGACAATGCGGTCTTGTATCCCAATGAAGAATCCCTCGGTATACTGATAAAGCTGAACTTTTTTAGGTATGATAGTGAGGAGTTTTTGTCAATGTTTTCCAGATATGAATACTTTGGTTGTTTACCGTGCAGAATTTTGCTTTTTCGTTATTATTATTATTATTATGTCAAAGGTGTTTTAGTATACCTGGAAGTGTTTCTTTAATGATTTTTATGCATAGAAAGGAGGTTCTCTGTATACTATATGTACTAAGACACACATTTGACAACCTGACGTTAGATACAAACCGTACCTAACTGTTCCGGCTTACGTACAAATTCAACTTAAAGACAGACTTATTAACGGAACTCGTTCGTAATCCAGGGACTGCATGTACTTTTTTCTGCTCTTTTTTACCCAGCTCGCAAGGGCGCAAATATAAAAGACGTATTGTACCCTTATCAGCTATAACGAACAAGTTTGTCCACGCCGGGCATTGAAACCAGATCCCCCTCACTCCGGAGTAAGTCGCTCTCCCAACTGAGCTACGCTGACAGAATGTATCGCTGCAGATTTGTGTAGTACGTCACACAGCATACTCATATAAATGTACTATTTCACATTTCTCCTGTAAAAACACTTTCCAATCAGGGGACCCACCGCAATCCTATTACTTAGTCCTTCGAATTATATAATGGAATGTGAGACAATTGCTAAACCTAAAGAAATTATCTTATTTATGTGCTTCGTGATGCTGATCACGGAACTAAGGGAGCCTTCTCTTCCTTTCTGGACTCTCTACTTGTCCAAGTCCGTGCCTCTATCCAGCAGACCAAAACGGAAGCTTTTGCCTCTTTCCAGAAGGAAACTGATGAGAAATTCAATTCTTTTTTCAAGACTGAACGTTTTGAGTAGCGGGCTGCGAATACCATTTGTCACCATGCCAAGGAGGCGCTTTCCGGAACATCTCATTTCTCACCCGGAAATTTTATCTCGGGGTCGCAAGACATTTGCCTCTGCAGTAACTGTACAGTCTTCTTCTGTAGAACCAATTCTAATCTGTGCCCCCCACATCACAAAGTAACTCGTCGGAAAAGACCTGCGTTGAAGAGAAAGCAGCGCTTTTCTCAGCCTCCCACTCAGTCCAGTACCCCTGCTAAATCTCCACTAGTTTCTCGTCTTGCGGGACCTATGGAACAATCTGGAAAACCATCCTCTGAAACATTTTTCAAGTGCATCTTAAGAGGACTTCTCTGGATAGTGCCTCAATTCTCTCAAGGCACTGGGTGTTTCTTGAATCCGGGTCTTCAGGATGAGGCATTCCGCCAGCCGGGGTTTTACGGGGTTTTCTATCTTACGTAGGCCATACTGAAGGTAATGAGCAAAGCTGCATTACAGAGGCAGATTGCGCATTGGAAGGACGATAGTTCGTGGACAGGTAGTGCCATCTCTCGTTGCGGTTATGAATCCCAAATGACGTCACCAGTGTCAGTCATGTGACTAAACAAACGCCAGAAAAGATGGCTGACAGTGATACATCGTTCCGTCAGTGTGCTGGGATTCATTTCCTTGTGAAAGAGGAAGTTCCGGCTCTCGATATTCGCAGTAGGCTTCAGCGTTCATACGGAGATGCACGTATGGATGTCAGCTGTGTGAGAAGATGTGTGAAGCATTTTAAAAACGGTTTCATAGATATCAACAATCAGGCGGCTCGTAGTGGCCGCCGTCAAACAGCTTCTACGAAACACATCAAGGAAAGGGTTGATGCCTTAATTCGGGATGGCAGACGTGTGACGGTGAAGGAAATTGCGGCGAACTTGGTTATAGGACACAGTGCAGTGCAGAAAATGATCAGCAGATTGGGATACAGGAAAATTTGTGCCCACTGTGTCCCACGTTCCCTGACAAGCACAAAGGCCTGCGCAAAAACGACTCGTCACAACTGCTGGAGCGGTATCGAAATGAAGGGGCCAATTTTTTGCACAGTATTGTGACATGTGACAAAAGTTGATTCCACCATTTCGAACCTGAAGCACAATGCCAAAGCAGAGAATGGCATCATCTCCATTCACCAAGCAGAAACTCAGGTAGCACAGCCTTGCAATTTAACGTAGGCCCAACTATGAGACACTGTCTTCTATTCCTAAAAGGCGGTGGCTCAGTGTTGCGGGTTCAAAATCGTATTTATTAAAGGTAGGATACAGGAGACGGACTGTACCAGGCGTCTCAGAATCAACTAAAAGATATATTAGGAATGTAACAAAAGTCTTAAACTATGTACAGTTAGCACAATGCAGGTAACATCGAATACAAAGCGACGAGGGACAGACAAAAGTACACGTAGTGAGGAGTTCATATGCAAAACACAATAGTACAAAATGTCATGTAGGTCGGAAATTAAAGTCCACCTACCGTGAGGTGTAATGAAGACGGCGAACAGGCGAACCGTGAAGCAGCCGGAGACCAGGTGGAGGAGAACAGGCTCTCACGTCTTTGAGCGACGGCAACGTGATACTCCAGTCGGAGACGAGATAGGAGACGTGCACGAAAGTGTCGCAGTAGTAGCTTTATGTGCGGTAAGAGGAGTGGAGATGGCACGACACTCTTGATGGAATATATCGATGACGTGCTTCACAAGTATAAAGATGTAAGGGCAGACCGGTGGTAAGTTGGCCGCTGGAGAAACCCGCAGGAAAAGCGTACGCTATACACCAAAGGTGAGGTCCACCGCAGTGGAGCGTTGTGCAATGGAGAAAGCAGGATTAAAGAGCGACAGCAAGACGATGCCATGCAGGTAAACAGGAGAAACATCAGCCTCCCGGGAGCAAAAGGGGCATAAAGGTGTAACAAGAAGAGTCATGCGGTGGAGGAGGGAGGGGACCGGAAGACGGTTATGAAGGAAAAGCCAATGTGTGTTGATTTCGAGCGGTGCATAGAGGGGAGAGAGAGCAGCGAACCACACAGCAGAGGTGGAGGAAGGAGAGACGCCTAGAATGGGAAAGGGAATAGGAGAGCGGGACGTAGAAAGAAATCGGTAAAGAACCGACGTCGGCATCGAGGAGAGAGGAAGAACCGAGCCGGGAACAGGTAAGAAAAAGGATAGAGGGAGGGATAGGCCAGAGAGAGAGAGGCAAATGTAGGAAACCAAGAGATAATAGCGGAAAGAAGGGAGTCGTAGGCATAACGAGAGGAGCGGGAAGAAAGAAGAGCAGGAGGGACGCTAGAAAAGGGCCGCCAGGAAAGGTCAGGAGCAGTGAGGTCGCGGACGGTAACAACTCCAGTACGGAGCTAGGAAGGAAACGAGAAGCACGAGAGATGGGGAGAACGCAGAACAGAAGAGAAGAAGAGGGGTTCAGCAAGGAGCTCAGTGGTGGAAACTGGCAGAGAGTGGGAGAGGGGAAGGGAACGGAACAGAGAAAGAGCCTCGTGATAAGCAGGGGGAAGGCGAGAAGGAAGGAGAGGGCAGTGGTCCATGAGAAGCAGGGAAAGGAAAGGGATGTTAGGATTGCGGGGGATGACGATGACATCCCGTGCAGTGACAGCGTCGGGTACAGATGATGTTATGAGGCGAAGAAACGTGGTAATGCGAGAAGCCTGGTAGTATAGCTGCACATCGATGAGACCTATGTCGCCTAGAGCCGGAGGTTGGCATTGCCGGGAGACCCCGACTCAGTGATGGCTGGTCCAAATGAGAGATGTGAGGCAGCGTGATAATGTCTTGAAGGCGGGAGATGGGAGACTTGACCGCTAGCCAGGAGTGAGTTCAGAGAGATAGCAGCTGGGTGCGGGCAAGGCGGGCCCGTTGAAGAAATGAAGAACAGAACTGGGCACGTCGCCATGAAGCAGTCGACCGAAGCAGGCGTGGATGGATGGCTCAGTGTTGGGCCTACTTAAAATTGTAAGACTGTGTTTCCGGGGAAGAAGCCTGAGACAGTTCAGTCAGCGGCAAAGGTTATAGGAACTGTCTTTTCGGAAGCAGATGGGTGCATTCCGTTTAATTTTTTAGAGCCTGGACAAACCGTAAATGCAGCTCGTTATGTCCAAACATCAGAAAAGCAAGCTTCGCCTTCTATTGTGTGATAAACGTCCGGGAAAGAAAGTCATCCTCCAGCACGAGAACGCTAGGCCCCACTTTGCTCGTTTGTCCTCGGAAAAAACCCCAACAGAAATGCGGATGGGAAATTTTACCTCACCTTGCTCATAGTCCAGATCTGGCACCCTCCGACTATCATCTTTTTAGATTCCTAAACTACCAGATGCGTGACTAAAACTACCTGAGCGCAGAAGCAATACAGCAAACTGTACGTCGATGTCTTCGTGCAACTGTAACAGAATTTTTCTGCAAGGGTATTTTTAAACTGCCAGAACGATAGGAAAAGGTTTCCAAAGAAACAGGAATTTCGTAGAATAATTGTTTAAGGTGTCGTACTTATTTTTTCAATCATTACAACTCGCAAATTTTAAAACATTGTTACTCATTAATTTCAGTATAGCTCTCGTATGCTGTACAACCCCTAAAACCCCACGAATATTTGAGTTACTTGGGTCTGTCATAGTGATTCAAAAATTTGTAAACTCTGTGCCCTGGCGAAATGTCTCTAAGACTCACAGCACACAAGCTTCTACTTTTAAGTACACCGTGTGCAGGACGTCCAGAAGAGACCCATAACGACGTATTAGGAGGAGTTATGTTTCTACTTCCTCCGATCAGGATGACACAGATGCATTTAACAAATAGGAGAAACTCCTTTCTGACAGTAAGCGATGCCGCTGATCTCGCTTACTGCGTTGCTAGGTGCGTTCCAGACGAAGGGATAGGAGAGCCACGTTCGAAATTTGGCTTTTATTTGTCTACGTTTTTATTTCTCACTCCCTGCAAAATTGGTGGTGTATAGCTGCTTGTACTGTATATGAAGACGTGCAGTTGTTGTCGATGAAATGTGGGATTTTGAAGACTTATGCATTTGGCAGGTAATTTAGGGACGAACACATCACGCGATGTTACTTCTCAGGTAGGATAGCCTTGCAATTTAACGTAGACCCAATACTGAGTCACCTTCTTGTATTCCTGAAAGACGGTGGCTAAGTGTTGGGCTTACGTTAAATTGCAAGGTTGTACTACCTGTGTTGTGATATGTAAATTTAAAACTTCAAGACTGCTTCCCATGAAGCACTGATCATTTTTTCATCAGTGGCATCAGTTCGAAAGGGATTGTGCTACAGTGAAGAAGACGATGGATCACAGCCAGATTCCTGTCATTTTATTTTTATTTTAGGTTTAACGACCACCATGAGCAGTCCCCCGTCCCTAAATTACGGCCACTGGTTCCAGGGAAGGGAAAGAGCCAGTGCCGTAAGACAAAAACAACATCCATGACTCACCGGGATTCGAACCCGGACCACTTTCGGACGAATGATCAGAGGCCATCGCTTAGACCACTGCGCCACCGGGGCGGTCAAAATCACTTAACCAGAGACAGATGGAAATTTATTGTGAATATTGATGAAGCATAGATTTACTTCAAGGACTGGAGCAAAAAAGGACGGCGCCCCGGTGGCGCAGTGGTCTAAGCGATGGCTTATGATCATTCGTCCGTAAGGGGTCCGGGTTCGAATCCCGGTGAGGCATGGATATTGTGTTTGTCTTACGGCACTGGCTCTTTCCCTTTCCTGGACCCAGTGACCCTAAATTAGGGACGGGCGACTGCTTATAGCCCATTGAGTTGCTCACGGTGGTCGTTAAACCTCCAATAAAAAAAAAAAAAAAGACCACTGCGCCACCGGGGCGGTCAAAATCACTTAACCAGAGACAGATGGAAATTTATTGTGAATATTGATGAAGCATAGATTTACTTCAAGGACTGGAACAAAAAAGGACGGAGCCCCGGTGGCGCAGTGGTCTAAGCGATGGCTTCTAACCATTCGTCCGAAAGCGGGTCCGGGTTTGAATTCCGGTGAGGCGTGGATGTTGTGTTTGTCTTAAGGCACTGTCTCTCTACCTTCCCTGGAACCAGTGGCTCTAAATTAGGAACGGGCGACTGCTTATAGCCCATTGAGTTGTTCACGATGGTCGTTAAACCTCCAATAGCCGCCCCGGTGGCGCAGTGGTCTAAGGCGTTGGCCTCTGATCATTCGTCCGAAGGGTCCGGGTTCGAATCCCGGTGAGGCATGGATGTTGTGTTTGTCTTACGGCACTGGCTCTCTCCCTTCCCTGGAACCAGTGACCCTAAATTAGGGACGGGCGACTGCTTATAGCCCATTGAGTTGCTCACGGTGGTCGTTAAACCTCCAATAAAAAAAAAAAAGACCACTGCGCCACCGGGGCGGTCAAAATCACTTAACCAGAGACAGATGGAAATTTATTGTGAATATTGATGAAGCATAGATTTACTTCAAGGACTGGAACAAAAAAGGACGGAGCCCCGGTGGCGCAGTGGTCTAAGCGATGGCTTCTAACCATTCGTCCGAAAGCGGGTCCGGGTTTGAATTCCGGTGAGGCGTGGATGTTGTGTTTGTCTTAAGGCACTGTCTCTCTACCTTCCCTGGAACCAGTGGCTCTAAATTAGGAACGGGCGACTGCTTATAGCGCATTGAGTTGCTCACGGTGGTCGTTAAACCTCCAATAAAAAAAAAAAAAGACCACTGCGCCACCGGGGCGGTCAAAATCACTTAACCAGAGACAGATGGAAATTTATTGTGAATATTGATGAAGCATAGATTTACTTCAAGGACTGGAACAAAAAAGGACGGAGCCCCGGTGGCGCAGTGGTCTAAGCGATGGCTTCTAACCATTCGTCCGAAAGCGGGTCCGGGTTTGAATTCCGGTGAGGCGTGGATGTTGTGTTTGTCTTAAGGCACTGTCTCTCTACCTTCCCTGGAACCAGTGGCTCTAAATTAGGAACGGGCGACTGCTTATAGCCCATTGAGTTGTTCACGATGGTCGTTAAACCTCCAATAGCCGCCCCGGTGGCGCAGTGGTCTAAGGCGTTGGCCTCTGATCATTCGTCCGAAGGGTCCGGGTTCGAATCCCGGTGAGGCATGGATGTTGTGTTTGTCTTACGGCACTGGCTCTCTCCCTTCCCTGGAACCAGTGACCCTAAATTAGGGACGGGCGACTGCTTATAGCCCATTGAGTTGCTCACGGTGGTCGTTAAACCTCCAATAAAAAAAAAAAAAAGACCACTGCGCCACCGGGGCGGTCAAAATCACTTAACCAGAGACAGATGGAAATTTATTGTGAATATTGATGAAGCATAGATTTACTTCAAGGACTGGAACAAAAAGGACGGAGCCCCGGTGGCGCAGTGGTCTAAGCGATGGCTTCTAACCATTCGTCCGAAAGCGGGTCCGGGTTTGAATTCCGGTGAGGCGTGGATGTTGTGTTTGTCTTAAGGCACTGTCTCTCTACCTTCCCTGGAACCAGTGGCTCTAAATTAGGAACGGGCGACTGCTTATAGCGCATTGAGTTGTTCACGATGGTCGTTAAACCTCCAATAGCCGCCCCGGTGGCGCAGTGGTCTAAGGCGTTGGCCTCTGATCATTCGTCCGAAGGGTCCGGGTTCGAATCCCGGTGAGGCATGGATGTTGTGTTTGTCTTACGGCACTGGCTCTCTCCCTTCCCTGGAACCAGTGACCCTAAATTAGGGACGGGCGACTGCTTATAGCCCATTGAGTTGCTCACGGTGGTAGTTAAACCTCCAATCAAAAAAAAAAAAAAAAAAACCTCCAATAATAAAAAAAGGACGATTTATAGTATGGCAAAAGAGCAGAAAAAGACTTACAAATTTGGTTCCAAGAATCCAAAGAAAGTTTCAGTAAAGGATTCATGATTATTGCTGGTGTCTCGTACAATGGGAAATTAAAGTTACGAAAAGCTAAAAAGAATGTTACAATCAATTCTACATATTACCAAAATAATGTTTTATCTGCTATATTTAAAGTGGAAATACCATTCTTTTACCCATAGAGCTTTCAAAAAGTAGAGCTTCAGAAGATAAGGCTACCAGTCATACATCCAAATCTACCATTCTATTACTTTAAAAAATTAAAAAAGAAACGTGTATCAAGTCTATACGTTTGCTCACACTCATTTATATCACCAAGGGACGATAGTTCATTGGTGACATGAAGACTGCTAAAAGAGCGCTTTCTAAACGAAGACCTAAAACAATAATTGGACTATGGAAAGCAGTGGGCCACCCCCGGTGGCGCAGTGGTCTAAGCGCTGGTTAATGATCATTAGTCCGTGGAGGGTCCGAGTTCGAATCCCGGTTAAACATGGATGTTGTGCTTGTCTTACAGCCCTGGGCTCATCTCTTCCCTGGAATCAGTGACCCTAAATTAGGAACGAGTGACTTCTTATAGCCTATTAAGTTGCTCACGGTGGTCGTTTTTTTTATTGGACGTTTAACGACCACTGTGAACAATTGAATGGGCTATAAGCAGTTGCCCGTCCCTAATTTAGGGTCACTGGTTCCAGGGAAGGGAGAGAGCCAGTTCTGTAAGACAAACACGACACCCATGCTTCACCGGTATTTGAACCCGGACCCCTTCACGGACGAATGATCAGAGGCCATCGCTGACTGACTGCGAATGATCGCTGAAGGACGGGCCATTTACCATAAAACATTCTGTACGATCTTAAAAGAGGAACTCATAGTGAATGATCTTGACTGACCGCGAATGATCGCTGAGGAACTGAGTATTCATCATGAAACAGTCTGCACGAATTTAAAAGAGTTCATAGCAAATGATCGTCGACTGACTGTGCTAATGATTTCTGAGGAACTGGGTATTTATCATGAAACAGTCAGTACGATTTTAAGAGAGGATGGAAGGAAGCCCATGATTTCTTCAAGATTTGTCCTACTTCTAGTGACCACGAGCATTTGCCGCGTTTATTGATTTACAGTATTCACCTGATCTGAGACCGTATGATTTTCGTTTCACGGCTGAAATTACCACTGAAAAGGGAAGAGAATTGCGAACATTTCGGACAATCAACAGAACTTAGCGGCATAGCTGCAGCCGATTACAAAGGAGTATTTTAACCATAGATACCAGTAGTTATAGAAACGATAGCAAATGATAGCTGAGGAGCTGCGTCTTATTCATGAAAGAGTCCGTACGATTTTAAAAGAGGATAGGGAGAAGGGCAAGATCTCTTCAAGTTTTGCTCAATATCTAATCACGAGCAGTTGCTGAGTTGAATCACTCACTGCATTCCCTTGATAACGGCTAACTACTTTTTGTTCCCCCCGACTGAAATTAGAGCTGAAAGGGAAGAGGTTTCCGGACATCAATTAGGGTGTCCGACGGGGAAATTTTGAAAGGCGGTAAAATAAGTTTTCTTAAATGTCATCCATTGTTCATTTTTACCGTGCATTCACCAAACTTCAATGGCACGCTATTTAAACTTGTAGCATACTTTGAAATTTGATATACGAGGTGTGAAAATTTAATTCCCGGAGTGGTCACGTAGTGTCGCTCTAATGACGATGCGAGCAGAATCACGTGCCTATGCATGTTTGGACATGTTTCAAGTAGTGCATGTGTTGCCCGCAGACCAGTAGAGGCATTCGTGAGTGAGCAGTAACGAAAGCAATGCAAATATGTGTGTGAAGGAACAGTTTCCTAGTGTCGCCCTTGTGGCGATGCGGGCAGAATCACGTGCCTATGTGTGTCTATTTTAAGTAGTGAGCCGCAAACCAGTAGAGGCATTCGTGAGTGAGCAGTAACGAAAGCAATGCAAATATGTGTGTGAAGGAACAGTTTCCTAGTGTCGCCCTTGTGGCGATGCGGGCAGAATCACGTGCCTATGTGTGTCTATTTTAAGTAGTGAGCCGCAAACCAGTACAGCCATTTGTTCGTGAGCAGTTGCGAAAGCAAATCAGGTCTGTATGTAAAGGAAAGGTCGCCATGTGTCGCCTATGTGGCGATGCGGGCAGAATCACGCGCCTATGTGTGTCTGGACATGTTTCACGTAGTGCATGCGTTGACCGCAGACCAATAAAACCATTCGCGAGTGAGCAGTTGCGAAAGCAAAGCAGGTCTGTTTGTGAAGGAACGGTGGCGTAGTGCCCTTGGGGCGATGCTTGTAGAATCTCGTGCCCATGCGTATCTGGACATGTTTTAAGTAGTGAACCGCTGACCAGGAGCGCCATTCGTGAGTGAGCAGTTGCGAAAGCAATGCAAGTCTGTGTGTGAAATAACGGGCGCCTAGTGTCGCCCATATGGCGATGAGGGCGGAATCACGTGCTTCTCCGTGCTTGGCCATGTTTCAAGTAGTGCATGCGTTAACCGCAGACCGGTTGAGTCATTCGTGAGTGAGCAGTTGCGAAATCAATGCCCGCCTGTGTGTAAAGAATGGGTCGCCTAGTCTCGCCCTTGTGGCGATGCGGGAAGATTTACGTGCCTATGCGTGTCTGGACATGTTTCAAGTAGTGCATGCGCTAACCGCAGACCAGTAGAACCATTCGTGAGTGAATATTTACGAAACCAATGCAAGTGTATGTGTGAAGGAACGATTGCGTAGTGTCGCCCTTGTGGCGATGGGGGCAAAATCTCGTGCCTATGCGTGTCTGGATATGTTTAAAGTAGTGCATGCGTTGACCGCAGACCAGTAGAGCCATTCGTGAGTGAGCAGTTGCGAAACCAATGCAAGTCTGTGTGTGAAGGAACACAGACTTGCATATTGTCTCCATTGTGGCGATACGGGCAGAATCACGTGCCTATGTGTGTCTGGACATGTTTCAAGTAGTGCATACCTTAACCGCAGACCCGTAGAGTCACAATGGAGACAATAGACTTGCCTATTGTCTCCATTGTGGCGATACGGGCAGAATCACGTGCCTATGCGTGTCTGGACATGTTTCAAGTAGTGCATACCTTAACCGCAGACCCGTAGAGTCATTCGTGAGTGAGCAGCCGCGGAAGTAATGCAAGTCTGTGTGTGAGCTTTGAGGTAAAAATGAGTGATAGAAATTTAGCGCTGCCGATTAACATGGAATTCTGTCTGAAGATCGGTAAAAGTACTACTAAAACGTTAGAGCTATTGAAAGTGGCGATGGTGAGGATGCTATGAAAAAGCTCCTTGAGTGGAATAAAAGTAGAAAAAAAGCACACGTGTACCGCTCGTAGTCCACGACTGTGCTTGTGTGTTTTTTTCGGTCAGTTCATCACGAATTCATTGAACAAGGACAAACAGTGACTGAACAATGCTATTTAGAGGTGTTGAAAAAGTTGTGGGATTCTGTTGGAAGGAAAAAAGCTGAACTGTGGCTTAACAATGCCCCAAGCCAAGGTGCGCTCAGTGTTTGCCACTTACTGCTTAAGAAATCAATTACAAAATTAGATCATCCACATTATTCACCTGACTTTAGACCCTTCTGATTTCTAGCTCTTCTCAAAAATTAAAACTGTCATGAAAGAACGAAGGTTTTCAGAAATGTCTGACATCCAGAGTAATGTGGCAAAGGAACTCAAGAGTATTTCAGAAACAGAGTTGCAGGTATGTTTCCAGCAATGGCAACAGCGTCTAACTATATGCATAGCTGCTAAAGGGGATTACTTCGAAGGTGACAAAGGAACTCAAGAGTATTCCACAAACAGAGTTCCAGGTATGTTTCCAGCAATGGCAACAGCGTCTAACTAAATGCATAGCTGCTAAAAGGGATTACTTCGAAGGTGACAAAGGAACTCAAGAGTATTCCAGAAACAGAGTTGCAGGTATGTTTCCAGCAATGGCAACAGCGTCTAACTAAATGCATAGCTGCTAAAGGGGATTACTTCGAAAGTGACAAAGGAACTGAAGAGTATTCCAGAAACAGAGTTCCAGGTATGTTTCCAGCAATGGCAACAGAGTCTAACTAAAGGCATAGCTGCTAAAGGGGATTACTTCGAAAGTGACAAAGGAACTCAAGAGTATTCCAGAAACAGAGTTCCAGGTATGTTTCCAGCAATGGCAACAGCGTCTAACTAAATGCATAGCTGCTAAAGGGGATTACTTCGAAAGTGACAAAGGAACTCAAGAGTATTCCAGAAACAGAGTTGCAGGTATGTTTCCAGCAATGGCAACAGAGTCTAACTAAAGGCATAGCTGCTAAAGGGGATTACTTCGAAAGTGACAAAGGAACTGAAGAGTATTCCAGAAACAGAGTTCCAGGTATGTTTCCAGCAATGGCAACAGAGTCTAACTAAAGGCATAGCTGCTAAAGGGGATTACTTCGAAAGTGACAAAGGAACTCAAGAGTATTCCAGAAACAGAGTTCTAGGTATGTTTCCAGTAATGGCAACAGCGTCTAACTAAACGCATAGCTGCTAAAAGGGATTACTTCGAAGGTGACAAAGGAACTCAAGGGTATTCCAGAAACAGAGTTGCAGGTATGTTTCCAGCAATGGCAACAGCGTCTAACTAAATGCATAGCTGCTAAAAGGGATTGCTTCGAAGGTGACAAAGAAACTCAAGAGTATTCCAGAAACAGAGTTCCAGGTATGTTTCCAGCAATGGCAACAGAGTCTAACTAAAGGCATAGCTGCTAAAGGGGATTACTTCGAAAGTGACAAAGGAACTCAAGAGTATTCCAGAAACAGAGTTGCAGGTATGTTTCCAGCAATGGCAACAGCGTCTAACTAAAGGCATAGCTGCTACAGGGGATTACTTCGAAAGTGACAAAGGAACTCAAGAGTATTCCAGAAACAGAGTTGCAGGTATGTTTCCAGCAATGGCAACAGCGTCTAACTAAAGGCATAGCTGCTAAAGGGGATTACTTCGAAAGTGACAAAGGAACTCAAGAGTATTCCAGAAACAGAGTTCCAGGTATGTTTCCAGCAATGGCAACAGCGTCTAACTAAAGGCATAGCTGCTAAAGGGGATTACTTCGAAGGTGACAAAGGAACTCAAGAGTATTCTAGAAACAGAGTTCCAGGTATGTTTCCAATAATAGCAACAGCGTCTAACTAAATGCATAGCTGCGGAAGGGGATTACTTGGAAGGTGACAAAGGAACTCAAGAGAATTCCAGAAACAGAGTTCCAGGTATGTTTCCAGCAATGGCAACAGCGTCTAACTAAACGCATAGCTGCTAAAGGGGATTACTTCGAAGGTGACAAAGAAACTCAAGAGTATTCCAGAAACAGAGTTCCAGGTATGTTTCCAGCAATGGCAACAGCGTCTATCTAAATGCATAGCTGAGGGAGGGGATTACTTCCAGGATTACGGTAGGCTCTAGTGCAGAGGTACGCACACATTTTTTCTACAGGTGCATTCTTGAAATTAAATTGTCACACCTGGTAAATTGGCTAAATATTTTTTAACTATGCCCATTTTTTAAAGTTTTAAGCGACCAGAACTGTAAAAGCCAAAGCTGTAAAGAATGTGTCCACGTTTCATAATACTTTGATTGATATTTCTATTCAGATTCCCTGTCTTGTGTGCATCATGTTTGATCCTATCGCGATGCAGAAATAAACAGAGGATCATTTTTTGTTTAATACGACGCAAAAAGTATTGCTTAAAGTAAAACTATCCGCACGTGTCTTCGTACTTTAAGAACACTTTCAGGTAAGTAAGAGGATTTGTAATAGATGAGTTCAACCTTGGAACATGATATGCATGCTTTTTTGCAAGTTGTTGCGCAAAAATGGTGGTAAACATGAGAGTTTTTCAGTTATCCCTTTTCTTAAAGGGAAGACAAAAACATAAAAGCCAAGGAAATACTTTGTTTGAGGAATAATGGAAATCTCTTTTCCTGCTGAAAGTACTTTGATATTCGTGTTTTGCTAATCGCTTTTAAGGATGTCGTAATGCTATCTGAATAACGTATGCAAGAAAGTGATACACTAGGTAGAATAGTAAAATATTCTTTAGCCAATTTAAAGAGAAGGTCGCCTCATTAAAATGTTGCTTATTTCATACATAAAAGCAGAGGAACTATTTACCAGGAAGCGGAAAGTGAAAGTGAAAAACTAGAAGGGCTGTACACTCCCTTTTAATTCTCAGAACTCAAACATTTTGGTGAACTTCGAAACCGGGGATTGGGGAGGCGTTGTCTCTTATCAAAAGAAAATATTTTTTTTATTTCTCCTTAAAAATGGCGTCGATAATACTTTCGTTTTCGATTCAGACCCTCCCCCAAATCTTTAGAATTTTACTCTGAAAACAACTCGCCTTTACTGGAGATGAAATTGATATAGTCCCTTATAAAAATCAATATATCAAAATATAACGCAGGTAATTCAACTTGACGGCACGGACCCGAATATTTTCATTTCGAAAAATGATGAAACTAATCGATATGTATAAAATTGAACGTTTGTTTGTTTGTATGTGCGCTATACAAATCTACGGTTTTCAATTTAGAACCACCACATTTGGTATACTATCTCATGGTACCCTAACTTAGACCGTAGACAATTTTTGGAAGAGGCTGGAGCCTAGTGTCGGTCGGAGCCCGGAGTCAAGGGGCACCCACACACACTTTCCGTAAAATCTACAGTTTTCAATTTAAGAACCACCAAAGTTGGTATACTATCTCATGGTACCCTAACTTAGACCGCAGACAGTTTTTGGAAGAGGCTGGAGCCCAGTGTCGGTCGGAGCATGGAGTCAAGTGGCCCCCACACACACTATCCGTAAAATCTACAGTTTTCAATTTAGAACCACCAAATTTGGTATACTATCTCATGGTACCCTAACTTAGACCGTAGACAATTTTTGGAAGAGGCTGGAGCCCAGTGTCGGTCGGAGCCCGGAGTCAAGGGGCACCCACACACACTTTCCGTAAAATCTACAGTTTTCAATTTAAGAACCACCAAAGTTGGTATACTATCTCATGGTACCCTAACTTAGACCGTAGACAGTTTTGTAAGAGGCTGTAGCCCAGTGTCGGTCGGAGCCCAGAGTCAAGGAAGTGTCGGAGCCCGGAGTCAAGGAAGTGTCGGAGCCCGGAGTCCACACACACTTTCCGTAAAATCTACAGTTTTCAATTTAGAACCACCAAAGTTGGTATACTATCTCATGGTACTCTAACTTAGTCCGTAGACGGTTTTTTGGATGGTGTCGTAGCCTGGGGTGGGGGGGGAGGGGCTGGGGGCAGGGCAAGGGGCTCCCATACACAATATTTGGAAAAAGTTTCATTTTTTACTTTTAAGAACTGCAGCAGAATTCAGAACTCCATTCCCTATCTAAGAATTAAGTTAGAGACCGTAGATAACAATACAGTGCAAAAATATCCATTTAATGGTGTATTAAAATCACAAATAAATAAACGCTAGCTTTCACCACCAACGGGCGGATTCATCAAGCAGAAATACAATGTAACGTAAATAGAGAGTTCCAGATATTCAAAATTCAAAACGGTATACAAAAAGATGATCAATGCCAATATGAAGTCGCATGCATGCAACATGACATAGGTACAATGCATTTCAGTGCCGCGGAATTCTCAGAAGCACACGCCGGATGTACGACAGTTCTAAGATGGATTTCCATTCCTCTTCCTTTCTTTTTTTGCTTCGTAAAAGAAAAAAAACTAAATCAATTTTTTTTTACTTTTATCAATTGGAGCCATCCCGGCTCCTTTTTGTTTTCTTTTTTGGAAGAAATATTACTGCAACAGCTAGTCATTGGCAGTGGCTGGCATTCATTTGGAGGAACCTTGCTTTTCACACGGACAACTCTACGTCGCCTGCTCAAGGGTTGGCTATCCTAAAAAACTACATTTTTGCTCCCAATGGAAAAAGTAAAAAATATTGTTCACCAAAAAGCAATAACCTAAATGAATTAAAATAAATTTACCGAAACATTACAGGAATATCTTTTTCATTCATTAACTTTCACCCGCTGAACTTGGTGATTCCACGAATAGTAATAATTACCCGGGAAATACCGGGTACCCTTGCTAGTGCCTAAATATACATGTAGGTTCTCATCGTTGGGTATGTACGTTGTGTCTTGGAAAGCTGTCGTTGGGTGAACCCGAAATTGATCATTTTAATCTATCTTTCCTTGAGATACAGAGGGGTTCAGAATACACCTTCTAATAATAATCTATGTATTAATATATTTGTACAACAAGAACAATTTCCGTTTCTAGGTGTAATGTACTACGACATTAAAAATTGCGAGTTTCTGTTGCCCCGGGCAGCTTCTTCAGGCTGAGGAACATGAACAACAACATAATCTGAAAAAGAAACTCAAACTTAAAAAACAAAATTGTAATATGGCGCGTGCGAAATTCGCGCTAACCAGAATTTTATCATGGCTCGCGCTGTAAGTGACGTTGCTGAATGTTGAGAATCTTGTGCCAAATAGGGGAGATGTCCGTGGTAACTTCAGTGTTCGACATATTGTCGCACGTTAAAATTTCAATAGATCCTCTGACGAGTGTAGCTCTGGGCCCATCGTAGGGAGCCAGCTTCCGCATGCTGCATCAAAGAGGCGCATGTTTCAAACCTCTAGCCTCTCTTCTATCGGTGGTATCGGACAAAAGTGAACTGGGCAATCAAGCAGGAGTATATGAGATTCCCTTGCAATTCCCAGACGCGTCAACGATGCGATATATAGGAATGACCAAACGGTCTTTCATAATCCGCCTGCTAGAGCACCAAAGAGACGTTAAAAAGATGTAGTCCACCACCGCTCTTGCCAGAGACAATACATAAAGAGGAGCCACTCCTCTTTGGAGCAGCATGCGGAGGCTGGCGCCCTACGATGGGCCCAGAGCTACAGCCGTCAGAGAATCTATTGAAATTTTAACGTGCGTCGAACACAGAAGTTTCCACGGACATCTCCCCTATTTGGCACTAGATTCTCAACATTCAGCAACGTCACTTACAGCGCGGGCCATGATAAAATTCTGGTTAGCGCGAATTTCGCATGCGCCATATTACAATTTTGTTTTGTAAGTTTGAGTTTCCTTTTCAGATTCTGATGTTGTTTATGTTCCTCATCCTGAAGAAGCTGCTCGTGACAGCGAAAGCTCGCAAATTTTAATGTCGTGGTATATTACACCTAGAAACGGAAATTATTCTTGTTGAACAAATATGTTAATAAATAGACTACCTTTCTTGATTTTGCCTTTCAAGCGGATGGTGTACCTGATGTTGTCCAGAAATTTTCTGCGTTCCTCAAATAGAAATGTTCACATTGCAACCGGGTTTTACAAAAGCTACGGCAAAGCAATTACTTTCCCCTCTCATCTTAGCATTAGAGACCATAAACCCGCCAAAGCTGATAAGCATGCTCTCTTCCCTTCCTGTATATCCTGCTTCATAACCCAAGGCATGATGGAAAATAACTAGTCCTCCTGACACGACATCATGATACTGGGTAGAAACAAGTGATTCATACATCATTCTCATTTCTTACGTTCGTCGCCATTGTAATAATCCTTTTAATACGTAATCATCCAGAAAGGTTCGTATCAACCATACTCCAAAAATAACCACTCTTAATAACAAAGCTAAGGAGAAAGCATCGCCTTCTGATGCGCAGGTTCACTCATTCCAGCAGCCTTCGGCTCACTTCTTAGAAAGCGGATATATTCATTCAAGCTGATTTCAGCCCATTTTGCTAACCACGAGTTAAATCGTTCCAGCTGGTTAAGGGGTTACTAGTCCAGAAGCAGCTGTTCACAATCTAATCTACAATTGATCAGCGTAGAAATCTTAAATTACGGGGAATAATAAATAAGGCTAGACAGGCACGGATCACTGAAGAGGTATTCAAATCTTGGACTGGGAACTCAAAATTCCAGGAGAGCTCACACAACCTAAAGGCTATTCCATCCTACCCTGGAAATGGTTTTGGTAATTTTGCATTTTGGAAATAGTTTTTTTTTGAAGCAGGTAATTAAATTTTCCTTTGAAAACACTCACGCACGAAGTTAAACACACGAGGAAAATAAAACAAAAACAAGTGAAACATGCCCAATTTTTTTCCAAAAGTGGTAGATGTACTGGGATGGCTGAAAAGGCTTGTTCGCTAACAATGGAAAATGTGTTTTACCATCTAATTTATGAGCACAGATCTGAGAATAAAAAATCGACTCACTTCTATAAGTTTTTTATTTGAGGGTTTAACACCTCCGTCAGGAACTGGGTGGGTTATAAGCTGTCCTTAATTTAGGGCTACTGATTTCAGGGAAGGGAGAACGCCAGTGTCGTGAGACAAACACAACATCCATGCTTCACCGGGATTCGAACCCGGACCCATCTCGTACGAACTGTCAGAAGCCAGCGCTTAGACCACTGCGCCATTGGAGTAGCCCCCCATGAAATCATCCGTGAACCGTGAAAGCCGGTATTCAAATAGGTCTTCAGGAAGGCATGCAAATCCTTAAAAATTTCACAGCAAATGATCCTCGAGGTTGTTTACAGTGCACATCTGAATTGGGTACCAGTGGCCTAGGTAAAGGCTGCCAGACGCTCGCTGTGAACATTTTGGCTGCATTATCGAGTGCATTCACTTCAGTTGCTGCCAACTAGGCCTCGACGACACCGCAGAAGACCTCACGAAAAACTAAGAACCTTTGACAGAGGTCGTATCGTGAGACAGCGGAAGGCAGTCTGGTCGTGTCGACAAATCTCCCACCATATGAGCTGTATTGATACAGCAGTGAGACGGTGTTGGAAGCAGTATGTAAAAGAAGGTACACGTACACGCTGAGAAATTTCTGGTCGGACTAGGCGGAAAACTGACCTAGAAGATGGTCTCATAGTCCGACAAACTCGAACCGCTTCGACAGCTATTCTGCCCACCATTCAGCTAGATGCTCTAGATCATTCTGTATCAGTGCGAGACTACTTGTGCAAACAAGAATATTTTGGTCGCCCCTTCCGACGTTTTTCAGTAACCACTCTACATCGGCGGCTTCGTGTGGCTCGGAACCATGTTGGCCTCAGGCCGATATGTTTCCAGGTCACGACACCATGAATTGAAAGAAGTGTGCTCTTATATGAAGGAGTTCCCGGTCATGACACCCTGGTTCCTTGGTTCCTGTAGAAGACATCATGAATTGTCATGAAATGTATTCGTTTGCGGAGGAGGCCGGGTAGCTCTCACATTCGCCTCAGTTGTGAAGTGCGAACTGCCACCATTAGTTTGTTATGTATTGGGGAGCCATCTCCTATGAAAACCGGACACCCCTCGTTGTGGAAAAAGGGATTTTAACAGCACAGCGATACGTTCAAATGATCCAGCTACAAGTAGTCTTGGCTCACATTTCACGTCTGTCTGATGCCATTTACCATCAGAATATTGCCGGCAGAACAAGGCGTGCCTCTCCCAGGAGAGCCTCCGTACCGTTGCAACTTTCATTTGTAGAGCCAGGTTAGCTGATCTTTCTCCTATCGAGCATGTCTGAGATATGCTTGGACGTGAGCTGATGTCATCATCACGAGCTTGTGGATAGGCAATTGTCCGGATACTTTTGATCAGATAATGTAGGTGGAAGTCCATTTGACTGATGTGCTCCAGTATCATGAAGAGTCTGAATAGTAGGGTCCAACTTTATGTTGCTGTTTGTCATTATTTTGGGGTCCAACTCTCATGTTGGGCCATGACATGTCCCCTGACCACAACATGGGGCCATTGGTGCCAAAAAAGGGATCCAGAACCAGAGTCATAGGAAAAGGATGCTACCCGTGCCTGTGCCGGGCACAACTTCGATGATATTAGTCAAATTCCTGTGCATTGGACCACTTTAACACTTTAGCAGCTGTCCAGTTTTTGCAGGTAACGAACAGGGATGTCACACCTAAAGCCATAAAGGAAAGTGCTAAGTATATGGTGGAAAATCATAGCGTCACTTCCACTGAAGAAGTTCACGGTACAATACTAGTCTCCGACAAGGTGAGGTTGGTAATGAATTTGATGACGCTACCAGTTCTGGGCTTCTATACTGCTTTCATTGTTCATGGGTAAACCGTTAAGGTTTTTTATACTGCCAATTATGTACTATAAGGTAATGTCTTTTTCGTGAGCAAGATTGGTGTTACGCTATGTCTAAGAAATGTTGAACTAAATAAGAACACGATGCAATAGTTCCTAATTAAGCTTTTACGGCTAGACGAAACATAAACAGAAGTCAACTTACGATAACCTTTTATTGGTCCAGCACGAATTTCAGTAGAACTCCACAATATAAGACAGCAGATATCAGACTACATTTATCTAATTGAACGTCTACACACACACATCCACATGAGCAACTGTCGTATCGTCCTTTTTATCCATCGTTCTTACCACATTCATACGTCACTTTCTCTTTGACCTTAAATGTGTTGCCAACCTCATTCTCGTTTGAGGGAAAAGACCTAACGTTATGTTTGGAAGTATAAAGGGGAACAAACTCAAATTTACATAGGAAAAGGAACTAAAATGAAAGTTATATTAGAATATACGTCACAGTACCAACATGTTTACATAATGACTACAAGGGAAAGCCATAAGCAATATCCTTTATATAACAGACCAGGTATTTAATGTAATGTCAGATTTTGCAGACTCGTTCAGTTGGTCGGTAATTTAGTAATTAACGCATCACGAGATGTGACTTGCTCTGCACAAATTTAAAGCGTCAGGACTGCTTCCTGTAAAGCACTTGCCGTTTCGTCAGTGGCATTAGTTCGTAGGGAATTGTGCCATAATGAAGAGAACGACGGATCAGAGCCAAATTAATGTCATTTTTTCATATATGAGTTTAAGCTTGGATACACAGCAACATCAATTCTGCATCTGTGGAAGGCAACGTTAGTGAACCTAGTTGGTTTGCTAAATACCAGTCCGGCGATATGAACCTCGAATATGATCCGCGCGGAAGACCAAAAAATGGTATCGATGACGTAGAGTTGGAGGCATTGATAGAAGGCGGTTTACGCCAAACAGAGCTAGAACTTGGCTAGAAATTCGCAGTATACTATACAACCATTTTTCGATATTTGACAGCCATAGGGAAAGCGAAGAAGATTCATAAATGCGTTCAATATGAGCTGACGGAACAGCACAAATCACTACGATTTGATTATTTTTTGAGGTTTTGGGACATTTTTTTATATGCATATTTTTTGGGCACTTTTTTTTTTTTTTTGCATTTTCTGTCACTTTTTTTAATAACTTTGTTTAAATAAAAAATAAAATTTTCATAAGGAATTATGCTTTTAATTGCAACACTCAAAACCAGGATTGCCAGATGATAAAAGCAAAAACCTTCAAAAGTAGCTCTTCTGGCAACTCTGTTCAAGAAAGTGTTTAGCGCTATCCAGTTTTGGGGAAAGAGAATCCCCATTATCCAATTTTGAAAGGGATTGTGGGGGATATTAGTGAACAAATGGATTCAAATTCAGAGCTTCTTATGCTGTACTGTTGCTGACATTCCAAGCCCATTATGTTCTACCCAGCAGGTATTTACTTGCTTTTTTAGCACGTCTTTTGTAAAAAAAGATTGTGCTCATGTTATCGGTTTGTCCGTCCGTCCGTCTGTAGACACGATATCTCTACAACTATTAGTCCAATTTGAAAAATTCTTTTCGCATTTGGGAAGCTTGAAATATACGAATGATGATCCTTCATTTCGTTTTTTTTTACGATGTGCAATTTCGCCGCTAGAGGGCGTAAATGCAGATGATGTCGAATTCAAAAATACATTTTATTCCACATGTTTGCTTCTAAGCATCCGATTGAAAAAATTATTTTATATTTCGATTCCATTTATGTCGAAGATTATTTTAAGAATTGTTACTTTTCCAAATTATGCATAGATTTTCCGCTAAAGGGCTTAAAGTAAATTACGTTTTCCCCGATATCTCTTCTTCTAAAACTCCGATTTGAAAAATGCTTTCTTTAGCGGATACAGCTCCTGATGAAAAACCTTTTGCATATAACTTCTAATTTTTGGTAAGGAATACTTTGGCCACCAGGGGGCGTACGTGTTAATTTTTGCTTACGATGTGTTCGTCATAAAATCTGAGCTTCTAAAATCTCGATTTAAAAGAAATCTTTCGTGGACCGATGCCACTCACGTCGCTACACCGTTTTGCTATATTTTCTTTTTTTAATATTTCATGGTTTCTCCTCCAGGGGCGTAGATGTATATCTTATTTTTGTCAATATCTCTGCTTCTAATGGTCCGATTTGAAAAAATTCTTTCTTTATTACATAGAGTTTCCGGTGTGACATATTTTTCAAATATTTTCAAAATTTTCAAGTAATTCATAAACTTTCAGCTAGGGGGCGCGTAAGGGTAAATTGCGTTTCCCCCTATATCTCTGCTTCTAAATCTCCGATGTGAAAAATTCTTTCTGCACCGGATACAGCTCCTGATGGGAAATCCTTTGCACATAATTTCAAATTTTTGTAAAAATGGTTTGGCCACTAGGGGGCGTAAGCCTTAATTTCTGCTTCTGATGTATTTGCAGCAAAATATGAGCTTCTAAAATCTCGATTGAAAACAAACGTCGTTTTGTGGACCGATACTACTCATGTCGACAAACCTTTTAGGAATAGTTTCTTCTTAAAGTAATGCATGGTGTCTACGCCAGGGGGCGTAGATGTATATCTTATTTTCGTCAATATCTCTACTTCTAGGAGTCCGATTGGAAACATTTCTTCTTTGTTGGATAATGTTTCCGATGCGAAATGTTTTCCTTATAAATTCAAAATTTTCACGTAAATCATAGACTTTCTGCTAAGGGGCGCAAAGGTAAATTGCGTTTTCTGCGTTATTTCTGCTTCTAAAATTCCGATTTGAAAATTTCCTGTATCGCATACAACACCTAATGGAAAATATTTTTCATATAATTTCTAATGTTTGGTAAAAAATCGTTTGGCCACCAGGGGGCATAAGTGTTAATTTCTGTTTCTGATGTATTTGCAGCAAAATCTGGACTCCTGAAAACTCGACAAAAATTTTTTTCCTCTTGGACCGATACCGCTTATATCGAAAAACCTTTTGAAAATACTTTGTTCCTAAAATAATGCATGGTTTTCCCACCAGGGGCGTAAAGTCACATCTTATTTTTGTCGATATCTCTGTTTCTAAGAGTGCGATTTGAAAAATTCTTTCTGTGTTGGAGAGCGTTAACGGTGCCAAATGTTTCTTATATAAATTCATATTTTTCTTAACGCACAAGTCTGCAACCAGAGGGCATAAGCTCACGATTCCGTTTACAGCAATATCTAAGGGATTAAAAACCTGATTGAACAACTTCTTTCTTCCGTCAGATACTCATTGTTTTCCATACCGGTTCCATTGACTTTGAATAGCTTTGATAAATTTAATTTGCGTCAGAACGGATTCAAAAGACGTGCTAATTACACCCGAAAATTCGGTGTCATCTTTCTTGTTCTTTCTTTTGAGGTTCTTTTAAGAAATAAATAATTTTATTTGAAACGTTAATTATATTGCTGAAAAATCGTTCTAAAAATATCTGAACATCCTCTGTATTATTCAAAATAAGTTAGAAGAAAAGAAAGACCAGTCGAAGAATTCCGTATGACCTCCCGAAAAGCAGGAAAATTTATTCGAACATCTTAGAGCGTTTGTTTGGAAGATCTCAAGCGGAAACTGAGCAAGGGGAAATAATAACAGATTCCAGGAATATATCAGTTGGGTGTTGCGAAGAGACTAAAGGACGTTAAATCCTGATACAACTTGCGAACAGAGATTTACAGAAAGACTTATTTTAAAAGAAGCGAAGTAGGAAAGCGGTACTGGTTTTACCCGCCGAGCCACAAGAAAGGAGGAAGTAAAATTGAAAAGTAACTTAGCTAAAGATGCTGTGCACAGCACCTGCAAGAAATAAAGACAATTCTGAAATTAAAACTGGGAGCATCGGACTACCCGAATCGTTCTTGCAGAACAAAAGAAAATTCACCTAACTCATAAAAAAAGTGAGGCCTATGTGAAGCTTCGGAACCAAAACTCATTTGCATATTATTAAGTGCACCAAACACAATAGGAATAAACACGAGCCATATATATGTAAAAAGAAACTTTCTGCACGACGATTTAGAGCAGAAACACACTTGGAATAAGGAGAAGAATGGGTAAACAGGCTGAGCAAGGTAGAGAAAATCATTTACAGCAACAGTTAGTCAAATCTGCGAATCCGAGAGTGTAAAATACCCTGATTAAAAACGGAGGAAAAGGAAACTTCGCTCAGGTAGAAACGAGAAAGTAAAACAGTAACACTTCAAACTTCAAACACAGAAAAATCATTTTCTCGATGACAGAAAATTCTGGAAAGTTGCACTTCTAATACCTTAATTTACCGCGCAAGACACAGAAGTACAATTTAATATATACTCAAAAAAAAAAAAAAGAAGAGCCTCAGAATTGAAGATTTTTTGTTTGTGTTAAGATTTTTCGAAGAGTGAAATCCTAGGCATGTCACACTCAAATCCTAGGCATGTAGTTTAACGTTGTTAATGCTGTAAGATAGTGAAACGCTTTTCGAGAAAGCAGAGTACAAGATACTGTGGTCATATTTAAAAATTTTTCAACATCTGCCACATGAAACTAAAACGAAACTAAAACTATGAACTGTACCTCTTAGTTTATATTTACAAGGAGGTGTACTTTAGTTTCATGTTGCTGTGAAGTTTAACGACCACCGCGTGAACAACCCTAAGTGATATACTCAGTCGCCCGTCCCTAATTAAGGGACGCTGGTAGAGGGGGGGGTGAACTAAAGCGCTAAAAAAAGCACACCACACTGTAAAAAAAAATGCAATTTTTACGGAAAATTACTATATAACGCTTCACAAAAATGCCGTATTTTCATTCAACATTTTAAAACTGTAGGATCTACAGTAACGGGGATCACAATACCAACTGGTCACCATCAAGAGGAAACTGCGCATTCTCATTAATCGCTTGAATTGTTGTAGCCCCTACGTTGAGTCGGATGTAAAATTATTTAGTCGGAATATTTCATCGAAGAGATGTTGGAGCGAGTTTTATTATTAATATAATTATTATTATCGTTAATGAGGCTCAGAAATGCATTTTTGCGGTGAAGCTTCATAGATAGGGTTGCTACTCCTCAATTAGTTTTGTTTTTTTCCAAAGCAACAATCACCTGTTTCACAAAAATTATCAGTTTGCATGATTCACAATAGCTAAGGGCTTCAATTTCATATTTTGTGTGTATTTGTGCATATACAGCATAATGCTTTGATTGACTGAGATGAAAAATGTTAACAATGAGGAGTCCATGCCAACTAGGAACCACGTGCTCACGGTGGAATGTCGGAATGTTGAAGAAGCAATTGTAGAAATAAGAACTATAATTGAAAAACTTAAATTAGTTGATGGAAGAGTAGGCACAGAGAAGCTTAGTGATTTAAACCAACTGCATGTGTCTGTTAAAAGAAGCGACTACTTAGAGCTAATGCAATCAGATGAACTTCTTCGAGACAGTAGAAAAAAAAGATTTTAAATAGCAATGTTAAAACTTCAGTTGTGCTTCAGCATGTACCTCTAAGTGTAGGGTAGGAATCGATGAAAAAAATTTAAGGCCTTATGAAAACATAAGTTTGTCCGTTGACGGGATCGTATCTGGGCCGCCTCGCTCCGGAGCCAGTTGTTCTAACCGACTAAACTACACCGACAGGATGTATCGCTGCTGATCTGTTGTCTTGACACGTGCTTCATCTCTATAGTACGTCACAACCTATGGGTCAGATGTTGCAATACATACTTATTTTCTTTAATTAATACATATAAAACTATACGAATTACGGTGCCATTTTCTGTAAGTAATACGGCATAAAATTGTAAGATTTACGATGCCTGACTCTTCCTTTAAAGTTATGTTCTGCAAATAATAGGGTATAAAACTATTAATTTTACCGTCTAATGATATCAACCTCGTTCATCAAACAGATGTCATCGCTCTTCCCACGTTTATAAATGAGTCACGGAAAAATTCTCATTGGCCGCCACCGGGAATCGAACCCAGTCTTCCAGTTACGCGCCGGACATGCTGCCACTGCACCACAGCGGCCTCGAATTTCTCCAGACTCACACACACTAACTGCCAAGCCAATTTGACAGGTTGCTTCTTGGAGCCCCGCACAATGCTAGGGATTCACCAAAGATGGTAAGCAGCAGCTGAACAAATAATTACAAGGCGAATGAATAATTATACAGTCATTTGACGTGGACCAGGAACATCAAACAGAGATCATCACTCTTTCCACGTTTATAAGTGAGTCACCACGTTAATGGTTCAAAACCGTAAAATTAACAGTCAAATTTTGTACAGTGTACCCATGCTTCATTTGGGACATGTACGCGGGCCCACTCAGATGATCGGTAAGAAGCCAGAGTTTAGACCACTGCACTACCGAAGCGGCTTATAGTTTCATATGACACGCGTGAAAAAAACAAAGCAACACCGCAGTACACTATAAAAATATTGACTGTTAATTTTACGGTTTTGGACCGTTAATGAGGACGCCATTAGTAAAACTGTAAAAATAACACTTTTATGCCGTATTATTTGCAGAAAATAACTGTAAAGGAATAGTTAGTACCCATCGCTGACTCCGCTAGGAATTTTTATGACTGGTTTAGGACTAAACCTGACTATGACTGATTTTGGACTATCGCTGACTCCGCTAGGCCTTTTTTATGACTGGTTTGGGACTAAACCTTCTCTCAATGCCAACTACGTAACCAAACATCTCAATGCCAACTACGTATTCCACCAGGCATTTTTATGACTGGATAGGGACTAAACCTGACTATGACTGGTTTTGGACTATCGCTGACTCCGCTAGGCATTTGCATGACTGGTTTGGGCAGGGCACAGAAACGGAAGGAGTGAGAGCAAGTCTAGCGACTTGGACAGAAAAGTTTGTAAGTGAGAACAATAGATGGCGCCACCTTACGATGTTGCTCATAGAGAGTCAAGGGGGGAGTAGGAATGTATACCCAACGCAACCGGGGGTTCAACCCGGGGGCCGTCATTTAACGCACGCGTCCGATGCACGGGGGATATTCAGCGATTGTTAGCAAATCACACCGCCTCTGGAAGATCAGCCCAGGCTTGAACCCGGGGACTCTCCAGCAGTAGTTTGACTCGCTACCACTAAGCCATCCGCGTCTCAGGAACTGTCAGTACAGTAAATCTTACAGAATTATACCGAATTTTTTAGAGAAATTAACTGCAAAGGATCTGTCGCACCGTAACTCATACAGTTCTATGCCGTATTATTTAGAGAAAGCAACTGTGTATTTCAGTATATGACCCACAGGAACTTTTATGGATTCTCCCCTACGCGTAGAAGTATGTACTGAAGCAAAATAGAAGTCATATCACAGCAGGTTAATTTTGTTGTTGTTGTTGTTCCCTCCACTAGCTAGTAAAGGTTCATCAGATTTCATTAACTCTAAGTAGTCGCTTCTTCTTTTAATAGACACTTGCTGTTAGTTTGAATCACCAAACATCTCAATGCCAACTACGTATTCCACAAGGTAATTTAAGATTTTTATTTAAAGCTCTTTTTTCTGAAATAGCTGCTTCGGTCTGAGCTGAACACGTGGCTCCTAGTTGCCATGGACTCCTCATTGTTTATTTTTTCCATCTTAATCAATCGAAGAATTATATATATTATAACGAAGTAAATTTCTCCGTCATTTTTATCCTCGCCAGGATTCGAACCCGGGTCCCCTCATTCCGGAATAAGTTGCTCTACCAATTGAGCTACGCGGACGTTTGTTCTGACTACTATCTGCCTTTATGTCGTGTGCGTCCTGCTGGCAGGTACGTCACGTCTCCCCCGAAAGAGGGCCGGGGGCATGGCCCACGGGTCAGCCGGGACCATGAATCGTTGCAGGCAGCCATCCACTGTAGAACATGCACTTGAGAACTCCCAGTCAATCTAGTGTGTGGAATGCAACGTCACACACATTTATTTTTCGAAGCGCTGGAGAAGGGATTCTCTTATTTTTCCTATCTCGCGGTGTGGAAAGAACATCACACCATTGCGAGATTTTGAAAGGTCGGGTCATCCGGATAGTTCGGGCGCCATTATAACGAAGTAAATTTCTCCTTCATTTCTGGTCTACGCCGGGATTCGAACCCGGGTCCCCTCATTCCGGAATAAGTTGCTCTACCAATTGAGCTACGCGGACGTTTTATTCTGATTCCTATCTGCCTTTATGTCGTGTGCGTCCTTCGGGCAGGTACGTCACATCTCCTGGTACGTTACATCATCTCCCCCTTATTTTTTTTTTTTCCGAAGTGCTGGAGAAGGGATTCTCTTATTTTTCCTATCTCGCGGTGTGGAAATAACATCACACCAATGCGAGATTTTAAACGGTCTGGTCATCCGGATAGTTCGGGCGCCATTATAACGAAGTAAATGTCTCCGTCATTTCTGGTCTACGCCGGGATTCGAACCCGGATCCCCTCATTCCGGAACAAGTCACTCTACCAATTGAGCTACGCGGACGTTTTATTCTGATTCCTATCTGCCTTTATGTCGTGTGCGTCCTTCGGGCAGGTACGTCACATCTCCTGGTACGTTACAATATGCACACAAAATATGAAATATGAAGCACTTAGCTATTGTGAATCATGCAAACTGATTGCACTGCTCAACACACATTTTGGTGTCTTGAAAATTAAACCTATTCTTGGATATATTTGGGACGCTGATTCCACAAATGCCATCAGTTTTGCCCTATCAGCTCCAGTTTTGGAGATAGGGCATAGCCACCTTATATGCTGATTCCACCGGTCATCCGTCAAATTTCGGGTTCCTACATAGCATGATCTGCTATTTTTGACATAATCTTGACAAATATTGGTACTATACACACACTATTTAAACAAGCAATATTACTAAATCTGTATATTTTAAGACAAGAGCATCTAAAATGATCAGTTATGCAACATATGAGAAACGTCTTTTATTGGACTTTCTAGAGTGAGATCTACGAGGACAGTCCCGCTGAAGGTTCCAGCAGTAATCTGCCGTCATGTGGGTATCCCACCTACCCTGGTATCTATCTTCCATAGTTTTTATGTCCTGGTGAAATCTTTCACCTTGCTCTTTCCTTAAATCACCAAGGTTTTCTGGAAAGCCATCTAGGTGGCTGTGTAGGTAATGGACCTTGATGCTCATATTACAGCCGAGTTTATTAAAATTGGAGAGCATGTCCTCAACTAATCCAGAGTAAATAAATACATCAAACAAAGATCTTCGCTCTTTCCACGTTTACAAGTGAGTCACGGAAAATGTCTCTTAGGTCTCTGTCATTCCGTGACTCACTTATAAACGTGGAAAGAGCGAAGATCTTTGTTTGATGTAATTCAGAGTAGTTGGCTGCCTTATGTTTGTCAAGAAAGTTTTGGACAACTAGAACAAACGAAGTCCAGGCACAAGACTCAATGTTCTCCATTGAATCTATGAAATATGGATCGTCTATGAGCTGCCTTATCTGGGGACCACCGAAAACCTGTGCTTTTAGTTTTTCCGTGCTCAATGCAGGGAATGTACGTGATAAATAGCCAAAGCACAAACCTTGTGTTTTCAACGCCTTTACAAATTGTTTCATTAGAACTAGCTTAATATGTAAAGGTGGCAGGATGATTTTATCTCTGCTTACCAAAGGTTCCTTAATGGCAATTATAATGAATTCAGCTTCTTCTAAGCTTCTTCTAATGGTTGTTGTGTTATTAATTATATCATAAATAAACTTTCCTGCTAGTAGTGTAGTAATAATAATGAACAAGCTTTTAACTGCTAGTAATGTTGTAGTAGTAATTAAGATGAATAAAGTCTTATGCTGGTTGTTAATAATAACAACTAATGAAATAAACCTAACAGCCAGACAGAGGTCTGACAAAACTATGAACTGAGAAAAACGTACTTACTAAAACAACTTTTTATTAGGGAAACTCTTGATATGATCCAACATACACTTCACCGGACACACAGCTACTCAATAAAACGTAGCTCCTTGCACATGAACGAAGCTCTACTCACATAAACGAAGCTCTCCTTACGCATATAACGAAGATCTCTTTACACATGAAACAAAACTCTCCCGACGCACATCAACAAAAAGCTCTCACACGTAACACAAACAAAAGCTCTCTCGATATAAACAAAAGCTCTCTCACGTAACACAAACAAAAGCTCTCTCCATATAAACAAAAGCTCTCTCACGTAACACAAACAAAAGCTCTCTTAGGTATCGTTGAACACGCCTATTTATACTGGCTACCACCACGTCATGACTTACACTCATTGCCAGATCTCATTCAGCGGGAGAAATAACATCTCGTTCAGTAAGAAGATAATTTACATAGACAAATAAAATAACCAGAGATAGTAAAATCAAAAGGAAAGTGAATCTAGAGTATACGTTACACAATTTGTTCTCCAACTACCATATCTTTTCTGAGAGGCCACACTTTTCTTATCCAGTGGTCGTGTTTGGCTCTGCTGTCCCAAAGACATATAAAGCACGGATATTTTGTGTAGCCACTTTGCTGACCAAGGTAAAAGTTCACCATCTTTAGGTCTACACAAATCATCCATTGCTTTTCTTGATACTTCAGGTTTTCCAAGACTAGAGAGATTGTCTCTTAGGTCTCTGTCATACCGGTTGAGTGACCAATTGGAATTGAGCCATACCTGTTGCCGTTGTGTAAAAGAACACATTTTAAACCCCGCTTTGAGCTATCAATGAAAAGGCGCCATTCATTTGGCATGTATTATGATAGACCCATTTTCCTGAAAAGGCCACTGACATAATTGCAAAACACTAGGTTGTTGTCCTTAGTGAAAAAGGGCAGCAAATCCTTTTCTCTGCTACGGTAAAACGTAATGTTGGTTCCAGATTGAAGTAAATTCTTTTCGTTCAACCTGGAGGCCAGCAATTCTAAAGACTCCTTTGAGAGGTTCAGATCCCTGATGAGGCCACTCAGTTCATGTTGATTAAAAGGTTGAGCACGTGATGAAGTTCCTACGAAATAACTGTCACTTTCCCCACTGCTGTTATCTTGTATGTGATCAGACATGCTTGATTCCTCATCCTCTGGCAGCTCTGGTAGGTAGATGAAAGGTGGAATGGGTACCTCGTTTGAGTATGGATGCGTTCGTCTTGCTGAATCGAGGTCAGGATATGTCCAATTGCTTTGATTGTTTCGATTGATGCCCTTGATGTTGACAAGATAAAAATAATAGTCATCATGGTGGTTTTTAGGTTCCCTTCACACCATTGGTATTCCAAATTTCAGAGAGCTCCTTTTTCCATTTGTACACTGCCGTAAATGCTCCGTGAAAGTTCTGCATACAACATAGGGAGCCCACGACTTATCTTGGTCTCCAAGCTGAACACCAAAATAACCAAGACAAACTCAGAAATAGGTTTCCTACTTTCTTTAAGTGTGTACTCGCCACAAATGTAGCAAAAGTCATCTGAATGATTCTAGCAACTTCGTGGGGAGCCTATGGCGTCTACTCAATCTGCAAACAAAATTAGATCACATTAGATTATCTGGTTGTACAGTTGTTCACAAACTCCCAATTAGACTAACAGACACTGGCTTTACACTCATAAAATAAGAATACTTACTAACTTTACCCACATAAAATAACGATATTTCTGCACATCAGTATATAGGGCCGGTATGCCCTATCTCCAATACTAGAGCTGATAGGGCAAAACTGGTGTCATTTTTGGAATCAGCGCCCCAAATGTACCCAATAATAAACTAAATTTCGAGGCATTAGAAAGTTTTTTTTTGTTGGGTGGTGTTATCTTTGCGAAACAAATTATTATTGCTTTGAAAAAAGCAAAAATAATCAAAAAGTGGCAACCCCATTTATCAGGCTACGCGACAAAAATACACTCCGACGCTTCATTAATAAAAAGAAAAGAAAAATATCCTCACTCCTACGTTTCTTCGATGAAATATTCCAACTAAAGAATTCTACGTCCGGGAGTTGGTAATGCGGTGGACGGTAAAACACACAACTCAACCTGGTAGTTACAACAATTCAAGCGATTAATGAGCATGCGCAGTTTCCTTGTTTTGCTCCTGCTGATGACCAGTTGGTGTTGTCATCCCCGTAACTGTAGATTACACTGTTTTAAACTGTTGGATATGATTACAGCATTTTTCTGTAGCTATTTACAGTAATTTCCCGTAAAAATTTTTTTTTTGCAGTGTGTATGATCGAAGAATTTCCACTAAAAAGACAGCAGAGACGCTGGCGATATCCCGAGAACGAGTAGGTTATATTATTCACGAGAATTTAGACACGAGAAAGCTCTCAGCCAAATGGGTTCCAAATGTCACAAATTGCTGACCAGAAGGGTGATCGAGTGATTGCTTAACAAGGCATTTTAGACCGATTTATGATGAAATGTCTGTTATAGTAGATGACAAGTGCCCTTCCTACTCCACAGTCAAGAACTGGGTTGCTGGTTCAAAACAGGACATTTGAGCACCGAAGACGAAGAACGTTCTGGGAGACCAACTCAAGTGACAATTCTAGAAAACGCAGATGACATTCATTCCGTGATCCAGGATGATCGAAGAATATCCACTAAAAAGACAGCAGAGACCCTGGCAATATCCCGAGAACGAGTTGGTTATATTATTCACGAGATTTTAGAAACGAGAAAGCTCTCAGCCGAATGGGTTCCCAAATGTCTCAACGCTGACCAGAAGCGTGATCGAGTGATTGCTTAACAAGTCATTTTGGATAGATTTCGGCGGAATCGTGTGGGACTTTTGAACTGTCTCGTAACTACGGATGAAACGTGGAACCATAGACCGAAGAACAATCCAAAGAATGGAGACACAGTGGTTCCCCGCGTCCAAAGATGTTCAAGACACAGAAGCCATCAAGCAAGGTGTTGGCGTCTGTCTTTTGGGACAAAGACGGAATTTTAATTGTAGATTATCTGCAAAAGGGTGCATCCATCACGGCAAGGTAGTACGTTGCACTTCTCAACAAATTGAAGCAGCAACTGGTCTCCATACGTGGAGGCAAGCTTTCGAAAGGGATCTTGTTTCTTCAAGACAATGTCTCTCATCACAAAGCGGCCAGTACGGAGCAGAAATTGGCTGATCTTCACTTTGAAATTCTAAAACACCCAGTCTACTCACCTGATTTGGCCCATTCGGAGTACTACCTCTTTTCTAACCTGAGAAAACACACCAAGGGTAAAATAAATTCAAGCACTGAGGAGGCCACAGCGGCTGCGGATGAGTGGTTTGCAGCACAATGGAAATATTTTTTTTTATATGTTAAAAAAGTTAGAACAACGAAGTCATGAGTGTGTGGAGCCCAGGGAAGAATATGTACAGGAAATAATTTTTTTCAATCCCGTAACTATAAAAAAAAAATTCAATCCCGCTAAAAATCTGTTCTCTTATTTTTGTTCCCTCCACCCTTCGTAGTGGAGGGAACAAAAAAAAGAGAACAGATTTTTAGCGGCTATGCTATGACTTCTATTTTGCTTTAGCATGTACCTCAAAGCGTAGGGAAGAATCCATAAAAAATCTTTTTGGGGCGAATTCATATACAAAGAACCATTAATCACATGGAGCCCATGAAAACCTATCGCCACTCAGAAATCGAAATACACAGTAGCTTTCTGTCATCAAGCAAGGTGTTGGCGTCTAATACGGCATAAAACTTTAAGAATTACGGTACAACTGTTCTTTTACAGTTAATATCTGTAAATACGAGGGTTGTACTGAAAGTAATGCAAAAGTGGGCATAACGTTTTTATTAACAGACAGAGGTCGTTCAAATTGCACATGTTGGCAGTGTAACTCTTCCTCTGTAGTAACTCTTCTTGTTCATCGCAGGTAAATAATGGGATCCAAGCAGAAGCAACGTACCGCCATTGAGTTCTTGACGAAGGAAGGGCGCAGGCTGTCCGACATGCACAGAAGGCTACAGAATGTTTGACACCATTGACAAGAGCAATGTGCACAGATGGAGGAAGTTTAAAGACGGGGAACCAGCATTGAAGACAAACTACGCAGTGGGACACCATCATCTGCGACCACTGACACGAATAGTCAGCGAGTGAATGAATTGATTCTCACGGAGAGACGAGTCACAATCCGTGAACTTGTTGCACAACTGGACTGTGGTCACAATGCCATACCGAAGATGGTGGAAGACTTTGGGTATCGGAAAGTGTGTGCAAAGTGGGTACCTCGGCAGTTGACATCCGATTTGAAGGAGAGAAAGGTGGGAGTCTGCTGTCATCTGATGAAAGCGTTTGAAGCCAATGCAGACACGCTCTTTTCGGATCTGGTGACAGGTGATGAAACGTGGGCGTACCTTTACGATCCTGAAACGAAGAATCAATGCATGGAATGGCGTCACACCTCTTCACCAAGAGTTAAGAAGTTCAAGAGACAGCGATCAGCACATAGAGTCATGGTGACTGTTTATTGGGATGGTAGGGGTGTCATTCTCCTTGATTTTCTGAAACGTGGCAGTACCGTGACCAGCGAGCGGTACATTGAGACACTCAAGAAGCTTAGAGAAGCCATGTGGAGGAAGAGACCGAACAAGAATCTGAAAAGGATCCACATTCACCATGACAATGCGAGACCGCACACACATCTTTGGTAACAAATCAGGCTATCAGAAAATTAGGCTGGTCGGTGGTCCCCCATCCACTGTACAGCCCAGATCTGGCGCCCTCCGACTTCCACCTGCTCGACCCAATGGAGGACAGTTTCTGGGGACAACGATTTGGATGACACAGACGAAGTGAAAGTGGCTGTTAAGAGTGGGTACAACAGCCCAAACCTGAACTTTTTCAAAGAAGGTTCCAGAGTTGGGTTCAACGATGGCGAAAATGCATCGCTTGTGATGGAGACTATGTTGAGTAGTACCTTTGTGTAGAGAATGAGTTACTGTACCAACATGTGCAATTTCAACGACATCTGTTAGTTAATAAAAAAGTTATGCTCGCTTTTGCATTACTTTCGGTACAGCCCTCGTATAATAGCTGGTGTACAAATTGGAGGATTGGAGAAGAAATATCCTGTGCTACAATAACCAAAAAATCATGCGATATGCTTTCCACCATATATCCAATCTCGGCTACAGAAATTCAAAATCAGATCCTTCGACAGACGATTGAAATTCAACAGTTAATCAGACCTCAAGTATTCCCACGAATTGCTCCTATTACCGAAAATTTCTCGTCATACGGCTAAGGAAAATATGAAAACGGAGTTTTTCGGTTAGTAGACAAAAGGAATTGGGGAAAGGTTTCTAAAAATTCAGAATTTTCCGCTACCACATCTTAAAAACGACAATTTACCGTCAATATAAGAAAGAAATTGTAGAAAGTTTTCTGAAGATTCAGAATTTTTCTGGAGCACGAAAAATCCGTGAAATTCAATTTCCCCCCGTCATTTCACGGAAACGGTTGTATCAGATATATGCTTCGTTAATTCACGAAAAGAATCACGGGAAGTAGCTCGTGAATTTCAGAATTTGTTTTAAAGTGTATAAGCGTTTTACAAAAACAAATGGTTTGCTGCAAAAGTGTGGGTACCTGTGAAATATCCTCTTCATATACAACACGGGGAGAAGCTCCTAAACCTATTTTTGTATTTGTGATTCTATAATTAGACACTCCATTATTTCTGAGTGAAATTATTGTTAGGAATTTTCTTTTAGGGTTTAATCCTTTGCAAGTGATCAATGTGCCTGAACCAAACGGTGCCCCGAATGTTCTGACCCCCCCCTCCAACGGATATTTTCACATAGCGGCTGGGTTTTACGAAAGATATGAAAAACAATTCATTTTCCCCTGACATCGCAGTAGAAACACTGGCACATCCAGAGGGAGGCGACTCGGGCCGAATGATGCCCCCTCCCAAAACAGACTTCCGTTTTAAATGGCCAAGATCGTAAATAATTAACATATTTATTTTTGTAAAATAATAGTAATAAATGCACAGATTTTCGTAACAGTTTTTATTACAAATAACATTTGTTGCGAGTTTGGAGATTAAATGATCCGTTCAGAAGCTTCAGAGGGAGAGAGAGAGAGAGAGAGAGAGAAAGAGAGAGAGAGAAAGAGAGAGAGAGAGAGAGAGAGAGTAGAGAGAGAGTGGAGAGAGAGAGAGAGTAGAGAGAGTAGAGAGAGAAAGAGAAAGAAAGAGAGTAGAGAGAAAGAGTAAGAGAGAGACAGGAAGAAAGAGAGAGAGAGTAGAGAGCAGAGGGAGGGAGGGAGGGAGGGAGTGAGACGGAAATTCGAGAGAAAGAGAGTACAGAGAGGAGAGAGAGAGCGAGAGAGGAAAAAGAGAGAGAGAGTAGAGAGAGAGAGAGAAAGAGAAAGAGAGAGACAGGGAGAGAGAGAGAAAGAGAGTAGAAGCAGAGAGAGGGAGGGAGGGAAGGAGGGAGAGAGAAAGTAGAAAGAAAGAGAGTAGAGAGAAAGGGTAAGAGAGAGACAGGAAGAAAGAGAGAGTAGAGAGCAGAGAAAGGGAGGGAGGGAGGGAGACGGAAATTCGAGAGAAAGAGAGTACAGAGAGGAGAGAGAGAGCGAGAGAGGAAAAAGAGAGAGCGAGTAGAGAGTAGAGAGAAAGAGAAAGAGAGAGACAGGGAGAGAGAGAGACAGGGAGAGAGAGAGACAGGGAGGGAGAGAGAGAAAGAGAGTAGGAGCAGAGAGAGGGAGGGAGGGAAGGAGGGAGGAAGGAGGGAGAGAGAAAGTAGAAAGAAAGAGAGTACAGAGAGGAGAGAGGAAAGAGACAGAGAGCGAGAGAGGAGAAAGAGAGAGAGAGTAGAGAATAGAGGGAGGGAGAGAGAAAGTAGAGAGAGAGAGAAAGAGAGTAGAGAGAGGAGAGAGAGGGAGAGAGAGAAAGAGTTAGTAGAAAGTAGATAGAGGGAGGGAGGGAGTAGAGAGAGAAAGAGATGAGAGAGGGAAAGAGAGAGGAGACACAGTACAGAGAGAGCAGAGAGAGCGTCGAGGGAGGGAGAGAGAGTAAAGAGAGAGAGGAAGAGAGAGTAGAGAGAGATAAAAGAAAGAGAGAGTAGAGAGATGAGAGAGAGTAGAGGGAGAGAGAGAGAGAGAGAGAGTAGAAAGAGAGAGAGAGAGAGAGTAGAAAGAGAGAGAGAGAGAGTAGAAAGAGAGAGAGAAACATTAGAGTTTCACAAACAGAGGAAGCTGAGATAGGAGAGAGAGAGAAACATTTGAGTTTCGCAAACAGAGGAAGCTTAGAGAGGAGAGAGAGAGAAACATTAGAGTTTCACAAACAGAGGAAGCTGAGATAGGAGAGAAAGAGAGAAACATTTGAGTTTCGCAAACAGAAGAAACTGAGAGAGAAGAGAGAGAGAGAGAGACAGAGGGAGAGAGAGAGAGAGAGAGAGAGAGAGAGAAACATCAGAGTTACGCAAACAAAGGAAGCTGACAGAGAGAGAGAGAGAGAGAGAGAGAGAGAGAGAGAGAGAGAGAGAGAGAGAGAGATTAGAGTTTCGCAAACAGAGGAAGCTGAGAGAGGAAGAAAAAGTGATTTTGACTGATCGTGAAAAGCAATGGGTGTACTTTGTATAATGTAATACCTCCGCAAACTTTCGACAGAAAATCGCCAGTAAGACAAGGAATGACGCAGAACTGAGTTGATGATGTGAAGTAAATGGAAGTTCTATTAAAACAAGTTAGTAAAATCATGTAATGCATTCATTATGATACGCTTTCCAACATACCAGAAATCATTACTCAAGTTATGAGGATAATGGCTGTGGAATAAATCTCCCTCTTGTGCCCTGACCTTTGACCCCATTCTGACGGTATTCAACAGAACAGGTTCCGTATGCCTCCGGAACAACATGATAAAGTTTTGTCGCAATCGAAGCATTTTTACGTACGTTATGACGCATAAGGGCGATGGAATGGATCCCTATCCTATGTCCTGACCTTTGACCCCATTTCGTCCATTTTCAATAGGGTTCGTCCTTAGGTTGTCCCCTACCACATACTAAAATTTATCGAAATCGAACCATTTTTAGTCAAGTTATGACGCATAAGGGCGATGTAATGGATCCCGCTCCTATGTCCATGACCTTTGACCCCATTTCGTCCATTTTCAATAGGGTTCGTCCCCAGGTTGTCCCCTACCCCATACTAAAATTTCATCGAAATCGAATAATTTTTTCGCGAGTTATCGTGCGAACAGACAGACAGACGGACAAACCTGGAGCATATTCACTTCTTCAACTTACGGTTGTAATGCGTAAAAAAGTGGGAATCGTGCGTTGCGAAAGAATAAACGTATATTTTAAAGAGGAATTACCGGTAATATTACTTAGGGACGATTTGATGATTCAGGTTGGAATTTTTGTATTACATTAAGCCACCTGAATAGAACTGCTGAAATTTATTTTGAAAGATTCTTCAAGACTTGATATTTAAAATGCACGGAGCTCGTTTCCGTGCTTTTAAATATCAATATCACTGTGGGAAGCCTGCTTTAGTCTTGTAATTACTTATGGTAGTGCTATATCGGGTGTTCTCAAAATAAAATCACTACATATCAAAACAAAACCCTGAAAATAATGACGGGTACCTCTAATCATGAAATTCGTTGCATGCTGAAAGTAAACTCTATTCATTACACCATATGTGAATTAGCCAACAGGTACGATGATCAAGCCAGGGAATATCAAAATCCTTTAGTAAAGAAGGCCCTTAATTATGACATTAAAAGCCCTGTAAATCATGAAAGACCAAAACATATATAACGAATCAGGAGCTGTATGCGGTGCAGAAAGACTGTTTCAAATCGGAGATTTAGAAGCAGAGATATGGGGAGAAACGCAATTTACATTTACACCTCCTAGCGGAAAGTCTATGAATTACTTGAAAATTTTGAAATTATGTGAACCACATGTCACACTAAAAACACTATCCAACAAACAAGGAATTTTTCAAATCGGACTCCTAGAAGTAGAGATATTGACAAAAATAGGATATACATCTACGCCCCTGGCGTAGAAACCATGCACTATTTTAAGAAGAAAATGTTTCTAAAAGGTTTGTCGACATGATTAGTATCGGTCAACAAAATACGTTTTTTTTCAATCGAGAATTTAGAAGCTTATTTTGCTGCAAATAAACAACGGCGGAAATTAAGATTTACGATCCCTGGTGGCCAAACTATTTTTTTTTACAAAAAATTAGAAATTATGTACAAACAATTTCCCATCAGGAGTTGTATCCGGTGCAGAAATATTTTTTGAAATCGGAGATTTAGAAGCAGAGATATAGGAGGAAACGCAATTTACCGCTACACCCCTAGCGGCAAGTCTATGAATTACTTGAAAATGTTGAAATTATGTGAAAAACATGTCACCCGGAAAACACTATCCAACAAAGAAGGAATTTTTCAAATCGGACCCCTAGAAGTAGAGATATTGACAAAAATAATATGTATATCTACGCCCCCTGGCGGAGAAACTGTGCAACATTTTAAGAAGAAAATATTCCGAAAAGGTTTATCGATGTGAGTGGCATCAGTCCACGAAAGAATTTTTTAATCGATATTTTAGAAGCTCCGATTTTATGGCAAATACATCAGAAGTAAAAATTAACACTTACGCCCCCTGGTGGCCAAAGTATTCTTTACCAAAAATTTGAAATTATATGCAAAAATTTTCCATAAGGAGATGTATCCGCTGAAGAAAAAAATTTTCAAATCGGAGTTTTAGAAGAAGACTTATCGGGAAAAATGTAATTTATTTTTACGCCCCCTAGCGGAAAATCTGTGCGTTTTTGAAAAAGTAACTACATCTAAAATACTCTTCGACATAAATGGAATCGAAAGATAAAAAAAAATTTCGATCGGATGTTTAGAAGCAAATATGTGGAATAAAACGTATTTTTGAATTCGACATCATCTGCATTTACACCCTCTACCGGCAAAATTGTACATCGTACAAAAAAATCGAAATAAAGGATCATGAGTTGCATATTTCAAGCTTCCGAATGCAAAAGGAATTTTTCAAATCGGACTAATAGTTGCAGAGATATTGGGGGTACAGACGGACGGACAAACCGATAACAGAAGCACGATCTTTTTTTACAAAAGACATGCTAAAAAAGGGCTCTTTTCAGGGCATTTGAGCGCAAAACTGCGTGCCTTTCTCGTAGTTCCTTTTCGGTGCTTTATTTTTCTCTTTCAGTCTTGCCCTTTACCTGGCCTTTCACCTTACCCGCTTCTTGATGGTGCTTTTTTGGAAGTTCTAACAGGTAATGTATTTCGGGCAGCTTAAAACTTCACCATCTTAACGGGAAACCGCATACTCCTAAAACTCTAATGTTTTCCTAACTTTTTCTTTTACTCTTTCCTATCAGGGCAACCTACTCCTGCTTCTATTTTTTTGCCTTTCTAAGAGACTCAACGAGCTGTGGCAAGAAAAGCTCTAAACATTTCGAGGATTCCCTTTTGATTCGTTTCCATTCAGAGAAAGGATTAGTGTCAATCTTCCCCCTAAATGACAACTTTGAAAAGCAACGATTTCTACAGCGCAGGTTCACTCTTTCCAGCCACGTTCGGCCTACTTTTTTACACAGCGAAGTTGGCGAGCTGATTTCAGCCAATATTTTGCTACCCCGAGTTAATTCATTCCGTCCCAGTGGCGCATCGATCTAAGCGCTGGCATCTGATCATTCGTTCGATATGGGTGCGAATTCAAATTCCGTGGGGCATGGATGTTGTGTTCGTCTTATGGCACAGGCTCATTTGCCTTCCCTGGAACCAGTGACCCTAAATTAGGGAAGGGCGATTGATTGCAGCCACTTGAGTTGCTCACAGTGGTCGTTAAACCTCAAAAAAAGTAATTCATCCGGGTAAAGGGCTAATGACAACTGAGAAACTCCAAGACCTGTAAGTACTCGTCTGTCCCTAATTTAAGATCCCTGCTTTGGGGGCCCATCCGTAGCTCTAGCTCCGGGGCCACCCGGACGAACGCAGAGAAGCTAGCGCTTACACCACTGCGCATAAGGAACACTTTTCTCATTAAATGCCAATTTCAACGTTCTTTCAACTAAAAATACACCAATGCGCTATTACATTATGACCACCCCAGCCTAGAGAAACGAGCGCTTGGAGACCAAACGGTAGCACAAGAGAAGTTCACAGAGCAGTATATATATACAACCCGAGGACCGGCTTTCGGTTAGTAGAGTGTTCGGAGTCAAAATGGGAAAAGTTGCCGATTTATCGGAGTTTAATAAAGAACAAATTGCGATAGCACGGCGCCTCGGAACTACGATCTCGGAAACGGTGCGGCTTGTGAGTTTTTTTTTTTTGATTGGAGGTTTAACGACCACCGTGAGCAACTCAATGGGCTATAAGCAGTCGCCCGTCCCTATTTTAGGGTCACTGGTTCCAGGGAAGGGAGAGAGCCAGTGCCGTAAGACAAACACAACATCCATGCCTGGCCGGGATTCGAACCCGGACCCCTTACGGACGATCGATCAGAGGCCAACGCCTTAGACTACTGCGCTACCGGGGCGGCTGCGAGTTGTTCAAGTGCCGCTGTAGTGAGTACGTATCAAAAGTGGCGCACAGATGGCAAAACGACGAACCGTCGTCCGCAACTCATTGATGCCAGAGGGGAGACGAGACTGTCGCACATTGTCCACAGTGACCTCAGGACCACAGTGCAACAAATCACACGCAGCTACAACAGCGTTGACCAGGCAATCAGGGGCCGGGATTGACTCTGCATCCTCCTGGCTCCGGAGCCGAATGCTTTCCCAATTAAGCTACACCGATAAGTGCTTATTACTTCTACTTGCTGTTTTGACATGTGAGACACCCCAGTAGTACGTCACATACCCCAATCCCCTTCGTAGCCGAAGACTCAGCCGGGTCCCCATGCTCATGCACGTCATCGCCTAGAACGCATGAAATGGGCCCAAGATCATCGAGATTGGACCATGGATGATTGAAAGAAAGTGGCCTGGTCTGACGAATCAAGATTCCTGGTGCATTACGTAGACGGCCGAGCGCGGATACGCCGATTACCGACGGAGGCGATGGCACCTGGATGCACTGTTGGGCGGAAACAGGCCGGTGGTGGCGGTGCTATGCTGCGGGCGATGTTTTCTTTAGGCTCCATTATCCCAATAGTCCAGTTCCTGACAGCTGTCAGGTATCTGAACATCGTTGCGGACCAAGTTCACCCATTCATGGCAAATATTTTCCCTGCTGGTGATGGCCAATACCAACAGGATAATGCACCATGCCACACTACCAGAATCTTCAAGGAGTACTTCGAGGAACATGCTGATAACTTTTTGTTAATGCCCTGACCTCCAAATTGACCTGACATGAACCCAATCGAACATTTGTGGTTCGACTTGGAAAAGCGGGTTCGCGCTGAATCACCACCCCGAAATATACGGGATCTGGAGGACCTGCTGTTGACATTGTGGTACCAGATACCCCACGATACCTAACACCACCTCATCGATTCGATGCCTCGCGGAGTGGCTGCTGTTTTACGGGGTAAAGGGGGCCCTACAGCTTATTAGGTAGGTGGTCATAAAGTAATGGCTCATCGATGAAGTATAACTATTCTAGGAATCCGAAAATGCTGGCGTAGAATAGAAATCAAAGTTTCCAAGCTTTCGCACATCAACGAGATGGTTTTTTCAAGCGTGGGCGGATCCAGAGAGGAGACGCGGGAGGCACACGCCCCTCCCTCAGGCAAGAAGGAAAAGCTTCGATTTGTTAGGCTTTAAAAACAAATTGAATATTTTTTCGTGAAAGAAAGTATTACTTCAAGGTATAATACTTTCGTTAATTAATTGGGAGAATTTATATACATACTAAGAACACTTTTTCATTTTGCGGGTAAATATCAGAAATGTTCCCGGTTATTTTCGACACTTGCGCCGCCCCCCCCCCCCCCGAAAATCCTGGATCCGCCTCTGTTTTCAAGGAAAGTGGACAGCTATCTACCTTCCTTGAAAAGCCATCTGGTTGATGTGCGAAAGCTTGGAAACTTTGATTTCTATTCTACGCCAAGAAATTCCGATTCCTGGTATAGTTATACTATTTTTCGTATTTTTGGTGTATAGTTCCTTCTTATTAATTAGTTCTTTTAACTGCTAGATAAATTGGATGTGAGATATATCTTGTGAAAACACAAACTTGCCGGGGCCGGCATTGACCCTGCATCCTCCTGGCCACGGAGCCGAATACTTTCCCAATTGAGCTACACCGATAGATGCCTATCACTCCTAATTGCCGTTTCGACATGTGAGACATCCTAGTAGTACATCACATACCCCAATCCCCTCCCTTGAGAAAGGTGGGGACACGAAATCGCAGGTTTTGGGCCCGCCGCAAGCCATGCTCCCCACAAATTTTCCGGGGCCGGGATCGACTCTGCATCCTCCTGACTCCGGAGCCGAATGCTTTCCCAATTAAACTACACCGATAAGTGCTTATTACTCCTACTTGCTGTTTTGACATGTGAGACACCCCAGTAGTACGTCACATACCTCAATCCCCTTCCTTGAGAAAAGTTGGGGCACGAAATCGAAGGTTTTGGGCCCATGCTCCCCACAAATTTGCCGGGGCCGGAATTGACCCTGCATCCTCCTGGCCCCGGAGCCGAATGCTTTCATAATTAAGCTGCACCGATCGGTGCTTATCACTCCTACTTGCCGTTTTGTCATGTGAGACACCCCAGTAGTACGTCACATACCCCAATCCCCTCCCTTGAGAAAGGTGGGGACACGAAATCGCAGGTTTTTTGGCCCCCCAAACCATGCTTGAAGAAGCTCGCTGTAGAAAGAGGAATTCTGATTAAATCCAGACGACGTGCGGAAGAAGCACCACACATTTTTCTCGCATCTCACGGCCAGGGGATTCACTTCACAGTCGGGCGCCCAAATAGAAGTAAAAGCTCAAATTTGCCGGTGATGGAATCGACTTCTGAGAAGGAAGATGTCTTCCTTCTCCGGAATCGGATATTCTACCACTTCAACTCCACCGACGAAGGCTTATCGCTGCAAGTTGCCGGTTTAACATGTGCGTCACCTCTCAGGTAGATACGTCGCAATAGTATGGAATAATTATTTTTCTTTTTCGTGAAGCAAATATCTTCCCCCCTCAGTAAGTAATTTGCTGACACGAGAGAAAGAGAGACTCAAACATTTTCAAAATAAGAACATTCTTTTATTTTTTCATAAAAGTATTTTGAAAAGTAAAATATTAAAAACAGCCCCCTGTGTCCTTCAGTTTAACAAAAGTAAGGCTTTTTTAGAAGTAACTCAATTTTTGCATATTGTTTAGTGTGTATATATGTGCGGTGTGCCATGTATGCATGCTGCGTATGTTCTGCGTTGTGTATGCATTATGATGTATAACTCTAAATTAACCTTCATTTCGGAGGTTTTATTCTTCAGAAAATTACTTTACTTTTTCATTACATTTCTTTCTGAACGGCACATCAGAATCCCCACCCTTTGACAACGGCTGACAGTAAGTCGAGATAAATAAAAAGCAACGTGCGTGTGTGTGTGCGCGCGTGCAGGTAAGACGACAAACCTCTGACAAGGGAAACTATCGGACCTCCCAACGACAATCGTCACGGAACGTTCTGTGGTGGACAAGCATGACACCAAAGTAACAGGTGTGAAGTAGGGTATTTCGCAAACGCCAGCAAACCCTAGAACATGGCTTATAAAAGTGGGACGCCCGCCTGTAATCTATGCCAAGGAGGTTAGAAGTAAGAGGAGGTGGCAACAGCCCCTCTCTCTGTGCTTCTGGCGTGACGCCACTTTTTATCAGCTGACTACGCCAATGCGCCCAACCTAAGAATCTTTTGTATATCTCTATGGGGAAATCGCGATTTTGAAAGGGTAAAAAAACAGGAAAATGTGTGTTGGTATTTCTTTAAAAAATTGAACAAAATAATGGTGTTTTGAGCGGAAGTGCATAGTGCGCATGGTTACTTACTGCCCACGGGCAAGTAACCATGCATACTGCCCAAGTGCAAGTAACCGTGTTTAAAATATAACCAAAAGCATAATGTTAAGAAATAAGAAGTCCGAAATATTCCTTCTTTCCATCCTTGGTTTGCATGCGCTAAGCAAAACTGCTTAAGACACAGGAAGTGACGTCACGTCCCCGAACTCTCGCAGCGTAGACTCCCACCACCTCAGAGAGAGGACAGAAACAGCTGATCCGTTTTGGCTTCACTCAAAACGGGTCCCTTCACCTCCTCTTCTTCTAACCTCCTTGATCAATGCAGCCATAAAGAGTCAAACAACATGTAAATGTGGGTTGTGATCTGATTGGGTGATATTGCGCATGCCCGGAAGGTGTCCTGCGTTGTGTACGCCAGTGACTGTTAAACGTGAGTAGTGTGATACAGCGCACGGGTCTGTTCGCACGCATACAAATATTGTGTTGTGTGTTTTAAGACAATGGCTTGTAACCCTCATGCTGTAGTACAGATACTGGTGAACGAGATGACGCAGAAATACCAAGCGGACGGCACGGCTCCAACGTACATCGGCAGGCGAATTGCAAGGCAGTTGTATAGTGGTTTGGAGCAACATGTCATTGGAGGCGCTGACATGTCTGAAGGACAGACATTGTGGCGTGATACTGATAAAACGTCGGACACGTTATCTGAACATAGTGATGCACTGGGTACTCCAGCACACAACGTGCCATGCAGTTCGAGTTCCTATGAACCATCACCCCACAAAGTGAAACGGAAAAACATTCGCCAAGAGTTTTACGGACATGCAGAGTGTCTATGACAATGCGAAGGTCGCAAAGAAAACCGCTGCAGCAACTGCCCGTAAATAGAAGATATCACCAGGAAAAGTGTGGCAAATAGTAACAGGCGTTGAGAGTGGTGGTACGATGGAACACAAAACTGCACGCATTCGACAGCATATGTACACCAAATTCCAAGATGCGCGTAACATGGGTCGCTCAATTCACTTCTGGCATTTAAGGACGTGGGCGAAGGAAGCAGTTAACGCAATGGGTATCCCTAATTTCAAAGCCAGCACATATTTCCTGCACAAATTCAAACGCCGCTATGAAATCTCATCACGCAAGATCACGAGGTTCGTTTCCAGACTGGATGTTAACCTTGATACGGTCGTAAGGAACAGCGCATTGGAGTTGGTACGAGATGTTACAAACTACATTACTCCCAATGCAATTTATGCCGACATAGTGTTCAATACAGACCAAACTCGATTTGAATACGAACTGACGTCAAACAGGACGCTATCCGCTATCACTGACCGAGAAGAAAACCACTGAAACTGTTGTACAATCCGTTGCATCGACTACCAACTCCTATACCATTCAGGTGCTTATGTCCATGTCAGGACGCCTTGCAAAGAAACTGTACATCTGCTTTCAGGGCGCGGTTGGTAATTTTGGCAAAAGTGTTTCCGAAACAGTACGACGTAACCAACCTCCAAATATAGAATGTGACTGCAGCACCAGTGGTAAGATGTCTACAGCTCTCGTTCTGTCCTGGATGCGTAAGGTACTAGAACCAGAGCTAACAGGACCTTCCATTCTCTTACTGGTGTGTATATGACATTTGCAACTTAATGGTGTTGTAGGTGGTCTCCTCTCGACATTTAGGTGCCTCATATCTAACATGTAAATGTTGTTTGACACTTTATGGCTACATACATGACAGGCGGGCTTCTCACTTTTATAAGCCATGTTCTAGGGGTTGCGGGCGATTGCGAAGTGCCGCACTTCACACCTGTTACTTTGGTTTCATGCTTGTCCACCACAGAACGTTCCGTGACGATTGTCGTCGGGAGGTCCGATAGTTTCCCTTGTCAGTAAAATAGGTATGCCTAACCTTAATTGATCCAGATTTTTTCTCTGTGCTCCCAAAACAGATATTTTGGTTTACATAAGCATGTAATTATGCCAACTTGGTTTTACGCCAAACGAAAAATAAATGAAAAATGTTACGTCTATCTTACTATTCCCCAGTGCGACTTCTAGGAGCGAGGATATCGTAGCCGCAACGGTATGGAAAGACGAAATAGTAACTTCTTACATGCCTGTAATGTTGCCGAGTGTTTATGAACAGTCGCACCCAAGATGGTATAATTTTTTTTATTGTTTTTCTATGTATTAGGTTCGTATCTTGAAATAATACTAACCGATTAGCACATCACCTATATTACCACTAACGGTCTTATGGATCGCTATAGTAAGAAAGAGAACTCACAACGACTGTTTTATTTGCTTTCTGGTTGTCGAATTACACTTGTCACAATTCCCCTTCGAACATTCACATTGCTTCGTTGACTTATTCACAATATTAGTCTCGTACAGATAATCTAGTTAGGCAGTGAAGTGTCTTTCCTCTTACAACTACAATTTTTACCTTCGACTCACTCTCAGTTCTTGCCAGAAACTATAAAAAATTCTAGAAAGTGGGGTGCCGTTCAGAAGAGAAATCTACTACAGAAGTAACATAATTTACATATTAACAGGCAATCAAAACGGAAGCTTAAACTACAGATAGCCACCCCGGGTGGCGCAGTCGTCTAATCGCTGGCTTATGACCATTAGCCCGTGAAAGGTCCGGGTTCGAATCTCGGTGAGACATGGATGTTGTGTTTGTCTTGCGGCACTGGTTCTCTCCCTCCCTGGAACCAGTGGACCTAACTTAGGGACGGGAGACTATTTATAGCCCATTGAGCTGCTGACGGTGATCGTTAAATCTCCAATAAAAAAAATACAGATATACGTCACAATGGGCGCAGGTTAGAGCACCGGATGAGGCATGGGTGCTTGTAATATTGCGCTGGCTTTGTCTCTTTCCTGGAACCGAACTAGGGACAGGCGACTCCCCTATAGCCCTCAAAGTGGTCGTTAGACACCGAAACGAAAACTTTCTACATGTAGTATAACTTGAATATTATATCTCTGCTTTAGAATACTTCTTCCACAAATTAAAAAAAAAATGTTCACATTTCGGTCTCTGGAAATTGTTTCTGCCGTTAGCTGTACATCCTAAAGAATTCGAGCAGCTGGGAAGAGGATATCAAAATAATGCAAGAAAGTTTTGATTAAAAATTACAGAATGCGTAGAAAAAATTTAAAGATTGCCGAGTGCCCATGCCTTGTTAAGAAACGTGTGGAAACAACTGGTAGAAGGAGGGCCCGATTTACACTGAATCGGGCCCTAGGCACAGCACAAGATGAAGCCCCCCCCACCTGTTCACATTCTTGAAAGAGTAAGTATATTTGACGCCACTAAATATTACGAATTAATTTAAAAGTTGATTTAGTAAATGTGTTACTATGCGGAAGAAAATAGGAAATAATATCTGCTTTTATTAAATCTTAGTATTAGCAAGGAAATTTCCACTTAAAAATCTAGACTGTTCCACTTGAAATCTAAAATAGTAATACTAAACTATTAAATAGTGTTTTACTATTAGATTTTTAAGTGGAAATTTCCACTTAAAAATCTAATAGTAAAACACTATTTAATAGTTTAGTGTTACTATTCTCAAATTCAATTATGCAATATTTTAAATATCCACAGATGTTAAGTTATTCATCCTTTTTTAATTTAATTTTTAATCGACAAACATTATTTAGACTTGGTACAGACTGATTTTTTTTTGGGGGGGGGGGGGGTAAGGCGAACTTCCATGCAGCTGATTAATTACCTGTGATTTGTTCAATATTATAATAGAATAATTCAGGGGCGCTGACTTCACCAATTATTGGGAGGGGGGGCAGGCGTGAAAAGATAAGACTCGGGGAGGGGCATGATTCTCCAATGTCTGGAGGAAAATTAAAAAAAAAAGGAAAAAAGATAAACTACGAGATTTGACGTATATTTTAAAACGCAATTGTAATTGCTCATCAGCAAATGAACAAGGAAACAAATGTTCTTTTGCTGAATATTAATATTAAAAAAAATAAAATTCAGCCCGTGATGTTTTATAAAAATATCCAGGGAGATTTTATTTCCAAACATTTATAAAAAAATGAGTAATTATCTGTGTTCCTTAAACAAAGAATAAGAAGCGCAAACAATAAATAGATTAATAAAAGCGCTAGAGATTATGCGATTCTGTATTTTTATTTATTTTATTTTTGATAATTGATTTAAACAGTTATCACATATCACGAGAACGTGTCAAACAAAATACGGGATGCTAATCCAGTTTCTTTTCAAATGAGCAATGCTCAATGTGGGACAAAAGTTCACTTATTTTGTTATTTATTATTATTTTGGAAATAAATCGTTTTGGCCTCATAAGGTGGAGGTTGGTCCACCTTAAGAGGCCAAAGCGATTATTCAATTAAACAGGACGAAAAATATTGGTTGGGCACTGCCCCCTAGTTAAGTTATTGGAGGGGCGAGATTCACCTTGCCCCCCTATAGTCGGCGCCTACGGAATAATTCTATTAACAGAGGACTGATAATTAGATTTGGGCAAACATGCATAACTGGATAATTCTCACACTCATAAAACCACATTATCCAGCTCACTAATTCAATTAATTTAGACCCAGGCCATTTTAAAATCTGATACTTTACAAGAAATACTCAAAACTTCTAGAAAGTGTCTTAGCAATGCAAAACTTCTCTCAAAAGGTGTGTAATGTATATATACTGTATGAAAGCCCGTCAATAATGGCTTGGAAAAAAATTATGATACAGAAATTATTGACATTTATTTATTGAGTTTTTGAGTTCCACGTCAATAGATGGCGACGTTAGCTCACAGCTTTCTGAAAAATTCCCGAGCATTCGGTTATGGAATTTGATACGACGGGCTGTCCATTTGTTATGTGTTTTGTAAAACCTTAGTCCCTATTTCGTCAACACTTCCTTGTACACAACATTTTTCGTATACACTGACTGTGAACCCTAAATCAATTCTCCCTGTTCTTTCCCGTGAACTATTTTAATCTTGACGTCGTCAGATCGTCGTACTCTTGACGTTGCCACAAACAGATGGCTAAGCATCAGTTGAGGAAGTGAACCAAAATTCCTGATATAAAGTTTTCGTATCTCTAAAGAGTTGACCGTGAGACGTAACGCATCATCATGTTAGAATCATTTGGATCAGATGACGTCACACCAGCAGCTGTGTTCTTTGTAGCTATGACAACAAAACAAAGTGATGTACGCGTGGACTGTGCGCGTGGAGGGGATGATGTCACCTACATGAAAAGCTAAGCGTGACGTTACAAACATTTGTTTCTCCGTTGCTGCTATGACGATTTAAAAAGTGGCACGCAGGAGGAGGAGGGCTCTAGCAAATTATACATTAGGGTAAAAGGCTTTCTTCCCCAAATGCTTTTTTTTTTCATTCATAATAATTAATTAATAAAAATGCATATTTTTTTCTTTGCATTGCGATTCTGGGCCCCGTGGAATGCAGGGCCCTAGGCCCGGGCCTTGCGGGCCTAGGCGTAAATCAGGACCCAGACAGAAAAAACAACCGGCGAAGGATGTTTCTTCGGAGCGGATGCTACTATCTTTCTTTCTCTCCCGTTCAGCAAGTGTCGTCTGACCTTTGGCCTTGGTTTGCGTGCCGGAAAAGGCAAGGGTGGTGTGTTTGCCTCTCTTACGTCACGGGTTCTCTCCCTTCGCTAGAGCCAGCGGCCCAAAATTATGGAAGCGCGATTACTTACATAGAGCTGCAATTAAGGAATGTGACTGTTTTTTGTTTTAATTCCGATAAAACACACGGTTCTGGAAGGCATGTTTTTTTTATAAGTCATTTATTAGCTATGAGGCAGCAACAGTGTTTGCGTGAGAATGGACTTTATTCATGTGACGTCAGCAAGGGATTTCTGTGGACCAACATGGCTGCTGATTCTTTTTATTTTATTTTTTTTATTTTTTTTTGATTGGAGGTTTAACGACCACCGTGAGCAACTCAATGGGCTATAAGCAGTCGCCCGTCCCTAATTTAGGGTCACTGGTTCCAGGGAAGGGAGAGAACCAGTGCCGTAAGACAAACACAACACCCATGCCTCACCGGGATTCGAACCCGGACCCCGTTCGGACGAATGATCAGAGACCATCGCTTAGACCACTGCGCCACCGGGGCGGCAGCTGCTGATTCAATGTTGTCGCTATTTGATTATATTGTTGGCCAGTTTTTACAATCTTAACGTTATAGAGTTTGCCAGGTGGCGCAATGGTCTAAGCGCTGGCTTCTGATCATTCGTCCGAGATGGGTCCGGGTTCGAATCCCGGTGAGACATGGATGTTGTTTTTGTCTTATGGCACTGGCTCTCTCCCTTCCCTGGAACCTGTGGCTCAAAATTAAGGATGGGCGACTGCTTATAGCCCATTGAGTTGCTCATGGTGGTCGTTAAACACCCAATCAGAAAAAAAAAAAGTATGCCAACGAATTAATAAAGCCACAGAGCGAAAAAGAAGAAATTAATTTCTTAGAAGAACAAACCAAGATTGAAAGAATATGGTAAGACAATTTTGTGTTCGATGTTTATTTTGATGATGCAGGAGAAAATCGACATTAGTCATCACGAAGTTTTTAATAAAGCATTTCTCGTAAACGGTATATTAAATTTTTATGTTCTTGTTGTCAGACATTGGCGGAACATCTGAAACATAAACTTGGGAACCATTTTTTGCAAATCAAACCATTTATAGAAGCCCAGAAAAATACGTAATATGGAAACAACCTAGGGCTCATAAGCAAGGCAATCTGCTTAAAAATTAAATGAATGTGTAACATTGAATAAAAGAAAAATTATAGATATATTTGTTTCGTTCTTTGGGGAAAGAACGGAGAACTGAATTCGTAATTTACCGATTCAAATATGCTATCAGGTTTCTACTGTTACCTTTTCGTCTTCTTTTTTTTCTGGAAATTGAAATTCGAAGGAACACTACAAGGTTTTAATTGCCTTTGATTCGTAGTGTCATAATATCCGAAATCGTTTTCGATAAAGTGGGTAGAACATATTGGAGAATTAACATTGGGATGGAAATCATCGGGTTTTATTTTGCACAACCATTCCTTTAACAATTTCGTCCTTTTCAGAGGAAATTTACGGAAAGTTATTCCTTCGTCTATGCAATTTAGGTGGCAGGATTTATTGGCACAACCATACGATGAGCAGAGCTTAGACATGTCGTTAATAAATTTACGAAAATCGCGATTTTCCCGAATCCTTGCAACGTAACACCATGTTAATCAATGAAAAAACGCGTGTAAGCAAACTATTGTTGGTCCGCGGCCACGGAAAAGCTTTCCCATGGTGCAATGCGAGGTGAATAAGGTCCATTGCGCAGATGATTATTTAGGCTGTGCGTGACGTCATTCGGTGGAAGAACATCGTCACAGCTTTGTCATGGAGCAGAGAGCAAATATCCGGTTCTGTTTGATAATCGGTGGAACTGCATCTGAGACTGACGTATTGTTTCGTGATGTGCATGGGACAATCAGCTAAATATATATCACGCAACAATCCATTCAGATTAGCCCCATACACATCGCGACAATTTCACATTAGCCCCATACACATCGCGACAACTTCAAATTAGCCCCATACACTTCGCGACAACTTCAAATTAGTCCCATACACTTCGCGACAACTTCAAATTAGCCCCATACACATCGCGACAACTTCAAATTAGCCCCATACACTTCGCGACAATTTCAAATTAGCCTCATACACATCACGACAACTTCAAATTAGCCCCCATACACATCGTAACAATTTCAAATTAGCCTCATACACATCGCGACAATTTCAAATTAGCCCCATACACATCGCGACAATTTCAAATAAGCCCCATACACATCGCGACAATTTCAGATTAGTCCCCATGCACATCGCCACAATTTCAGATTAGCCCCATACACATCGACAAATGCAAAAATTCCTCATTTCCCGAATTTTTGTAATTGTCTATCTCGTGCACAAATATTCCAGTTGTATTTTCCTTTTCATTTAGGAGCTTACCGATCACCGAGAGCAACTCGATGGGCTGTAAGCAGTCGCCCGTCCTAATTTAGGGCCACTGGTTCTAGGGAATGGAGAGCCAGTACGGGAAGTTGTATATGTTTAATTTAGCTTTTCTTTGAGTTTTTGTTCTTATGTAAATTATGTTACTTCTCGGTAGATGTACTTTCTGAACGGCACGCAGAGAATTTGCTTGCCATTTTTTTCCAGCAACTGACATTGAGTCGTGGTCAGGTTGCTTTTTTAAGGCTTTAACACAAAATTTATGGTTTTGAGTTTTGGAAAAATTATTTAATTAAAATACTGCAATATCCGTAACATATAACAACATGTAATTAATTAATTTAAGAAATGTAATAACTTCAACCCACGAGGGAGAGAGATGTCAGGAGCTAACCCCTTGCGTTTGATTTTTGTAAAAAGTTGTGCACGGAGATGTTTCTTTCCTGTAAATAATGTATCGCTGTGCAACCTTTGTGTATCAACACATTATACACTATATTATCAAAAGTATTCGACACCACAAGGTTTTGGGACAAATGGCTTTATTTTCAAAATTAGTGGTTAGTCGGTCCACCTTTTGCATTTATGACAGCGGTAACATGTCGATGCATACTATCAACTATAGGTCTCTTCAGAAATTTTCGTTCTACCAAAAATACACGGGTCTTTGATTCCTTTATACGTAACCAGGTATGTTACAATTTTGAGAGAATTGAGACTGCGTATTTTTTTTTCGCAGCCATGAAATACATGACGCAACTAAAAATGAACTAAATAACGTACACAGTTCTCTATTTCTCAAGAAATTTGAAACAAGCAAAGACTAGTGAATATTTCACTTGACACTAATGCTAAATCAACTAGTGGACAAACTGCTTTAAAAAGAAAGATGCTTGTACGTAAAGAATTAGTAAAAGGGGTAACGAATATTAAGCAAAATTGCATTCGGATTTATTACGTCGTATTTCAAAGGCAAGGTCTTTTTTTGAACATTGAAAGCATGCAATAGTACAGAATTTCTTAACCTAGTCTTTATAATGAAATTGGAATAAAAAATTAGTACAAAAGGCAAAATAGACATACGTTTAAGGCAGCAGACATAGTATTCATGTATATATGTTTTACCATAAAATTTAGCGTAATCTAAAAATCTCGAGTTTTCCCCCTCTTCTTTCTTTTGGAAGGCATTCAAAATTGCATAATAGTATTTAACATTTTGAAATTTCATACACGTTTCACACATTTATACGTTTTTAAGGCCACTCCCTAGAAAATCGTATAACTGAAGTTCCACTGAATTTCCATGCCCAATATTATTCTTCGAATTTATCTCTTCCCATGACAATCCACTGGGTTCTAATACAAAATAGTACAACTATAATAGTAATCTGAATATATTGGCGTAGAAGAGAAATTAAGTTTCCAAGTTTTCGCACATCCCCCGAATTGCTTTCTCGAGGAAGGCTGCATGTCTTTTTCAAGGAAGGTAGACAGCTTTCCTTGAAAAAGCCATCTGGTTCATGTGGTTGGTTGATGTTGCATCTCATCTGGTTGATGTTACCAGATGGCTTTTTCAAGGCAGGTTGAAGCTTTGCTGTCTACCATCCCATCTGATTGATGTTACCAGATGACTTTTACAAGGAAGGTTGCATGGCTTCCTTCTTTGGAAAAGGATGCATCGCTTTCTTCCTTGAAAAAGGTTGTATCGCTTCCTTCCATCTGGTTAATGCTACATTTCACCTGGTTGATGTTACTAGATGGCTTTTTCAAGGCAGGTTGAAGCTTTGCTGTATACCATTCGATCTTGTTGATGTTATCAGATGGCTTTTTCATGGAAGGTTGTATGGCTTCCTTCCTTGAAAAAGGTTGCATCGCTTCCTTCCATCTGGTTGATGTTACATCTCATCTGGTTGATGTTATCAGATGGCTTTTTCAAGGAAGGTTGCATGGCTTCCTTTCTTGAAAAAGGTTGCATCGCTTCCTTCCATCTGGTTGATGCTACCAGGTGGCTTTTTCAAGGAAGGTAGACAGCCTTTCTTGAAAAAGCCATCTGGTTGATGGGGGAAATCTTGGAAACTTTGATTTCTATTCTACGCTAATAAATTTGGATCACTAGTACAGTTACACTATTTTGGTTATAGTTGGTGTACAGTTCCTGGTTATTAATTGCAAGAATACAGTTACTTTTTTTTAAGAAATCCACTGCTTTGAGTTTGGTGGAATTGTGAGGGTCCTGTGCACTGGGAACTTGTGCCAAATGGTCAGAATGTGGACGGGAAACTCTATGCCAAACAACTGCAGAGGGTACATGATGCTCTCCGCCAAAGCTACCCGGCGCTCATCAGCAGGAAGCGGGCGTTGCTGCAAGTGGATAATGCCGCAAGCCACACCTCCAGAGTGCTCCGCCGAACACTATAGGAATTAAAAGAGGTTGAGATTCTACTCCATCCGCTATACAGTCCGGAGCTATCCCTATCCGATTACCACCTGTTTCGCACCACGATACATATCCGACAAGGACAGCTCTTCACTTCAGTGGTGCATGTGGAATCAGCGAGTTTCTGTGTGCTCGCAACCTGCCGAGTGGTATCTGCGTGGAATTGTGGCTCTGATGGAAAGTTGGCAAAGTACTATATAAAACAACAGCCTGTGCTTTAGAGAATGAGGTGAGAATGTACGGCTTTCCTGCGTCCTTAAACTTTTCAGCTGCAAATGGGACATACTTTTGGTTCACCCTGATAAAAGCTTTCAGAGCAGTTTTAGATGGTAATTCTAGCCTACGTCTCATGCTTTATCACTATGAATTGTTTCTCCATAATCCTTTGTCCAGCACCTGTTCTATTGCTTTGCGTTGTGACGGCCAGATTAGAAAAAAACGCACAACAAATTGTCAAATGAATTAGGAACAACTTGAAGTAAATTCATGAATTCAGCATAAGTGTTTTGTTAAGTGAGCAGATACTTGAAAATTTAAATGCAAGCTTACCTCAGATGCAAAACAGAATGTAAATATTGGGGTGTCCGAACCCCCCCCCAAAAAAAAACAAAAACGGCGTTCTTGCATAGAACATATCCACGAAGCAAATATGCATATTTTCTGCGGGGCAGTCTTTCTGTGATACAGAGGACTGAAAACGCGTGCTGTGGGGAGTAAAACGAGGCGGAAAGTAAATATCACTACCCATGCGTTGAACTACTACTGAGACAAATTGCAATGGCTACAAAGTTTGAAATATTCGTTATGTTCTGACATTATTGGAAACAGGGGTTTAAAGCTTCTGAAGATGTCCGAAAAATTAACAAAGCTGAAGGTGAAGGCCTGGCAGTTACAGGGACAGAGCAAACACGATTCAAGAATTTAGCGGCTAGGGACTCGAACTTGAAAAGGAAGGAAGGCACGGGTAGACCCTCTGTTGCTGATTCGGAAGCCTGCAAGCGGCTGTGGAAGACAATCCATGAACAAGCACTTGCATATTATCTGAAGAACTGGGAGTTCATAAATCTCCCATAACTGAGCACGTGCACAAAATCGGAAAGGTTTACAGACGATGCTGTGAGGTGCCTCACGATCACACCCCATTTCGAGTTCAACGACGTGTCGAGATATGCAAGGAACTGCTCAGAAATCAACGCGATACTTGATTTATCAAACGAATAGCTACTGGGGATGAAAAGTGGATATATCTGCGTAATCTAGGTTCTTCACAACAGTAATTGAATAGAGGTGAACCAGCTTTACCTACCCTCAAATGCGGACGTTTGAGAAAAAGTTCATGCCGTGAGTCTGGCTGAGTTATGAAGGTGTAAATACACTTTGAGCTTATTCCGGATGGTCGGTCTATCAGTGCCGAACTGTATTCTCAGCAATTGGATAGGATGTATGACAAACTTCAGTAGAAGTATAGTCAACCGAATGCGAGCACTGCTGCAACAGCAAGATAACGCAAAACCTCATGTCAGTAATCGGACCCATGTTAAAGTTCAAGAACTGCAAGAAACAGAGCTGCTGCCTTATCCAGAATACAGGCCCGAACTTGCGCTTTCAGACTACCATTTGTTGGCGCATTTTCTTCGTGGCAAGCAGTTCAGTACTTTGAACGATGTCGAACGAGAGTGCTAAGAGTTTTTTTATCTCTAAACGAAAAGTTTGGCAACGTGCAGGAATTGAACATCTGGCAAACAGATGGGTTCAATCTATTGAACATGATGGCATGATCTTCGAAATTTAATTTGAATTCTTCCGAGGTTCTGGCTAAATGAAACTGTTGCATCAAGAACGTCGTTTTTTTTGACACCCCAGCAATTAGCTGTTCAATAGTAGCTGAGTCGGTAGATTCATCACATATTCTGGAGAAACATGTGGCATCATTTATTTCATTAGCAAGCTGTTGAAGACATGACTTTGAGATGAATAATATAAACTCTTTACAAGGTATATCTGTTAAGTATGTTGCAAAGTATCCACATTTTGCATAATATCCAGTCTGCACTGCCATGTAGAATCAGTGAAAGGTAGAGAGTTGAAACAAATTAGTCAGTCAATTTGTTTGGCAATCTTACAGTGACAAGAAAGCTTTGCTGGCTTCGTAATTTCTCGGTGCTTGTTCAGAAGTTGTGATTTATTACCCGATTACGTATGCGCCTTGAATGAATTAATTTTGAAGTTCTCATTTCCGGTAATAAATGCTGGCTGCTTATCAGCAACTCTGGTTTTTTTACCACCAGCAAAAGGTTATATGATGCATTAGCTCCCTAACGAAAGTGAATAACCTGGCCGCTAGGTTTGAGAGATTTGTGTGATGATTCTTCCGCACAACGCACGCTGTTAGTAAAACTAATTCTGCTACAATGAAATGGTCCTTCAAGCAGGGTTGTTGGCTGACCCGAAACCTGCGATTTCGTGCCCCTGCGTTTCTCAAAGGGGCGGATGATGTAAAGTACTACCCCGAACGTCGTATATGATGTACTACTGGGGTGACGCATCGACAATAAGGCAGCGATAAGCCAAGCCTGCCGGCGTAATTCAGTTTGCAGGATATCCAGCTCCGGAGTAGGAAGACGCAGATTTGAGTTTGCAACCGGCAGAAAGGGATTTTATTGACAACAGAAGTGAGAAAAAAGTAAAGAACGAGAAAGAAAGAAATACAGTGCATGCTTGATAGCGACAAATGTACACCTAGGAGTGACAAACAAGGGGATATATTTATTTCAAAAGACAGTCAAAGTACACCTCGGGTGTCCAAAAGTTAAGGATAATGGGAAAAACATACAAAGTAAAGGTGTGATGTGCCTGCACCGCACGACGCACACGAGATAAAGGCAGATAGGAATGAGAGCACATGTCCGCGTAGCTCAGTTGGGAGAGCGACTTACTCCGAAGTGTAGGGACCCAGGTTCGATGCGCGGACAAACCTGTGTTTTCACAAAGGGTTAAATCCGATAGAACAGCAGACGTTTGTATGTAGATTAGTCACACACCTAAACCAATAGCCGTGCGCGGGCAAATAACGTCCGCTGACGTTCAATATGCAAATATCTCCCAATTCCATAAAAATAGCTTACCCTACCCTGAGTGTCTGATTCCATTTTCTTGCCATCCCTGCGCGAAGAGTTGTTGTCATTTGTAATCAGGAACGTTATATGGAACAAAGATGCCAGGTTGACAATTTTTTTGCAAGGTAGAATAATCGGAAGTCTCGCATCAGGAGTGCCATAGATTGCGGTCTCCAGAGCACTGAATGTGTCACAAAGTGTCATCTCCAGGCTTTGCAGAAGGTTCCAAGACACAGGGGAGGTTAGACACCAATCAGTACAATGTCGTTCAAGAGGCACAACCCCTGTAATGTCGTTCAAGAGGCACAACCCCTCAGCAGAACGGGTATCTTGCATTAACTGCACGACGTCATAGGACGATATCTGCCAGGAAACTCTCTGCAGAGCTCGTGGCCGCCTCAGGACCAAGAGTTTCAAGATAAGCTGTTTACAGGAGGCTCAGGGTTTCTATGCCAGATGTCCAATAGTTTGTGTCTCTCTCCCCTATGAACAGGATGTCCCGTTTAAACTAGAGTAGGGAACATCAAAACTGGACACTGAATCAGTGGAGCAATCTGCTCTTCACTAATGAGTCCAGATCCAGATTACAGACTGTCGAACCACTCTCTGTAGAAAACTGGGAACGCGTTACTATCCCAATAACATCAGGGAAAGGGACCAATTTGGTGGCGGTGCAGTCACGGCATGGGCAGGCATCATGTTGAATGGGCGCACAGAGTTCCACATCTTCGACAGAGATACCGTTGATGCTCTGAGGTACAGAGACGAGATCGTGGATGAGTGCCTTCACTTTGGAGAAAGTCACGCTCCCACAGAGCTCAGATAGTGAGTGACTTTCTCCAAAGTGAAGACATCCTTCACATGGAGTGGCCAGCAATACCTCCTGATATGAATCTGATAGAGAAACCATGGGATGCCCTATGGAGGCGATTTGCATCCCGTCAGCCTCCACCAAGGACCATTCCTGAGTTCCGAGCTCGTCAGGAATAGGATTTGTTGCCCACAGAGCTGTTGGACAACCTGATAAGAAGTTGATGCGAGGCTTGCGGGGCTGCAAGGGTTCATCACATCCCTTATTAATCATGGTGAACCAGCCTTTCCTCAATTTTATGAACTCAACACAAAAATCACTGTATTGCTGCTTTTTATAGATTTGCATTAGTAATGCAATAGACTTTGTTTCTTTTTTTTTTTTTTTTTTGATTGGAGGTTTAACGACCACCGTGAGCAACTCAATGGGCTATAAGCAGTCGCCCGTCCCTAATTTAGGGTCACTGGTTCCAGGGAAGGGAGAGAGCCAGTGCCGTAAGACAAACACAACATCCATGCCTCACCGGGATTCAAACCCGGACCCCGTTCAGACGAATGATCAGAGGCCATGGCTTAGACCACTGCGCCACCGGGGCGGCATTGATTGACTGGAAGTTTAACGACCACCTTGAGCAACTCAATGCTATAAGCAGTCGCCCGTCCCTAATTTAGGGTCACTGGTTTCAGGGAAGGGAGAGGGCCAGTGCCGTAAAGCAAACACAACATCCATGCCTCACCGGGATTCGAACCCGGACCCCTTACGGACGAATGATCATAGGTCAGCGCCTTAGACCACTGCGCCACCGGGGCGGCAAACTTTGTTTCATAACTAGTTTTGTCTAATGTTGTTCTTGCAATATGTTATTACAGAAGTATACCCCAGTTTCGTGCCTTTCCAACGAATGAGTTTTCAAATCTTCACAGGTATGCTGATTATGCTTAACTTTTAGACATGGGTGTACCAGATAGACTAAACACGACAATACATTAACGATATACGGTTAGAACGATAGTGAATAAGAGGATTATTTCCTCTTTCATACAGAAAATGAAGGTGGGCCCTTCACGAACGAGACAAGAACTCTTCGCAGGGTATTATCATGAGGTTCCCAGACAAACACAGAAAATCAACGAAAGAGTGGATTAAAAAAAGGTGACAACCAACAGTCAAAAGCAAAAGAATGCTTTGACAAGACAGCGTGTAACTTTCTGGTGTGTGGGAAAGGAGCCCTTTCAAAAAGGGAAAACACTGAGTTCCGTTGATATACCGTTTCGAAAAACTAACTTTAAGTGGCGAACTGGCTCACGTAACTGAAAATTCCTGGACACCGGTAATTTCCCCGGCCCCACACCCCATGAGCGAAACCGAGCGTAGAGAAAAAAAATCAGAAACGAAAAAAAATCCCGAAAATCCCACCTCTTGAATCAACAGTATTTGAGCAAATCCAGGTGTGCGCGATACTATCGCTGCACCAAAAGAATGTAAACAGTGAAGGGAAAAGGGCGTTCCATGGGCGCCCGCAGCAAGGCCTTCTGGAAATTGGATCACAACATGAAAAGGGAGGTTCTGATGATATTTCAGTAACGTATGGCATTGGTAATTTAGACGCAGAATCAAAGTCGTGGTACCACTTTTGAAAAGACGAGCCGGTACCAGAAACTGATTCCCATTTCAGAAGGTATGCAGGATAGAGATGAACTCTGGCCCCATTCCCTACCGAAAAACCCGGGCCCGGAGATGGTCCTGGGCTCGGAATAACACGTCTTGAATTTCATTACTGTAATTAATTCAACACGTGTAATTCCGAGTAGTATTATGCGTAGTATTTCTAAAAACATTTTAATATTGTGAAGTGGATTAACTGAACTAAATTTTTTAAACTAATCCTTGCTTGGGCCATATCTTTGGCCATGCATAAATGCAAGCCTTGATAAGCAAAATTTTCCAAGAATCCGGACCTGGGCTCAGCAAACACATGTAATCAAAGAAAGCGGGCTGTGCCCGGGCTCCTAAAATTGAGCCCGAACTCATCTCTAATGCAGGAAGCACAGAAATTTTACCCGGAAGTTTCAAGGGCACTACAAATCGCAAACACACTACCCGCAACAATGTGAAACATTAAAAAATCTTTCAGTAACCTGTGTAGGGTCAAGGTTAATAGATAATGAGGTTTGCTCATCCCGCCTTCCTCGCAGACGAATAATCGTGACGTTATTGAGTGACATCACCGTCCTAACTAACATGTGAATCGTAGAAACGAACTGTGGCTACCGATGTCAATAATTTTTATAACTCGAACACAGAACAAAAGCATATTTACATCAAATACAGAAGAAATTCACTTTTATGAATATTTCAGTGACGGAGATTTTAAAAATACCTCCCTCACATTTTTGTTACAAAAAAGGGCGCGCAAACGGTTATACTATGGAATTTTTGTTTCGACGATTTTGCATAAAATGAAATTTGGATCCGTTTGAACAGTTAATTGAAGTTCTTCGTTCTACTGAGTGGAAAAAAATGAATGTTAGACACATTATTTTCGTGAAAAGGGCGTTGCATTTAATTTATCGGAATTTAATTTATCGGAATTTTAATAATCGATGCATAAATCTCTGATAGGAAAATAAGTGTATTATTATTTTCCATAATAAATAAATGCCTATTATTATTTCCATTACAATAAGATTTATTTCGATGAAAATAGTAAAACAAATTCCGTATATTATCGTGAACTACTTTCTTTCCGGTTGGGTGTGATCAGATTTTACGTAAAGAAAGCGGAAAGATTCACGGGAAATCGGGAACTACTTGAAAGCTTCCTGATTCGGTAGTACAGCCGAATTTATTTATGAGGAATACGAAAAGCATCTTGGCAACATTCTCCAAAGTTTTTAAATTAAAAATTGAAAACATTATGCGTTAAAAAAATCTGGTAGAATTCATGAAGATTATCCCAGCTGGTTTAAGAATAATAATTCTGATATGCTGCAGTGGTGCAGATACAAAGATACGTGGCGGTTAGGTAATCTTACGATGGCGATTTGGACAGTGACGTCACAAAGCAATAACCGGAAGTGCAGGATGAGCATAATCTTATCATCTACTAACCTTGCGTAGGATGAAGTCTTGGGCGGGATCAACCATGACTGGGAGAGACTAGATGGCCTTTGTCTATAATGAGTGTTCATCGATATTGGGTGCAGGCACGTATCCAGGGGGTCCGGTACCTCCCTTCCCCAAATTGTTAAAATTTGCATCTTACAGGTAGACAGTTTCTTGCTGTAGCACAAACACTGCTCTTGAATAATCGCAAAACCAATGCATTTAAACAAGAATTTAATGCATTTAAACTCTTGTTTAAATGCATTGGTTTTGCTATTTTTCAAGAGTAATGTTTGAGCTACAGCAAAAAACTGTCTACCAGTGAGATGCAAATAAGAAAGAAGAATGTGAATCATAATAAACCGGGGTGGAAGATGAAAAGTAGTTTAACGGATGTAGTTTAGTAGTTTAAAGGGGAAAAGTAGTTTAAAATAGTCTTGTACAAAATTCGTAACATTAATTGAATTACTGGTAAGTAGATAATCAGTGCGCAAACTTTATATGCAATGTTAGGTTACTATTAAAAGCAAGAAGTGGTTTTGTGAATATATGTCTTGCATTATATATATATATATATGAAAAACTTCATGTCTACTCCAAATTACAACACCATGAACACACAAAACAACTAGGAAAGAACCCTCTAAACAACCCAAAGGCAAACCACAGAACCACACAACAAGCAAAAGGAAACTTCAAACTTCAAAGAACCACAGTAAAAATGAATACAAATACAAAAAGTAATCAGCAGTCGGTAAGTTAATGTTAATGATTTGATTATTTTCAGTTCAAATAATTTGGTATTTAACGCAGCGAAAATCTACCCCAAAAAATTTAGTTTTGATTAAGGCAGATTCAGGTTATTATTCATATTTTCTTGATTTGGCTATTCCCTCAGACCACTTTGGTGTTATTACTGATGTCTACGATAGAAGAGTTTGTTTTAATTTTACTGCTATTTTTATGAGTAATTGGTTTTCTAATCTTTCCATTAGTATTCATAGAAATATTATTATTTTTCAGTTTTTAAGAATTACCAGAATTTGCAATAATAAATCAAATATTACGAAACAGCTTAAGTTGCTTTTTTCTGTATGTATTAAGAATAATTATACATATGATTTCTGCGTATTTCATTTTAGAAACCTTTTAAACACTTTTAATCAAAATTATTTATATAATATTAGATTATGTAATACAATCAGTACTACACCTCTCTCCTCTATCTGCTAATATTATTTTCGGGCTACTTTGAAAAACTCATTTCTTCCGAGTCGCCCCAGAAAATTAACTACATATTGCTTACATCCATTGCTGAGTATTATATTATACAGACTAGGTGTCGCCACTGTACATAATTAGGGTTTGCTGAGTTGTTCAGTTGGTTGGGTGTTTGAGTCGCCACTGTAAATAATTAGGGTTTGCTGGGTTGTTCAGTTGGTTGGGTGTTTGAGTCGCCACTGTAAGTAATTAGGGTTTGCTGGGTTGTTCAGTTGGTTGGGTGTTTGAGTCGCCACTGTAAATAATTAGGGTTTGCTGGGTTGTTCAGTTGGTTGGGTGTTTGAGTCGCCACTGTAAGTAATTAGGGTTTGCTGGGTTGTTCAGTTGGTTGGGTGTTTGAGTCGCCACTGTAAATAATTAGGGTTTGCTGGGTTGTTCAATTGGTTGGGTGTTTGAGTCGCCACTGTAAATAATTAGGGTTTGCTGGGTTGTTCAGTTGGTTGGGTGTTTGAGTCGCCACTGTACATAATTAGGGTTTGCTGGGTTGTTCAGTTGGTTGGGTGTTTGAGTCGCCACTGTACATAATTAGGGTTTGCTGGGTTGTTCAGTTGGTTGGGTGTTTGAGTCGCCACTGTAAATAATTAGGGTTTGCTGGGTTGTTCAGTTGGTTGGGTGTTTGAGTCGCCACTGTAAATAATTAGGGTTTACTGGGTTGTTCAGTTGGTTGGGTGTTTGAGTCGCCACTGTAAATAATTAGGGTTTGCTGGGTTGTTCAATTGGTTGGGTGTTTGAGTCGCCACTGTAAATAATTAGGGTTTGCTGGGTTGTTCAGTTGGTTGGGTGTTTGAGTTGTTTATCCTTTTGATTTTCATGTCTTCCGACTGTCATTGAAGCTTTGGTAAGTGTTGCTTAACTTGTTATTCGTAGTCAGGTAGGGAAGACTGAGTGAACCGAATTTATTTCTAAATTACTTCTAAATTTACTAATCTTTACTTTTGGCTAAGATTTTTGTTCACCCACTTGAAACCTGACTGGGTGTGGTCAATGGTCGGTGATGTCTTTCTCTGAAGAGTGGTTACCGACTGCTGAAAAGAGTAAAGAAGTGGGATTAAAAATGAACTTTCAGGAGACACAACTGATGTACAATGCTTTTACAAGAAATGAAGATTTGTCGATTGATGGGGAAAAGCTGGAGATAATCAGTACCTGCATTTACCTTAGACAACAGACAGAAAGCAAATGTCCCATTGATGAGGAAATTAGTCGGCGTATAAAACTTGGATGGAGAGCTTTTGGAAGAAACAGTAGTCTTGTACAAAATTTGTAACATTACTAAATTTTCAAGAGCAATATGCCATTATTATGACTTTAGAAAAAAGTGTTTAATCAATGCATCCTTCCAGTTCTTACATGTGCAGCAGAGATATGTGCCTTAACTAAAAAAAGAGTCTGCAAACAATTAAAAGAAACATGGAGAGATGCATGCTTGGTGTGACCAGGAAAGATAAGAAGAGGATCTCGTGAAGCACTGAAATGACAAGAGTGGAAGACATCATGATCAGAGTAAAATCCCTGAATTGGCAATGGGCTGGACATGTTCCCAGAATAACGGACCACCGATGGACATCCGAAATTCAAGACTGGAATCCAAGGGACAAGAAAAGACCCAGAAGAAGACCACATGGGAGATGGTCTGAAATATATATATACATATATATATATATGCAGAGTATGATCCAGGAACTTGCTGTCAACAGTAAAGAAGTGGGATTAAAAATGAACTTTCAGAAGACAAAAGTGATGTTCAATGCTTTTACAAGAAATGAAAATTTATCGATTGATGGGGAAAAGCTGGAGATAACAGACACGTACGTTTATCTTGGACAGCAGATATCAAGTGAGGGTCACATTGATGAAGAAATTAATCGGCGTACAAAACTTGCCTGGAGAGCTTTTGGAAGAAACAGCATAATTTTCAAGAGCAATATGCCCTTATGTCTTAAAAGAAAAGTGTTTGATCAATGCATCCTTCCAGTGCTTACGTATGGTGCAGAGACGTGGACCTTAACTAAAAGAGACATACAAAGGCTGCAGACAACTCGAAGTAGCATGGAGAGGTGCATGCTTGGTGTAACCAGGAGAGATAAGAAGAGGAACTCATGGATCCGAAAAATGACAACAGTGGAAGACATCATGATCAGAGTTAAATCCCTGAAATGGCAATGGGCTGGACATACTGCCAGAAGGACAGACCATCGATGGACAGCCGAAATTTTAGATTGGGTTCCAAGGGACAGGAAAAGACCCAGAAGAAGACCACATGGAAGATGGGTGGATGAAATTCGAAAGTATGCGGGAGTGACATGGAGGAGACTGGCACAAGACAGACCGTTGTGGAGGAAACTTGGGGAGACCTTCGTCCAGCAGTGGATTGATAATGGTTGACAATGGTGATGATATATATATATATATATATATATATATATATATATATATATTTCACTTGTAACTCAACCAACACCAGAGAACAAAATCTGAATGAACAAACTTAAAACACTGAAACGTACAAAACACCGAAACATATGTAGCACAGAAATGTGGTGAAAATTTCCTACACCGGCCTAAAAAGAGCATAAAATCCGAAAGAATGGAAAGTATATAATAACACTCACCCCAGTGAAGCCAGACAATAACATAAGAGCTGTCACTCTTCATACTGTATATACATACTGTATATAGTACACATACACAATTTTTCTGGACCTTGCCCCCCAAACAGAAATCCTGGATACGTGCCTGATTGGGTGTATCGAAATGCATGTTTTATAAGAAAGATTATCGACCGATTCGGGAAAAAGCAATAGAAGACTGCAATTTTTATTTTCTTCAAACCTGTCGGGACACAATTAAAATCCAGCTTAATTATCGTAAGAAGTTGTGCTGTGCTAGATAAATAGATTTCACAACACTTGTTCAATTATGTTTTGCTTAATTGTCATTAAATACTCGGTAGCATTATTTAATATACTTCCTTTTACTCAATGAGACTGTATTTCTGTCATTTATCTTGAATGACAAAGAGCTTAGAGAGGTGTTGTGTGCTGGAACTATATCTCGTGAAAAAAATGCTGCGGGCGTCCATGGGCGTTTCCTTATACTTAAAGAATCCACTTTGCCACAATTCAAATCATCATCCCCCGATCGTTAGAGCGTGCATTTACAGGGCTTCACATAGCAGACCGGAAGGATATGTTATTGTGGCAAAATGTTCTTCAGTGAGGGTGATACAAACTGGGGTATCAAACAACAAAACATGGATATTCCCTTTGACCAGGAAAAGTCACGACTAAAGATATATATATATATATATATATATATATATACGAAAATACAGGACCAAGTAACAATATATAGTTGAACTGAACGACAGAGAACGGTGTATTTCTACCCCGTATCTTAAACTCCCACTAATACAAAACATTTCTTACAACAAAATAGTTCACTTTTTTCTCTACACACTTTACTTTTAATAACAATAAAGTTTCGAGTCCTTCATATATTAGAATCTACACAAAAAAAAAAAAAAAAAAAGAAAAATATATGGAATCTTGAATATGATTCGGGGATTTAAAGACCATTGTGAGCAATTCGATGAGATACAAGCAGTCTCCCGCCCCTAATTCGGGTCCACTGATTCCAAGGAAGGTGTGGAGAGCTAGCTAGTGCCATAAGAGTAACACAGTGTCCATGCCTTACGGGGTTCCAACCCGAATCCGCCTCGGCCGAATGGTCACAATCCAAGCCTAGACCACTGCGCCACCTACAAGCCTAAACGACGGCGTTAAAACTGCAGATAAAATTAGAGGTAAAGCATTAGGTTCTTATTTTTTGTTGTTGTTGTTTGGGGGTTTAACGATTACACCGCGAGCAACTCGACGTGCTGTACGCAGTCTCCCGTTCCAACGTTAGGGCCACTTATTCCAGGGCAGAGAGCAATCCAGTGCCGTAAGACAGGCACAACATACATACCTCAAACGGGATTCGAAACCGGACCAAAGCACAACATCCATGCCATAAACGGGATTCGAAACCGGACCCATCGCGGACGAATGGTCAGAAGCCAGCGCTAAGACCAATGCGGCGTCGCCGGGCGGCTGGACATCCATGCTTCAAACGGGATTCGAAACCGGACCCTTCAAGGACGAATGGTCAGAAGTCAGCGCTTAGACAACTGCGGCGCCACCGGGGCGGCTGAACATCCATGTTTCAAACGGGATTCGAAACCGGACCAAAACACAACATCCTTGCTTCAAAATTTGAAACCGGACCCTTCAAGGACGAATGGTCAGAAGCCAGCGCTTAGACACTGCGGTGCCATCAGGGCGGCTGAACATCCATGTTTCAAACGGGATTCGAAACCCGACCGAAACTCAACATCCTTGCTTCAAAATTCGAAACCGGACCCTTCAAGGACGAACGGTCAGAAGCCAGCGCTTAGACAACTGCGACGCCACTGGGGTGGCTGGACATCCATGTGTCAAACGGGATTCTAAATCCGACCAAATCACAACATCCTTACTTTAAAATTCGAAACCGGACCCTTCAAGGTCAGAAGCCAGCGCTTAGACAACTGCGGCGCCACTGGAGCGGTTGGACATCCATGTGTCAAACGGGATTCGAAAGCGGACCAAAGCACAACATCCAGACCTTAAACGGTATTCGAAACCGGACCCATCGCGGGCGAATGATCAGAAGCCAGCGCTTAGACCACTGCGGCGCCACAGGGGCGGCTCGATATCCATACCTCACCGGGATGCAAACCCAGACACATGTAGAACATAAGAAGCTAGCGCCTAGACCGCTGCGCCACCTGGGTGGCCAAGAATCTTCAACACCCATTTATAATTCCTTTTGACGTCAGTTGCAGAGAAAAGGTGTGTAATGAATTGCATTTTTCGGATGAAAAAACGCTCATTTCAGTCACTATTTTAATCTAGTATAAATCTCTTTAATTAATAATCGATTTCTATGCAAAAGATTTCGTTCTGAAACTGGCTTAGCAGTTCCTAAATCGTCCAAAAGGATAATGCCGACAGAGAAAAAAAACCTATTTTTACGAGATCTTAAAAAGTAGATCCTGAGTTGGCCTGAAGGAGACAAAACGTTCTTTTGCGGTAAAATCTTGATGAATCTTTTAACGGTACACGTAACATGATAAATTATTAATAATAGTAATAATAATAATAATGAAATGAAGCTAGAACAGCGTTTCCCAAACAGCGGGCCTCGACCACTGGCCTATTTTTGGTGGGCCGTAAAAAGATTTTGAGTTGAAAATGATTTGAAGTTATTTGGAAATAGAAAAGTTTGTTCTGAAGCTCACGTATTTGGCAGACATGTTTTCGTAATTAAGCAAAATGAATTTGTACTTACAAGAAACGAAAAGAAAAGATATGTTTGCAGTTCACGACAAAATTCGAGGTTTCATCGGAAACTCTGCGTAGTGGAAGAACACTGAAGACCACAAATATGGCTAATTTGAAACATTTGAAACCTTTGTCATCGAAAACGAGGTGAAACCGGCTGATGGTATAATCTCTGCACATCTGAACGACGCGTTGAAATACAAATTTGATCCTTGAAGAGATGAAAAACGGTCAGCAAAAAAACTGGATTGCCAATCCGTTATATGATGACTGGAATGTCGCTAAAGGCCAACGAAGAACTTATCGATCTGTCCAAAGCCACCTCGTTAAAAATGATCGCCAACAGTAAGAAAGATTGACGCAATTCTTCCTGTCTCTTCAACAAACGTATCAAACCCTTTCTAATGAAGCTTTGAATAAGCTGCTCCCTTTCACATCTTCGTACATGTGTGAAGTTGGATTTTCAGCGATGGCATGAATCAAAACCGAAGTCAGAAACGATCTGCAATTGTCGAGCCCCTTGCGCCTGAAAAAGACTCTCATCGATGAAGACGTCAATGCGGTCATAAAGAGAAACCAATCTGTTATGATAAAACTATGTACAATAAGAGATTAAAAAAATATTTAAAATAAATAAATTAAAAAATACCACCCTCCTCATGTTCATTATCCCTTAAGGTGGCAGATGCACCTGAACGGTGCCCAAAATTTTCTGCGTTTCCCAAACGGAAATGTTCATGTAGAAAGCGAGTTTCCACAAAATATGTGGCAAAACAATTTTTTTCTGCCTCTCCCAGTACCTACCATAAGCTTGTCACTAGTCGTAAGCACCCGCTTTTATTCCCTTTATTCTCTGTTCCATGACCAAAGGCATGATGGGAAGCAACTAGTCCCCGTAGCACAGACATCATGACAGTAGGTAGATACCAGTAACTCAAGCATCTCTCTCCTTCCTTAGGTTCATCGCCATTGTTATAGCCATTTTAATAAATAGACAATGTCATCGCTCTTTCCACATTTTTCTTTAATTAACACACAACAACCAAAAAATTGTATTTAGACACCGCTGGGATCGAACCCCAGATCTCTCGATAACTAGCCGAGTGCGTTCGCCTTACGCTACGGTGCCAACCATCCACGGCGCTATGTGTGTTTATCTGTCAGCATCTGACTTCACAAATCCGTAGGGATGGGCTCAGCAACTGAGACGTCTCCATCTGGTGGGGATTAGCGACACAAGCTATTTCAAGAAGCTTCATCGAAAGATCTGGGGTTCGATCTCAGCGGTGTCGAAATACAATTTTTCGGTTGCTGTGTGCTAAATAAAGAAAACGTTGAAAGAGCGATGACTTTGTCTATTTACATTGTTTCCATGTATTTGGAAGATTTTTGCCATTTTAGTTGGTAATCAGTCAGAAAGGGTTAGTTCAATCAGGACCACTTTGAATAACAAAGCTAACAGAAAAAGAGCGTATTCTGATGCGCAGGTTAACTCGTTGCAGCCGGAAGGCCTTCTACAAAATACAAAGCCATGACATTAGATAGAAGAATTCCCTCTTTTAAGGACGTCTCGCGGAAACCAGTGCTTCCGATTGGTTTCCAAAGGTGTCTTGTACGACGTCAAACACGACACCGATGTATCAGCCGTGTAACACGAGAGTGAAGTCACAAACGTAGGGAACAAATCTCTCTACTGTCATGGCCTTGTACTCTCTGGACGGCTTTGGCTCATCCTATTGCTTAGACAGTGAGTAGAGTCGTTCGAGCTGATATGTTCCATTTTGCTAACTCCGGGTTAATTAGTTCTAACCTGTTAAAGGGCTAAGATTAAGAGCTAACTTTCTTCTAACAAGAAGATACGGGCTGGTGTTCCTTATAGGGTTCTGTTCTTGGACTGACGCTGTTCTCCATATACAGTAGCACAGGCTCTATAGAGCAAATTGGGACAGTAGCACTAGGGCCCAGCCGCTTGAGGGGCCCATTACTGACCAACGATAAGCTACGGAAAGAAGAAAGGTAGCAATGAAAAACTGATGATAATACCAGATAATAACCTCACAGTTTCTGCCAGATTGTTGAAAGGTTTTTATATGACACTCTCGAAGATGAAACAAAAATTCATCCCACACAAAGCCAATTGAAAACAATGGTAATATAATTATCGTGCATTATTGCGCTTAGTATACTCCGCATACCTTTTGTTTTTTGACGATTCCTGTATGTGTGGCCGCAGCTGAACGTTCTTTCTCAAAACTAAAACTCACCAAAGCGTATTTACTATTCACAAAGGCGGAAGAACGGCTTAGTGGCCTTGCTGTGTTGTCAATTAAGAATGAACACGCACCGAAATTGTATGTTCCCTAGATGATAGACGTCTTTGCAGAACAGAAAACAAAGAGGAGACTCTACCCTTTGGTGCTGATCCGAATATTGGTAAGTAGACAACATTAAATTCTGCATTCTATACTTCCGATTGCATGATCAGCTAACGGTATAGCATCTAAGGAAACGCCGTATGTAAAATGAAATTCCCTGCAATATGCGTAGGCATACTTAACATAACTATAAGGTATTTCTACGGAAACCACTGCATGATTTGTTCACAAGGGCTCCTAGCTACGCTATTGTCCATATATCGGCCTGACTTGCTCAAACTCAAATGCGGGCAAGGTCATGATGCACGTTGATGAAACAACAGTTCCTGTCAGGCCCCTGAACAAACTCAGAGCTGTGATGCTCCACCAGAACTTTCTTCCCGAGCTGGGGACTTAATACACTGACTCGCAGATCAAAATCAACCCGTCGAAGAGCAGTGCGTTGTTGCTCTTTGAATCTCCCCAGGAAGTACGGGAACTAGTCACCATCCAAGAGACACCCACCTGGGTTACTTCTGCTAAGTACCTAGGGCTGCAAATAGATTGTCGACTTTTGTGGGTAGCCAACACGAACTATCTCAAGGAAGGGGCGAGACAAAACCTCGGACAGCTAGCTACTCCTCTACAGAAAAAGATTCATGACAACAAGCCTCAAAATTTCTGCAGAATAAGAAGGTCGTCAGACAAGTGTTTACGTATGCTGCTCCCATATGGGCAGGAGTAAGTAAGCCTCAGAGAAAAAGATCTAAGTGGTGCAGGTGTGTGTTTTTGTCTATGACCCCAACACAATCCTTAGACGCCCAAGGCCGAAGTCAGCGGTCAGTTTCCCCTTTTGATAGGAGCAAAAGAATTGCATTAATGTTGAGCACTGGTTTCTGTCCCGGAGGTCTTGATAAGATGAAATATTGGATCAGGAGGTAAGTCCTTGTAAAGTAACAGAGTGCTGAAGATATCCAAATTCGTCCAGAAATTGTCAAACAATAATCAAGGTAATTGCCTTCGATGCACGATCATTACAAGAAACCCAACACAACACAAATTCAAACTCCCTGACGGAATTTAAAAAAATATTGTATAGGGTTCATAAGGTTAAAAAGTAGAACCATATACCTTTAACCTTATACAATAAATTTTTAAATTCCGTCAGTGAATTTGAATTTGTGTTGTGTAGGGTTTCTTGTAATGATTGTGCATCGAAGGCAACTACCTTGGTAACAGGGTGGGTGATAGACAGACCACAGACAAGTGTCAAGACTAGATTGTCGCTCTGTTGTTCTTCAGATTGGCGTGTGGGGATGAGAACTTGATGCCGCTCTAGCATTCGAGGTTTTCCAGTGGTTCCAGTTGTACCGTACGTTACAGTCCCTCCCTTGTAGGATGTTTTACCCCCCCCCCCATCCGCAGGTAGGAAGTGTCTACGTGTTTTGATGTTTGATCCCTTCTGGTTGAAAGTTCCGATTCGGATCAAAATTTAAAAATAAATGTATCCCCATTTTCCTCTCCCACCAAGCCTGTTTAGACTAGGTGGAAAACATGGATAAATGCAGCTTTGTTTTATGCGCAGAATTTGGAATCAGTAAATAATGTTGTAAACTTGTTAGACAATTCAGATGTACCTTTGCCATTTTTTTCTGCTATGGAGATGCTTTAATAACTCACTAAAAAAAGCTATCAGTGATCGAGACAAACTTTTTCTGATAAATCTGAAAGATGAGAACGCTATTTCCATTCTTCCCGGCGAAATTGGTGGAAAAATTAAAGGGAAACTGAGGCTCTTTTAAACAAAAACTCTGGGTTTCAGGAATTGAAAAACGTTAATGATTTAATCAACGCTGATGGTTACGAGTTGCCATCGCACAAGTTTAGCAATGAAAGCAAAACACTATTAAGTACTTCCACATAATGTCTGGAGACGTAGAGAGAATATTTTCTTCAACAAAAATGGTTTATGAGGACAAACGACAAAACTCAACAGTTGAACACTTAGAAAAACATATATGGTCTTTTTGCATCAGAAATTATGGTGTATGAAACTATATCATTAAAAGAATTTTTTATTTATTTACCTTTCCAACCGTAGGTTGAAGAAGCGTACATGCTCCAGCTTTGTCCGTCAGTCTGTCCGCACGATAACTCGTGTAAACATGGTTCGATTTCAGTGAAAATTTGGTATGTGGGAGAGGACAAACTGGGAAGGAATTCTATTGGAAATGGGGTCAAAGGTCAGGACATAGGAGGGGATCCATTCCAACGCCCTTATGCGTCATAACTTACGTAAAAATGATTCTATTGCGACAAAACTTTAGTATGTTGTTCCGGAAATATACTGAACCGGTTCTACTTAATATAATTGAAATGAGGTCAAAGGTGAGGACCCAGGAGCGAGATTTATTCTACAGCCATTATCCTCATAACTTGACTAAAAATGCTTCTATTGCGACAAAACTTTAGTATGTTGTTCCGGATGTATACTGAACCGGTTTTATTTAATATCATCGAAATGGGGTCAAAGGTGAGGGCACAGGAGCGAGATGTATTCCACATCCATTATCCTCATAACTTGAGTAATGATTTCTAGCTTGTTGGAAAGCGTATGTAATCAATGCATTGCATGATTTTACTAATTTGTTAATTATATCAGTTCCGATATGAATAATAAACAAAACGTTATTCATTTTTCATGATGCAAATTCCAAGTAAACATAGCAATAATAGGTAATAGCGCGTGTGATGGCCAATATGTTTCGAGTAGTACGTTATCAAATGGCACAACGTATGCAGGTGCATCCCATTCGTAAACAAGTCAAGCAATAAGTATCACACTAGGCATTGTTTGCTTTAGGAGTTCGGCAAAGGAAACAATGCAGCTGAAGCCTCCTGCAACATTTGTATTGATGTATGACGAGGATGCTGTAGACGAAAGCACATGTCGCCGTTGGTTCCAGAAATTCCGTGAAGGAGACAAGCTGAAGAGATCAACGACGTTCTGGACGTCTATCAGAGGATTCTGAAGAGGATCGTAACCAAGCCATATCAAATAACCAATATCTAACCAATGAAGAATCATCAAAAAGGTTTTCTGTACGCAAAACAACAGTAGAAACAAGGATGCATGTAATTGGGTTGATCATAAAGTTCTAACAGTGTGCACCAGATGACCTTTCCGCAAGAAATCGATCGGACAGAAGAACCACCCGTTTTTCTTTGCTTGGGCTCCACAGAAATGAACATTTCTTGGACCGATTACTTACGGTTGACGAAAAGTGGGTCCTTTACAGAAAGGTAAAGGGTCGAAGGACTTATGTCGAGTTGGAGAGCTTTCTCCATCGACTTCGTGAGGAGGACTGCATCTGAGAAAGGTCTTAAGTGTACGGCGGGAGGTCAAGGGGTAATCTACTAGAAGCTGCTTGCACCTAACCAAACGATAAATGCTGACCTGTGCTGCCAACAGTTGGAAATGCTGAAATAAAAATTGAAATCTAAGCGTCCAGCACTAGTTAATCGCAAAGGCGTCATCTTGCAAAATGACAACGCAAGACCCTATATAGCTTTAGCCAATCAGAGAAAATAATAGTTGGAAATGCTGAAAGAAAAATTGAAATCTAAGCGTCCGGCACTAGTTAATCGCAAAGGCGTCATCTTGCAACATGACAACGCAAGACCCTATACAGCTTTAGGCAATCAGAGAAAATAATAGTTGGAAATTCTGAAAGAAAAATTGAAATCTAAGCGTCCAGCGCTGGTTAATCGCAAATGCGTCATCTTGCAACATGACAACGCAAATCCCGCACAGCTTTAGCCAATCAGAGAAAATAATAGTTGGAAATGCTGAAAGAAAATTTTAAATCTAAGCATTCAGCGCTGGTTAATCACAAAGGCGTCATCTTGCAACGTGACAACACAAGATCCCATACAGCTTTAGCCAATCAGAGAAAATAATGGTTGGAAAGGCTGAAAGAAAAATTCAAATCGAAGCGTTCAGCACTGGTTAATTGCAAAGGCGTCATCTTGCAACATGACAGCGCAAGACCCTATGCAGTTTTAGCCACTCAGAAAAAACTACTGGACATCGGACGGGAAGTGCTACCTCAGCCACCGTATTTCCCAGTGCTTGCACCTACAGACTGTCACGTTTTTCGATCTATTCAGAACAACTTCGCTGGAAAAATCTTCGATGAAGTTGAAGATGTCGAAATTGTATTACAAAACGTTTTTAGCTCCAATACAGAGGAATTTTACAGAAGGGGAATTCAATTACTACCAGAAAAATGGCAAGAGGTCATAGATAATAACGGCAATTATGTAAAAGAATAAATATAATAAATCGTTTTTCTTCCCTACTAAAAACAGGTAGAAATTTTGCACGCACCTAATAACTAATGATGAGTTATTATGTTTAATAATAATATGTTACAAATTTTGAAGATGACAATCCGTTTTTCGGTACAAATATGACAAGGATGGTAAGTCAGATAATATCCGAAAACCTGAAAATTTCGTCGTCCTGGAACGGGAATCGAACCCGCGTCTCCCAGATAGCGCCTGGGTATGCTAACCACTACACCACCCAGAACGACCAAGTCTCAAGTTTCCGATTAATTTGAATATAACCATCAAAATAATCGGAAACCTGAGACTATTCAAATTAATCGATTACTTGAGACTTGGTCATTCTGGGTGGTGTAGTGGTTAGCATACCCGAGCGCTATCTGGGAGACGCGGATTCGAATCCCGCTCCAGGACAACAAAAATTTTCAAGTTTTCGGATATTATCTGACTTACCATCCTTGTCGTATTTACACCAAAAAACGGATTGTCATTTTCAAAATTTGTATTATATGGTGTAATCCCGTATTTCATTCATAATAATATGTTAATTGGTGTACATACATTAGATATCACTAAGCTGTTCACTGAAATTCAGATGTTAGCTCCTCAACGAAAGCTAATCAGCCAGATTGAAGTTTAAAACTCATGGAATTAGATTTTACTTACTGTTGATGCACCGAACGTCTCCATTTACAGCGATGTCGGCACAGAGCTCGAGCTTCACTGACATGCATCATACGTCTCACAAAACACCTTTGGTACTTAATTCTCATTATCTTTTTCTCATGCAGACATGCCTGAACCTGGTCCTCCCATGATTTCCTTGGCTTCCTCTACTTTTGTTTTCTGCCACTTGGGCTGAATAAATTCTCTTAGTGAGCATCTCACCTCTCATTCTTTCAACATGGCCAAACCACTTAGAATATTTGCTTCCACCTTACTAACATTTTGGTTCACATTACACATCTGCAACACATCATGATTAGAGCGTGTTTTGCAACAAACCCTCCTCTAAGTAACGCATCTCTCCCTCGCACGAGCGACTCCTGTGTTTCTTCTTCCCGCCTTCCAATGCACATCACATTACGCCTTCTTGGGAACCCCGCAAGTCTGAATGCATGTACTGCTGTACTTCCCACTTATTAAACCAGCCTGATATTATAACCTCTCTTGTCTTTCATGTTCAGTCTGACCAGGAAAGTCTGCGGTTCACCTCACACCACACTCAACTACTTCTTTCTGCAAAGACCAGCATCCAACCTCAGCCACACACAACACGATTTGAAAATTTTTCTTTATTCGAGCAAAATATGCCATCTATCTGTTCCACCTTAAGAGTTTTACTGCTAACCCCCCTGTTACCTACACTAATGCTAGAAGTCAACTATTCGTGTTCAAACTTCATATACAGTAGTCTCCCCTTATCCGCGGGAGACACGTTCCAAGACCACCAGTGGATTCCTGAAACAGCCGATAGCACCGAGCCCTATCATCATCAACAACAACCATGGGTACAATTCAGGAAGATGTCTGCTGCCATTTTAACTACATCGTCCCATTGAAGTCTGTTCATTGCAGAGTGGCCCAGCTCTTGAAGAGTTCCACCCCACCAGTCTTTGATATCGTCAGCACATACACGGTTAGGGCGTCTTTCTTGCATTTCTTCCGTTCATTAAACCAAACACCAATGTCTTAATCTTTCTGTCATTTTCTATTCTGCAGATGTTTCCAAAAAGTCTTAGTTTTCTCTGCATGATTTTTTGGAACAGGGTCACTTTTAGTTGTATTCTTCTGTACACTTCTTCATTTTTTATCCTCTGAGGCCATCCGATTCGTAAGATTTTACGATAGCACTTTCTTTGAAAAGCAAATGTCCTTCTCTCTGATTCCTTTGTCAGTGTCGAAGTCTCGCATCCATACAGCGTGCTGCTGAAAATGCATTTCTCGAGAATGCTTAACTTAGTTTTGAGGGTAAGAGCTCTGCTCTTACAAATTTTATCCATGGCTTCAGTGTTACAACCTTTGCAATTCTAATAGAAGTTTCTTTTTTGCTGTTTAAGTCATATGTCACACAGCTCTCGAGGTAAGTGAATTTTTCCGCATTTTCGAGTTCTTCGCCTTCCAGACCTCCTTTGCGCCAAATACCATTGTTTTTGTCTTTTCTATGTTCATCTTTAGTCCATATATTTTACCCTCTCTATTCACTTCTTGTACCATCTGATCCAGTTTCCTTTCATCTTATTCAATACTATATATAGTACTATGTTTTTTACGCTTTCCAACCGCAGGTTGAACAAGCGTATATGCTCCAGCTTTGTTGGTCTGTCCGCGCGATAACTCGCGTAAAAATGGTTTGATTTCGATGAAATTTTAGTATGTGGTAGGGGACAACCTGGGAACGAATCATATTGAAATTGGTCCTTAGGCGTCATAACTTGCGTAAAAATAGTTCGATTTCGATGAAACTTTAATATGTGGTAGGGGACCACCTTGGAATGAATTTTATTAAAAATGGGCGAAACGGGGTCAAAGGTCAGCACATAGGAGTAGGACTCATTCCATTGCCCTTATGCGTCATCACCTGCGTAAAACAGTTTCGATTTGGACGACATTTTAGTATGTGGTACGGGACCACCTGGGGACAAATTCTGTTGAAAATGGGCGAAATGGGGTCAAACGTCAGGACATAGGAGCGGGATCCATTCCATTGCCCTTATGCGTCATAACTTGAGTAAAACTCCTTCCATTGTGACAAAACTTTATCATATTGTTCCAGAAGTACACCGAACCGGTTCTATTGAATATCATCGAAATGGGGTCAAAGGTCAGGACACAGGAGCGAGATATATTCCACAGCCATTATCCTCATAACTTGACAAAAAATGCTTCTATTGCGACAAAACTTTAGTATGTTGTTCCGGAGATATACCGAACCAATTCTGTTGAATATAATCGAAATGGAGTCAAAGGTCAGAGCACAGGAGCGAGATGTATTTCACAGCCATTATCCTCATAACTTGAGTAATGATTTCTGGTATGTTGGAAAGCGTATCATAATCAATGCATTGCATAATTTTGCTAACTTGTTTCCTATACATATATACCTATGATAAAGTTTAATTTATAAATTATGCGCAATAATGGATAAACAACAATAAGTAATAATAAAATAGAAAATTTATAACATTATACGAGTATTGTAATAAAAGTTATGTGGATGTAAAACTAGCATGAATTTATTTTTCCTTCATTACAATTTCACGGATGGAAGATTGATTCTTACCGATCTTCCATCCGTGAAATTGAAATGGTTAGCACGCCTTGTTCCTAAACTAAAGGTCTCAGGTTCGAACCCGCTCGCTGAGAGATTTTTCGCTGGCTCTAATAAAATGTCCTCGTAACGCCGTCGAAATTCATTTAAACGCCACTAGAAAGTAAATACGTCGGCATAAATTAAAAATGGCGAATACCCAGGGTCGAAGGGCACTGCCTAAAACTATTGCACCTGCAAAGTGTTGCCATCGGAAAACAAGTTTAGGGACAAAGTGGCCTAGCTACATAACTCTAAATTTTGTTGGAGCAAGAAATTACTGTTCACGATAACAATATGTTTGGTTGCAGCAACAAAATGCTTTATCACGATAACAATACATATATGATGGATCAAAGATATTCCCAAAAATCGACAAAATTATTTTGTTAAATGAACAAAACGTTTTGTTATGGTAATAATAAGTTTTGTGGGATCAACAATAATTTTCAACAAAATAAATTTTTAAGTTCAACAAACATTTTTGTTGACTGTATATCGACAAAATTTTTTGGTTGATTCAACAATTTTTTTGCTGAATTAACAAAGCGTTTTTCTTAGTTTTAGAAGCACCTCACTCAAACATCTTTTCTCTCCTTTCTTATGTTCTTCGCCATTTTTGTTGAATTTTCGGGAGAAAAGGTAATATGACAGGAAGGATTAAGGAAAATCATTCCCCTTAAATGACCATTTTGATTGACAAACTCAAAGGAAACGCAACACTTTCTGATGTGCAGGTTCATTTGTTCTAGTCGAGTTTGATCCACTTATTACACAGCGAATGTATATATTCATTCCAGCTGAACCCAAACCGTTTTTCTAACCCCGAGTTAATTCGTTTCAGCCGGTTAAAGGGTTAAGGAAGGGGGCAAACAGAAATTGTAACTACGAATATGTAAATTTCCACTATGCCTTCTCGTTACCTAACCGTTTTTACCACATTCTCGAAACATTAATTTAATTTGAAACCAGAAGACCGAGAACTACATAAAAAAGTTGGATAAATGAAATTACAGAAAATATTAGGACAATAACGAAATTTATTTGTTGTTCATTTGAACTTTTTGGCCACTTGCATCACATGAGTCATGAAGCCCCAGAGATCACTCAGTTGGTCACAAAGAACGAAAAAATACCCTCCAGACAAAGTTCTGGAAAAAGCATTCGAGATATTTTTGTCCAGAAGTTAATAGCCTCTGCAGATGACGATGGATTTTTTCCATATTTTTTCCCTATCATACTTTTCCGTATGTCAGCTATTCTCCAAAATGCAATAGGAAATTTCATTATTACTTTCAGTTGTAAATTTCCACTTTTTCTTCAGGAAATCCCCAACTCTTTTTTTTTTCAATTTTTACTGCATACACACACATCCAGAAGTTCAAAATAAAACACATTTTTAATCCCATTGTGTAGTTATCTAGGCACGATATCACATCGGGTCACTGAAAGAATACCTCAATCCTACAATGTAAGCCTGTCAACGACGGGTAAGCACATGTTTATACAATAATGAGGAACGTCATCGTTAAATTCGATACGAGTAGTTGGAAAAATTAATGGGAATATTACGAAAATTTTGTTGTTGCTGACCCATCTGATACACCGCCCATTAATAATTTAACCGTTTATTATAGTTATGCATTTATTACGATTCATGTTATATGACAAAAAAGAATTTCAGTTGCAGATTTTTCAACCGTGCATGGCACGGGTTACGGACTAGTATAATTTTATATATGATAGGAATTTTTAGTTATTACATGAACATTGGGTTAAGTTACGAATATTGCATGTAAAACACAGCACCCGCTTATAAAGAGCCCGTATTCAACGAGATCTTGGATTTAACGAAAAAAAACCAAGGACATATGTTTGGTATTATTCAAAGCTTATTTGATAGTTTTTAACCAAAAAAAAAATAATTACGTCGCTGGAATTAACGTGGGAGAGACAAAATGTTAAGATGATCATTTCTAGCAAAGCAAAGAAACAAAATTTTGTGAAATTCTATATTTATCGAGGCAGAGAAAGTATGTCTTGTAATGGAGGAATAGAAATGTTGGATACAGAACGAAATTGCAACAGCGCAGGGGGGTTCCTTGTATGCTAGTGGAATAATGTTGATAGGAAAGCAATGGGAAGGGTGTACATGAAATGTTTAACAAGTGAGCTGTGTAAGAGGCTCTCTCCGCCACCCACTACAAGGGACAATGCATTGGGCATATATCGTGCCAGCATAGTTGAAATTAAGCCATATATTCCTAGGCGAAAAGATGATGAGCAGGGCTCATGTTAAGTGGATTTCTGGCAGACATTTGCACAAAGAAATAAGAGCATAGTTGCAGAAGATTTGGTGGAGATAGTTGCAGAAGATTTAATGGAAATAGATGCAGAAGATTTGGTGGAGATAGTTGCAGAAGATTTGGTGGAGATAGGTGCAGAAGATTTAATGGAGATAGTTGCAGAAGATTTGGTGGAGATAGGTGAAGAAGATTTAATGGAGATAGTTACAGAAGATTTGGTGGAGATAGGTGAAGAAGATGTAATGGAAATAGTTACAGAAGATTTGGTGGAGATAGGTGCAGAAGATTTAATGGGCATAGTTGCAGAAGATATGGTGGAGATAGTTGCAGAATATTTGGTGCAGATAGGTGCAGAAGATTAAATGGAGATAGTTGCATAAAATTTGGTGGAGATAGTTGCAGAAGATTTGGTGGAGATAGTTGCAGAAGATTTAATGGAGATAGTTACAGAAGATTTGGTGGAGATAGGTGCAGAAGATTTAATGGAGATAGTTACAGAAGATTTGCTGGAGATAGTTGCAGTAGATTTGGTGGAGATAGTTGCAGAAGGTTTGGTGGAGATAGGTGCAGAAGATTTGGTGGAGATAGTTGCAGAAAATCTAATGGAGATAGGTGCAGAAGATTTAATGGAGATAGTTGCAGTAGATTTGGTGGAGATAGTTGCAGAAGGTTTGGTGGAGATAGTTGCAGAAGATTTGGTGGAGATGGGTGCAGAAGATTTAATGGAGATTGTTGTAAAAGATTTGGTGGAGATAGTTGCAGAAAGTTTGGTGGAGATAGTTGCAGAAGATTTGGTGGAGATAGGTGCAGAAGATTTAATGGAGATAGTTGCAGAAGATTTGGTGGAGATAGTTGCAGAAGATTTGGTGGAGATAGTTGCAGAAGATTTGGTGGAGATAGTTGCAGAAGATTTAATGGAGATAGTTGCAAAAGATTTGGTGGAGATAGTTGCAGAAGATTTGGTGGAGATAGTTGCAGAAGATTTGGTGGAGATAGTTGCAGAAGATTTGGTGGAGACATTGAATGAAAACATTATGGAGAACTCTCACGTTTCACAATCTCTGATCCTTCAGATTTCCTTGAAGTTTCGAAATCATTACTGCACGGAATCATTACATAAAAGCTTCAGTACTGTAAAGTATGTGCATGATGGGTACCAACGGCATTGACAGAATAGCACAAAACGAAGCGCCTGGGATCTGTTTTGGAATTTTCGGGGCGGTACGCGAAAGAAGGCGATGATTTTTTAGGTTGTAGTGACGAGAGATGAGACTCGGGCTCCTCACATCACACCTGAATCGAAACTGCACTCCCTGCAATGAAAACAGCCAGAGGCTCGAGGACGACGATGACCTGAAGACGACGGTTGAGCAGTGTCTCAAAACCAGACGGTAGACTTCTATGAGGAGGGTATCCAGAAACTTGTACTACGATACGACAAGTGTCTTAACATCCCCGGGGAATATGTTGAAAAGTAGATTAAGGTATGTAGAACCCAGGCGCCAGACTTCCATGAGGAGGGTATCCAAAAACTTGTGCCACGATATGACAAATGTCTTAACATCCACGGGGAATATGTTAAAAAGTAGATTTAGGCATGTAGTACTCAGGCGGCAGACTTCCATCAGGAGGGTATCCAAAAACATGTGCCACGATATGACACATCCGAAGGTAATATGTTGAAAAGTAGATTAAGGTATGTTGAACCCAGGAATGCAGACTTGAGGAGGTTATTCAGAAATGTGTGTCACGATATGACAAATGCTTTAACATCCACGGGGAATATGTTCAAAAGTAGATTAAGGTATGTAGAACTCAGAGGGCAGACTTCTATGAGGAGGTTATCTAGAAACTTGTGCCATGATATGACAAATGTCTTAACATCCACTGGGAATGTGTTCAAAAGTAGATAAAGGTATGTAACACCCAAGCGGCAGATTTCTATGAGAAGGATATCCAAAAACGTGTGTCACGATATGAAAAATGTCTTAACATCCACGGGGAATATGTTCAAAAGTAGATTAAGATGCGTAGATCCCAGGCGGCAGACTTCCATGAGGAGGGTATCCAGAAACTTGTGCCAGGATATGACAAATGCCTTAACATCCACGTGGAATGTGTTCAAAAGTAGATAAAGGTATGTAACACCCAAGCGGCAGACTTCTATGAGGAGGGTATCCAGAAACTTGTGCAACGATGTGACAAACGCCTTAACATCCACGGGCAATATGTTGAACAGAAGATTAAGGTAGGTAGAATTCAGGCAGCAGACGTCCATGAGAAGGGTATCCAAAAACGTGTGCCACGATATGACACATCTAAAGGGAATATGTTGAAAAGTAGGTTAAGGTATGTTGAACCCAGGAGAGCACACTTGAGGAGGGTATTCAGAAACGTGTGCCACGATATGAGAAATGCCTTAACATACGCGGGGAATATTTTCAAAAGTAGATTAAGGTATGTAGAACTCAGGGGGCAGACTTCTATGAGGAGGTTATCCAGAAACTTGAGCCATGATATGACAAATGTCTTAACATCCACGGGGAATATGTTCTTAAGTAGATAAAGGTATTGAAAACCCAAGCGGCAGACTTCTATGAGGAGGGTATCCAGAAACCTGTGCCACGATATGACAAATGCCTTAACATCCACGGGGAATATGTTGAACGGAAGATTAAGGTATGTAGAATCCAGGCTGCAGACTTCCACGAGGAGGGTATCCAGAAACTTGTCTCACGATATGACTCATCCAAAGGGAATATGTTGAAAAGTAGATTAAGGTATGTAGAACTCAGGGAGCAGACTTCTATGAGGAGGTTATCCAGAAACTTGAGCCATGATATGACAAATGTCTTAACATCCACGGGGAATATGTTCAAAAGTAGATAAAGGTATTGAAAACCCAAGCGGCAGACTTCTATGAGGAGGGTATCCAGAAACTTGTGCCAGTCATGATATGACAAATGTCTTAACATCCACGGGGAATATGTTCAAAAGTAGGTTAGGGTATGTAGAATTCATTGCACATTAAAAATTAGTTATCCACATTTTGCTTTTGTTTTATCTTCAAACGGTACTTACTTTATGGATGGTCCTGGAATTATATACCTACTCGGAAAAACAATAAGCCCCTGCAGAAAATAAAACGATAATTTAACCCAAATTCATAGTGTAAAACATTTAACTATCGCGCAACTCCATTTCTCTTCGTTTCTACCATTCACGTGAGCTGGTGATAAGTGTTTTACCAGCTCAGTCAGCAGCGTTCCACACTGGCGGCCGAACCATAGCGGGTAAGGGGAAGAATCCTTCATTTCGTCTTGCAATGACACTAGTGCACTTAGATAGGAAAAAAAGGTGCGAACGGAAGTTTCCTGTGTGTAGGGACAGAAAAAGTCAAAACCGGTCTCTTAGAACACGGAAAATTTCTTTATAAAAACAGAGAAACACAAAACCGAAAAATACAAAATTTGTAACAACCGAAAATCTACCAAAAAACTGAAGTTTCCGAAGTTCGCTTTTCAAAACAGAAAGTTTCGCTAAAAATTGAAGACATAGCGTCAAATTTGCTGCATTTTATTTTCAGGAATGTTTCGTGAATTTCACACCACTCATTGTGGAAAAGGTACAGTCTGCTCCATTGAAATACATTCGCCAGTTTTATACGGCTGAATGTTCTGCTACAGCACGACGAATGATTTCAAACGTGATGTCGTTACTCTTGGTGTTTTGTTATAGCCGAAAAGTTTTATAGTTAAGTACATGAAACACAGACAACCACAAAATAAAAACATTTCTTGTTTTTTTCTGTGTAGTCAGACAAAACTACCAGACAACGAAGAAATATTAACAGGTACTGATGAAGAGCGCTCTTAAGAGTTTATGACGTAGTTCTGACACTGAAGTTTACAATCCTTTCTCTTTAACAATTAATACAGGTTGAACGTACCTTATCCGAGAACTTCCTATCCCGCAACCCCCCGAAATCCGAAACTTTTTTAAAGCGCATGCATGACGTCACAAACGGAAAATTCCAGAAGGATCTGGGAAGGTTCTCAGGCGTTGCGCGGAGCTCTGAGCACCCCGATGGTAACATCACGTGACCTCAGATATCCCGCGTGTGGCTCTGGTGCTCTGTTTGCCGTTCGTTGCCACTTCTGCTGAAAGATTTCTGCAAATGAATGAGTCTCCCAAATTGATTATGAACCTGTGACGCATAGTCTAATTAAACCTTCCCTTTTAGTTCCTGTATTCTTATGTGAATTTGGTTTATTCTCGATAAACGTTTCCACCCTGAACCCCACATATTCTCTGTCGACGAATTTGTATTTGGCAATTACGTAATCAAAAGCTAGAGATAAAAGTTGAAGTTTTGAGCGTGTGACAAGCACTGGTTTTTTTTTCAGAGAACTTGATCATTACTGCCCCTCCTATTTTTGGCAGAAGAACTTGTTTTCTTGTAGTATTTGTTTATCAATCTGACTAGTTTTACCTTCACTTTGGTTTAACACGATGGTTTGAATTGCTATCCTTTGCCATTTGGGAATGTAAGAAAGCGTACGCAGTCTTGTAATACTGCTAAGTACTGACTAGTGAGAGGATTATGTTCTACATGGATATTTCTTGTGTTAAAGTGCTTGACGAGCGACATACTTCTAATCAAGGTAAATAAAGGGTGGACCTTGTAAGTACTGACTTACGCATTTTCCTGGACGCTATATTTATTAGAGTGCTTAATTAGCTCTTTTATGTTTAATTAAGTATTACAGCTGCACCGAAAGGTGAAACAATCCAGGGTTTAACTGTTATTCAGTAAGCTTTACAGTGAAGCAAGTTATACACCTGCTACTGAATTTGAAGCCTTAGATGTACGCAAACGTCATTTACGCAGCGTACATTCAAAATACATGGTCACATGCGTCACCACGTGATCTAAGCAACTATTTAAGACTGCTGCTCATCAGTAATCATCAGTAGTGTTGATCACAATGGGAGAAACAAAGGATCTTTCGGAGTTCGATAAAGGGCTTATTGTGGGTGCCCGTCTGGTTGGACTATTTAAGACTGCTGCTCATCAGTAATCGTCAGTAGTGTTGATCACAATGGGAGAAACAATGGATCTTTCGGAGTTCGATAAAGGGCTTATTGTGGGTGCCCGTCTGGTTGGACTATTTAAGACTGCTGCTCATCAGAAATCGTCAGTAGTGTTGATCACAATGGGAGAAACAAAGCATCTTTCGGAGTTCGATAAAGGGCTTATTGTGGGTGCCCGTCTGGTTGGACTATTTAAGACTGCTGCTCATCAGTAATCGTCAGTAGTGTTGATCACAATGGGAGAAACAATGGATCTTTCGGAGTTCGATAAAGGGCTTATTGTGGGTGCCCGTCTGGTTGGACTATTTAAGACTGCTGCTCATCAGAAATCGCCAGTAGTGTTGATCACAATGGGAGAAACAAAGGATCTTTCGGAGTTCGATAAAGGACTTATTGCGGGTGTCCGTCTGGCTGGACTATTTAAGACTGCTGCTCATCAGAAATCGTCAGTAGTGTTGATCACAATGGGAGAAACAAAGCATCTTTCGGAGTTCGATAAAGAGCTTATTGTGGGTGCCCGTCTGGTTGGACTATTTAAGACTGCTGCTCATCTGTAATCGTCAGTAGTGTTGATCACAATGGGAGAAACAAAGGATCTTTCGGAGTTCGATAAAGGGCTCATTGTGGATGCCCGTTAGGCTGAAACGATGCGTTCGAAAAATGACTAGTTTCTCAAAGGGTGAGATATCCCGGTTCCTTAATCACTGGAAAAACAACCCATATTGCTTGTCTAAGAGGCGTAAATGTGGCGCGACGACAATCTGCAAGGAACGAGACCACCGTCGCTTGCGAAGGCTTGTACGGAGACACAGGACTTCCTGTGCGCACGAAGCATTGAATGAAGGCTGTTCCCGACACATATCTCAGCGATCTATGCACAGGGAATTGAAGAGGATCGGTATTGGCAGTCGCATGCCTATACGGAAATCACGGATATCTGCGAAGAACCGGAAAGTTCATCTACAGTGGTGTCAGAAACACAGTGACTGGACACTGGAAAAAAAGTCATCTGGGTTGACGAGTCCTATACGGAAGCCACTGATTTCTACGAAGAACTGGAAAGTTCGTCTACAGTGGTGTCAGGAACACCATGACTAGACACTGGAAAAAATTGATGTGATCCGACAAGTCCTATGTATAACCACTGATTTCTGCGAAGAACCGTAAAATTCGTCTACAGTGGTCTCAGGAATACCATGATTGGACACTGGAAAAAGCCATGTGGTCCGACGAGTCCTATACGGAAACCACTGATTTCTGAGAGGAACCGGAAGGTTCATCTACCGTGGTGTCAGGAACTGGAAAAAGTCATGTGGTGCTACGAATCGCGGACACCTTGTTCTGCAAGAACGGTAGGCAGAGAGGTTGGTGTAAGCCTCATGAAGCAATGGATGCAGGTAGTCTTGTAAACACAGCTCAAGGTTTTGGAGGTGTCATGGTGTGGTGCTCTTTCCGTTGGTATGGAATGGGTTTTCCGATATTACTTGAAGGTCGGGTGTCTTCCAACGATTCTCTGAACAATGTCGTCGATCAAGTCCATCGTCCATCCTGCAATGTTGACTTTTCATCCAGAAGGTGACGGTTGTTTCATGAACGACAATGCTACTGACCATCGGCCAAGTTGTGTTCAGCATTGGTTCAGCAAGCATGAGAACTACTTCCACCATCTTCTCTCCTCACCACAAATCCCGGATCTGAACCCAATTGAGAATGTATGGGACATGTTAGAAAAACAGATCCGGGGATAAAGTCCCCTTCCGTCAAATCTGAGCTGATAAAATAACTGTGCTGTGAACGCCTGGTATTCTGTAGACGTAGATGGACTCCAATACCATCCATGCCAATCCGCATACGTGCTGTATTTCGGGTTAAAGAGGTCCAAGTCGGTATTAAATAGAAGTTTATAATTCAGTGGCCAGTATGTGTATTTGGGCAAATTAAGCCTTAGAGTGTAAACGGTGTAGTGCTTTACAGCAAAGTTTAATGTTAGGGTAATAGTTCGAGCCTACAGACTCGAATTAACTATTATTGCACAAGTGGGAACCGTTCGTGTCGATCTTTGACACATTCGGGGAATGAATTCGGCAGGGAATGACTCCTCCAAATCGATTCCGAGTCGGATGAGGTTGTGTCGTTCGTTGACTCTTTCGGCTTAGCGAACGATTTGGGTTGAAATTTATTTTTGAACCTTGTGGATTTCGTTTTTCTGAGTTTTTAGGCAAGTTGGTTTCAAAACTTTCTGGAAATTTAACCCTACAGGTGGCAGGAGCTTAGGAAGAGGCAATGCAAAATTTTGTCACATGTATAACAGGCAACTCCCCTAAAAGCATTCTATCTTTCTATAGTATTTTTTGTTGTTATGATGCGCATATACGAGTTGTTGCCACTATGAGACTGACAATTTTTTCAACGCAGCATTGTGTTCTCGCCGCTTTTGGACAGGTTTCGAATGAACGTATTATTACGTCGTCACCGCTTTGGGCACAGGAATCTCCGACGTATATATGTGTGCTTGCCACCCGGAGGGGTTAATGCATTTTTTTCACTTCTGAATAAGGCTACGCTTTCTGACCGAAAAACCTCACCGAGACAGCCTGATGAACGTTTGATGTCTACTGAAATGTAATTCTGAACGATTGTTTGAGTAAATGGGCTCGTTTGGGGAATCAATTATTTTCAGAAAGAACGGCCTGTGAATGACTGAGTACTTGAAATATCGAAATTCCTCTAATTTCTTGAAATATAAGTGAATTTACTGTTTCGACTTGGTCCCATTCTGACATTATCAGGCATACCTTATGCAAATGCTCTAGAGACCGAAAAAATCCCGAATCTGAGATACTTCCGTGCTCAAACATTTCGGATTTGGGATGCTCTCTACCTCTGCAGAAATCTTTCAAAAGACTGGGAGACATTTTTCAGCGTCATATTTTTGCAATTCGGGGAAAGAAATTACAGAAATCCGGCCTCAGAAGCTTTCGCTCAAGTATTTTAAAAACAGTATACACTAATACAGTAGCTCACACAGCATTTCCTCAAAGGGGAGACTCCAACAGGAAATCCACGAGACAAGCAAAGTGCGCTATGTTTTACGAGAGGCGTTTGATAAGTTCTAAGCCTGACGTTGAAAGTAGTGGTTGGTGGCTGACTCAAGTATTGCATCATCCTTCAGTTAAACTGTATAACAGCCACGCCACATCGCTGTGTCAGCATTTGAGACGGCGCTACACTGAGTTAAAATCTATAAGGTGACAATGGATGACGGGCAAACGAAATTGCGGAACCGAGAAGTGATTGAATTTTTCACGAAGGAAGGTGAAGCACCACGCAGTACTCATGACCGGATGGCCCGTGTGTACATCGACAGTGCATCTTCATATGCCACAGTCAAAAGATGGGCTACTCGCTTTAAACAGGAAAGAGACTCGTTGGAAGACAATCCTCGCTAGGGACGTGCAGTGGAAGTGACCACAGATGAAATGTGGCAGAAAATGAGAACCGATTTCTGTAGAACTGCAGTTAAGTACCTGCAGTGTTTGAAGCATTTTTCATGAGATGTCAAAAGTCTGTGCCAGATGGGTTCGTCGAATGTTGATGCCTGAGATGAAGAATGATCGTGTTGAACCAAATCGGATTCAACGTGACCGCATTTACCGCGATTTGCATGACTTCTATTTCTGCATTGTGACTGGTGATGAGACGTGGCTTCACCATTGGGGCCGCGATACTAAACAAGAGAGTGTGCAGTGGAAACATCATGGATCACCACCACCAAAAATGTTCACAACACAACAGGGAAGATTATGGCCACCACTGTTTGGGACACAGAAGGGTTGAGGTTAGTTGATTACTTGCCTCAAAAAATGACCATGAACGCTGCTTATTATGCCGCGCTACTGTAATAATTGCGTCAAGCCATGGATGTAAAAGCCTAGGGAAATTGCGACGAGGTGTTCTGCTTCTCAAGTACAATTCTCCAATACACACCGTCGGTGTTTCTGTGCAAGCTGTAACTGAATGTGGCTTCCAACTCCTTCCACACCCACCGTACTCTCCCGACCTCGTCCCTAATGATTTCTTCCTCTTTAAAATCTGATCTGCGGGATAGGCGTTTTGCGGATGATTCTGAAGTGAAGGAGCCAACGAAGTGTTGGCTTGAGAAGGAAGATAAGACGTTTTTGGCAGCGGGGATTCCCCAACTATATGATCAATACAACAAGAGTATTCCAAGTCGGGGGAGACCATGTGGAGAAATAAAGGTGCGGTTTTGAATTTTTTTTCGTCTTTGTACGTTAGGCTTAGAACTTATTAAACCCCCTACATACATACTCTATATATTCTAAAGTGCCAAAAGTCATGGGATAGCAGTATGCGGGGTGTAATCTCGTGAGCCAGGTTGGACAATCGCCAGTAGGATTATGGCAAGCTGACATGCATTATTGGGGTTAGAACGAGGCATGGTAGTGGGAACCAGATGTATGGGATTCAACATTCCTCGATCTACGGTGTCACGTGTGTACCGAGAATACCTCATGGAAGGCATTACCACCCACCGTGGACAGCGCAGTGGCCGACCACGGGAGCTGAAGGACCGTGACCAGCGGCATCTGACGAGGATTGTCCACGCTAACAGAGAAGCGACACTGGCTCAAATAACATCCACATTCAATGCAGGAGGCAACAGATACGTATCCATCAGGTCGTGCAGCGTAATTTAACGTCCATGGGGTATGGGAGCAGAAGATCCACCAGAGTGTCTTTGTTAACACCACGACATCGGACACAGAGCCTTACCTGGGCTCGTGAACACAGTAATTGGAGCCTAGAAGACTGGAAACATGTGGCGTGGTCCGATGAGTCTCGCTACCAGCTGTTACGAGCTGATGGTAGGGTTCGGATGTGTCGCAGACCCCATGAGGCCATGGACCCAAGCTGTTAGTAAGGCACTGTGCAAGCTGGTGGTGGTTCCATACATGTGTGGGGGTGTCTTTACGTGGCACGGTTTCGTTCCTCTGGTCCTCGTAAACACGTCATTAACCGGTAATCGCTTTGTTGCTCTGCTAGGTGACTATTTGCAGCTCTTCATGTACCCGAACAACGATGGCATTTTCTAGGTGTTCAATGCACGATGTCATCGGGCCCAAACTGTCCAAAATTGGTTCAAGAAGCATTCTGGACAGTTCCGACGGATGGTGTGGCCACCACGTCAGCCCGACATGAACCCAATAGAGCACTTATGGGACGTGGTGGAAAGGTCCATTCGCACTCAAGATCCTGCACCTACAAATACGAGGGAACTGTGCGCGGCTGTTAAGATGACATAGCTCAACATCTCTCCAGAAGTCTTCCGGCCGCTTGTGGAATCGATGCCACGTCGAGTTACAGCACTTCGCCGGGCTAGAAGTCCTACACGATCCTAGGTACGAATCCCATGAATTTTTGCACTTCAGTGTAATATGCTGCATATTGTTTGCGTGTGTTATACCGAACAGCCTTTTTTGCTGGTGGTGGATTCGACTCCACGTGGTTCTACTCCGGAACGGGATATTTTCCGAACTGAATTACGCCGGCAAGGCTTGTCGCTGCAATTTGTCGTTTTGTTTCATGCGTCACCTCAGAAGTACATCACAGTGTACAGTATTACACGCATTTTGTTTAATATATACATAATTACTACGGTTGAATAAGAACACTACACACTAACACAAATCTATATATGAATGTACATAATTTTTAAAATGAATGTTGGCATAATGCGAGCACATGTTAACCCTTTAACGACCATAACGCCCAAAACGCTCGTATGTACAAACGGCCATAGCCGTCCGAAACGACTGTCTAGGGTGAGTCACATTTCTTACCCATACTTGTTCTTCAAATTTTCTCGACCTATGAGGGATCAGCAGGAGTCACCCTTGGTCACTATTGTTGTTATTAAACAAAGAAGTGAAACAACAGACAGTTTCGGGTATTTAGAGTGATACAAGATTTTGGGGTCATGGTCGTTAAAGGGTTAAAGAAAAATTACTCTTGAATAAGTAAAGCAAATCTGATAACCAACGTAAAACCGTAAGACGTACAGAAAAAATAACAATCACTGGAAGATTTTGACAAATAATTAAAAAAATAAATAATTAAGACAAATAATTAAAAAATTAGGAGGGGAAGATTTTGAACAAAAACGTACAGACAAATAATTGATCATAACGAAAATATTAACATTAGAAAACTTCGTACACAAAGATTTTGTTTGTAATCTGGCCGTAACCAGAATAATGCATATTAAAAGAAAAATTGTTTCATCCATCTGATGAATGAAGGACAAGGGCATCATTGGGGAGGAGGGGGCTGAACCCAGTGGTCCCTTCCCGTGTGTGCGCGCCACTACAATAACGGAAAATAACAATGCACTTTTGAAGAGAAAAATCTCCTAGCTTACAGCCATCGTTAGGAGGCTTTGGTTCTTGACACATTACATTCTTTCTACAAAGACGTTTTTATTCATAAAAACATATTCCACTTATTTACAAAGAGACGAAGAACAGCTGGACGTTTTTAATTTTGTTTAACAATTTTATCTGTACGAAAAGCAACATTTAAAACATTATAATTTTGCCAATCCGTATGTCGAAACCGTTGTAGTACACACCTCATGATCTCAGAACAAAAAATTCCACAAGACATCACTTTTCGGAAGACAATCACACATAGTACCAACACACACATACACACACAACATTTTTTTAGCCAAGAAACCTGACATATGAAAAATCATGTGGGGTTAATAAAACCCTTATTAGATTTTATAGCAAATTTGTCTTTTTTCGTAGTCAACATTCGCTAGACCGTTGGTATGAATAATATTTCATTTATTGATTGTCAAAGAAAATACTGAATCGTTAACTTTTATAAATGTGAGAACGTTTAGTTTAGAGTTTTTGAAGGCAAATTAAATATTGAAACTTCTAATTTATTAAATAGAACACTCGTAACAGTAAATAAATACTGACAGTACAGATGATAATATGTATATATATATATATATATAAAACTAAAAATTGAGCATGAGTTTCGCGTGAAAAAATAAATAAAGATTTTTTTTTGTAATTCAGGCTCATGTATAAAATTAAGTATAAGAAAACAAATGCAAATAAAAATCGCCTTTCTTTTGAGAACTGAAAGAAACACAGGTAAAATATCACATGAAACAAACATTTCACAAAAGCGAAAAAAACTCCCACTGAATTTTGGTTTGTCCGCTAATAAAAATCAAATCGTGAGTGATTAACATAAATGTGGAAGTAAAATAAAAAATTTAAATGATACTATTTTTTTCACTTAATCAGAAATTAATCAAAAAAGTTGGTGCCACATTGCCTTTTGTGAAAAAGTTCAAAAGCTGTAATGCTAGTAAAATCATCAAAACAAAGTTATTTTCTATTTTTACAATAAAAAGTTTGCTAACAGTTAAAAACACAAATTTTACGGTCAGGGATTGTCATCATATAAGATCAAAATAATTCTCAAAGTTTTTAAATAGATAATTTTTATGTGAGTTAGAGAGAGTGAGTCGAAAGTTTTGAAATATTTGGATCAGTTTATGTCTTCATACGTACCTTTACGACCAAAGATGACTAGCATTCAAAGTATAGGCCATCGTGTTGCACCGTTTTTAGCCATCTGTCTGCCAGTTCTTCGTTTCCGCGGCGGTACCAGTTTTTGTCATTCGAGGCGAAGATCTCCTTCACTCCACCTGCCACCTGGTTGTTGAAGTGCCGAGCGAAAGAAGTGGGCCATGGACGGGAACAAGCAATAATCCGACGGGGAAAGATCCGGACTATATGCTGGGTGTGGCATCAGTTAGATGCTGTCAAGTTCCTGGAGTTTTGCCCGGGTCGTTCACGCGGTATGAGGCCGAGCCTTGCCCTGCAGTAGCAGAGCGGGCTTTCTGTTCACCAGTGAAGTGTACATTTCATCTAAAACGGCATGCATCCGTTCCAGCTGTTCAGAGTAGAGGTTGGCGTTGATGGTTCGACCGTCTGGAACAAATTCGTAATGGATTATCCCCTCGAAATTGCACCAGACGCAGAACATCACCTTGCGCTTGAAGCCCCCACGTTTGGAAACAGGTTCTAGAAGCTGGCCCGGGCTCAACCACTGCCGTTGTGTGTTAGGATTGCGAAAATAGACCCACTTTTCATCGCACGTAACAATTATCTTGATGAAACGTACGTCGTGCGTGTTTTCTAGGAATTTCGTGCGCACTTCGACTCGGCTGTCTCCGTCAGTTCGTGTGGGACAATACGGCATCACCTGTAGACCTTGCCTAAGTCTTCAAGGTGATGAACCACAGTGGTCTGTGATATGCTCAGCTCGTCTGATAATCTCCGAGTGCTGGTTATCGGATTTTCTTCTACGGCCTTCCGCACGGCCACCGAATCCACAATTCACGGCCTATCTGACATTGGCTGGTCGTCGAGGTTCAAATTTCTTGAACCATCTGGTTGCAGTGCTATGATCCTCGGAACCTTCCCCTTTCGCATGACAAATGTTTCGTGTTGCTTGAGCAGCGTTATGGTTATGGCCGAGTTCAAACTCGTAAAGCAGAAGTTCCGTTATTAGCCGGTTGTGGCTGTTCACCTTTTAGGCGTCCCAACCACGACGACATGCAATGATGTTCACAGCAACGACTACCACTTTATATCCCTTTCGACTGATTGCAGTGCGCGACTTGAATTAGTTTGAACACGTGACGCAACCGCCGCAGCACATGCGTTTATGCAAATATTGCAAAACTCTCGACTCACCCTCTGTCGGTAGGTAAAACAGTCTTTTTCTCATTTCTTATAGTATCACAGAAATATAAGTGGCAATAGAAGAAATCGTTTTACTCACTTTTAAACTTTAAATCGTTACAAAAAAGTTTATAAATAATGTTAGGAACATCCGGAAAATTTAAAATAATTTTATTCTGACGAAGCACCAGTAACAAAAGTTATTATTTATCATAATAAGCCAGCTTGCACATCCAGAACGGGATATGCTGATTAAAATCTTTTGCGCTGCATAATACTGGAAAGGAATTGTAAGAAATATGAATTCGGTAAAAATTGCGAAGCCAAAAATGGAAGACGATAAATGTCTCAGGAAGTCATTCTTTCCCGTGATTCATAATTCCTAGCACTATATTTTTGAAATAAGGAAGGAAAATAACCTTAATTTTTGTGAAGCTAACGTGATATCTCCTGACTATGGTTCACAATTCCAGCTGCACAGATGAAACATGCAGTCAGTAGGGAGAAAGTCCAATTTTTTGTGTGGTGGCAAATGCTTCCAAAGGCCCAAAACAAATTAGATTCGAACCCGTATGTTAGGCAATGGGGTAATTAGCACAACGTGCGCCCCCCCCTGCAAGATTTACTTCAGTACCCCTAAGCACAGTAATTTTTCCAGGATTTCGAACACGAGGGAGGATGCAATTTTTGCTGTGTGTTTGTGTGGTTGTTGGGGGGGGGGGCTGTTAGGAAGTCAGGGAGAGTGTCTGAAAAAGTAACGGTGGTTCCTAGAGCCCTGTAGTTTTAAATTTTTAAGTAATAGATTTGACAATACGTGTAATTGCTTTGTTCAAAAGTAAAGTAAATCACTTGAAGAAATCCCCTCTCACACATTGTAGATCTGCGGCTGCGGTGAATAAATGCTGACGCCTGTCGTGCAAGTAATCCAAGGTAACTGACTGTTTTCCCACATCCTCCACGGGGAATCCCACTGTGTCTTCAAGCTTTTCCTCATCAGCGCAGAGAGAGGGCGATTGGAAAGCGATCGTATTATCTACAACCCATTGCAGAGCAATCGTATTACAACTCGAAGTCAAAGAGCCGAACACTTTCAATCTGTAGGACATTCAGTGTTTTAAAAGTGAAACTAGGCATTTATTTAGGCAAAACTAAATATATCTTAAAGCAAAATATGAATCTTTGGGTTAATTATTGTGCGTGTTCGAATTTTCTCATAAAACTATAACTGGCAGCTGGAGTACGCCTCTTAGTTACCTGCGCCCTGCTGCAGGGGCTGTGGGGGGTGGTAGTTAAGTCATTATATAGCTTGCAAAATGATACAATTGAGATTTTTTAAAATGATACAAATGAGATTATTATAGCTTGTAAAATGATACGAATGAGATCTGCAATAAGCAAAACATTTAGGGAATGTAAAAACTAAAGTTGCTGTTAAAAATTTCATATTTCACCCGTTACATATTACGTCGGATGTATGAGCCAATTCTGGCAAGTTTTGTCTAATTATGATTGCTGTTTTTTTATTTTTTTTTTTTAATTGGAGGTTTAACGACCACTTTGAGCAACTCAATGGGCTATAAGCAGTCACCCGTCTTTAATTTAGGGTTACTGGTTCCGAGGAAGGGAGAGAGCTAGTGCCGTAAGACAAACACAACATCCATGCCTTACCGGGATTCGAACCCGGACCATTTCGGACGAATGATCAGAGGCCATCGCTTAGACCACTGCGCTACCGGGACGGAATCGCTAACTTAAATGTTTTTCGAATTTTTTTTTTTTTTTTTTTTGATTGGAGGTTTAACGACCACCGTGAGCAACTCAATGGGCTATAAGCAGCCGCCCGTCCCTAATTTAGGGTCACTGGTTCCAGGGAAGGGAGAGAGCCAGCGCCGTAAGACAAACACAACATCCATGCCCGACGGGATTCGAACCCGAACCCCTTGCGGACGAATGATCAGAGGCCAGCGCCTTAGGCCACTGCGCCAACGGGGCGGCTTTCAAATTCCTCTGACGCGGCGGTTAAGATGGTTCTAAATGGAAAATAAACTCTAAGATTTTTCTAAATAGAGATTCAATGATTGAAAGGGGACGAGGATAGGGGTAAAACGAGAGCATTTTCCCAGGTGATGTATAATATGTTTTGCAAATTTAAGGGAAACCACGAAGTGTTGTCAACAGCATGGAATTCTTTGTTTTCTAGTGAAAGAAATCAAGTGAATGTCACTTATATACTATATATGTTTGATAACCGTGCTAAACTTCGATATACACGGTTCCTCCAAATATTGTTGTTCTCAATATGCGGTCAAAATAACAAGGGAGAACATGAAGTTATAAAAACGTCGGTTTATGCAGAATTCCGTGTTATGGGAGCTTGTTATATGTGGGTTTGACTGTACATATGCATAATATAAAGCAAAGTGGAAAAATGGGAAAATACGTGTGTTTCCGTCCGCGAATTGTTCGACCACTTCTAAATGACCTAGAGATCTGAAAACTGGTATGGTGATAGGTCTTAAAGTCTGTATTCCTAGAAAAGTCCGAAAACCAAAATAATCAAATGGCGGCTTTGGAACACTGTCTGCTTGAATTTTTTCGCGAATTGTTCGACCATTTCTAAATGATCTAGAGATCTGAAAATTGCCATGCATAGGTCTTTAGATCCGGATACCTGGTAAAGTCCGAAAAAAAATGGCGGCTTTGGAGCTTTGTCTGCTATCTGCTATACCTTGGTTTAATTATACGATGCTTTTGATTCCACATTTTATTTAGTACTGTTAGTAGTCTGAAAACGTTTATGACCTAGGATGCTGCTACTACAAAACGAAGTGTTTGTGCTATTCATTAAAGCGATTTTAATTAATACTTCACCAAGGTATAAGGAAAGGCACAAATCAAGTATTCTAAAATGCAGCAATTACGTGCAGCACTTATCGAATGGATGTTACAAACAGTATACTAACGTTTTCAGGAAACACTTTTCCTAGGAACCATTCCAAAGGTACACAAAGGTACTGACACAAAAGTACTGGCTAACTCATCCAGTTTCATTTCATCTATTCGATCTTCATAGGGGTGCAGCATATTTTCAGATTTGTGGCATGACGCGAGGAACCAGAAATAAGTAAGCAAACTGCTTTCTATTTATGTTTAGTGGTTTGAGTGATTGCGCAAAAGCTCCATCAGATGGGTGAGGTCATCCTAATATATCCTCCCTCCTAGAGAAATATTTGGAACCTTCTCATCCCTCTCAAAAGGAAAGACAAGCAAAAGCCACCACACGAGAGGCATTCTTTTTTTTGTGGCGTGGGTTAGGCAACTAACAATAATTTAGGGTGATGGAACTGTTTCATGACTATTCGCCACTGTTTAGTCTGAATGTAACAGCGTGAGATAGAAAAACGACTTCACTCTCTGTGAGGGAAAAACGCTTACCGTTCCTTTAGGGCTCGGTAAGTTGTCTGTCAATTTGTTACAGTCGAAAGTGCAGGAAACAGGTGGTTAATTTATGGTAATAGGGAAGGTATGGGCATAGATAAGGACATGCGGCTCTATGACGCGTGGAATAAAGAGTGTATTTAAGTTCTAACCTTACAGGTGAGCATATCTACTTGGAAAAGAGATTTGGTATAGCAGCATCAGAATCCCTAAAGCATGTTGATGCGAACATAAAGAAAAAATGCATAAAAAACATTAAATAAAGTCCTGTGGTTTACGGAACCCGTGGGGCCAGTGCCTACACAGCCATAGGGGGACATGTGCTCCCACGGTATAGGCGCCACCGCATGCAGTTAATTAAGAAAACAATCAAAATTTCTGGAAATTATGTTTACAGGAAATAACTCTTTTTTCTACGATTTCAAAAGAACATCAAAATTTAAGTACATCAGTATGTGCTTTATCGCTCCAGTTTTAAATAGAAGTTTAATCATTACATTTTTGAAAATATTTCCATTATCTCCGAAAATTATAAAGAAAAGGAATAGCTAAAAAGCAGCAAGTTCACAAATATTGACTGCTTAATTAAGGCCCCATGCTGCAGGAAAGGTACTATGCTTTTAACTAAGTAATAAAACAGGATGTTTCTTGAAATCAGGGACTACAGTCTTGTAACGATTATATATATTAAGATAATACAAACAACGTTTGTCACAAATATTTTTTATACATATATGTTCTGATAAAGACAGTTTGGAAAAAGAACTTGATTTCCTTAAACGTGCTGCAGTACAGCGAGGATACAACCCTTCCATTATAGACAAGGTTCTAACAAAATTCCGGAAACCGAAGCCTATCTCCACGTTAACTCCTGTGGTGCACCCATTAAGAGTGAATTTTGCCATTATTCCATTTTCCAGTAACATTGCCTTCAACATTTCAAAAATTCTCAAAACCTTTAATTTTAAAGTGATTCTTAAACCCGTAAACAAAATGAACTTTTTAGGATCAAAGGACTACGTTGAAGGCAAAAACTCGTGGGGAATTAATCAAGTTCCATGTGAATGTGGCGCTTCGTATATAAGACAGACCCGTAGAGCCTTGCGTTTCCGATTGAAGGAGCACAAGACCTATATTCGGAACTGTGACCTAAAGAAATTATCGATGGCTAAACACTGTTACGAAAAAGACCATAAATTTTCTCTTTGAAGAAGCAAAGCTAATTGACAAGCCAGATTCAAATACCAAACTTGATATTTTAGAAGCTTTCCATATGTATAAATATATATATATATATATCAGAATTCTTCGCAACTTGTTAATGACATGGCATCCACACCATTTCTATCAAGCGCGTGGAAACAACTAACCAAACCCATGACTGTAAACATGATTTATGATATCATATACAATTTGAATTTGCCATTCGTCCTGATGAAGCTAGGTCAATACCCAGCGAAACCATGGTCGACTTAAAATAATAAAGTATTTGTGACAAACGTATTATTTTAATATATAAAACACGAATCTCCCTGGCTGCTTTTCCATTTCAATAAAAGAGACTCATTTTAAAGCATTCGCGCGAAAGACGGGAAACGATTTTGTCGGTTTATATTCAAAAGTTTATTGTTATTATTTCTTCAGTTATAAACAACAGGAAATAATTTAAAAAAAGTTAATATTCATAATAACATTTGTTAATAGCTGAAATAAAAACAAATAACTATCAGTTGCATTTGTAGGTATTCCGATTTGGGCATTCACACTAACTACATCAACACACACAAGACAATCAGCAACATGCTCTTGTAGATATGAGATTTCCGTTCCGCTGAATAAAAAATAGAATTTTTATCCCAATTTGGAGATGATTAAAATTTTAAAATCATGTCCATTTTATCATCCATCTATCGTTTACGGAAAAATACAGAAAACGAAAATCTCTTAGAGATATGTACACATCCACAGTTAGAGTCTGCAGCAATAACACCACCCCTTTTAAATTTCACTGAAGACTATACGAACACGTAGTTAGAAGTTTCCTTCCAAACACCTACCTTAAATAAATTGTTTAGAACATTAGCTTGTCGTATGTCAATAATTCTTGCATTTTAAATCACATATGACAGTTGCAAAATAAAAAGAAATACAGATAGAAAACTTCACAGTGACAAATTCATAGCACAGGTAAACACGTCATAAAAAATGCAATGAAAACAATAAAAGAAACTTCAATTTTGATTTTAAAGACCGATCTATACCAACAAAATATTTTGTGCGTACAAGTGTTTTAATACCAAGCAACATTCATTGTATTAAATAATTTTCAGACAAATATTTAATAAATACTTTTAAGCACTCCCCTTATGCGTTTTTTGGAAGAGTCACACATTTTTCTGTAAATATTTCGGACTAATTCCGAAATGAAGTGATTTGTACGTAAATCATAACTTATTAACCTTAATCTTAATCGATTAAGATCGTTTTAACTAGTGTCAAAAATCATCAGGCTTCTTGGCACTTTGTGAACAGAACGGTAATTGACAATGTAATGGAGTGAACAAATAATTAAACACCTTGAGTTAATATTCGAAAACCTTTCCAAAACAAAGACATATTTGTGCTCCATTAGTACCATTCACGAGGAATAAGAAAGTTTTTCCAATTCCACGAAATACCCGAAAATATATGGAACATATGATGTGCTATCTTTACGGGAGTGCAAAAAAAAAAAAAAAAAAAAAAAAACGCTAACCCCATAGTTTACTGAAGTGCACTAAATGATACACTGTACATTTTATCTTAAAGAAAGCCGGAATTTTTTTGAGTTGTGTTCAGGTCCCAAGATATGATGGTACATAATAAATAAATAAATAATGAATTAATTAAATAAATAAATAATTTAAGCATATACAACCCCAAAATTCGCAAAATAGTTAAGTAGGTCTTTCCCCTTTGCCATGGGTGAGGCATATCACAGGGATATGAGCTTGGGTCTCATGGGGACTTTTTGTCTCTTTTCCCCCAGACTGCGCAGTGTGTTGTTCACTTGCACCTGGCTGATGCTCTTCTCCACTTTCACAGCTTTCTTCTTCAATACTTAGTTGTGGCGAAAGCACTTTCCTCAAGCTAAACGAGGACTGCCACCTTCTGGAGGTGGTAATGGTCTGTGATGTAGCCGAATATGGCTATGAAGACGGCTACCCCGGCTTCGATAATACTCTACTTCATCGGGACGCGAAAACTCACGAAATAATGCATCCGATTTCTCATCAATACTATAGTCCCTTATGAGCTGAAGCGTATCGGAACGTAAACGGCCTGAGCGGAAGAACCTTTGGAACACCGAAGTTTTGCCACGGGCGGCTTCGGAAGAAATTTCAGGCAGTGTCTGTTGCTCGATCCACTTCATATCACTTTCAGTACGGTGCTTTTTCAAGGCACTCTTGTATTTTCTAACCTCTGGTTCACTTTCCTGAGGTGCGTGAACTTCACTTAGAATCTCTTCTTTAAACACTAACTGTTTGGCAGTATCTGTTGTGCACTTGGCTTTGGCTTCACATTTTTCTTGTGCATCAGTCTTTTCAAATAGCACTTCCTCCTCTTCCTCCTCTTCTAAACTACCTTCCAAAGTAAGCATTGCATCTAAGCTATCGCCATCTAATGTAAACTGCAGCTGCTTTCTGCTGAGGCGTGGCGCTTTACCGTTGCTCTCCATTGATTTATATCCACTGTCAGCTTTCATTTGTTGCAGTCTGTTAGTCTGGCCTTCTCCCGTGCTATCTGTGTTGTCTGTTGTGGATTCAAAAGACGTTGTCGCTCCTTCTGTCCTATCAGTAGAGGAGCTTTCAACGCTTTCAAAACTGCTTTCTCCACCACCACCTGATGTACGAGGGTCATTTGCAGTCCTTCTTTGACCTCTCTTTGCCAAAAGACTCTTATAGCAACGCCTACGTAACTCGTGAGTTGGAAGTTGGAGGTAGTCACCAGAGGGTTCATCACAGTCCTCTCCTTGAGGTTCAGCAACATCTACATTGGATTCAAATGAAGTTGTCTGGGATGCTAACAGCTCCTGTTCGTCTAAACGATCAGGGGAGGCATTTCTTCTTCTGGAGGATCTTCAGCTTCTTGCGGAGGTTCACTAATATCATCGTCCTCTTCTTCTAATGTAGCTCTGAGCTCCCATATCTTTCTGTACTGCAGTTTTACTATATCATTTTCAACACTACCGTTGCTGTCATCTTCGCTCTCTCCTGAAATCATCTCAATGACTTCTTCTCGAATATCCTCTCTACTACCCGTGTCATTGTACCGCACTTTACATCGCAGTTGAGCTTCTTCTTCATCGACAGGTGAATAGCGACAACAGATGGTCCTAAGGTTTTCTAACTGGTGAAGTTCTAAACCCTGTTCTAACAATCCTGCTTCCGTGCTAGCAGCTTGTTGTATACGAGAGGGAACTTCTTCCCAACCATCATTGCCGACGGCGACATCCAGGCTCGACTGTGATCGTTCCTTTAGCAAGGTGGCACCTTGTGAAGCCAATTCACAAACTTGCTGTTGGCTATAATGGTATTCCTCTAGGTCCACCACTCGAGTTAAATTATCTCCTCGTAACGAAATAGTGCTTGGTAGTCGACCATGTTTGACCTCAAGTACTGTGGCAGTGCTCCCTGAATCAGGAGAAGAGTGCGAATGTATAAATGGTGGGTGACGTACGCCTCGAATGGGTTGTGAACTAGAGGAGCCAACTGAGGTTTGATCCCAGCTATGAGTAAGAGGTTTTTCATGGCTGCTGTGATGAATAATTGCTGAAACTTTGGTCACTTCACGCCGAGCTGTCCCAGTTGAGCGCTCAGGCTCAGCACTACTGCCTGATGAAGGGCTTTCTTCGCTTAAATGATCGTCGTCTTCGTCCGATAAACAAACAGAGGCTTGACGTTGAATCCCAACAGACGAACGTCTTCGTACAGCACTTGTAACTTCAGGTGGCCTAAATAAAAGGAGACAGAAAAATTTGGTAATAACGTTGTTTACCAAAAATAAAATAAACTACAACGTTTTTAGCACAGTAAATCTATTTTAACTCTTCAGTAATCCTTTTGGGAGACAGGATTTTAGGGTAACGACAAATGACCCTAAAATCGTGTCTCCCAGAATACCATAACGCCCTGTTACTTTTCGAATTTCTGTCCCCATATTACGGGTTAACGAAAGAAGGATTACTGTTGGGTCACCACAATTAAGGTGGACGTCAAGTCATTCTGCTTTCTATACTTTCAATGGAAACACTTCTGTACACATTTTCTTCACAATTAATGCGTTCCCAAGGATGAAACATCGATTAAAATACCTTCATTTTATAACTTGGAATACTTAATATTTTCTAAAACATAACCATAATTATATTAAAAATCGATAACCTTTCCCTCGATGGTGTTGAAACCAGTAAAAAATGGCGCGACCTGTACTTTGATGACGTCAGTAGACAAACAAATGTTGGATTGCATAATTATCGTTATTTTTTAGAAAATATTAAGTACTCCAAGTTATAAAATGAAGCTATTTTAATCGATGTTCAAATTTTCATCCTTGGGAACACATTTAGTTGTGAAGAAAATGTGTACAGAAGTTTTTCCATTGAAAGCATAGGAATCAAAATTACTTGACGTCCACCTTAAACTTCAGATATGTAAGCTTGGTATGCGTCAATCTCAAGGCATTTCCCCGGGACTATCACTGTATTCTTCCACGGAGAAAAGATGCGATGTAATGAAGCCAATGATGTCGCCCCAGGAAAAACCAACTCTTGGTTCACTTTGTTTAGTGGCAAAAACGTTGACCGAAGGTAAGTTCAGCTAATCTGCCCGTGGCAGTACAAATTCAAAGAACATATGGGGGTAAGGAATTATATTCTCTCTGGACTAGTAATTCGGGGAGTCGTGGTCGATTGCATGTACGGATGTTTCGGGCGTATGGTTGTTAAAAGGATAATCCTCTGACGACCATCAAACTATTGTCTACTGCAGTTTCGATGTCAAACCCGCTTCTTCAAGACGAGTAGTGTTTCGTACTGTACTCAGTTGAAGACCGTGCGATTTAGAGAGTACACCAGTGAGCCATTACATAATTACCAACCCCAGCCTAGAGAAAATAATGCTCCTGGAGACCAAACGGTGGCGCAGGTGAAGTTCACATAACAGTATATATATATATAACCCAAAGACCGGCTTTCGGTTAGTAGAGTGTTCGGAGTCAGAATAGGGAAAGCTGCCGATTTATCGGAGTTTGATAAAGGAGAAATTGTGATGGCACGGCGCCTTAGAGCTACGATCTCGGAAACGGCGTGGCTTGCGAGTTGTTCACGTGCCGCTCTAGTGAGTACGTATCAAAAGTGGTGTACAGATGGCCAAACGACGAACCTTCGTCCAGCCGTGTGTCGTCTGCAACTCATTGATGCCAGAGGGGAGGGGAGACCGTCGCGCATTTTTCACAGCTACCGCAGGACCACAGAGCGATAAATCACCCGCAGCGACAACAGTGGTGATCAGGGCAATGTGTCACAGCACACAGTTCATCGCAGCCTTCTGCGCATGGGCCTGCGTAGCCGAAGATCCAGCCGAGTCCCCAGGCTCACTGCACGTCATTGCCAACAACGCATGAAATGGGCCCAAGATCATCGAGATTGGACCGTGGATGATTGGAAGAAAGTGGCCTGGTCTGAGGAATCAAGATTCCTGGTGCATCACGTAGACAGCCGAGCGCAGATACGCCAATTACCAACGGAGGATATGGCACCTGGAGGCACTGTTGGGTGGAAACAGGCTGCCGGCGGTGGTGTTATGCTGTGGATGATGTTTTCTTGGGACACTTTAGGCCCTATTATCCCTGATAGCTGTCAGGTATGTGAACATCGTCGTGGACCAAGTTCACCCATTAATGGGAACTGTGTTCCTTGCTGGTGATGGCCATTACCAACAGGATAATGCGCCATGCCACTCTGCCAGAATCGTCAAGGCGTGGTTCGAAGAACATGCTGGTCATTTTTTTGTTAATGCCCTAGCCTCCAAATTCACCTGACATGAACCCAATTTAACAACATTTGTGGAAAGCGGGTTCATGCTAATTCACCACCACTCCGAAATGTACGGGGACTGGTGGACCTGCGGTTGACATTATTGTACCAGATACCCGAAGATAGCTATCGCCACCTCATCGAATCGATGCCTCGCCGAGTGGCCGCTATTTTGCGGGCTAAAAGGGGTCCTATAGCTTATCAGGTAGGTGGTCATAATTTAATTGCTCATCGGTGTAGCTTTGCTGTTTTTTGGGATAATGGTTTAACGAACTCTTACCACATTTAAGGCTTTACCCTGTTCCTAATTCAGGACAGAACCAGGGAAACACACCACCCATGGTTCGTACGAGACTCTAACCCAGACTCAATTTTGATTATTATCCAGAAGGCCACACCTCTGATCTGACCACCTCGGTGGCGCAGTGATCTAAGCACTGTCTCCTGGCCATTTCTCCGGGGTTAGTGTCCAGGGAGAGGCATGGGTAGGAGCTTGTTTTATGACATTGTCTCTGACCTTCCTTGGAACCAGTGACTGAAATTAGGGGCCGACGAATGCTTATAACCCACTCAGTTTCTGAAGGTGTCCGGTAATCCACCATGTCGGGGAAGCAACAGCCATTAGCTGCCGCATGCACTTGACAGATATGATGTAAAGTCCGTCTTTTGTAATTTTAGGCTTCAATGATCACTTTGAGCGCCTCTATGAACTACAAGCAGTTGCCCGTTCTTAATTTAGGACCACTGGTTCCAGAGAAGGGAGAGAGCCAGTGCCGTAAGTCAAGCATACCCCCATGCTTCACCTGGTATTCCAACCCGGACTCACTTGGACGAACATTCAGAAGCCAGCGCTTAGACCACTGCTCCATCGCGGCGGTGTTGTCTGATTGATCAGTTGTGGAAAAGTTTGAATAATACACTAGGCTTCAAATAAATTCCAGGTCCACGACTGGGTTTGTCAAAAAGTTTGGTCTACTCCAAAAAATGAACTTCCGATTATTTTTGTGATAGTTATTGGCTGTATAATCCTTTAAGCGGCTGATGTACCAGAACCAAATCATGCGTCAAATATCTACCCACCGCAAACATAAGTACTAGGCTGATCTACCCACCGCAAACATAAGTACTAGGCTGATCTACCCACCGCAAACATAAGTACTAGACTGATCTACCCACCGCAAGCATAAGTACTCGGCTGATCTATCCCCGCAAACATAAGTACTAGGCCGATCTACCCACCGCAAACATAAGTACTAGGCTGATCAACCCACCGCAAACATAAGTACTAGGCCGATCTACCCACCGCAAACATAAGTACTAGGCCGATCTACCCACCGCAAACATAAGTACTAGGCTGATCTACCCACCGCAAGCATAAGTACTAGGCTGATCTACCCACCGCAAACATAAGTACTAGGCCGATCTACCCACCGCAAACATAAGTACTAGGCTGATCTACCCACCGCAAACATAAGTACTGGGCTGATCTACCCCCGCAAACATAAGTACTAGGCTGATCTACCCAGCGCAAACATAAGTACTAGGCTGAGCCTGAGTTTTACGAAAGCTACGGAGAAACCAACTCCTTTCCACCCCACTCATCTTTTCAGTATCAACCATAAACCTGTCACGGGTGATGAGCGCTCACTTCTAGTCCTTTATTCTGTTCTCCATGACACAAGGGATGATGGAAAAGGGATAGTCCTGCTGACTCAGACATCATGCCACTAGGCAGATACATATGACTCAAACATCTTGTGACGTATATTCTAAATTAACTTTCCATTTTAGTTCCTTTTCCTATGTAAATTTGAGTTTGTTCTGCTTATAATTCCAAACTTAATGTGACATCTTTTTCCTCAAACGAATACTGTTGGCAACGCATTTGAGGTCAGAGTGAACGTGACGCATGAATGTGTGAGATAAGAACGATAGATAAAAACAACGATATAACAGTTGCTCCCGGGTGGTGGATAGGTGGATATGTGATATGTGAATTACGTTTTCCTTGAAGTATGATATCTGATCTATTGATATAAAGCTGGAATAAAGCCAATTCCCGCAAGTTGACTTCTGTCCTATGTTTCGTCTGGCCGTAAAGGTTTAATTAAGGAAGTGTTCCATCGCATTCATACCTTATGATTAGACATAACGTAAGAACGACAATACTTCAGCACGGAAAGAAATTACGTTATAACTTCTCTCCTTTCGTAGGTTCCTTACCATTGTTATAGCCCTTTTAGTAAGAAATCAATCATGAGAGATTAGTGTCAATCATCCCCTTAAATGACCAGTTTAGTAACAAAGTTAAGTAGAAAGCAACGCTTTATAATGCGCTGGTTCACTCGTTCCAGCAGCGTTCGGTCAACTCTTTCGACAGCGAAAAAATTTCAGCTGATTTCACTCCATTTTGAAAACTCCGGTTAATTGGTTCTAGCCGGTTGAAGGGTTAAGGCCTCTTTGAATAATACACTGAAGTGCCCAAAGTCATGGGATAGCAGTATGCAAATTTTTAACCGGCGTAGCCCTCGTATAAAGGCTTAGTCGCCCGCCACGATTTTTATCAGTTGCGAGGTGTAATCTGGTGACTCAGGTTGAACAACCACCAGGAGGATTAGACCCAGCCTACGTGAATTATAGGAGTTTGAACGAGGCGTGGTAGTGGGAGCCAGACGGATGGGACATTCAATTTCCGAAGTTGTGCGAGCATTCAACATTCCTCGATGCACGGTGTCACGTGTGCACTTAGAACACCTCATGGAAGGCATTACGATACACCGTGGACAGCGCAGTGGCCGACCACGGGTGCTGAATGACCCTGACCAGCGGCGTCTGACCAGCATTGCCCATGCTAACAGACAAGCGACACTGGTTCAAATAGTATCCACATTCAATGCAGGAGGTACCAGAGACATATCCATCAGGTCAGAGCTGAATGACCGTGACCAGCGGCGTCTGACCAGGATTGTCCATGCTAACGGACAAGCGACACTGGCTCAAATAACATCCACATTCAATGCAGGAGGTACCAGAGACATATCCATCAGGTCAGAGCTGAATGACCGTGACCAGCGGCGTCTGACCAGGATTGTCCATGCTAACGGACAAGTGACACTGGCTCAAATAACATCCACATTCAATGCAGGAGGTACCAGAGACATATACATCAGGTCAGAGCTGAATGACCGTGACCAGCGGCGTCTGACCAGGATTGTCCATGCTAACAGACAAGCGACACTGGCTCAAATAACATCCACATTCAATGCAGGAGGTACCAGAGACATATCCATCAGGTCAGAGCTGAATGACCGTGACCAGCGGCGTCTGACCAGGATTGTCCATGCTAACAGACAAGCAACACTGGCTCAAATAACATCCACATTCAATACAGGAGGTGCCAGAGACATATCCATCAGGTCAGTGGTGAATGACCGTGACCAGCGGCGTCTGACCAGGATTGTCCATGCTAACAGACAAGTGACACTGGCTCAAATAACATCCACATTCAATGCAGGAGGTACCAGAGACATATCCATCAGGTCAGTGGTGAATGACCGTGACCAGAGGCGTCTGACCAGGATTGTCCATGCTAACAGACAAGTGACACTGGCTCAAATAACATCCACATTCAATGCAGGAGGTACCAGAGACATATCCATCAGGTCAGTGCTGAATGACCGTGACGAGCGGCGTCTGACCAGGATTGTCCATGCTAACAGACAAGCGACACTGGCTCAAATAACATACACATTCAATGCAGGAGGTGCCAGAGACATATCCATCAGGTCAGTGCTGAAGGACCGTGACGAGCGGCGTCTGACCAGGATTGTCCATGCTAACAGACAAGCGACACTATCTCAAATAACATACACATTCAATGCAGGAGGTGCCAGAGACATATCCATCAGGTCAGTGCTGAATGACCGTGACGAGCGGCGTCTGACCAGGATTGTCCATGCTAACAGACAAGCGACACTGGCTCAAATAACATACACATTCAATGCAGGAGATGCCAGAGACATATCCATCAGGTCAGTGCTGAATGACCGTGACGAGCGGCGTCTGACCAGGATTGTCCATGCTAACAGACAAGCGACACTGGCTCAAATAACATACACATTCAATGCAAGAGGTGCCAGAGACATATCTATCAGGTCAGTGCTGAATGACCGTGACGAGCGGCGTCTGACCAGGATTGTTCATGCTAACAGACAAGTGACACTGGCACAAATAACATCCACATTCAATGCAGGAGGTACCAGAGACATATCCATCAGGTCAGTGCTGAATGACCGTGACGAGCGGCGTCTGACCAGGATTGTCAATGCTAACAAGCAAGCGACACTGGCTCAAATAACATCCACATTCAATGCAGGAGGTACAAGAAACATATACATCAGGTCAGTGCAGCAAAATTTAGCGTCCATGGGGTATGGGAGCAGAAGACCCACCAGCGTGCCTCTGTTAACACCACGACATCGGACAGCCTCACCTGGGCTCGTGAACAGGTAATTGGACAAAAGAACTGCATGAGATAGACATCGGGACAGAGTACCACGGAAAAGTCCTCTTTTAACAGCAAGTCACAAAGTCGCACGTTATCAATGAGCTCAGAGGCACCAAAACTTTACTGTATTTGATTGGAAACGAGTAATTTGGTCTGATGAGTCTCGTTTTTTACGCTTTCCAACCGTAGGTTAAAGAAACGTATATGCTCCAGCTTTGTCCGTCCGTCCGTCCGCACGATAACTCACGTAAAAGAAGTTCGAATTCGACAAAATTTTAGTATGTGGTAGGGGATCACCTGGGGACGAACCCTATTGAAAATGGGCGAAACAGGGTCGAAGGTCAGGACATAGGAGCGGGATCCATTTCATTGCCTTTATGCGTCATAACATGCGTAAATATGGTTTGATTTCGATGAAATTTTAGTATGTGGTAGGGAACCACAGGGCACGAACGCTATTGAAAATTGGCGAAATGGGGTCAAAGGTCAGGACATAAAAGCGGGATTTTTTCCATTGCCTTTATGCGTCATAACTTGCGTAAAAATGGTTCGATTTTGATGAAATTTTAGTATGTGGTAGGGAGCCACTGGGGACGAACCCTATTAAAAATGAGCGAAATGGGGTCAAAGGTCAGGACACTGGAGTGGGATCCATTCCATTGCCCTTGTGCATCATAACTTACCTAAAAATGTTTCGATTGCGACAAAACGTTATCATGTTGTTCCGGAGGTATAGTGAACCGGTTCTGTTGAATATCAGCGAAATGGGGTCAAAGGTCATTGCACAAAAGCAAGATTTATTCCACAGCCATTATTCTCATAACTTGCGTAAAACTGCTTCTATTGCGACAAAACTTTAGTATGTTATTCTTGAGGTATACTGAACCGGTTCTGTTGAATATCATCTAAATGGGGTCAAAGGTCAGGACACAGGAGCGAGATTTATTCCACAGCCATTATGTTCATAATTTCAGTAATAATTTTTGGTATGTTGGAAACCGTATCATAATCAATGCATTGCATGATTTTACTAACTCGTTGTTTGTACTCCAATGATGGGACGCGACGAGTGTATCGCAGGACCAATGAAGCCTTTAATCTTGATTGCGTCGAGAGTGTTGTTCACGCTGATGGAGGTTCTGTGATGTTTTGGGGATGTTTTTCGTACCACGAAATGGGCCCTCTCTTTGCAGTGACGATGAATTTGAACCAGCATGCGTAAATCCGCATTCTGAATAACGAAGTGTTGCACTTTGCCCTACATTTCCAGGAGCAGCATCACATTGCCACTCCTCTCTTCCAAAACGATAATCGCCATGTGCACGGGTCTAAAACTGTGTCTGAGTGGCACGAGAAACAATCAGCAACACTCTTTCACCTCGACTGGCCCACCAAATCTCATGATTTAAATCCTATTCAAAATCTGGGGGATTATTTGGAACAGATGGTGTAACGCCGGAATAGGCACCCACGTACTCTGGCGGAACGTCGGCGCCAGTAAACGCACGGGTGGCTGCAAATCGATGTTCAATACGTTCACAGCCTCGTGGAGTTTCCACCACTCCGGAGTTATGCTGTTATGAAGGCAAGAGGCGCCGTCACCCGCTATTAGGTAAGTTCCGCCAAGGGTGACTAATATTTTGTCCTGTGTGCATGTGACCGTACCAATTGTCATTAAACGAACATTTTGAGTTATTCATGATCTTGTGCTTGTCACGTTCATTTTGAACCCGGACCCGTCTCGGACGAATGGTCAGAAACGAGTACTTAGACCACTGCGCCACCGGGGTGGCATACTATTACGGCTTCAACGCAGTGTGGACTCTCTTCTTCTACCGGACGTTCTACTGTATTGGCTGGTCTTCCCCAGCTTAAACTTCGGCCTTCTTCCAAAGCAGAAGTAGCTGCCACTCACCGTCCTCTCTCTCCTAATATGTCATTCCATTAGTTTGGTTTGTTTATTTGGGGTTTGACAACTACCGTAAGCACCTTGAAGGGCTATAAGTAATCGTCCGTACCCACAGTTTAGGGCCACTGGTTCGAGGAAAGAGAGAGAGAGAGAGAGAGAGAGAGAGAGAGAGAAAGAGAGAGCTAGTGCCGTAAGACAAACACAACAGCGGCATTCAAACCCGGACCTATTTCGGACAAATGTTCAGAAACCGCCACCTCTCAGTCCACTGCGCCACTATTGGAACGTACCAGTTTTGATCTATTAATACATCTTCCCGAAGCTATGCTGCGATTGCGGGTCTTTCCCAGCAACGTCTTTCTTCGTCGTTGAAGTCACACCCTGATGCTTGTCCTGCTTCTCTTGTCACCTTGTAAGATTCGACTGTTCGTGTCTCCATTCCGAACACTTCTTCGATTGGTGTGGACCTCAACTCCCGACTACACAGATATATCTTATTTCATTCCTTGTCAGATACTACCCTTCAACAACACATGACTGCCCTTAGATCAAGCTTCCTTCACGAGCTGTTGACAGCTTAACTCGCTCTCATAGGGGTATTACAGCTATTCTGGATTCACCTGCTTTTGCGACATTGATTCTAGAACACAGTTTAGTTGCTAATTCCACTTTCTTAGCTCCTTGTCCATTAGCACCGTCTCCAACTACGCTGTCATTTTATCCTGTTTCTCTGGAGCTCCAGGACGCGGTTTTGCCTTTGGCTTTCGAGACCGTTTGCAAGATCATCGGCCCGGGGAGGCTCTTTCCTGCAGCTCCACGAGGCTATCCCGTCTCAGGGCTCCGAAGACAATTGAATGTTGTCTTCTCCACAGACGCTGCTCTAAAATCCTATCCCACTACTATTGTCGTTCAAAATTGTGATCAACTTTAACAGTTTAACGTGTACACTTCCGTTCAGTGCTTGTATGGCCAGCAACAGGGACAGATAAGTTCGCATTAGATACTTCTCCTTTCAGCTGCTTCAGTTCCTCTTTCCTCTGCTTCGCGTCTTTCTTTCTTTTCTCCTTCAGCTCCTCAGTCAGTACATTTTCATTCGTCTTCTTCTTCGGCAATTAAGGAAGCTACTCTTTTCCTTGATTCTCCTATAATTTCTGCCCCCGACTTCATGGATGTTTCTCTTTTTGTGAATGCTTGTGAAAAAACAAGTTTATCCGCACTCCGGAGTAAGTCGCTCTCCCAACTGAGCTACGCGAACAGAATGTCTCGCTGCAGATTTGTCGTCTTGACACATGTTTTCATCTCTGTAGTACGTCACATGCTCTTTTTGAAGACATGGATATCACTGAATCTACTAACAACGTTAGAATGTCGTGCCCATCTTCCTTTAAACGTGCTAAGGTCTATTCTTCTCGCGGTGCACGGACTTTGTCTCCTGTTCTTCCTTCTTCCGTTTCTGCTGTCTCTCTTTGTTCTTCCTTGAGATTTCCCCTCCAAATGCTTCTCCATCTTGTTCACTGACCGCGGATTCTCCTCCTCTGCCTTATCTCTCCGATTCTATTCCTATTTCGCCCTCTCTTAGAGTCTCGTATGATACTTTTTCCTTTACTGATGCTTCTCCTGCTCACTCATTTCCGATATCTTTCAGACCACGCCCTCCAGCATGTTCTTCCTTGTTTGGTTGTTATGAAAAGCTTACTGATGATGAATCCCTTCTACCTTCTGCACAACTATTTGATTCAAATTCCTTTCTTGCTCTTCACTCATAACGACACTAGTCTTCCTGTTGAAGGACCCTCCGTATGATCCTTTTTCCTTTACTGATGCTTCTCCTGCTCACTCATTTTCGATATCTTTCAGACCACGCCCTCCTGCATGTTCTTCCTTGTTTGGTTGTTATGAAAAGCTTACTGATGATGAATCCCTTCTACCTTCTGCACAACTATTTGATTCAAATTCCTTTCTTGCTCTTCACTCATAACGACACTAGTCTTCCTGTTGAAGGACCGTCCGTATGATCCTTTTTCCTTTACTGATGCTTCTCCTGCTCACTCATTTCCGATATCTTTCAGACCACGCCCTCCAGCATGTTCTTCCTTGTTTGGTTGTTATGAAAAGCTTACTGATGATGAATCCTTCTACCTTCTGCACAACTATTTGATTCAAATTCCTTTCTTGCTCTTCACTCATAACGACACTAGTCTTCCTGTTGAAGGACCGTCCGTATGATCCTTTTTCCTTTACTGATGCTTCTCCTGCTCACTCATTTTCGATATCTTTCAGACCACGCCCTCCAGCATGTTCTTCCTTGTTTGGTTGTTATGAAAAGCTTACTGATGATGAATCCCTTCTACCTTCTGCACAACTATTTGATTCAAATTCCTTTCTTGCTCTTCACTCATAACGACACTAGTCTTCCTGTTGAAGGACCGTCCGTATGATCCTTTTTCCTTTACTGATGCTTCTCCTGCTCACTCATTTTCGATATCTTTCAGACCACGCCCTCCAGCATGTTCTTCCTTGTTTGGTTGTTATGAAAAGCTTACTGATGATGAATCCCTTCTACCTTCTGCACAACTATTTGATTCAAATTCCTTTCTTGCTCTTCACTCATAACGACACTAGTCTTCCTGTTGAAGGACCGTCCGTATGATCCTTTTTCCTTTACTGATGCTTCTCCTGCTCACTCATTTTCGATATCTTTCAGACCACGCCCTCCAGCATGTTCTTCCTTGTTTGGTTGTTATGAAAAGCTTACTGATGATGAATCCCTTCTACCTTCCGCACAACTATTTGATTCAAATTCCTTTCTTGCTCTTCACTCATAACGACACTAGTCTTCCTGTTGAAGGACCGTCCGTATGATCCTTTTTCCTTTACTGATGCTTCTCCTGCTCACTCATTTTCGATATCTTTCAGACCACGCCCTCCAGCATGTTCTTCCTTGTTTGGTTGTTATGAAAAGCTTACTGATGATGAATCCCTTCTACCTTCTGCACAACTATTTGATTCAAATTCCTTTCTTGCTCTTCACTCATAACGACACTAGTCTTCCTGTTGAAGGACTGTCCGTATGATCCTTTTTCCTTTACTGATGCTTCTCCTGCTCACTCATTTCCGATATCTTTCAGACCACGCCCTCCAGCATGTTCTTCCTTGTTTGGTTGTTATGAAAAGCTTACTGATGATGAATCCCTTTTATCTCTGCACAACTATTTGATTCAAATTCCTTTCTTGCTCTTCACTCATAACGACACTAGTCTTCCTGTTGAAGGACCGTCCGTATGATCCTTTTTCCTTTACTGATGCTTCTCCTGCTCACTCATTTTCGATATCTTTCAGACCACGCCCTCCAGCATGTTCTTCCTTGTTTGGCTGTTATGAAGAGCTTTCTGATGCTGAATCCCTTCTATCTTCTGCACAAATATTTGATTCAAATTCCTTTCTTTCTGTTCACTCATAACGACACTAGTCTTCCTGTTGAAGGACCGTCCTGTATCTCATCAATTGGATACCTCACGCAAAGTCTACGTCTTCGTTTCAGCCCTGTGACGATATGTAATGTTGGACTGCTTTCAACAAGACAATTCTGACACTTCCTCCGTCGGTTTTTTATTTGTTTCTTCGACTGCGGTTTCATCTACACCATGAAGACGAACGTTATTTCTTTTCTCTCTGTCACAGATGCTGTTCGTTTCGCCATAAATTCTGGCGCAAGGTTCTTTCACATTGGACACGTCGTACTCTACGAGATGATGTCGGATAATGTGGTTCCTCACTGCGACGTACCTACTTGAACTTCTCTCTACTATGTAAGAGTATCCTACCGCTTCTAAAGAATTTGACCTAACCTCCTAGTGCATCTGTGACTGTTTCTACATTTTGTCATACAGCATTATTTTGTTTTCATATGACAGCTTCCTGTACGTTTCCACCCCTTATTTAGTTAGTAGTGTTCCTACCTTCAGACTTTTTATTATGTCCTTGCGTGGGGGATAAACATTACTGTAGCTTCAATTCATGGGTTTCCCTTTTTTTTTGCGCACAACCTTTGTACACTTTCACAATGTTACTTCTCACTTCTTCGGCCTTTTCTTCTACATGATGAGATGTCATTTGTGTTTATGGAAGCACCCTACGTGTCCAAGTTACTCTGTTCCGTGTTATCAACCTGTCTTAATTCATCACCGTATACTTATACACTGAGTGGTCACTTTATTATGACCACCCTCTCAGTACTTCGTTGGGCCACCTTTTGCCTTTAATACTGCATCGACTCTTCGCGGCATGGACTCCACGAGATTTTAATAGGTGGTTTGTGGAATCTGAGACCATGCTTGATTAATAGCACTTTCCAGGAGTGTGAGATTGCATGGTTGTGGATCTGGCTGTCTGATGGCTCGTTCAACTTCATACCACAAATTCTCAATGGGGATTATGGGGGACACCTACGCAAAATAAACTCACCGGCATGTTCCTGAAACCAATCCTGTACAATACGAGCACTATGGCAGGACGCATTATCTTGTTGAAAGTAGCCATCGCTATTGGGATAAACCATCCACATGACATGATGCACTTGGTCCGCAACGTTGTTTAGATATGATGTGCCAGTCAGACGTTGATCAACACGAATTAAAGGGCCCAAAACATGCCAAGAAAACATTCCCCAAACCATAACGTTGCCTCCACCAGCTTGAAGGGTAGTAGCAATGCATTTGGGGTCCATGCTTTCGTGCTGTTTCCGCCAAATTCTCACTCGGCCATCGGCATGGTGCAACTGAAAACGTGATTCATCGGACCACATAATTTGTTTCCAATTATCGACTGCCCAATCCTTGTGCTCCTGTGCGAACTGGAGACATTTTCTCTTGTTAACTGCAGACAGCAAAGGTGTTTGAACAGGCCTTCGGCTGCCATTTCCCATCCGATGCAGTGTACGACGAACAGTGTGTGCAGAGATCATTTGAGGCGATCTTTGATTAAGATGGTCTGTAATTTGCTGTACTGTTGCCCTTCTGTTGTCTGTTACCAGTCTGGACACTCTCCGTTCCGCCCGAGCAGTCACTAGTCGATGACGACCACGCGTTGCACGTAGAGACCCAGTTTTTTGGCCGACAGTCCAGTCTTTAAACACTTTAACAACAGCTGCTCTGGAACATTTCACGAATGCGGCGGTTTCGGCGATACTCGCTCCATGGCTCCGAGCTCCTACAATCATCCCACGTTGAAAGTCCGTCGAATCGGCATTTTTACCCATCTCGTCACCCAAAAATCACTTCTACTACTGTCGCAAGCACTAAGCTTTCCCTTTTTATACTAGCTTCGCCCTCTGGCGGCAACAGAGTGCAGCCATTGCTGATTTCCTTAAAACTGTCAGGTGGTCATAATAAAGTGGCCACTCAGTGTATACTATCTTTCGTTTTTTTGATTTATTGTGCATTACGTTTTCATTTTTTCTCTTAGTGTTGCTTTTGTATTTTGTTGCATATGGGGTACTACACTACATTTTCTCAAAAGTATTCGGACACCACAATGCTTTGGGACAAATGACTTTATCGTCTCAGTTAATAGTTAGTCATTCCATCCTTTGCTTCTATGACAGCGGCATCACATCGAGGCATACTATCAACCAATTTCCGGTAGGTCTGAACACGAATGGCTTACCATTCGTCCTGCATAGCTGCTGCCAGAGTGGAGAGCGAAGACGGCCGTTGTGGTATTTCGTATCCGCCTCTCCAGTTCATCCCATAGGTGCTCTATGGAATTAAGATCAAGGCTATGAGCAGACCAGTCCAACAATTCCACCTTCTTTTCAATAAATCGGTCCTGCACACGCCATGTACTGTGGCAGGGAGCTTAATCATGTTGGAAGAGACAACGGTCATTTTCATAATACTTCCACATTTTTGGTAGGGCAAAATTATTCAGAACGTCGAGGTACACTTCAGAGTTTATAGTTTGTGGTATAATAACCAACTGGCCGTGTCCCATCCACGACAGACTACTCCATACCATAATGGAGCCTCCGCCGAACTTAACAGTTGGAAGAACACAGTCCTACGAAATCGTTCGCTGGCCTGTCGCGAACATAATATACCCATCAATAAAGTTACAAGAGTGAAAAGTACGACTCATCACTCTAAAGAACAGCTTTCCAGTCACCCACAATCCAGGAACGACGGGAGGCACACCAATTCAAACGGCGCTTCTCATTCACGGTAGTGATGTGTGGCTTGTGTGCCGCTGCTCTACCATAATAACCCACAATGTGCAACTCTCTGTGGATAGTTATGGTACTAACCGAGCCATTACAGCATTTCCTACTTCAGCAGCTATGGAAACGGCATAGGAAGAACCGGATTTCTTAACAGTTCTTACCACGGATCTTCAGTCACGTTCCGTTAGTTTCTGCTGCCTTCCTGAATGTTTGTTTGCTGTAGTTGATCCGTCCCGCTTCCATCTATTCATGACATTCTTTTCAGTCGAGTTTGGTATGTTTAGTTCATCTGCAATGCGCGGTATGGAAATGTTACTCAAATGAACCTCTTATGACCACCCCACGCTGGAACTCGGAAAGTTCACGTTCACGCAGCATATCGGCTTCAAAGTTGCTGATAACACGACAGAGTATCTCAGCTTTATATACAAGGAGTGTTCAAATGAAAAGGTACGAAACGACACTGTGGGTATAAATGAAGACTTTATTCAAAGTATACACCATAGGCCGTAGCACAACGATCCCATTGATTAACGAGCCGAAGGATTCCTTGTTCCCAGAATTCCCGTGGCCGTGACGAGACCCAGTCCTGCACAGCGTCCTTGAGTTCGTCGTCGGAGTGGAAGCGCTACCCTTTCAGATATTTTTTCAGGGGACCAAACACATGGAAATCGCAGGGCGACATGTCTGGGCTGTAGGGCGGATGGTCAAGCTGCTAACTTGGCCAGTTCCGCGTGCGTGACCCTGGAGACGTGTGGACGCGCGTTATCATGGAGCAGAACCACACTCTCCGTGAGCAGCCCCGGTCTTTTGTTCTTGATGGACCTGCGTAGGCTTCGGAGTGTCTCACAGTACACATCGGAGTTAATGGTTCGTCTGTGCTGGAGGAATTCAACAAGTAGTGGACCTTGGACGTTGAAAAAGACGGTGAGCAACACCTTGCCTGCTGACGCCACGGCTTTGAACTTTTTAGGGGAGGTGACGACGCATGCTTCCACTGCATGCTGTTCCGCTTTGTCTCTGGCTCGTAGTGATGGCACCAGCTCTCATCACCTGTGACGATCCGCTCCAGGAAAGCGGGGTCTTCATGATACCGAAACAGATGTTGAAGTGTTAGCCCCATACGCAGTTCCTTTTGCTGGTCGGTGAGCTGCTTCGGAACCCACTGCGCGCACACCTTCCGATAACGCAACCTGTCGTGAACAATTGTCCACACTGTTCCAACGCTGACATCCACCTCCACCGCCAACATTCGCAATGTGACACGCCGATCACCTCTCACTAGGTCGTCCACCTTGTCGATGAGATCGGCCGTGATGACTGTGTTTGCCTGGCTTGGTCTCGGGTCATCAACCAAACTCTCACGGCCTGCACGAAAACGGGCACTCCATTTTCTCACTGACTTGTCGGACACACAGTCTTCCCCATATACGGTCACCATCCGGCGATGAATAGCGGCCGGTTTAACACCTTCCGCTGTCAGAAATCGGATAACGCCTCGCTGCTCCTCAATCGTCGAATTTTGCAATGTGAACGCCATCCTGTCCTCACACGCACTGCCGCGTCAATTGGACGGCGCTGTTTATAAGAGCCTCTGCTCTCTCCTGCGCATGCGGGCGCCCGCGCATGCTCTGATCCACGCCGGCGACTCCAATCACGTCCCTAGATGTGTCGCTACGTTCTCCCATAGCGGCATAGGCAAATATGTTAACGGTTACGTTCTTATGACGTTTCGTACCTTTTCATTTGAACACCCTTTATACCTACCTGCCCCTACACACAGTGCACCCTGCCTGCGTAGCGGCTGTTTGCAGTTGGACACCACCAAAAACGCAAATATTTGGTGGTGTCCGAATACTTTTCATAATATAGTGTATGCGTGGAGCTGTTTTGTAACATTCTTCGTTCAGACGACCTTTCTCTGTTTACTTTTGAAACCTATGGATTCTGTTCGATTTGTACAAATTGTTTACGTACTTTGAGGCAGATGTACGTAAACCTCAGTTACGCAGAGTACATGCAAAATACGTGCGCTACCACGTGATCTAGGAAACTATTTAAGACTGCCCCCCCCGGTGGTGCAGTGGTCTAAGCAATGGCGTCTGATTATTCGTCCAAAAGGGGTCCGGGTTTGAATCCCCGTGAAGCATGGATGTTGTGTTTGTCTAACGGCACTGGCTCTCTTCCTTCTCTGGAACCCGTGACCCTACATTAGGGACGGGCGACTGCTTATAGCCCATTGAGTTGCTCACGGTGGTCATTAAACCTCCAATAAAAAAATATATATACACACTGAAGAGCAATTGAATTAGAGACAGCTGGCGTTATGCAAATGTGGCGCTGTGGGCTGCCCTGTGAACGGAAACGACATGACGTATGCAGCGATCCGACAATATAAGGAGTGATGCGATGGGAATCAGTAAGAGTCGGACGCAGTATGGGTAAGACGAAGGATCTAAGCGCATTTCATCCTGGGGAAAATGTCGGGCCCGACAAATGGGTCACTCCATCTGGGAAGTCGTGCAGGCACTGGGATTTTCACGAGCCACTGTGTCACGAGTGCACCGTGAGTACATCGAATCCGGTAAAACCATCCCTGCAAGGGCCAACTGCTGTGGACAACAGCGTGTGGATGAGCGGGGTCATCGTCGGCTAGCTCTTGTAGTAACAGCCGATATGACGGGCCACAGTGCAAGAAATCACTCGGCAATTTAACGCTGGTGCGCAAAAACGTGTAAGCAACCACACCACCCAGAACCATCTCCTCGCTATGGGGTACAGGCGCCATCGTCCCACGAGGGTACCGCTGCTGACCGCACACCACAGGGTGCAAAGATTAGCATGGGCACTGGAACATCGCCACTGGACCCTAGACATGTGGGAAAATGTTACCTGGACTGATGAGTCGAGATTCACGTTGGTACATGCGGATGGCAGGATACGAGTACGGCGCAAACCACATGAAGCGATGGATCCTTCTTGCCAGCAGATTACTCTTCAAGCTGGAGGAGGTGGCATTCTCTTCTGGGGATTGCTTACGGGGACTGAAATGGGACCCCTGGTACGTGTGACATCGTCCCTCACAGATCAACGTTACCGGGATATCCTGGACGACCATTTGCTTCCGTTTATGCGTCTTCAACATCCCACTGGGGACCTCATCCTGCAACAAGACAATGCAGCTCCCGAATTATATCCGAATGGTTGGATGAACACTCCACCGACGTGACCTCGCTTCCCTGGCCTGCCAGGTCACCTGACTTCAATCCCATCGAGCACATCTGGGATGCCATCGAGAGAGATGTTTGAGGCTCTGACCCTCCTCCATCAAATCTTCGTGAACTGTGGGAGCTTGTTCAGGGGTCGTGGATCCGTATGGCTTCCCAACGCTTCAGGTGTCTTGTCGAGTCCATGCCGAGAAGAATCGCCGCCGTCATCAGGGCGAAAGGTGGTGCTACACGTTACTAGACAGGTATCTCTAATTCAATTGCTCTTCAGTGTGTGTATATATATATATATATATATATATAAGACTGCATGTTGTCAGTAATCGTCAGTAGTGTTGACCATAATGGGAGAAACAAAGGACCTTTTGGAGTTCGATAAAGGGCGTACTGGGGGGTGCCCGCTTCGGCTAGAGCGACGGTATTGAAAACTGACTGGTCTCTGAAAAAGGTGAGATATCCCGATATCCCGTGTCTTCAATCAGTGAAAAAATATTCCACATTGCCTGAGGCTTAACTTTGGCTCGACGACAATCAGTCAAGAACGAAAATCGCCGTGGTCTGAGAAAGCTTGCACAGAGAAACAGGACATCCTTTGTGTAGCAATTGACCGAAGCATCCATGCTGTTCTCGAAGCATACTTCCGCGAAGTATGAGCAGGGAACTGAAGAGGATAGGCATTGACAGTCGCTTCCTCTACGGAAACCACCGATTTCTGCGAAGAGCCGAAAAGTTCTACTAGAGTGGTGTCAGAAGCACCGTGTCTGGAAGACTGGCAAAAAGTCATGTGGTCCGACGAGTCGCAGTACCAAATTGTTCTGTACCAACGGTAGGCAAAGGGATTGGTGGGAGCCCCATGAAGCGATGGACCCAGCTTGCCTTGTAAACACAACTCAAGGTTCTGTAGGTGGTGTCATGATGTGGGGCACATTCTGTTGGTACGGAACGTGCGCTTTGATATTGATGGAAGGTCGGCTCCAAGGATTATTTGAACGTTGTTACCAATCAAGTAGATCCTGCAATGTTAACTTTTCATCCAGCAGATGACGACAATGCTTACTGTCCATCGGGCAAGATGTGTTCAGTGGGCATGATAGCGACTTCTACCATCTTCCCTGGTCACCACAAACCCCGGATCTGAATCCTCTTGAGAATATGTTAGAAAAACAGATCCAGGAGCAAAGTCCTCTTCCGTCAAATCTGAGCCAGTATAAAGGAATGTCTGGTTAAGCCCTGGCATTCTGCAGACGTAGATGCATTCCAACAGCTTGCGGAATCTATGCCTAACCGCATAGTGCTGTAATTGAATGAAGTATTTGAATCTGTTGAATGAATTTGAATCTGTTGAATAATGTAGGTTCAACCAGGTATTAAATAAAAGTTTCTAATTCAGTGGCCGGAATGTGCATTTGACATATGCTCTTTACCAAACGTGTTTTTTTTTTTTGATTGGAGGTTTAACGACCACCGTAAGCAGCTCCGTGGAATATAAGCGGTTGCCAGTCCCTAATTTAGGACCACTGGTTCCAGGGAAGGGAGAGAGAGCCAGTGCCGTAATATAAACACAACATCCATGCCTGACCGGGATTCGAACCTGGACCTTTTTTGGACGAATGATCAGAAGCCATCGCTTAGACCACCGCTTTTCACTTTATGTTACCAAGCTTATTTAAGCCTTCCATTATATTAGGCGTACAAATAAGTTTTAAAGCGTTTTTTGTGTGACGTATACCGCTAATTTACATATCCGAGATTTACCGCGTTTTTTTTTTATGTGACCGAAACTGGTCCAGAGTACAAAATGTGGCACAGAAGTTTGCCCAACAGTCAAAAGCGCTTGCACATCGGTAGGTGAAAGATGGCAAGCGATACTGCGTTCGTAACGAATTTCATCAAGGAAAAAGTGCTGCAAAAGCATGTGCATCAATCTGTTCTGTTCTGGGGGAGAATACTTTATTGAAAAGCACGTGTGAGTTTTGGCTTAGACGGTTTAAAGCAGGGGATTTTGATGTTAGCGATCGAGAACGCAGCGGCGCCCCGCAGAAGGTTGCACATGAGGAACTGCAAGCATTGCTGGATGGAGATTCGTCTCAAACTCAAAAAGAACCAGCTGAACAACTGGGGGTAACTCATCAAACCATTTTCAATCGTTTAAGCGCAATGGGAAAGATTCAGAAGGATGGAAAGTGGTTGCCACATGACCTGAGCCAGAGGAACAAGGATGAGCGTGTCATGAAGTATTTGAATCTGTTGAATAAACAACACAGAAAATCTTTCCTGTGGAAAATCGTTACGGCTGATGAAAAGTGGATATGGTTCAAAAATTCCAAACGCAAAAACCACTGGGTAGACCCTGGTGTAGCAAAGATTTCCATACCGAAAAGCAATATTCACCCCAAGAAAGTTCTGCTGTGCATTTGGTGGGATATGAAGGGTGTGCTCAATTATGAACTATTGCAACAGGGTCAAACTGTTACGGCTGATGGCTACAAGCAACAATTGCTGCGATTGAACCAGGAAAGCTATGGGAAACGTCCATTCACAGGCAAAGGATTGCGTCCCGTGAAATTACTGCATGACAACGCTTGTCGCGAAATCGGTCAAGGAAACGTTATTGACGCTTGGCTGGGACGTTTTGGAGCATCCGGCGTAGCCCTTTCAGAATATCAATTGCTCTGATCGATGCAACATGATTTGTCTGCTGTACGGTTCCGGACATGGGAAGAAGTGCAAAAATGGGTTGACGACTTCATCGCGTCACAGTACGAAGTATTCTTCTGGGCTGGAATCCGTCAGCTGCCCGATCGATGGCTGAAGGTGATAGATAACGGCGGCGCATATTTTGATTCGTAAAGGTATTGTTGTTTTTCTCTGAAACTACACGTTGCGTTGTCTTAAAACGCTTTAAAACTTATTTGTACAATTTGGTGTCCTTTTGGTGTCCATTTTGTAATTGTTTTTTGTTTAGTCGATTAAACTGGACACAACAACGATCCCACATAATTAAACCCAGATTGTAACCCGATTGAACACCTGTTGGGTAGAGATTCAAAAAGGCATTCGTAACAGAGATCCAGCAAACGTTTGGCAACTGACGGACGCCATCACGTACACTTAGATGCACACACACACACACACACGTTGAACGATATCTTCCTGAAATCGTGCCACATCAAATTGAGGCTACTTTGAAGACCAAATTTGAAAACACGTAATTAGGTTGACTTCCCAAATAATTTGTTACTTCATTGTACACGCATTTTTAAAATAACGAGAGTGCTGTTATGTTTAGTTAATTTTTACAGTGGGTGAGTCATAAATATTGATATAGTGGGATACATACACCGATGAGTCATTGCATTATAACCACCTACCTAATAAACTGCAGGACCCCCTTTAACCCGCAAAACAGCGGCCACTCGGCGAGGCATCGATTCCGTGCGGTGGCGATAGGTATCCTGTGGTATCTGGTACAACAATATCAACAGCAGTTCCTCCAGTTCCCGTACATTTCGGGGTGGTGGTGATTTAGCGCCAACCCGCTTTTCCAAGTCGAACCACAAATGTTGTTCGATTGGGTTCCTGCCACGTGAATTTGGAGGCCAGGGCATTAACAGAACGTCACCAGCATGTTCCTCAAACCACTCCTAGACGATTCTGGCAGTGTGGCACGGCAATGTATCCTGTAGGTAATGTCCATCACCAGTAGGGAACAGAGTTGCCATGAATAGGTGAACTTGGTCCGCAACGATGTTCAGATACCTAACAGCTGTCAGGGATTGTGCTATTGGGATAATGGGACCTGCAATATCCCAAGAAAACATCGCCCACAGCAGAACACCACCACCGCCGGCTTGTTTCCGCCGAACAGTGCATCCAGGTGCCATAGCGTCCGTCGGTAATCGGCGTATCCGCACTCGGCCGTCTACGTGATGCACCAGGAATCTTGATTCCTCAGACCAGGCCACTTTCTTGCAATCATCCACGGTCCAATCTCGATGACCTTGGGCCGATTTCATGCGTTGCTGGCGATGACGTGCAGCGAGCATGGAGGCCCTTCTGGTTCTTCGGCTACGCAAGCCTATACGCAGCAGGCTGCGATGAACTGTGTCCTGTGACACATTGCCACTGTTGTAGCTGCCGGTGATTTGCCGCACTGTAGCCCTGCGGTCGCGGTGAACAATGCGCGACAGTCTCCGCTCCCTTCTGGCATCGGTGAGCTGCGGACGACACACAGATGGAAGACGGTTCATCGTTCGACCATCTGTGCCCCACCTTTGATACGTACTCACTACAGTGGCACGTAAGCAACCCACAAGCCACGCAGTTTCCGAGATCATAGTTCCGAGGCGCCGTGCAATCACAATTTGTCCTTTATCAAACTCCGATAAATCGGCAGCTTTTCCCATTCTGACTCCGAACACTCTACTAACCGAAAGCTGGTCCTCGGGTTGTGTATGTACTGCTCTATGAATTTGACCTGCGCCACCGTTCCGTCTCTACGCGCGCTCGTTTCTCTAGGCTGGGGGTGATCATAATGTAGTGCGGATCAGTGTTAACACAAAATACAGTGAGTGTCAGTCCTCGAAATAAAGGCCATTATGTTCGATTGTCTGCAGCCAATGTTGTGCCAAACTTGTGATTCTGGTATGATACCATGCCTTGTCGTTTGAGGCGAAGAATTGCTGGACCCCTGCTTCTACTTTAGCTTGGTTACGGAAGTGCCTACCTCGAGCAGGAAGTGAGCTATGGAGCGAAACAGATGGTAGACACTTGGTGCAAGGTTCTGACTATAGGATGGGTGGTGGAGCAGCAGCTTGATACCGCAAAGCTGCTGAAGTTTTGCTTTGTCGAACGTGCCACATGTGGATGTGTGTTATTCTTCTGCAGAAGAGCCCCATGAGATTGAATAGGGCGGAGTAATTTTGTAGCAGAACAGCGTACATTAGGTCTAATTGGGCTGAGTAAAGATGAGCAGTGATACCACGACCATTTGGGACAAATTCATGGTGCACAACGCCCTCACAGTTCCACCATACACGCAGCAGCACCTTGTGCTCGAACCTTCCACGCTTTGCGATCGGTTGTGGTACGTGGCAGGGTTTTTGCTATTTGTTCCGCATGTCCGTATTGCGGTAAAAGATCCCTTTTTCATCAGACGTCACGATGCGTCTGATGAAACGCTCATCGGTAGGATTTCTAATCAATTGACGACAGATCTCCACTCGTCTGTGAGCTTTGGCAGGCGTCAATTCATTCAGGGCAACTTAGCTGCTTCTGTTGCTATTCCCAAGCTTGTGAAGATGGCAAACGACGCTGGATTGTAAAGTACCAAGTTGTCCGGACAATTTACGTGTGCTGGTTGCAGAACTGGCCGTCAAAGCTTCACGTAGGGCTTCTGAATCCACGGTAGTTGGTCTCCCTGGGTGAGTCTGAATCTTCCAATTCCATGTTGCCAGATTTGAATTTGGTGAACCATCTTCTTGCGGCTATCGGACTTACTACATGTCCCCCTTTTCCACGACAGATGTTTCAGGAAGCTTCCACTGCATTGTGGCCCAGTTGGAACTCATACTAGCACAAGCCGCTAACGGTAACCGATAACTCGGGTACAGTTGACAAATTTTGAGCGAAGCCATTGCAAAATCGGAAGGCGTCATAACCCGACATTGGACGACGTCCAACTGCATGCCAAAAATCACGGTGATCGGACGTGTCATGTCGTAGCTATGCCCGAACAACTAATTGTCCCGAGTCTGGTATAGAGAGCGGATGCTTTTCAATTATTATTAAAATTGGTCAGTTTTTTAATGGTCATTAGTTTTATACGACACGACCAATCACCATGATACCAACCCCATGTCACTCACCATGTCCTTCCCTTTCTCTGTGGCAAGTGTCACTGCGATCGGCTGAAGATCTTTGGAGGAGATAGCTAACAAACGACCCCTTCTCAAAACCAGGAAACCCCCTAAAAATGCCAGCTTTTGGATGTTTATTCCTCAATCACACTGAATTTCGGGAATAGGAAGGCATCAAAACCTTACCATGGACGATGTCCAATCGCATACAAAAAATCTCGGTGATCGGATGTGTCATCTCGTACCTATGCCCGAACAACTAGGATGTGCCATCTCGTACCTGTGCCCGAACAACTAGGATGTGTCATCTCGTACCTATGCCCGAACAACTAATTGTCTCAAGTCTCGTAAAGAGAGCTCTGCTCGGCCTTCGGCCTTGCTTCTCTCAATAACAAAAGTTCAGGAATTAGGCGATTTCGTTTCCCATTTGAACAACCTCGCAAACCAATTAATAGACATAAATGACTGCTTTTGATACATGGCTAATATAGCTGTAACTAACATATGCAGAGATCTGATCTCGGTATATAGGTTTGGGGCATCTGGGAGTGCGAAGAAATTACCGACACCCTGGCAAGTATCGATATTTATGACTCACCCTTTCAATACCATGATTGTTTTTCATCTTCAAGCATCTGTATTCGTGTAATTTCAAAAGATTGCTGATATCTTTTAGTGTTTCTGGTTGCTCGTGCGTAAACAGCAGTGTTTTTTTTTTTCGTTATGATGCAGCAATAATATTGTTAAAGTGGACGTCAAGTAATTTTGCTTCCTATACTTCCAATGGAAAAACTTCTGTACCATTTTCTTCACGATTAATGCGTTCCAAAGGATGAAAATTTGAACATCTATTAAAATAGCTTCATTTTATAACTTGGAATACTTAATATTTTCTAAAACATAACCGTAATTATGCAATCCAACATTTGTTTGCCTACTGACGACACAGGTCGCGCCATCTTTTTTCTGGTTTCAACACCACCAAAGGAAAAGTTATTGATTTTTAATATAATTATGGTTATGTTTTAGAAAATATTAAGTATTCCAAGTTATAAAATGAAACTATTTTAATCGATGTTCAAATTTTCATCTTTGGGAACACACTAATTGTGAAGGAAATGTGTACAAAAAGTTTTCCATTAGAAGTATAGGAAGCAAAATTACTTGACGCCCACCTTAATACCAAATATTAATGAATTTTTTAATGTGAGCTTTTCCATAGATACTTAACTTTTGCAAATGAGTGAATTAAGTTCTAATAATGTGTGTTTAAGAAACTCATTTTATAAAAACATACCTTTCAGGAGAGGGTGACTGAGGTGATAACGCTTCTTCCGGTTTCTTAGGCTGTGCGGCATCTGTTGAGAATGAGATCATTTTTAATATAAAGCTAATCGGAAACACAAAAACATAGATGATTTGGACACAAAACAAAGAAACAACTCACAGAATTAAAATTATTTTATCGATTAACCCTTTAAGCGTCCAATGTACCTAAACAATTTCTGCTCTCCTTAAACAGAAATAGATTCATTGGTTTAATTAAAGCTACGGAAAAACAATTTCATCTCTCCTCTTATCTCAGCAGCACCGATCATAAACCACTCAAAGGTCATAAGTGTTATTCTAGTCCTTTATTGCATAGGGTGTCTCACTCGCTCTTGGCCCCTGATTTTCCCTTACAACTTTCAAACTAAAGGAAGTAATTCAGTGAAATCTGACACGGACCTACCTTCGTATATAAGAAGCATGGTCAGCAAACTGCCGAGGACAGCGAACACGCAATCGGCCTTCACTTCAAGCACCCGCGACCAGAAATGGAAACGGGTCACGAGTCAACGGGTCACGAGTCAACGGGTCGACAATTTCTTGCGGGTACAACGGGTCGGGTCAAGGTGTTCCTGACCCGATTTTGACCCGGTTTTATTCCCGTTTAATTTTTGAAAAGAGAAAAATATATTCCAAAGAAAAATGCGCGTTGTGGAATTCTGTGGTCGATACTGGTGCCCGCGGAGTGAATAATGATTTGCCATGCAAAAATATTGTCGTCTCTTTCTTAAAGCAACTAAGATTTCCACCGACCGACGTCAGACAACACACCGACTCTATATCATAAAAAGATCCTTCCTTTGCGTTCTTTTTCAGTGAGATTGTCCAGGGCAAGGTACAGGCAAACGCCATTCGCCTGCTTCTCAGCTGATTCACTCTCTCCGTGCGAAGTTCACTGTATGACTAAGAGTTACTTTTCACATGGCATCTTTTACATTCAGCATTCAGATGTTTTCGATTGATGTGCTACCATCCCGTTCCCATGACATGTCATTTTCGCAGTGACATGTTAAATCGCATGGAAACTGAAGATGACTACTTGTTAAATTTGGTTTTCAGACGAGGTGACCTTTTATTTAAATGGCAAAATGAATAGACACAATGTGAGGGTTTGGGAATCAGAAAATCCCCATACCATCTTGGAACATGAAAGGGACAGTCCCAAGCTAAACGTCTTTTGTGCCGCAAGTTGTGCTTCCGATTTTGGCCCATTTGTCTTTCCTGAAAGAACTGTTACCGGAATCACACACCTGCACATGCTTCAGATTTACCTAATGCCAATCCTCAAGGAAACAATGGATGGAGGTTTCATTTACCAGCAAGACAATGGATGGAATTTTCATTTAAACAATGGATGGAGCCTCCTCACTACTACAAGAGCGTCACTTCTTACCTCGATGCTGAAGTTCCAGTTTGGATTGGTCGCGGCGGCACAATTGCATCCCCGCTCCCGAATCACAGGACCTAATGCCCCTAGATTTCAGTCTATGGGGATTTGTGAAAGATTAGGTTTACCTTCCACCGCTTCCCAACTCCATTCCCGAAATGAAATCAAGAATCACCGCTGCACTCGTATTGGTCGATGCAGACATGCTGACAGCAATGTGAGAAGAACTGATTTACAGGTGGGACATTTGCAGAGTAAAGAAGGAAAGCCACATCGAGCATTTGTGAAAAAAAGGTAAACTTGGCGTGTTTAACTATATATTATTCGTACTGATTAGCATATGCATCCTCATAACTATGCACAATAAAGTTTTCTTTCTGCCCAACTAATTTATAACCATCCTGTATTTGTCTTACGGCACTGTCTCTCTCTTACCTGAAACCAGTGACAATACTCTGGGGTTATGGACTGCTTGTAGTCCATCGAGTTGAGCACGATGGTCGTAAAAACGTCAAAAAAAAACAACTGTTGTTGTTTCTCAGTAATCGTCAGCAGTTTTGATCAGAATGAAAAAACAAAGAATCTTTCGGAGTTCGATTCGAAAAGCGGCTTATTGTGGGTGCCCGTCTGGCTGTACTACTTCAGACTGCTGCTCGTAAGTAATCTTGAGTAGTGTTGATCACATTGAGAAAAACAAAGGATCTTTCGGAGTTCGATAAAGGGCTTATTGTGAATGCCCGTCTGGCTGGACTATTTAAGACTGCTGCTCGTAAGTAATCTTGAGTAGTGTTGATCACATTGAGAACAACAAAGGATCTTTCGGAGTTCGATAAAGGCCTTATTGTGAATGCCCGTCTGGCTGGACTATTTAAGACTGCTGCTCATAAGTAATCGTCATTAGTATTGATCACATTGGGAAAAACAACGGATCTTTTGGAGTTCGATAAAGGGCTTATTGTGGGTGCCCGTCTGGCTGGACTATTTAAGACTGCTGCTCGTTAAGTAATCTTCAGTAGTGTTGATCACATTGGGAAAAACAACGGATCTTTTGGAGTTCGATAAAGGGCTTATTGTGGGTGCCCGTCTGGCTGGACTATTTAAGACTGCTGCTCGTAAGTAATCGTCAATAGTGTTGATCACCATGGGAAAAACAAAGGATCTTTCGGAGTTCGATAAAGGGCTTATTGTGAATGCCCGTCTGGCTGGACTATTTAAGACTGCTGCTCGTTAAGTAATCTTCAGTAGTGTTGATCACATTGGGAAAAACAACGGACCTTTTGGAGTTCGATAAAGGGCTTATTATGGGTGCCGGTCTGGCTGGACTATTTAAGACTGCTGCTCGTAAGTAATCTTGAGTAGTGTTGATCACATTGAGAAAAACAAAGGATCTTTCGGAGTTCGATAAAGGGCTTATTGTGAATGCCCGTCTGGCTGGACTATTTAAGACTGCTGCTCGTAAGTAATCTTGAGTAGTGTTGATCACATTGAGAAAAACAAAGGATCTTTCGGAGTTCGATAAAGGGCTTATTGTGAATGCCCGTCTGGCTGTACTATTTAAGACTGCTGCTCGTAAGTAATCGTCATTAGTATTGATCACATTGGGAAAAACAACGGATCTTTTGGAGTTCGATAAAGGGCTTATTGTGGGTGCCCGTCTGGCTGGACTATTTAAGACTGCTGCTCGTAAGTAATCGTCAATAGTGTTGATCACCATGGGAAAAACAAAGGATCTTTCGGAGTTCGATAAAGGGCTTATTGTGAATGCTCGTCTGGCTGGACTATTTAAGACTGCTGCTCGTTAAGTAATCTTCAGTAGTGTTGATCACATTGGGAAAAACAACGGATCTTTTGGAGTTCGATAAAGGGCTTATTGTGGGTGCCGGTCTGGCTGGACTATTTAAGACTGCTGCTCGTAAGTAATCTTGAGTAGTGTTGATCACATTGAGAAAAACAAAGGATCTTTCGGAGTTCGATAAAGGGCTTATTGTGAATGCCCGTCTGGCTGGACTATTTAAGACTGCTGCTCGTAAGTAATCTTGAGTAGTGTTGATCACATTGAGAAAAACAAAGGATCTTTCGGAGTTCGATAAAGGGCTTATTGTGAATGCCCGTCTGGCTGGACTATTTAAGACTGCTGCTCGTAAGTAATCGTCATTAGTAGTGTTGATCACATTGGGAAAAACAAGGATCTTTTGGAGTTCGATAAAGGGCTTATTGTGGGTGCCCGTCTGGCTGGACTATTTAAGACTGCTGCTCGTAAGTAATCGTCAATAGTGTTGATCACCATGGGAAAAACAAAGGATCTTTCGGAGTTCGATAAAGGGCTTATTGTGAATGCCCGTCTGGCTGGACTATTTAAGACTGCTGCTCGTTAAGTAATCTTCAGTAGTGTTGATCACATTGGGAAAAACAACGGATCTTTTGGAGTTCGATAAAGGGCTTATTATGGGTGCCGGTCTGGCTGGACTATTTAAGACTGCTGCTCGTAAGTAATCTTGAGTAGTGTTGATCACATTGAGAAAAACAAAGGATCTTTCGGAGTTCGATAAAGGGCTTATTGTGAATGCCCGTCTGGCTGGACTATTTAAGACTGCTGCTCGTAAGTAATCTTGAGTAGTGTTGATCACATTGAGAAAAACAAAGGATCTTTCGGAGTTCGATAAAGGGCTTATTGTGAATGCCCGTCTGGCTGTACTATTTAAGACTGCTGCTCGTAAGTAATCGTCATTAGTATTGATCACATTGGGAAAAACAAGGATCTTTTGGAGTTCGATAAAGGGCTTATTGTGGGTGCCCGTCTGGCTGGACTATTTAAGACTGCTGCTCGTAAGTAATCGTCAATAGTGTTGATCACCATGGGAAAAACAAAGGATCTTTCGGAGTTCGATAAAGGGCTTATTGTGAATGCCCGTCTGGCTGGACTATTTAAGACTGCTGCTCGTTAAGTAATCTTCAGTAGTGTTGATCACATTGGGAAAAACAACGGATCTTTTGGAGTTCGATAAAGGGCTTATTATGGGTGCCGGTCTGGCTGGACTATTTAAGACTGCTGCTCGTAAGTAATCTTGAGTAGTGTTGATCACATTGAGAAAAACAAAGGATCTTTCGGAGTTCGATAAAGGGCTTATTGTGAATGCCCGTCTGGCTGGACTATTTAAGACTGCTGCTCGTAAGTAATCTTGAGTAGTGTTGATCACATTGAGAAAAACAAAGGATCTTTCGGAGTTCGATAAAGGGCTTATTGTGAATGCCCGTCTGGCTGTACTATTTAAGACTGCTGCTCGTAAGTAATCGTCATTAGTATTGATCACATTGGGAAAAACAACGGATCTTTTGGAGTTCGATAAAGGGCTTATTGTGGGTGCCCGTCTGGCTGGACTATTTAAGACTGCTGCTCGTAAGTAATCGTCAGTAGTGTTGATCACCATGGGAAAAACAAAGGATCTTTCGGAGTTCGATAAAGGGCTTATTGTGAATGCCCGTCTGGCTGGACTATTTAAGACTGCTGCTCGTTAAGTAATCTTCAGTAGTGTTGATCACATTGGGAAAAACAACGGATCTTTTGGAGTTCGATAAAGGGCTTATTATGGGTGCCGGTCTGGCTGGACTATTTAAGACTGCTGCTCGTAAGTAATCTTGAGTAGTGTTGATCACATTGAGAAAAACAAAGGATCTTTCGGAGTTCGATAAAGGGCTTATTGTGAATGCCCGTCTGGCTGGACTATTTAAGACTGCTGCTCGTAAGTAATCTTGAGTAGTGTTGATCACATTGAGAAAAAACAAAGGATCTTTCGGAGTTCGATAAAGGGCTTATTGTGAATGCCCGTCTGGCTGTACTATTTAAGACTGCTGCTCGTAAGTAATCGTCATTAGTATTGATCACATTGGGAAAAACAAGGATCTTTTGGAGTTCGATAAAGGGCTTATTGTGGGTGCCCGTCTGGCTGGACTATTTAAGACTGCTGCTCGTAAGTAATCGTCAGTAGTGTTGATCACCATGGGAAAAACAAAGGATCTTTCGGAGTTCGATAAAGGGCTTATTGTGAATGCCCGTCTGGCTGGACTATTTAAGACTGCTGCTCGTTAAGTAATCTTCAGTAGTGTTGATCACATTGGGAAAAACAACGGATCTTTTGGAGTTCGATAAAGGGCTTATTATGGGTGCCGGTCTGGCTGGACTATTTAAGACTGCTGCTCGTAAGTAATCTTGAGTAGTGTTGATCACATTGAGAAAAACAAAGGATCTTTCGGAGTTCGATAAAGGGCTTATTGTGAATGCCCGTCTGGCTGGACTATTTAAGACTGCTGCTCGTAAGTAATCTTGAGTAGTGTTGATCACATTGAGAAAAACAAAGGATCTTTCGGAGTTCGATAAAGGGCTTATTGTGAATGCCCGTCTGGCTGTACTATTTAAGACTGCTGCTCGTAAGTAATCGTCATTAGTATTGATCACATTGGGAAAAACAAGGATCTTTTGGAGTTCGATAAAGGGCTTATTGTGGGTGCCCGTCTGGCTGGACTATTTAAGACTGCTGCTCGTAAGTAATCGTCAGTAGTGTTGATCACCATGGGAAAAACAAAGGATCTTTCGGAGTTCGATAAAGGGCTTATTGTGAATGCCCGTCTGGCTGGACTATTTAAGACTGCTGCTCGTTAAGTAATCTTCAGTAGTGTTGATCACATTGGGAAAAACAAGGATCTTTTGGAGTTCGATAAAGGGCTTATTATGGGTGCCGGTCTGGCTGGACTATTTAAGACTGCTGCTCGTAAGTAATCTTGAGTAGTGTTGATCACATTGAGAAAAACAAAGGATCTTTCGGAGTTCGATAAAGGGCTTATTGTGAATGCCCGTCTGGCTGGACTATTTAAGACTGCTGCTCGTAAGTAATCTTGAGTAGTGTTGATCACATTGAGAAAAACAAAGGATCTTTCGGAGTTCGATAAAGGGCTTATTGTGAATGCCCGTCTGGCTGGACTATTTAAGACTGCTGCTCGTAAGTAATCGTCATTAGTATTGATCACATTGGGAAAAACAAGGATCTTTTGGAGTTCGATAAAGGGCTTATTGTGGGTGCCCGTCTGGCTGGACTATTTAAGACTGCTGCTCGTTAAGTAATCTTCAGTAGTGTTGATCACATTGGGAAAAACAAAGGATCTTTCGGAGTTCGATAAAGGGCTTATTGTGAATGCCCGTCTGGCTGGACTATTTAAGACTGCTGCTCCTAAGTAATCGTCAGTAGTGTTGATCACATTGGGAAAAACAAAGGATCTTTCGGAGTTCGATAAAGGGCTTATTGTGGGTGCCCGTCTGGCTGGACTATTTAAGACTGCTGCTCGTTAAGTAATCTTCAGTAGTGTTGATCACATTGGGAAAAACAAAGGATCTTTCGGAGTTCGATAAAGGGCTTATTGTGGGTGCCGGTCTGGCTGGACTATTTAAGACTGCTGCTCGTAAGTAATCTTGAGTAGTGTTGATCACATTGAGAAAAACAAAGGATCTTTCGGAGTTCGATAAAGGGCTTATTGTGAATGCCCGTCTGGCTGGACTATTTAAGACTGCTGCTCGTAAGTAATCGTCAGTAGTGTTGATCACATTGAGAAAAACAAAGGATCTTTCGGAGTTCGATAAAGGGCTTATTGTGAATGCCCGTCTGGCTGGACTATTTAAGACTGCTGCTCGTAAGTAATCGTCATTAGTATTGATCACATTGGGAAAAACAACGGATCTTTTGGAGTTCGATAAAGGGCTTATTGTGGGTGCCCGTCTGGCTGGACTATTTAAGACTGCTGCTCGTTAAGTAATCTTCAGTAGTGTTGATCACAATGGGAAAAACAAAGGATCTTTCGGAGTTCGATAAAGGGCTTATTGTGAATGCCCGTCTGGCTGGACTATTTAAGACTGCTGCTCGTTAAGTAATCTTCAGTAGTGTTGATCACATTGGGAAAAACAAAGGATCTTTTGGAGTTCGATAAAGGGCTTATTATGGGTGCCGGTCTGGCTGGACTATTTAAGACTGCTGCTCGTAAGTAATCTTGAGTAGTGTTGATCACATTGAGAAAAACAAAGGATCTTTCGGAGTTCGATAAAGGGCTTATTGTGAATGCCCGTCTGGCTGGACTATTTAAGACTGCTGCTCGTAAGTAATCTTGAGTAGTGTTGATCACATTGAGAAAAACAAAGGATCTTTCGGAGTTCGATAAAGGGCTTATTGTGAATGCCCGTCTGGCTGGACTATTTAAGACTGCTGCTCGTAAGTAATCGTCATTAGTGTTGATCACATTGGGAAAAACAACGGATCTTTTGGAGTTCGATAAAGGGCTTATTGTGGGTGCCCGTCTGGCTGGACTATTTAAGACTGCTGCTCGTTAAGTAATCGTCAGTAGTGTTGATCACATTGGGAAAAACAAAGGATCTTTCGGAGTTCGATAAAGGGCTTATTGTGAATGCCCGTCTGGCTGGACTATTTAAGACTGCTGCTCGTTAAGTAATCTTCAGTAGTGTTGATCACATTGGGAAAAACAAAGGATCTTTTGGAGTTCGATAAAGGGCTTATTATGGGTGCCGGTCTGGCTGGACTATTTAAGACTGCTGCTCGTAAGTAATCTTGAGTAGTGTTGATCACATTGAGAAAAACAAAGGATCTTTCGGAGTTCGATAAAGGGCTTATTGTGAATGCCCGTCTGGCTGGACTATTTAAGACTGCTGCTCGTAAGTAATCTTGAGTAGTGTTGATCACATTGAGAAAAACAAAGGATCTTTCGGAGTTCGATAAAGGGCTTATTGTGAATGCCCGTCTGGCTGTACTATTTAAGACTGCTGCTCGTAAGTAATCGTCATTAGTATTGATCACATTGGGAAAAACAACGGATCTTTTGGAGTTCGATAAAGGGCTTATTGTGGGTGCCCGTCTGGCTGGACTATTTAAGACTGCTGCTCGTTAAGTAATCGTCAGTAGTGTTGATCACATTGGGAAAAACAACGGATCTTTTGGAGTTCGATAAAGGGCTTATTGTGGGTGCCGGTCTGGCTGGACTATTTAAGACTGCTGCTCGTAAGTAATCTTCAGTAGTGTTGATCACATTGGGAAAAACAAAGGATCTTTCGGAGTTCGATAAAGGGCTTATTGTGAATGCCCGTCTGGCTGGACTATTTAAGACTGCTGCTCGTAAGTAATCTTGAGTAGTGTTGATCACATTGAGAAAAACAAACGGATCTTTCGGAGTTCGATAAAGGGCTTATTGTGGGTGCCCGTCTGGCTGGACTATTTAAGACTGCTGCTCGTAAGTAATCGTCAGTAGTGTTGATCACATTGGGAAAAACAAAGGATCTTTTGGAGTTCGATAAAGGGCTTATTGTGGGTGCCCGTCTGGCTGGACTATTTAAGACTGCTGCTCGTAAGTAATCTTCAGTAGTGTTGATCACATTGAGAAAAACAAAGGATCTTTCGGAGTTCGATAAAGGGCTTATTGTGAATGCCCGTCTGGCTGGACTATTTAAGACTGCTGCTCGTAAGTAATCGTCAGTAGTGTTGATCACATTGGGAAAAACAACGGATCTTTTGGAGTTCGATAAAGGGCTTATTGTGGGTGCCCGTCTGGCTGGACTATTTAAGACTGCTGCTCGTTAAGTAATCGTCAGTAGTGTTGATCACCATGGGAAAAACAAAGGATCTTTCGGAGTTCGATAAAGGGCTTATTGTGAATGCCCGTCTGGCTGGACTATTTAAGACTGCTGCTCGTTAAGTAATCTTCAGTAGTGTTGATCACATTGGGAAAAACAACGGATCTTTTGGAGTTCGATAAAGGGCTTATTATGGGTGCCGGTCTGGCTGGACTATTTAAGACTGCTGCTCGTAAGTAATCTTGAGTAGTGTTGATCACATTGAGAAAAACAAAGGATCTTTCGGAGTTCGATAAAGGGCTTATTGTGAATGCCCGTCTGGCTGGACTATTTAAGACTGCTGCTCGTAAGTAATCTTGAGTAGTGTTGATCACATTGAGAAAAACAAAGGATCTTTCGGAGTTCGATAAAGGGCTTATTGTGAATGCCCGTCTGGCTGGACTATTTAAGACTGCTGCTCGTAAGTAATCGTCAGTAGTGTTGATCACATTGGGAAAAACAACGGATCTTTTGGAGTTCGATAAAGGGCTTATTGTGGGTGCCCGTCTGGCTGGACTATTTAAGACTGCTGCTCGTTAAGTAATCTTCAGTAGTGTTGATCACCATGGGAAAAACAAAGGATCTTTCGGAGTTCGATAAAGGGCTTATTGTGAATGCCCGTCTGGCTGGACTATTTAAGACTGCTGCTCGTTAAGTAATCTTCAGTAGTGTTGATCACATTGGGAAAAACAACGGATCTTTTGGAGTTCGATAAAGGGCTTATTATGGGTGCCGGTCTGGCTGGACTATTTAAGACTGCTGCTCGTAAGTAATCTTGAGTAGTGTTGATCACATTGAGAAAAACAAAGGATCTTTCGGAGTTCGATAAAGGGCTTATTGTGAATGCCCGTCTGGCTGGACTATTTAAGACTGCTGCTCGTAAGTAATCTTGAGTAGTGTTGATCACATTGAGAAAAACAAAGGATCTTTCGGAGTTCGATAAAGGGCTTATTGTGAATGCCCGTCTGGCTGTACTATTTAAGACTGCTGCTCGTAAGTAATCGTCAGTAGTATTGATCACATTGGGAAAAACAACGGATCTTTTGGAGTTCGATAAAGGGCTTATTGTGGGTGCCCGTCTGGCTGGACTATTTAAGACTGCTGCTCGTTAAGTAATCTTCAGTAGTGTTGATCACATTGGGAAAAACAACGGATCTTTTGGAGTTCGATAAAGGGCTTATTGTGGGTGCCCGTCTGGCTGGACTATTTAAGACTGCTGCTCGTAAGTAATCGTCAGTAGTGTTGATCACAATGGGAAAAACAAAGGATCTTTCGGAGTTCGATAAAGGGCTTATTGTGAATGCCCGTCTGGCTGGACTATTTAAGACTGCTGCTCGTTAAGTAATCTTCAGTAGTGTTGATCACATTGGGAAAAACAAAGGATCTTTTGGAGTTCGATAAAGGGCTTATTGTGGGTGCTCGTCTGGCTGGACTATTTAAGACTGCTGCTCGTAAGTAATCTTGAGTAGTGTTGATCACATTGAGAAAAACAAAGGATCTTTCGGAGTTCGATAAAGGGCTTATTGTGGGTGCCCGTCTGGCTGGACTATTTAAGACTGCTGCTCGTAAGTAATCGTCAGTAGTGTTGATCACAATTGAGAAAACAACGGATCTTTCGGAGTTCGATAAAGGGCTTATTGTGAATGCCCGTCTTGCTGGACTATTTAAGACTGCTGCTCGTCAGTAATCGTCAGTAGTGTTGATCACATTGGGAAAAACAACGGATCTTTTGGAGTTCGATAAAGGGCTTATTGTGAATGCCCGTCTGGCTGGACTATTTAAGACTGCTGCTCGTTAAGTAATCGTCAGTAGTGTTGATCACATTGGGAAAAACAACGGATCTTTTGGAGTTCGATAAAGGGCTTATTGTGGGTGCCGGTCTGGCTGGACTATTTAAGACTGCTGCTCGTAAGTAATCTTGAGTAGTGTTGATCACATTGAGAAAAACAAAGGATCTTTCGGAGTTCGATAAAGGGCTTATTGTGAATGCCCGTCTGGCTGGACTATTTAAGACTGCTGCTCGTAAGTAATCTTGAGTAGTGTTGATCACATTGAGAAAAACAAAGGATCTTTCGGAGTTCGATAAAGGGCTTATTGTGGGTGCCCGTCTGGCTGGACTATTTAAGACTGCTGCTCGTAAGTAATCGTCAGTAGTGTTGATCACATTGGGAAAAACAACGGATCTTTTGGAGTTCGATAAAGGGCTTATTGTGGGTGCCCGTCTGGCTGGACTATTTAAGACTGCTGCTCGTTAAGTAATCGTCAGTAGTGTTGATCACATTGGGAAAAACAACGGATCTTTCGGAGTTCGATAAAGGGCTTATTGTGGGTGCTCGTCTGGCTGGACTATTTAAGACTGCTGCTCCTCAGTAATCGTCAGTAGTGTTGATCACAATTGAGAAAACAAAGGATCTTTCGGAGTTCGATAAAGGGCTTATTGTGGGTGCCCGTCTGGCTGGACTATTTAAGACTGCTGCTCGTAAGTAATCGTCAGTAGTGTTGATCACATTGGGAAAAACAACGGATCTTTCGGAGTTCGATAAAGGGCTTATTGTGGGTGCTCGTCTGGCTGGACTATTTAAGACTGCTGCTCGTAAGTAATCGTCAGTAGTGTTGATCACATTGGGAAAAACAACGGATCTTTTGGAGTTCGATAAAGGGCTTATTGTGGGTGCTCGTCTGGCTGGACTATTTAAGACTGCTGCTCGTAAGTAATCGTCAGTAGTGTTGATCACAATGGGAAAAACAAAGGATCTTTCGGAGTTCGATAAAGGGCTTATTGTGGGTGCTCGTCTGGCTGGACTATTTAAGACTGCTGCTCGTTAAGTAATCGTCAGTAGTGTTGATCACATTGGGAAAAACAACGGATCTTTTGGAGTTCGATAAAGGGCTTATTGTGGGTGCCCGTCTGGCTGGACTATTTAAGACTGCTGCTCGTAAGTAATCGTCAGTAGTGTTGATCACATTGGAAAAAACAACGGATCTTTCGGAGTTCGATAAAGGGCTTATTGTGGGTGCTCGTCTGGCTGGACTATTTAAGACTGCTGCTCGTAAGTAATCGTCAGTAGTGTTGATCACATTGGAAAAAACAACGGATCTTTCGGAGTTCGATAAAGGGCTTATTGTGGGTGCCCGTCTGGCTGGACTATTTAAGACTGCTGCTCGTTAAGTAATCGTCAGTAGTGTTGATCACATTGGGAAAAACAACGGATCTTTCGGAGTTCGATAAAGGGCTTATTGTGGGTGCCCGTCTGGCTGGACTATTTAAGACTGCTGCTCCTCAGTAATCGTCAGTAGTGTTGATCACAATGGGAAAAACAACGGATCTTTCGGAGTTCGATAAAGGGCTTATTGTGGGTGCTCGTCTGGCTGGACTATTTAAGACTGCTGCTCGTTAAGTAATCGTCAGTAGTGTTGATCACATTGGGAAAAACAACGGATCTTTCGGAGTTCGATAAAGGGCTTATTGTGGGTGCTCGTCTGGCTGGACTATTTAAGACTGCTGCTCGTAAGTAATCTTCAGTAGTGTTGATCACATTGAGAAAAACAAAGGATCTTTCGGAGTTCGATAAAGGGCTTATTGTGAATGCCCGTCTGGCTGGACTATTTAAGACTGCTGCTCGTAAGTAATCGTCAGTAGTGTTGATCACATTGGAAAAAACAAAGGATCTTTCGGAGTTCGATAAAGGGCTTATTGTGGGTGCCCGTCTGGCTGGACTATTTAAGACTGCTGCTCGTAAGTAATCGTCAGTAGTGTTGATCACATTGGGAAAAACAAAGGATCTTTCGGAGTTCGATAAAGGGCTTATTGTGGGTGCCCGTCTGGCTGGACTATTTAAGACTGCTGCTCGTTAAGTAATCGTCAGTAGTGTTGATCACATTGGGAAAAACAACGGATCTTTTGGAGTTCGATAAAGGGCTTATTGTGGGTGCCCGTCTGGCTGGACTATTTAAGACTGCTGCTCGTAAGTAATCGTCAGTAGTGTTGATCACATTGGGAAAAACAAAGGATCTTTCGGAGTTCGATAAAGGGCTTATTGTGAATGCCCGTCTGGCTGGACTATTTAAGACTGCTGCTCGTTAAGTAATCGTCAGTAGTGTTGATCACATTGGGAAAAACAACGGATCTTTTGGAGTTCGATAAAGGGCTTATTGTGGGTGCTCGTCTGGCTGGACTATTTAAGACTGCTGCTCGTAAGTAATCTTGAGTAGTGTTGATCACATTGAGAAAAACAAAGGATCTTTCGGAGTTCGATAAAGGGCTTATTGTGAATGCCCGTCTGGCTGGACTATTTAAGACTGCTGCTCGTAAGTAATCGTCAGTAGTGTTGATCACATTGGGAAAAACAAAGGATCTTTCGGAGTTCGATAAAGGGCTTATTGTGAATGCCCGTCTGGCTGGACTATTTAAGACTGCTGCTCGTAAGTAATCGTCAGTAGTGTTGATCACATTGGGAAAAACAACGGATCTTTTGGAGTTCGATAAAGGGCTTATTGTGGGTGCCCGTCTGGCTGGACTATTTAAGACTGCTGCTCGTTAAGTAATCGTCAGTAGTGTTGATCACAATGGGAAAAACAAAGGATCTTTCGGAGTTCGATAAAGGGCTTATTGTGAATGCCCGTCTGGCTGGACTATTTAAGACTGCTGCTCGTTAAGTAATCGTCAGTAGTGTTGATCACATTGGGAAAAACAACGGATCTTTTGGAGTTCGATAAAGGGCTTATTGTGGGTGCCGGTCTGGCTGGACTATTTAAGACTGCTGCTCGTAAGTAATCTTGAGTAGTGTTGATCACATTGAGAAAAACAAAGGATCTTTCGGAGTTCGATAAAGGGCTTATTGTGAATGCCCGTCTGGCTGGACTATTTAAGACTGCTGCTCGTAAGTAATCGTCAGTAGTGTTGATCACATTGAGAAAAACAAAGGATCTTTCGGAGTTCGATAAAGGGCTTATTGTGGGTGCCCGTCTGGCTGGACTATTTAAGACTGCTGCTCGTAAGTAATCGTCAGTAGTGTTGATCACATTGGGAAAAACAACGGATCTTTTGGAGTTCGATAAAGGGCTTATTGTGGGTGCCCGTCTGGCTGGACTATTTAAGACTGCTGCTCGTTAAGTAATCTTCAGTAGTGTTGATCACATTGGGAAAAACAACGGATCTTTTGGAGTTCGATAAAGGGCTTATTGTGGGTGCCCGTCTGGCTGGACTATTTAAGACTGCTGCTCCTAAGTAATCGTCAGTAGTGTTGATCACCATGGGAAAAACAAAGGATCTTTCGGAGTTCGATAAAGGGCTTATTGTGAATGCCCGTCTGGCTGGACTATTTAAGACTGCTGCTCGTTAAGTAATCTTCAGTAGTGTTGATCACATTGGGAAAAACAACGGATCTTTTGGAGTTCGATAAAGGGCTTATTGTGAATGCCCGTCTGGCTGGACTATTTAAGACTGCTGCTCGTTAAGTAATCGTCAGTAGTGTTGATCACCATGGGAAAAACAAAGGATCTTTCGGAGTTCGATAAAGGGCTTATTGTGAATGCCCGTCTGGCTGGACTATTTAAGACTGCTGCTCGTTAAGTAATCTTCAGTAGTGTTGATCACATTGGGAAAAACAACGGATCTTTTGGAGTTCGATAAAGGGCTTATTATGGGTGCCGGTCTGGCTGGACTATTTAAGACTGCTGCTCGTAAGTAATCTTGAGTAGTGTTGATCACATTGAGAAAAACAAAGGATCTTTCGGAGTTCGATAAAGGGCTTATTGTGAATGCCCGTCTGGCTGGACTATTTAAGACTGCTGCTCGTAAGTAATCTTGAGTAGTGTTGATCACATTGAGAAAAACAAAGGATCTTTCGGAGTTCGATAAAGGGCTTATTGTGAATGCCCGTCTGGCTGTACTATTTAAGACTGCTGCTCGTAAGTAATCGTCATTAGTATTGATCACATTGGGAAAAACAACGGATCTTTTGGAGTTCGATAAAGGGCTTATTGTGGGTGCCCGTCTGGCTGGACTATTTAAGACTGCTGCTCGTTAAGTAATCTTCAGTAGTGTTGATCACCATGGGAAAAACAAAGGATCTTTCGGAGTTCGATAAAGGGCTTATTGTGAATGCCCGTCTGGCTGGACTATTTAAGACTGCTGCTCGTAAGTAATCGTCAATAGTGTTGATCACCATGGGAAAAACAAAGGATCTTTCGGAGTTCGATAAAGGGCTTATTGTGAATGCCCGTCTGGCTGGACTATTTAAGACTGCTGCTCGTTAAGTAATCTTCAGTAGTGTTGATCACATTGGGAAAAACAACGGATCTTTTGGAGTTCGATAAAGGGCTTATTATGGGTGCCGGTCTGGCTGGACTATTTAAGACTGCTGCTCGTAAGTAATCTTGAGTAGTGTTGATCACATTGAGAAAAACAAAGGATCTTTCGGAGTTCGATAAAGGGCTTACTGTGAATGCCCGTCTGGCTGGACTATTTAAGACTGCTGCTCGTAAGTAATCTTGAGTAGTGTTGATCACATTGAGAAAAACAAAGGATCTTTCGGAGTTCGATAAAGGGCTTATTGTGAATGCCCGTCTGGCTGGACTATTTAAGACTGCTGCTCGTAAGTAATCGTCATTAGTATTGATCACATTGGGAAAAACAACGGATCTTTTGGAGTTCGATAAAGGGCTTATTGTGGGTGCCCGTCTGGCTGGACTATTTAAGACTGCTGCTCGTTAAGTAATCGTCAGTAGTGTTGATCACCATGGGAAAAACAAAGGATCTTTCGGAGTTCGATAAAGGGCTTATTGTGAATGCCCGTCTGGCTGGACTATTTAAGACTGCTGCTCGTTAAGTAATCTTCAGTAGTGTTGATCACATTGGGAAAAACAACGGATCTTTTGGAGTTCGATAAAGGGCTTATTATGGGTGCCGGTCTGGCTGGACTATTTAAGACTGCTGCTCGTAAGTAATCTTGAGTAGTGTTGATCACATTGAGAAAAACAAAGGATCTTTCGGAGTTCGATAAAGGGCTTATTGTGAATGCCCGTCTGGCTGGACTATTTAAGACTGCTGCTCGTAAGTAATCTTGAGTAGTGTTGATCACATTAAGAAAAACAAAGGATCTTTCGGAGTTCGATAAAGGGCTTATTGTGAATGCCCGTCTGGCTGTACTATTTAAGACTGCTGCTCGTAAGTAATCGTCATTAGTATTGATCACATTGGGAAAAACAAGGGATCTTTTGGAGTTCGATAAAGGGCTTATTGTGGGTGCCCGTCTGGCTGGACTATTTAAGACTGCTGCTCGTTAAGTAATCTTCAGTAGTGTTGATCACATTGGGAAAAACAACGGATCTTTTGGAGTTCGATAAAGGGCTTATTGTGGGTGCCCGTCTGGCTGGACTATTTAAGACTGCTGCTCCTAAGTAATCGTCAATAGTGTTGATCACCATGGGAAAAACAAAGGATCTTTCGGAGTTCGATAAAGGGCTTATTGTGAATGCCCGTCTGGCTGGACTATTTAAGACTGCTGCTCGTTAAGTAATCTTCAGTAGTGTTGATCACATTGGGAAAAACAACGGATCTTTTGGAGTTCGATAAAGGGCTTATTATGGGTGCCGGTCTGGCTGGACTATTTAAGACTGCTGCTCGTAAGTAATCTTGAGTAGTGTTGATCACATTGAGAAAAACAAAGGATCTTTCGGAGTTCGATAAAGGGCTTATTGTGAATGCCCGTCTGGCTGGACTATTTAAGACTGCTGCTCGTAAGTAATCTTGAGTAGTGTTGATCACATTGAGAAAAACAAAGGATCTTTCGGAGTTCGATAAAGGGCTTATTGTGAATGCCCGTCTGGCTGTACTATTTAAGACTGCTGCTCGTAAGTAATCGTCATTAGTATTGATCACATTGGGAAAAACAACGGATCTTTTGGAGTTCGATAAAGGGCTTATTGTGGGTGCCCGTCTGGCTGGACTATTTAAGACTGCTGCTCGTAAGTAATCTTCAGTAGTGTTGATCACTGTGGGAAAAACAAAGGATCTTTCGGAGTTCGATAAAGGGCTTATTGTGAATGCCCGTCTGGCTGGACTATTTAAGACTGCTGCTCGTAAGTAATCTTGAGTAGTGTTGATCACATTGAGAAAAACAAAGGATCTTTCGGAGTTCGATAAAGGGCTTATTGTGAATGCCCGTCTGGCTGGACTATTTAAGACTGCTGCTCGTAAGTAATCGTCATTAGTATTGATCACATTGGGAAAAACAAAGATCTTTTGGAGTTCGATAAAGGGCTTATTGTGGGTGCCCGTCTGGCTGGACTATTTAAGACTGCTGCTCGTTAAGTAATCTTCAGTAGTGTTGATCACATTGGGAAAAACAACGGATCTTTTGGAGTTCGATAAAGGGCTTATTGTGGGTGCCCGTCTGGCTGGACTATTTAAGACTGCTGCTCGTAAGTAATCGTCAATAGTGTTGATCACCATGGGAAAAACAAAGGATCTTTCGGAGTTCGATAAAGGGCTTATTGTGAATGCCCGTCTGGCTGGACTATTTAAGACTGCTGCTCGTTAAGTAATCTTCAGTAGTGTTGATCACATTGGGAAAAACAACGGATCTTTTGGAGTTCGATAAAGGGCTTATTATGGGTGCCGGTCTGGCTGGACTATTTAAGACTGCTGCTCGTAAGTAATCTTGAGTAGTGTTGATCACATTGAGAAAAACAAAGGATCTTTCGGAGTTCGATAAAGGGCTTATTGTGAATGCCCGTCTGGCTGGACTATTTAAGACTGCTGCTCGTAAGTAATCGTCAGTAGTGTTGATCACATTGGGAAAAACAAAGGATCTTTTGGAGTTCGATAAAGGGCTTATTGTGAATGCCCGTCTGGCTGGACTATTTAAGACTGCTGCTCGTTAAGTAATCGTCAGTAGTGTTGATCACATTGGGAAAAACAAGGATCTTTTGGAGTTCGATAAAGGGCTTATTGTGGGTGCCCGTCTGGCTGGACTATTTAAGACTGCTGCTCGTAAGTAATCGTCAGTAGTGTTGATCACAATGGGAAAAACAAAGGATCTTTCGGAGTTCGATAAAGGGCTTATTGTGAATGCCCGTCTGGCTGGACTATTTAAGACTGCTGCTCGTTAAGTAATCGTCAGTAGTGTTGATCACATTGGGAAAAACAACGGATCTTTTGGAGTTCGATAAAGGGCTTATTATGGGTGCCGGTCTGGCTGGACTATTTAAGACTGCTGCTCGTAAGTAATCTTCAGTAGTGTTGATCACATTGAGAAAAACAAAGGATCTTTCGGAGTTCGATAAAGGGCTTATTGTGAATGCCCGTCTGGCTGGACTATTTAAGACTGCTGCTCGTAAGTAATCTTGAGTAGTGTTGATCACATTGAGAAAAACAAAGGATCTTTCGGAGTTCGATAAAGGGCTTATTGTGGGTGCCCGTCTGGCTGGACTATTTAAGACTGCTGCTCGTAAGTAATCGTCATTAGTGTTGATCACATTGGGAAAAACAACGGATCTTTTGGAGTTCGATAAAGGGCTTATTGTGGGTGCCCGTCTGGCTGGACTATTTAAGACTGCTGCTCGTAAGTAATCGTCAGTAGTGTTGATCACAATGGGAAAAACAAAGGATCTTTCGGAGTTCGATAAAGGGCTTATTGTGAATGCCCGTCTGGCTGGACTATTTAAGACTGCTGCTCGTTAAGTAATCGTCAGTAGTGTTGATCACAAGGGAAAAACAACGGATCTTCCGGAGTTCGATAAAGGGCTTATTGTGGGTGCTCGTCTTGCTGGACTATTTAAGACTGCTGCTCCTCAGTAATCGTCAGTAGTGTTGATCACAATGGAAAAAAACAACGGATCTTTGGAGTTCGATAAAGGGCTTATTGTGGGTGCCCGTCTGGCTGGACTATTTAAGACTGCTGCTCGTAAGTAATCGTCAGTAGTGTTGATCACAATGGAAAAAACAACGGATCTTCCGGAGTTCGATAAAGGGCTTATTGTGGGTGCTCGTCTTGCTGGACTATTTAAGACTGCTGCTCCTCAGTAATCGTCAGTAGTGTTGATCACAAGGGAAAAACAACGGATCTTCCGGAGTTCGATAAAGGGCTTATTGTGGGTGCTCGTCTGGCTGGACTATTTAAGACTGCTGCTCGTAAGTAATCGTCAGTAGTGTTGATCACATTGAGAAAAACAAAGGATCTTTCGGAGTTCGATAAAGGGCTTATTGTGGGTGCCCGTCTGGCTGGACTATTTAAGACTGCTGCTCGTAAGTAATCTTGAGTAGTGTTGATCACATTGAGAAAAACAAAGGATCTTCCGGAGTTCGATAAAGGGCTTATTGTGGGTGCTCGTCTTGCTGGACTATTTAAGACTGCTGCTCCTCAGTAATCGTCAGTAGTGTTGATCACAATGAGAAAAACAACGGATCTTCCGGAGTTCGATAAAGGGCTTATTGTGAATGCCCGTCTGGCTGGACTATTTAAGACTGCTGCTCGTAAGTAATCGTCAGTAGTGTTGATCACATTGAGAAAAACAACGGATCTTTCGGAGTTCGATAAAGGGCTTATTGTGGGTGCCCGTCTGGCTGGACTATTTAAGACTGCTGCTCGTAAGTAATCGTCAGTAGTGTTGATCACATTGGGAAAAACAACGGATCTTTTGGAGTTCGATAAAGGGCTTATTGTGGGTGCCCGTCTGGCTGGACTATTTAAGACTGCTGCTCGTTAAGTAATCGTCAGTAGTGTTGATCACCATGGGAAAAACAAAGGATCTTTCGGAGTTCGATAAAGGGCTTATTGTGAATGCCCGTCTGGCTGGACTATTTAAGACTGCTGCTCGTTAAGTAATCTTCAGTAGTGTTGATCACATTGGGAAAAACAACGGATCTTTTGGAGTTCGATAAAGGGCTTATTATGGGTGCCGGTCTGGCTGGACTATTTAAGACTGCTGCTCGTAAGTAATCTTGAGTAGTGTTGATCACATTGAGAAAAACAAAGGATCTTTCGGAGTTCGATAAAGGGCTTATTGTGAATGCCCGTCTGGCTGGACTATTTAAGACTGCTGCTCGTAAGTAATCTTGAGTAGTGTTGATCACATTGAGAAAAACAAAGGATCTTTCGGAGTTCGATAAAGGGCTTATTGTGAATGCCCGTCTGGCTGTACTATTTAAGACTGCTGCTCGTAAGTAATCGTCATTAGTATTGATCACATTGGGAAAAACAACGGATCTTTTGGAGTTCGATAAAGGGCTTATTGTGGGTGCCCGTCTGGCTGGACTATTTAAGACTGCTGCTCGTTAAGTAATCGTCAGTAGTGTTGATCACCATGGGAAAAACAAAGGATCTTTCGGAGTTCGATAAAGGGCTTATTGTGAATGCCCGTCTGGCTGGACTATTTAAGACTGCTGCTCGTTAAGTAATCTTCAGTAGTGTTGATCACATTGGGAAAAACAACGGATCTTTTGGAGTTCGATAAAGGGCTTATTATGGGTGCTCGTCTGGCTGGACTATTTAAGACTGCTGCTCGTAAGTAATCTTGAGTAGTGTTGATCACATTGAGAAAAACAAAGGATCTTTCGGAGTTCGATAAAGGGCTTATTGTGAATGCCCGTCTGGCTGTACTATTTAAGACTGCTGCTCGTAAGTAATCGTCATTAGTATTGATCACATTGGGAAAAACACGGATCTTTTGGAGTTCGATAAAGGGCTTATTGTGGGTGCCCGTCTGGCTGGACTATTTAAGACTGCTGCTCGTTAAGTAATCTTCAGTAGTGTTGATCACATTGGGAAAAACAACGGATCTTTTGGAGTTCGATAAAGGGCTTATTGTGGGTGCCCGTCTGGCTGGACTATTTAAGACTGCTGCTCGTAAGTAATCGTCAATAGTGTTGATCACCATGGGAAAAACAAAGGATCTTTCGGAGTTCGATAAAGGGCTTATTGTGGGTGCTCGTCTTGCTGGACTATTTAAGACTGCTGCTCCTCAGTAATCGTCAGTAGTGTTGATCACAAGGGAAAAACAACGGATCTTCCGGAGTTCGATAAAGGGCTTATTGTGGGTGCTCGTCTTGCTGGACTATTTAAGACTGCTGCTCGTTAAGTAATCTTCAGTAGTGTTGATCACATTGGGAAAAACAACGGATCTTTTGGAGTTCGATAAAGGGCTTATTATGGGTGCCGGTCTGGCTGGACTATTTAAGACTGCTGCTCGTAAGTAATCTTGAGTAGTGTTGATCACATTGAGAAAAACAAAGGATCTTTCGGAGTTCGATAAAGGGCTTATTGTGAATGCCCGTCTGGCTGGACTATTTAAGACTGCTGCTCGTAAGTAATCTTGAGTAGTGTTGATCACATTGAGAAAAACAAAGGATCTTTCGGAGTTCGATAAAGGGCTTATTGTGAATGCCCGTCTGGCTGGACTATTTAAGACTGCTGCTCGTTAAGTAATCTTCAGTAGTGTTGATCACCATGGGAAAAACAAAGGATCTTTCGGAGTTCGATAAAGGGCTTATTGTGAATGCCCGTCTGGCTGGACTATTTAAGACTGCTGCTCGTTAAGTAATCTTCAGTAGTGTTGATCACATTGGGAAAAACAACGGATCTTTTGGAGTTCGATAAAGGGCTTATTGTGAATGCCCGTCTGGCTGTACTATTTAAGACTGCTGCTCGTTAAGTAATCTTCAGTAGTGTTGATCACCATGGGAAAAACAAAGGATCTTTCGGAGTTCGATAAAGGGCTTATTGTGAATGCCCGTCTGGCTGGACTATTTAAGACTGCTGCTCGTTAAGTAATCTTCAGTAGTGTTGATCACATTGGGAAAAACAAGGATCTTTTGGAGTTCGATAAAGGGCTTATTATGGGTGCCGGTCTGGCTGGACTATTTAAGACTGCTGCTCGTAAGTAATCTTGAGTAGTGTTGATCACATTGAGAAAAACAAAGGATCTTTCGGAGTTCGATAAAGGGCTTATTGTGAATGCCCGTCTGGCTGGACTATTTAAGACTGCTGCTCGTAAGTAATCTTGAGTAGTGTTGATCACATTGAGAAAAACAAAGGATCTTTCGGAGTTCGATAAAGGGCTTATTGTGAATGCCCGTCTGGCTGTACTATTTAAGACTGCTGCTCGTAAGTAATCGTCATTAGTATTGATCACATTGGGAAAAACAAGGATCTTTTGGAGTTCGATAAAGGGCTTATTGTGGGTGCCCGTCTGGCTGGACTATTTAAGACTGCTGCTCGTTAAGTAATCTTCAGTAGTGTTGATCACCATGGGAAAAACAAAGGATCTTTCGGAGTTCGATAAAGGGCTTATTGTGAATGCCCGTCTGGCTGGACTATTTAAGACTGCTGCTCGTAAGTAATCGTCAATAGTGTTGATCACCATGGGAAAAACAAAGGATCTTTCGGAGTTCGATAAAGGGCTTATTGTGAATGCCCGTCTGGCTGGACTATTTAAGACTGCTGCTCGTTAAGTAATCTTCAGTAGTGTTGATCACATTGGGAAAAACAAGGATCTTTTGGAGTTCGATAAAGGGCTTATTATGGGTGCCGGTCTGGCTGGACTATTTAAGACTGCTGCTCGTAAGTAATCTTGAGTAGTGTTGATCACATTGAGAAAAACAAAGGATCTTTCGGAGTTCGATAAAGGGCTTGCTGTGAATGCCCGTCTGGCTGGACTATTTAAGACTGCTGCTCGTAAGTAATCTTGAGTAGTGTTGATCACATTGAGAAAAACAAAGGATCTTTCGGAGTTCGATAAAGGGCTTATTGTGAATGCCCGTCTGGCTGTACTATTTAAGACTGCTGCTCGTAAGTAATCGTCATTAGTATTGATCACATTGGGAAAAACAACGGATCTTTTGGAGTTCGATAAAGGGCTTATTGTGGGTGCCCGTCTGGCTGGACTATTTAAGACTGCTGCTCGTTAAGTAATCTTCAGTAGTGTTGATCACCATGGGAAAAACAAAGGACCTTTCGGAGTTCGATAAAGGGCTTATTGTGAATGCCCGTCTGGCTGGACTATTTAAGACTGCTGCTCGTTAAGTAATCTTCAGTAGTGTTGATCACATTGGGAAAAACAACGGATCTTTTGGAGTTCGATAAAGGGCTTATTATGGGTGCCGGTCTGGCTGGACTATTTAAGACTGCTGCTCGTAAGTAATCTTGAGTAGTGTTGATCACATTGAGAAAAACAAAGGTTCTTTCGGAGTTCGATAAAGGGCTTATTGTGAATGCCCGTCTGGCTGGACTATTTAAGACTGCTGCTCGTAAGTAATCTTGAGTAGTGTTGATCACATTAAGAAAATCAAAGGATCTTTCGGAGTTCGATAAAGGGCTTATTGTGAATGCCCGTCTGGCTGTACTATTTAAGACTGCTGCTCGTAAGTAATCGTCATTAGTATTGATCACATTGGGAAAAACAACGGATCTTTTGGAGTTCGATAAAGGGCTTATTGTGGGTGCCCGTCTGGCTGGACTATTTAAGACTGCTGCTCGTTAAGTAATCTTCAGTAGTGTTGATCACATTGGGAAAAACAACGGATCTTTTGGAGTTCGATAAAGGGCTTATTGTGGGTGCCCGTCTGGCTGGACTATTTAAGACTGCTGCTCCTAAGTAATCGTCAATAGTGTTGATCACCATGGGAAAAACAAAGGATCTTTCGGAGTTCGATAAAGGGCTTATTGTGAATGCCCGTCTGGCTGGACTATTTAAGACTGCTGCTCGTTAAGTAATCTTCAGTAGTGTTGATCACATTGGGAAAAACAACGGATCTTTTGGAGTTCGATAAAGGGCTTATTATGGGTGCCGGTCTGGCTGGACTATTTAAGACTGCTGCTCGTAAGTAATCTTGAGTAGTGTTGATTACATTGAGAAAAACAAAGGATCTTTCGGAGTTCGATAAAGGGCTTATTGTGAATGCCCGTCTGGCTGGACTATTTAAGACTGCTGCTCGTAAGTAATCTTGAGTAGTGTTGATCACATTGAGAAAAACAAAGGATCTTTCGGAGTTCGATAAAGGGCTTATTGTGAATGCCCGTCTGGCTGTACTATTTAAGACTGCTGCTCGTAAGTAATCGTCATTAGTATTGATCACATTGGGAAAAACAACGGATCTTTTGGAGTTCGATAAAGGGCTTATTGTGGGTGCCCGTCTGGCTGGACTATTTAAGACTGCTGCTCGTAAGTAATCGTCAGTAGTGTTAATCACTGTGGGAAAAACAAAGGATCTTTCGGAGTTCGATAAAGGGCTTATTGTGAATGCCCGTCTGGCTGTACTATTTAAGACTGCTGCTCGTAAGTAATCTTGAGTAGTGTTGATGACATTGAGAAAAACAAAGGATCTTTCGGAGTTCGATAAAGGGCTTATTGTGAATGCCCGTCTGGCTGTACTATTGAAGACTGCTGCTCGTAAGTAATCGTCATTAGTATTGATCACATTGGGAAAAACAAAGATCTTTTGGAGTTCGATAAAGGGTTTATTGTGGGTGCCCGTCTGGCTGGACTATTTAAGACTGCTGCTCGTTAAGTAATCTTCAGTAGTGTTGATCACATTGGGAAAAACAACGGATCTTTTGGAGTTCGATATAGGGCTTATTGTGGGTGCCCGTCTGGCTGGACTATTTAAGACTGCTGCTCGTAAGTAATCGTCAATAGTGTTGATCACCATGGGAAAAACAAAGGATCTTTCGGAGTTCGATAAAGGGCTTATTGTGAATGCCCGTCTGGCTGGACTATTTAAGACTGCTGCTCGTTAAGTAATCTTCAGTAGTGTTGATCACATTGGGAAAAACAACGGATCTTTTGGAGTTCGATAAAGGGCTTATTATGGGTGCCGGTCTGGCTGGACTATTTAAGACTGCTGCTCGTAAGTAATCTTGAGTAGTGTTGATCACATTGAGAAAAACAAAGGATCTTTCGGAGTTCGATAAAGGGCTTATTGTGAATGCCCGTCTGGCTGGACTATTTAAGACTGCTGCTCGTAAGTAATCGTCAGTAGTGTTGATCACATTGGGAAAAACAAAGGATCTTTCGGAGTTCGATAAAGGGCTTATTGTGAATGCCCGTCTGGCTGGACTATTTAAGACTGCTGCTCGTTAAGTAATCGTCAGTAGTGTTGATCACATTGGGAAAAACAACGGATCTTTTGGAGTTCGATAAAGGGCTTATTGTGGGTGCCCGTCTGGCTGGACTATTTAAGACTGCTGCTCGTAAGTAATCTTCAGTAGTGTTGATCACATTGAGAAAAACAAAGGATCTTTCGGAGTTCGATAAAGGGCTTATTGTGAATGCCCGTCTGGCTGGACTATTTAAGACTGCTGCTCGTAAGTAATCGTCAGTAGTGTTGATCACATTGGGAAAAACAACGGATCTTTTGGAGTTCGATAAAGGGCTTATTGTGGGTGCCCGTCTGGCTGGACTATTTAAGACTGCTGCTCGTAAGTAATCGTCAGTAGTGTTGATCACCATGGGAAAAACAAAGGATCTTTCGGAGTTCGATAAAGGGCTTATTGTGAATGCCCGTCTGGCTGGACTATTTAAGACTGCTGCTCGTTAAGTAATCTTCAGTAGTGTTGATCACATTGGGAAAAACAACGGATCTTTTGGAGTTCGATAAAGGGCTTATTATGGGTGCCGGTCTGGCTGGACTATTTAAGACTGCTGCTCGTAAGTAATCGTGAGTAGTGTTGATCACATTGAGAAAAACAAAGGATCTTTCGGAGTTCGATAAAGGGCTTATTGTGAATGCCCGTCTGGCTGGACTATTTAAGACTGCTGCTCGTAAGTAATCTTGAGTAGTGTTGATCACATTGAGAAAAACAAAGGATCTTTCGGAGTTCGATAAAGGGCTTATTGTGAATGCCTGTCTGGCTGTACTATTTAAGACTGCTGCTCGTAAGTAATCGTCATTAGTATTGATCACATTGGGAAAAACAAGGATCTTTTGGAGTTCGATAAAGGGCTTATTGTGGGTGCCCGTCTGGCTGGACTATTTAAGACTGCTGCTCGTTAAGTAATCGTCAGTAGTGTTGATCACAATGGGAAAAACAAAGGATCTTTCGGAGTTCGATAAAGGGCTTATTGTGGGTGCCCGTCTGGCTGGACTATTTAAGACTGCTGCTCGTTAAGTAATCTTCAGTAGTGTTGATCACATTGGGAAAAACAAACGGATCTTTTGGAGTTCGATAAAGGGCTTATTGTGGGTGCCGGTCTGGCTGGACTATTTAAGACTGCTGCTCGTAAGTAATCTTGAGTAGTGTTGATCACATTGAGAAAAACAAAGGATCTTTCGGAGTTCGATAAAGGGCTTATTGTGAATGCCCGTCTGGCTGGACTATTTAAGACTGCTGCTCGTAAGTAATCGTCAGTAGTGTTGATCACATTGAGAAAAACAAAGGATCTTTCGGAGTTCGATAAAGGGCTTATTGTGGGTGCCCGTCTGGCTGGACTATTTAAGACTGCTGCTCGTTAAGTAATCGTCAGTAGTGTTGATCACATTGGGAAAAACAACGGATCTTTTGGAGTTCGATAAAGGGCTTATTGTGGGTGCCCGTCTGGCTGGACTATTTAAGACTGCTGCTCGTTAAGTAATCTTCAGTAGTGTTGATCACATTGGGAAAAACAACGGATCTTTTGGAGTTCGATAAAGGGCTTATTGTGGGTGCCCGTCTGGCTGGACTATTTAAGACTGCTGCTCGTAAGTAATCGTCAGTAGTGTTGATCACCATGGGAAAAACAAAGGATCTTTCGGAGTTCGATAAAGGGCTTATTGTGAATGCCCGTCTGGCTGGACTATTTAAGACTGCTGCTCGTTAAGTAATCTTCAGTAGTGTTGATCACATTGGGAAAAACAAGGATCTTTTGGAGTTCGATAAAGGGCTTATTATGGGTGCCGGTCTGGCTGGACTATTTAAGACTGCTGCTCGTAAGTAATCTTGAGTAGTGTTGATCACATTGAGAAAAACAAAGGATCTTTCGGAGTTCGATAAAGGGCTTATTGTGAATGCCCGTCTGGCTGGACTATTTAAGACTGCTGCTCGTAAGTAATCTTGAGTAGTGTTGATCACATTGAGAAAAACAAAGGATCTTTCGGAGTTCGATAAAGGGCTTATTGTGAATGCCCGTCTGGCTGTACTATTTAAGACTGCTGCTCGTAAGTAATCGTCATTAGTATTGATCACATTGGGAAAAACAAGGATCTTTTGGAGTTCGATAAAGGGCTTATTGTGGGTGCCCGTCTGCCTGGACTATTTAAGACTGCTGCTCGTAAGTAATCGTCAATAGTGTTGATCACCATGGGAAAAACAAAAGATCTTTCGGAGTTCGATAAAGGGCTTATTGTGAATGCCCGTCTGGCTGGACTATTTAAGACTGCTGCTCGTTAAGTAATCTTCAGTAGTGTTGATCACATTGGGAAAAACAACGGATCTTTTGGAGTTCGATAAAGGGCTTATTATGGGTGCCGGTCTGGCTGGACTATTTAAGACTGCTGCTCGTAAGTAATCTTGAGTAGTGTTGATCACATTGAGAAAAACAAAGGATCTTTCGGAGTTCGATAAAGGGCTTATTGTGAATGCCCGTCTGGCTGTACTATTTAAGACTGCTGCTCGTAAGTAATCGTCAGTAGTGTTGATCACATTGGGAAAAACAAAGGATCTTTTGGAGTTCGATAAAGGGCTTATTGTGGGTGCCCGTCTGGCTGGACTATTTAAGACTGCTGCTCGTTAAGTAATCGTCAGTAGTGTTGATCACATTGGGAAAAACAACGGATCTTTTGGAGTTCGATAAAGGGCTTATTGTGGGTGCCCGTCTGGCTGGACTATTTAAGACTGCTGCTCGTAAGTAATCGTCAATAGTGTTGATCACCATGGGAAAAACAAAGGATCTTTCGGAGTTCGATAAAGGGCTTATTGTGAATGCTCGTCTGGCTGGACTATTTAAGACTGCTGCTCGTTAAGTAATCTTCAGTAGTGTTGATCACATTGGGAAAAACAAGGATCTTTTGGAGTTCGATAAAGGGCTTATTGTGGGTGCCGGTCTGGCTGGACTATTTAAGACTGCTGCTCGTAAGTAATCTTGAGTAGTGTTGATCACATTGAGAAAAACAAAGGATCTTTCGGAGTTCGATAAAGGGCTTATTGTGAATGCCCGTCTGGCTGGACTATTTAAGACTGCTGCTCGTAAGTAATCTTGAGTAGTGTTGATCACATTGAGAAAAACAAAGGATCTTTCGGAGTTCGATAAAGGGCTTATTGTGAATGCCCGTCTGGCTGGACTATTTAAGACTGCTGCTCGTAAGTAATCGTCAGTAGTGTTGATCACCATGGGAAAAACAAAGGATCTTTCGGAGTTCGATAAAGGGCTTATTGTGGGTGCCCGTCTGGCTGGACTATTTAAGACTGCTGCTCCTCAGTAATCGTCAGTAGTGTTGATCACAATGGGAAAAACAAACGGATCTTTCGGAGTTCGATAAAGGGCTTATTGTGGGTGCCTGTCGGGCTGTACTATTTAAGACTGCTGATCATCAATACTCATCAGTGGTGTTGATCACAATGGGAAAAACAAAAGATCTTTCGGAGTTAGATTCGATAAAGAGCTCATTGTGGGTGCCCGTCTGGATGGACTATTCAAGACTGCTTCTGATCAGTACTCATCAATGGTGTTGATCACATTGGGAAAAACAAAGGATCTTTCGGAGTTCGATAAAGGGCTTATTTGGGTGCCGGTCTGGCTGGACTATTTAAGACTGCTGCTCATCAGTAATCGTCAGTAGTGTTGAACACAATGGGAAAAACAAAGGATCTTTTTGAGTTCGATAAAGGGCTCATTGTGGGTGCCCGTCTGTCTAACTATTGAAGACTGCTGTTCGTAAGTAATCGTCAGTAGTGTTGATCTCAATGGGAAAAAACAAGGAATCTTTCGGAGTTCGATAAAGGGTTTATTGTCTGTGCCCGTCTGGCCGGACTATTTAAGACTGCTGCTCGTAAGCAATCGTCAGTAGTGTTGATCACATTGGGAAAAACAAAGGATCTTTTGGAGTCCTATAAAGGGCTTATTGTGGGTTCCCGTCGGGCTGTACTATTTAAGACTGCTGCTCGTAAGTAATCGTCAGTAGTGTTTCTCACAATGGACAAAACAAAGGAACTTTCGGAGTTAGATAAAGGGGTTATTGTGGGCTGGAGCGACGATTTTGAAATCTGAGGAGCTGACTACAGTAGACGAAATAGATATGGTCCATCATATTTTTGACATATATAATAGACCGGAAGGACGATTCGTGTGTTATATACATCACTTACATGCCAAAATTCGAAGCGCACTAATTGGTGTGTATAAAGGTACCCTGCGCATGCGTGGCGACAGCTGATAATCGAAATCAGCGTTTAAAAAGCGAAGCAATTATGGCCCTGCTCAGTTGAATGTTTAGCGATACGGATGGTCTTTGGGAGAAACAGGTGCTAGTGATTTGTACCAACAGTCCGAAGACAGAATTAACGAAATGACTGTTGAAAGTGTTAGGCTTAAAGAAATAAGCGTGCAGTCCAACTCCCGACTGTCTAACATCGAGCGAAAGAAAATCGATGTCTTAAGAGCAAAGACTGATATGAATGATACAGATATTTCCTGAACTATTGGGGCCACGGGTGGCCTAGTGGGAAACGTTCGTGACTGCCGCGGAAAGGACCTGAGGTTCGATCCCAGGCAGGTACGAACGCTCGATCCACTAAATATCCGCCGTGCGTCGGATGGACACGTTAAGCCGTCGGACCCCGGGTACTGGCCCCCGGTAATAAATAAGGGTGTCTTCCACCCCCTTTTCACTTCGCTTCCGTGTCACTTTCCTATTGGGCACTCTAGCCCAAATCTCCTAGCTTCCTATTTCTAAGGGTTGTTTAAGACCTGGGGTCAGACACTCCCTTCCTAAAATCTTCTACATATGATCATTTGATCATTCCCGAACTATCAGCAAGAGCTCAAGAGGTCATCAAAAATTACCTGAAAGATCGAGCTGGGTACGGTAAAAAGAAGAGCACCGGTAGACCATCCAATGTTATGCATCTGGAACTTCTTTTCTGAAGCTCAAAGCTTCAAATGGAATTGTAATACCTCCACAACTGCGCGACGAATTAGATTTTCTAGTTACTGCTCGACGAACACAACGGTTGCTGAATCAAGCCGGACTTTGTTCGAGAAAACTCCAGAGGAAACCAATGTTGTCTTCAGTCCACAAAGCCAATCGAAAAGAATTCGCTCACAGCCAAATCAGTTGGAGCTCTGAGTGGCGAAAAGTTATTTTCTCCGACGATAAAAAATTTCATCGGGATGGCCTGGATGGTATGAACAGTTATTGGAAGCATGACAAACAAGAACCGCTATAGTGTTTTCCACTCGACACCAGGGAGGTGGTTCGGTCGTGATATGGGGTGCAATTGGCTGGAAAATGAAAAGCGATATTGGATTCGGAGATGGAAAAATGAACAGCTCCGGTTACCAACAAATGTTAAGTAAAGAATTCTCTCGAAATGGACTTAAAATGGCCGATAGGAATTTGTTGTTTCAGCAGGACAGCTGCAAAATGTATATGTCGAAAGCGTACCCGATATGGTTTAAGTCGAAAAAACATTTCTCGAACCATGGCCGGCAAAATCACCTGATCTGAATATAATAGAGTATGTGTGGTATATGCTGGCATGGAAGGTGTAAGAAAATGGCCGCCATTTCATGAATAAGGACAGTTTGAAAACAGTTATTCTTGAATCATGGAATTCGATCGATATGAAGTATATTCAGGACTTGTATGACAACTTAGTTTGTCGAAGCTTGCTAAAAAGCTAAGAGTTGGGTGGACAAAGAAAATGTGAAATAACTATTCTTTATTATCACCTGAACGTGTACAAAACCTGTACAAATATGTTTTTGGGCATAAGAACAGCTCATTTTTCTTGTACGCATTTTAGAGTACAATTTGTTCAACGTCATCTGTTTTCTTCATATTGTAATGATGTTTTGTGACGTAGGACTACGTCTAACTCCGCAGATAGTATGGGGCGACTTACGGCCGACTTCCTGTGACAAAAATAGGCCCCAATTGAAATCATTATGGCATTAAAAATACGTGCCGAACACTAGTCGTGTTAGCATATTCGTAAACAGCATAGAGCTCAATTCGCGTACTGCGCAATACATCGTGCGCACGACGCTCCTCTCGCTCCCTGTGCGCGGGGGAGGTGATGCAATATTTCTGGGGGTGCCGCCGCGTTTGACACAGTCTGTCTCGGCAACCGTGAGCGCAACACGACTGTGCATGGTATCGTTTCAAAACTCTCGACGAGATCTATTCAAATATACGAATAACATTTCGCAGTGGTTTGAACCGAACATTTAAAAAACTGTTTTCTTGTGAACCAGTGAACACTTTTGACAATAACCCGGTTTTTCTGGACAACTGTGAGTGGTATCGTTTTAAAGCTCCCGACGAGATCTGTTTAAATATATGAAGAACATATCGCAGTGGTTTAAACTAAAAATTTTAGAACTTCTTTTCGTGTAAACGGGTTGACAATTTTGACAATGCTGCGGAACTTTTTTTTTCTTTTTGATTGGAGGTTTAACGACCACGATGAGCAACTCAATGGGCTATAAGCAGTCGCCCGTCCATAATTTAGGGCCACTGGCTCCAGGGAAGGGAGAGAGCCAGTGCCGTAAGACAAACACAACATCCACGCCTCACCGGGATTCGAACCCGGACCCTCTTTGGGCGAATGATCAGGGGCCATTGCTTAGACCACTGCGCCACCGGGTCGGCGCTGCGGAATTCGCAGAATGACCGCAAGCAAAATGTGGAGAAAATCAAAACGAAGGGCGAGAGGTAGTGACGAGGAGTGTAAGAAGCCGAAAAAGACAGATCACCACGTTGGGTAATTCGTGTATCGATCTGCTTTGTATTCGCAATGTATCCAGCATTATTTGTAAAAATTATGCAAGTTACTTTTCATATCATAGACCTGTGTTGGCTATAACAAATTAAATAAACGATTTGAAACCATACTCTACTAGCTCATTTCAACTCTCCGATCTGCAAGTCGCAGTCCTTCGTTCCAAACTGACGGCTCAATCAGAACTGAGCTTACCTGCTTTTTTTTGTTTTTTTTCTTTTGCTGAATAAATGACACGTGGGCCATTATTACTTCGCTCACTGTAGTTTCTCAAAAAGTGACACACCCAGGGTCTTTAATCAGTGGAAAAATAACCCACATTGCTCATCTAAGAGGCGTAACTGTGGCGCGGAGAGAATCCCTCAGGAACGAGATCGCAGTCGTCTGAAAAGGCTTGTACGGAGAAAAAGACTTCCCGTATGCAGCAACTGAGCGAAACATTCATTCAATGATGGCTATTCTCAATCCATATCGTAGCTAACTATGCTCAGGGAATTGGAGAGGATCGGTATTGGGGGTCACGTGGTTATACGGAAACCACTGATTACTGCGAAGAACCGGAAAGTTCGTCTACAGAGGTGTAAGGAACACCGTGACTACACACTGGAAAACAGTCATGTGGTCCGATGAGTCCTATACGGAAACCACTGATTTCTGCGAAGAACCGGAAAGTTCGTCTACAGTGGTGTCAGGAACACCGTGACTGGACACTGGTAAAAAGTCATGTGGTCCGACGAGTCCTATACGGAAACCACTGATTTCTGCGAAGAACCGGAAAGTTTGTCTACAGTGGTGTCACGAACACCGTGACTGGGAAAAGTAATGTGGTCCGAAGAGTACTATATGGAAACCACTGATTTCTGCGAAGAACCGGAAAGTTCGTCTACAGTGGTGTCAGGAACACCGTGACTGGGAAAAGTCATGTGATGTGGTCCGAAGAGTCGCGGTACACCTTGTTCTGTACCGACGGTAGATAGATGGATTGGCGGGAATACCATGAAGCAATGGACCCAGCTTTCCCTGTAAAGACGATTCAAGGCTCTGGAGGAGGTGTCATGGTGTAGGACACGTTCTGTTGGTACAAAACGGTACCCTAATATTGTTGAAAGGTTCGGTGTCATACAAGGATTTTCTGAACATTGCTGTCGATCAAGTCCATCCTGCATGTGACGGCTGTTTCATGGACGACAATCCTACTATCCATCGAGCAAGATGTATTTGTCCATGGTTCAGCAAGCATGAGAACAACTTCCGCCATAATCCCTGGTCACCTCAAAGCCCGGATCTGAACCCTATTGAGAATGTATGTTACATATTAGAAAAAACAGATCCGGGTGCACAATTTTCTTCCGTCAAATCTGAGCAAATTAAAGGGCTGTCTGGTGTACCCCTGGTATGGTGTACACGTAAATGCGCTCTTCTTGTAGAATCTATATGAAACTGTACAGGTGCTGTAATGCGGGCTGAAGGAAGTCCGACCCGGTACTGAATTAAAGTCTCTATTTCAGTGCACGGTATGTGTATTAATGTCCACTCACGGACAATAAAATTTTCGCACGTAGAAGAAAACATGCTACAACAGCGGAACTTTGCAAATAGCTAGATTGCGTGCTGGTGTACAAATGATCCACGTTTAGTCCGAGTGCGCATGACCGCACACCTTGTAATGGCGCTGCAAGCACGAACCGTCAGTCTTATAAACCAGCGTGTAGTCGATGCCCCATGAAAGCGAAAACCACCGGCCGATGCAAGCAAGGGTACAGAGTGACAAAATTGCCGGATAGACGCCACAGACGTCCATTTACGCAACTTACGTACTTTGAGAGAGGCCTGATCACCGGGCTGAAAACCGCAGGGTGGTCGGCGCGCCACGTGGATCATTTTCACCATATGGTCCAACTGTGATGGGAGCAGTGGACACGTGACGGCACTTCCACACGGCGGAGGGGATCCGGACGGACCAGGAGGGCCCCCTGTAGAGAGGATCGACGGACCGTGCGCCAGGCACGAACGGATCCCACGGGGACCCGGTCCACTGTACATCTGCCTGTACAGTGGATCGGGTTCCCGGGCACGAACCATTTCCTGACGCCTCGCGGAAGCGAATCTGCGATCTCAGCGCCTCTTACGTGTGCCATCAACGCCGGAACATCGCCGGCTCCGTGTGCAGTGGTGCCAGGCCAGAGCGACGTGGAACGCCACAGACTGGAGACGCGTGGTGTTTAGCAATGAGTGCCGCTTCGTTATGGGGACAGGTGAACATCGTGCTCGGGTGTGGAGGTCCCCGGGTCAACGCCACGATTCCAAACTCCTTATCAAGCGCTCCGCCTTCTTAATTGCAGGCATTATGGTCTGGAGGGCCATTGCCTACGATAGCCGATCAGCTCTAGTAGTGGTACGTGGATCATTGACGGGCCGGCGGTACGTGGATGAGATCCTACAGCCCCGTGTGCTCCCATTCCTGGCCGGGATTCCAGGTGCGTTATACCAGCAGGATAATGCCCGGTTGCCCGCCCGTACACGGCTCGGGTTGTCCACGACTGCTTACGTCATGTCCAGACACTTTTATGGCCTGCCCGCTCTCCGGACATGTCCCCTATCGAGCATGTGTGGGACCAGTAGAAACGCCAGCTGCATCCGTTACGCACTATCCGGGATTTGGAGCAGACCGTCCAATACGTGGGGGCCAGTCTGCCGCAGGACATCATCAGGCGTCTGTTCGCCTCCATGCCGGACCGTATTGCAGAATGAATCGCCGCACGAGGCGGTGCAACGCGCTATTGAAGATGACCGGACAACGTGCCACAGATCCTTCTGTAATTGTCCTGCAGCTCTGTTTTGGTACCATGTGTATCCTTCATCTGTATCATTACGTCTGTAAAATTTCAGTTCAATCCGATGCTTCCTTCTTGGTGCGCAAATTTCATTGTCCGTGAATGCAAATTCTCGTATCTGTTGTGTACGTGAAGATTTCTCACTTCCTTGGGCATTAATTAACGACCCCTATGGACATCGGTAGTGGCTCGTTCCAACTTTAGGGTGACTTCTTCCTGAGAAGGAACCAAAACCATAAATCAAACACTACACGGTCGCATCAGAATAATATGACCACCCCCAGAATCACAGTGTCACGTGACATGGTCGACCCCACGGAGATATAAGCTGCCGGCCGTGACAGATGAGCCATGGTGTGTTATGTGAGAGCAATGGGGAGATGTAGTGATTTGACTAACGTTCAAAAAGGAATGATCATCAGCTACCATTCCAAGAGTGGAAGCACCTCAGAAACAGCAGACTTCGTGGGCTGTTCGCGAGCTTCTGAAGTAAGGGTATACCAAGAATGGACCGCTGGCACACCGAGCACCTCATGACGTCATAACTGTGAAGCCCCAAAGGCCAAAAACCCCAGAAGAGAACGTCGCCTCCGTCGACTGGTAAAGGGCAACCGACGAGCAACAGTGCAGCAATTGATCACGCAAATGAACGCTGGGGCAACCAGGTACGTGTCTCCGATGACAGTAGAGCGAACCTTGTTACGCTGCGTTAGGCGCCCATGATAACCCAGGTCCATCTGCAACGACGCCTGCAGTTCGAATAGGACTACCGTCATTGATCAGTGGAGGAGTGGGAAAAGGTTGCCTTCTCCGGCGAATCGAAGTTTCTACTGCACAGAAGTGACGGGCGGTCGCAGATACGGAATCAGACACAGGAGAAACAACACCCGGACACGCTTGCCTGTCAAGTACAGGCCCGGCGGTGGTAGTGTGCATGTCTGGGAGATATTTTCCTGGTATGACCTGCGACCGCTGGTACCACTGGATGGGTCCCTGAACACCAATGGCTTCCTGTCTATCGTCGCTGACCACATGCATTGGACTTTTACCCTGGTGGTGATGGTGTCTACCAACAGTACAATGCGCCGTGCAACGTGGCTAACGGGGTGCCTGACTGGTTCCAAGAACACGACTGCGATGTCTCCGTACTACCCTAGCAGCCGCAATCGTCCAATCTCAATCCCATAGATCACTCGTGGGGCTAACCGGTTCGACGTGCAGACCCACAACCAGGTCATTTCCGGTTCCTCTATGCCCTGCTGCAGTCCGAATGTGCAACCTTTCAGGGTTTAATTGCGTCTATGGCATCCGGTCTCGCCGCTGTCATCCGGGCCAAGGGTGGTTATTCTCAACGAGATCCGAACTAATTTGGACGATTCGTTAAGAGCACGCGCCCGTTACTACTCTGCTAAAAAGATTGCTAACCGAGCGTTTTAAGATTCTACTAGTAAGTTGAGAAAATCAGAAATTTTCCCAAAGCATAAGAATCAGCCAATATGAATAAACGTACTGTAACACATCATAAAATATTTAAAATGCTGAGAAGGTAAAAAATGTTACCTTTTGATGTTGATGGTCTTCCTTTCGATAATTCTTGTAATTCTATATCTGTAGAAAAGGACCCTAAATGAAAATTCAAAAGAAAATTCAAAATTAAGCTATGGTAATTTCAATTTCATGTACAGCAATTTAAAAGGTCAGATAAATGTAAAAATGGCAATATTTTCAGAAATTTGCTCAAATGTTACGTTTCATTTAATTTTTTTTCCTCTAGTGAAACACAACTTTAAAAAAAAAAAAATTTTTTTTCCATCACGCTACTGTACAATCTTGAGGAGGCGGTGTAATGGTTTCGGTTCTATTTTCGTGGGAGGAATTGGGACGCTTAATACCTCTGAAACAGCATTTGTATGCCACGAGATGTGTGACGTACTACAGAACAATGTTCACTCTAAGTAGGCATTGCGCCTAACCCAACGAAATGGGCAGGCATCAGAACCACTTGGGCAAAAAATCTTATTTCCTCAGCTTCATTATTTTACTTAAATAGTATAACTATACCAGATATCCGAAATTCCTTTTTGTTGAAGCCATCTGTTGATGTGCGAAAGCTTGGAAATTTCGATTTCTATTCTACATCAAGAAATTTCGGATATCTAGTATAGTTAAAGCCATCTGGCTGATGTCCGAAAGCTTGGAAAGTTAAAGCCATCTGGCTGATGTCCGAAAGCTTGGAAAGTTAAAGCCATCTGGTTGATGTGCAAAAGCTTGGAGAGTTAAAGCCATCTGGCTGATGTCCGAAAGCTTGGAAAGTTAAAGCCATCTGGCTGATGTCCGAAAGCTTGGAAAGTTAAAGCCATCTGGCTGATGTCCGAAAGCTTGGAGAGTTAAAGCCATCTGGCTGATGTCCGAAAGCTTGGAAAGTTAAAGCCATCTGGCTGATGTCCGAAAGCTTGGAGAGTTAAAGCCATCTGGCTGATGTCCGAAAGCTTGGAAAGTTAAAGCCATCTGGCTGATGTCCGAAAGCTTGGAAAGTTAAAGCCATCTGGCTGATGTCCGAAAGCTTGGAAAGTTAAAGCCATCTGGCTGATGTCCGAAAGCTTGGAAAGTTAAAGCCATCTGGCTGATGTCCGAAAGCTTGGAGAGTTAAAGCCATCTGGCTGATGTCCGAAAGCTTGGAAAGTTAAAGCCATCTGGCTGATGTCCGAAAGCTTGGAAAGTTAAAGCCATCTGGCTGATGTCCGAAAGCTTGGAAAGTTAAAGCCATCTGGCTGATGTCCGAAAGCTTGGAAAGTTAAAGCCATCTGGCTGATGTCCGAAAGCTTGGAAAGTTAAAGCCATCTGGCTGATGTCCGAAAGCTTGGAAAGTTAAAGCCATCTGGTTGATGTGCAAAAGCTTGGAGAGTTAAAGCCATCTGGCTGATGTCCGAAAGCTTGGAAAGTTAAAGCCATCTGGCTGATGTCCGAAAGCTTGGAAAGTTAAAGCCATCTGGCTGATGTCCGAAAGCTTTGAAAGTTAAAGCCATCTGGCTGATGTCCGAAAGCTTGGAAAGTTAAAGCCATCTAGCTGATGTGCGAAAGCTTGGAGAGTTAAAGCCATCTGGCTGATGTCCGAAAGCTTGGAAAGTTAAAGCCATCTGGCTGATGTGCAAAAGCTTGGAGAGTTAAAGCCATCTGGCTGATGTCCGAAAGCTTGGAAAGTTAAAGCCATCTGGCTGATGTCCGAAAGCTTGGAAAGTTAAAGCCATCTGGCTGATGTGCGAAAGCTTGGAAAGTACCTGTAGAACGACATCTCGTCGAATCCATGTAACACCGAATCGAGCATGTTTTGAAGATTAAGGGCAGCCTAATACATTCTTTGGAGAAAAAAATCGAAGCATCCCAGGGAAAGTCGTTCGATCCTGGTGAAACTCCGCATGCAAATAATTCAGGGCCGAATATGCAAATGATTAAAAAACAATGACCAAAAGTGGCCCGCCACAGCGCGCGCATCGTTCTGACAGCGGATTGCGGTCGCATTAACCTTCACGGACTGTAAGGATGCATCGACATCGGATACGGGCACAATACGATAAGTTAAACGAATTTGAGAGAGGACGTTTGGTGAAATCGCCGTATCGATAGGCATTTGGGTTGCAGAAACGGGGCATTCGGACGATGTTGGCGCCAATGGGTCGAAGAGAACGCCTGTCTGCGGCACGCGAAGGCAGTGGACGTCCGAGGGCAACGACAGAGCGCGAGGATCGAGCGATTGGGGGAGCCGCACGAACAGAACCGAATTCGTTGCTCTCAACCATCCGTCGCCATGCTATGCTGCGTCGTCTGCAGGTACAGAAGTGGACATCCGGACCGTTGCCAGACAACCTGCGGCACGGGGACTACTTTCGAGGAAGCCACTCCACCCCCTACCACTGAACAGAGAGCATCGCCGGCGCTGGTTGCAGTGGTGTTGGGTCCGATCAACATGGTATTGTGTCCAGTGGCGTCGTGTTGTCTTCAGTGATGAGTCACGGTTTGCAGTTGGAGACGATGATCAGCGCATACGTGTCTGGAGAAGAGACGGACAGCGCACGGATCCTGCCTTTACCGTGGAACGGTACACACCTCCCACACCGGGAGTGACTGTCTGGGGAATCATTTCCTACGATAGACGGGCATCTTTGGTCGTCCTCTGTTCCACTCTCAGGGCTCAACGGTATGTCGACGACATTCTATGCCTTACTAGGTTGTCATTCTTGTCGCAGCATGGCCGAGTCATTTTTCAAAAGGATAATGCCCGGCCACACACGGTACTTCTCTCCCAAGCCTTTCCCCGTAGTGTTTACAGCATTCCATGGTCAGCCTGATCGCCCGATTGCTCACCGATCGAACATGATTGGGATATGATGGGACGCCAGCTATGCTCATTCCGGAATGTCGGCGAACTGGTGCGCAATTTGGGCACCATCTGGCATGCTATACCTAAGGACAGTATCCGTGAATTGTATGCGTCTATGCCACGCCGGGTAACAGCTTGTATCCGAGCCAGAGGTGGCGCTACAACGTCCTGACTTGTTCCCCTTGTGTAGCTGTTTTAACCAAATAAATGGCCGGCCTAAATGCTCCGGAATTGCAATAATTTCGTTTCCTATACATGTACATATACTCAAGAGCAATTGAATTAGAGACAGCTGGCGTTATGCAAATGTGGTGCCGTGGGCTGCCGTGTGAATGGAAACGACATGACGTATGCAGCGATCCGACAATATAAGGAGTGATGCGACGGGAATCAGTAAGAGCCGGACGCAGTATGGGTAAGACGAAGGATCTAAGCGCATTTGATCGTGGGCAAATTGTCGGGGCCCGACGAATGGGTCACTTCATCTCGGAAGTCGTGCAGGCACTGGGATTTTCATGAGCCACTGTGTCACGGGTGCACCGTGAGTACATCGAATCCGGTAAAAACCATCCCTGCCAGGGGCAACTGCCGTGGACAACAACGTGTGGATGAGCGGGGTCATCGTCGGCTAACTCGCATTGTATCAGCGGATAGACCGGCCATAGTGCAAGAAATCACCCGGTAATTTAACGCTGGTGCACAAAAACGTGTAAGCAGCCACACCATCCAGAACCATCTCCTCGCTATGGGGTACAGAAGCCATCGTCCCACGAGGGTACCGCTGCTGACCGCACATCACAGGGTGCAAAGATTAGCATGGGCGCGGGAATATCGCCATGTTGCCTGTACTGATGAGTCGATATTCACGTTGGTACATGCGGATGGCAGGATATGAGTACGGCGCAAACCACATGAAGCGATGGATCCTTCTTGCCAGCAGGGTACTCTTCAAGCTGGTGGGGGTGGCATTCTCGTCTGGGGACTGTTTACGTGGACTGAAATGCGACCCCTGGTACGTGTGACATCGTCCCTCACAGGTCAACGTTACCAGGATATCCTGGACGACCATTTGCCCCCGTTCGTGCGTCTTCAACATCCCACTGGGGACCTCATCCTGCAACAAGACAATGCAGCTCCCGAATTGTATCCGAATGGTTGGATGAACACTCCACCGACGTGACCTTGCTTCCTTGGCCAGCTAGGTCACCTGACCTCAATCCCATCGAGCACATCTGGGAAGCCATCGAGAGAGATGTTCGGGGCTCTGACCCCGCTCCATCGAATCTTCGTAAACTGTGGGAGCTTGTTCAGGGGTCGTGGATCCGTATGGCTTCCCAACGCTTCCGGTGTCTTGTCGAGTCCATGCCGAGACGAATCGCCGCCGTCATCAGGGCGAAAGGTTGTGCTACACGTTACTAGACAGGTATCTCTAATTCAATTGCTCTTCAGTGTTCATGTACATACCAATTTTCATCTCGATTAGATGATTCCTTCTGGGTTCTTCGTTATTATTTTTTTTGTCATGAAATGTACTCTATTAAGAAGGTGTTTTTAATAATTCGCTACTTCAGTGTATATGCCTGCAGAATGATATCTCGTTGAATCCATGACACATCGAATCGAAGCTGTTTTGAAGGCCATGGCGGCCTGTCACGCTATTAGACCGATTTTTCAAATAATTTGCTGTATAGCTAACGTATGCTTCGTAAAATCACAGAGAAAATTTCTCCAAAGTTTGAAGTCATGGTGCAGCATATTTTACTTCTAAAACAAACAAATTTCTATGATTTATAGTCTGAATAAAAATTTTATTTTACGAATAGTGAGAAGTATGGATTGATGCTTTTCCAATACAGTGAATTTAGTCGGGTTCGTGGGGTTTAAAGTAAGAGTTTCCCATACCTGAAACTGTAAATGTTTGTCAGAAAGACTGGTTATGCTAATTGAATACGATTTGTGAGAAGTTAGGTCTGATGCTTTCCCAATACAATTTAATTTCGTTGGGGATTCAAAGTTAGAACTCCTCATAACTAAAATTGTAAAGTTTGGCAATATTATTAGATTTCACGAAGTTCATCTTTAAAGTTTTTTTCACACACACGTGTACAGTCTAACACTGAAGCATTCTTCTTCTTGGTTACTGAATTCAAGGACTGATTGTCCAGTAGATGTACTCTATCTCTCCAGTCCTCTCTATTCTCCGCCATTTTTTTCAAGTCATAGTATGTAATAGTATTGGTGTCTTAGAGTAATTGCGCCACAAAACCATTCCTTGGCCGTCCTCTTCCTCTCTTGCCTTGAATTTTCCCTTCCAAAACTTTCAGAATCGGGCCTCCATGGTGCAAGGCATGTCCCATCCATAACAATATTCTTTTTGAACATGTTGATCGGATTCCTGAGTTCTCTCACTCTCTCCAGGACCTCCTTATTAGTCTTTCTATCGAGCCAGCTTATTCTCTCCATTCTTCTATAGATTATAACGAAGTAAATTTCTCCGTCATTTTTGTCCACGCCTGGGCTCGAACCCGGATCCCCTCACTCCGGAATAAGTCACTCTAGCAATTGACGTTCGTTCTGACTGTTATCTGTCTTTATGTCGTGTGCGTCCTGCTGGGCAGGTACGTGACATCTCTCCCCCCCCGTCCCCAAAAGAGGGCCGGGGGCATGGCCCATGGGTCAGCCGTGACCATGAATTGTCGCAGGCAGCCATCCGCTGTAGAACGTGCACTTGAGAACTCCCAGTCAATCTAGTGTGAGGAATGCAACATCACACACTTTTTATTTTTCGAAGCGCTGGAGAAGGGATTCTCTTATTTTTTCTCTCTCGCGGTGTGGAAAGAACATCACACCATTGCGAGATTTTGAACAGCCGGGTCATCCGGAAAGTTCGGGCGCCATTATAACGAAGTAAATTTCTCCGTCATTTTTATCCACGCCGGGGCTCGAACCCGGATCCCCTCACTCCGGAATAAGTCACTCTACCAATTGAGCTACGCGGACGTTCGTTCTGACTGTTATCTGCCTTTATGTCGTGTGCGTCCTGCTGGACAGGTACGTCACAAGCTCCACATCTCAAATGCCACTTTCACTTCCCTCTTTGTCAATGTCCATGTCTCAGAACCGTAGAGAGCTACTGGCCAAACATATGCCTTTGAAATTACCTTCCTCAGTTTTTTATCTCTATATTTGGCTACCAGTAGTTTTTGATTCTAGCCATTTTTGCCATCCCCAGTCTCATTCTGATTTCCTTTTCACATCTTGCATTGTCAGTAATAATTTGTCCCAAATAGCGAAATGATGTAACTTGCTCGATGCATTGCCTTGCCCTTAAATTTTAAGGAAAGCCTGTTTTGAATCCTTCCCTATTACTATTAGTTTTGTCTTATTTTTGTTTATCTTCATCTTTTCCATTACTGATTACTTGGGAGTATAATGTGCTAGTTTCCCCTTGCTTTCCACATTTTTTTTTTTTTTGATTGGAGGTTTAACGACCACCGTGAGCAACTCAACGGGCTATAAGCAGTCGCCCGTCCCTAATTTAGGGTCACTGGTTCCAGGGAAGGGAGAGAGCCAGTGCCGGCCGTAAGACAAACACAACATCCATGCCTCACCGGGATTCGAACCCGGACCCCTTACGGACGAATGATCAGAGGCCAGCGCCTTAGACCACTGCCCCACCGGGGCGGCGCTTTCCACATTGCAGTGATGCAACTGTGATCAATTTTATTTGATCACACACCGATGAGCAATTACATTATGACCACCTACTTAACAAGATGTATGACCCCCTTTAGCATGAAAAACAGCGGCCATTCGGCGAGGCATGGATTCGATGAGGTGGCGATAGGTATCCTAGGGTATCTGGTTCCATAGGCAGGCCCATGCGCAGAAGGCTGCGATGAACTGTGTGCTGTGACACATTGCCCTGATCACCACTGTCAAAGATGAGGGAGATTTGTCGCACTGTGGCTCTTCGGTCGCTGTGAACAATGCCCGACAGTCTCCGCTCCCCTCTGGCATCAACGAGCTACGGATAATACACGGCTGGACGACGGTTCGTCGTTTGGCCATCTGCTCACCATTTTCGATACGTACTCACTACAGCGGTACGTGAGCAACCCTCAAGCCGCGCCGTTTCCGAAATCGTAGTCCCGAGGTCCCGCGCCGTGCCATCAGAATTTGAAGGTTTAAAATGAGAAAAAACAACAGCATGAGAGTCTTTTTTCCGTCACAAATCAAGCTCTTTTCCGGAAAACGAATGTGCTGCCACCTATCGGTAGCGTCTGTTTTTAGCTCTTCAGTGTTCTTTCGGAGATTACCTAAAAATTGATTAAAATTTAAGAAATTCGAATGTTCAGAAAAGGGTTGAACACACACTGCTGCAAGATTACGCCAAATCTTCAAAATACTACGTTCAGTAGTTTTATATGTACGTTACCAACAGACACACAACACAATTTATTATTATAGATTCTATCCTCTCCGTCAAATCTCGATATTTTGCTTATTTGTTTTTTTTTACTAACACACAGACATATACACACATAAAGTGGGTAATTCTTTCAGAAATACCTTGAAAAGTTTCAGGTAAAGGTTGAGGCCAAGAACGAGGAATCCCACTTTCAACATAGTCTTCGGGATCGAAATCCTTGTAATCCCTGGAAGAAAAAATTCCAAAAATTAGCGAACTCTTCAAATTAGATTTAAGTGGGTGGCAAATGAAAATTCTAAAAGTTTAAAAATGAAATACATTTTGAGTACATCCATAATTTACAGTTTGTTTTGAATTTTTCAGACACGATGTTAATCTAAATAGTGTTACTGTATTTTTCTTCGAACGATCCGCAGCAAAGCATAAACAGCAGGCCGTGAAATCCATGAAAAAATTGCCATATAATCCGTACCCGCGATGTTGATCCCTCTGACCTCAATTTCTTACAAGAAAAGCGCAATACACGAGATAACCCAGCAGTTGGAAGAAATAGGAAAAAAAAACGAATTTCTTATTAGAAAAAATAACTCATTTTTAAATGCATTTCTGTTAATTTCAAGTGAATAAAAAACAAGAATTGTGAGATTTTTCAGCATTACCTCAGATCCTAAGTTAGATTACATAGTATATAATTTCGTAGTTACACCTGACAGTTCTAAAGTTAGATTCCATAGTATGTATTCCCGTAATTATACCCTATAGTATGTAGTTTAGTAGCTAGACCTGGCAGTTCTAAAATAAGACTCCATAGTATGCAGTTCCACAGTTAGACACTGACAGTTCCAAAGTTGGATTCCATAATATGTAGTTTTTTTCCATAATATGAACCGTAGTTATACCTGACAGTTCTAAATTTAGACCCCATAGCATGTAGCTCCATAGTTAGACCTGACAGTTCTAAAGTTGGATCCCAAAGTATGTAGTTCCGTAGTTACACCTGACCGTCCCATTGTAGGGTTTCATAGTATGCAGTTCCCTAGTTTGACATGACAGTTCTAAAGTTAGATTCCATAGGATGCAGTTCCGTAGTTAGACCTGACAGATCTAAAGTTAGATTTCATAGTATGCAGTTCCGTAACTAGAGTATCTAGTTTGGTATTTAGACTTGTCAGTTTTAAAGTAAGATTCCCTAGTATTTAGTTAGGTAGTTAGACCAGACGGTTTTAAAGTTAGATTCCATACGATGCAGTTCCGTAGTTAGACCTGACAGTTCTAAAGTTAGATTTCATAGTACGCAGTTCCTTAGCTAGATCCATGTAGTTAGATCCCATAGTATCTAGTTCGGTATTTAGACCTGTCAGTTTTAAAGTAAGATTCCATAGTATTTAGTTAGGTAGTTAGACCAGACGGTTTTAAAGTTAGATTCCATAGTATGCAGTTCCGTAGCTAGAGATCCATGTAGTTAGATCCCATAGTATCTAATTCGGTAGTTAGACCTGACAGTTCTAAAGTTAGATTCCATAGTATGCAGTTCCGTAGTTGGATCGGACAGTTTTAAAGTGAGATTCCATTGTATGCATTTTCGTAGTTAGACCTGACAGTTCTAAAGTTAGATTCCATAGTATGTATTTCCGTAATTAGACCTGACAGTTCCATTGTTAGATTTCTTAGTATGAAGTTCCGTAGTAAGACCTGCGGCACCCCCGAACGTGAGAGACGTTGAGCTTCCCAAAGAACGCAGCCGCTCTAAGCGATGGCCTCTGAACATTCGCCCAAAAGGGGTCTGGGTTCGAATCCCGGTGAGGCATGGATGTTGTGTTTGTCTTACTGCACTGGCTCTCTCCCTTCTCTGGAACCAGTGACTTTAAATTAGGGATGGGCGACTGCTTATAGCCCATTGAGTTGCTCACGGTGGTCGTTAAACCTCCGATGAAAAAAAAAAAAGAACGCAATCGTCCACGGGAGCAATTAATAATACATTCGTTGCATCGTATTTTCTGCCAAAATGCTAATGAGTGGAAAAAACTAAAACTTCTTTGCAACTGTATGCGGACTTCCATCTTTGTATTGCGTTACGTTTTCCGGTTGCTAAAGCATTTATTGTCATTTTTCAAATACAAGAGGTCTCATGATATTTACGACGTGGATTAAAAAAAAAAATAGAAGTGCCTCGAAAGCGTTCACTTTTTTTCATCGTATTACAGGCATCGTAGTATATAATCCGCAGAACTAAATTTATGATTCTTTAAACAGTTAATCCGCGGATTATATGATGTAAAATATGGTCATTATTGCCGAGCTGCTTACCCCATTTAGTATGAGGATGTAGTCTAAGTATCTGTACTTCTCAACCAGACGTACTACGGCTAATCTGCTAAATGCATTTAGGCACACACTTTTATCCGCATTCATTTTCAGACTTTCTTTAAATCTGTATTTAGTAGTCCTAAAAATTTGCGCACTTGCATGATTTAGGACACACAACAGAGTAATTTAAAATACACTGCTCGGTACAAAAAATACCACACCAAGAAGAATTCTTCGGAGGACCATGCAAAAACTGGTAGGTATGTATCGACTTTTGGTTTGTGACGCGCATGTCAAGACGGCAAAGTTAAAGCGACAAACTACGTCGGTGTATCTTAATTGGGAAAGCCTTCAGCTCCGGAGCAGAAAGATGCGACTTCGATTTTCACCGGCAAAGGGCTTGTTTTGCTATATTGGCACTCTAACGTAAAATAAATCTCTTATTCTTCGAAAAATGTGTGATGTTTGTTCCACACATAGTCTGGAATTAGCCAGAATTCCTTCACCTACAGTGAAAGCTCCTTCAAGCTTAGTTTGCTGGCTGACCCGGAAACCTAGGATTCCAACCCAACCCTTTCTCAAGGGGGGATATATGTGAGCTACCTACCTTAGAGGTGACGGACATGTCAAGACGGCAAAGTTGCAGCGGCAAACTCCGTCGGTGTAGCTTAAGTGGGAAAGCATTGGGCTCCGGAGCAGAAGGATGCGATTTCAATCACTGCCACCGGCAAAGGGCTTGTTTCGCTATAAGCTATGCAAATAAATGAAGTTGAAAACCAATAACGACAGCCCCCGTGGCGCAGTGGTTTAAGCGCTAACCATTCGTCAGAAATGGGTCCGGGTTCGAATCCCGGTGAGGCATGGATGGTGCGCATGTCTTACGGAACAAACTCTCTTCCTTCACTGGAGCCAGAGACCCTAAGTTAGGGACGGGTGACTGCTTATATCCAACTGAGTTGCTCATAGTGCTCGTTAAACCCCTCACAGAAACCCAATAACGTGATAGACAAGCTAGATAAAAGGGAAAAACGGCTAGACGTAGCTAAATTTTGTCGTCTTCGCCAGCGGAGGTGGGGGCGGGCGGGGGTAGTTCACCACGGCATCAGAGTAATCTCCGTGGCGAAAGCACGTGCAAGGAGAGGGAATGCCTACGCGACGTCATCGGTAATCATACCATCACACGGACTCCTTTACCAGATCGTTCATCTTCAGTCTGGTAGATCCTTGTGTAGCATCGCGCCGAAGACGCATCGAGATGCAACAACTGTCGACCGAATGTGGCAACAGTGTTAGGAGGAAGGCAACGTGCGTCACCTTAGTGGAACTGGTGTACATAGGCGGAAGCTCAAATTCCCACTTCCGAATGCAAGCTGTAGTAGCTGCCGCCGAAAGTGTTCGGATAGCATTCGAAGAGGTGTACATGCAGCTGTTGGACATTCCCGTATCGACACAAACTGTGAATTGCAGATTTTACAGCCATTACGACTACCACCCAGCGGAGCACTTCGTGCGCAAGGTTGCTATAATAGACGTGCGTTTGCGAAACGAATGGAAGCATGTGGTATTCAGCGACGAGTCTCGCCTCCCCAATTGAGAGTCTTGACGCGACATGATCAGCGGGCTGATATTACTGCCATCTGTGAGTGTCATAAGACTCCTCAGCCTGGTGTCACGGTTCGGGGTGCTATCATTTTCAACTGCTGTTTACCGCTCGTACGAATAGTAGGTACAATGACAGCACGATGATACGTCGATGGGGTGCTACATCCCGTTTTGTTGAAGTATCTCCGTGATATCCTTCATGTTCAGTTTCAGCAAGGCAACACCCACTCGCACACTATTGACATCAACAGACAGTGTCTACTAGGTTGCTGATCCTGCCAGCGCGATCCCCAGACTTCTACCCAATACAGATCGTGTGAGACGTCACCGGTGAACCACTTAACACGTCTTCCCGATCCCGTCTCAATGTCGATGATTTGTGGATACAGGTCAACGAGTATTGATCAACGACCTCAGAACACCACCCGCGGACTTTCCCCACTCGATGCAAATGTAATAGCCCAGAGTGGCGGTCGCACGATCTACTGACTTAAGACACCATTATACTGTACAGCGTAAAAGTCTTTTCTACTTCTACGTTGTTTTAACACGTCAACATACTAAGAAATAGTTCCTAAATGAAAGAAACCTTAACGGCCAGACGAAACATGTAAATAACAGAAGTCAACTTACAGTAAAAATGCTTTATTCAGGATGTAGCACACACATCGTAACATAGCATATTGTAGTGAACGCTCCACACATTATCACAACACTCCTATCAATAATCAGTTTACAACCCAACGCTCTCTCTTACAACGCTCTCAAGCAATAGATCAGTCGTCGTTTTTATCTCTTGTTCTTATCAAAACTCAGGCATACGTCACGTGCATTCAACCTCAATTTTGTTGCCAAACGTATTCGTTTGAGAGAAAGATATCACGTTAAGAGTGAAGAATAACAGAATAAACTCAAGATTTACATAGGGAAAGAAACTAAAAAGGAAAGTTAATTTAGAATATACGTCACAACTGTATCCACGCCCATCACACTCGTCTCAGAAATTATATCTCTTCTTTCCGCCTACCTGTGTTCATGTGAGGTGTCGTCTCATTTCATGTTTTCCTTCATGGTGTGGCGTTTACATGTCGAGCAGTGTAATTTGAAACACGTGTAGCAATCGAGTAATGTAAACATATATAACAATGCATTCGCTCGCGTGGCTCTATGAATTTGCCTTATTTATGCTTATTGAAATCAGATCTTAAAAACGTATTAACATCAAATTCCGGATGTTTCATATCCTCTTGTGGCCCAGAGCACAAGGCTATGACATTAAAGAGATCAGTTCCCTCCGTTTGTGACGTCATTCTTATGTTATACGGCCTGATACGTCGGTGTCGTATTGAAGTCACGCGCAACAACTTTTTTTTTTTTTTTTTTTTTTTTTTGAATGGAGGTGTAACGACCACAGTGAGCAACTTATAATGAATATCTCTTCTGCTACCAAGCTAATTATCGTGAATATAGCTTTCACTAATATTATAATGAATTCAATGCTTGTACTAAGCTTCTAATAGTGAATTCAAATGGTTGTTGTTACTAGTTAATTAAGATCATGAATAAAGTCTCCTGCTAGTAGTGTAGTAATAGTAATGAACAAACTTATAACTGGTAGTAATGTTGTAGTAGTAATTAATATGAATAAAGTCTTAATGCTGGTTGTTACTAATAACACTAAATGAAACAAACCTAACAGCCAGACAGAGGTCTGACAGTACTATGAACTGAGAAAGACGTACTTACTTAAAACCTTTTATTATGAACTTCTACTGGTATCATCACACACACACTTCACACACAGCTACTCAAATAACACGTAGCTCCTTGCACATGAACGAAGCTCTATACTCATAAACAACAGCTCTCCACATAAACAAACGCTCTCCCTATACAACAACAAACGCTCTCCCTATACAACAACAAACGCTCTCCTTAGGTATCGTTGAACGCGCCTATTTATACTGGCTACCACCACGTCATGACTTACACTCATTGCCAGATCTCATTCAGCGGGAGAAATAACATCTCGTTCAGTAAGAAGATAATTTACATAGTAAAATAAAATAACCAGAGATAGTAAAAATCAAAAGGAAAGTGAATCTAGAGTATACGTTACATCATCTCCCCCTTAATTTTTTTTTCTTTTTTACTTAAAACCTTTTATTATGAACTTCTACTGGTATCATCACACACACTTCACACACAGCTACTCAAATAACACGTAGCTCCTTGCACATGAACGAAGCTCTATACTCATATACAACAGCTCTCCACATAAACAAACGCTCTCCCTATACAACAACAAACGCTCTCTCTATACAACAACAAACGCTCTCCTCAGGTATCGTTGAACGCGCCTATTTATACTGGCTACCACACGTCATGACTTACACTCATTGCCAGATCTCATTCAGCGGGAGAAATAACATCTCGTTCAGTAAGAAGATAATTTACATAGTAAAATAAAAGAACCAGAGATAGTAAAAATCAAAAGGAAAGTGAATCTAGAGTATACGTTACAAACTCAATGGGCTATAAGCAGTCGCCCGTCCCTAATTTTGGGTCACTGGTCCCAGGGAAGGGAAAGAGCCAGTGCCGTAAGACAAACACAACATCCATGCCTCATCGGGATTCGAACCCGGACCCCTTACGGACGAATAATCAGAGGCCATCGCTTAGACCACTGCGCCACCGGGGCAGCTCGCAACAACTTTGGAACCAATCGGAAGCCTTGGTTTCCGCGTGACGTCACTAAAAGAAGGAATTCATGTCACTATCGTCAGGGTCTTGTATTTTCTAGACTGCCTTGCCCAGAGTCAGCTCATCACAAGTCACGTGGTTCCCATTATTATTTTTATTTTTTTTTATTGAGGGTTTAACGACCACCTTGAGCAACTCGATGGGCTGTAAGCAGTAGCCCGTCCCAAATTCAGGGCCACTGGTTCCAGGGAAGGGAGAGAGCCAGTGCCGTAAGACAAACACAACATCCATGCCGCACCGGGACCCATCACGGACGAATGGTCCGGAGCCAGCGCTTAGACCACTGCGCCACCGGGGCGGAGTTCCTATTATTATGATCTGCATTTCGACTTGCATTTCGAATATTTTTATCAATCCGAGATCTTGAAGAATGTCCACGGAAGTTCTTAAGGGTAGTAACGTATAAAAAGAAAACATGCAACTTTGAGGCTTCTGGAACAAGTTCACATCAGCTAGAGATAAAATAAATAACAATCGATTCTCTATGCATTATTTTGCTTGTATACCTATAGAGCAAGGCACAATGAATCAGGATTGAAGCGTCGAACCGTGACCATTTCGATGGTGTTACCAAATTTCTACAATAGGAAGTACAGTATAAGTAGTAATGCATGCATAATAATAAAAGGCTATTAAAATGCAGTGATCGGAAGTACACATGTATCGCGCTACATGTACAGTACCGTGGCAAGTAGCATCGCTACAAATAGAAAACCGAAGTTGTAACAGTAGCACTCTACAAAATAAAGTAACTTGTAGCGGGAAATTACGCTACAAATCAAGCAACTTTAAAACGAAATAAAAGAAAAAATGCAATTCACGTGATTCTTCCAGATTTTTTTCAAGTATTTGTTGGAACTTGGACTTAATGCAGTCCAGCGCGCTGGCGATTGTTTATTGATACTGGGTGACGTAAGAACAGCAACGCCGCCCAGGTGGCGCAGTGGTCTAAGGCGTTGGCCTCTGATCATTCGTCCGTAAGGGGTCCGGGTTCGAATCCCGGTGAGGCATGGATGTTGTGTTTGTCTTACGGCACTGGCTCTCCCCCTTCCGTGGAACCGGTGACCCTAAATTAGGGACGGGCGACTGCTTATAGCCCATTGAGTTGCTCACGGTGGTCGTTAAACCTCCAATCAAAAAAAAAAAAAAAAAAAAAAAGAACAGCAACCGTGGAGCCCTGGTGGTTTTGTTTCTGATTTGCCTCGACGCCAGAAGGAGAAGAAAAGATGTGTAGTTGCGAAGTGAGAATTGAATAATGAATTATCATGTGATTTATTTTACTAAAGTTCATGTCAGAGTTGGAAACGGGTCCAAATTTCGGACCCGGATCCGTAACTGACTCGGACAAATCTGCTTTGAACTATAAATCCGAAACTCAATTTATATGTATGTACATATAAACGTAATATATGTATTCATCCCATTAACTACTTGATATTTATTAACTGAAATCCTTTTTTAATAATAAAATTTGGTTACTTGCTAAATTTTAAAGTCATTTTTAGTGCCACTAGTTTGCGTAATCCAGAAGTAATGGCTGACAATGACCGTGACCATGGAGTATATTACAAATGGGAATCATTACTTACGATTACAGAAATGTATTTAGATTGATCGCTCTTTCCACGCTTTGATGGAGGTGCACATACTTTCATATGGCCCGTTAGATTTTTGGTTCAATAATCTTATTACACCGTCGACACCTTTCTTTGTAATTATACACTTTCCACATTTTGCACAACAAGCAAGACCAAGCAACACAGAATTATTCACCGGTTCCTTAATGAGACGAAACAATTTCCAGCATTCACTCTTCCCCTTGTGGTTTTCAACAAGCACGTATTTGTTGGCCTCGACGCCTTTCTCAACCTCCTTAATATTAAATCCATTCATATTAACAAATAAGGAGTTAATTTCGACATGACATGTCATGGGAACGGGATGGTAGCACATCAATCGAAAACCTCGGAATGCTCAATGTAAAAGATGCGCATGTGAAACGTAACTCTTAGTCATACAGTGAACTTCGCACGGAGAGAGTGAATCAGCTGAGAAGCAGGCGAATGGCGTTTGCCTGTACCTTGCCCTGGACAATCGCACTGTAAAAGAACGCAAAGGAAGTATCTTTTTACGATATGGTGTTGGTGTGTCTGACGTCAGTCGGTGGAAATCTTCGTTGCTTTAAGAAAGAGACGACAATACTTTTGCATGGCAAATCATTATTCACTCCGTGGGCACCAGTATCGACTACAGAATTGCACAACGCGCATTTTTCTTTGGAATATATTTTTCTCTTTTCAAAAATAAAACGAGAATAAAATCGGGTCGGGAACACCTTGACCCGACCCGTTGGACCCGCAAGAAATTGTAGACCCGTTGACCCGTAACCCTTTTCCATCTCTGGTTTATGTTGTGAGTGCGTCTTAGTGCATGACATGAATATGCATTTGCGCATGAAGGTGTAATAAATGTTAACACTTAGCAATCTCATCCTCGTCGCCACTTGTTTTTCGGAGTGACTCGTCAAAAAGTAAGATTTGCTAACTAGATATACACAAAACACAGAGCTTTGTACTACGAAAGAGAAAGTCGAAAAAGCATTATGTACTGGAACACGGGGGTACTAAGTGTGCCCTGTCTATACTCACGCACCTGACCTGACTTATATCGTGATAGTTCGCAAAATTGTTAGCCATGATGAAGTTATTATCTTCCTTAATTTATACCATATCAGTCAATCTGCGAAGATAAAGCTTACGAGATGATCGCCAAAGTGGTTTTGTCGAAGACAACTATCAGCGAGATTCGATTCTCTTTGTCAAATAAAATTAATTCGTAGATACTTGTTGATAGTGAAAGGTGAATTTTATTGGTTTAGCGAACTGGTTGTTCAATCCTATATGTAGCTCTCGCGGCCTCTTTCACTTCAGTTGTATTGGATGTTCATAATGAGTGAATCTGATGCTGATAAGGCTCACCCGACCCCTATAAAGAGCGGAAAGCCCAAGAAAAACAAGGAAGTCACTTTTGCTGACTTTAGTAAAGAACATAGTGAGCCTATGTCAGAAAAAAGTTCATAGGACCATCCACCATCTTTTCCTGGTTCGTGAAAGGATGACCCTGCTCTGAGTGATGAAGATGCAAGTAAAAAGAATTCCTTAGAAAGAACATCAGAGGAGCTACAACTGACAGTATCACCTGAAGAGGATATCTTGGAAGCTGCAGATCCAGGCGTACCCCTAGACAAGCTCACCACTGGTGTCAAAGCCTGGATTCACGAATTTGAGACTACTCAACTGAAATTCGATTCTCAACTCAGCTCTACCACCTCAGTGGAACAGCAGTTGAGTATTTTCCATGCTCACCATTCGGTGAACAAGAAATTCATCAAGCTGGCACTAAATGCTCTTAATACTGTCATTGAAGAAGGACTAAGACGAATGTATACTGTCGTTGAAGGGGGACTAAGAGTGATTCAGCTAAGCGTGTACAAACTTCTGGGAGGGGTAGGTTGCACAAAGACAAATCGGAATCACATAGCAATGCAGGGTCGGAAACGCCATCTTCATGCGGTAGATGGCGTTGTTGGGCAGCAAGACTGCTCGTACTTTCTTTCAGGACACCGTCATTTGTAAACCGCTCGCAGAGGTTTGGTCGGCGGAGAGCCCCCATGCTGTAAGACTACGTGCAGCACAAAACCTTTTTGCTGTTAACGTTTGGGCCGGCATTGTCGGGGACCACCTAATTGGCCCATACCTCATGCATCCTCGTCTGGACGGAAGGAGTTACCGGATATTTCTGGAGGGCGTCTTGCCAGAGATCAATCGCTGCGCCGTGCAATGTTGGTCCAGCACGATGAGGCCCAGGCCCATTTCAGCAATGACGTCCGTCATCACTTAAACACGACATTTGGACATCGGTGGATCGGGTGTGGTGGTCCCGTTCATTGGCCTGCAAGATCGCCGGACTTAACATGCCTTGATTACTTCTTCAGCGGTTACATCAAAGGACTGGTGTACGGCACCCCCGTTGAAAGCGATGAGGACCTTATAGCACGCATCTATGTAGCTGCTTCGGAAGTCCGAGACACGTCATGAATTTTTCAAAATGTACGTGACTCCATGCGCCGACGATGTCAAGCGCGTGTTACAGCTCATGGTCGCAACTTTGAACACCTTCTGTAACCTTAATGCATTTCGCAAATGCCTTGTGTGTAATAAAACGCATTTTTTTCCCTTACGTGCTGCTCTTTCATTACTTGTCCTCTCTGTACACTAGCACCTGAAGATGGCGTTTCCGACCTTGCACTGCTATGTGATTCCGATTTGTCTTTGTGCAACCTACCCTTCCCAGAAGTTTGTACACGCTTAGTTGAATCACCCTGTATACTGTCGTTGAACGCAGTAACAATTCGAGCATATGTTACCACACGTTGTATAACGAAGTAACTTTCTCCGTCATTTTTGGTCTACGCCGGGACTCGAACCCGCATCCCCTCATTCCGGAATAAGTCACCCTACCAATTGAGCTACGCGGACGTTTGTTCTGACTACTATCTGCCTTTATGTCGTGTGCGTCCTGCTGGCAGGTACGTCACATCCCCCCCGAAAAAAGACCGGGGGCATGGCCCACGGGTCAGCCGTGGCCATGAATCGTTGCAGGCAGCCATCCACTGTAGAACGTGCATTTGAGAACTCCCAGTCAATCTGGTGTGTGGAATGAAACGTCACACACATTTATTTTTCGAAGCGCTGGAGATGGGAATCTCTGAATTTTCCTATCTCGCGGTGTGGAAAGATTATCACACCAATGCGAGATTTTGAACGGTCGGGTCATCCTGGTAGTTCGGGCGCCATTATAACGAAGTAAATTTCTCCGTCATTTTTGGTCTACGCCGGGATTCGAACCCGGATCCCCTCATTCCGGAATAAGTCACTCTACCAATTGAGCTACGCGGACGTTTGTTCTGACTACTATTTTCCTTTATGTAGTGTGCGTCCTGCTGGCAGGTACGTTACAGTTGTTCGAGCAGAGATGCAAGCAGCGCTTGCTGCTGGTATTAAAAACGAGAGCTTCAACCTGTGTCTTCTACTCCTGCTCCAAGAACTTATGTTGAAGCGGCCAGATCTACACCTGCTGAAGCTATTAGACCATCACCTGCTACCTCTTCAAGACTCAGTCTCAACGTACTACGTCTACTATCAAGTCTACAGAATCAAGATCTCAACTTGCTGATCCCAGGATCTCAGGACGCATGCGCTTTCTTCCACACCTGTTATTATTCCTACTCAGCAACAAGGGACTGCTTCTTCTCGTTCAGCTTAGGACAAAGTCCATGCCATCCCTCCCTCAAAAGGTACCAGGGAAACCCGATACCAACAAGTTATTCTCAAAGGCCTCTCCCGGCAGTCTCTGAAGAGGAATGCCTTTTGGTTCCATTAGGGCTCAAGGGGTGTCTTGCGATAGGGCCAACGTACGAAACACCCAATAGGCTATAAACCCACGGGATTCTTCATGGTACATGTAAAATCCCCTGGTGTTTCTCAGATTTCTCGACTGTTTGGATGCCCCGTAGCAGATCAAAGGTTTGTAAAGCCGGCCTGGGTAAAGCGCTTCATGAGACCACCACCCATCTAAAACTTTATAAATTCCTGTCCCAGGGGTAACTCAATCGAGATCTCCTTCTTATTTAACAGACGAAGAATTGAACCTGGGGACTATCAGAAAACTCAAGAGAATTCTCCACTCCACCACACGAAAAAACGGACTATCAGAAAACTCAAGAGAATTCTCCACTCCACCACACGAAAAAACTAATATCCACTTATACCCACGGCTTCTGTGCCTTCCCGTCGGGATTAGGGGGACCCTTAGTTTTTCAAAATTAGTATCTCGATACTTTCCCCCTCACTTTACTCTTTTAGGCTTTAAATAACCCCCCTTTCAAAATTGGTTAGGCGGACTTTTTTTTTACGTCTATGAGCCATTATATTATGACCACCTACCTAATAAGCTGTAGGACCCCTGGGCACATGTTAGGTGAATTTGGAGGTCAGGGAATTAACAGAAAGTCACCAGCATGTTCTTCGAAACACTCCTTGACGATTCTGGCAGTGGCGCATTATCCTGTTGGTAATGGCCATCACCAGCAGGGAACACAGCTGCCATGAATGGGTGAACTTGGTCCGCAACGATGTTCAAATACCTGACAGCTGTCAGGGATTGTGCTATTCGGATAATGGGGCCTAAAGTGTCCCAAGAAAACATCGCCCACAGCATAACACCGCCGCCGATGGCCTGTTTCCGCCCAACAGTGCATCTAGGTGACATAGCCTACGTTGGTAATGGGCGTATCCGCGCTCGTCCGTCTACGTGATGCACCAGGATTCGTTAGACTATGCCACTTTCTTCCAATCATCCCATTTCATGCGTTGTGTTGGCGATGACGTGCAGTGGGCAAGGGGACCTGTCTGGGCCTTCGGTTATGCAGCCCCATGCGCAGAAGGCTGCGACACATTGCCCTAATAACCGCTGTTGTAGCTGCGGGTGATTTGTCGCACTATAGCCCTGCGGTCGCTGTGAACAATACGCGACGGTCTCCGCTCTCCTCTAGCATCAACGAGCTGCGGACGACACACGGCTGGACAACGGATCGTCGTTTGGCCATCTGTTCACCACTTTTGATACGAACACTCTATTAAGCCAGTCCTCGGGCTGTATATATACTGATCTATGAACTTCACCTGCGCCACCGTTCGGTCTCCAGGCGCACACATTTCTCTAGGGTGGGGGTGTGCATAATGTAATGACGCATCGGTGTATGCTTTCCCATTATATTCATTCGAGACATTCTGGGCTCATCCCTAAATTTTCTATTTCCTGTGTAAAGAGCTTCATGCTAGCGCAGAGCCGCCCCGGTGGCGCAGTGGTCTAAGCGATGGCCTCTGATTATTCGTCCGAACGGGGTCCGGGTTCGAATCCCGGTGAGGCATGGATGTTGTGTTTGTCTTACGGCACTGGCTCTCTCCCTTCCCTGGAACCAGTGACCCTAAATTAGGGACGGGCGACTGCTTATAGCCCATTGAGTTGCTCACGGTGGTCGTTAAACCTCCAATCAAAAAAAAAAAAAATGCTAGCGCAGTCTTGATCCGCTAAATTATTTATTTTTTTCATTTATGGGGAAGGGAAGGGTGCGCTTTGTTGTAAGTTTTTTTTTTTTACATTTTAATAGTTTAATATTTTTAAAGTCCAATTTTAATTACGTAATTCATTATTGTTGAAAGTGTTTTTTCATTTGAATTCCCTGTGCATCTCAGCTAGACTAGAAGACAAGCTGAGATGTCTTAGGGAATTGAGCGTCACTGAATATGACTGTGTTAAAACGAGTTAGATATGCTGATCGGATCTGAGGTAAATATAAAAATAAATTACTTGTGCAATTTACTTTGGTATTTAGTTGCGAATATAAGGCCGCACATATAAAGATCATCTTCAGAATTTCCACCTTTAATTTAAGACTACAAGTAGAAAAAAGTGGCGAAAGGTAGTTTTCCAATCACTCTTAAAATGATAATTCATTATCGTTTTCAGTTGTTTGTTTTATAAAGTTACGCTTTTATTTCATCTTCAGGATTTTTTATACCTTGTCTCTCTCGCAGTTTTTTTTTTCGGGAAGATTTCCATCCACAAATTTCTATATTTTTATTTTCAAAATCTTTGTCACTAGGAAAGTACACTGGGAGTACAGAAATCATTAGATACTTGGTTCCTGGTCAATGCAACGCTGTCACCCCTTTCGATAGTGAATGAACATACCGCTTGGCAGAGTTTGGTATATAGGAGGAGAAAATCATTACATTCAAGCATACGATTATTCGATATCAGTATTTATCTCCTTGTTTTCCCAGCTCAATGATTGAAAGGCGTTATGCAGTGTGGCATTGAAGAGTTTGGAAGATATGGTGTCCCTTTGTCTCACTGCCTTTCCCATTTTTACATAGCTTGTCCCAAAACAACTGAAGACGTTTTTATAAAAAAATGTGCAATACTGCGTTCGACCCTAGCACGAGTCTCGAACAAATGGTAGTCGTTGTAGTAACCATAGCAACATGCGTCGTCGGTACTGCGCAGTTTTTTAGGCGTTGTGTGACGTGCCTGCATCGTAGGACGCACATGAAATAAAGGCAGATAGCAGTGAGAGCACAGAGACTTACTCCGGAGTGAGGGGACCCGGTTTTGGTGCCCGGCGCGGGCAAACCTGTACGTTATAGTATGCGTGCTTTTTTTATAAAAAATATTCTCAGTTCTTTTGAGACAATTAGTGCTGTATCTTCAAATTTTCGAACCTTTGCACTCGCATTTTTATAGGTGTTATTAATGAAGTTAATGCATGCTTCTTCAGTACCGCGGGATTTCAAAATCATTATGCTGATGCTTTCACGGAATCAAATGCCTTTTCATAATCAATAAAAGCCAAACACAGTGAGAGCTCATATATACACAGTCCAGTCAAATAATTATGAACACCCCGGATAAAAAAGAAGGACCCGTAACCACTAGCCAGATGGCGTAAGTAGCAACATATGCAAATCATGCAAGACATTTAAAAAGACACGAACTCGCTGACGGTGTACAGTTTCGCGTGAAAATGGGAAAAGGACGTGACCTAAGAGTTTGAAAAAAAAAAAGAGTGATTGTTGGCTACTGACTGAAGTGTGGTGGCATTACGGAAACGGACGATATTGTGGGCTGTCCATGCGGTGCAGTCGTTAAAGGTTTCCAGAAATGGAAGGAAACCGGCAAGACCTGCATTAATCGAGGTAATAGTGGACGCCTACGGGACATTGGCAACCTTGGGCAGCGACGGCTATTCCGATTAAAACGATCTAACAGACGGGCCAAAGTGGAACATCTGGCTAGATCATTTAATCCTTTAACGACCATAACGCCCAAAACGCCCGTACATACAAACGCCCATAGCCGCCCTAAACGCCTGTCCAGAGTGAGTCAGATTTCCTACCCTTACCTGTTCTTCAAATTTGCACGACCTATGAGGGATCAGCAGGTGTCACCCTCAGTCACTATTGTTGTTACTAAACAAGTTAGTAAAATTATGCAATGCATTGACTATGATACGCTTTCCAACATACCAGAAATCATTATTCAAGTTATGAGGATAATGGCTGTGGAATAAATCTCGATCCTGTGCCCTGACCTTTGATCCCATTTCGGTGATATTAAACAGAACTGGTTCAGTATACCTCTGGAACAATATAATATAGTTTTGTCGCAATCGAAGCATTTTTACGTAAGTTATGATGCATAAGGGAAATGGAATGGATCCCGCTCCTATGTCGTGATCTTTGAGCCCATTTCGATTATATTAAACAGAATTGGTTCAGTATACCTCCGGAACAACATACTAAAGTTTTGTCTCAATAGAACCCTTTTGAATCAAGTTATGAGGATAATGGCTGTGGAATAAATCTCGCTTCTGTGTACTGACGTTTGACCCCATTTTGATGATATTAAACAGAATTAGTTCAGTATACCTCCGTAACAACCTACTATAGTTTAGTCGCAATAGAAGCATTTTTACATACAGTTATGACGCATAATAGCAAAGGAATGGATCCCGCTCCTATGTCCTGACCTTTGACCCCACTTTGCCTATTTTCAATAAGGTTTGTGCCCAAGTGGTCACCTACCACATAATAAAATATCGTTGAAATGGGATCACTTTTATGCAAGTTATGACGCATAAGGGCAATGGAATGGATCCCGCTGCTATGTCCTGACCTTTGAACCCATTTTACCCATTTTTAATAGGTTTCGTCCCCAGGTGGTCCCCTACCACATACTGAAATTTCGTTGAAATCGAATCACTTATATGCAAGTTATGACGCATAAGAGCGATGAAATGAATCCCGCTCCTATGTCCTGACCGTTGACCCCATTTCACCCATTTTCAATAGGGTTCGTCCCCAGGTGGTCTCCTACCACATACTAACATATAATCGAAATCGAACCATTTTTACGCGAGTTATCGTGCGGACGGACAAACAGACGGACAAAGTTGGAGCATATACGCTTCTTCAACCTACGGTTGGAAAACGTAAATAAAGAAGTGAACCAATAGACAGTTTCAGGCGTTATGGTATTCGGAGTGATACAAGCTTTTTGGGTCATGGTAGTTAAAGGGTTAATGCACGCACACCGAGGAGTGTGTCGTGCATCACAGTCCCACAAACTCTGCTCTCTAGAGTCATCGGTGACGGATCCATACGTCGAACTTCTTGGTCAAGATAGACAGACAAATTTAATGCTGACGGCCAGACATCGACAATTACGGCTTGAATTTGCATCGTAGAGGAGGCACTGGACCATCGAACAGTGGAAGAAAAGTCGATCTCGTTTTCAGCTTTATCGTGTGGATGTCAATGTTCCCTCGAAACTGCGCGCGCAGCTATTTAAGGTGGTTCCACCTAAAATCTTTGCCTAATGTTTCCAACGGTAAAACTTCTTTACATATTTTCTTCGCAATTAACGTAATCCCAAAGATGGAAATTTTGCAAATCGATAAAACTAACTTTAAGTTATAGCATGGGATACTTAATACTTGCTAAAACATGACCATAATTAAGCAATCCAACATTTGCTTGTCTACTGACGTCATCAATGTACAGATCGCGCCATCTATTAACAGGTCTGAACATTACTCAAAGAAAAATGATTGATTTTTAATGTAATTATGGTTATGTTTTAGCAAGTATTAAATATCCCATGCTATAACTTAAGGTCAGTTTTATGGATGTGCGAATTTTCATCCTCGGGAATACGTTAATTGCGAAGAAAATATGTAAAGAAGTTTTACCGGAAGAAAATAAGGTAGAGATTTTAGGTGGAACCACCTTAATTAACATCCTCCGCCCATCTGAAATATCTTCTGCGCAGTAAGCAGTTTTGATTAAAATTCCCAAATCCTAATTATTTTTCATAAATCGAAAATCAATTGCCTACAATATACTGTCTCGAAAGTGGACAACATATCGATCTTGAGACAGTCTACAGGTTTTGGAAAAGTCACAAAAAACGAAGACCACAGCCGACAACTTCCTCATAAATGGTAAACAATGTTCCAAGGTCCAGTCTTCGGTTTGGGGGAGAAATTGAGAGGCGATTTATTCCTTGAAAGAACTGTAAGATCAGAACGATTTTGCACTTGTTCTAATCTATTTATTAATATATTTGCACAACAAGAACAATTTCCGTTTCTAGGTGCAATATACACTGGTGTGCAAAAATTAAAGACGAAGAAGAGAAATTAGCATAAGAGCGGAACGAGCAAGCAGAATGGACCGAAAGACCACTCAGGAGATAGACTAGGGTCCGGTACTGTAGGGCATGCACATATATGCAGCATGACGTAGGGGGGGGGGGGTATAAAGCACACGGGCGGTGTACGCTCAGCAGTTCGGTGAAAGCTATTGCACGGTGTACATCAGTTTGAACGACGTCGATTTGCTACCACCGTGTGATATGGCCAACAGGCAATCCAGTAGACGACATCTGGATGACTTTACCCGAGGTCGCGTCATTGAGAAGTTGGAAGAAGGTCAAAGTGTCACTAGTGTGGCCGAGGAGTTCGGGATCGCCCACAGCATCGTTTCACGAGCTTGGAGAGCATTTCAAACGACAGGAACAGCTGTCCGAGAGTTTAGCAGTGGTTGTCCACGAGCAACCACGGCGGCGGACGACTAGTATATTGTCCTACAGGCGAGAAAAGACAGACAGCAGACAGCGGGAGAAATCGCAAGGCACATGCAACAGACAACTGGACGTCCGTTATCGCGTTTTACCGTGGCCAGGAGGCTGCACAAAGGTGGTCTATTTGCACGACGACCAGTACGGTGTGTGCCATTAACGCCTGCTCATCGGAGACGGCGGTTTCTGTGGTGCCAGGAACACAAGAACTGGACACATCAGCAATGGGGTCGAGTTCTCTTTACGGATGAGAGTCGATTTAGTCTGACGAGCGATTCTGGACGTATACACATCTGGAGAGAGCAGGGAACACGCAATCACACCTCCAACATCATAGAAAGGGACCGGTTTGGAGGTGGCGGAGTTCTCGTTTGGGGCGGTATCATGCTTGGTAGCCGTACGGACCTCCACATCTTCCAAGGAGGTTCAGTCACTGGTGTCCGCTATTGTACCGAGGTTCTTTTGCCTCGCGTGCGTCTGTTTAGAGGTGCTGTGGACGACAACGCTACACCTCATCGTACAGTGACTGTCGCAGAGCTGTTGGAGAGTGAAGATATTCAACTCATGGATTGCCGCCACTGCACCACATCGGCCTCGATTTCTTCAGACTCACATGCGATTAACTGCTGAACTACATGGCAGGTTGCTTTATGGAGCCCCGCACAGTGATGGGGATTCACCAAAGATGGAAAGCAGCAACTGAACAAATAACTAGGAGGCGAATGGAAAAATTAATTCAAACACTCGACGTGGATCAGGAACACCAAACAGAAATCAGCGCTCTTTCCACGTTAATAAGTGAGTCTCAGAAAAATTCTCTTCGGCCGCCACCGGAAATCGAACCCAGGTTCTTACGCGCCGGACTTGCCTTGCGTCTTGCTTTACGGATGATTCGATCCACATGTACTATGTCACACCCTGCATTTAGTTGTTATTTTGTTTCTTATTCTCCTTGGTATTTTAATATGCAAAGAAACTGTGTATTATACACTGAAGAGTAATTGAATTAGAGACAGCTGGCGTTATACAAATGTGGCGCTGTGGGTGGCCCTGTAAACGGAAACGACATGACGTATGCAGCGATCCGACAATATAAGGAGTGATGCGACGGGAATCAGTAAGAGTCGGACGCATTATGGGCAAGACGAAGGATCTAAGCGCATTTGATCATGGGCAAATTGTCGGGGCCCGAAGAATGGGTAACTTCATCTCGGAATTCGTGCAGGCACTGGGATTTTCACGTGCCACTGTGTCACGGGTTCACCGTGAGTACATCGAATCTGGTAAAACCATTCCTGCAAGGGCCAACTGCCGTGGACAACAGCGTGTGAATGAGCGGGGTCATCGTCGGCTAGCTCGCATTGTAACAGCGGATAGACGGGCCACATTGCAAGAAATCACTCAACAATTTAAGGCTGGTGCACAAAAACGTGTAAGCAGCAACGCCATCCAGAACCATCTCCTCGCTATGGGATACAGAAGCCATCGTCCCCCGAGGGTACCGCTGCTGACCGCACATCACAGGGTGCAAAGATTAGCATGGGTGCGAAAAAATCGCCAGTAGACCCTAGACATGTGGAAAAATGTTGCCTGGTCTGATGAGTCGAGATTCACGTTGGTATTTGCGGATGGCAGGATACGAGTACGGCGCAAAGCACATGAAGCGATGGATCCTTCTTGCCAGCAGGGTACTCTTCAAGCTGGTGGGGGTGGCGTTCTCGTCTGGGGACTGTTTACGTGGACTTAAATGGGACCCCTGGTACGTGTGACATCGTCCTTCACAGGTCAACGTTACCGGGATATCCTGGACGACCATTTTCACCCGTTTGTGCGTCTTCAACATCCCACTGGGGACTTCATCCTGCAAAAAGACAATGCACCGTGCCATCGTTCCCGAATTGTATCCGAATGGTTGGATGAACACTCCACCGACGTGACATCGCTTCCTTGGCCAGCTAGGTCACCTGACCTCAATCCCATCGAGCACATCTGGGATGCCATCGAGAGATGTTCGAGGCTCTGACCCCCTCCATCAAATCTTCGTGAACTGTGGGAGCTTGTTCAGGGGTCGTGGATCCGTATGGCTTCCCAACGCTTCCGGTGTCTTGTCGAGTCCATGGCGAGACGAATCGCCGCCGTCATCAGGGCGAAAGGTTACTAGACAGGTATCTCTACACGTTACTAGACAGGTATCTCTAATTCAATTGCTCTTCAGTGTACATAAACATGCCTTTCCTAATATTCAGTGATTTTTTTTTTTGTATTTTGTTTTTTGATTGGAGGTTTAACGACCACCGTGAGCAACTCATGGGCTATAAGCAGTCGGCCGTCCCTAATTTAGGGCCACTGGGAAGGGAGAGAGCCAGTGCTGTAAGGCAAAACACAATATCCATGCCTCACCGGGTTTCGAACCCGGACCCCTTTCGGACGAATGATCAGAAGCCAGTGTGCCTAAGGGGCGGAATTCAGTGTTTTACCTCCAGAAGTAAGGTTGCGCTTCTCACTTTTTATAAAATAAAAATTTTAATAAATGAAATGTTTTTATTAACTGTTTTTATTTAAAAACAATTTCAGAAGGAAGGGTGATAAAAATGGGGGTGGGGGGTGGATTAGAGAAGATAAGGGTTCCAATACAAGTTCCAACTTCTACTGAATCGGTAAAGAAAGCCGAGAAACATTTTCTTTGCCCAAGTGGTTCTGATGTCTGCCCAGCTTATTGGGTTAATTGCGCATTGTCCATAGCGTATTAGAGGGAATATTGGTGGACGGTAGCTGGAGAGTACGGAAAAGCACTGTCGACAGAAAGCATCCCGACACGATGCTCGAGAAGAAACAGTTTTGGCAGTGTGCTCGTGGGGCGCATGTTTTCCTGGGAATCACTGCGAGGAATCATCTCCCTCGATTGCACAATGGACGCTTCAGGCTACCTATCACTGACAAAAAAGTTTGTTTGAAACAACAAAATAGTTTTGTTGAGCTGTTTTATTTTGTTGCTTTAGCCAATCTCCATCGGAATTGTTTTGTTGACAACACAAAATTATTTCGTTGGCTATATTTTATTAATTCTACTATATGCAGGTGGCATCGACCTCACGCCAAAGCGCACGTGATTATTAGCTAATCCATACCAAGGCTGAACTCAATCCTACCAGGCTGTAAGCTTAAGCAAAAACAGCGAGGACAGAAAAGATGAGTTGGGACGCAGCGCCATCTATTGACGTTGTTCGCATTAACAAACTGATTCCGTATTATTATTTACATTTGAGATTTTATTTATATTCACTTTCACATGAACAGATGGATATTTGTATTCTGAATTCGTAGTACTTGGGCAAGAGAATTTTTCTGTAGGAACTGGTATAATTCATATGTAAATCTCATTCCTCCTTTATTCTTCAACGATCTAGGGCCGAGATTTTGGTAAATGTGTAGATTAGCGTCTTAAATTATTTCGTCGAAAAAATGTTAGTACCTGGAAAAATTGCGACGTACAGATTTTAGAGTATGAAAATTAATGGCAAATGGTGCAGAAATTTCGTATTTTAAATGTCTTTTAAAGATTTTTATCGTAACATTTACCTGCAAGTTCGATGCTGTGAAGAGACGGTAGGCCTAACGCATCGAACGTACAGGTAAATGGTACGATAAAAATCTTTAAAAGACATTTGAAACAGAAAATTCCTGCACCATTTGCCATTAAATTTCATTATCTAAAATCTGTAAGTCGCACTTTTCCCAGGTACTAATATTTTTCCGACGAAATAATTTAAAACGCAAATCTACACATTTACCTACTATTTTACTTAATATGAGTTTATATAGCTGAGGTTTTTTTTTCTAAAATTGAATTAGGTACGTAATTATCAGAATGAAAATGCTTACCACAAACAACAGTTGAAGGTAACTTGTCATTTGGAGCAAAATCCTGACGAGATATTTCTTTCAGCAACAGTTGCTTTAGGTTCTGATTTGAGGAAAACTCATGGAATGAAAATCCCACGTTTTTCTTCTTAGAAGATGTGCACATCGGCACACAGCAGTAAGCCATTTTAAAAATGGGTTGGATTTTGTTGTGAAAACAACAGTTTGGTTTTAAAACTGTAAGGTTTTGAAAAGAAAAACGACGAACATACACAATCCAGCAATTCAAATAACATGAAAACTGAGATTTTTATACCTTGGGACGCAGTGCCATCTAACGGCTGAAATCGTCCCTAACGCCCACTGGCCAATCACCAAAAGTCTATTGTCTTCAACGCTAATGTTATAGCCTTTTCTTCATCCAGTTCAGCCTTGTCCATACGGGCACTACCAGACTACCACTGAACAGAAGAATCTCGGTGAAAATATTCCAAATACGTGGCGACAGTTAATAAATAAATACATCGCTCAGAGCGATGTATTTATTTATTAACAGAAGAATCTCTTTTTGCGCTTAAGATTTCGTTTTGAATTATGGCTGACTGGGAGCTGTCAACTCTGATAGAAACATTCAGAGGTAAGAATTTCTAATATATCTAAATAATTCTAACGTATTTTTTTATGCTAGTGTTTATTGTGTGTTATTTTGGTTGGATTCAGTGAATGTCAGTGATAATTTGGCCTCACTTTGTAGACTCATAATTACAATGAACACGATAGAATCCACATCTTATTAGATGCACAGGGGCACGTATTAAATTTAAACCCAGATTTCTGATAAAGCAATAATACATTTCTTATGACGGCTTGCAGTTCCTGACCGCAAATAAAAATTTGCACATGAGGTAATGATAAGAGCTGTAATTTATGTATAGAGCTTGATTTCATGTATAGGCTATATATACAGGGTGTTTCAAAATTCGTACGGCAACCAAAGATTGCATGGTGATAGTACCTTGGAAAATATAGAACTCTACGAAAAATGATACGATTTTTTTTTGTCTAACCAAAAACGTCAATAATTTGTTTCATCAAAAAGCTAAGGAAACCATTTAAAAAGAAATCGGATTTAGAAACATGTTACACACGCACCAAAATAGTGTCAATACATCGTTATGTCAAGTATATAAATCGCCCGTGAAGATTCCAGGTAATAAACCGACCTTCAAATGCTGAATTCGCAGATTAGAATTTACTCGTAAAAACAGGTATGGCCGAGTGGTTAGCAGGACTATTTCCTAAACTGAAGGTCTCAGATTCGAATCCGTTCAGTGAGAGATTTTTCGCTGGCTCTGAAAAAATGTCCTCCTGACGTAACACCGTCCAAATTTATTTAAACACCACTAGAAAATAAATACGGAGGAAAAATGGCCGACACCCAGGATAGAAGGGCACCGGCAAAGTGTTGCCACCGGAAAAAAATTAGGTACAAAGTTGCCAGCTACATAACTCTAAATTTTGTGGGAGCAAGGAATTACTGTGTCACGATAACAATATGTTTGGTTGCAGCAACGAAACGTTTTATCACGATAACAATACATATTGTTGGATTAAAATTTTTTCCAAAAATCGACCTAGGAATTTTGTTAAATGAGAAAAACCTTTTGTAAGGATAACAATAAACTTTGTAGAATCAGCAATAATTTTCAGCAAACTACTTTTGTAAATTCAACAAACATTTTTGTCGACTGCATATCGACAAAATGTTTTGGTTGATTCAACAATTTTTTTTGCTGAATTAACAAAACGTTTTTCTCAGTGTACCCATTGTTACGAATCAGGTGCTCCCATGCATGATGACTGTCTACTCCGAAGGCATGGCTTGTTTGCAGCAAGATAATGCCTCTTCCCATGATGCTATGCTTGTGCGAGAATTTTGAGAAGCATTCCAGTGAATTTAGCTTACTACCCTGGCCACAGTACTCGCTGGATATCAATCCCATTGAATATCTATGGGACTATTTTGGCCAACAAGTTCGACGTAGGGATCCATCACCGATGACTCTTGATGATCTGCAAGATGCTTTTGTGTCTGCACGGTATAGGATCCCCACAGAACTTTCAGAGGCCTCGTTGAATCAATGCTACGCTGTATATTTGCCGTGTTGGCGGCAGGAGGAGGTCATAGCTCACATACTAACAGGTGTAAATGGACCTCACTCTATCCACGTTATTTTTTAAACAACGCATAGCGACTGAAAAATTGTATACCGGCACTGCTGGGATCGAACCCCAGATAACTAGTCGAGTGCGTTCGAATTTACGCTACAGCGCCAACAATTCTCAGCGCCATGCGTGGTTTATCAGTCAGCATCTGACTACACAAATACGTATTGATGGTCTCAGCAACTGAGATGTCGTCATCTGGTGGCATTTAACGCACAGCTATTTTAATTGTAGCTGATAAATTCAAAGGGCGATAGAAATGGTTAATATATATCAAATACGTGGAGATAATGTAAATGGACGTTGTCATCACTCTGTAGTAATGGTTAATATATATCCACGTATTTGATATATATTAACCATTACTAACAGGTGGTCATAACGTTTTGACTGCAATGTGTATTTTTACATACGAGGTCCTATCAAAAAGTTCCGAGACTAGGCCGATATACAGGGTGATCCATTAAAACCAGTACCTTGTGATTTTCTTATAACTTTTTTATAAATAACAAGAAAATCATACAGTAAGTTGAGAATTATACATGTGGTATTGGAGAATCATTTTATTAAAGCAAATGTTGGAATCGTCATCCATTTTCTTGTAAACACAGTTGAACACGCCGCACCATATTCAGTGATGTCTCATGTAGAGTACGAGCAGTAACATTGCCAATTTCAGTCGTGATGCATCCAATGTTTTTGGATGGGTTTTGTAAACTCTATCCTTTAAGTATCCCCATAAAAAAAGTCAGGGGAAGTTAAGTCCGGAGATCGGGGAGGCCATATGTTTTTTTGAAATTAATCTGTCATCAAAGAAGCTGGTTATGAGTACCATTGAGACTTTCGATGTGTGACACGTAGCGCTATCCTGCTGAAAGTAGCCCTCTGTCAATTCAATGTCATCAAGTTGTTCCACAAATACATTGAATATACGGCAATAAACGTTATTGTTGACAGTCTCAGAGAAAAAAATGGGGCCAATAATTTTCGTATACGAAACCGCACACCATACACCAACCTTTTGTGAATGCATCGGTGTTTCACACATAACGTGTGGGTTTTCGGCAGCCCATTATCTGCTGTTTTGCGAATTGACGTAGCCTGACAGATGAAACCAGGCTTCATCCGTAAACCATGTGATGGAGAGAATATCAGATCGCAAATTAAGAAAATTTTGAAACCATTTGCAGTAACTTACTCTCTTTCCCTTGTCCGGTTCCTGCAGCTGATGGATTACGTGCACTTTAAATGGTCGAATATTTGCTTTTTTTGCTGCCCTTTAACAAGTTCCGTATCAATATCCTGTCTGTTGGCTTAATCTGCGCAACGACTTCGTCGGGGATTGAAGTAAACGTTGCCGAACATCGTCCACACGCGTTTGGGGCATCGGAGGGTGATGTCTACCGCTACCGCTGAGAAGACAACCGGTTTGCTCCAGTTTTTTTGCCATCGACAGAATTGTTCACTTGCTTTTGGCACTTTTCGCACTCCAAACTCTCTTCGAAATGCTCGTTGCGTTTTGATGACAGAATTGGTTACCCAATACAATTTCACTAAAAACACACGCTCTGGAACATGCATGTTTCCGAATGCACGCAAGTGAATGACAACGCAACAACAAACAAATCACGAGCTGAGTTACAGTTACGGTTAACAATCTTCTTCACGGTGGCGGTTTTCATTCTCCAGGAGTTGCTGCTTCTATTGAAAAAAGAAGAAGTTCCTTGCGCGATCCCTTGCAAAAATGTAAGGTTTTTTCAGGGTACTGGTTTAAATGAATCACCCTGTACAACAAAGTACTTACGTTACTTAAGTCTGACAATGATCTCCCTCAAAGTAGTCTCCTTCGGCAGCGATACACCGCTGCCAGCGTTTTTGTCACTGTTGGAACGCTCCCTGGAAGTCTTGTTCGCGAATCGTGTCAAGCACCGTCTGCGATTCGCGCTGGATCTCGTCCACGGTTTCAAAACGGTGACCCTTGAGTTTTAGCTTCAACTTCGGGAACAGAAAGAAGTCGCAGGGGCCAAATCCGGCGAGTGCGGAAGGGTAGTCATTCTGTTGCGGCTGCAAAACTGGGGTGCTGCTAACGCTCTGTGAGCTACTACTGCATTGTCGTGATGGAGCAGGAAATCGCCTCTGAGCCACATTTCAGGTCGTTTGCGGCGAATGCCCTCCCTAAGACGTCGCAGAATATCGCAGTAAAAAAGGGCGATGACGGTCTGGCCCTGGGGAACGAATTCACGGTGCACAACCCAACAAATGTCGAAGAACACGATGAGCATGCTTTTGGTTGCGCTCCGGACCTGTCGGGCCTGCTTCGGTAGTGGAGATGCCGGGCTCTTCCACTGTGACTACTGTTGTTTGGTCACCGGTTCGTAAACGTAGACCCAAGTCTCGTCCTAAGTGATGACCCACGACAGGAACGTTGGATCATTCACCAGTGCAGTGATAGTAGCTGTGATACGCTGTTTCAGCTCCGCCAGATCAACAGGAAGGGGAGGGGCGAATACCTTGTCGTTTACGTACCCCCACAGGAGAAAGTCACAAGGTGAAAGCTGAAACAGCGTATCACAGCCACTATCACTGCACTTGATTCAGATATCATACCTCGCGTTTGGGCGGAAATGAATTACCGGCTCGACGTGTGTCGTGTGACTAAGGGTGCACACATAGAATATTTGTGACTGTCACTAAAAACATTTGAAACATTCCCCTACAATTCTATTACAGGTAACATAAAATGTCTTACATTGTTCTTGTTTTATAGTGCGTTGAAACTGTATACTTCTTTATGAATCACCCTGTATAATGGCTACGCAATAGCTGTGAGATGGGGGATTTCGAATGTGGATACTCCTTTTGGATTCGAGACTGCTTAGTTGCCGTTAAAGTATTGTTGAAGGCTACGTATTCTGGGTACTATAACGAAGTAAATTTCTCCGTCATTTTTGGTCTACGCGGGATTCGAACCTGAAGCCGCTTATTCCGGAACAAGTCGCTCTACCAACTGAGCTACGCAGACGATTATTCTGATTCCTATCTGCCTTTATGTCGTGTGCGTCCTGCTGGCAGGTACGTCACATCTCCCCCCGAAAGAGGGCCGGGGGCATGGCCCACGGGTCAGCCGTGACCATGATTCGTTGCAGGCAGCCATCCACTGTAGAACGTGCACTTGAGAACTTCCAGTCAATCTGCTGTGTGGAATGCAACATCACACATTTTTATTTTTCGAAGCGCTGGAGAAGGAATTCTCTGATTTTTCCTGTCTCGCGGTGTGGAAATAACATCACACCAATGCGAGATTTTTGAACGGCCGGGTCATCCGGATAGTTCGGGTGCCATTATAACGAAGTAAATTTCTCCGTCATTTTTGGTCTACGCCGGGATTCGAACCCGAGGCCGCTTATTCCGGAACAAGTCGCTCTACCAACTGAGGTACGCAGACGATTATTCTGATTCCTATCTGCCTTTATGTCGTGTGCGTCCTGCTGGCAGTTACGTCATAGTACTTAAATGAAAGTTTTGTGTTTCGTAGTTAAGTATTATTGTGGATATTAACTCAACTTCCAGTGTTGTGTTTCATAGTTAATTGTCATTGGGAATATTAACCCACGTTTAGTTGTTGAAGTGAACATGATCAAGTACCTATTGAGAGCAATAAAGGATTGCCTGTAAGTAAAACCTCTTGAACTTTATTTGAGTGACTCGCATTTCATTGTAGGTGAAGTTTTGATTTATGTACTGTTTTAGTAAATCATCTGCAAACGAACGCTACAACTCTGAATTAATTTAAGACTTCAACAGGAATTTTAGACTTCATCATAATTTTGTCACTTAAGATTACGTATAACGACTTAGAAACATATATTCCATTAATACATACCGCGAAAGATATACATCCGAATATGAAAAAAAGGAATTATTTAAATATTGCAAGAGGGTACCTTTGTCCAATTTTTTGATACTAATTCCTTGCGGAAACAAAAAAATTATACTTGGTGTAGAGGAGAGTGGATAAAATACGATTTACCTAGCAGCATTACTATAATCTTTTAGATATTCCAATAGTAAACATTTCTATCAATTTAATACCCGGTTGATGTGTCTCAACCTAGAGTTTGTATTCAAAAGCAAAATTTAAAATTTGTATTTTCCCCATAATTCTCTTTCACAGAGTCTGACAGACAATATTTTTACGAAACAACTCGGTAACAACAGATAAAGAAATTCATTTTACAGAAAATTTTGCAATATCTCATGTTATGGCTGGTTAAGGATCATTCATGATATATTGAGCAAAATGGATAAAAAGAATAACTCAATTAGGACCATTTGGCTATTGCAGAAACATGAAACTTACGGAATGAAAGTCGAATGAGATACGACAGTAACATCTGTTAGGAAAGCTTGGATTAATTTGTTGCTTTCCTGTCTTCAACACGATGTTTGGTTCAAAGACGCCTTCGGAAATACAGGGGGGGTTCCGTTTGCAACGCTACCTCAGGGCTGCTGACACACTAGTACAGAGGATGATCACACACTTTCAGAAAGATTTCCAGCAATATCATTAATATTTAAAATAAAATAATTTCTTTCTTAAATGTTCTATCTGATAGCGCTTTCTCTAGATATGAACCTACATCTGGATTTCGAAGATAACACGGCATTTCTAAAAATTGGTATTTTATTTCACTCCTCTACAACTGCTTTCCATAGCCCGATCATTGTTTCAGCTCTGAGTTTAGAAAGCGCTCTTTTTAGCAGTCCGAAGGCACTACTAAAACAAGTTAGCAAAATCATGCAATGCATTGATTATGATACGCTTTCCAACATACCAGAAATCCTTACTCAAGTTATGAGGATAATGGCTGTGGAATAAATCTCGCTCCGTGCCTTGACCTTTGACCCCATTTCGATTATGTTAAACAGAATTGGTTCAGTATACCTCCGGAACAACATACTAAAGTTTTGTCGCAATCGAAGCATTTTTAGTCAAGTTATGAGGCTCATAATGGCTGTGAAATAAATTTGCTCTTGTGCCCTGACCTTTGACCCCATTTTTCATGATATTAAACGGAACCGGTTCAGTATACTTTCGAAACAACATCCTAAAGTTTTGTCGCAATCGAAGCACTTTTACTTAAGTTATGACGCATAAAAGCGACGGAATGGATCGCTCTCCTCTGTCCTGACATTTGACCCCATTTCGTTGTCCCCAAATACATACTACAATTTCATTGAAATCGAAGCCTTTTTACGCGAGTTATCGTGCAGACAGACAGACAGACGGACAAAGCTGGAGCCTAAACGCTTCTTCAACCTACCGTTGGAAAGCGTAAAAAAGAGCGCACACTTTTGTCAAGTTAGTGCATTTGTGGAAAAATATTTTTAGAATTCCACACCGCAAAATTTTGCACTAAAGTTGACAACAAGTTGCTTTGTTACTTATCAGAAAAGCCCTGATGTCCAATTACTAAAAACCTTTCTAAATAAGCAAGCATGTATGCACTAAAAATCAAGAAATATGCATTGAAGTAGAAGAAATATGCATTAAAAATTTCTGAACGTTTTACTGTATGATTCATTTATACAACCGAGCATGTTCGCACATTTGTAGAACTTTTTTACGCTTTCCAACCGTAGGTTGAAGAAGCGTATACGCTGCAGCTTTGTCTGTCTGTCTGTCCGACCAATAACTCGCGTAAAAATTGTTCGATTTCGATGAAATTTTAGTATGTGGTAAAGGACAACCTGGGGACGAACCTTATTGAAAATGGGCGAAATGGGCTCAGAGGTCAGGACATACGAGCGGGATCCATTCCATTGCCCTTATGCACCATAGCTTACGTAAAAATGCTTCGATTGCAACAAAACGTTCTCATGCTGTTTCGGAGGTATACTGAACCAGTTCTGTTTAATATAATCAAAATGGGGTCAAAGGTCAGGGCACAGGAGTGAGATTTATTCCACAGCCATTACCCTCATAACTTGACTAAAAATACTTCTATTGCGACAAAACTTTAGAATGTTCTTCCGGAGGTATACTGAACCAATTCTGTTTAATATAATCGAAATGGGGTCAAAGGTCAGGGCACAAGAGGGATATTTATTCCACAGCCATTATCCTCATAACTTGACTAAAAATACTTCTATTGCGACAAAACTTTTATAACGAAGTAAATTTCTCCGTCATTTCTGTCCACGCCAGGATTCAACCCGGATCCCATCATTCCGGAATAAGTTGCTCTACCAATTGAGCTACGCGGACGTTTTATTCTGATTCCTATCTGCCTTTATGTCGTGTGCGTCCTTCTGGCAGGTACGTCACATCTCCTGGTACGTTACATCATCTCCCCCTTATTTATTTTTTTTTTTTTTTTTTCTGAAGTGCTGGAGAAGGGATTCTCTTATTTTTCCTATCTCGCGGTGTGGAAATAACATCACACCATTTCGAGATTTTGAACGGTCGGGTCATCCGGATAGTTCGGGCGCCATTATAACGAAGTGAATTTCTCCGTCATTTCTGTCCACGACAGGATTCGAACCCGGATCCCTTCATTCCGGAATAAGTTGCTCTACCAATTGAGCTACGCGAACGTCTTATTCTGATTCCTATCTGCCTTTATGTCGTGTGCGTCCTTCTGGCAGGTACGTCACATCTCCTGGTACGTTACACTTTAGAATGTTCTTCCGTAGGTATACTGAACCAGTTCTGTTTAATATAATCGAAATGGGGTCAAAGGTCAGGGCACAGGAGTGAGATTTATTCCACAGCCATTATCCTCATAACTTGACTAAAAATACTTCTATTGCGACAAAACTTTAGAATGTTCTTCCGCAGGTAGACTGAACCAATTCTGTTCAATATCATCGAAATGGGATCAAAGGTCATGGCAGTGGAGCTAGATTTATTCCACAGCCATTATCCTCATAACTCGAGTAATAGCTTGAGTAATGATTTCTGGTATGTTGGAAAGCGTATCATAATCAATGCATTGCATGATTTTACTAACTTGTTTGATAAGAAATTACAGAAAGTAAAAGAAGTTCAAAGAATTGAAACTTTCAACAGCGAGTTAGATGAACACGAAAGAAACATCTGCTGCAGCTAAATATGGTCTGCTAAGAAAATGGCGGATGTAAACAAGCTGTGGATCGAAGGTTGGGTTTTTACTCTTTACGAACAAAAATATTCGTATTCTGTAATTAAAAACGATGCGAAAATCATGAAATTAGCATTTCTAAATGTAAAGTAAGCAATATTATTAATAATAGAGGGGGAAATAGTCAAGCATTGCTTTTAACAGGAAAACGAACACCAAACTAATAACCAAAGAAAGTGTGTACTTTCACGACTATTTTAAGAACAAGGTTTCCGGTCTTAAAAGAAAATCCACCGACCCAAAATGCAATCGCTAACTCGTTAGAATCAATGTATCAACTGTAAATAAGGTAATAAATAAACATTTGAATCCGTGAAAGAAAACAACAACAGAAAACGTAATGTTCACTGCCTTTTGCCTAGTCACGTAGCAGAGCGCAGAATAGGATGTGAACTTCTTTATGAAAATTGCTTAGCCAAAGGCAGATGGAAATTTATTGTGAGTACTTGTGACGCATCGATCTACCTAAACGACTGTAACAAAAAAGAGGCCAATTTACTACCGCAAAAGAGCAGAAAAAGACTTACAAACTTAGTTTCAAGAATCCAAAAAAGTTTCAGTAAAAGATTCATGATTATTGCTGGTGTCTCGAACAATGGGAAATTAAAGTTAAGAAAAGTTGAAAATAACGTTAAAATTAATTCAACATACGTTATGTTTAATACACCACAATGTTAATACTCATGAAACGCGTATAGCGTATTAAATCCGTTTATTTTTATGCCGTAATAAGCGCAAAGATTCGCTAAGCTCCACTCGGAGGCTTTTTCAAGGCAATGGTAGACATAAAAATTATTATGTCTACCATTTTAATGTCTACTATTGCCTTGAAAATGCCACCCAGTGGATATTAGCGAATATTTGTGCTTATTACGGCATAAAAATAAACAGATTTAATACGCTATATGCGTTATAACGAAGTGAATTTCTCCGTCATTTTTATCCGCGCCAGGATTCGAACCCGGGTCCCCTCATTCCGGAATAAGTTGCTCTACCAGTTGAGCTACGCGGACATTATATTCTGATTCCTATCTGCCTTTATGTCGTGTGCGTCCTTCTGGCAGGTACGTCACATCTCCTGGTACGTTACATCATCTCCGCCTTATTTTTTTTTTTTTCGAAGTGCTGGAGAAAGGATTCTCTTATTTTTCCTATCTCGCGGTGTGGAAACAACATCACACCAATGCGAGATTTTGAACGGTCGGGTCATCCGGATAGTTCGGGCGCCATTATAACGAAGTGAATTTCTCCGTCATTTTTATCCGCGCCAGGATTCGAACCCGGGTCCCCTCATTCCGGAATAAGTTGCTCTACCAGTTGAGCTACGCGGACATTATATTCCGATTCCTATCTGCCTTTATGTCGTGTGCGTCCTTCTGGCAGGTACGTCACATCTCCTGGTACGTTACAGCGTTTCTTGAGTATTAATTCTACATACTGTAAATCCGTTTATTTTTATGCCGTAATAAGAGCAAAGATTCGCTAAGCTCCACTCGGAGACTTTTTCAAGGCAATGGTAGACATAAAAATTATTATGTCTACCATTTTAATGTCTACTATTGCCTTGAAAATGCCACCCAGTGGATATTAGCGAATATTTGTGCTTATTACGGCATAAAAATAAACAGATTTAATACGCTATATGCGTTTCTTGAGTATTAATTCTACATACTGTAAATCCGTTTATTTTTATGCCGTAATAAGAGCAAAGATTCGCTAAGCTCCACTCGGAGACTTTTTCAAGGCAATGGTAGACATAAAAATTATTATGTCTACCATTTTAATGTCTACTATTGCCTTGAAAATGCCACCCAGTGGATATTAGCGAATATTTGTGCTTATTACGGCATAAAAATAAACGGATTTAATACGCTATATGCGTTTCTTGAGTATTAATTCTACATACTGTAAATCCGTTTATTTTTATGCCGTAATAAGAGCAAAGATTTGCTAAGCTCCACTCGGAGACTTTTTCAAGGCAATGGTAGACATAAAAATTATTATGTCTACCATTTTAATGTCTACTATTGCCTTGAAAATGCCACCCAGTGGATATTAGCGAATATTTGTGCTTATTACGGCATAAAAATAAACAGATTTAATACGCTATATGCGTTTCTTGAGTATTAATTCTACATACTGTAAATCCGTTTATTTTTATGCCGTAATAAGAGCAAAGATTCGCTAAGCTCCACTCGGAGACTTTTTCAAGGCAATGGTAGACATAAAAATTATTATGTCTACCATTTTAATGTCTACTATTGCCTTGAAAATGCCACCCAGTGGATATTAGCGAATATTTGTGCTTATTACGGCATAAAAATAAACGGATTTAATACGCTATATGCGTTTCTTGAGTATTAATTCTACATACTGTAAATCCGTTTATTTTTATGCCGTAATAAGAGCAAAGATTCGCTAAGCTCCACTCGGAGACTTTTTCAAGGCAATGGTAGACATAAAAATTATTATGTCTACCATTTCAATGTCTACTATTGCCTTGAAAAAGCCTCCCAGTGGATATTAGCGAATATTTGTGCTTATTACGGCATAAAAATAAACGGATTTAATACGCTATATGCGTTTCTTGAGTATTAATTCTACATACTGTAAATCCGTTTATTTTTATGCCGTAATAAGAGCAAAGATTCGCTAAGCTCCACTCGGAGACTTTTTCAAGGCAATGGTAGACATAAAAATTATTATGTCTACCATTTCAATGTCTACTATTGCCTTGAAAAAGCCTCCCAGTGGATATTAGCGAATATTTGTGCTTATTGCGGCATAACAATAAACGGATTTAATACGCTATATGCGTTTCTTGAGTATTAATTCTACATATTACCAAAATTATGTTTTAACTCCGATATTTATAGAGGAAATACATTCCTTTATTAACAGAGCCTTCGAAGAATAGAACTCCATCAGTATAAGGCTACCAGCCATACATCCAAATCTACAACTCTATTTCTTGAAAAAAATGAAAAAAAAGAGACGTCTATACCTTTTTCTGATATTCCTCCAAAGGCCCCTGCTGCGTTACCAATGGTTGGTTGGTTGGTTGGTTGTTGGATTTTATTGGCGCAAGGGCCAGGTTTGGCCAAAGAGCGCCAGACCAAGAACTATCAGCCACAGATTTTTAAAAAACGTGGAAAATGATTAAGAGCAGACAGGCTTGGTAAAAGTTGAAAAAGAGTATGATGAAAGCTGTGAAGACAAGGTAGTTAATTAGGTTAATATAAAAATTTATTAATTGACTATTATAATTATAATTTTTTTTTTTTTTTTTTAAACAGAACTACACAAAGGATGAGTCACTCTCCTCCCCCCACACTCCCCTGCGATGCTGGCAGAGGGCGGGGACGAACTGTCACTCTCTTCTCCCCCATGTTCCTCTGCAATGTTGTTTGAGGCTGGGGACGAACTGTCACTCTCCTCCCCCCTATGTTCCTCTATAATGTTGGTTGAGGGTGGGGACCTCGCAGAGGCCGAGACAGTTGGATGGACACTGCACACCTTTGCGGATTGAGGGCCGGGTCGTCCGCACGTGCAGGCTTTCTGCTTTAAACTGGAAGAGAGGGTCGGCTGCAAAGAGAAGGCCCAGAATCAGGTAGGCGAAAATCGCGAGCTCGGGGAAAAACACCTGTGTCGCTTGGTCAGCTGTAGATCGCTTGGCAAGCGCTGCGAGAGCTACAGGGCGCGGAACAAAGGGCTGCACGGGTTGTGGCTGAGACTGAACAACTGCGGCAAAAGTACGCTGTCGGTTGTTGGGAATACCCAACTTGGCCTTGGCAGCAGGGTACGAGAGGCCCTCCAGGGTCTTGAGGCGCTGGATCGCCTTCTCGTCGTTCCACTTCGAACAGGACCTGGCATAAGCAGCGTGGGAGTCACCACAGTTTACACAGCAGGGCTCTGAAGTGCATCCAGTCCCTTCGTGGTCGCGGGAACCACAATTGGCGCACCTCGCAACACTGTTACAGGACCGCTGGGAATGTCCATACCTCTGGCACTTAAAACAGCGTAGAGGATTTGGTATATAAGGACGAACTGCACATAACAAGTAACCAGCCTTGATTTCAGTAGGTACCTTCGGGCTGTTAAAAGTCAAAATAACATTTCGTGATTTGATCAGCGCGCCATCGCGCCTGAAAGTCATGCGTCTGGCAGCTATGACACCTGATCAGCAAGTTCACACACAAGTTCATCTTCATCGCAGACCAACAAGTCGGGCTCAGAAATGACTCCCTTGGAGGTGTTGAGATACGGATGTGCCGTCACTTGAACTGGAATATCCTGAAGTCTGGTCAACTGCAGAAGAGATTTGCTCTGAGAGAGAGTGCAAGTTTCCACAAGCAGGTCTCCAGAGCGTAGCTTCTTCACTGACTTCAAAGAGCCAGCAACACCCGCAAGTGCCTTCGAGATGAAAAAAGGAGACTTTGAGGAAAGTTTCAACATCTGGTCAGTAGAAGAAATGACGAGAAAAGTAGCTTGAGGTATCGAATCTGCAAGTGTAATGCGACGTTTCTGAGCTGACGGCTCAACACCTGGATCTAAAGATACGTCGCGGTGATGTCGTTTTTCAACGAAAGTTCTCTTCAGTGTGTTATGTGTGGGAGGTGGTTGAGGCAAATTTGGCGCCTGATCAATCACCATATCCTGTTGCTCTTTAAATTTTGAGGAGGGTTTATGTTTCCCCATGGGAGTAAGAAAGAATTCATCTGCAACGTACTCCGCCCACAATCGAGCCCAACAGGGGAGAACTGGAGGTCCGCAAGCCAAACATATGACGCAAGACACAGTTCTAGAGCTTAGTTGCAAATATAGTCCGTTGGCTGTGATCACACGCACTCGGCGGACACTTCGGCCTCCGGGTACCGTCATGCCAACGCCTTTGGCATGATCCCACAGCCCCCGGGCTCACCCTGCCGTGCAATACGACAAAAAGCCGCTAAAGCCCTGTACACAACTTGGTACAAGACTTCTGACCAGAGGTGGGTTAGTCTCTAGCCTCCCGTTTACAGCGAAGCCGGGGTCGAAGAGGAGTGTTGGTACACAGGAGGCACTTAACCGGTCTCCTGCGACCTCAGCCGCCAGACATCCCATTTCCGCCTCACGGGTCTCCGCACGCGGCAAACATGCAGGTAGGTCTAGCACCCAAACCAGCTAAAAGGAAAAAAAAAAGAAATCCAAAGAAGACAAATCCTGGCAGGGAACCTAAACGGAATCTCAGCAACCTACGAACTGAGCGGTTAATATAAATCAGGTAGTGGTGGAGGGTAACAAAACCACAAGACCGGGGTGTTAGTACATAACGTGGTAGAGATTGGGTAGAGAACACAAACACGGGCAACTAGCCAGTGGAGAAAATAAATAAAAACGAAAAAGCGAGACACAAGACCAGCTCGGGATCGTGGGGCCGCGACTCCCCAACAGCTGGATGAACAGCCGTCCCTGCAAACACCAACAGCACCAAAATAAGAAAAAAAAACAAGCTGTGGCATGACATCAGATGTTGACCAGTCACAAGGTCAGCTCGGGCCGTGGGGGCGCCGCTCCCCAAATAACTGGTAAACCAGTTATCCCCGTGCGGGGCGTTACCAATGGACTATTGTACCTTCGGACGGCTAAAAAGAGCGCGCAGACCTAAAACAATTATTAGACCACGAAAAGCAATGGAAGAGGAGTGGAATAAAATACCAATTTTAAGAAATGCCCTGGTATCTTAGAAATCTAGAAGTAGGTTCATAGTCCAGAGAAAGGGCTATCAGATAGAACATTTAAGAAAGAAATAATTTTATCTTAAACATAAATTACTTCGCTGGAAAATCGTTCTGAAAGTGCGTGAATATCCTCTGAATCTGATGAAAATTATTCGGACACTTGCCTATAAGCACGTTCCCTGGATTAGGAAAGTACAGTAATTATCAGGTGTGCAATTTAATTCTCGGCCCCTAACCGCAAGCGATCAAAGAATGTCAACAAATGCAAATAGCTCTGTGCGATAATGGTTGATTGCAGCTCCATCCAACAGCTTTCCAGGCAACCGTAACCACTCACAACTGTAGTGATAGAAAGGACGAAAGTTGACGGTGAATGCAATGTCGCTCGAGAAGCAACATTTGGGGCACTGCCTGCTGTTCGCGTTTCAGCTGAAAATAAGTGCCGCGGAAGCCCAGCAAATGATCTGTGCTGCTTTAGGTGAGGCTGATGTGTCCTACAGTACGTGTAAGAAGTGGTTCCAGCGGTTTAAGCAGGGAAATTTCGATCTCCGTGATGCAGAACGTCCGGGACAGCCACAGAAAGTTAACAATGAGGAACTGGAACAACTGTTGGACGCGGATCCCTGTCGCACACAGTCAGAGCTCGCCCAGCAACTCGGAGTAACACGGCAAGCCATTGCAAAGCGCCTGCACAGTCTTGGACGGATTCACAAGGAGGGCCGTTGGGTGCCCCACCAACTCACAGCTGCGAACAAGTCTAGGCGCTACGATGTTGCTGTGTCCTTGCTCTCTAGATTCAAGAAGAAAAATATCCTCCACGAGATTTTGACCTGCAATGAGAAATGGATTCTCTACGATCATCCTAAGCGGCGCAAATCGTGGGTTTATCCAGATCAGCCTACCACCAGTACCGCCAAACCAAATATCCATGCCAGGAAGTTGTTGCTGTGCATTGAGTGAGATCAGCGCGGTGTCGTGCACTAAGAGTTGCTCAAACCTGGTGAAACGGTCAATGCTGAGCGTTATTGTCAGCAACTCATTCGTGTGAGTGACGCAATGGAGGTGAAAAGGCCATACATCGGCAAGGGCAGAAAGTCGGCCCTGTTGCTTCAGGATAACGCGCGTCGTCACACCGCGGAAACGACTTTAAACACGATCACCGACATGGGATGGGAGATTTTGTCTCACCCGGCGTGTTCTCCAGACTTCGCCCCATCGGATTATCCCGTCTTTCGCTCCCTGCAGCAAAACCTGAGTGATACGCCCTTCACTACTGTCGAGGAGGTCCACACAAGTATTGATGACTTTATCAACTCGAAACAGACCTCTTTTTCCGCAGTAGCATTCGGAAGCTCTCTGACCGATGGCTCAAATGTATCCAACATGACGGGGATTATTTCCTTGATTAGGTACGTATTCGATTTGATATAATTTGCTGTTAACGTGTTGTGCCTGTGGCCAAGAATTAAGTTGCACACCTAATAATATCAAGTTGACCCTTCCTTTGCTGATAGCACATCCTCCATTGTTCTGGGAAGGCTTTCCACTGGATTTATTAAGTCGCTGCGCGAATTGGCTTCCATTCTGACACAAGAACTTAGTAAGGTTGGTCGCCGATGTCGGGCGGTTCATTCTGGCCCGCAGTCGCCGTTCCAGAGTTCATTTTAAAGACGTTCCATGGGTTCGAGATCGGGATTCTGTGCAGGACAGTTGAGTTCTTGCACACTCATCTCATCATACGATTGATGCACGGACCTTACTTTTTATTCAAGATCGTTGTCTTGTTGTTAAAGGAAAGGGCCTTCATCCAGGGCCGTAGCCATAGATGACTGATGATGTAGGTTGGGCATAGGAATGCAGTGTGAACAGATAGGACGGGCAAAAATAAACACAGGCCGGGCGCTGCCACACCTGGATCTTCGCTAGTTACAGGTCTCTCTTCACCAAAGTGTTCCCATATACGCAGGATAGCTACATTACTGTGACCACCTCCTACTTTTGACGTCAACAGCGCGTAGCCAATGAAAGAAGGTACGTGTCATAAGCTGGCTTGGAGGGTATATAACGTGCGCTATAGGCAATTTGAAAACACATCACTCGTTGCTGTCGTGGATAAAAGGAGCGATTTATCAAATTTGCAAAAAGGGATGATTATCGGCTTTCGGGCAAAAGGGGGCAGTATTTTTGAAACAGCGCAGTTTGTGAACTGTTCGCGTGATGCCGTGGTAAAAGTGTATCGTGACTGGAGAAATGGCACCATTGCGAATAAGCGAAGTGGAAACTGCGGAGCACCACGTGCCATTGGTGTGAGAGGTGAAAGTCGGCTTTGAAGGTGCGTGAGGGCCGATCGACACGATACAGTGGAGCAACTCGCTGGCTGAATGAACTAGGGGGCTACCGGAAGTGTGTCTAAAACGACAGTTCAGCGAACCCTGCTGCGTATGGGGCTGCGGTGCTGACGGATGGTCACTGCACCTATGCTAACGAAGGTGCATGGACAGAAAAGACTTGCATTTGCACGGCAGTATCGGATTTGGACCTCCGCTGATTGGCAAAGGATTGCCTACTCCGATGAATCACGTTCTCTGCTTCATCGAATGGATGGACGTTGGCGTATAAGGCGAGAAACATCGGAGAACTAACACTCTTCAACCATTTCTGGAAGAACACAACCTGGTGGAGGGCAGGTTATGGTCTGGGGAATGTTTTCGTGGCATTCACTGGGTCAACTCATACCTGTGGAAGGCACTATGGACATAATTCGTTATGAATCCATCCTTGCAAACCACGTACACCCATATATGCTGACGGTCTTCCCTGGGAGGGATAGGATCTTACAGAAAGACAATGCGACGTGTCACACAGCTAGAAATGTCCGAGAGTGTTTGGAAGAGCACGATGAAGACTTCAAAGTACTACCTTGGCCCTCTAATTCCCCAGACGTAAACCCAATTGAGCATCTGTGGGACTACCTCGATCGTGTTGGATCCTCCACCACGCAGCCTCCAGCAGCTGTCAGATGCACTGCAGTCAGCAAGGCTTCACATACCTATGAACACCTTCCAGCACCTTATTGAGTCACTCCCAACCCGTCTAGCTGCTGTCCGCGCTGCACACGGCAGTTACTTTGGATATTAGCTGGTGGTCAAAATAATGTGACTCGACCGTGTATTTGGGAGCACAGAATTGTTAAGAATGTCATTATGGGCCGTAGCGTTAAGGTTTCCGATCACTGGAGCTTAGGGAGTCCAGCCTTAAACATGAAGAACAGTCGCACAGCATGCCTCCCTCTGGTGTAGTGGAATATAGACTAAACGTTTCTCTTTTGATTGGAAGTGGATTCATTTGAGTACCACCATTCTGTAATTGAGGAATAATTTTTAACAAGTGGATTCGCTATTGCACTTCGATGCTGTTAGAAGTTAAGTAACGGAAATTTCGTTAAAGGTGCATTTCTAGAATTCAGCATATATGCAAAAATATGCACTAAATGTGAAAATAGGCGGTCGTATCAGAATAATATGACCACCCCCGGAATCTCCCGCCCAGGTACCTCACGGAGTGCACGCGACAAGGTCGACCACACGGAGATATAAGTGGTCGGCTGGAACAGGTGAGCCATAGTGCGTCACGTGAAGACAATGGGAAGAGGTAGTGATTTGACGGATGCTCAAAAACAAACGACCATCGGCTACCACGCCAAGGGTGGAAACATCTCAGAAACAGCAGACTTCGTGATGCTGAAGTAAGGGTGTACAAAGAAGGGATCGCTCGCACACCAAGTACCTCCCGACGTCATAACTGTGCAGTCCCGAAGGCCATGACTTCAGAGGAGAACGTCGCCTCCGTCGACTGGTAAAGGGCAATCGACGCGCAACTGTGCAGCAATTGACCACGCAAATGAACGCTGAGGCACCCAGGTACGTGTCCCAGATAACAGTAGAGCGAAGCCTGTTACGCATGGGTCTCCAGAGTCGGCGCTGCGTCAAGGCGCGCATGTTAACCCAGGTCCATTGGCAACGACGCTTGCAGTTCACATAAGACTACCGTTACTGTACAGTGGAAGAGTGCCTTTCTCCGAGGAGTCGAGGATTTTACTCCACAGAAGTGACGGGTGGTGGCAAATACGGCTTCACAGACAGGAAAACCAACACCAGGATGCGCTTGTCGGTCAAATACAGGTCGGTAGTGGCGGTGTGCATGTCTGGGGGATGTTTTTCTGGTATGATTTGGGACCGCTGTTACCACTGGATGGGTCGCTGAACGCCAATAGCTACCTGTCTATCCTCGCTGCCCACATGCATCCCTTCATGTTTGACGTTTACCCTGGTGGTGATGGTGTCTACCAACAAGACAATGCGCCGCGCCACGTCGCTAAAGGGGTGCGTGACTGGTGCTAGGAACGCGACGGCGATGTCTCCGTTCTCCCTCTGCCTGCGAAATCGCCCGACCTCAATCCCATAGAGCACGTTGGATCGACTGGTTCGACGTGCCGACCCACAACGACGTCATATCCGGGACCTCCATGCTCTGCTGCAGTCGGGATGGGCACGTGTGCCTCAGGCAACCTTCCAGGGTCTCATTGTGTCCATGCCACGCCGTCTCGCCGCTGTCATCCGGGCCAAGTGTGGTTATTTCCATTATCCGGTAGGTGGTCACATTATTCTGATACGACTGTGTATTCTTTTTGCCCCTCAAAGTGCCCAAATATGCAGTTTGCTTGAACATCAGGGTCAAGGCTTTCCTTATCAGCCAAACAACAAGTTATTAAAATCATGCAATGCTTTGATTATGATACGCTTTCCAACATACCAGAAATCATTACTCAAGTTATGAGGATAATGGCTGTATAATAAATCTCGCTACTATGACCTGACCTTTGACCCCATTTCGATGATATTCAACAGAACCGATAAAGTATACTTCCGGAACACCATGATGAAGTTTTATCGCAATCGAAGCATTTTTACGTAAGTTATGACGCATAAGGGCAACGGAATGTATCCCGCTTCTATGTTTTGACCTTTGACCGCACTTCGCCCATTTTCAATAGGGTTCGTCCCCTACGACATACTAAAATTTCATTGAACTCGAACCATATTTACGCAAGTTATGACGCATAAGGGCAATGGAATGGATCCCGTTCCTATGTCGTGACCTTTGAACCCATTTGGCCCATTTTTAATAGGGTTCGTCCCCAGGTGGTCCCCTACCACATACTAAAATTTCATCGAAATCAAACAATTTTTACGCGAGTTATCGTGCGGACGGACGGACAGACAGACGGACAGACGAACAAAGCTGGAGCATAAACGCTTCTTCAACCTACTGTTGGAAAGCGTAAAAAACTAGCATATAACGCGGTTTCGTCTCTTATGCATTTCTGGATGGTACCCAAGAAAATTACATTTATTTAATGCTGCTCAGAGCGAGCAGCATTCCGCTAGACTAAGATCGACGGATTCCGCTATGCATCCATTCAGATGTAAGCCTTGATCGGTCTTTTTATTTTTACTTACGCAATACCTAAGTAAATACGAATAAATGGAATGTTACTGAAAAGCGCATTTGTCGGTTGTTCTCAAGAATTACTTAAGAACCTTTCAGGCGAGTGAGATTATATTTTTTGTCTGCCGGCAAAATATCTGAGTTGAGAAATGATTTTAGAGACTTGTGTCTGGCGTCTTCTCAATCCATTTTCCGTCCTTTTTCGAAATAATCAAAGTCGCATATTCTTCGAGATTGATTGTCATGCAACTGGATTTTACGACCTTATTCTTTGACCTTACCGTCTATTCCATGTAGAATAATAACTGCACTATTTTAATTTAATCAAAACAGACTTGTCCACGACAATTAAAGCTTACGGCATTTTGAAAACGGGGTTCTTAGAAGACTATTTTGATCCATTAGAGACAATAAGCTAAGAGACTAGTGACATGGAAATTTCTTGTCACCACATCAGTGATACATGCTAACAGAACTACATACAAATTGTTATTTTTCCACATAGTCACCGTACACATTAAGACATTAATCCCTGCGATAAACGAGTTTAAACATTCCGTCATGGCAGCTTATCCGTCCAAGAATATTGAAGTACTGTCGCCTCGTCCTCGAATCGTTTACCAGATAAAAAGTTTTTTAACGGACCAAAGAGGTGATAATCTGATGGCACTAGGTCGGGTCTGCATGGCGGATATAACAGAATTTTCCACTTCCGCTTTGTGATCGATGCTTTCTTCTGGTTTCCTGTGTAGCGTCATCATGCAAAAGACTCACTCCAGTCATGAGTTTCGGTTTTGGTTCACTCCAGTTTGCAATAACTCTGGGTTTGTTTCCAGTTTAAGAGTTTTGGTTGTTGCTTTAGTTCTCAATAATGTTAGTTTTGGTTCCACTTCACGAGTTTCTGTTCTTTTAGTTCTCAATAATGTTAGTTTTGGTTCCACTTCACGAGTTTCTGTTCTTTTAGTTCTCAATAATGTTAGTTTTGGTTCCACTTCACGAGTTTCTGTTCTTTTAGTTCTCAATAATGTTAGTTTTGGTTCCACTTCACGAGTTTCTGTTCTTTTAGTTCTCAATAATGTTAGTTTTGGTTCCACTTCACGAGTTTCTGTTCTTTTAGTTCTCAATAATGTTAGTTTTGGTTCCACTTCACGAGTTTCTGTTCTTTTAGTTCTCAATAATGTTAGTTTTGGTTCCACTTCACGAGTTTCTGTTCTTTTAGTTCGCAATAATGTTAGTTTTGGTTCCACTTCACGAGTTTCTGTTCTTTTAGTTCTCAATAATGTTAGTTTTGGTTCCACTTCACGAGTTTCTGTTCTTTTAGTTCTCAATAATGTTAGTTTTGGTTCCACTTCACGAGTTTCTGTTCTTTTAGTTCTCAATAATGTTAGTTTTGGTTCCACTTCACGAGTTTCTGTTCTTTTAGTTCTCAATAATGTTAGTTTTGGTTCCACTTCACGAGTTTCTGTTCTTTTAGTTCTCAATAATGTTAGTTTTGGTTCCACTTCACGAGTTTCTGTTCTTTTAGTTCTCAATAATGTTAGTTTTGGTTCCACTTCACGAGTTTCTGTTCTTTTAGTTCGCAATAATGTTAGTTTTGGTTCCACTTCACGAGTTTCTGTTCTTTTAGTTCTCAATAATGTTAGTTTTGGTTCCACTTCACGAGTTTCTGTTCTTTTAGTTCTCAATAATGTTAGTTTTGGTTCCACTTCACGAGTTTCTGTTCTTTTAGTTCTCAATAATGTTAGTTTTGGTTCCACTTCACGAGTTTCTGTTCTTTTAGTTCTCAATAATGTTAGTTTTGGTTCCACTTCACGAGTTTCTGTTCTTTTAGTTCTCAATAATGTTAGTTTTGGTTCCACTTCACGAGTTTCTGTTCTTTTAGTTCTCAATAATGTTAGTTTTGGTTCCACTTCACGAGTTTCTGTTCTTTTAGTTCTCAATAATGTTAGTTTTGGTTCCACTTCACGAGTTTCTGTTCTTTTAGTTCGCAATAATGTTAGTTTTGGTTTCAGAGTACTAGTTTTGGTTGTGGTTTTACGATGCTTAACTCGCCAAATTTACAATGTTTCTTAATAGTGTTTTCGATTTTATTTGGTATAAACAAGTTGAGAGATTGTGTGATGCCAAAGTAGATAATACTGGCTTATGCCTTGGTGATATCCGTCTGTGCAGATTGTTGTATGCTGATGATACTGTCCTGTAGGCAGAGAGCAAAAGTGAGTTGCAGAGTATGTTGTCCCTGATGTACGTTGTATGAAATTCAAACTGAGTATAAATAAGGGAAAAACCAAAGTCATGGTTTTTGAGAGAGAAACTGGTAGTACTGAATGTAATATAAGTCTAAATGGCACAGTGATTGACCAGGTGAATGAGTTTGTGTATTTAGGAAGCATGTTTGATAGAGAGAACAAATTGGATGGTGAAATTAGTTGGATAGTAAATTCTTCATTGAAAGTCATGGCTGCTTTGGGAGGTTTTTACAGGAATGATGGGTTCTCAAGAGAGTTCCACATGGCTGTGTATGAAAGTGCAATTGTTCCTACTCTGATGTATGGCAGTGAAACCTGGGTACTGCAGAAGAAACGTAGGAGTCGTTTGTATGCTGGAGAAATGCGTTACTTACGGGGGGTTTGTGGCAAGACACGTTATGATTGTGTGAGGAATGAAGATGTGTTGCAGTTGTATAATGTGAAGCAAGATCTTGTTAGCAAGGTGGAGACTAATATGCTTCGGTGGTTTGGCCATGTTGAAAGAATGAGTGATGAAACGCTTACTAAGAAAATCTTTTTAGCCGAAGTGGCAGGAAGGAAAGGCAAAGGAAGGCCAAAGAAATCATGGCAGGATCAGAATCAAGAGTGTCTACATGAGAAAAAGGTTATGAGTATGAAGTATAAAAGATCTTGTGTACGGCGTGTGTTGGATGTCAGTGAAGCCCGAGTTGTATGTCAAGATCGCTGTAAATGGAGAAGTTTGATATGGCAAGAGTAAATAAAAATTATCAGGTATTTTGTATTTCTTTGTGCAAACGAGTGTCGTTGTTTTTTATGCTCGTGCATATTGCTTCGTGTACGCTATATTTTCGAGTTCCCAGCCTATAATTTTGTGTGTACGGTGTCTGTGAAGGTATCGTCTTTGTTTCTATTCACCTGCCGAGCTGGTAAGTGACTTGTTTGTTTTGTATTCTCCATATTACTGTCTTGGCCGAGTTGGCCAGGGTAAGATTTCTTATCGCCATTGCAAATGGTGGCTTCCGGGGATGGCGTAGTTGAGGAGATCGTTTCCGGAATTGCTGATCCAGCAAGCCCTCTTTCTATGGGCTCAGATGTCACTGACGTGAATCATCCGTCTAGCCCATCTTCACAATAGCGTTCTACTGCTGCCCTGTCGGCTGCTGTTGCTTCTTCTTCAGCTATCCCTAGTGGTTACGGATCGTCTTCCCCGAAGCCTAGAGAGAATGTAGCGACCTCTCCAAGTCCGTTGATGATCCACCTTCGCTGCAACGACCTGCTGCCCTATCCTATGCGGCGGTTGCTTCTACCAAGTCCGGATCTTCTCGCTCGCCCTCTTCTTCCAATCTACGTCAGTTCGAGATGACGCATGATGACGACATCATCTCTGTTGACTTTTCACCGAACTCGTCATATGGGCAGCATTTCATGAAGACTGCTGCACGTGGAGTCTACCAAACACGAAACTTACAGTCTATAGCGCTGCTTTACGCAAAATGTTGTCGCCATAGGCAAGCACTCACATTGTACGGCGGACCGGACAGGTGAGAGTCTATTTTTCCACCGCAGACCAAGCTCTCCGCGCACTGCCAGAGGGACTATTCATTGGAGATCGACATCTTTCGGCGCAACCTCTGACACAGCTTCCAGTTTCAGTCAGCTTTTTCCCGGTACAACCGGAGGTCTTCGATACTGTCCTGCTTTCAGTTATACAGCGATGTGGTCGTCCTGTTAGCTCCATGACTACTTACTCCTCTTTTCCAGACGAACCCAAGGACCGCTACCCACGCGGCGTAAGGCACCAAGTATGGGTAGTTTTTCCTACCGACGATGATAAGCAAAGGGTTCCACTGCGCCTCCGAGTACGATGTCGACCACACTCACGTCTTATTTATATCGTGGTGGGTACTACCTGTCCAGTGTGCCGTAGTAGAGGACACCCACGGGAGCTTTGCCCCCGAGTTGCTTCCACCGCCCTCAACTCGACAGAGCAGCCCCAGCCATCATGATCAAGGCCTTCGGCGTCGTCCACTTCGACCCTTGGCCAGCGACAGCTGATTTATGATGAAAGTATTTCTAAATCCGTTGGTCAACGCGAGCCTTTGCCACAGCGTCCGACCATTAGCTCTGCTTCCAATCAGCTACCACCTCCATCCACTTGCCTCCCTTCGAATGAAGCTAATCAGCCACTTCCTTTGCATACTGCCTTAGCTCAGTCACCTCCTTCTGCAGCTGACAGTGTGGCTGTCACTGAATCTCCTTCTTCTGAAGTCGTCAGTGAGGACGTTGCTGAACCTCCTTCTTCTGAAGTTGTCAGTGAGGCTACTGCTTCTGGGCTCTTTAAAGTACCAGATCCTCTTTGTTCAGCCTCTACGCATTTTAGGGGTCGTCCTAAGCGTCGCCGGCAACCTCGTTACCGAGGAAAGGAAACTTGAACATCACCCTCTGACTCCAGTAATCGTGACCGTTCTAGCAGTGACTCTAGTTCAGAAGGCTCTATTGCTTCTGACATTGATGTGAGCGGTGCAGAACCGATCTCTAAAGCTGCTTTTGTTCAATTCCTGAATGCTTCCTCCGTGTCACAATCTCCAGTTACTGGTGAATAGTTGCACACGTTCCTCACTAGTATCCATTCTTATCAAATGTCTCGCAACTTTTGGCTCCCTTACCAAGATCATCTTGATAAGGCATTGGAACAACTGACGCCAATACGCACACTACTGAGGACACCTGCAACATCGATGGGAAGTCCTGCATGGGACCAGAAATTCTACAATCGCGTCGTAAAGTTGTTTCTTGATGGCGAGAGACTCCAGCATCCAAGTACTGATAGTAATTTTCAAAGTAGTGTCTCTGAACTGTCGGGGCTTTAGTAGCCCACAAGCGAATTCGCTAGCCCATGAAGATCTTACCCCTCTGGACGCTGACATCTTACTCCTACAGGAGACCTACTGCACTTCAACTACTCCCTTCCACCGTTGGCGTAGGTGGGATTGTCAATTCCACCACGCCTTTAAGCTCTCTCAATACGGTGGCGTTGCGATTGGAATACGGTCTCGGTTTCGCCAGACTATTTCCTCTGCCCACGTCCACAATCTTTGTCAGGACTATCTTCAACGCCTCACCTTCACTATTGATGGCCAAATATTCTTAGTCTTCAACATTTATGTACCATGCTCTTCCGAACCACTCACCTCTTTATTCATGGCGCTACGTCAGTCAGCGTCTCCGTCTGACAATGTTCTGATTGGAGATTTCAATTGCACGCTGCATCCTGCACTTGATCGCACGCCCTTTCCCAACGAGTATCGCCACCGGCTAGTGAATCTGCTCAAAACCCTTGTGACGGATTTTGATTTAAATGATGTTTATCGTCACCTTCATCCGACGACAATACCACATACGTGGAGAACATCGCTGTATCCACTCTCTCATCTGCGTGATTGGATCACATATATGTCACTTCTACACTCCTGCCAGTCGTGACAACTTGTCTGCATTTACCAACCGCTTCTTTAGACCATTGTTCGGTCAAGGTCACCTTTTGGTGTTTCGACGTATCAGCGTCGAAACACCAAAAGGTGACCTTGACCGCACAATGGACGTTCGACTCGTCTCTTCTGGACGTTCGACTCGTATCTTCTGGACGTTCGACTCGTCTCTTCTCACCGATCCAGACCTGTGCTCTGAAGTTCGGGAGCTCCTTCTGCATTTCCTTCCTGGACTCTCCACCGCGACTTGTGCGTTAACATATTGGATGGCAGTTAAGTCGCACCTTTTAAATCTCCTGAAACACTTCTCCTTCCGCATTAACACTCAGCGGAAAATGGAGGAACAGAACATATGACACATCTTCACTCATCTAGGAGTAAACCATCCGCTCAACCCTACTTACTTGGCTGATCTACGGGCGCTCCTAGAATCGCGTGCCCATCAAGCAATTCTTCGCCTTCGACTGCAGGACCTATCTCCGTAGGATTGTGCCTATGATTTCCTCTCTTAGCTCGAAACCCACCGACGTAATTCGCACCAACTCCGTCTTCTCCGCCAGCCGGATGGTCAAGTTGTCTCAGATCCTGACATCCTTTGTTCACACGTTCGTAGCTACGTCACCCCAAATTCGGTGAAATTCCTCCTCCTTCTTCCTCTGCTACCACCTCTTTACTTTCTACTCTCCCTCAAGTCCCCTCCCACCTTTCAGACTCTCTTCTTCAACCTATCACCTCTTCAAAAGTTCGGTCCACCTTTCGTTCTTTGAATTCCCGAGCCGTCCCGGGACCTGACGGCCTTTCGTTTTCCTTTTATCTTGCATTCTTCCCTATTCTTCTTCCATTTCTACGTGCTGCGTTTACTGCTGCTATTCAGACCTCTTCTCTTCCGAGGAGTTTCACCATTGCCCATGTTGTACTGCTTCCCAAGAAAGACGATCTCCTTGACTTAAGGAATTGGCGACCCATCTCACTACTAAACCTGGATTATAAACTCTATACCACACTTCTTTCCCGCAGACTTAACTCAATCCTTCCCTTTCTCCCGACCAGACCTACACGGTCCCTGGTCGATTCATCTCTTCCAACCTCCACCTCCTTCGCAATCTCGTTCATCTTGCTAATACTAACAAAGAATGGCTCGCGCTACTTAATTTAGACCAGGGTGGTGCATCCGATAACATTTTCCACACCTACCTTTCTCTCACTCTTACCGCTTTTGGATCCCCCCCCCCCCGCCTTATGTCTCGACCATTCTGGCCCTCTATCGGGACACGGTGTTGCAGGTCAAGAATATCGCCTTTCCTACTGCTCCCATCCGGTTACAGCGTGGCATCCGTCAAGGGTGCCCACTGTCCGGACAATTGTTTGCCCTGGCGTTTGAGTTATTTCTCAGATCAACTCATTATGCTATGCTTGCTGTACTTCCTCCCCTTACTTCTGGCATTCGACATTTTAGCGTCACCTATTCGACGTACGCAGATGATGCTACTTTCTGCGTCAGGAACAATAAGAAATTCGACATCCTTGCTCACTCCTACCAGATCAACTCGGCATGCTCCGGAGCAGCACTTAACACCGCAAAAAACCCGGGACTGTGGTGTGGCAAATGGACCGCCCGGTCGGACTCACCGTGGGGTGCTACCTGGGCCGCCAACTTGCAAAAATTCCTTGGCGTTCATCTTGGCCTACCGTCAGCTGCACTAAACGCCACTTGGTCTGCACTTTTGCCACGTCTTACTCGCTTCGCGTATTTTTAACGGAATGCGCAGTTCTGCACATCATACTTCACACGAGCCGAAATTGCCCGGACCTACATTCTTTCACTCTATCTTCATGTTTGGACTGTCATCAAGCTCCCAACCTACTGCCTCCAGGAGATCACCCGGTTGATGGTCAAGTTGATCTGGTCGCACCATCATTGGATCCGAGTCTCTACACTCCATCGTTCCGTGTCTGCAGGAGGAATCTCGTTAATTGATGTCGAGCTATATTACCGAGCACATCGTGTGGTCTCCATCCTACGGATCCTCAGCGCATCACCCGCTCCAGTTCATCTTACCTTAGACGTCATGATTTCTCCTCGTAATCCACGTTTCTCCTTCATTACATTCCTCATGATGGATCACGTCCCCTTCCTACGCTCCCGCCTTCCCTCAATCTGTAACGAGGCGCTCTCTTTTCTTCGCTCTCTGCCCATTCTCCGTGCCCACCCTCCCCTGAGTCCACTTCCGAACTCCTTGCCCAACCGTTGTTCTACTGTTCATCCATCCATCCTCACGATGCTCCCTATTTCTCTGAACTGTCATGGCTCCCCACAGGAGTTGTGACAGTTCGGGACCTCCTTTCCATAGACCTCTCCTGGAAGCCTTTCCTTGAGCTCTCCCCCTTCTTCCTAGCACTCCCGCTTCCCTCTCTCTCTCTAGGCTACACTCCGCTCTGCTATCATCTAGCTTTATTCTGCTCTTGCAACTTCAACTGGACTTTGCTTTGTCCCTTCTACCTCCCTCCCCCTTTCTTTTCTCCTCTCGGTCTGTGGTTCCGCTCTCCCTCTCTCCAGCTTCACTGTCTCTTCTCTTTATCATTTTCTACGTGATCTATCTCATTCCACGTCACTACCAATTCCAGACGTCCAATCTGCAGCTCTGCCATGTGTTTGGTCGGCAGCGGAATCACCTCTATCTACACCTACAGAACGCAACATTCAATGGCAATTCCTACATCGCCGTTTGCCGGTGCCTACAACCCTTTTTCGGATGACGCTCGTCACATCACCTGTCTGTGGAACCTGTCCTGAGGCTGCTGATGTCCCGCACATCTACCTCCACTGCCCGGTATTATTACCTCTCCTCCATCTTGCCTTCGCAGTGGTCCAGGGTTTAGGTGTGCTTGATCTGCCGTCCCAGGCGTATAGCACCTTACACAGATCTTTCATCTGTACCGCTACCTGCAGTCGGTACATATGTCTACATTCTCGTCAAATATGTGATCTATTCATATCACCAGCAGATTCGTACCGCCACAACTGTTTCATCCATCTGCCAAGCTGGGGATGCCCTTTGCCGGATATTTCGTGCCAGACTCCTCTCACGGCTCCGTCTTGCCTATTCAACTGCTCTACCGCTCATCGTATTCTTCAATTTCTGCGTATCTGGTCACATCATCTGCCTTGGTTTACCGCTCCTCCCGATGACATTCGCCTCCTCCTGTGATTCCTACTGTCTGGCTAGATTGTTCTAGTGCGCACCCCTGCCTCGGCTTCTTCCCTCCTGTCTTCTCAAGACTCTCAACAGTTGTTTGCCTATCCTGCCTCTGCCTGTGTGGTGCGCTCCAGCTCTTAGCCTAGCATGTCGTCCCGCCGTCCTATGGACCACTGTTAATCTTCCCTACTCCGCAATATTATGTTGATTTGTATTGTACTCATAGTTATTTAGTTGCATCTGTATTTTTCTTGCCGCACTGTATCTTTCGTCACATACGCTTCAAATACAGCGTTGTACTTGATGATTTTATTTCACTTTCACACTTCAATGTTTATAAGCACATGACATTGCTCATTATGCCACTTTTTGAAATACCTGTGCACCAGGGACGGCGCCACCGGGATGAGGGAGGGGGGGCGCAAGCCCTCCCAAAATTTGGGTGAGCCCCCCCCAGAATTTTTTGGATAAATGAAGAAAATATTGTACACTTTACTATCGGAGCTGCATGTTTTTCTGTGGTAATGGGAGAAGGGCAGCATTATGCAATTATTTCTCCAACCACGATACTTGACTCAGACGGGCAACCTTACGTGCATGCTGGGCTTCCGCTTTGGCGCACAGATGTCGAAGACCAGCCGGAAGTTGAAAGAACATGGTCAATCCGATGCCGCGGCTCATGCCAGTGGGTTGAAAAGTTAAATAAGCATCACTCTGCCAATCCCGTCACCGCCCTGGCGCCCTCGCAGTCTATCACAATTAGTGGGCGCTATCACGATCGTCGAAAACAGCAGACAAATGATCGGCGTCAGTCACCACCAGACAGTGGGCGAAATTTCTCTTGGCTAGTTAGTAGTTACACTCGTTTTCTTTCTCGGTTCCGGTGAAAAGACTATTTTTTCCTGCTTGATGTATGTTTTTGCACGTGATGTGTAGGATACATGAAAGTGAGGTATTTCTTCCCAAACCAAACTTCGAAATAACATCTTCGCAAAAAGATCAATCCATGATTTTTTTGGAACAAGTGTTAATCAGAAGAAGAAAAGTAAATTAAGCGATTGTGTCAACAAAGCGGATAATGATTATCAGACGGCTTCAACTTCATCAACAGCGTGTGGTGAATCATTAGGTATCAACGAGGATTCTTTAAGTGCTTGTAGTGATTCAATGGGAATTTTTTTATGAACGCAATGCTTGTAACGTACCAGGAGATGTGACGTACCTGCCAGAAGGACGCACACGACATAAAGGCAGATAGGAATCAGAATAAAACGTCCGCGTAGCTCAATTGGTAGAGTGACTTATTCCGGAATGAGGGGATCCGGGTTCGAATCCTGGCGTGGACAGAAATGACGGAGAAATTTACTTCGTTATAATGGCGCCCGAACTATCCGGATGACCCGACCGTTCAAAATCTCGCAATGGTGTGATGTTATTTCCACACCGCGAGATAGAAAAAATGAGAGTATCCCTTCTCCAGCGCTTCGAAAAATAAATGTGTGTGACGTTGCATTCCACACAGCAGATTGACTGGGAGTTCTCAAGTGCACGTTCTACAGTGGATGGCTGCCTGCAACGATTCATGGTCACGGCTTACCCGTGGGCCATGCCCCCGGCCCTCTTTCGGGGGGGGGATGTGACGTACCTGCCGGCAGGAAGCACACGACATAAAGGCAGATAGGAATCAGAACAAACGTCCGCGTAGCTCAATTGGTAGAGCGACTTATTCCGGAATGAGAGGATCCGGGTTCGAATCCCGGCGTAGACCAAAAATAACGGAGAAATTTACTTCGTTATATGCTCGTGAAAATAAAACACTGGAAGGAACCTCATGGTCGCAAGACAAAAAATGTTGAACTCTGAGAGCTTGATATAGCAACTTCACTTTCGGATCAACCCAAACAGCCTATATTAAAACAGTTCCCTCAAACAAATATGATAAAGAACAGAGAAGCTTTCAAACATATTGGTATAACATACAAATTTTGAAGATGACAAACCGATTTTTGGCGTAAATGTGACAAGGATGGTAAGTCAGATAATATTTGAAAACTTGAAAATGTTTCATCGTCCTGGAGCGGGACTCGAACCCGCGTCTCCCAGAAAACGCGTAGGTATGTTGAAACTTGAAACTTGGTCGTTCTGGGTGGTGTAGTGGTTAGCATAACTAGGCGTTTTCTGAGAGACGCGAGTTCGAGTCCCGCTCCAAGACGATGGAAAATTTTCAAGTTTTCAAATATTATCTGACTTACCATCCTTGTCACATTTACGCCAAAAATCGGATTGTCATCTTCAAAATTTGTATTATATGGCGTAATCCCGTATTTCTTTCATGGTATAACATGTTTCCATGGCTTGAATATAGTATAAAGAGAGATTTCGACTTTTGTTATCCGTGTAGAATGTTTTCACCAGACGAAGAAAAACATGAGGTTACCTTCACTCAGCAAGGTTACAACAATTCGAAAAAAGCACTTGGAAAGGATTCGGGTTTTAAAAAACACCAGAACAGCTGGACCCACAAAACTTGTTGATGTCTTGGAACTCTTATAAGAAAATGAAATCAAGAAGCGCAGAGTCATCAGTCGCCACACTTCAAAGTGCTGCATTTGCTGCGGAAGTCAAGGAAAATAGAGTATATCTAAAAAATAGCGGATGCATTAAGATATACAGCTGTTCAAGGGATAACACAACGTGGGGATGTTGAAATTTCGAATAGCACCAATAAAAATTTTTTTTTGTAGAACTTCTAGAACTCATGGCGAAAAATGACCCCAATCCTGAAACGAAAGTTGAATATTGACCCCAGAAATGCCAAGTACACTCACCACCCAATTCAAAATGAAATACTTAGTGTATTTGTAGAAATCACGTAAGAAACCATAAAAAAAAAAGTCGATACTGCCAAGTATTTTGCTCTTATAGTCGACGAGTCGAAGGACATAAATAAATTTGAACAAATTTCTGCTGTGGTTAGTTATTACACTGGCGGAAAGTAAAAAAGAACACCAAAAAAGGAGACGTCTGATACCAACGAAATTTATACAGCATAATAACGGAATACAGAGGATAACGTCATCAAAACATTATGGCAAAATACAGCTGTATTTGCTGGTAAACTGAAAAATAACATTTCCATGTAACATGGTTAGTACGAGGTTGAACCGCCATGAACTACGTCACAGTGTGCAATTCTGGCATGGAGTCTGTCGTACAGATGTTGGATGTAAGTTTGGGGTATTGAGTTCCAAGCATCCTCAACCTAGACGCGTAAATCGGGGATGGTTGTGGCTAGCCGTTGAGACCGGATAAGTCGTTGTCCCATAAAATCCCACACGTGCTTAATGGGGGACAAATCCGGTGAACCATGGAAGTTGTCTCACACCCTGAAGTGCATGTTGCGTTGCACGTGCCGTGTGTGGGCGTGCGTTTGCTGGAAAACACCACGATGGACCGACCTTACAAATGTCACAACAATGGGCTGAATGATGTTGTTGATGTAGGAGGTGCTGTTTAACGTACTCGGTACAAACACTAGTTGTGTACGGGAGCGATAGCTGATCGCTCCCCACACCAGGAAACCAGGTGTAGGCCCTGTGTGTCGCTGGCGGATGCAAGAAGGGTGGAGACGCTCCCCTGTGCGTCTGCGAACACGCATACGGCCATCAAAGGCTCCCAAGCAGAATCTGCTTTCATCGCTGAACACGACAGATCACCATTGCGTTCTCCAGTGCAGACGTTGGCGACACCACTGCAGCCGTTCCTGACGGTGGGCTGGAGTCAGAGGTACACGTGCACCTAGTCCTGCATCCAGTAGACTGTTGCGGATTGTTCACACAGTCACCTCAGGTACAACGGCAGCTCGGATTTGCGTCGCAGTGGATGTTCTGCTTGACAACGCCGCTCTTCTTGTCCGTCGATCGGTCCGCTCATCAGTCCGTCTGTGACTCCCGGTTCCACGTCTTCTCGCGTGGGAATGTTCCTCGGACCATCTACGCCACCATCGTACCACCACCGATACTTCCCGTCCAATTCGCTCCGCAATACGACGATACGACCACCCGGCCTCGCGAAGTCCGACTAGACGACCTCGCTCAAAGTTCGATAACTGCTGAAATCGTACACGTCTTCCATGTCCAGGCATTGCAGCTTCTTCAGGGTCTTCGCACGTGTCCGTACGCCAACGACTGATTACATTCACTTCGCCGTACTCCTTAAATACCACCGACGATAATTTGCATATTATGCCGTGCTGTGGCGTAAGCGCTCACCGGTTGGTCCCGAAATTAACATCACACCTACGTAAACTTGACCCCATTAACATATGTAAATTTCATGATCGTCCGCCAATTCCTTCTTGGTGTTCTTTTTTCACTTTCCGCCAGTGTATTTGCGTGGCACACTTTATGACATATTTTCGGGCTTTCATAATGCTGACGAACTTGATGCAAGATCTCTATTTAAATACATAAAAGAACTTTTGGGAAGATGGGGCATCAATCGACATTACTACATTGCGCAGACATACGATGGTGCAAATGTCATGAGTGGGCGATTGAATGGAGTTCAAGCTTTCTTCCGAGAAGAAGTACCGCAAGCGGTGTATGTTCACTGTTTGAATCATAGACTGAATTTGGTTATTGTAGATTCATGCAAAAAATATTAGAGCAGCTAGAGGTTTTTTCTTTGCAATATTAGAAAAGTTTTGTGTTTTCATCTCTGGTTCGGCAACACATGCTAAATTTGTTTCGGTGCAGCGTGAAATGGGTTTGACTGTTGTGGAATTGCAACGCCTTAGTGATACCAGATGGACATGCCGTTTCTAAGCTTGTTCAGCAGTTAAAAAAACATTTCCAGCAATTATCGTTTTGTTTTCATCGCTGTCGGAAGACTGTACTGATCGGGCAGCTGAAGCTCGCGGTCTTTTGGGGCAACTGAGTAGAGATTTTGTTATCCAACTTTGTGTTCTCTCGTGCATTTTGAATAAACTGGCATTAGTTTTGAATTATCTGCAAAACAAAGCCCGTGAAATAAACAAAGCCTTTGAGACAATTGAAACAACAGTGCATCTTTTTTCTACCATGCGTGATTCGGAGGTAGAGTTTGTTACAATTTTTGATGATGCAACGGATAACGCAGACGCAAACGGTTTGGAACAGTTCAGTGAACAGAAATCAAGGAAAAGAAAATTCCCACCACACCTGGCGAAGTATGTTACTGAAGTTTCGACTCAAGATATCCTGTTAACTAAAGAAGATTTTCGATTGCACTTTTATATCACTGTTTCGGACACAATCAATGAAGAACTCAAACGACGTTTTGCAACCCATACTACACTCACTCGTGGCTTCAGTTCTTTGGACCCCAGAAATGAGAAATTATTTATAGACGATCTAAGGCCTCTTGTCGAGCACTATAAATGCGACATAGTGGAATCGGAGGTCACCTTGTTACATAGAGTGATAAAGCGGTATGAAAAAGAAGGAAAATGCGTTGTGGGAACTCTCAGTAAGTTAGCTGAATTAATATAGACATTTAACGTGGACCAGAAACATCAAACAAAGATCTTCGCTCTTTCCACGTTTATAAGTGAGTCACGGAAAGATTCTCATTGGCCGCCACCGGGAGTCGAACCCAGGGTCTTCCAGTTCAAGAAGCAACCTACCAAATTGGCTAAGCAGTTTGCGTGTGTGAGTCCGGAGGAATTCGAGGCCGCTGTGGTGTAGCGGAAGCATATCCGGCGCGTAACTGGAAGACCCTGGGTTCGACTCCCGTGGAGGGCAATGAGAATTTTTCCGTGACTCACTTATAAACGTGGAAAGAGCGCAGATCTTTGTTTGATGTTCCTGGTCTACGTTAAATGTCTGTATTAATTATTCATTCGCCTTCTAATTATTTCTTCAGTTGCTGCTTACCATCTTTGGTGAATCCCCAGCATTGTGCGGGACTCCAAGAAGCAACCTGCCAAATTGGCTTGGCAGTTAGCCTGTGTGAATCTGGAAGAATTCGAGGCCGCTGTGGTGTAGCGGAAGCATATCCGGCGCGAAACTGGAAGACCCTGGGTTCGACTCCCGGTGGCGGCCAATGAGAGTTTTTCCGTGACTCACTTATAAACGTGGAAAGAGCGAAGATCTTTGTTTGAAGTTTTGGGGGAATACTAATTAGCTTTTCGTGAGCTGTATAAACTTGCAGTTATTACACTAAACATACCAGTGACCAGTGCATCCTGCGAAAGAACATTGAAAAACGAATTAATTTAAGCGAAGTCGTTGATCGATGTGACGCAACCCATAAAAATCGACGTGCACTGAAAGAAAATTCTTATATTCATTTCACCTTTGCAGGAAATAATATTAGTTGATTTTGGTTATCAGATTTCAGTTACATTTTGTCGCGCGATGTGGATACCCGGCTATAGACTTTACAAATGGGATTCCCTCCCTTTATTATCCTTTATTATTGCTGTTAGACATGCCAAATGCACTGAGACATTTCAAAAATAAATTATGAATGAAATCGGACGGATGCTCAGTTGTTGAAGGTAAATATTTTATATTACACATCATTTCAGAAATCCTCTCTTAATATTAATAGAGAACGGAAAGGCTAACTATATGCATTCCAATAAAAACCGTAGTACTATTACAGGACATATTTTATTCTCAGGGGTAATTAAAAAGTAATTTTCTTGTAATTTACTAATGCTTTAAGTTCTAGTCTGTATTGTCAGAGAAATGTATTTACTTAAAAACTAAGTAATGCTAGTACACACACGCGCGCATATGAATGTAAATAATTAGAAGAATATCTAATTTTGAAGCAAGTTGAGTGTAGTAGATGCATTTAGTAGTTTATTGTAGCAGATGATTTTATTAAAGTAGATGCATTTTGTAGTTTCCTTTTATTTTGTAGCAGATGCATTTTCAGGGAACAGTAAATGCATTTGCCCAAACCAGAGCTCATTCCTCGCCCAGCAAGAAAGAGGTTTCTGAATCTCGCTAGGCGAAGAATGAGCTCTGGTTTGAGCAAATGCATTTACTGTTCCTTGAGCTGGTTACTTCTACTTTCTCTTCTCTACACTTGAGAAAAATAGACTCAGCTTTTATTAGTACTTTTGATCCTCGACTCAAAATTGTGGATTTATTCTTCATTTCCTCATATGCGTGGAATAGACTGGCCTTTAGGGGCCGGTATAGTTCATAGTTCATTTGATTCCTTCGGTTATAACATACAAATCGTTTGGCATTTATTTCATATCTATTTTTTTTTTTTGCAATTATTTCACATTTAGTTTTATTATTGAGAATGTCAATAATTAAAGGGGTTCGCAGCTTCTTGTGTATTTATTTATTTTCTCTCTCCCTCTAGGGAATGAGAAAAACAAATTCTCGACTTTCATTTTCTAGGGAATATATGTATAGAGTTTTAGCTCAAGTTTGATATAAGTAATATATATATATATATTCCCTAGAAAAAAATATATATTTCTCATTCCCTAGGGAGAGATGAGAATATATATATACATATATACAAGGGGCTCTGACGACCGCCCATAGCGGTATAACTATACCATCGGGATTAGAGGAAATTCTATCCCACACTCACCAACCCGCTTGGCCAGCGTGGTGAGTTATGGCCAAACCCCTCCAAAATGATTCCACAACTTAAATCTTGGCCCTCAGTCCCCGGCAGCTGGAATGTACCTGGTCAAGGCAGCGGCCAGTGCGACATGAAGGCAGAGGGTGCTAAGAATCCCCGGAGAACCGGACTAGGCTGCCATCTGATGCTGACCTTGGCTACTTACAATGGACGTTCCCTATCTTCTGATTCAAGGCTTCTTGAATTGGAAGAGGAACTACAAAGGATCAAGTGGGACATCGTGGGGCTAAGTGAGGTAAGGAGAAAAGGAGAAGATCTCATCGAACTGAAAAGTGGACATCTCTTCTACTATCGTGGGACAGATACTGGCAGAACTAGTGGTGTTGGATTTATAATAAACAAGAAACTGAAGGATAAAGTTGTAGAAGTTGAAAGTTCCTCTGACAGAGCTGCACGTCTTGTTATCCAACTCTCGAAAAGATACCAGGCTCAGATTATTCAAACTTATGCACCCACCACAAGTCATCCTGAAGAAGAAATTGAAGAATTTTATGAGGAAATTTGTCATCTAAATAATAAAGGTAAGCAGCACTTGAAAATAATTATGGGAGATTTCAATGCAAAAAATAGGGCAACGGCAACAGAATGAAACTTCAGTAGGTAAATTCGGTCACGGCAACAGAAACCAGCGTGGAAATACTCTCGTTGAGTTTGCAGAGGCAGAAGGGTTTTTCATCTTGAACTCCTTCTTCAAGAAAAAGCCACACAGGAAATGGACATGGAGACATCCAAATGGGACGACAAATGAAATTGATTTTATTATGTGTAACAAAAAATTCGTCATAGAAGACTGCAGTGTGCTAAACAAGTTCAACACAGGTAGTGACCATAGATTGGTGAGATGTAAGATGCACCTCAACACTAAACTTGAACGTGGCAAGCTCATAAGACAAACAAAATCTATTGACATAACCAACCTTAAAAAACACCATAATACCTTCAAGTTAGAACTGAAGAACAGGTTCTCTGCTTTAGAAGGCCTAACATCGGAAGAAGTGGACATCTCTGAAGTTAACAGAAAAGTAACCAAAGCTCTTATGGAAACAGCAACAAAATTAGCTGGGTCTAAGAACAAATTGCATGTGAACAAATTATCAGGAAAAACCAAAATGTTGATGCAAAAAAGAAGAGAGATGAGGACAACTAAAGATGTGACTTCCAAAGTGGAATATATAGAGCTATGCAAGACAGTAAGAAAAAGTATCACTGAAGACGTAAGGAAATTCAACTGTGAACTAGTGAGGAAAGCAATTGAAAACAACCAAAGCCTAAAAAGATAGCAAAGGGACATCTCAGTAAGGGAAGAAAACAGATTATGGCACTGAGAAAAGAAGATGGTTCTGTAACAAGAAATAGAGGCGAAATTTTGACAAGAGTGAAAGATTTCTACTCCAAATTATATGAAAGGGATGATATATGCACTCCAGACATCATGAAAGATACCAGTACCAGAGTTCCTCCAGTCCTTCCAGCAGAAGTTGCACATGCAATCAAGAACATGAAGCGAGGAAAAGCTCCAGGAGAAGATGGAATTACTGTAGACATCATACAAGAAGCAAGTGGAGAAATCGAAACAGTACTCGCCCAAATTTTCACTCGATGCCTTAATGAAGGAAAGATTCCTGAGGATTGGAACACCGCTACAATGATCCTGCTACATAAGAAAGGTGACATTGAGGATCTCGGAAACTACAGACCTATCAGCCTCCTATCAGTAGTTTATAAAATCTTCACTAAAGTTCTTTCACACCGCTTGAAGGTAACACTGGACATGGCTCAACCGAGAGAACAAGCTGGATTCAGGAGTGGCTACAGCACAATAGATCATATCCACGTGCTGAGAGAACTAATTGAAAGAGCGAGGGAATATGAACTTCCATTGTGCATGGCTTTTATCGATTATGAAAAAGCCTTTGATTCGGTGAAACCATCAGCAGTTACAATGGCTCTGAAAAACCTGCGGTATTGAAGATGCATACATTAATATTATTAATAACATCCATGAAAATGCAAGTGCAAAGATTAGGCTGTTTGAAAATACAACACACGTAAAAATTGGAAAGGGAGTGAGACAAGGTGACACCATATCTCCGAAGCTCTTCAATGCCACATTGGAGGGTGTTTTTCAGTCGCTGAGCTGGGAAAACAAGGGGATAAAGATTAATGGAGATTATCTAACGCACCTTCGTTTTGCTGATGACGTAGTCATTTTTGCAACTACCCCATCAGAGCTGCAGAGTATGATCCAGGAACTTGCGGACAAGAGTAAAGAAGTGGGATTAAAAATGAACTTTCAGAAGACAAAAGTGATGTTCAATGCTTTTACAAGAAATGAAGATTTATCGATTGATGGAGAAAAGCTGGAGATAACAGACACATACGTTTATCTTGGACAGCAGATATCAAGTGAGGGTCACATTGATGAAGAAATTAATCGGCGTACAAAACTTGCCTGGAGAGCTTTTTGGAAGAAACAGCATAATTTTCAAGAGCAATATGCCATTATGTCTTAAAAGAAAAGTGTTTGATCAATGCATCCTTCCAGTGCTTACGTATGGTGCAGAGACGTGGACCTTAACTAAAAGAGACATACAAAGGCTGCAGTCAACTCAAAGAAGCATGGAGAGGTGCATGCTTGGTGTAACCAGGAGAGATAAGAAGAGGAACTCGTGGATCCGAAAAATGACAAGAGTGGAAGACATCATGATCAGAGTTAAATCCCTGAAATGGCAATGGGCTGGACATACTGCCAGAAGGACAGATCATCGATGGACAGCCGAAATTTTAGATTGGATTCCAAGGGACAGGAAAAGACCCAGAAGAAGACCACATGGGAGATGGGTGGATGAAATTCGAAAGTATGCAGGGGTGACATGGAGGAGACTGGCACAAGACAGACCGTTGTGGAGGAAACTTGGGGAGACCTTCGTCCAGCAGTGGATTGATAATGGTTGACGATGATGATGATGATGATATACACTATCTACCAACAGGTAATTGGACACCCCTGTAATCGACGATATCTGCAGTCCTGGTACACGTCACGGCCGCCACCGTTAAATATCGTGTGCGAAACAACAACGCAACCAGTCGCATGAAAGATGCCACGCAGTGTCCTGTAGCTCTCTGATTTCGAGAAAGGTGTAATCATCGGGTATCACAGAAGTGGCTGATCCATACGTGACATATCCAGCGAGTTGAAATACCCAAAATCGACAGTGGCCTACGTGATTGGCAAGTGGACGATGAGAGGTGACTATATATCGTAATGTGCCCCGACCCGGCAGACCCACAAAACTGGGAGTTAGAGACCGACGGGTGCTGGCCAGAGAAATTCGGAAGAACCGCACCAAATCGATGGGCCACATCCACGAGGAGTTTCAACAGGTATCCGGGAGTGTTCTTTCGATGAATACCATCCGTAAGGAAGCCCATCTGCTCGGTTATCATGGACGTGCTGCCGCCCACAAGCCTTTGATCACCAAGTCCAATAGCGCTGCTCGGCTAACGTGGTGCAAAGAACGTCAACAGTGGAAACAGGTTCTCTGGAGCGACGAATCAAGGTTCACCCTCTACCGTTCAGATGGCAGCGTTGGGTTTGGCGTCTGCCTGGAGAACGCCTCCTGCCAGAATGTATTGTGCCAACTGCATAGTTCGGCGGCGGTGGAATTATGCTATGGGGGTGTTTCTCTTGGTATGGCACGGGACCCTTGGTCGCAATTCCTGGTAGACTCAATGCCGAGACCTACTGCACCATTTTGGATGACCATGCACTTCCTACGTTGTGGCAGTTTTACGGAGTGGACCCATGTTACTTTCAGGATGATAATGCCACCTGTCATGTTGCGAGGTTCACCATGGCTTGGTATGGTGACAATGGGGTTAATCGAATGGACTGGCCTGCGCAGAACTCGGACCTTAACCCGATCGAGCACCTCTGGGACGAGTTGGAGCGTCGACTTAAGGGGTGTCCCCACCGTCCGAAATCGGTGAAGTAACTGACCTGTTTTCTCCAAGCTGAGTGGAAGAAAATACCGCTAGCCATCGTACAACGCCTGGTTGAGAGTATGCCCGGAGGGTCGCAGCTTCAATCGCCGCTCGTTGAGGCTCCACCAACTATTGAAGGTGAATAAACTTCGTTTTCCTTTGCTATCACAGGTGTCCAATTACTTGTTGGTAGATAGTGTATATATATATATAAAATACGCCCTTCCAGATTTTGAAGCGCCCACCCTAGAGCCCCCACCGTTAAAAAATTTCTGGCGTCGTCCCTGCTGTGCGCATTTGCTCTGTTCTATGTACTGTATATATCTTTCCCGTTTCGTATATTATTTAATGCATTGTGCTCTTGTCCTTTACGTTTTTATTGTACAATACCTTTACTGTTTCTTATGACACTTTTATTTTGGCACCATTATAAGTGTGTTGATGCGTGCATGTGGTGCAATCATAGTGCCTTTCCTCTTAATTTTCCCGTTGTTCTCAATTTTAGTGTAAATATTGCCATTTTTCCGCATTTGTACCTTCATTACTATATTGTACCCTTCGTGCCATGTACTCACGGTAGAATGATGCTATTGCTTATTTCATTTGTACTGCTGTATTTTTATTATTTGTACATCTGCCTTTGCCAAAATCTTGTTTTCGATATACCTGTGCGATTTGCTGATTACAGTAGTGGCCAAAATTGTGGGAATCTTTTGGAAAAAGTGTATTTTTGAGGTTTGATGTCTCATAACACCATTTTCTTTTTGTAGTAATACCATAAAATTATATATCAATGGAAAGATAATTTTGTCAAGAATATAATGCAACAAAGTTTGTTCAGTTATCTGTATTCTATGAAAAGGTATAGCCAAATAACCAGAAACAAGAAGTACAACTTGCTTAGGTTGATATGTAGTAGCTTTCCTTCATTTGAATGCAGCCAATGAGCATCAGTGTTTAAAGAGCCAGTCAGGTGTCATCTTGTTTTAGCAATGAGCCAATCAGGTCACAGTACGATTCAGCTGTTGATGACATGTATTGGAGCTGAGAGGAGGATATTTGTTAATGTGCTATCAATTTGGTTTTTTTTTTTTTTTTTTGTGTGTGTGTGTTCTTTCATTTAGTGAGCTTGTAAAACGTAATAAAATTAAAGAAATGGCGCAAAGAGTTGACTGGTCACCCAGAAAGGGATTTAAAATAGTACTATTAAGTGAACAAGGCTTCAGTTATGAAGAAATTAGAAGAAAAATTGTTGGAAACTTAACCAAAAGTGGCATTTCTAAATTTTTGAAGAGGTATAAGGAGACTCAGTCACTACAAAACCAGACTGGTAAAGGCAGGAAATGGTGCACAACAGCAAGTGATGATAGAAGAATTAAAAGACTGTGCCTAGGTGATAGAAGAAAATCATCTGGGTGTATACAAGATGAAATGGCGTAAGGTGTAGTGCAATGTGAAGTTGAGTGCAAGGACAGTTAGGCGCAGACTGCAGGAATTTGGTCTAAAAGCTAGAATTTCACGAAAAAAGCCATTTTTATCTCTCAAACAAAGGTTGAAAGTATTAAACTGGGCTAAAACGCATGTTACCTGGACATCGGAAGAATGGGACAGTGTGATTTGGAGTGACGAGACCAAAATCTCCCTGTTTGGTAGTGATGGTATAAAATACTAAGGAGAAGAATCGGAGAAGATTTGCATCCTGATTTGATTACATGTACCGTGAAACACACAGTTAGTGTTATGATCTGGGGTTGTATGACATCAAAAGGTGTGGGCAGAATTTGCATGATTAATGGGAATATAAATGGCCAAAAATGCATTAATGAAATACTTGAGCCCAAAGTGAAGCCTTCCGCACGTGATCTTTTCCAAGATAATGAAGCATTTATATTTCAACAGGATTCAGCTTCATGTCATGTTGCTGCTGTGTGCAAAAAGTGGTTTCAAAATAATCATATTCCACTGCTGGAATTTCCTGGAAATAGCCCAGACCTTAACCCCATCGAAAATCTATGGAACCGACTAAAGAAACTTGTTAGTCAGAAGCAACGCAGCAATAAAACCCAATTAATAGAAACAATAATTCAATCTTGGCTTCACATAACAGCTGCAGAACTAAAAAACTTGGTTCACTCCATAAGAAGGCGTTGTAAGGTCGTAATTAATGCTAAAGGTTATCCAACTATGTATTAACTGACATGATGAGAATTTTTGTATATCTCATTTTTTCTATGTGTTTCACTTTTCTTCTTTATAACTACTGTTCTAATACAAAGTCCGTCATAAAAGTTATTGCATTACATTCTTGATGAAATTATCTTTCCATTGATATATAATTTTATGGTATTATTAAAAAACAAAGTGGTGTTATGAGCCATCAAACCTCAAAACTACATTATTTCCAAAAAGGTTTCCACAATTTTGGCCACTACTGTACGTGTATTGATTGTTGTGCTATAATTGTATAGCACTCTAATGCTTAAATTCGGCACTATCACCATTCTGTGCCTTCTATCGCCTTAATTCTACACTGCTGGCCATCCAAAATGCAACACCAAGAAGGACACGAGATAGCAAAGCCAGATTTACTGGACACATAACAACAGATACAAAGATGAAACGATTGAGCTTACAGGCCCGTGCGACTTGCGGAACACGCAGACACCAATAGTTCGTGTGGCCTCCATGGCTGGCAATAACGGCCACTACACGCAGCGACATCGAACGAAAGAGGCTTTGGATGTGGGCTTGGGGTATGTCGGTCCAGGCTGCTTCCACACGTTGCCACAGTTCATCACGGGTGGTGCTTGCCGGGCCACTCGGTTGCCGATCAGCGACCAGAGGTGTTCGATGGGCGAGATATCGGGAGAACAGGCGGGCCACGGCAGCAGTGACACCTGGTGGGCCGCGAAGAATTGTTGCACGATGCGTGCCACGTGCGGGCGCGCATTGTCCTGTTGAAACGTGGCCGTTGGCAGGTCCTGCAGGCAAGGGAGGATTACAGGCTCCAAAACGTCGGCAATGTAGTGGTGGCTGTTGAGTGTACCGGCGATGCGTACCAGAGGGGTGCGGGTATCATATCCAAGTGCGCCCCAAACCATAACGCCAGGCGACGGACTGGTATGGCGATGCATAATACAGGCGTCATACAGTGTCTCGCCGCGGTGCCGCTACACGCGGATCCGACCATCGTGGTGTTGCAGGCAGAATCGGGATTCGTCAGAGAAGACAATGTCGTGCCATTCCGTAGTCCAGGTGCGGCGTTCGACTGCCCACTGCCGCCGCACGCGCCGGTGGTGTAACGTCAATGGTAATCGGAGCAATGGGCGCTGTGCGACAAGTCCCCGCTCCTGTAGACGACGTCGAACGGTACGTGGTGACACATGTTGTTGCGCAACACACCCAAATTCCTGCGCTAACGTTCGTGATGTGGCTGTGCGAGCCGCCAATGCCCGCCGCACAACATGCCGGTCCTCTCGTTCGGTGGTGTGCCGTGGCTGCGGCAATCGCTCACGTCGGTCCGTCCGTCCCTCCTGCACCCACCGAATCCATACTCGCCTCACTGTGGCTGGATGTCGTCCCACACGGGTGCCGATGTCTCGGTACGATAAACCGCTGTCGCGACAAACCGCTATTCGTCCTCTGTCGAACTCCGAAACGTGCTGGAATGACTGCCGTATTCTGCGACGAGGCATCAGGAAGCTTCCCACGCACAGGCCCGGCAGCACAACACACTTCCACTACTTACACCCCGCCTTCTGTGCACCCTTCTAATGGTGCTTCTCGGTGGCGTGCCGGGCGCACATGATTTGCATATGCCCTGTAATGCTAATCGTTTGCATGTCCTCTCGCGTGCGACGCATGCTGCGAATTTCAGGCCAATCGGATGCTTCCTTCTTGGTGCTGCATTTTGGGTGGCCAGCAGTATAGCTTCATCCAAAATGTTCTGCCTTGCATGTATATACCTTTATTCGCTTATGTGATATGCTCATGTAGTAACGCTGTTTTTACCACTTTGTTTCACCCTCTTATGCATTATTCTTTGTCTTTCTGCTTTTGTCACCGTCACTGGCCCTTTCACTATACCTGTAAACATACGATCTTTCCTGCATATTAGCCGGTTTTTCCGGAAAGTATCCTCATATTATAAATATTTCTCCTGTATATGTATATCCCTTTCGCATTGTAAATATCACCGTATGTTTTCATTTGGCACAATATGCTCAGTGCCTCCTGTAGCCTGTATATTTTTTTGCTCTGAATAAACGATTTGAAATTGTATTTCTTTGTAAAGCTAACCTCTGAATCACAGAGAACAGCTTAGTGGCAGGTATATTTGGTGTGAACGAGTGGCAGCAAAATGGATACATCTCCAAGAAAGCGCTGAAAAATATATGCTCTTTTGCAGCACGCGTCCATGACTCAAAGACAAATTAATAATGAGTGTGGTGTCAGTTTAAGTACTGTTAATGCGATTTAAAGAGGTTTAGGGGAACAAGTACCTTTTCTTCCGACAGAAACGGAAAATGTGGGAGAAAAAGATAAACTACACGTACTCAAGATCGTTTACTAGCTAGGAAAAGCAAAATGAATCCAAGATTGTCTGCTATAGACTTAAATAAAGACTTGACAGCAAGTGGGATTAACGTTTCTGACATGACAGCCCGTCGGAGATTATTGGAAGCAGAGAGGACTGCCCGCAGACCAGAAAAAGAAACAACTGTTAACGGAGGCAATGCAGAAAAAGAGGCACCAGTGGGAAAGGTGAACAAAGACTGGACTGTTGAGAAGAGGAAGAAAATAATATTATCAAAAGAGAGCCATTTCTTTGTCCAAGAACAGGGGTAAGTACCCTACAGTGCTGTGCAAAAGTACTGCATGACCTTGTAACGTATACTCTAGATTCACTTTCCTTTTGATTTTTACTATCTCTGGTTATTTTATTTTCCTATGTAAATTATCTTCTTACTGAACGAGATGTTATTTCTCCCTCTGAATGAGATCTGGCAATGAGTGTAAGTCATGACGTGGTGGTAGCCAGTATAAATAGGCGCGTTCAACGATACCTGGGAGAGCTTTTTGTTGATGTGCGTAGGGAGAGCTGTTGTTTATGTGCGAGAGAGCTTTTTGTTGATGTGCGTAGGGAGAGCTGTTGTTTATGTGCGAGAGAGCTTTGTGTTGATGTGCGTAGGGAGAGCTTCGTTTATGTGAGTAGAGCTACGTTATTTTGTGCGAAGAGCTTCGTTCTATGTGATTAGGTTTTTTCTTCATTATTGTGATACGATTAATGTGACTAGTGTGTGTGTGTTGGATGATTCCAGAAGTTTTTCTAATAAAAGCTTTTTAAGTAAGTACGTTTTTCTCAGTTCATAGTACTGTCAGACCTCTGTCTGGCTGTTAGGTTTATTTCATTGGTTGTTATTATTAACAACCAGCATAAGACTTTATTCATCTTAATTACTACTACAACATTATTGGCAGTTAAAAGCTTGTTCATTATTATTATTACTACACTACTAGCAGGAAAGTTTATTCATGATATAATTAACAAACAACAAGCATTAGAAGAAGCTTAGTAGAAGAAAGCTGAATTCATTATAACCTGCAGAAACCGTGAATTTTTAAGTTTAACTCTTTGTTTAACTAACTAATTTTCACAGTTATTTCATCGTTTATATGTCATTAAATGCGAAATTTAATGGATATTTCAAAACTGTCTTAGTTTTTTCTGTAGCTACATTTGTTCTTAAGATATGACATAAAATATGAGGTTTGACAAACACATTGAAATTCACGTTAGCTGCATATCAGTTGTTACCGCCAATCATGGACATTCTTTTGCCTGATTGGCTGCTTCCTAATGTTATCGTAATCCTATCCCAGCCTTCATACGGGTCGACGCAGATCTACTAGAGTAAGGGGGCCGCGGGTGGCCTAGTGGTCAGCTTTTGTGACTGCCATGGAGATAACCTCAGGTTCGAACCACTAAATACACGCCGTGCGTCGGATGGGCACGTTAAGCCGTCGTACCCCGGGTACTGGGCCCCCGGTAATAAATAAGGGCGCCTTTCTACCTAGCTTCCGTGTCATATCTCCTAGCTTCCTATTTCTAAGGGTTGTTTAAGAACTGGGGTCAGACACTCCTTCCTGAAATCCTCTACATATGATCTGATCTGATCTACTAGAGTAAGGTGACGAGAAGTCCTCATTTTCTGTTGACAGTCCTCAATTTCAATGCTTTGTCTTCAATTTCTTAAAAACTTATTGAGGACGTCAAATGTCCTCAATTTCAATGCTTTGTCCTCAATTTCAATGCTTTGTCCTCAATTTCAATGCTTTGTCCTTAATTTCAATGCTTTGTCCTCAATTTCTTAAAAACTTATTGAGGACGTTAAATGTCTTCAATTTCTTAGTTTTTGTCCACAATTTTTGAAATTTCTCCCAAAAAATTTAAATAGGTAAAAATGTGTTAAGCAAAAGGTGTAGAATTCAAACGAATTTACCAAATGCAACCAAATTTAGCATCAACTTCTTATTTAATTGCTAGGAAATGGTTTCATAAAGGAAAAGTATGGAACTATTTTCCGAAGCGGATGAATTTTTCTGTGAATTAAGTTAGAAATCATGCAGTATTAATGGGAGACATGCCGAAGCATCGAACAAAGTCATCTCAAAAAATGTGGTGCTATGATTAGGTTTCTGTTTTAAGTACTTCTTTTCTATTTTAACTGGATTTAACTAAAATATTTTTATTATGGGAAATGAATCTCATCTTTCTCAGCATCCACTGTCTTGCAATTAAGTAAGTAACTGAGGTAAAATTTGGTTACATTTGATAGATTCTATTGAGAGTTCCACAACTTTTGTTCAGTACATTTTTGATTAAACTGTTTCTTTTTTTTTTTTTTTTTTTTTGATTGGAGGTTTAACGACCACCGTGAGCAACTCAATGGGCTATAAGCAGTCGCCCGTCCCTAATTTAGGGTCACTGGTTCCAGGGAAGGGAGAGAGCCAGTGCCGTAAGACAAACACAACATCCATGCCAGACCGGGATTCGAACCCGGACCCCTTACGGACGAACGATCAGAGGCCAGCGCCTTAGACCACTGCGCCACCGGGGCGGCAAACTGTTTCTTCAAACGAGGTTATTGGACTTAGAATATTCCTTCACATAGAGATAACATGCAGCTATTCCATGATTTCTGCTCGGTCAGCGTATAGTAATTTTTCGGCTTCAGATAGCTATTCTTGTAAAGAATCACAACGAAATTTCAGTACAAATTCCAAACTTAGCTTTGTTTGCAAGTGCTGCCCCCTACAAGTAAGATTTAAAATGTATCGGACGCAATATTCTGCATGAGAGTATTTTATTACTACTGTACTAGAGCATTGTAGTGGTCGCTTCTTGTTTTCATTAGGGTAGAATTTGTGTACATTCTCAATAATGGTTAAAACTGCGAAATTGCCCAGAGATACACAGTAATGAAAAAGTGAAAAAGCAAGTAGTGACATAATAGTAAAAAAGTACACCCCCCCCCCCCCACCGTGGCGCAGTGGTCTAAGCGATGGCCTCTGATGATTCGTCCGAAAGGGGTCCGGGTTCGAATCCCGGTGAGGCATTGATCTTGTGTTTTTCTTACGGCACTGGCTCTGTCCTTTCTCTGGAACCAGTGACCCTAAATTAGAGACGGGCGACTGCTTATAGCCCATTGAGTTGCTCACGGTGGTCGTTAAACCTCCGATCAAAAAAAGAAAAAAAGAAAAAAGTGGTTTAAGGAAAAAAATGTCCAGCATCTTGATTGGTCACCTCAGTCACCGGACTTAAAACCTGACCGAACATTTGTGGTTCAAAGTGTTGTATGAACTATCAAAACAGAAGCCAACAACCAAAATTCAATTCATTAAAGATGTAATTCAAATTTGGAATCGTATTATTTAACCGAATCTTTTACAAAACCTTATTCACATTATGCCAACAAGATGCAAAGCCGTGATTAAAGCTAAAGGCTGGGCAACAAAATATTAGGTACATTTAAAAATTTTGTTTCACTACATTTTTGTATTTAAATGTTATTTCATTTCTTATGAATTACAAAAACGATTTATTGCTGTAAATTTAAGTATTGGATAAATGATGCTTTTCATAACCATTTAGTCATGATTTTTGTAATGTGTCTTAAAAACATAAGTAGCTACAGGAAAAACCAAAACATTTTTGAAATCTCCATTAAATTTTGCATCTAATGACATATAAATGATGAAATAACTTTGATAATTAGTTAATTAAACAAAGAGTTAAACTTAAAAATTCACGGTTTTTGCAGGTGATGCAATACTTTTGCACAACACTGTAATGTCCGCAAATCAGCGGCTGAAGATACTTCTTCCGCCCACCTTCGAAAAGCACCTAAACACCCAGCTAAACAGATGTTCTGAGGTTGTTTTACATTTGACGGTCCAAGATCACTGTTTTTATGTACTGGTCATTTTTCATCATACTGTTTGTTCACCAGTGGCGTATATTCGAGGCTAGCTAGCTAAGCTAGCTGCGAAGCCCAGAGAATGCCCAAATAAAAGTTAATTAAATATACACAAATAAAAGTCAATTAAATATACACAAATAAAAGTCAATTATCAACGGTATTAAGATATGTCGATGCGAAAAAACACGAGCGGATTCGCTTCTTTCGATTATGAAAATCAGTCTGGCGAGCGATGATCAACGGCATAACGCAGTAGGTCTTCGAGAGCCTTCGCTGTTCTGATGCGAAGAGCTTCCATACTATCTCCTGCTAGCGTTTCCATGGCAACATGAATGAGCTACGGTGGTGTGTGTACCATTGCTTTGCGCAAAGGGTTCACTCAAAAAAAAAAAAAAAAAAAAAAAAAATGAAGACTTCGGACTACCTCAGTCCCTCCATGCTTTCAGCGCGTGTTTCGCGAGAGCTGTTTCAGTTTGTGTGAAGTGTCAATGAATTAAAACCAGCGATATCTTAAATTCGTGGCTTTGTTGGATTCGAACTGTTTTGATAAATTTTGTGAACATCTACTATCAGAGCTTAAAGAACTCTATGCTTCAGATTTTGATACAGCTCGATTAAAAATTGAACTGAAGGTGTTTTATTCCCTTGATGAGTACAGAAAAATCAGTAAGATACATTACTTGTTACATAAACTTGAATAATTGGACTTAGTGTTTATTGCGGTGTACAATTTAGCAGATCAATATTATACTGTTCATCAACAACTGCAACTGCCGAAAGAAGTTTTTCTGTATTAAAAAGAATAAAGATATATCTTAGAGCCACACAAGGACACGCACATTCGAAAAACTTGGCTTGTTTGTTAATAGAGAAAAACATTCTTTTTGTAATATGAGAAAGTACTCGGAAGAAACATTTTTGTGAAAACGTAACACTCAAGTTCACACAAAAGGAAAGAAGAATGGAGTTCGTGTACAAATAAGTGTTCAAATCCTAATCCTCATAATTATTTGGTATCATGTTAGCAATAGCATGTATTTAAAATTTAGAAAAAAAAATGTTACTTCTATTACTTAACAATTAAAAATTAAACTTTACCATTTTATAAAAACACCAAACAGTACTGTGTGTGTGAGGGGGGGGGGGGAAGGGGGTGTTAGCCCAGGTCACGGACCCGAGATACGCCACTGCTGCTGGCAGTATGATGAAGAGTGACAAATACATAAAATTATTGGAGAAAAGAGTGATTCCATAAATCCAGATAGACAAAGAACTCATCTTCCAACAGAAGTTCGCGCAATGCCACACTTCTAAAAATGAGAAAGTGTTCTTCAAAAATCACAACATCAAAGGCTCCAGTTGCCAGGTAACTCTCCTGACATTAATACAATTGAAAAGTTGTGGGCCAAAAGACACTTGCAAAACCTAATTATAATACAAAGGATAACTTAATATACAGTCGAGTCACATTATACACTGCCGGACAATTGCTAAGGACGGATGACAATAGCAACGATAGCAACCATAAAATGGAAGGCAGGAAAATGTGGAAATTAGCATAAGTACGGGATACAGTAAGACGTGTTGTGCGTATGCAAATTTTGGATTGCCGAACTTGTTCGTGACGTCATAGCGCTGATAAGAGATGTAAAGGATTTGACGCGTATTGACCGTTGTTGTTCAAACGCAAAGTTGAAAGGGAAAGAATCAATTGACGAACTTGCAATTTTCAGTATGTCTTCCCGACATCACCTAGATGATTTTACGTGTGGCCGTATTATTGGCAATATTGAAGAAGGGCGAAAAATAACAGATGTTGCCAGGGAGTTCGACGTCAGCCACAGTGTTGTTTCAAGGCTTTGGAAATCATTTCAAACAAATGGAGAGTGTAGCAAACGTCACGGGGGAGGTCGTGTTCGCAGTACGACACCTGCAGAAGATCGGTACATAGTGCTATCAACAAAAAGACACCGGCGCAGCACAGCTAGTGAGGTAGCAAATCAGTTTATGGCTGCTACTGGCAAGCGGATCTCCCGAAAACTTTCACCAGACGTTTGCATGAAGGAGGACTATACGCCCGCCGTCCTGTTGTGTGCATCCCATTGTCCAGACGTCACCGTACCGCCCGTTTACAATGGTGCCATCAACATCGCAATTGGACTGATAACGACTGGTCTGCTGTCCTCTTCTCAGATGAGAGTAGATACAGTCTATCATCTGATTGTCGACGACAACTGATCTGGCGTGATAGTGGTACTGCATATTGTCCAGCAAACATACAGGAAAGGGACCGATATCCGACATGTAGTGTCATGGTATGGGCTGGCATCATGATCAATGGCCGTACGTCCCTCTATGTGCTTCCAACTGGGACTATGACTGGCCAACGATACATTAATGATGTTCTGCTACCTCATGTTCGCATGTTCCGTGGTGCTGTCGGTGATAGATTCATTTTCATGTACGACAACGCAACATGTCATCGAACAGTCGCTGTCCAGGAGTGTCTTGACAGCGAAGATATTCAACGCCTCGTATGGCCAGCACGTTCTCCAGATCTGAATCCCATTGAAAATGTGTGGGATGCTTTGGGGAGGAGTCTTGCTTTATTGCCAATGCCCTCCAATAAACAAGGACACCCTCATCCGTGCACTGACAGAAGAATGGGATAAATTACCCCAACAACTGCTTGATAATGTTGTGAAAAGCATGACAGGACGTGTGGAATCTTGCATCGCCCTCCATGGTGGCCATATCCCGTATTGACATCTTACGCCGGAACGCCTGCGGACGGTAATTGAATTTTTTTCACGTTTACGTATTCTGCACAAAATGGTCTGTTTGTCCCTTGAACACATTCCAAAGCCTTCTGGATTTCAGAGCACAATAAATTGTCTTTCTTGTAATGTCCTGGCATTCTGACATTATTTTATTTCACTTGGCATCCAACAACACACTTACTTTTTTATGCGCTATATAGCCGTTTATGATCCGTCCTTAGCAATTGTCCAGCAGTGTAGTAACCACCTCCTACTTTTGACGTCAACAGCGCGTAGCCAATGAAAAAAGCACGAGTCGTTAGCTAGCTTGGAGGGTATATATGATGTGGTGTAGGTATTCGGAAAACATATCACTGGTTGCTGTCATGGATAAAAGGAGCAATTCATCAGATTTGCAAAAAAGGGATGATTACCGGTTTTCGGGCCAAGGGTAGCAGTATTTCTGAACCAACGCAGTTTGTGAACTGTCCGCGTGCTTCTGTGGTTAAAGTGTATCGTGATTGGAGAAATGGCACCATTGCGAATAAGCGACGTGGAAACTGCGGAGCACCTCGTGCAAGTGATGTGAGAGGTGAACGTCGGCTGCGAAGGTGCGTGAGGGCCGATCGACACATTACAGTGGAGCAAACACTCTGGCCGAATGAACTATGGGGATACCGGAAGTGTGTCCAAAACGACAGCTCAGCGAACGCTGCTGCGCGTGGGACTCCGATGCAGACGGACGGTATATGCTAACGGTGGTGCATCGGCAGAAAAGGCGTACATTTACACGGCAGTATCGGAATTGGACCTCCGCTGATTGGCAAAGGATTGCCTTCTCCGATGGGTCACGTTTTCTGCTTCATCGAATGGATGGACGTTGGCGTATAAGGAGAGAAACATCGGAGAACAAACACTCTTCAACCATTACTGGCAGAACACAAGCTGGTGGGGAGCGGAGTTATGGTCTGGGGAATGTTTTCGTGGCATTCACTGGGTCCACTCATACCTGTGGAAGGCACTATGGACATAATTCGTTATGAATCCATCCTTGCAGACCACGTACACCCATACATGCTGATTGTCTTCCCCGGGGCGGATGGGATCTTCCAGAACGACAATGCGACGTGTCACACAGCTAGAAATGTCCGAGAGTGGTTGGGAGAGCACGATGAAGACTTCAAAGTACTTCCTTGGCCTCCTAATTCCCCAGACTTAAACCCAATTGAGCATCTGTGGGACCACCTCGATCGTGTTGGATTCTCCACCACGCAACCTCCAGCAGCTGTCAGATGCACTACAGTCAACATGGCTTCATATACCTGTGAACACCTTCCAGCACCTTATTGAGTCACTCCCAGCCCGTCTAGCTGCTGTCCGCGCTGCACAAGGCGGTTACTCTGGATATTAGCTGATGGTCACAATAATGTGACTCGACCATACATTCTTCATTTCATGCAATATCTCTAACTTTTTGTGAGCAGTGTATAAATAAATAGTTTTTTTTTTGACAAAAATCTGAGGCCTTTAGCGAGCGAATCATCTTGGACATTACTCATGCCAAGTCCGTGAATCGAGCCCTGTATGTCTCGGACGAATGTACACATGTATAATATACTTTAAAGCCTCAGATCGGAAGCGTAGAATGAATGAAAGAAATTAAAATAACTAGCACTGGGTCCATTTTATTTCAGCAAGAATGTCTACATACTCGCATGATATTGAATAATATTATAATGCATTTTTCTTTTGAATAATATTTGTTTTAATTATAAGCACAGCAACTACAGAGATAGCAGAAATAATTCTTTTCCGAGGAGTGCAAGAGTACTTAGTGTTTAAATTAAAATCTTTCCTCCTATAAAATTTTTCCCTACCGATAAAATATGACCTCTGCCCTTTCCGTGCCGTACTGATGGAAATAGTATTGCCAAGGCTCTGTCCAGTCAGGATCGGTAATTTAAGAGAAGAAATTCATCCTGATGCTCCTGTCGGCAGGAGTTCGGAGAAAAACGCGAGTCTGGTACTTTGACCTTTCTTATAGAGGATTTGGTGCTACAGCTAACAGCAACACATCCACTAACCGACTTACTTGGCCATAAAATATACGACGTTGCACTTTTAATTAATTACCTAGTCTGAGAACGAGGAATATGATCCGGAGACTATGTAAACCGCAGTCATTCGTATAACATTAGAATTTAATTAGGTGCTTTATGGAGGAAAACAAAATGAAAAAGCCATCTGGGCTTCATTTTGCCATGAAAACAAAATTCCCTTCAAAAAACGTCGAGATATTTAAAGAAATTTAGTAAAGATTCGTTTAATGCAGAATAGCAAAACACATTTTTAATTAGTCTTTTAGATATGAGTAGCAACATATTGAATAGTTACAATTGTTAACTATCGAAGACTTTACACCGTTTATGAACTATAAAACACTTCCTTTTAATGTCGTAAAATTAATACACAATTTAAGCCGAGCTTTCGCGCTCCACCGGGAGGCTTAGCCTGGGCTTAGCTCTCAAAGCCTTCTTAAATATAGCAACTTACAAATTTGTTACAAAAATTTGATGTTATAGAACCAACCAGTTCCATTTCACGTTGAGGTTCGTGCTTGAACATACTCCCGTGGGGAGTCCGTGTTTTTAACGTGATCACGCGGCATGGCGAGGAATTACCTGTTGTTTCTTTTATGCTTGTTCAGGGGATTCCTACAGTTGATATCTTATAAGATAAGTTTTCATTGCATGGGTGTGGGTGGGTTATGATCTAAAGACTTTTACGCGTCGCTGTGCCAACATAGATTGTATCATCATCATTGTCAACCATTATCAATCCACAGCTGGACGAAGGTCTAACCAAGTTTCCTCCACAACGGTCTGTCTTGTGCCAGTCTCCTCCATGTCACTCCCGCATACTTTCGAATTTCATCCACCCATCTCCCATGTGGTCGTCTTCTGGGTCGTTTCCTGTCCCTTGGAATCCAATCTAAAATTTCGGCTGTCCATCGATGGTCTGTCCTTCTGGCAGTATGCCCAGCCCATTGCCATTTCAGGGATTTAACTCTGATCACAATGTCTTCCACTCCTGTCATTTTTCGGATCCACAAGTTCCTCTTCTTATCTCTCCTGGTTACACCAAGCATCTCTGAGTTGTCTGCAGCCTTTGTATGTCTCTTTATGTTAAGGTCCACGTCTGTGCATCATACGTAAGCACTGTAAGGATGCATTGATCAAGCACTTTTCTTTTAAGACATAATAGCATATTGCTCTTGAAAATTATGCTGTTTCTTCCAAAAGCTCTCCAGGCAAGTTTTGTACGCCGATTAATTTCTTCATCAATGTGACCCATTTTTTTCGCCATGCTCCTAAGTGGGGTTGCTCCTTTTTGGATGACTTCCTTGCACAAAGCGGTTGTAGTTTTCCCGCCCTTAACGTCTCTTTCATGCTTCTTGGTGCTTATCTGGAGTGACCTTGTATTTAACCGAACGTATGATGTTGTGGTGCCGTCTGGATAGATTAGGGGTATGTCAAAACTTCCGCTGTGTTTTCTTTATTTATTGGTGGTTTGCTACCGTGTCGTGTATAGACGCAAGAAATTTGATAGCCACATTTACTCCATACTTTTTAACGATGTTTTTGAACTTGAAAGATAACTTAGGATAATGCGTTATGGACCTGCAATATCTTAAATTGTTGTTGCTTGTGGTATTAGGAGTCCTAGGTTTAGGCATTTGAACCCGCCGTAATACTAAATCTAGTGTTTGGCTAGAAAACCCAACTGAAAGCCCCTTGTTGACAATGTTTGTTATTTCTTTTTCCCTGGCTTCTATGGTCGAAGAATTAACAAATGCTCTTCTGGACCTATGATCTAAAAATAGCTGCCTTTCTACGATATCGTGCAGAAGGAGCTGGGAAGCATGACGTTAGGAACCGCTGACGGTTTGTAGAATACATTCGTGTATAGTTTGACATCTTCTTTCCTGGTAAGAAGAACGTCTAAGAAGTGCAAGGTCCAGTTATTTTCCTTCTCAAATGTAAAATCGATGGACTGGTAAAAGGAGTTTATTCCTTCCACCAGTCTGTTTTAGGAGTTTTTTCTCAAGACGTTCCACGAGGAAATAAACTCCTTCCACCAGACCATCGATTTTACACATGAGAAGGTAAACAACGGAACTTTGCACTTCTTAGACGTTCTTCTTATCAGGAAAGGAGATGACCATATACACACGGAAATGTGCTACAAACCGTCAGCGGTTCCTAAAGTCATGCTCCGCAGCTCCTTCTGCCAGAAATCGTAGAAAACAGCTATTTTTAGATCATGGTCCAGAAGAGCATTTGTTAATTCTTCGACCAAGAAGCCAGAGAAAAAGGAATAAAAAACATCGTCAATAAGGGGCTTTCAGCTGGGTTTTCTAGCCAAACACTAGATTCAGTATTACGGGGGGGGGGGGGGGGTTAAATACCTGAACCAAAGACCCCGAATACCTCAAGCAACTAGAGTTGGAAACTAGTCAAACATTTCGGACCCGACCTTATCCGGACCCGTAACTGACCCGGGAAAATCTGCTTTGAACTATAAATTCGAAACTCAATTTATATATATAAACATATAAACGTAATTCTATAAAGATACCTAAGCAAAAAAATACATATATAATTTTGACTCACACCTAGTACAACATAGAAAAGGTTATGTATCTACCTGTGTGAGTAAAAGGAGAAAAGAAAAAAAAATAAAATAAAACAACTGAATGTAGAAGGTGTCGAGAATACTGAGCCTTGGCTTTATCAAGGACCAGCAAAAACTCTGCATTTTCTCACTTCCACAAAGACCTAGTTGGAAATGGGTTTCTGCAAGGCCATAGATGCAAGTAACATTCCCACCTAAAATAGTTTAAAAAATATATATATAAGTCATGTCCTCCGTAGAGTAGCATGACCTAGCACTAGTTAACAATTTCGCTTGCATCCATTAACCTTCATGGCCCGACCCATGCTCTTCATCTGTTACTATTAAACAGAGAGAAGAAGATTAAAGAGAACTCAAGCTGTGAGAGTGACATAATAAATAGAAATGATTTTCAGCTATAACGAAATTCCAAGTTCGTTTGAGAGAGAATTTAAACCTGAAAAACAAATTTTACATTGCAATTAAAAAAGGAAATGTTAATTTATAACGAACAGATTTTTGAAAGAAAACTTGAGTCTAAAACCCCTACTCTACAACTTATGACAGCACGAAAACGAGAATAAGTTAAAGATAATAATTAACTAAAGAAAACTTTGTGAAAGTTATATACCTTAAACAGTTAGTTGCAATATGTACAAAGTATTTCAGCAGTGCTTTAAGTGCATAATTAATTAGTTATTAAGAACTTAACTACTTTGAAAACAGCGCATAGAAAAGGAACAAGCTTAGCCATCTTCTGTTCCTAGGTACCACAAAAGACGCTCAAAGTTACAAAGAAAAGTAAGAGTTAAAACCCGCATAAATGTTAACAGACAAACCAATGCTTAAAAGCTGAAAAGCTAAAAAACGACAGAGAAAAGGTACATGAAGTACAAACATTGAACTTATAAAACCTAGAACCCAAAAAACAAGGAAGAGAGCTTACCTCTTGTGTTACAAAAACTTTTCTCCTCACAAGAGGAGAACATGGCTGACCTCTTCCGCCACTCCCTAGACGCTGGGGGGCAGTGAGGGTGGGGCTGATGGCCTCCTCATACAGCAAGAAACCAACGCGCGGAGATTTTAACCAGAGAAAAAAATATATAAACTTAAGACTGTGGATCTGTATGATCAGAATGAGCAGAATTAACTCTCCAGAATACATGAGAAATATTATAAAATACACGAGCAGTTTATTTAATAATCTTTGCATGTATTAAATCACCTTAGTGAGCTTCTATAGATTAATCAGAATCTTATTAATTTTAATGTTGGTTTTACTATTTTTAGTATAGCTATCCTAGTGATGAATAACTAGTTTTCTTTTTTATTTGTTTTTATTTTCTTTTATAAACAGATTTTTAAGCTTTTTTTGTGATTTTGTTTATATTATTTAATTTTTTTGTTTTAATAGGACCGTCATATCCATAGCACTAAGGTTCCTTTAGGTAGTTAATAGGCATCCTCTAGCCAACTTCCTTACGGCTTTGATTGGTCAGAATCATATTATTAACTGTGTAGAAAATTAAAGCAGATCTGCCAACCTTACTCTATTATTCAGAATAATTTTTTCTTAAAGTTCTTTTGATGAAAGAAGAAGGAATTTCGTTCTCTAGAAAACTTTCTAATAGTATATTAATGTGGTAATTGAAGTCCAAATTGTTGCTGCAAATTCTTGAAATTCTTAGGACCTGAGAAATTAGTACATTCTCAATTACTTTGGTTGAAATGTTATTATTCCAGTGCAGATATTTAATTACTTTGAAAGGAAAATTAACTCTTTTATCAAAGAGGCTAATAGATGGGTTACCTCTGTTGAGCTTAATGCTTAAGTCTAGGAACTCAAGTTCCTGATTACTGTGGTTGGTTTTACATAAGTTAAGAGAGCTAGGATAGATATTATCAAAATCACTCTCTATAACTTCTGAATTATTGATACACAGCAGATCATCAATATATCTAAAAGTGTAAAGGTAGTTATCTGAGCAGGTGGGGTGATTTTTAATGAATTTATATTCCTTAAAGAACAGGAATAGATTAGCGATATTCGTGGACGTTGATGTTCCCATTGGAATACCGTTCACTTGCTTATAGAGAGTATTATTATATAAGATATGGTTATTTTTTATGCAGCAATTGAGATAAGAGTTCCAAGTTCCTACATCAACAAATTGGTTAAGTTTAAATTCTGCATACAGCTCTCTTTAAAGGTAGTGATTATATCTGATAGAGGCAGATTAGTATATAGGTTTTCAAAATCATAACTATTAATATCTAGGGGACAAACTTTGAGTATAGTAGAAATTACTTCTGCATTATTATTAATTATCCAAAAATCTCTGTACATCAAGTTAGAATATATATATATTCATCCCAATAACTGCTTGGTATTTAAAAACTGAAATCCTTTTTTACGCTTTCCAACCGTAGGTTGAAGAAGCGTATATGCTCCAGCTTTTTCCGTCCGTCTGTCCGTCCGTCTTTTGGCACGATAACTCAAGTAAAAATGGTTCGATTTCGATGAAATTTTAGTATGTGGTAGGGGACCACCAGGGGACGAACCCTATTGAAAATGGGAGAAGTGGGGTCAAAGTTCACGCCATAAGAGCGGGATCCATTTCCTTGCCTTTATGCGTCATAATATGCGTAAATATGGTTCGATTTCGATGAAATTTTAGTATGCGGTAGGGAACTACCTGGGCACGAACCCTATAGAAAATGGGTGGAATGGGGTCAAAGTTCAGGACATAAAAGCGGGATCCATTTCATTGTCTTTAGGCGTCATAACATGCGTAAATATGGTTCGATTTCGATGAAATTTTAGTATGTGGTAGGAAACCACTGGGCACAAACCCTATTGAAAATGGGCGAATGGGGTCAAAGGTCAGCCAGCGCATAAAAGCGGTATTTATTCCATTGCCCTTATCCGTCATAACTTGCGTAAAAAGGGTTCGATTTCGATGAAATTTTAGTATTTGGTAAGGAACCACCTGGGGACGAACCCTATTGAAAATGGGCGAAATGGGGTCAAAGGTCAGGGCATAAAAGTGGAATCCATTCCATTGCCTGTATGCGTCATAACATGCATAAATATAGTTCGATTTCGATTAAATTTTAGTATGTGGTAGGGAACCACCTGGGCACGAACCCTATTGAAAATGGGAGAAATGGGGTCAAAGGTCAGGCAGGTCATAAGAGCGGGATTTGTTCCATTGCCCTTATGAGTAATAACTTGCGTAAAAATGGTTCGATTTCGATGAAATTTTAGTATATGGTAGGGAGCCACTAGGGATGAACCCTATTGAAAATGGGCGAAATGGGGTCAAAGGTCAGGACACTGGAGTGGGATTCATTCCATTGCCCTTGTGCATCATAACTTACCAAAACAATGTTTCGATTGCGACAAAATGTTATCATGTTGTTCCGGAGGTATAGTGAACCGATTCTGTTGAATATCAACGAAATGGGGTCAAAGGTCATTGCACAAAAGCAAGATTTATTCAACAGCCATTATTCTCATAACTTGCGTAAAACTGCTTCTATTGCGACAAAACTTTAGTATGCTATTCTTGAGATGTACTGAACCGGTTCTTTTGAATATCATCGAAATGAGGTCAAAGGTCAGGACACAGGAGCGAGATTTATTCCACAGCCATTATCCTCATAACTTGAGTAATAATTTCTGGCATGTTGGAAAGTGTATCATAATCAATGCATTGCATGATTTTACTAACTTTTTTAATCATAAAATTTGGTTAATTGCTAAATTTTAGTGCCATTTTTAGTGCCACTATTTTGGGTAATCCAGAAGTAATGGCTGACTATGACCGTGACCATGGAGTTTATCACAAATGGGATTCATTATTTACGATTACACAAATGTATTTTTTTTAATGTATTTAGATTGTTCCCTCTTTCCACGCTTTTATGTAGGTGCGCATACCTTCATATGGCCTGTTAGATTTTTGGTTCCATAATCTTTTATTACACCGGTCACATCTTCCTTTGTAATTATACACTTTCCACATTTTGAACAACAAGCAAGACCAAACAACACAGAAATATTCATCGGTTCCTTAATGAGACGAAACAATTTCCAGCATTCACTCTTCCCTTTGTGGTTTTCAACAAGTGCGTATTTATTGTCCTCGACGCCTTTCTCCTCCTCCTTCATATTAAATCCATCCATATTAACAAATAAGGAGTTAATTTCGACATGACATGTCATGGGAACGGGATGTTAGCACATCAATCGAAAACCTCTGAATGCTCAATGTAAAAGATGCGATGTGAAAAGTAACTCTTAGTCATACAGTGAACTTCGCACGGAGAGAGTGAATCAGCTGAGAAGCAGGCGAATGGCGTTTGCCTGTACCTTGCCCTGGACAATCGCATTGTAAAAGAACGTAAAGGAAGCATCTTTTTACGATACGGTGTCGGTGTGTCTGACGTCGGTCGGTGGAAATCTTCGTTTCTTTAAAAAAGAGACGACAATATTTTTGCATGCCAAATCAGTATTCACTCCGTGGGCACCAGTATCGACTACAGAATTCCACAATGCGCATTTTTTTTTTGGAACATATTTCTCTCTTTTCAAAAATAAAACTAAAATAAAACCGGGTCAAAATCGGGTTAGGAACACCTTGACCCGAGCCGTTAAACCAGAAAGAAACTGTGGACCCGTCGACCCGTTTCCATCTCTGCAAGCAACAACAATTTAAGATATTGCGGGTCCATAACGAATTATCCTAAGTTCTCTTTCAAGTTCAAAAAAATCGTTAAAAAGTATGGAGTAAATGTGGCTATCAAATCTCCTGCGTCTATACACGACACGGTATCTACTAGCAAACCACCAATAAATAAAGAAAACACAGCTGGAGTGTATGACGTACCCCTAATCTATCCAGACGGCAGCACAAAGTCATACGTTGAGTTAAATACAAGGTCAATCAAGATAAGGACCAAGGAGCATGAAATAGACGTTAAGGACGGGAAAACTACAACCTTTTGTGCAGGGAAGTCACCCAAAAAGGAGCAACCCCACTTTGGAGCATGACGAAAAGAATAGCACCCTATATAAGCTATGTTGGCACAGCCACGCGTGAAAGTCTTGAGATCATGATCCACCTACACCCATGCAATGAAAACTTATCTTATAAGATATCAAATGGCTGTAGGGTTCCCCTGAACAAGCATAAAAGAAACAACCGGTAATTCCTCTCCATGCCGCGTGATCACGTTTAACCCTTTAACGACCATGACCGACCCCAAAATCTTTTATCACTCCAACTATCATAACGCCCGAAACCGTGTTTTGGTTCACTTCTTTGTTTAATAACAACAATAGTGACTGAGGGTGATTCCTGCTGATCCCTCATATGTCCAGAAAATTTGAAGAACAGACAATGGTAAGAAATCTGATTAACTCTAGGCAGGCGTTTCGGGCGGCTATGGCAGTTTGTATGCACGGGCGTTTTGGGTGTTACGGTCATTAAAGGGCACCGTAGTATGTCTAGACACGAACCTCAACGTGAAATGGAACTGTTTGGTTCTATAATACCAAATTTGTGTAACAAAATTGTAAGTTGCTATCTCTAAGAAGGCTTTGAAAACTTAGCCCAGATGAAGCCTCCCGGTGGAGCGCGAAAGCTCGGCTTAAACTGTGTATTAGTTTTACGCCATTAAAAGGAAGTGTTTTAGTTACAATTGTTTTCAGCAAATACTTATAGGTCGTTGCCAACCGCGCTAGAATTTCTTCCCCGAATAAACCTCTGAATTTTTAAAAGTAGAATCCTATGGTGAAAATAGTGTTTAGGAAACCGAAGTGTCACAACTCAAACTTCAATGCTCAAAAGAATCATGGGAGGACGAGATATTGAAACAAAATCATGTGCGACATACGTTGTTGAACGTAAAATATTATTTTTTATGCACGATACGCGGTCGAATCAGATAAACATGACCAACCCCGGAATCATAGCATACCCTCCAAGGCGTGTCACAGAGTGAATGTGACAAGGTCAACCACACGGAGATATAAGCGGTCGGCCAGGACAGATAAGCCATAGTGCGTTACGTGAGCACAATAGGAAGAGGTGGTGATTTCACGGACGCTCAAAAAGGAATGATCATCGGCTACCGTGCCAACGGTGGACGCATCTCAGAAACAGAAGACTTCGTGGGCTGTTCGCGAAATGTTGTAGTAAGGGTGTACCAAGAATGGACCGCTGACACACCGAGTACCTCCCGACGTCATAACTGTGGAGCCCCAAAGGCCATCGATCCCAGAGGAGAACGTCGCCTACGTCGACTGGTAAAGGGCAATCGACGTACAACAATGCAGCAATTGGCCACGCAAATGAACGCTAGGACACCCAGGTACGTGCCCCCGATAGCGGTAGAGCGAACGCTGTTACGCATGTGTCTCCGAGGTCGGCGTTGCGTCAATGCGCCCATGTTAACCCAAGTCCATTGGCAACGACGCCTGCAGTTCTCATGGGACTACCGTCATTAGACAATGGAAGAGTGGAAATAGGTTGCATTCTCCGAGGAATCGTGGTTTCTACTCCATAGAAGTGACTGGCGGTAGCAGATACGAGGTCAGACACACGAAAACCAGCACCAGGACACGCGTGTGGGTCAATTACAGGTCTGCGGTGGCAGTGTGCATGTCTGGGGGATATTTTTCTGGTATGGCCTGAGACCGCTGGTACCACTGGATGGGTCCCTGAACGCCAATGGCTAGCTGTCCATCCTCGTTGACCACATGCATCCCTTCACGTTGGACGTTTACCCTGGTGGTGATGGTTTCTACCAGAAGGACAATGTGCCGTGCCACGTCGCTAAGGGGGTGCGTGACTGGTTCCAGGAATACAACAGCGATGTCTCTGTTCTCCCCATGGCCGGCGAAATCTCCCGGCCTTAATCCCATAGAGCACTTGTGGGACTATTTGGATCGACGCGCTGACTCACAACCACGTCATCTTCAGAACCTCCGTGCTCTGCTGAAGTCTGAATGGGCACTTGTGTCTCGTGCAACTTTCCAGGAACTCATTGCATCCATGCCACGCCGTCTCGCCGCTGTCATCCGGGACAAGGGTGGTTATTCCCATTATTAGGTAGGTGGTCATATTATTCTGATACAACTGTCTATAGTAGAATATTCAGAAATATGGGTAAGATAAAGAACATAAGCTAATCTTTATGCAGTATTACCATTTAATGTACCTGATGCGATTCGCTGTACAACAATATGCATATCTGTACAACAAGAAAAAACAACTTTTGAAGGTGGTACCTAAACTCTAGTAGGGTGTGTAAATGTGTGACATGGATTGGATGAGGTTGTTGAGGAGGTTTTCGGCGCATGTTCGCAATTTCTCAATGACGGCAGTCTCCAGGTGCATCTGGAGCTGCAACGCATTTGCCAAGTGCTTTCCACGCATGCTCAGTTGCATTTAAGTCAGGGGGGCATGCTGGCAACTCCATGCGTGCGATTCCCTCTTCTTGAAGTATGTTTGTCCACTAGCCAAGCTATATGAAGTCGCGCGTTATCGTCAATGAACCGGAACGCATCAGCGCCATCTGCAGCATACGGCATGACAATAGGTCCTAGAATCTCGTCCCTATATCTATGGGCCATCAGACTGCCGTTTCGGATGACCAACAAATCTGGACATGCACTGATACTGATGTCAGCCAAGACTATCAATCCATATCCGCCGAAATGTAATGTTTCCTGCATAAAGGCTAGGCTATTTCATATGCCGGTCCTCTTCATATAAGAACTCAACTCGTCAGAGATGAGAACTTGACTCCAATCGTCGTGTCCTCGGCCACGTTGTTCCTCAGGCCAGTTTCAACGGACCGTACGATGTCGTGCCATTAAAAGGACACACACAATAGGTGTACGTGCTTCGGAAAACCTCGGTGAAGGCGATTGCGGATAGTTTGAGTTGACAACCTGTATTCTGTTGACACGAGAAGTTCTCAATGGAGCTGAGAAGCATTTTGCCGCTTCTTTTGACAGACTGTTAACAATAGATAACGGTCATCCCTTGCTGCAGTTACACATCAAGGGCCTTGACATTGCCTCCTTTAAACGCTTTCCGTATCCTGAAATGGTGTCCGCCCTCAGGAAATAACACTTCCTGGCACTCCAATGACTTCTTGAAACCACCTGCTCCGGCCGACCTGCTTCCAGCCTGTTCTTCACGCCGTTGATTCCGGTAAGCCATGCTGTTGAGACATCTTTCGAACCGAAGACTTCAAGGAACGAAATGTCGCGATAAACGGGGAAGAATAAGGGAGCTCGCGGAAAACTTTCGCTTCTATATCAATCTGTAATTTATGCATTTTGACGTCACGCACCCTAATTTGCATTAGGATATGCATGATTCGGCTCTCTACGTCTCACTCGACTTGCGTTTTCACGATTCGGTAAGATACCACACGATTGGCTTGCATAATGTCGCCAAAGTTACATGCTCCCCTAACTACACTAGCGGTCAAAATTGTCGAAACCTTTAGGAAAGTTGTATTTCTAAGGATTGATGGCTCATAACATCAGTTGTTTTTAAAATAATACCACGTATACATAATTATAAATATAATTTAATGCAAAACGAAATGCAGTACACTGTGTTGAATTATTTTCATTCTATCTAAAGTTACAGCCAAATAATCAGAAAGAGAAAATAACAAGAAGTGGGCTTTTTTTACTCAAACTGACCAACGAGACTGATTGTGAAAATCCTCCAAATACGTGGCGACAGTAAATAAATAAATACATCGCTTTTTCCACGTTCCAGAAACACACAGCAATTGAAAAATTGTTATTCAGCCGCCGCTGTGGAAAATGCACATAGCACCGAGGATTGTTGGCCACCGTGGTGTAAATGTAACGCGCTCGGCTAGTTATCGAGAGTTCTGTGGTTCACTTCCACAGCGGCGGCTGAAAAACAATTTTTCGGTTGCTGTGTGTTTCTGGAACGTGGAAAGAGCGATGTATTTATTTAGAGACTGATTGTACTGAGAGCCAATTAGGTGTGTGACGTATATTCTAAATTAACTTTCCTTTTTAGTTTCTTTCCCTATGTAAATCTTGAGTTTATTCTCAGTTATTCTTCACTCTTAACGTAATATCTTTTCTCTCAAACGAATAGTGTTGGCAACATAATTGAGGTTGAATGAACGTGACGTATGCCCGAGATAAGGTAAGAACGAGAGATAAAAACGACGACTAAACTGTGGCTTGGCGAGCGTTGTAAAGCGAGCGTTGTTAAAGAGAGCGTTGCTTGGAGAAGTGTTGCAAGTTGAGCGTTGTGTTGTAGAGCGTTGTGTTAAGAGCTGTGTGGTGTGTGGAGAGTTTAATGCAATATGCTATGCTATGTTACGATGTGTTTGCTACAACCTGAATAAAGCATCTTTTCCGTAAGTTTGACTTCTGTTGTTTACATGTTTCGTCTGGCCGTAAAGGTTTAATTTAGGAACTATTTCATCTTATGGTTATGTTTTTAAAATAACGTAGAAGTACGAAAAGACTTCTACGTCATAGGGGTTATTATGACACAGCATGAAACCAATCAGGTGTTAGTGTAAGTCAGATGTCAATTTCAAGTATAAGAGCTAATAACAGAACTCCTTTTAAGTGGCGTGAGTGTCATCAAGCTGGCCACAGTTTTTTTCATTATTTTTCTATTACTTGATAACTTAGTATAAGCTGTGTAACTTAGGAAGATGACAAACAGAGTGAAAATAGTTGATTGGTCTCCTACAAAGCCATGTAAAATACTAACTTTGCGTGAAGAAGGCTACACTTATGAAGAAATCATAAGAAAAGTAGGTGGAAATCTAACCAAAGTCGCCTTTGTCCTGCGGTCAGATGAATCCCGCTTTACTCTGAGCTGTACACAGTTGACGAGCTGTGTAAGTTAGAAAGATGAGAAACAGAGTGAATTCACTGGTCTCCTACAAAGCCATGTAAAATACTAACTTTTTTTTGAAGAAGGCTACACTTATGAGGAAATCATAAGAAATGTAGGTGGAAATCTAACCAAAGGAGGTATTTCTAAACTGTGCAAGAGGTATCAATAGACTCGCCTGGTCCCGGGAGCATCACAACTCGACCTCTACAGAGTGTCGCCTTTGTCCTGCGGTCAGATGAATCCCATTCTACTCTGAGCTGTACACAGTTGACGAGCTGTGTAAGTTAGAAAGATGACAAGCAGAGTGAAAAGAATTGACTGGTCTCCTACAAAGCTATGTAAAATACTAACTTTGCGTGTAGAAGGTTACACTTATGGAGAAATCATAAGAAATGTAGGTTGAAATCTAACCAAAGGAGGTATTTCTAAACTGTGCAAGAGATATCAATAAACTCGCCTGGTGCCGGGAGCATCACAACTGGACCTCTGCAGAGTGTCGCCTTTGTCCTGCGGTCAGATGAATCCCGTTTTACCCTGAGCTGTACACAGTTGACGAGCTGTGTAAGTTAGAAAGATGACAAACAGAGTGAAAAGAGTTGACTGGTCTCCTACAAAGCCATGTAAAATACTAACTTTTTTTGAAGAAGGCTACACTTATGAGGAAATCATAAGAAATGTAGGTGGAAATCTAACCAAAGGAGGTATTTCTAAACTGTGCAAGAGGTATCAATAGACTCGCCTGGTGCCTGGAGCATCACAACTGGACCTCTGCAGAGTGTCGCCCTTGTCCTGCGGTCAGATGAATCCCGTTTTACTCTGAGCTGTACACAGTTGACGAGCTGTGTAAGTTAGAAAGATGACAAGCAGAGTGAAAAGAGTTGACTGGTCTCCTACAAAGCCATGTAAAATACTAACTTTTTTTGAAGAAGGCTACACTTATGTAGAAATCATAAGAAATGTAGGTGGAAATCTAACCAAAGGAGGTATTTCTAAACTGTGCAAGAGATATCAATAAACTCGCCTGGTGCCGGGAGCATCACAACTGGACCTCTGCAGAGTGTCGCCCTTGTCCTGCGGTCAGATGAATCCCGTTTTACTCTGAGCTGTACACAGTTGACGAGCTGTGTAAGTTAGAAAGATGACAGAGTGAAAAGGGTTGACTGGTCTCCTACAAAGCCATTTAAAATACTAACTTTGCGTGAAGAAGGTTACACTTATGGAGAAATCATAAGAAATGTAGGTGGAAATCTAACCAAAGGAGGTATTTCTAAACTGTGCAAGAGGTATCAATAAACTAGCCTGGTGCCGGGAGCAGCACAACTGGACCTCTGCAGAGTGCCGCCTTTGTTCTGCGGTCAGATGAGTCCCGTTTTAAGCTGAGCTGTACCGAGTTGACGAGAGGGTGAGGGTGTGGCGTCGAGAGCATGAGTTCATGGCCCCGGTGTGCCAGGTCGGCTCTGTTCAAGGCGGTGGTGGATATGCGATGGTTCAGGCAGACTTATCATGATACACATTAGGTCACTTAGTGAGCTTGGAGAAGTCCTAAACCGCTGCTTGCTACCAACATGTGCTGGCAGATCACCTGCGCGCTTTCATGACATTCGTTCATCTTGCTGCAGAGAGTTTGCTCCAGAAGGACTATATGTGCCACCCACTAGGCCGCAACTACCCAGATATGGTTCAAGGAACACTCATCTGAGTTTGGAACCATCCAGTGGCCCCCAAGGTCCCCGGATGTAAACTCTGTGGAAGCTCTCAGGGATTCCGTGGAGCAGAAGATGAGATCCATGGATCCTGAACCGACGTCTCGGGAGGATTTGTGTACAATGCTGCAATAGGCATGGCTGGCATTACCTCCGGAAGCTTTCCGGTATCTGATGTAATCGATGCCTCGCCATGTACAGGATGTTATTCACGCTACAAGAAGACCAACACGCTATTAGGTACATACCTATAATGTTTTGTCCATTGTACATTAAGGGGATGTGTTTGCCAAGCGTTACCTTGCTGGGAAAGGGCCTACAGGATACAATACAAAAATGCCAACAACACGAACTTCAGAACGTCGTCTGTTTACAACCGGACTGCCACGGTGGCCGTTATACACTGCCGGACAATTGCTAAGGACGGATGACAATAGCAACGATAGCAGTCATAAAATGGAAGGCAGGAAAATGTGGAAATTAGCATAAGTGCGGGATACAGTAAGACGTGTTGTGCGTATGCAAATTTTGGATTGCCGAACTTGTTCGTGACATCATAGCGCTGATAAGAGATATAAAGGATTTGACGCATATTGACCGTTGTTGTTCAAACGCAAAGTTGAAAGGGAAAGAATCAATTGACGAACTTGCAATGTTTAGTATATCTTCCCGACATCACTTAGATGATTTTACGCGTGGCCGTATTATTGGCAAGATTGAAGAAGGGCGAAAAATAACAGGTGTTGCCAGGGAGTTCGACGTCAGCCATAGTGTTGTTTCAAGGCTTTGGAAATCATTTCAAACAAATGGAGAGTGTAGCAAACGTCACGGGGGAGGCCGTGTTCGCAGTACGACACCTGCAGAAGATCGGTACATAGTGCTATCAACAAAAACACACCGGCGCAGCACAGCTAGTGAGGTAGCAAATCAGTTTATGGCTGCTACTGGCAAGCGGATCTCCCGAAAAACTGTCGCCAGACGTTTGCATGAAGGAGGACTATACGCCCGCCGTCCTGTTGTGTGCATCCCATTGTACAGACGTCACCGAACCGCCCGTTTGCAATGGTGCCATCAACATCGCAATTGGACTGATAACGACTGGTCTGCTGTCCTCTTCTCAGATGAGAGTAGATACAGTCTATCGTTTGATTGTCGACGACAACTGATCTGGCGTGATAGTGGTACTGCATATTGTCCGGCAAACATACAGGAAAGGGACCGATATCCGACATGTAGTGTCATGGTATGGGCTGGCATCATGATCAATGGCCGTACGTCCCTCTATGTGCTTCCAACTGGGACTATGACTGGCCAACGATACATTAATGATGTTCTGCTACCTCATGTTCGCATGTTCCGTGGTGCTGTCGGTGATAGATTCATTTTCATGGACGACAACGCAACATGTCATCGAACAGTCGCTGTCCAGGAGTGTCTTGAGAGCGAGGATATTCAACGCCTCGTATGGTCAGCACGTTCTCCAGATCTGAATCCATTGAAAATGTGTGGGATGCTTTGGGGAGGAGTCTTGCTGGTCGCCAATGCCCTCCAATAAACAAGGACACCCTCATCCGTGCACTGACAGAGGAATGGGATAAATTACCCCAACAGCTGCTTGATAATGTTGTGCAAAGCATGACACGACGTGTGGAATCTTGCATCACCCTCCATGGTGGCCATATCCCGTATTGACATCTTACGCCGGAACGCCTGGGGACAATAATTGCATTTTTTTCACGTTATTCAACGCCTCGTATATTCAGCACGTTCTCCAGATCTGAATCCCATTGAAAATGTGTGGGATGCTTTGGGGAGGAGTCTTGCTGGTCGCCAATGCCCTCCAATAAACAAGGACACCCTCATCCGTGCACTGACAGAGGAATGGGATAAATTACCCCAACAGCTGCTTGATAATGTTGTGCAAAGCATGACACAACGTGTGGAATCTTGCATCGCCCTCCATGGTGGCCATATCCCGTATTGACATCTTACGCCGGAACGCCTGCGGACAATAATTGCATTTTTTTCACGTTTACGTATTCTGCACAAAATGGCCTGTTTGTCCCTTGAACACGTTCCAAAGCCTTCTGGATTTCAGAGCACAATAAATTGTCTTTCTTGTAATGTCCTGGCATTCTGATATTATTTTATTTCACTTGGCATCCAACCACACTTACTTTTTTATGCGCTATATAGCCGTTTATGATCCGTCCTTAGCAATTGTCCAGCAGTGTACATATCAGAGGTGACCTGCTATCGTAAATAATGGCACCCTTGTAATGCTTTTGGTGTTTAATTGGTTGTGAAAACATTAGTTAATTCTTTATGTTATACCAAAAATCAACATAACTTTCCATGTAAACCACTTCGTGAATTAAGTGTAGTCTTCGCTGTGAAGCTCAACTTCCTGCACCGCGCAGCTCAGTTAAAGCATATTAAGCACTTAATTAGGCACTCAATGAAAATAACGGCCAGTTTAATACATAGTCTTGTACTTACAGTAATCAACTTGTTTATTTGGTCCAATTTAGCCACTTAAATGTCAGCACACGTTCGGTATAATTCCAAAGTGGTATTCAGATAATCGTTGGCTTCAATTACTAAATACAACACTCTCTTAAAACACTCTCTTCAAGGCGCGACTACTAAATAACATTTTGACTTCAGTAATAAAACTAGCGTTATATTAATTCTGAAAGAATTAATCAATTCATAAAAAAACAATTGTGCATCGCACAACATCAAGGTAATCTGAATCCTCTCCAAAGCAATTACAACGAGCCCACGTTGTAACCGTGTTCTAGCTGAGAGCCTTATCAACATATTACTCTGTCTGATGCAATCATAAACAGCACTCTTGTCAGTCTCGAACGCATACGTCATTCAATTTTGACCTAGCGTCAGGTTGCCAAATCAACATTCATCGAGAGAGAAAATGTAGTGTTGAAATGTACATAAGAGTTACAGGAAACAAAAATGAAACGTTAAAGTATACGTTACATTCTACACGAGGATGCCGGGCTGGCGAGCAGAGTGCTGCTGGCAGACAACAGCTGGGGGGTTATGTCAACGGTCGTCGGCGTCGAAGCAGAATCGGAACTCATCGTTAAACATCACATAGTGTCATCACTCGCCACGCAGCTTTACTGCGACACTACTACACACGAGCTAAGCGGTGCCCTACCATCAATGAGAGTCGACGCAACGTCCTGCATCTGCCGATCTTCGGTTTTGCAACCGAAAGCCTAGCAACTTCTGTTGGTTTCTGACAAGTCGCACGAGCTGGCCTCGGGTTCGAGTCCCGGATGAAGCATGAATGGCATACTTGTTTAAAGGTGCTAGCTTCGCCCCTTCCTTCTCATCTGTTTCTTTCGATTACGTAACTGCACTTTGATCTGTTGTCAGTTGTGGCCAAGTCAAATTCGTCGGATCGAGAATTCATGGCGTTCAGGCAGAAAAACGCTTAACAAAATAAACAAAATTTACATAAAAATACATAAGTTAAAATGGAAGGTCAAATTAGAGTATATTTCACAAGTCCTTTATTCTCTGCTCGAATACGCAAGACGTGACTGGGAAAGGCTAGTCTCCTTGACACGGACATCATGCCTCTGGGAAGAAACAAGTGACTCAAAAATCTTCCCCCTCCTTTCTTAGGTTCGTCACCGTTATTATGGTGGCCCTTTTTAGCAGATAATCAGTTAGAATGGATTAGAGTCGATCATCCCCCTAAATGACCATTTTGAATAATAAAGCCTAGAGGAGAGCAACGTTTCGTGAAGCGCAGGTTCACTCGTTCCAGCCGTGTTCGGCCAACTTCTTAGGCAGAGATTGTTTCTGCTAATTTTGTAACCCTGAGATATTTCGGTCCAGCCTTTGTCAAACTCGCAGCCTTTCCCGTGTAAAGAACAAGAATGACACTGATTAACAGAGCTCAGTGTTAGGTGTCATTTACAAGGTAGGATCCAAAAGTTCGAGGACTTGGCGTATAGTTTCTTACCTTGAGTGCTTTAAAACACCGATGCAGAACCATCTTCAAAATACTCCCGTTGGGAGACGATGCACTTTTGCCACTGTTTGTAAAGCTTCTGGAAGCATTGCTGAAAGCCATGTTTTGCAACCCCTCGTAATGCCTCCTGCGTTTTTGCTGTTTTTACCTCATTTGTTGACACAAAAAACGACGTCCTGGCAGATTTTGTTTCATCCGTGGAAAGAGGTAAGAGTCGCAGGGGGCTAAGTCGGGTGAATAGGCGGTATGTGGAAGCACATTAGTACGATTTCTGGCGAGAAACTCTGTGACCAATAGGGACCGATGTGCAGGCGCGTTGTCATGGAGAAGGCACCATTGTCCAACTCGACACATCTCCGGCCGTTTACGACGGATTGACTCCCGTAAGCGACGTAAAATGTCCAGAAAACGTTCCTTGTTAATTGTTGTGCCCTCAGGAATAAATTCGGAATGGACAATGCCGTTAGAATCAACAAAAACCGCCAGCATGACTTCCCCTTTGTTGTGATCCTGTCTGAATTTCTTTGATCGCGGTGAAGATGGTGATTTCCATGTTGAAGAAGCATGCTTTGGCTGAATATCAAACAAGTAGTACCACGTTTCATCACCTGAGATGATGTTATCCAAATACGTGGGATCCCTGTCGGCTTTGTCGATTAATTCACCCGATATCCGCATCCGTTCATCCTTTTGTTCGGAGGTGAAAAGACTAGGGACAATGTGCTAACACACGCGGTGCATGTTAAGATCCTCCGTCAAAATGCGCTGGCACGTGGTCTCCGATATGTTAGTAGCGTTAGCGATTTCCTCAATGGTTCGGCGACCATCCTGACGAACACACTGCGCCACCATCGTAATGTTTTCCTCACTCCATTGTCGACCACAGCGCTCATTATCTGCGATGGATTCTCAGCCCTTCTTTGAAACGCCGATACCACTCGTACACCTTCGATCTCGTCATCTCACAGTGAACGTACACCTTCGATCTCGTCATCTCACAGTAAACGTACACCTTCGATCTCGTCATCTCACAGTGAACGTACACCTTCGATCTCGTCATCTCACAGTGAACGTACACTTTCGAAATCATTTCTAAGGTTCTGCAGCTGTTTTACCCAAACGCTGATAAAATTTAATGTAACAACGTTGCTCTTCAAAAGTCATGTTTCTCACATCGCAGAAGACAGACCACTAACCGCAGCAGCAAACGTCTGCGCGCGCATTCCAATCACTTTCCATGGTCCAAACCCAGTGATGTATTCAGGCATCTCTTCGAGGGGTGTTTAGCCCCCGAAAATCCATGAATGCACCCCCGTAGGCTTTTGGATGATCTCTCCTTATATTTAATCTAATTGTTTTCGTTTATAACTGAATATTTGGAGATAGTAATTAAAAAAAACTTACGAAAATGAGGGAAAATATTATAATAATGAAAAAAATAACATCCACGTGGACATCAAAATGTCTATCATCCTTCAATAAAACATTAAACAGTCCTCACTAAAGGGAAGTTTTTCAAGCAGTGACAATTCGGACTACTTGCGCAATAAAAGCCTAATTCCGCAGAGTAGAGATGTTTGTACTGAAATACATCATTGTATTTTGGAAGCAGGCGCTCAGCTTTGTTTCAGTCTCATGGATGCCGACTTTCCATGTACACAGTTAAGCGTCAGTGTAACTAATGTGACGTTAGAGCTTCCAATACAGGAAAGTATTTACTACCTAATTTTTAACAATTAGTATTGTTTTACTACTATGTGCTAATCTACAAAAGTATTTGTCGAAACACGTTTTCGACCATAATATTTTTTCTGCTGGACCAAATCGGATTATTTTGGGATATGATACGTGTTATTCAGTTGTAAACATGACCCATATGCAGATTGATCGGAAACCTTAACACAGATCAGGTACCGAGCTTAATCGCAAAGATCATACAAATTGACCAACAAAGTAGGTATTTAATGCAACGATAACAGAAAACAAGTACGAGAAAACGACAAAACGATAACTAATACTTAGTGGGATAACCACAAGACCTAATAACAGCTGCACAAAGGGCCGGCATCGAGTCCACTAACTTCTCGACGGTGACCTGCGGAATTCGCGCTCATTCTGCAGACAGCTGGTCGAACTTCTGGGCCCTATTTCGGCAGGTTTTCTTCGCACATCGTCTCTCCATCTCCTCCCACATGTGCTCGATGGGGTTGAGGTCTGGAGATTGGCTTGGCCAGTCTAGAAGTGTGACCTGTTGCTGCTGGAAGGCTGCCTTCGCTACTCTGGAGGTGTGCTTCGGGTCGTTGTCTTGCTGCATGATCCATCCGAGTGGCATGTTCTGGTTTGCCCATGAGAAGACATCGTTGATGAGCATGTTCCTGTAACTCTAACTGGTCATTATTCCGTCAATCTTGATGATGGGGCCTATTCCATTGCGAGAGAAGACGCCGTATACCATGAGCGATCCTCCTCCGTGCTTGACAGTCGGCTGAATGAACTGGGGGTTGAATCTCTGGCCACACGGACGTCGTAATGCCATCACTTCCGAACAAGTTGAATTGCTCTTGTTGGTGAAAAGCACGTTACTCCAGTCAGCCGCGGTCCAGTGTCGATGATGGCGCGCGAACGCCATTATGGCTCGTCGATTCTTGACTCCGATGAGTGGTTTCTTGGCGGGGCGTCTTCCATTCAATCCACCAGCAATGAGACGACGGGAGATGGTCATTTGGCTGACGTTAAGGTCGTCGCTGTCGCGGAATTCAGTGGCGATGTCCACAGCAGTCAAGGGGGGATCAGCACGAGATCGACGGAGGATGCATCTATCCTGATGCAACGTAGTGGAACGAGGCCTACCACATCGAGGACTGTTCTCGACGGTCCCAGTCTTCTTATAACATAGCAGGATAGCTGAAATGGACTGGTGTCGGATCTTCAGGGCCCTCGCAATGTCGGTGACGCGCATTCAGGATTCCATCATGTTCACGGCCACCTGGCGAGCTCCAACAGGGATTTCCACCTTTTTACCCATTTCAGAAAACCTGAGATTGACTTATTATCACACTACACATCACAAAACCCACAAAAATCACAAGAAAAGCATTAATACATGCAGCAAACAAATGGGTAATAATTGGCGACTCTTTGAATATGGCCCATTTCGAACGACAAATTCGCTCTGAGCGAAATACAAACTACGCGGCATTGTAACCCACGAATCGACACATAGCATGTCCCAAAATGACCCGATTTGGTCCAGCAGAAAACAAATTATGGTCGAAAAAGTGTTTCGCCAAATACTTTTGTTCGCTACTGTAAATAATCTAAAGGGTTGAAACCAAATGGAAAGGGAATTTTTTACGCCATACGTTTTCACCTAACACTGTACTGATTCCTCTATAATTCAGAAATACGCTTGTGGTAAGTCGAGGATTTTTTTACCACTCCTAATGGGTTTCTTTTGGGGGGGGGGCGTCTCCAGAACAGCGTTTCTTACTAGTATCCTCAATATTTTACACCACGCTATGGTCAGTGGCATACCTAGCACAACGTGCCCCCCCCCCACACAAGATTTACTTTAGCGAAATAATTTCCCCAGGATTTCAAGCACGAGGAAGGATGTATTTTTCGCAATGTGTGTCTGTGCGTGTGTGGTAGATAGGCGGGGGGGGGGGAGTCAGGAAGTCAGGAAGAGTGTCTGGAAAAGTAATGCCGGTACCCCATCTCCGCTCTGACTGTTTGACTAATCTATCGCTTTCTCTGCACCTCCTCTCCTTCTCCTCCTACACAAATTCCTGGAGTACCGCCCTCTGCTCTCCAACAGGTGTGGTGAGCGTCAATCTCCCTCCCCCTCTCAGCTACACTCGAGTGCAATTCCCATTGGTTGTTTTTGCACCGCCGTTTGCCGGCTCCAAGAACTCTTCACCGTATGGCGTTCCTTTCATCTGATCTCTGAACCTTTTGTCACCACCTTGCGGATATTGATAATCCAGTTTTACATCTTACGTTCACCACAGTGCGACATCTTGGTGTCACCGACTCACCGTTGACAGCGTACACCACTCTTCTCCGGAGCACACATCCGCCTGTGCTTCTGTGGCCTCGCGCTTTTACTCAGCAGCGCAGAGATAGAGGGCGATTGGAGAGAGATCGTATTACAACTCAGGGCCGAATAGCTTCAATCTGTAGGACATCGAGTGCTTTAAAAGTGAAACTTGGCATTTATTTAAGCAAAGCTAAATAATGTACCTTAAAAGAAAACATGAACCTTTGGGTTGATTATTTGTTTGTTTTTCTTTGTGCGTGTTAGAATATTTTTTCAAAAAACTATAACTAGAAGCTGCGGTAAGCCCCTTGGTTACCTGCGCCCCCCCCCCCCCGCAGCTGCGGGGGTGGTAGTTACGCCACTGCCCATGGTAAAATTCGATGTGCATAACTGAAATAAAGCTTACATTTTTAATCATTTCTATGTCTAGATTTCTTGGAATTTGTATTAGCAATACATTAGCATAAGAAATTTCTTTTACTCTATTTAAAATTTTTATATGTATTAATGTGTATGTACAACAGTGGCGTATCTTGGGTCCGAGACCTGGGCTATCTCACCCCTCCCTCAGTACTGTTTTTTTTTTTTTTTAATTGCGAAGTTTAATTTTTAATTGTAAAGTAATATAGAAGTAATTATTTTTCTAAATTTTAGGTGCATGCCATTGCTAACATGATACCAAATAATTATGAGGATTAGGATTTGAACACTTATTTGTACACGAACTCCATTCATCTTTCCTTTTGTGGGAACTTGATTGCTACCTTTTCATAAAATGTTTCTTCCGAGTACTTTTTCATATTTAAAAAGAATGTTTTTCTCTATTGACAAAACAGCCAAGTTTTTCGAATGTGCATGTCGTTGTGTGGCTCCAAGATATATTTTGATTCTTTTTAATGCTTAAAAACTTCTTTCGGCAGTTGCAGTTTTTGATGGAAAGTTTAATATAAGGTCTGCTAATTTGTACACCTCAATAAACACTATGCCCAATTTATTCAACTTTATGTAACACGTAAAGTCTCTTACTGATTTGTTTTTGTATTCATCAAAGGAATAAAACACCTTCAGTTCATTTTTTAGTCGAGCTGTATCAAAATTTGAAGCATAGAGTTCTTTAAGTTCTGACAGTAGATGTTCAGGAAAGCTTTCACAAAATTTATCAAAACAGTTCGAATCCAACAAAGCCACGAATTTAAGATATAATATTTCTGATTTTGATTCATTGACACTTCACAAAAATTGAAACAACTCTCGTGAAACACTTATGGGCGGGAGTATGCGAGTGACTGAGACAGTCTAACTCTTCTTTTTTCTGAGCAAACCGTTTCCCAAAGCAATGGCCCATTCCCGTCTACCCGCTGATTCATGTTGTCATGGAAACGCTAGCAGGCGATGGTACGGAAGTTTTTCGCATCAGAACTGCGAATACTCTGGAAGAGCTGCTTGCGTTATGCCGCTGGTTTTCGCTCGCCAGACTGAGTCAAAGAAGCGAATCCGCACGCGTTTTTGTTCGCACCGAAAGTATCGACATATTTTAATACCGTTGATAATTGACTTTTATTTGTGTATATTTAATTGACTTTTATTTGTGCAATCTCTGGGATTCGCAGCTAGCCTCGAATATACGCAACTGATGTACAAATAACAAAACTGTGATTCTATGTATGTAATCAGTCAACAAGTTTCAGTCCCCTCAAAACTTGTAATTCCCCCTCCCCCGCCAGAAAAAACTATCTAAATGCAACACTGGCCAAAATATTCTTACTACGAAGTGGAAGGTTGGCGGTATTTCAGACGCCGTAACTTTAACTACAAGCTTGCGTTGTCACGGGTAGGCTGTGTCCCCGAACTTTTGAATCCTACTTCGTATGCCATTCACGACTTACACACGCGCCGTCGTTTAGCTGGAGTTGCTTAGATTTGCATGAAGACGCTCTGGTCATAAAGTTTTGCCTCTTTGGTTTAAATCCTATACCCAGTTATGGATTGATCCATGCAATGATGCTTTTTCTAGTGTAAATTAAAATCGTTAACGTAGGTTCGACTCCGCAATTATACAATAGGAAAAGCGAATCAAAAAAGCTGGTTTTATGAAAAGAACAGAAATTCTAAACATATTTCAGTGTGCGGTTCTACACAGTCGAGTCACATTATTGTGACCACCTCCTACTTTGACGTCAACACCACCTAGCGCCAAAACTGCGAACTAGAGTTAACTCACGAGTACAGGAAGAATGTAAATGGTACGCGGTGTTAAAATAATTTTTTTAAATCAATCTTTCAGAAGTGATATCGAAACAAAAAACGAAAAAGAAAAAAACAACAACAAAAAAACAGACTAAATATTTGTGCCCCTAGCTTTAGGAAAGGAAAGGCTCACAAATACTTTTGTTAATTAGTAGTATCTGACTGAGAAAGGATTTGGCTTTTAGACGCACAGATATTGCTCTAAATATGATGTAAACGGAAACGCGAACTTACGGCCTCTGATGGCACGCTAAGAAAAAGTTTGAAATTGCATGCAAAACATTTCGCACTAGAAACGTTGTCCGACAAGAAAGAATTTTTCAAATCGGACTGTTAGAAGCACACACATTGAGAAAAATAAGATATATATCTACTCCCCCTGACGGGAAAACTATGCATTATTTTAAGCAGGGAACATTTCGGAAATGTTATTCTTAGTGAGAGGTATCAGACCATAATATAATTTTTTCAGTCGAACTTTCAACGGAGAAATATCCTTACGCCTCCTGGTGGCAAATTCTTTCTTTACCAAAAAAAAAAAAAAAAAAATGCGATGCATTTCCTACCGGGAGACATACGATGCCAAAAGAGTTTTTCATATCAATCATTTAGAAACAGAGATATCGGAGAAATGAAAATTTACCTTTGCACTTCCACTCCAGCAGGAAAATTATGCATTGTTCGAAAAAGAAGCTCTCGCCAAAGTAGTTTTCGTTATAAATGGTATCAAAAGGAAGAATTTTTTCAGTCAGATATTTAGAAGCAATGATATGGGATAAAATGTATTTCGCACGAAAATATTTTGAAACGGTTTTCTGAGGCTAGCGGTACCGGTCCACGAAATATTTTTTTTCAATTGAGTTTTAGAAATTAAAATTTTGTTGCAAATACATCAGAAGCAGAAACTAACACTCGCGCCTTTTGTTGGCCAAACCATTCTGTCTCCAAAAATTAGAAATTATTTGCAAAACATTTCCCATTAGGAGCTGAATCCGGTCTAGGAAGAATTTTTCAAAGCGGAGTTTTAAAAGCAGAAATATCAGGGAAAACACAACTTACTTTTACGCCTCCAAACGGAAAATCTATGCATTGCATGAAAATTTTGAAATTATATGAGAAGCATTTCGCAGCGGAAACGTTCTCCAAGAAAGGAAGAATTTTTCAAATCAGAATCTTAAAAGCAAAGATATTGCCAAAATAAGATATTCATCTCCCTCCCCTCCTGTGGTGGAGAAACCGTGCATTATTATAGGAAGAAGATATTCCGAAAAGGAAGTCAAAAGCAGAAATTAACACTTACGCCCCTTGGTGCCCAAATCATTCTTCACCCAAAATTAGGAATTATATGCAAAACCGTTCTCATCAGGAGCTCTAACCGGTGCGAGAATAATTTTTCAAATCGGAGTTTTAGAAGCAGAGATATCGTAAAAGACGCAATATACCTTTACGCCCCTAACGGAAAATCTATGCATTATTTGAAAAATTGGCTGTACCTAAAATATACTTCGATATAAATGGCATTGAAGGGTAAACGAACTTTTTCAATCGGATATTCAGAATTCAATATATGGAATAAAATGTATTTTAAATTCGATATTATCTGCATTTACGCCATCGAAATTGTGCATCGTAAAAAAATCGGAATGCAAGGAACATCATTTCAAGCTTACCAATGCAAAAAGAATTTTTCAAATCGCACAAATAGTAGCAGATATATATATTTTTTACAAAAGACGTGCTAAACGTAATATCTTCAATAATAAAAAAAGTAAATATCTTCAAAAGAAATAAAACGTAATATCTTCAATAAAAAAAGAAAATATCTTCAAAAGAAATAAAACGTAATATCTTCAATTAAAAATTCAAATTTTGTTTCTTTGGTGAACCTTCTATATGCATTTTGAATTACTGGTTTTTAAGAATTTTTTTGTCATTTTTTAAATAAAAAATACACCCAAAAAACCCTCTAAGCTGAAGCCAGTATCTGTACAAGCAGTGCAGTTTCATCTGTTAAAGCAAATTCATTCAAGTTTTCTGAGTTCCGGTCTTTTGAGTAAGAAAATAAAGCGAATACGGAGCAGCAAGATATGCAAATATTAGCAGAACGCTGAAATAAAAGGATTTATATGACAGCTGAGAAGAATTTTAGCAAAGTAAACGAATGTAACAACTTATCAGCTACAGCGTAGCATGACCAAAAAGTTTTTTTGGGGAGGGGCATAAATAAAGTGTAAACTGATGTTTTTTTTTTTTTTGGGGGGGGGGGCATTCTCAGAAACTGTGAGTGCATGTATCCATGGGAACGGGAACACCGACACGTCAAACTCGGAGTTAGACACAGATACTCCTTTTCAATTGCCATAACTTAGGTTTTTACATGCCCAATATGTCCAAATCTACAAGGTGTACCAGGCTTGGTTATTTCCTCCTAATGAGTATGAACAAAAAAAAAAAAAAAAAAAAAATGCCTTTCAAAGTACCTCATGCAGTCATCTGTTATAAGATGATGCATGCTTATTGTGTATGGAATAACTGCTGTAAAGCAGTTATAGACATGCTCGATATTGCGTAGCGTTGTTCCCTTGGCTGAATGTCACACCTTATAACATTTAAAAGGCAAACAACTAGTTATTATTTTTTCCAATTTCTAAGCTGAGGTCGCACGTGCCTCCCCCCCCCCTCGTGCCCCCCGACGCTACGCCTATGCCTATCAGCTGTAGTACGGTACGAACAAAAAAACAACTGTAGTATTTTTGTTATGTAAAAACGATATATACAATCAAAAGAAGTGGTTTTAGCAAATTACTAAACATCAATGCTAGTTAGAAAAAAAAAGTTCGAAAAGCTTTAAGGTACACAAGATTAAACAAGTGAATAAAATCATGCAATGCATTGTTTATGATACGCTTTCCAACTTACCACAAATTATTACTCATGTTGAAGTATAATGGCTGTGGAATAAACCTTGCTCCTGTACCCTGACCTTTGACCCCATTTTGATCATATTAAACAGAATTGGTTCACTATACCTCTGGAACAACATACTAAAGTTTTGTCGCAACAGAAGCAGTTTTAGTCAAGTTATGAGGATAATGGCTGTGGATAAAATCTCGCTTCTGTGTCCTGACCTCTGACCCCATTTCGTCCATTTTCAATAGGATTCGTCCCCAGGTTGGTCCCTACTACATACTAAAATTTCATCGAAATCGAACCATTTTTACGCGAGTTATCGTGCGGACAGACAGACAAACAGACAGACGGACAAAGCTGAAGCATATACGGTTCTTCAACCTACGGTTGGAAAGCGTAAACAAGTTAGTAAAATCATGCAATACATTGATTATGATACGCTTTCCAACGTACTAGAAATCATTACTCAAGTTATTACTCACGTTATGAGGATATTGGCTGCAGAATAAAACTCGCTCCAATGACCTGAACTTGGACCCCATTTCGATTATATTCAACAGAACCGGTAAAGTATACTTCCGGAACAACATGCTGAAGTTTTGTCTCAATCGAAGCATTTTTACGTAAGTTATAATGCATAAGAATGATGAACGGATCCCGCTCCTATGTCCTGACCTTTGACTCCATTTCGTCCATTTTCGATAGGGTTCGTTCCCGGGAAGTCCCCTACCACATACTAAAATTTCATCGAAATCGAACCATTTTTAAGCGAGTTATGACGTGTAAGAGCATTGGAATGAATCCCGCTCCTATGTCCTGACTTTTGACCCCATTTCGCCTATTTTCAATAGGGTTCGTCCCCAGGTAGTTGCCTACCACATACTAAAATTTTATCCAAATCGATCCGTTTTTACGCAAGTGATGACGCATAAGGGCAATGGAATGCACCCCGCTTCTATGTCCTGACCTTTGACCCCACTTCGCCCATTTTCAATAGGGTTCGTCCCCAGGTGGTCCACTACCACATACTAAAATTTCATTGACACCGAACCATATTTACGCAATTTATGACGCATAAGGGCAATGGAATGCATCCCGCTGCTATGTCCTGACCTTTGACCCCATTTCGCCCATTTTCAATAGGGTTTGTACCTAAGCGGTCCCCTACCACATGCTAAAATTTCATCGAAATCGGACCATTTTTACGCGAGTTATTGTGCAGACGGGCAAAGCTGGAGCATATACGCTTCTTCAACCTACGGTTGGAAAGCGTAAAAAAGGGGCGGGAAGCACTGTATATATTATATGCCTCACTGTAAGACATTTCAGCATAGAAATCTCCACACAGGAAATGTTTTTCTTCCTGGGAAGTTCTAAGAGTAGCAGCAAGCCTCTCTCCTTTTATATCTGGATGCTAAAGTACTGCGGAAGATTTGATAAAGATATTTTTACAACTATTTGAAAAAAGTCTTACCCTTTGCTACAACCAAAGCACCAGCAACAAAGCATACGGTAAAAGTTTTTATCATCATAACTGAAGGAGAAAGGCCATAAAACATTAAGGCACAAACTTGTCTTACAGCGAGTTCACGGTAAGTTTGCCGAGAATTTCTCCGTAAATGATATTTTTCGGAGGTACATTAGGAAACATTATTTAATTCCAATCGTTGGCCAACTTTCAGGGGTCTCCCAAGAATCCAAAAATATTTTCATCAAATCATCCGGAATTGAGTACATGTGCGCCTGGAAAAGTTGCTAGAACATATGACAAAGTGAACGTCACAGCGGAATGCTCCATTTCGATTCAATGAAGAAAAGGGTGGGTGGATAATAGGGGAAACGGCTGCTCCCATGGCAACAAGCTTCTCATGACGTCATCGTTCACACGGAAAGAATTCCCACACCGGATGGGCATGCGCGCCGTCCGTTCATTGACGAAACTGTGAGTGCATGTATCCATGGGAACACCAACACGTCAAACTAGGAGTTAGACACAGATGTACCAAACATTACTTCACACATCATCACTACAGAACCTTTAGTCTTACAAAGAAAAAGAAATGAATACGAAGGGAAATATATCTTATCACGATCTAACTTGAGCCTTGCTCCTCTTGGAGGTCACACACACAAACAGGGGGTGGAGGAGGACGTGGGGAACTAGTTTCCTTAGTCTTAATTTCTTACTGTCGGACTTCATACGAGAAGATTCTTCCCGAGAGCAGTGCTTCTTATTACGTGTAACGTTAAGAAACATGAGCAAACGGTTTAAGTTCCCTACCCGGAAATTAGCCTCTGAAGTTATTTCCCAAACAACTCGACGTCCGAAGAGCAATAATTGGCCTCAACCTTGGCAGCATATTAAGCGCGGTTATGCTACATTTACGAAGCGGATGCACTGAATGAAACAAATTTGGAATATAAGCAATTTTGCTGCATAACTAAATGATTAATCCAATGGACGATCTAGGATTCTTGTACGATTTTATTAAAACGAACTATTTCTTTCTTTTGATTGGATGCTTAACAACAATCGTAGGCAGCTCAAAGGGCTATAAGCAGTCGCCCGTCTCTAATTTAGAGCCACTGATTCCAGGGAAGGTAGAGAGCCAGTGCGCCGTAAGACAAACACAACTTCCATGCCGCACCGGTATTCGAACCCGGGTCCAACATCAGAAGCCAGCGCTTAGGCCACTGCGTCACCGGGGCAGATAACAGAGCGTTTGTATAAGTATGTGCATAGAGTGGGAAGTTTTCATAACAGAAACCACTTTCAAAGAAAAAAAAAAAAAAAAAAAAACAGTGGAACCTCAGTTAGCCGCCCTAGTGGCGCAGTGGTCTAAGCGATGTCCTCTGATCATTCGTCCGAAAGGGCTCCGGGTTCGAATCCCGGTGAGGCATGGATGTTGTGTTTGTCTTACGACACTAGCTCTCTCCCTTCCCTGGAACCAGTGACCCTAAAATAAGGACGGGCGACTGCTTATAGTCTCTTACCCATATTTACATCAAGGATGTTTTTGGTAGTGAAGATGAACTGCATGACGCGGAACGTAAAATACAAAATGTGGCCGTAAAATACAAAATGTGAAGAGAGCGCTGCGATTTCCAACTGGCCGCCCCGGTGGCGCAGTGGTCTAAGCGATGGCCTCTGATCATTCGTCCGAAAGGGGTCCGGGTTCGAATCCCGGTCAGGCATGGATGTTGTGTTTGTCTTACGGCACTGGCTCTCTCCCTTCCCTGCAACCAGTGACCCTAAATTAGGGACGGGCGACTGCTTATAGCCCATTGAGTTGCTCACGGTGGTCGTTAAACCTATAATCAAAAAAAAAAAAAAAAAAAAAATTCCAACTGCTCCAGGTTCCGATCGTTCGTGCCACATTAAACGGAACGAATGCAGTTTGCAGTAATAGCAGTAGTGATCGAATCGCCATCAAAGGATCTTCCAAAATATAAATGACATACTTGTCTTGTAACGTACGAACAACCGCGCCGTCATTCCTGAGTGTGAGAATTACATCTCCTACGCATTTCGAGGGAAAAAATGCGAAATTTAAGATGCCAAGCTATTGCAACTGACCTGAGAAATTACAGGTGAATTCTGTAACAGAAACTGTTGCAAAAGTTTCAATTCCTATTTTAATCAGGTACGCAGTGAATAAATTTACACAGTATTTGTCATTTTCTTGTAGGACTTCCGTCCACAGTGAGTAAAGTTTAGGTCCCAGCCACCTACAGCGAGATCGCGTTTTGGGCAGGACACAGAAACGGAAGGAATGAGAGCTAGTCTAGCGACTTTGACAGAACAGTTTGTAGTGAGATTAGAGTACAGTACATGGCGCCACCGTACAAGTACGATGTTGCACACAGAAGGGTGAGAGAATTTCAGGGGGGGGGGCATAGGAAAGGATGCCCATTTAACCAGCGGGTACAGCCTGGGGGCCGTCACTTAACGTGCTCGTCCGATGCACGGCGGATATTCAGCGATTGTTAGTAAATCACACCATCTCTGAAGGACCAGCCCAGGTTCGAACCTGAGGACCTTGCATCAATAGTCTGACTCGCTAACCACTAAGCCATCCGCGGCTCTTAGGTACGCAGTGGTTTTCACACCCTATTTTGAGCTGCGCCAGGGGCGGACGCCCCGCCTGCCCTGTCTTAGTTACGCCTCTGCTCTGCTCCGTACGTAAGAACTGGAAGGATGATTTGATTATTGTCTGCAGTCTTTTTTTTTTTTTTTTTGATTGGAGGTTTAACGACCACCGTGAGCAACTCAATGGGCTATAAGCAGTCGCCCGTCCCTAATTTAGGGTCACTGGTTCCAGGGAAGGGAGAGAGCCAGTGCCGTAAGACAAACACAACATCCATGCCTCACCGGGATTCGAACCCGGACCCATCACGGACGAATGATCATAAGCCAGCGCTTAGCCGCCCCAGTGATCTAAGCTATGACCTCTGATCATTCGTACCAAAGGGGTCCGGTTTCTAATCCCGGTGAGGCATAGAAGTTGTGTAATAAAAAAAAATAATTGGCATTGACTTTTTTCGTCTTCTCTATTTTTTGATGATTGATCCCTTACTTAAAAAAACAAAAATATTTCGAACACAGTAAAGGTTGAAAAATTCCCTAATAACTAGGAACCATACACCAACTGTACTTAAAATAGTATAACTACACTAGTAATCAGAATTTCTTGGTGTAGAATAGAAATTCGGATTACTAGTATATTTACACTATTTTAAGTTGAGAAATTTATTTTGTAACTTGACCATTCGTCCTGGATGGGTCCGGGTTCGCATCCCGAAAAGGCATGGATGATGTGTTTGCCTTGCGGCACTAGTAGTCTCCCTTCCATTGAACCAATTGCTCCAAATTAGGAACGGGCGACGGCTTATAGCCCGTCGAGTGGCTCACAGTGGTCGATAAACCCACAAACAAACACATTCTCAACACTTAAACGAACTTTGTTCCATAGACCTTACATACGAAATCTTAATTACGGAAATGCAGAAAACTCACTGGCATTTCAAATTGCGTTATTTAAAATGGCATCAAAATTCATTTAAAATATGAAACAAGACATACAAAATAAACATTCATATTTCGTTCATTAATTTCACTTTTATTTAAATCTGTTTATACACATTTCAATGATCACATAGCCAAGAATCAATATTTCAACACGAATTTTGAAAGTTGTTGGTATACACATAAACGCTTTATACGGATACATTTCTCACGGGAGACGCAATTTTCTAAATTTCAAAAACTGCTTCCCAGGAAGTGAAGTTCCGGTGGAAATTTTTCCCGAAGCAGTGCGCAACGCACTTTATCAATATCAAGACTGTGCTCTGTGGTAGTGATTTCCTTTTCAAGAATATGTTTATTCTCCTCGAGTCTGTCCACGTTAAACAAGCGTATAGAGTCAGTCGACATGACTGCTTTGTCTATGAGGATCAAGTGAGCATCATCCATGCATCGCTCCATATTCGGCGGCATATTTCTCATGTGGAGGCGGGTCTGTGCTAAATCCAAAAGTTCCCTTTCGACAATGATTTCATCGCGCAAGTCATTCCGAGATGTCACGGCATCGTCAGCCGCGGTAATTGTCAACATCAGATATTTTCTGAGAGTTGGCAGACGCATTTCAAGCTCTTCCACGTTTCGTGCCAGCTCCAGCGAAACGAATTCTGATTGTCCTGCAATTTTTCTCGCACACTCCTTGATGACAGCGTCAATGTCAAAGCGCAATTTTTCAGATTCCCGAGTTCGCATGTCCGAGTACAGAATATCTATTTTCGTGTGCAAGAGCCACTCTTCCGGAGATGAGTATTTCAGAGGATCCAACTGTAGGTCAGTAGGTAAATCAGTCTTTTCCTTTGACGTATCTGTCATATTTTTACATGTGGTATCAATAATATTTGCTTCCCACTTGTCCATCCAGTCGTTCTCAAGGTCAGGTTTAGCCGTTTCGTTCTTCTCTAACTGCCGTACGGCATCAGACAATGCTTGATGGTAAAGAATATGACATCTCTGGAGCAGATCCATTTCATTCAAGAGAGCTGATTGGACGTAGTCATCTACCAGATCGGTGCTAACTCTTTGGCTCCGTACATGAAGGCACTGCTTCGTGATGTTCATAGCCGCCTCGCAGACCGATATAATTACTTCAATCGTTTTTCTCGTAAGAGTTAACTGCACTATCTCCTCACACATCGTTTCTGTGGTTCGTTCGAGTACGTTTTTCCAGTACGATGACTGCTTAGTTATCAACGCAATTTCTCTGGTGGATCGCTGCTGGGTGCATTCGGGTACGTCGGTCATCACCTGGGTGAGTTTCTCTTCTTCATTCGATGTCACATGCTGAAGATATGAATCGGTGCCGGACCGGTCGCTTCTCATTTGGTCAAGCTCAGACCAATCTTCAACGGAAAACACTGGGCGATGATCCATCTTAAACTTAGACCTTTGACTTGTCTTTGAAACGCTACAGTAGCTAAAACACTGGCCACAAATATTTCACTTTGAACTAACCTTCTTGACCAGTAGCAATAAATTCAAAATGACACATGCAGAAATGTGAAATGAGACGATCACGCGATTGTTTGACAAAGCGCGAGAATTGCAAAGATATCGTGCACATGACATTGTGTTAATGATACGAATCCAGCGTGGTAACCACGTGAATAGGTGAAAGATTTTATGTGTAAGGAAACAATGTTTCCAAATTTTTTTTGTGCTTTTTTGTATAGGATGTAACTGCATATGCACTATACCCTTCCAACCACAACACGTTTGAGGAAGCTAAGATCTTATGGCGAAAATACGTTTAAGAGAATTGAAGTCACAACTGCTATTGCAATCCCTCAGATTTTTTTCCCGCCTATAATGTAGTGAAACAACTTCACACTAAGTAAAAAGGCAACATATGTTGCTAATAGTATTTTGTACACAGTTTTTAAATGAGATTCTCCAAACACCGAGGGCTCTCCGAGGTTTGGTTCTTTAAGAAGTATTGCAGCCAAGGGAGGCAGTCCGCGTATTTATTAGAATTGACTCTCAAGTTTCACGAAAAAGCTCTAACGAGCACCATCAAATTTTTGCCATTTATTTTGCGTATTTCGTTATAGATTGACATCAAATCCATACATTTTATAATTTTCTTTCATTAAGTAGTGCACGTTTCTGTTATTCCTGTAAGATTTGCTATCAAATGCTTTACATTTCAGCGTTTTCTCGTGAATAGTTTAAAACAACTAGGTACAAGCACCACAGCAATAAGCACCAGAGCTTGGGGAGGAGAGGAAAGATAGAAAGGCTCTTTGAAAAACTTCAAACTGTAAACTACATATGGATACATGCTGTGATCATGCTAGTTTTCTTCCCTTTTTTACAGATTTCGGTAAGCTTTCGATTTCCCCACTGGGAATTATGTTTAATGCCAGGAACGAAGATGAGCGCAAAATAGTGCTTTTCTTTTTCTTTGAGTGGAGGTTTAACGACCACCGTGAGCCACTTGATGGGCAATAACCAGTCGCCCGTCCCTAATTTAGAGCCACTGGTTCTAGGAAAGGAAGAGAGCCAGTGCCGTAAGATAAACACAACATCCATGCCTCACCGGGATTCGAATACGGACCCGTTTCGGACGAATGATCAGAAGCCATCGCTTAGACCACTACACCACCGGGGAGGCAAAATAGTGCTGTATGGGTGCTATATGCAGTGGCTGCACCCATGCATACAGCTCAGTCACGGAAAATATCCAAGTAGAAGACAATCCTCTCTATTTCAGCAATATATTGGGTTGAAACGAAAGCAATGGCTTCCAATGCAGGGTAACAGAAAAGTGCTACCATATGCTTGCATATATGGTAATTACCATATACACTGAGAGGCCACTTTATTATGACCACCTGACAGTTTTAAGCAAATGAGCTATGGCTGCACGCTGTTGCCACCAGAGGGCGAGGCTAGTATAAAAAAGGAAAGCTTAGTGCTTGCGACAGTAGTAGAAGTGATTTTCGGGTGACGAGATGGGTAAAAAATGCGATTTGACGGACTTTCAACGTGGGAGGATTGTAGGAGCTCGGAGCCATGGAGCGAGTATCACCGAAGCCGCCGCATTCGTGAAATGTTCCAGAGCAGCTGTTGTTAAAGTGTTTAAAGACTGGACTGTCAGCCAAAAAACTGGGTCTCTACGTGCAACGTGTGGTCGTCATCAACTAGTGACTGCTCGGGCGGAACGGAGTCTCCAGACTGGTAACAGACAACAGAAGGGTAACAGTGCAGCAAATTACAGACCATCTTAATCCAGGATCCCCTCAAATGCTCTCTGCGCGCACTGTTCGCCGTACACTGCATCGGATGGGATATGGCAGCCGAAGGCCTGTTCGAAAACCTTTGCTGTCTGCAGTTAACAAGATAAAACGTCTTCCGTTCGCACAAGGATTGAACAGCCGATAATTGGAAACAAATTATGTGGTCCGATGAATCACGTTTTGAGTTGCACCATGCCGATGGCCGAGAATTTGGCGGAAACAGCACGAAAACATGGATCTCAAATGCATTGCTACAACCATTCAAGCTGATGGAGGCAACGTTATGGTTTGGGAAATGTTTTCCTAGCATGCTTTGGGCCCTTTAATTCGTGTTGATCAACGTCTGACTGGCACATCATATCTAAACATCGTTGCGGACCAAGTGCATTCTGTCATGTGGATGGTTCATCCTGCCAATGGCGATGGCTACTTTCAACAAGATAATGCGTCCTGCCATAGTGCTCGTATTGTACAGAATTGGTTTCAGGAACATGCCGGTGAGTTTACTTTGCTTAGGTGGCCCCCACAATCCCCATTGAGAATTTGTGGGATGAAGTTGAACGAGCCATCAGACAGCTGGATCCACAACCCTGCAATCTCACACTCCTGGAAAGTGTTATTCATCAAGCGTGGTCTCAGATTCCACAAGCCACCTATCAACATCTCGTGGAGTCCATGCCACGAAGAATCGACGCAGTATTAAAGGCAAAAAGTGGTCCAACGAAGTACTGAAGGGTTGGTCATAATAAAGTGGCCACTCAGTGTATACAAGTAGAAATCAGCCCAAAATGTGGTCGCCATCGTTTGCTACGATCTGTTCACATCTTCTGGAGAGTTGTTGGATACCGTCCCTGTTGAATTGTGGTGGCTTGGACCCAAATAAGTGAGCATTCGGCATCGTCCCAGTTTGTGAACAACGGAAATGCTGCAACGACCGGAAAAGGGTGGTAGTCATTTAAGGCAATGTCCGAGGAATAGGCTGGGTGCTGCAGCAGCTCCCAACCAGGTCGCTGATTTTGTGACAATTCACCCGTGCTGTGTGAAGTCTCCCTCCATCCTGATGTAGGAGGACGCCCTTGCTGTTCAGCGTCGAGCTGGCGGCAGTACACATCGTCTGTGATAGCGGTGGTATAGTGGCTATAAGGGCCAGTGTAGAAAGCGCCTAGCAAAAGGCCGGTCAGAAATCTTACCAATTCCTCTACATGGCTCTGCCGATTGTTCCCACCTTTCTCACCCTAGGAGATGGCTTTACGATGTAACTTTATGTCGTCCATTAAAGTATTATTGCCGCCCCGGTGGCGCAGTGGTCGAAGCGATGGCCTCCGATCATTCGTCCGAAAGGGGTCCGGGTTCGAATCCCGGTGAGGCATGGATGTTGTATTTGTCTTACGGCACTGGCTCTCTCCCTTCCCTGGAACCAGTGACCCTAAATTAGGAACGGGCGACTGCTTATAGCCCATTGAGTTGCTCACGGTGGTCGTTAAACCTCCAATAATAATAAAAAAAAAAAAAGACCACAGCGCCACCGGGGCGGCCTGCAGTCTTTGATTAATTTATGACGTATACGATAATTTAATTTTTATTTTCAGTTTCTTTCTCTATAATATTTAAGTCTCCTCTAGGAATACAGGTGCAAGGCTGGCATTTGCCGAGACAATGCTGAACGGAATTAAGGCACAAAACATCGGCACAGGGCTCATCTGGTTTCGGATGAGACTTATTACCACCTCGATGTCTTTGTCAACAAACATAATTAACGGTCTTGGGGAAAACACAAACCCACATCTTGCTACTGCTGCAACCCTTCACCCACAGCTTCTGACTGTAGGGAGTGACTTGTCACGATGTGGAATCTCCAGGCCCATTTTCCTCAATGAAAAATCTTTGACATCCGCGAGATATTGGACAGTGTTGGAAGTGGTTTTCATTCCATGTATGCAGGATTTCACTGATGATTACCTGCAAGGTCACTTTTTCATGCAAGACGGTGCACGTTCGCATCGTAGAGCACCGGTATTTGCAATGCTCCACGAACATTTCGGAGAAAGTGTAATTGCCTTGGACTATCGCAAACACTATGGCACCGGAGTGGATTGGCTACCCCATTCTCTGGACCTCAATACGTGCGACTATTTCTTATGGAATTATATTAAAGATCAAGTACACCGGTCCAACCCATGGACACTTAAGGAGCTCCGAACAGCTATTGAACATGAAATCTGCGCCATTTCCACTGACCTCGTGGACCGTGTGATCCCCAATTCTGTACTACGGTTACGTCATGCCATTGCAGTCGAAGGCAGTCACATTGAACATGTTATTAAGTAAATTCCTGGCATTAAAGATTCCTAAACACTCAGATTCCTCTTTTTGGCCTTCATTCCTCAGTCATATCGCCTTATATTTTGGGGTAGACTGTATCAAGTCTGGATAAAATTAGCAGCTGTACCGAGAGGTGTCAGACACCCCGTGGCAATCAGACAGGTGCCATTCCACATGGTCCCACGGGTCATCCGGGACCATGTGTCGCTGTAGGCAGTCATCCCATGAAGAAAGTGCATTTGAGAAATCCCAGACAATTTGGTGTGTGGAACGTAACATCACACTGATTTATTTTTTTCGAAGCACTGAAGAAGGGATTCTCATTTTTCCTGTCTCGCCGTGTGAAAAGAACACATCATTGCGAGAAACTTAACAGCCGGGTTATCCTGGAAGTTCTGGCGTCAATACAACGTACAAGTTTGTCCGCGCCGAGCATCGTATCCGGGTCCTCTCACTCCGGAGTAAATTACTCTCCCAACTGAGCTACGCGGATATGTGCTTTCACTGCTATCTGCCTTTATCTCATGTGCGTTCTGCCAAAAACCCCTGGAGAGAAAGCCCCAGCGCGCGAACTACGAAGGGGTGTGACGTCACGGTCAGAGGGCCATCGCAATCCCTCTCTCCAGAGAGGTCAAAGGGCAAACGTAAGGGGAATGCCGATATTAGCTTCGTGTTCATGCAGCATTAATCAGTATTGAGCTTTCGGTAGTCGTGCACGTGAGTAAGCATTTTTTTTACAACATGCCTGGAAAATATTGAGTGCCTTTATATAGATCTAATTACAAAGCACATCCAAAAGCCACTGTTTTCAGCTTTCCTGAAAGTGAGAGCTTTAGAAGAAGGCGGATTTCTTCCGTACCAATGAAAAATTTTGAACCCACCGTGAATTCAAAGGTTAGTTAAGTTTTCATGACAGCATTTTCTGCTTTCGTTGTAAATGCAATTATAATTTAGTGAATTGTTAGTCGTCTTTTTTTTTTTTAATTATTGACTGAGTAAATTTAAGGGCCTTCCGATTATCAGCTCATTATTTGCTGTCGTTTAAATAATGGTATTAATAACCAATCAACATTTCATTTCCATAAAGTAATAGTTATTTTTCTTTACAAAATTCGTAGTTAGTAGTGTTCAAATTGAAAAAAAAAAAAAAAAAGATGTACATATAATATCAGCGCATAAAGTACTAAGGTTAACCAGGCAAAGAAACTGGCAATAAATAATTACGTTATTTATTAATCAACATTTCATTTCCGTAAAACAAATGTCATTTTTCTTCATAAAATTGCTGTGTATCAGAGTCCTAATTAAAACAAGAATTCGGAATTAGTATATTCCATGTTCATTTGACAAATAACTTTTTCTTAAATGATTTTAATTTATAATTTTTTTTTTACCTTCTAGAAATAGTTGCAAGATTTGAGCACACATATTTTCAGTAAATATACTCACTAAATCGGAAATTTTGCTTTCGCGCTCGTTATGTAATTACGGAAAAGTCTTTTCTTTTTTGCTTTCATTTAAATAAATCGAACGCGAAGGGAATTTCTAAACGTTTTAAGCGAAATCATTATGTTCATACAGTCCTACCAATTTGCCATTAAAAAGATCGTACTTGCAAAAATGCTTAACGTAAAATGCTGGGTTTTGTACGTTATGCGTGAAAAAACTTATTTTTTTGCTTCTTTAGCCAAATTGAAAACTAAAGGAAAAATTTCATGAAATCATTTCCCAGCACAAGAGCAAAACTTTGGAATTCCCAGATTTACGGATATCATCGCTGGAAACTGAGAAAAAAAAATGAAATCTAAGGACAAAAAATAAAGAGAAAAAAAAAAAACCCCGGTCGATTTATTGTTGTGTGCGCAAATTGTCTAATATCGCACGCGAGAAATTATTTCTCTGCGTAAACACTACGGTACTTCGTCGGCGTTTTCAGGAGCGGAGAGCTCTAAGCTCGTGTCGGTCGGCCCACTAGCTTTGACATCACAGACCAGTTCGGAGGCTTTCTTAATCTTTAGGGGGTTTTGGTTCTGCGGGGCAGACGCGTCACAACACTTACATATCCCTCCATTGGTGCTTTTTCGTCTCTCGCAGCGCCATTGTCCTCTGGTGTCGAATACCGTATTTTTCTTCCTACGATAAACAGCCGCGTATAAGACCTTAAAATTCAAGAAAACCCATCGTGTTATACATCATGTTAAGGCGCCTAGCAGGTAACAGGGGACGAGAGAAACCCAAATTTCACTGACGTACCGTTTTCATAGCATCAAAAATGCATTTTCGTAATGGCTTTTTATCAGATTTAGCATGAGATTCTCGTAATTTACTCAGATTGCAATGAGATATTGTTACTTTTATGGAAAACGTGCTGAAATAATTGCTGGATGTTAGCGTCCTTTGCTCGTTTCTTTTATTTTCGTCGAACACCTGCTACAAATTTACGTTTGCGAGTTTCAGTTGCGTGGATGCAGAATTAACAGCCAGCGGTTCGTTGCAAAGAATCATGGGATCACGACCCTGGACAGAGGTGATGGCGTCGCTTCGATGTGTGTGAACGCGCTGTTTTTGTTGTTCTTACAAAGTGCTCTAAAAGAGTTGTGACGTACCTGCCAGCAGGACGCACACGACATAAAGGCACATAGCAATCAGAACAAACGTCTGCGTAGCTCAGTTGGTAGAGCGACTTGTTCCGGAATAAGCGGCCTCGGGTTCGAATCCCGGCGTAGACCAAAAATGACGGAGAAATTTACTTCGTTATAATGGCGCCCGAACTATCCGGATGACCCGGCCGTTCAAAATCTCGCATTGGTGTGATGTTATTTCCACACCGCGAGACAGGAAAAATCAGAGAATTCCTTCTCCAGCGCTTCGAAAAATAAAAATGTGTGATGTTGCATTCCACACAGCAAATTGACTGGGAGTTCTCAAGTGCACGTTCTACAGTGGATGACTGCCTGCAATGATTCATGGTCACGGCTGACCCGTGGGCCATGCCCCCGGCCCTCTTTCTGGGGGGGGGGAGATGTGACGTACCTGCCAGCAGGGCGCACACTACATAAAGGCACATAGCAATCAGAACAAACGTCTGCGTAGCTCAGTTGGTAGAGCGACTTGTTCCGGAATAAGCGGCCTCGGGTTCGAATCCCGGCGTAGACCAAAAATGACGGAGAAATTTACTTCGTTATAGAGTACATGCATCATGATGACCTAAAAGGTTTCGCGAGGGAATATACAAAGTGTTTTTGTGTGAAGTACCAAAGGAATATGAATTTTATGGTAAGACTGTTTAAAACAGAATAAATAGAAAGCAAAGTTCGTTGTTGATTAATAGCTCATTCATTCTATGTTTATTATTATATACAACCGGAGGACCGGCTTTTGGTGAGTAGAGTGTTCGGAGTCAGAACGAGAAAAGCTGCCGATTTATCGGAGTTTGAAAAAAGGACAACTTATGAACGCACGGCGCCTCGGAACTACGATTTCGGAAACCGCGCGGCTTGTGGGTTTTTCACGTGCCACTGTAGTGAGTATGTATCAAAAGTCGTGCACGGATGGCCGAATGACAAACCGCTTTCTAGCCGTGTGTCGTGCTCAGCTCATTGATGCCAGAGGAGAGCGGAGACTGTCGTGCATTGTTCAGAGAAACTGTACGGACACAGTGCGACAAATCACCAGCAGCTAGAACAGTGGTGATCAGGACAATGCGTCACAGCACACAGATCATCGCAGCCTTATGCCCATGGGCCTGCGTATCTGAAGACCCAGCCGGGTCCCCATGCTCACTGCACGTCATCGCCAACAACGCATGAAATTGGGCCCAAGATCATCAAAATTGGACCGTGGATGATTGGATAAAAGTGGCCTGGTCTGACGAATCGAGATTCCTGGTGCATCACGTAGACGGTCGAGCGCGGATACGCCGATTACCAAAGGAGGCTATGGCACCTCGATGCACTGTTGGGCAGAAACAGGCCGGCGGCGGAGGTGTTATGCTGTGGGCGATGTTTTCTTTGGACACTTTAGGCCCCATTATCCCAATAGCACAATCCCTCATAGCTATCACGTATCTGAACATCGTTGAGGACCAAGTTCACCCATTCATGGCGACTGCTGGTGATGGTCATTACCAACAGGATAATGCGCCACTGCCAGAATCGTCAAGGAGTGGTTCGAGGAACATGCTGGTGACTTTCTGTTAATTCCCTGGCCTCCAAATTCCCCTGACATGAACCCAATCGAAAATTTCGGGTTCGTCTTGGAAAAGCAGGTTCGCGCTAAATCACCACCACTCCGAAATGTTCGCGAATGGTCGTTGTTCTGCGGGCTAAAGGGGGGTCCTACAACTTATTAGGTAGGTGGTCATAATGTAATGACTCATCGGTGTATAGTATACGTTATATTATAAATAATTTCATTTATACAAACGTTGATTCTTCATATTAAAATGCAAAACAATTAGTATTTGTATGAAGTATTTCAGCACCGCAACACATCGGGTCATAGGAACACTAATCAGAGTTGGAAACGGGTCAAAAATTTCAGACCCGGACTAGAACCGACCCGATCTGAACCCGTAGCTGACCTGGACAAATCTGCTATGAACTATAAATTCGAAACTCAATTTATATATACACTGACGGAAAAAAAAATCCCAACACCACGAAAAAATAGTTGTAGAGGAATGAAATGGCGGCAATACATTTGTATAGGTAACATATTTAATCGATTAAGGTTTCAAGATCACAGCTTATTGTAAGCGCGAGAAGAGCCATTTTAAATATGAAATGCTGGCACATTAATAACCGGTGTAACCGCCAGAATGTTTAATGCAAGCACGCAAACCTTCATGCATTGTGTCGTACAGGTGCTGGATGTCAGTTTCTGGGATGGAGTTTCATACCTGTTGCACTTGGTCGGTCAATACAGGGACGGTTAATGCTGGTTGGGGAGTGACGCTGGAGTTGTCGTCCAATGATGTTCCATACGTGCTCGATTGGTGAAAGATCTGGTGATCTAGCAGGCCACGGCAACATGTAGACACTCTGTAGAGCATGTTGGGTTACAACAGCGGTATGCTGGCGAGCGCTATCTTGTTGGAAAACACCCCCTGGAATGCTGTTCATGAATGGCAGCACAACAGGCTGAATCACCAGACCGACGTACAACTGTGCCGTCAGGGTGCGTGGGATAACCACGAGAGTGCTCCTGCTGTCATAGGAAATTGCTCCCCAGACCATAACTCCAGGTGTAGGTCCAGTGTGTCTCGGCCGCAGACAGGTTGGTTGCAGGCGCTCACCTGGCCTCCTTCTAACCAGCACACGGCCATCACTGGCACGCAGGCAGAACCGGCTTTCATCAGAAAACACAACAGATCTAAACTCCGTCCTCCAATGAGCTCTAGCTTGACACCACTGACGTCGCAAACTGCAGTGGCTTGGAGTAAGTGGAATGCATGCTACAGGGCGTCTGGCTCGGTGCTGTCCTTCAAGTAACCGATTTGTAAGAGTTCGTTGTGTCACTGTGATGGCAACTGCAACTCGAATTGCTGCCGCAGACGCAGTACGATGCGCCACGTCCATTCGCCGTACACGTCGGTCTTCCCTCTCAGTAGTGCCACGTGGCCGGCCGGAACCCGGTCTTCTTGAGGCAGTACCTTCCCTTGACCACCGCTGCCAACAACCATGCACGGTGGCTACATTCCTGCCAAGTCGTTCTGCAATATTGCGGAAAGAAAATCCACCTTCTCGTAGCCCTATTACACGACCTCGTTCAAACTCCGTGAGCTGTTGATAATGGCTTCTTCGTCTTCTTAAAGGCATTCTTGACTAACATCAACACACTACGTCGAATCTCAACGATAACTAACGCTCACGAACGTTACAGCGCGTATTTACAGCAAACCTGCTTTGCATGTTCCGAGGGGCGCTACTAGCGCCACACGTATGCGCCGAGCGCGAAATTTGCATAGACGTCATCTTACAGATGTACTCTCACAGCCTACCAACTGTCGTTTATCTAACACAACCCCTTCTTGGTGTTGGGATTTTGTTTTCGTCAGTGTATGTACATATAAACTTAATATATGTATTCATCCCGTGTAACTGCCTGATATTTAATAACTGAAGTCCATTTTAAATAATAAAATTTGGTTACTTGCTAAATGTTAGTGCCATTTTTAGTGCCACTATTTTGCGTAATCTAGAAGTAATGGCTGACTATGACCGTGGCTGTGGAGTATATTACACATGGGAATCATTATTTACGATTGGAGAAATGTATTTTTTAAAATGTATTTAGATTGTTCACTTTTTCCACGCTTTTATGGAGGTGCGCGTACTTTCACATGGCCCGTTGGATTTTTGGTCCCATAATCTTTTATTATACCTTCGACATCTTTCTTTGTAATTATACACTTTCCACATTTTGAACAACAAGCAAGACCAAACAACACAGAATTATTCATCGGTTCCTTAATGAGACGAAACAATTTCCAGCATTCACTCTTCTCCTTGTGGTTTTCAACAAGTGCGTATTTATTGTCCTCGACGCCTTTCTCCTCCTCCTTCATATTAAATCCATCCATATTAACAAATAAGGAGTTAATTTCGACATGACATGTCATGGGAACGGGATGTTAGCACATTAATCGAAAACCTTCGAATGCTCAATGTAAAAGATGCGATGTGAAAAGTAACTCTTAGTCATACAGTGAACTTCACACGGAGAGAGTGAATCAGCTGAGATGCAGGCGAATGGCGTTTGTCTGTACCTTGACCTGGACAATTGCACTGTAAAAGAACGCAAAGGAAGTACCTTTTTACGATATGGTGTCGGTGTGTCTGACGTCGGTCGGTGGAAATATTCGTTTCTTTAAGAAATAGACGACAATATTTTTGCATGACAAATCATTATTCATTCCGTGGGCACCAGCATCGCCTGCAGAATTCCACAACCCGCATTTTTCTTTGGAATATATTTTTCTCTTTTCAAAAATAAAACGGGAATAAAATCGGGTCGGGAACGCCTTCACCCGACCCGTTGACCCATGACCCGACCCGTTGACCCATGACCCGTTTCTATCTCTGACACTAACTCAATAATAAAAATAATAATGATAATTTGCCGTGAAAGATTGATGAAGACACGCACGCTTGCATAATGAGTGAGCGAGAGTGCGTAAATGAGCATAATGCGAAACGATGACCTTCGTCGTAAATCCCTTTTCCTAATCGTTACAGCTCTTTAAGTTCGCTTTTTCACATAAGCTTCGAGCAATGTATGTTTTACAGAATGCTGCGTATTATCCATCCTGCCACATAAAGTTTTCACTTCCGTTAGCTATGACGCACTGTCTAACAGTCAAACGCGAAAGTTATTGTTTGAGTTGCATATGGGCTGGAACTGTGAGTTATTTCGAGCTGCTTCAAGAATGCACGTCAGCGAAAAGGAGAAAGAATAATTCCCAACATCACTTGGACACGTTCCAAACTTTTAATCAATCTGGAGGCCAGTGCTAAAATATAGCGACACTTGGCTCGTGATGCATTCGCGTTTCTTTCTTTTTCAATTCGGGGTTTAACGACCACAGAGAAAAACTCCAGAGTATATAAGCAGTGTCCTGTCCCTAATGTAGGGCCACTAGATTTAGGGAAGGGAGGCAGCTAGTGCAGTAAGAGAAAAATGCCACCCATGCCTCATCTGGTACTCCTACCCGTAACCACTTGGTCAAAAACTGAGAAGCCTGTGTTTAAACCACTGCGCCACCGGGGCGGCTTCACACCACCTCATACACAGTCGTATCAGAATAATATGACCTAATAATGGGAATAACAACCCTTGCCCCGAATGACAGAGGCAAGACGGATTGGTTTGGACGCAATGAGGGCCTGAAAGGCTGCCCGAGACACACGTGCCCATCCCGACTGCAGAAGACCACGGAGGTCCCGGAGATGACGTGGTTGTGTGTCGGCAAGTCAAACCTCTCGAATCAAATAGTCCCATAAGTGCTCTACGGAATTGAGGTCGGCCGATTTCGCCGGCCAAGGAGAACGGAGACGTCGCTGTTATGTTCATGGAACCAGTCACGCATCCACTTAGAGACGTGACACGGCGCATTGTTCTGTTGGTAAACACCATCACCACCAGGGTAAACGTCTAACATGAAGGGATCGTGTGGTCAGCGTGGATGGACAGGTAGCCATTGGCGTTCAGCGACCCAACCTGTGGTACCAGCGGTCCCAGGTCATACCACGAAAACTTCCCCCAGACATACACACTGCCACCGCCGGCCTGTACTTGACCGAGAGGCGTGGTTTTTTTTAATGGAGGTTTAACGACCACCGTGAGCAACTCAATGGGCTAAAGGCAGTCGCCCGTCCCTAATTTAGGGTCACTGGTTCCAGGGAAGGGAGAGAGCCAGTGCCGTAAGACAAACACAACATCCATGCCTCACCGGGATTCAAACCCGGATCCCTTACGGACGAATGATCAGAGGCCAGCGCCTTAGGCCACTGCGCCACCGGAGCGGCCCGAGAGGCGTGTCCGGGTCTTGGTTCTCGTGTGTCTGACCCCATACTCTCCACCGTCCGTCACTTCTGCGGCGTAGGAACTTCGATTCGTCGAAGAAGGCAACCTTTTCCCACTCTTCCACTGTCCAATGACGGGAGTCCTATGCGAACTGTAGATGTCGTTGCCGATGGACCTGGGTTAACATGGGCGCCTTGACGAAGCGTCAACTCCGGTGACCCATGCGTAACGGGGTTCGCTCTACTGTTATCGGGGGCACGTACCTAAGTTTCCCAGCGTTCATTTCGTCGTGGTCAATTGCTGCCCTGCTGCGCGTCGACTGTCCTTTGCCAGTAGATGGAGGCGTCGTTCTCCTCTGGAGTCGATGGCCTTTGGGGCTGCACAGTTATTACGTCGGGGGGGGGTACTCGGTGTGGCAGCGGCCCATTCTTGGTACACTCTTAATGCAACACCTCACGAACAGCCCACGAAGTCTGCTGTTTCTGAGATGCTTCCAGCCTTTGCGCGGTAGCAGATGAACATGCCTACGTATGTAAAATCATTACCTACGATACTGTAGAATTAAGAGGCATGTGCATAATTGCGGTTGGAGATGACCGATGTTGGAATCTTTCCAATCCGACACGTAGAATCGTAAAAAAACATGCACAAACTGGAGAAAACACGGGACATTTGTTTTAAAACGTAACCGGAAATTCAATTCGTAATACAATTTATTATAAAACGAAAGCAAAATAAAGTAAATATGTGTGTACAATGCAGTACAACCTATACCGTTCACAAAGTTGCTTAAAGTGTCCGCCATTCTTTTGAATGCAAGCATTCAGTCATTTCACCATATTCCGTGCTACTCCAAGAGTTCCTTGCTTTACGCCGAAGAGACAATACTTTACGACCAGCACGTCTTTATGCAAATAAGGTACTGCAGGTAATCCACTTCGCGTGAAAGCCATGAAACGGTATAAATAACAACTGATACTTAGCTCTGTTAATCATTGGGCCGCGGGTGGCCTAGGGGGCATCGTTAATGACTGCGATGGAGAGGTCTCAGATTCGATCCCAGGCAGGTACGAACAACTAAATTACCGCCGTGCGTCGAATGGGCACGTTAAGCCTTGGAGTACTGGCACCTCGGTAGTAAATAAGGGCGTCTTCTACCTCGCTTCCGTGTGACTTTCGTATCGGGCACTCTATCCCAAATCTCCTAGCTTCCTATTTCTAAGGGTTGTTTAAGACCTGGGGTCAGACACTCCCTTCCGAAAATCCTCTACATATGATCTAATATGATATCTGTTAATCAGTGCTATTCAGGTTCTTAAGATGGGAAAGGTAGCGGACTTCAGCGAACTTGACAATAGCCAGACGATTGGGTCGGAGCATTTCCGAGACGTCAAGGCTGGTAGGGTGCTGACGGTCAGCCGTGGTTAGAACCTTCAAAAAGTGGTCCGAGGAAGGAAAACCACGAACTGCCGGCAAGATGTGGCTCTACCACGGCTCATCGAGGCAAGAAGTGAGCGAAGGCTATCCAATATGGTATCAGCCAACAGAAGGGATACTGTGGCGCAAGTCTCGGTAATTTGAATACTGGTGACGGGAGTATTGTGTTATAACACTTGTAACACACAGTACATTGAACCCTGTTGAAAATCTGGCAGGCCACTCCAAGTGCTCATGCTAATCTCGATTCACCGTCGAAAACCCTACCATAAGCACGCTAGCATCTAAACTGGAGCTTGAATGATTGGAAGAAGGTCGTCTGCTCTGATGAATCTCGTTTTCTGTTGCACCATGTGGACGACTGAGTACGTGTGCGTCGTTTACCTGGGCGATTGTTCGAATCAAGATGAACCGTGTGGTGAAGATAAGCCGCTGGAGGCAGTGTAATCCTTTGGAATATGTTTTACTGGAAAATTCTAGGTCCTGTGATTCATGTGCAGGAAACCATGACGTCCACCAGCTACCTAAACATTATTGCAGCCAGGAACATGCTTTCATGACAACGGTATTCCCCTCTAGTAGTGCTTTCTTTCAGAAGGATAAAGCGCCATATATCAGCACGTACCGTTCGACGTCATCTGCAGGAGCGGGGACTTGTCGCACGGCGCCCATTGCTTCGATTACCATTGACGTTACACCACCGGCGAGTGCGGCGGCAGTGGGCCGTTGAACGCCGCACCTGGACTACGGAATGGCACGACATTGTATTCTCCGACGAATTACGCTTCTGCCTGGAACACCACGATGGTCGGATCCGCGTGTGGCAGCACATCGGCGAGATACTGTATGACGCATACATTATGCATCGCCATACCGGTCCGTCGCCTGGCGTTATGGTTTGGGGCGCAATTGGATATGACACTCGCACCCCTCTGGTACGCATCGCCGGTACACTCAGCAGCCACCGCTACATCTCCGACGTTTTGAAGCCTGTAGTCCTCCCTTACCTGCAGGACCTGCAAGCGGCCACGTTTCAACAGGACAATGCCTGCCCGCACGTGGCAAGCAGCGTGCAACAATTCTTCACGGCCCAGCAGGTGTCAATGCTGCCGTGGCCCGCTTGTTCTCCCGATATGTCGCCCATCGAACACGTCTGGTCACTGATCGGCAACCGAGTACACCACCCGCGGCTACGCCTGATGAACTGTGGCAACGTGTGGAAGCAGCCCGGACCGACATACCCCTAGCCCACATCCAAAGCCTCTTTCGTTCGATGCCGCGGCGTGTAGCGGACGTTATTGCCAGCCATGGGGGCCACACGAACTATTGATGTCTGCGTGTTCCGCAAGTCGCAGGGGCCTGTAAGCTCAATCGTTGAGTCTTTGTATCTGTTGTTATGTGTCCAGTAAATCTGGCTTTGCTATCTCGTGTCCTTCTTGGTGTTGCATTTTGGGTGGCCAGCAGTGTATTAATTTAATTAGCATAAGCATGAAAATTTTGCAGATTTAGCCCCCCCCTCATAAATAAAATAAATAAAAAGAAGAGAAGTCTTGAATTCTTGAATCTGGTATTCTTTCCCGAATTGTCTCGCTTTTCAAGGAAAACTTAATTGGTAAAAACTCATGCTTAGTATTTACCAGTTCATTTTTCCGACATAAAGGCATAGTGATCTCACTGTCTTAATAGCACAAACAAATTACTGAAGTTTATCGAGGCACTCGTAAAAGATTTAACAGAACGATGTCAATATTTTGAAATCCACGGGTCAGAATTTAATTTATCGTCATTGAATTTTTGTAACACCCAGTTCGACCTAACTCATTTTGAATGGATGCGTGTTGATGATTTTGAATTTCACATACCGAATTTATATCATCAGCGTTACGAAGATCGAAATTCGGAGAAACTGCAGACAAATCTCTGGGGAAATTGCGCAGATAGATCAGCTGAAATCTTACATTTGCCGGACAACTTCTGCCTCAAAAATTCATTGCCTTGAAGAATATTGCATTTGCATTGCTTTCGGCATTTGGATCCACATATAGTCGTGAGCAAATATTTTTACCCACGAAGACAATTTTGAAACCACTTCGAAGCCGCCTGGCTACTTTACATTCAAAAGTCTGTGTGAAACTTAAAAGTTACGAAATGCACTGCTCTTATTGAGGAACATTACTGAGGAAACGTAAGAACTGTGATCCCACAGTTCTTTTTATTTATAAAAAAATGAACTGTGAACACACCTTTTTTTATTTTATAAAAAATATGTGTTGTTTTTCGTTCATTTGAATTGCTATTACTTATAAACATTTATATCATGTGTAAATTTAAATGAAATATCTCCACCGAATGGCAAATAAAAATCAATATGGCTGCTTTGCTATACAGGCAGTTCCGGGATTACGAACGAGTTCCGTTTCTAAGTCTGTCTTTAAGTCGAATTTGTACGTACGTCGAAACAGTTAAGTACAGTTCGTATCTAACATCAGTTAGACAAATGTTTGTTTATAGTAACCTTTTTCGAAGCATAAAAACATTAAAGAAATATTTCAAGATAAACTAAAACATCTTTAATATAATACTAATACTACTACTACTAATAATAACATCATAAATGTAACTACAGTATTTACCTAGGTATAATAGAGAGGGAGAGAGAGAGAGGAGAGAACTAATTGAAAGAACAAGGGAATATGAACTTCATTATGCATGGGCCTTTATTGATTATGAAAAGGCCGATTCCGTGAATCCATCAGCAGTTACAGTGGCTTTGAAATCCTGCGGTGTCGAAGATGCATACATTAGTATTATTAATAACATCTATGAAAATGCAAATGCAAAGGTTCGGATATTTGAAGATACAGCACAAATAAGAATTGGAAAGGGAGTGAGACAAGGTGACACCATATCTCCCAAGCTCTTTTAAACTCTTTTTTCTATAATTGGAGAATGTCTTTCAATCATCGAACTGGGAAAACAAAGGTATAAAGATTAAAGGATATCATTTAACTCACCTTCGTTTTGCTGATGACGTAGTTATATTTGCAACTACCCTTTCAGAGCTGCAGAGTATGATCCGAGAACTTGCTGACAAGAGTGAAGAAGTGATATTAAAAATGAACTTTCAGATGACAAAACTGATGTACAATGCTTTTACAGGAAATGAAGATTTAGCGATTGATGGGTAAAAGCTGGAGATAACCGATACCTACATTTATCTTGGGTAGCAGATATCAAGCGAGGATCGCATTGATGAAGAAATTAATCGTCGTATAAAACTTGGATGGGGAGCTTTTAGAAGAAACAGTACAATTCTTAAAAGCAGTACGCCATTATGTCTTAAAAGAAAAATGTTTAATCAATGCATCCTGCCAGTGCTTACGTAAAAAAAGACATCCAAAGACTGCAGACAACTCAAAGCAGCATAGAGAGATGCATGCTTGTTGTAACCAGGAAATATAAGAAGATGAACTCGTCCATAAGGAAAATGATAAGAGTGGGCGACATAATGACCAGAGTAAAATCCCTGAAATGGCAATGGGCTGGACATGTTGCCAGAATATGGGACCACTGATAGACAACCAAAATTTTAGACTGAATTCCAAGGGACAGGAAAAGACCCAGAAGAAGACCACATGGGAGGTGGATGGATGAAGTTCGAAAGCATGCCGGAGTAACATGGAGGAGACAAGCTCAAGACAGAGTGTTGTGGAAGAAACTTAGGGAGACTTTCATCCAGCAGTGGATTGATAATGGTTGACAATGATGATGATGATGATGAATAGAGAGTGAGATAGAAAGAGATAATAATAATTATAAAATGTTACTACAGTATTTATGAGAAAGACAGAGAATGTATGTCACACTGTTAACAGCAGCGTGGTTCGTCTGAAAAGAACGAAGTCTTTGTCCTACCTCGGGCCCAGGGGCCGACGAACCACTGTAGACGCGAAATGTTTTGATGCGCGTCGCAAAGTAGCGCCCGTTTGTTGTTACGAATCATTGTATGCAACTCAAATTTTTAATATAATAGGCTTTACGGGGGTTGGTTCCAGGGGCAGACGAAGGGTGATTTTTGCTACAAGCGGAGAATAACTTTGGCGCCCCCCCCCTCTTCACCAACAGTATCATGGCGATCATGAAGTCAGTCCTCGGGTTTCTGTTGCCGTCTGCAATTTTGGCGGAATCCAATCAAGTTGTAAACCATACCATTTATTTCTGCTTCATAATTATTAATTTAATTGGAAACGGTTGTATTAATAATTATGAAGCAAACTGTGATATTTTGACATTAGTTTAATGAATTCAAAGTGCCATTTCATTTCATTTATTTTTCCTTATGGGGTTACATTTGACCATGTTATATTTCAAAATTATTTTTATAACATATAATATTAAGAAAAAAACCATATTATAACAAAGTAAATTTCTCCGTCATTTTTATCCGCGCCAGGATTCGAACCCGGGTCCACTCATTCCGGAATAAGTTGCTCTACCAATTGAGCTACGCGGACATTTTATTCTGATTCCTATCTGCCTTTATGTCGTGTGCGTCCTTCTGGCAGGTACGTCACATCTCCTGGTACGTTACATCATCTCCCCCTTATTTATTTTTTTTTTTTTTCGAAGTGCTGCTCTTTTTTTTTCCTATCTCGCGGTGTGGAAATAACATCACACCATTGCGAGATTGTGAACGGTCGGGTCATCCGGATAGTTCGGGCGCCAATATAACGAAGTAAATTTCTCCGTCATTTTTATCCGCCCAGGATTCGAACCCGGGTCCACTCATTCCGGAATAAGTTGCTCTAACAATTGAGCTACGCAGACATCCTATTCTGATTCCTATCTGCCTTTATGTCGTGTGCGTCCTGCTGGCAGGTACGTCACATCTTCCCCCCCCCTCGAAAGAGGGCCGGGGGCATGGCCCACGGGTCAGCCGTGACCATGAATCGTTGCAGGCAGCTATCCACTGTAGAACGTGCACTTGAGAACTCCCAGTCAATCTGCTGTGTGGAATGCAACATCACACATTTTTATTTTTCGAAGCGCTGGAGAAGGAATTCTCTGATTTTTCCTGTCTCGCGGTGTGAAAATAACATCACAACAATGCGAGATTTTGAACGGCCGGGTCATCCGGATAGTTCGTGCGCCATTATAACGAAGTAAATTTCTCCGTCATTTTTGGTCTACGCCGGGATTCGAACCCGGGTCCACTCATTCCGGAATAAGTTGCTCTACCAATTGAGCTACGCCGGACATTTTATTCTGATTCCTATCTGCCTTTATGTCGTGTGCGTCCTTCTGGCAGGTACGTCACATCTCCTGGTACGTTACAATATATATTATGAATACCTATGTACAGGTTAACCACACAAAAGAAAATTGAGTAAAAGGTTATATATATATAGCCTAAGTGAATCCCAATTCCTCTAAAGTAAGTAGTCAAGCCAAACGTCCTGCACATATAAAATTTAAGCATATGTGGTCTGACTAATAAATTTTACTATTAAATTTTTATATTTTAATTTGTTAGCAAATATTTAAACAAAATATAACAAAAAAAATGTAGGTACGATAGGTCCTAGGTACATTAGAGACCTTACGCTTAAAGGCTCACTCAGAACTTACAATATACAGTATTAGGTGTGCAACTTAATCCTCGGCACCTAAACGCAAGCGATCATAGAACGTCGGCAAATGCAAATAGCTGTGTGCGATAATGGCTGATTGCAGTGCCACCAACAGCTTTCCAGGCAACCGTAACCGCTCACAGCTGTAGTGACAGAAGAGACGAAAGTTGACGGTGAAAGCAATGTCGTTCGAGAAGCAACATTTGAGGCACTGCCCCCTGTTCGCGTTTCAGCTGAAACATAGTACCGCGGAAGCCCAGCAAATGATCTGTGCTGCATTGGGTGAGGCTGCTGTGTCCTACAGTACGTGTAAGAAGTGGTTCCAGCGGTTTAAGCAGGGAAATTTCGATCTCCGTGATGCAGAACGTCCGGGACAGCCACAGAAAGTTGACGATGAGGAACTGGAACAACTGTTGGATGCGGATCCCTGTTGCACACAGTCAGATCTCGCCCAGGAACTCGGAGTAATACGACAAGCCATTGCAAAGCGCCTGCACAGTCTTGGACGGATTCACAAGGAGGGCCGTTGGGTGCCCCACCAACTCACAGCTGCGAACAAGTCTAGGCGCTACGATGTTGCTGTGTCCTTGCTCTCCAGATTCAAGAAGAAGGATTTCCTCCACAAGATTTTGACCTGTGATGAGAAGTGGATCCTCTACGAAAATCCTAAGCGGCGCAAATGGTGGGTTTATCCAGATCAGCCTACCACCAGTACCGCCAAACCGAATATCCATGCCAGGAAGTTGTTGCTGTGCATTGAGTGAGATCAGCGCGGTGTCGTACACTATGAGTTGCTCAAACCTGGTGAAACGGTCAATGCTGAGCGTTATTGTCAGCAAACTCATTCGTGTGAGTGACGCAATCGAGGTAAAAAGGCCGTACACCAGCAATGGCAGAAGGTCGGTCCTGTTGCTTCAGGATAACGAGTGTCCTCACACCGCGAAAACGACTTTAAACACGATCACCGACCTGGAATGGGAGATTTTCTCCCACCCGGCATATTCCCCAGGCTTCGCCCCGTCGGTGTATCGCCTCTTTCGCTCCCTGCAACATCATCTGAGTGATACGCACTTCACTTCTGTCGCGGAGGTCCACACAAGTATTGATGACTTTATCAACTCGAAACAGCCCTCTTTTTTCGGCAGTGGCATTCGGTAGCTCCCTGACCGATGGCTCAAATGTATCCAACACGACGGGGATTATTTCCCTGATTAGGTACGTATTCGATTTGCTATAATTTGCTGTCAACGTGTCGTGCCTGTGGCCGAGAATTAAGTTGCACGCCAAATAAGAATTACATCCAATGATGTGTATACAGTAACGTAAAAAGTTTTATTTTGGTTTTGACAACTTTTTAGAACCTAGTTTTTCTAGCTTTCATCTTTGCAAATTCTCTTAAAATGCTAGCAGTATCTAATGAATTAAGAACATCTTTTTCAAGAGACATTGTGCCAGTTTATATAAACGTTCTTGAGAAATAGTGGATCTTAAATAAGTTTTAAATAACTTGAGTTTAGAAAAACGTCTTTCTCCATTTCTCCACTTGCTACAGAGGATGGTAATGTTATCAAAATTCGTTTAGATACGAAATATAGGGCAATGTTTTCATTAAGGCTCGACGAGACCCGCCATCTTGTATTGCTGCCTTCTCTTATTAATCAACGGGCAAGCGTATTTCACAAATTGCTCGGGCAATTTTGCACATTTTGGAACACCGTTTGTGGCTAACGCAAGATATATGATAAATAAAGAGTTCCCTGGTTTCAGAATTTTTATTGACCTTTCCCTTCATTTTTTATCTGCAGCGAAAGTCGTACCAAGGCGCCTTCCGTAGTTTTATTAATTAATAAAAAATATTTAAAGGGTTGTGACGTGCCTGCCAGCAGGACGCACACGACATAAAGGCAGATAGCAGTCAGAACAAACGTCTGCGTAGCTCAGTTGGTAAAGCGACTTGTTCCGGAATAAACGGACTCGCGTTCGATTCCCGGCGTAGACCAAAAATGACGGAGAAATTCACTTCGCAAGCGTATTTCACAAATTGCTCGGGCAATTTTGCACATTTTGGAACACCGTTTGTGGCCAACGCAAGATATATGATAAATAAAGAGTTCCCGGATTTCATAATTTTTATTGACCTTTCCCTTCATTTTTTATCTGCAGCGAAAGTCGTACCAAGGAGCCTTCCGTAGTTTTATTAATTAATAAAAAATATTTAAAGGGTTGTGACGTGCCTGCCAGCAGGACGCACACGACATAAAGGCAGATAGCAGTCAGAACAAACGTCTGCGTAGCTCAGTTGGTAAAGCGACTTGTTCCGGAATAAGCGGACTCGCGTTCGATTCCCGGCGTAGACCAAAAATGACGGAGAAATTCACTTCGTTATAATGGCGCCCGAACTTTCCGGATGACCCGACCGTTCAAAATCTCGCAATGGTGTGATGTTCTTTCCACACCGCGAGATAGGAAAAATAAGAGAATCCTTTCTCCAGCGCTTGGAAAAATAAATGTGTGTGACGTTGCATTCCACACACCAGATTGACTGGGAGTTCTCAAGTGCACGTTCTACAGTGGATGGCTGCCTGCTACGATTCATGGTCACGGCTGACCGTGGGCCATGCCAGCGGCCCTCTTTCGGGGGGGGGAGATGTGACGTGCCTGCCAGCAGGACGCACACGACATAAAGGCAGATAGCAGTCAGAACAAACGTCTGCGTAGCTCAGTTGGTAGAGCAACTTGTTCCGGAATAAGCGGACTTGGGTTCGATTCCCGGCGTAGACCAAAAATGACGGACAAATTTACTTCGTTATAGGGTCCAAAATGAAAATCTGAAACCAGGGAACTCTTAATTTATCATATATCTTGCGTTAGCCACAAACGGTGTTTTCCAAAATGTGAAAAATTGCCCGAGCAATTTGTGAAATACGCTTGCCCGTTGGTTAACAAGAGAAGGCAGCAATACAAGATGGCGGGTCTCGTAGAGCCTTAAGCTGTTCTTTTTTTTTTTTTTTTTTTTTGGATTGGAGGTTTAACGACCACCGTGAGCAACTCAATGGGATATAAGCAGTCGCCCGTCCCTATTTTAGGGTCACTGGTTCCAGGGAAGGGAGAGAGCCAGTGCCGTAAGACAAACACAACATCCATGCCTGACCGGGCTTCGAACCCGGACCCTTTACGGAAGAATGATCAGAGGCCAGCGCCTTAGACCACTGCGCCACTGGGGCGGCTAAGCTGTTCTTTGCGATGCGGTTTAAAGCTCCTGCTGGAGAACTTCCGGAAGGCAACTTTGATGATAAAATCAGTAGTTCTTGGTGCATTTTTATACCACCAATGTCACATTCTTCTCCATCGGTCAAAACGTTCTGAAGATTCAGACAGTCCTTTATAAGTTCTTTGCTGTCACAATTCAGTAGTTTGTGAATGTCATACAAAAATCTAAAACTTTTGTCTAAAACAACGTAGAAGAACTCAACCTTTTGGCTGATATTGTAAACATATTCATTTTATACGGTATGAATATAATTATTATGAATAGCAACAGCATTTGCCGTAATGATAGCGAGTTACGAGATTCCTCGAACGGCAGCTGACTCCCGCTGGTGGCGCCACCGGCGCCCAAAGCGGCCCGCTTGTTTCGCTTTCATCTTAGTCTGGCCCTGGTTGGTTCGTAACTATTAGTTGTACGTAAATCGAACGTTCGTAAGTCGAAGACTGACTGTACTTTTATATCATTCTAATTATCTTCAAAACTGAATTTCCGACAAAATATGTAACTTAATTGTATTCTGTATTACTGAAAATAAAATAAATATCATTTCCTTAAATATCCGTCCTTTATTAATTATTAAACTTGATTAAAACAAGGAGTCAATTTATTGAACAAACATGTAAAACAGTAGGGGCACAGGAAAACGCAGCCGCCCGGGTGGCACAGTGGTTTAAGCGTTGGCTTCTGACCATTCGTCTGAGATGGGTCCTGGTTTGAATCTCGGTGAGGCATGGATGTTGTGTTTGTCTCAGGGCACCGGCTCTCTTCCTTCCCTGTAGTCACTGACCTTAAATTAGGGACGGGCGACTGCTTATAGCCCACCAAGGTGCTCACGGTGTGCGTTAACCCCTTCACGCAAACAAACACGAAAGCGCAGTGCGTTGGTATTTATGCAGTGCATTATTTGAATTATTCTGTATGTGGATATGTATGTGTCTTTCCTCTTGGACATTAGAAAATTAGACTATTTAAAAAATCAGGCTGACACACAGGGTCACTTCATTGTACACTGCTTCCCATAGAAAATGTCACACGAGGAAGTACAGGGTGTCCCACACTCTACTTTACCCAAGTTTTTTATCAATAACATCGTGAATACTTACAGTAATTGAATGATATTTGGTAAGAACATACCTTCATCTATGGAAAACAGAACCACATCATAAGAGATGTTGAAAGTGTCCGCCCTGTGCATCGAGACAGGCTTGAACACGAGACTCCATATTTCGGAATGTTCGCGCCAGTTGCGCCGGCGTAATCGCTTCCACTGTCTCGCAAATGTTATTCTTCAGTGCCTGTTGTCGCGCTCGTTGTGACCCTGGACCAAAGAATATCTAACTGAGAAGAAGTTGAGGCTCGGCGAGACGTAACTAGCGCCGCCATATCTGAAGAGTTAAAATGCAGTGCACAGAAGCCAACATACAGGCTGATGCCGGAGCAGACTACGCATGCGTATTTCTGTTGACTTCAATTCTTTGGGTAAAGAACAGTCAGCCGAGCTACTCATAGCACGTGATTGTTACCTTCTCGGTTGTATTACTACAATCATAAAGTTCCGGAACTTTTTACATTAAAAAATAATGAGTACAGATAATACTTGCTCATGCGGTGTTTCCTTCGAAGTAGTTACCCTGTTCAACTATGCATTTTTGCCAGCGCTCATTCAAAGATTTAAATGCAGATTGCAAGCTTTCTTTTGCCACATCCTCCAGTGCCTCCGTTGCAGCTCGTTGCACTGCTTTGGAACTTGAGAAGCGTCGGCCCTTAAGTAAATTCTTCATCCGGGAAAAAAGGAAAAAGTCACACGGGGCGAGTTCAGGGGGAAAAGATGGTTGTGGAAGAACGGGAATGTGATGTTTGGACAGGTAGTCGGACAACAGGAGAGATCTGTGAGCCGGCGCATTATCGTGATGGAGCACCCACGAGTTGGTCTTCCAAAGATCGGGTCACTTGCGTCTCACTGATTCTCGGAGACGTTTCAGGACGTTGACGTACTCTTCTTTAGTGACTGTACGAGCAGGAATTCCTAGTGTACGACCTCCTTGCAATCGAAGAAAACTGTTAACAAGGCCTTTCCTTTGGAGCTGTCAGCCGCCAAAGGAAAGGTCTAAGGTCGTCCTGACCTCTCATCATCCTCGATACTCTGTCGCCCGTTTTCAAATCGTCGATGCCACCCGTAAACTCTACTTCGACTCATTGCACTATCACCGTACGCTGATTTAATCATTTTAAAAGTCTCAGCGAAAGATTTTCCGAACAGAACACAAAATTTTACACTTGAACGCTGTTCAAAATTCGACATCGTTCTCGCGACGGAGAGCCTCGAATGCCTGTAATCACGAACTACGCACATGCGCTGAACGTGTTGGATCTGGATTAAACCGGTTCTGGCTGGTCGGTCACATCATGCTCTTCGCTTGCTCAGCGGGGAATGACGTAATTCACTGACATTTGGCAAATATTCAAAAAGTTCTGGAACTTTTTGAACGTAGTAGTATAATCACTTCGCAAATCGGATATGTTAGTTTTGTTACGCTAATCGGATTAGTTAAGGTTTTAGTTTGTTCTTCAGTTTTTCAGAAACATTTTCAGTGATGCCAAATGCTAGGGAATGTCTGCATTTTGTACGGATCCTTAGGCCTAACTGTAATATTTGCTGAAATTTAATTTAAATAGTAATATATGTTATTGCGTATTTTTCTCACCAAAATAAGGGATGGGCGGGATATCAGAAAACAACAACAACAGAAAAAAAAAACTGCTCTAAGCAAATAGTCATCAGATCGAAGGAAACCATCGTGGATCAAAGAAAAGCTTCACTGCCGTAGTCCCCGTAAGGTGTTTTGGTCCTGAATGTTAACTTTCGAGCAGAGCATATTCCCTCTTAAGATGTGGTGGCGCTGTTGTCGCCTGGTTTACGTTATCTCTATGAGAGTTAGCGTTCTTCACGCGTTATATATTCTTTGCTGGGACGTCGCGTATGTCAGATTCGTTATTCCCCGGGGTTAGTTAGTTGTTTGTCGTGAAGCTGATTGTATGCGTTAACGATGTCCTCCCGGTTAACCATACCCGAGCGCGTGTTTCTTGTCCGTATTATTGGAAGAGTAAGTCAATAAGAAGTGTCTGTGTGAATTTCGTAGGAAATTCGGATGTCTGACAGCACCAAGTAAACCGTGTTTTCTACTATAGACACACTTCCGGTAGCCCCCTGGTTCATTCGGCCAGTGAGCTGCTCCACTGTGGCGCGTCGATCGGTCCTCACGCACCTTAAAAGCCGACGTTCACTTCTCATATCAATGGCACGAGATGCTCAGCAGTTTTCACGTCGCTTATTTGCAATGGTGCCATTTCTCCAATCACGATACACTTTAACCACAGCAGTACGCGAACAGTTCACAAACTGCACTATTTCAGAAATACTGCCACCCTTGGCCCGAAAGCCGATAATCATCCCGTTTTGCAAACCTGATAAACCGCTCCTTTTCTCCATCACAGCAACGAGTGATATGTTTTCAGAATGCCTACAGCTCGCCTTATATACCCTCCAAGCCAGCTCATGACTCGTTCCTTCTTTCATTGGTTATGCGCTGTTGACGTCAAAGGTAGTAAGTAGGTGGTCACAATAATGTGAGTCGACTGTGTCTATACAAGTAGGTGGTCACAATAATGTGACTCGACTGTGTCATTACTTTCAGGGGCATCCTGAAAGTAATGCTTCCTCTTTAATAAGTTTTGAAATTTTGAAGTGATTTTAATGAAACTGCACTGACATGTACTATGATATATTACCAATGCGGGAGTGGGACCAAATGTTTTCAGAATCGGAAATAAAGATCATGAATGACAGAGAAAAGCAACGAACCGGAACTGAATTCCTGGAAAAAGAGGGATGTGAGGCTCCAGAAATCCACAGAAGACTCCTACCGCTGCCACAATCGATATCAGTAGAGCCCGAAGATGGATGAAGAGTTTTCGAGAGGGAGAAAGTTCAGTGTCGGACAAACAACGGAGTGGAAGACCCGCAACTGCAGTGACAGATGCCAACAGGCAACGACTGAAAGACCTCGTCACAGCTGATATTTGTGTCACCATCCAGGAATTGTGTGATGCTATTCATTGTGGTCATAGTGCTATGGAAACATTATACTTCGACTCACCCTAAGATGACACTTAAGGGAAGGTACGCAAAGCTATCGCCGCGACTAAAAATTGTTCCAACATTTTGCTTGAGAACCGACTCATTTATTGCCCGGAATCATACTTTTTATTGTCCTAGCTCTTTACTTATAGGTAGACTACATATACACTATCTACCAACAAGTAATTGGACACCTGTGATAGCAAAGGAAAACGAAGTTTATTCACCTTCAATAGTTGGTGGAGCCTCCACGAGCGACGATTACAGCTGCGACCCTCCGGGGCATACTCTCAACCAGGCGTTGTACAACGGCTAGCGGCATTTTCTTCCACTCGGCTTGGAGAAGACAGGTCAGTTCCTTCACCGATTTCGGACGGTGGGGGCACCCCTTAAGTTGACGCTCCAACTCGTCTCAGAGGTGCTCGATAGGGTTAAGGTCCGAGCTCTGTGCATGCCAGTCCATTCGATTAACCCCATTGTCACCATACCAAGCCATGGTAGACCTCGCAACATGACAGGTGGCATTGTCATCCTGAAAGTAACATGGGTCCACCCCGTAAAACTGCCACAACGTAGGAAACACATGGTCATCCAAAATGGTGCAGTAGGTCTCGGCGTTGAGTCTACCAGGAATTGCGACCAAGGGTCCCGTGCCATACCAGGAGAAACACCCCCATAGCATAATTCCACCGCGGTCGAACTTCACAGTTGGCACAATACATTCCGGCAGGAGGCGTTCTTCAGGCACGCGACAAACCCAGACCCTGCCATCCGAACGGTAGAAGGTGAACCTTGATTCGTCGCTCCAGAGAACCTGTTTCCACTGTTCAACGGTCCACTGTCGGCGTTCTTTTCACCACGTTAGCCGAGTAGCGCTATTGGGCTTGGTGATCAAAGGCTTGTGGGCGGCAGCACGTCCATGATAACCGAGCAGATGGGCTTCCTTACGGATGGTATTCATCGAAAGAACACTCCCGGATGCCTGTTGAAACTCCTCGCGGATGTGGCCCATCGATTTGGTGCGGTTCTTCCGAATTTCCCTGGCCAGCACCCATAGGTCTCTAACTCCCAGTTTTGTGGGTCCGCTGGGTCGGGGCACATTCCGACAGTCACCTCTCATCTTCCACTTGCCAATCACGTAGGCCAATGTCGAGTTTGGGTACTTCAACTCGCTGGATATGTCACGTATGGATCGGCGATTTCTGTGATACCCGACCATTACACCTTTCTCGAAATCAGAGAGCTCCGAACTGCGTGGCATCTTGCATGCAACTATTTGAGTTGTTGTTTCCCACACGATATTTAACGGCGGCGGCCGTGACGTGTATCAGGACCACAGATATCGTCGATTGCAGGGGCGTCCAATTACTTGTTGGTAGATAGTGTAGTTATTTTAGACAAATCTGAAAATGGTCTATTTTCAGAAATTAAGTTTTAAAATTAGACCAACACACGCATGCGTAGATATACAGTGTTTGGGAGACAAGGATGCCATTGAGTTGATGGGGAAAGTGATTGACAGCTGCTAATGGTAGGACACTGTGGGGAGTGACGCAGATGAACATAACTCTCGGCTGTCCCCGAAGGCTAAGTGAGTACGTAGGCTCTTGTACTTTAAACCGCATTGTCATTTTAGGGTGAATCGAAGTATAGGAATCTGGGCTAAAGTAAAATTTGTTCAAAGTGGATACCAAGAAACCGAACCCGTGAGCTAAGGGTGGACATGTGCCGGAACCTCTTGGTCTGTTATGAGAGGAAGCGTGAGGTGTTGTTCTTTAATGTTGTGATGGGGGATGAAACCTGTGTGTTCTTTCATGACCCAGAAACAAAACGTGCGTCAATGCAATGGCACCGTACATCTTCACCTCGACAAAAATAGGTGAAAAGAACTCGTTCCACTGGGGAAGTAATGGTGACAATTTTCTGGGACATAGGTGGTGTCATTTTGACTGATTTCCTTGAACGGGGTGCAACAATAAATAGCGCTCACTATGTGCAGACATTAAAGAAGCTAAAGGAAGCTATCTGAAGGAAAAGGCGTGACATTCCACTGCATAGTGTTGTTTTATACCATGATAACGCACCGTTCCCACACCTCAATAGAGACTTCACAGGCTGGTTCCAAAATGGGGTGGACGGTGATGCCCTATCCCCCCCTACAATCCTGATTTGGCTCCATTTCCCTGTTTTTACCTCTGAAAAACATCCTTCGTGGGGAACGTATTGACGATGTGACAGACGTTAAACTGGCTATGAACTCATGGGGGAAACGACCACCTCAGGAATTTTTCCAAAACGGATTTCACCAATGGGTTCAAAGATGGCGGAAATGTATAGAAAGTGATGGACAATACTTTGAATAGGCTAGCATTGCTAACAATAGGTCCAAGTATTTTGCCACTAAGTTTCACATTTTTGCTGCTACAAATAAAAATCTTATGAGGGACGAGGCATTACTTTCACGATGTCCTTTGCATATATATGGTGTACATACACTATATTGACAAAAGTCACCGGACACCCCTTCAAAAGCAAATGAACGGATCCGCTGCATTGTTAAGATGCGTGGTATAGCTGCAAACGGTATAAAAACAACCCTGCAGCTGATCGCGATCATATCGCACTGTGAGGTTGAGTGAAAATTTCGATGCGGGAGAGAACTGACTTTGAGAAAGGAAAGATTGTTGGGTGTTATATTAGTGGATTGTCCATATGAGAAACAAAGAGGCGTTTAAACATACCCGGGTCAACTGTTTTGGATGTATTGAATAAATGTAAGACACATGGCGCGCCTGAAGCAGCAAAACGTACCGGCAGACCAAAGAAAATCGGTGATAGAGGACGTCGAAGCCTCAGGAGAGTCGTTACAGCTAATTGACGGAGTACTGCACAAGACCTCAGTGTACAGGTGACTAAAAATGCTGGAACCTCGGTATGTAGACGTACCATTCGCAGAGAACTTCATTCCATGGGTTACCAGCTGCTCATAAGACTTTCATCTCCACTCGGAATGCTACTCGCCGTTTAGCACGGTGTAAAGAACATTTATCATGGACCGTAGATCAATGGAAACGAGTCCTATGGACTGATGAATAGAGATACACGATTCATCAGCAGTCTGATGGCCGTGTGTGGGTATGGCGGCAGCAAAGGGAACGCTATTGACCACAGTGTACTGTTTCTACGGTCAAGTTTGGAGCTGGCAGTGTACTCGTGTGGGAGTGTTTTTCGTGGTATGGTCCCGGCCCATTGGGTATCGTGGACAAATCTGTTAACCAGCACGTCTACCTCGATATTCTGGACCATTATGCCCTACCAACTCTGTGGCAATACTATAAAACCAAGCCTTATTGGTACCAGCAGGATAATGCACCGAAGCATAAAGCAGGGACTGTTACAGCGTGGTTTAACAATAATCTTGTATCGTGTGGGGGACTGGCCAGCACAGAGCCCTGATCTTAATCCCATAGAGCACCTATGGGATGAATTAAAGCGCCGCATAAGAAGTTTGGAACCAAGGCCTACGACTAAGCAACAGTCAGCGGCAGCATTATGTACTGAATGGAAGCGCATACCTATCTCTGTGTTCCAAAACCTTGTCGAAAGCATGTCTCGAAGGGTCTGTGCATGCATTAAGGCCAAAGGTGGACCGACATCGTACTAATGTATGTCAATAAATTCTATGTTGTGTTTCTCTTCTACGTGTCTGGTGACCTTTTTCAATATTGAATATATACAGTATATATAAACAGAACAAAGCTCACCCATCACTTTGCATGATCAGCCAAAACCTCTTTTCACTTCCACTCTCATCTTTCTGTTTCTGAATCTCAACTTTTTTGTTTTCTGTTGAAGCTAGAACAGAACATTTAATCTCCAAATTTACGGAAAAGGGATTTTGTTTTACGAAAACCTGCGGATTTATTACTGCAATTTTACAAAAATAAATGTTTTAATTATTTAGATAATATTGGCCATTTAAAACAGAAAGTCTGCTTTAGGGGGGGGGGGATCTCCCCAGTCATCCACCCCCTAAATTCCCCGCTGGAATCGTTGCTACTTGGTAGGGCAAACATAACATAGCATATAGAGTAATATATTCAACAGTAAAATGAAAAAATTAATAACAGTCGATATATGTCGTCACATCTGATAAACTGTATTCGTTGTTTTGTGGTGCATTTGAACCCGATCGGCGAGGATATAATGAATCGAACTCTGTGTCCCATCCCGGAATTTTTTTCTTTTTAGAATCCTGTTTCTGGAGTTAGCGAAGTATGTAAAAATATTAATATATCAATTCACGTTCCGTGTGCTGTGCCTGCTTGCTATATCGCGAGCCGTCACTATATAAAATTAATACATAATTAGAAACTCGTCTACCTCATACTCCTGTGTCACAGATGTTTTTCTCTTCTTACTATTTCACGTGTGCTATTGCGCAGTATCCCCCAGTCAAAGGGCAATGCATGATAACCTAACGTATCGAAAGTAGTGGGGAGCAACGAATATACAAATTTCCATAAAATAGACGAATATATTTGAATTTAATCGTCTTGAATGAAATAACGTTACCGAATAAAATTTTGTAATCACAGAATAAATATTTTCTTTACCGCAGTTTGATTTTGATCACCTACAGCTGAAAATATATCCAAATTTTGTTTGGAACTATACAAACAGCCAGTGCTTTTCGCCGTGCTGTTCTAAAAATAAAGATGAGCGTATAGCTTACCTTGAGTGCGAAGAGAAGTTATCCTTTCTCCACTGGAGTATAAGTTGGACCAAGCTCAAAAAGGTGCAAGCCATAGCGATTTAGTAAATGAATATCATATTTGCCAATTTTTTTTCTAATCCTTTGTGCATGCCTGCTTTCTGGAGTTACAGCAAAAGCAATTGATGAAAGCGCATCCACAGGGAATCGCCTTTGCCCATTAGCTGGCAAAAACATCTAACCGTAATCCTTCTGCGGGTAATGCTTCACTCATTTCTAAATTAAACGCGAAGAGAAACCATGGAGTAATCTCAACACTGTCCATACTTAGATCCAGAACGGCTCCTATGGTGTAAAAATAGATGCAGAGCCGGTCGAGATGAACGAAAGGATAAATTGAATACTCTTGCACTGTCTCAGGGTAAATGAAAAACACAATGAAATCCCATTTTCTGCGGAAGGTATTTTTCAAAAAAAAAGTATATAAAATCACCGGGATTTCAACAGAATCATTCCATATACACAGTTTTGTCACAATCGTGTAACAGTCAAATCAGAAGATATATGTAACTAATCATATGGCGCCATCTAGCAACTAAACAGTGAGACATAACTCATTTGCAGATTTAGAAACACAAAGCTAAATCTAAAAAACGAGTACCCAAAATCAATAGAACAAACACTGGGCCAGCCATTTGATATGAACTTTAAAATACCTGGGAGTAAATACAGACAATAACGCACTGTTTAGGAGCGTTTGTTCTGAAACATGTAAAATGATCTTGTCGGTAAATACAAATGTAATATACATATTATGCAAACCCATATTCTTTGCTTAAAAGGGTTATTTATTTCGTAAAAGTGATAAGGTGTGTTTTAGAAATGCATTTTGCGTTGTCCCTGTTGAGCAAACCCGTCAATGACTTTATGCTTCTTGTGGTTGGAAGCCCGCTTCCGGCGTCGAATCTGGGTTCGAACTTGGATTGAAAATATGTTTTGTGTCCAGTAGCGTGTTCGGAACTGTGTAATTTCCAGGAGGGAGTGACTTTAATTTGAGAGGAGAGAACGGATACAAACTGCATTTCGCTAAACGTTGAGGCAGTAAAACTACCAAAATTTAATATTTTTCTGGAGGAGGAGTTTTCGTAGGACAGACTAGCCACCCGTGCGTCATTAGGCATGGGGCATTGGCAGTAAAACTCCCAAAATTGATTTTTTTTTCTGGAATGGGGGGAGGGAGGGATTGCAGCACAGACTAGCCACCCGTGCGTCATTAGGAATTGTGCCCAGGCGGTAGGGGGTGGGGGGTCATCGTAGGACAGACTAGCAACCCGTGCGTCATTAGGGATTGGGCCCGGGCAGTAAAACTCCCTAAATTTCATTTTTCTGAAGTGGGGGGCACCGTAGGACAGACTAGCCACCCGTGCGTCATTAGTGATTGGGCCCGGGCAGTAAAATGACAGACTAGCCACCCGTGCGTCATTAGGGATTGGACCCTGGCAGTAAAACTCCCGAAATAGAATATTTTTTCTGCATCGTAGGTCATATCAGCCACTCATGCGTCATTAGGGATTGAGCCCGGGCAGTAAAACTCCCGAAATTGAGTTTTTCAAGAGGGGGTAGGGGCACCGTAGGACAGACTAGCCACCCGTACGTCATTAGGGATTGGGCCCGGGCAGTAAAACTCCCAAAATTGAATTTTTTTCCGGAAGGGGGTGCATCGTAGGACAGACCAGCCGCCCCTGCGGCATTAGGGATTGGATCCGGGCAGTAAAACTCCCGAAATTGAATTTTCTCTGTAGAGGGGTGGGGGCACCGTAGGACAGACTAGCCACCCATGCGTCGTTAGGGACTGGGCCCTGGCAGTAAAACTCCCGAAATAGAATACTTTTTTCTGCATCGTAGGTCAGATCAGCCACCCATGCGTCATTAGGGATAGGACCCGGGCAGAAAACTTCAGAAATGGAATTTTTTCTGGATTAGGGGGGAGGGGGGGCGTAGGACAGACTAGCCATCCGTGCGTCATTAGGGATTAGGCCCTGGCAGTAAAACTCCCAAAATTGAATTCTTTTTCTGGATTGTGTGTGTGTGGGGGGGGGGGGGGCGTAGGACAGACTAGCCACCCGTGCGTCATTAGGGATTAGGCCCTGGAAGTAAAACTCCCAAAATTGAATTATTTTTCTGGGGTGCATCGTAGGACAGACCCCAGCCACCCATGCATCATTAGGGATTGAGCCCGGGCAGTAAAACTCCGGAAATTGAATTTTCTCAGGAGCGGGGAGCACCGTAGGACAGACTAGCCAACCGTGCGTTATTCGGGATTGGGTCATGGCAGTAAAACTCCCAAAATTGAATTTCTTTCTGGAGGACGGTGCATCGTAGGACAAACCAGCCACCCATGCGGCATTAGGTATTGGGCCTGGGCAGTAAAACTCCCGAAATTGAATTTATTTCTAGAGAGGGTGCAGCGTAGGACAGACTAGCCACCCGTGCGTCATTAGGGAATGTGCCCGGGCAGTAAAACTCCCGAAATTGAATTTTCTCTGGAGAGGGGTGTGGGCACCGTAGGACAGACTAGCCACCTGTGCGTCATTAGGGACTGGGCCCTGGCAGTAAAACTCCCGAAATAGAATACTTTTTTCTGCATCGTAGGTCAGATCAGCTACCCATGCAATATTAGGGATAGGACCCGGGCAGTAAAACTCCAGAAATGAAATTTTTCTGGATTACGGGGTGGGGCGGTACCGTAGGAAAGACTAGCCACCCGTGCGTCACTAGGGATTAGGCCCTGGCAGTAAAACTCCCAAAATTGATTTTTTTTTTTTGTGGAGGGTGCTGCATCGTAGGACAGACCCCAGCCACCCATGCGTCATTAGGGATTGGACCCGGGCAGTAAAACTCCGGAAATTGAATTTTCTCAGGAGCGGGGGTACTGTAGGACAGACTAGCCACCCGTGCGTCATTAGGGATTGGGCCCTGGCGGTAAAACTCCCAAAATTGAATCTCTTTCTGGAGGACGGTGCATCGTAGGACAAATCAGCCACCCATGCTGCATTAGGTATTGGGTCCGGGCAGTAAACCTCCCGAAATTGAATTTGTTTCTGAAGAGGGTGCACCGTAGGACTGACTAGCCACCCGTGCGTCATTATGGATTGAGTCCGGGCAGTAAAACTCCCGAAATTGAATTTTTTTCGGAAGGGGGTACATCGTAGGACAGACCAGCCGCCCCTGCGGCATTAGGGATTGAACCCGGGCAGTAAAACTCCCGAAATTGAATTTTCTCTGGAGAGGGGTGGGGGCACCGTAGGACTGACTAGTTACCCGTGCGTCATTAGGGACTGGGTCCTGGTAGTAAAACTACCGAAATAGAATACTTTTTTCTGCATCGTAGGTCAGATCAGCCACCCAAGCGTCATTAGGGATAGGACCCGGGCAGTAAAACTCCAGAAATTGAATTTGTTTCTGGAGAGGGTGCACCGTTGGACAGACTAGCCACTCGTGCGTCATAAAGGATTGAGCCCGGGCAGTAAAACTCCCGAAATTGAATTTTTTCTGGAGGGGTTTGCATCGTAGAACAGACCAGCCGTCCGTGCGTCATTAGGGATTGGGCCCGGGCAGTAAAACTCCCGAAATTGATTTTTTTTTCTGAAGGGGGTGGGGGCATCGTAGGATAGAGTAGCCACCTGTGCGTCATTAGGGATTGGGAACTATCGGGCCCAACTGTGATGCAAGGGCGCATCCAGAAGTTTACCTTAGAGGGGATATTAGGTCTGGTCTAAAAAGAAAATGGCTGACAGAGAGTCTTTCTGAAAGAGACACACACAAACTGGCAGAGTTACCTCTCCCTGGCATTGTACGGCTTTTTAAGAACTTTTTTTCATGGCTTTCCTTGGAAAAAGTTCTTAAAAATTTTTAAAAATTAAAAACAAAATTCAAAACTCAGCACATTAAAAAAATTGTGCTGAATTTTTCAATCATAAAGTGGGAAACACAACTGAAAAATTAGCCGCCCCGGTGGCGCAGTGGTCTAAGGCGCTGGCCTCTGATCATTCGTCCGTAAGGGATCCGGGTTCGAATCCCGGTCAGGCATGGATGTTGTGTTTGTCTTACGGCACTGGCTCTCTCCCTTCCCTGGAACTAGTGACCCTAAATTATGGACGGGCGACTGCTTATAGCTCATTGAGTTGCTCACGGTGGTCGTTAAACCTCCAAACAAAAAAAAACTGGAAAATTTCCCTAGCGTTCAATTGCCTGCTATACAAGGAAACGAGCTCCACGCTTTTTGAATATCAAGTCCGGGTAGAATCTTTCAAAATAAATTGGAGCCCTTCTATTCCAACGGCTTAGTTTAACATAAAAAATTCCAGTTTGAATCATCAAATCATTCCTAAGTATTACGACCGGTGTACACGTATTTCTTCTTTAAAACATTTTCCTTCTTTCTTTCGCAATGCATAATTTTCACTTCTTTTGAAAAGAACGTCCATTTACTTTACTTCATCAAATCATTCCTGCGTAATTCATTGTCTTGCTGGAAACTGGCGGAAGTCTGTAGAAATATTAGGTGTACAAATAAGTTTTAAAGCGTTTTTATTTTGTGTGTCGTATACCGCTAATTTACATATCCGACATTCCCCCGCGTTGTTGTCATGTGATCGTAACTGGTACAGAGTATAAAATGTGACACAGAAGCTTGCCCAACAGTCAAACGCACTTGCACATCGGTTGGTGAAAGTTGGCAAGCGATACTGCATTTATTCGACACTGCATTCGTTACGAATTTCATCAAGGGTAAAGTGCTGCAAAAGCACGTGCATCGACCTGTTCTGTTCTATGGATGAATATTGTATCGAAAACTACGTGTGAATTTTGGTTTAGACGATTCAAAGCAGGTGATTTCGATGTTAGCGATCGAGAACGTAGCGGGAGGTTGCACATGAGGAACTGCAAGCATTGCTGGATGAAGATTCGTCTCAAACGCAAAAAGAACTATAGCTGAACAACTGGGGGTAACTCAACAAACCATTTCCAATCGTTTACGCGCATTGGGAAAGACTCAGAAGGAAGGGAAATGGGTGCCACATGACCTGAGCCAGAAGAACAAAGATGAGCGTGTCATGATGTGTTTGAATCTGTTGAATAAACAATAGAGAAAGTCTTTCCTGTAGAAAATCGTTACGGGTGATGAAAAGTGGATATGGTACGACAATCCCAAATGCAAAAAACACTGGGTAGACCCCGGTGAAGCAACGACTTCGACACCGAAACGCACTGTTCACTCCAAGAAAGTTCTGCTGTGCATCTGGTGGGATATGAAGGGTGTGCTCTATTTTGAACTATTGGAACAGGGTCAAACTGTTACTTCTGATCGCTAAAAGGAATAACTGCTGCTGTTGAACCAGGAAATCTGTCGCAAACGGTCATTCACAGGCAAAGAATTGCGTCCCGTGAAATTACTGCTTGACAACGCTTGTCGCTAAATCGGTCAAGGAAACGTTATTGACGCTTGGCTAGGAAGTTTTGGAGCACCCGGCGTATAGTCCCGACATTGCTCCTTCAGACTATCATTTGTTGTGATCGATGTAACATGGTTTGTCTGCTGTACGGTTCCGGACATGTGACGAAGTGCAAAAATGGGTTGACGACTTCATCGCGTCACACGACGAAGTATTCTTCATGGCTGGAATCCGTCAGCTGCCCGACCGATGGCGGAAGGTGATAGATAATGACGGCGCATATTTTGATTCCTAAAGGTATTATTTTCCTCTCAAATTACATGTTGCGTTGTCTTTAAACGCTTTAAAACGTTTCTGTACACCTAATATTATATCAAATAAAGCACACTCATCGCTTATCATGAACAGTTAAAACCTTTTTTCACTTCCGCTCTCAGCTGCCTCTGTTTCTGAAACTCTAGATTTTTTTTTCTTTCTCTTCTGTCTCTGAAGCTAGAACAATCTCAGAATTCACAGCAAATTTTAATCATTATAAAAACTTTTACGAAACTCTGAGAATTTATTATTATAATTTTACAAAAAAATAAATACATTAATTATTTACGATCTTAGCCATTTAAAAAGAAAAAATCTCGTTTAGAGCCCGAAACTCTGAGAATTTATTATTATAATTTACAAAAAAATAAATACATTAATTATTTACGATCTTAGCCATTTAAAAAGAAAAAATCTCGTTTAGAGCCCGAAACTCTGAGAATTTATTATTATAATTTACAAAAAAATAAATACATTAATTATTTACGATCTTAGCCATTTAAAAAGAAAAAATCTCGTTTAGAGCCCGAAACTCTGAGAATTTATTATTATAATTTTACAAAAAAATAAATACATTAATTATTTACGATCTTAGCCATTTAAAAGGAAAAAAATCTCGTTTAGAGCCCGAAACTCTGAGAATTTATTATTATAATTTACAAAAAAATAAATACATTAATTATTTACGATCTTAGCCATTTAAAAAGAAAAAATCTCGTTTAGAGCCCGAAACTCTGAGAATTTATTATTATAATTTACAAAAAAATAAATACATTAATTATTTACGATCTTAGCCATTTAAAAGAAAAAATCTCGTTTAGAGCCCGAAACTCTGAGAATTTATTATTATAATTTACAAAAAAATAAATACATTAATTATTTACGATCTTAGCCATTTAAAAAGAAAAAATCTCGTTTAGAGCCCGAAACTCTGAGAATTTATTATTATAATTTACAAAAAAATAAATACATTAATTATTTACGATCTTAGCCATTTAAAAAGAAAAAAATCTCGTTTAGAGCCCGAAACTCTGAGAATTTATTATTATAATTTACAAAAAAATAAATACATTAATTATTTACGATCTTAGCCATTTAAAAAGAAAAAATCTCGTTTAGAGCCCGAAACTCTGAGAATTTATTATTATAATTTACAAAAAAATAAATACATTAATTATTTACGATCTTAGCCATTTAAAAAGAAAAAATATCGTTTAGAGCCCGAAACTCTGAGAATTTATTATTATAATTTACAAAAAAATAAATACATTAATTATTTACGATCTTAGCCATTTAAAAAGAAAAAATCTCGTTTAGAACCCGAAACTCTGAGAATTTATTATTATAATTTTACAAAAAAATAAATACATTAATTATTTACGATCTTAGCCATTTAAAAATAAAAAATCTCGTTTAGAGCCCGAAACTCTGAGAATTTATTATTATAATTTACAAAAAAATAAATACATTAATTATTTACGATCTTAGCCATTTAAAAAGAAAAAATCTCGTTTAGAGCCCGAAACTCTGAGAATTTATTATTATAATTTACAAAAAAATAAATACATTAATTATTTACGATCTTAGCCATTTAAAAAGAAAAAATCTCGTTTAGAGCCCGAAACTCTGAGAATTTATTATTATAATTTACAAAAAAATAAATACATTAATTATTTACGATCTTAGCCATTTAAAAAGAAAAAATCTCGTTTAGAGCCCGAAACTCTGAGAATTTATTATTATAATTTACAAAAAAATAAATACATTAATTATTTACGATCTTAGCCATTTAAAAAGAAAAATCTCGTTTAGAGCCCGAAACTCTGAGAATTTATTATTATAATTTTACAAAAAAATAAATACATTAATTATTTACGATCTTAGCCATTTAAAAAGATAAAAATCTCGTTTAGAGCCCGAAACTCTGAGAATTTATTATTATAATTTACAAAAAAATAAATACATTAATTATTTACGATCTTAGCCATTTAAAAAGAAAAAATCTCGTTTAGAGCCCGAAACTCTGAGAATTTATTATTTTACAAAAAAATAAATACATTAATTATTTACGATCTTAGCCATTTAAAAAGAAAAAATCTCGTTTAGAGCCCGAAACTCTGAGAATTTATTATTATAATTTTACAAAAAAATAAATACATTAATTATTTACGATCTTAGCCATTTAAAAAGAAAAAAATCTCGTTTAGAGCCCGAAACTCTGAGAATTTATTATTGTAATTTACAAAAAAATAAATACATTAATTATTTACGATCTTAGCCATTTAAAAAGAAAAAATCTCGTTTAGAGCCCGAAACTCTGAGAATTTATTATTATAATTTTACAAAAAAATAAATACATTAATTATTTACGATCTTAGCCATTTAAAAAGAAAAATCTCGTTTAGAGCCCGAAACTCTGAGAATTTATTATTATAATTTACAAAAAAATAAATACATTAATTATTTACGATCTTAGCCATTTAAAAAGAAAAAATCTCGTTTAGAGCCCGAAACTCTGAGAATTTATTATTATAATTTTACAAAAAAATAAATACATTAATTATTTACGATCTTAGCCATTTAAAAAGAAAAAATCTCGTTTAGAGCCCGAAACTCTGAGAATTTATTATTATAATTTACAAAAAATAAATACATTAATTATTTACGATCTTAGCCATTTAAAAAGAAAAAATCTCGTTTAGAGCCCGAAACTCTGAGAATTTATTATTATAATTTTACAAAAAAATAAATACATTAATTATTTACGATCTTAGCCATTTAAAAAGAAAAAGTCTCGTTTAGAGAGGGCGATCGTCCCGTTCCCACTGGATCCGCTATTTCTCGGACGATTGGTAAAAATACCACATTTTTGACCATTCATCCGAGATGGCCTCAGGTTCGAGTTCAGATGATGCATGGATTAGGTGTCTTTGTCTTACGGCACTGGCTGTTTCCTTTCCTGGAGGCAGGGGCTCCAAATAAAGGCCAGGAAACTGCTCATACCCCTTTAAGTTGCTCATGGTGGTTGTTATATGACCATTCTCCTGTGACGAAGTAAATTTCTCATCATTTTCATCCCAGGTGCGGGATTCGAACATACAACTTTCGTCTCCGGAGCTCCGAGTGCTATTCACTATACTACACTAGCATGTGCTCTCACTGCTATCTGCCTTTCATGTGCGTCCTGCGGGGCAGGCATGTCACCCCCCCCCCGCAAAAGAGGGCCGGGGGCATGGCTCACGGATCAGCCGGGACCATGTGTCGCTGTAGGCAGTCATCCGATGAAGAAGATACATTTGAGAAATCCCAGTCAATTTGGTGTGTGGAACGTAACATCACACTGATTTATTTTTCGAAGCACTGAAGAATGTATTCCCATTTTTTCTATCTCACGGTGTGGAAAGAACATCACACCATTGCGAAAAACCTATCACACAGGTCATCCTTGAAGATCGGGCGCCAATATGACAAAGTAAATTTCTTCATCATTTTTATGCCAGGGGGCGGGATTTGAACCCACAATTTCGTCTCCGGAGCTCCGAGTGCTATCCACTATACTACACTGGCATGTGCTCTCACTTTTATCTGCCTTTTTTTATTTTGATTGGAAGTTTAACGACCACCGTGAGCAACTCAATGGGCTATAAGCAGTCCCTAATTTACGGCCACTGGTTCCAGGGAAGAACGAGAGCCAGTACCGTAAGACAAACACAACATCAATGCCCCACCGGGATTCGAACCTGTACCCCTTCCAGACGAATGATCAGAAGCCATCGCTTCTGATCATTCGTCTCCGCAGAACGCACACGAGATAAAGGCAGATAGCAGCGACAACGAATGTCTGCGTAGCTCAGTTGGTAGAGCGACTTGTTCCGGAATAAGTGGACTCGGGTTCGATTCCAGGCGTGGACCAAAAATGACGGAGAAATTTACTTCGTTCTAATGGCGCCCGAACTTCCCGGAACACCCGGCCGTTCAAGATCTCGCAATGGTGTGATATTCGTTCCACACCGCGAGATAGGAAAAATAAGAGAATCCTTCTTCAGCGCTTCGAAAAATAAAGGTGTGTGATGTTGCATTCCACACACTAGATTGCCTGGGAGTTCTCAAGTGCACGTTCTTCAGCGGATGGCTGTCTACGACGATTCATGGTCACGACTGACCCGTGGGCTATGCCCCCGGACCTCTTTCTGGGGGGGGGAGATGTCACGTGCCTGCCCCGCAGCACGCACACGACATAAAGGCAGATAGCAGCGACAACGAACGTCTGCGTAGCTAAGTTGGTAGAGCGACTTGTTCCGGAATAAGTGGACTCGGGTTCGATTCCCGGCGTGGACCAAAAATGACTGAGAAATTTACTTCGTTATAGCTGCCTATCTGCCTTTATCTCATGTGCGTCCTTCGGGGCAGGCACGTCACACCCCCGAAAATTAAGGCGGCCACAGCTTAAGTCATTCAATTTTAAAAGAGTACCTGTTAGGGGCAGTGGAAAGGGAGTTCCAGTTCGTGTAATGCAGCGACCTGCACCTGTCGGGCTGATCGGGATAAACCCGAGCCCTGCTCGACATCGGGCAGGGTTCGGTTCGGGCTTGGTGTTGGGGTGATCTCGGGTAATTCGGGCTACTGTTGGATTGAACTCGGGTAACTCGAGCCGGGTTCGGGCTTGATGTTGGGCTAATCTCGGGCAACTCAGTCGGGCCAGCATTTTAACCATATCATATAAAAATCGGACCTTAGTGTGATTCCACCTGAAAGCTGTGCCCTATGTTTCCAATGGTAAAAAAGTCTGTAAACATTTTCTTCTCAGTTAATGTATTCCCAAAGGTAAAAATTTGCACATCGATAAAAATAACTTTAAATAATAGCATGGCATACTTCACATTTGCTAAAACTTCCTCATAATTATATTAAAAATGAATCATTTTTTCTTTGGTAATGATGACACCTGCTAATAGATGGCGCGACCTGTACATTGATGACGTCGGTAGACAAGTAAATGTTTGATGGCTTATTTAGGAATTAGAAACCAGCAGTACCTACAGTACTGTTGATTTCTTTTCAATAATTTTATTAATTTTCGAAATGGAATCAAAATTCGAGTCTGTCCATGTGACAGTATGGAATGTTTAAAATAATTTGAAGCACGTAGATTAAATGTTCTGAGAATAATGTAGCTGGAAAAGTCAATAGAACTGTAGGTACTGATGATTTCCAATCCTCCGAAATAAGCCATTTTTTCCACCGACGTCATCAAGATACAAGTCGCGCCATCTATTAGAAGGTCTCAACATTACCCAAAGGAAAATCATTGATTTTTAATATAATTATGGTTAAGTTTTATCAAATATTAAAAGTATGCCATGCTATAATTTAGTTGTTCTAATCGAGGTACAGATCTCCATCCTTGGGAAAACAATAATGGCGAAGAAAATGTTTGTAGAAGTTCTTACCATTGGAAACATAAGGCAGGGTTTTTAGGTCTAAACACCTTAACACTAGTTTTTTTTCATAACTTCTCTTCTTTGTTGAAGTTCGTTTTTAGAAATTTAGAAATATGTTTCAAAACACGGCGTTGATCACTGATGCATATCTTTGATATTCGTTGAGGGTTGTAGACAGCAATTAACCATCATTGTGGCAGCTGATAATGTTATCACCTCAGAAGGCAACTGAAGGGAAGTCCTTCGCGCGAAAGGCAGGAGAGACACAGACAGGCATTTTGTAAAACATATGCATGTAGCCAATTATTTATAGTACAATAAATAATTGGCTACTTTGATTGCAAAGCACGACAGAAACATTTTTTTTTTTTTTTTTTTTGATTGGAGGTTTAACGACCACCGTGAGCAACTCAATGGGCTATAAGCAGTCGCCCGTCCCTAATTTAGGGTCACTGGTTCCAGGGAATTGAGAGAGCCAGTGCCGTAAGACAAACACAACATCCATGCCTCACCGGGATTCGAACCCGGACCCCTTACGGACGAATGATCAGAGGCCAACGCCTTAGACCACTGCGCCACCGGGGCGGCGACAGAAACATGTCGAGTCTTTCTTGAAGTAAATATACAAGGCGTCATAACTTAATTCCTGAAACTGTCACGTACTGCCGCCTTTGTGGCGATGCGGGAAGAATCACGTGCCTATGCAGGTCTGGACATGTTTTAAGTAGTGCATGCGTTAGCGTTAACCGCAGAGCAGCAGAGCCCTTCATTTTTTAACTTCTATTTCTTTTTTTTTTTTTTTTTTTGACGTAGGACTAAGTCTAAGTTTTCGGATAGTATAGGTCGACTTACGACAGACCGCCTGTGACAAAAATAGGTCCCAAACAGAATGTAAACAGCATGGAGTCCAATTCGCGTACTGCGCAATACATCGTGCGCGCGACGCTCTCCTAGCTACCTGTGCGCGGGGGTGATAATGTAGTATTTCTGCGCGTGTCGCAGCGTTTGATTCAGTCTATATCGGCAACCGTGAGCGCAAAAGGACTGCGTGGTATTGTTTTAAAGTTTCGACGAGATCAATTCAAATATACTAAGAACATTTAATTAGTGGTTTGAATTGAACATTTTAAAAATTGTTTTCTTGTGAACCGGTGACCACTTTTGACAATATCGTGGTTCATCTGGACAACCGTGAGTGCAAAACGACTGTGCGTGGTATCGTTTCAAAGCTCTCGACGAGATCTATTCAAATATATAAAGAATATATAGCAGTGGTTTAAACTAAAATTAAAAAAAAATGTTTTCGTGTGAACGGGTTAAAATTTTCGACAATGCCGCGGAATTCGCAGAATGAACGCAAGCAAAAGCGGAGAAAATCAAAACGAGAGGCAAGAGCAAGTGATGAAGAATGTAAGAAGCCCAAGAAGACTGCAGCCCAACGAACAGAAGAGTTAAGTTTTATCAAATATTAGCATTTATTTAAAAATCCAACATCTCGAACTCTGCTTTGTGTTCGCATTGTATCCAGCATTGTTTGTAAAAATTATGTAAGCTACTTTTCGTATCATAGACCTGTGTTGGCTTTAACAAATTAAATAAATGCTTTTAAACCGTACTCGACTAGCTCATTTCAACTCTCCGATCTGCAAATCCTAGTCCTACGTTCCAAACTCCAAACTGACAGCTCAATCAGAACTGAGCCTACCTTTACTTTTTTTTTCAATTGCAGGTTTAACGACCACCGTGAGCAACTCGATGCGCTCTAAGCAGTCGCCCATCCCTACTTGAGGGCCACTGGTTCCAGGAAAGGGAGAGAGCCAGTGCCGTAAGACAAACATAACATCCATGCCTCACCGTGATTCGAACCCGGACCCTTCCCGGACGAAAGGTTATAAGCCAGCGCTTAATCAATTGCGCCAACGAGGCGGCAGATGCACTCGTGAGCGAGCAGTTGCGAAAACAATGCAAGTCTGTGTGTAAAGGAAAGGTCACGTAGTGTCGCCCTTATGGCGATGCGGGCAGAATCATGTGCCTATGCGTGTCTGGACATGTTTCAAGTACTGCATGCGTTAACCGCAGACCAGTAAGCCATTCCTGAGTGAGCAGTTGCGAAAGCAATGCAAGTCTGTAAGTGAAAGAACGGTTGCCTAGTGTCTCCCTTCCAGCAATACGGGCAGAATCACGTGCCTATACGTGTCTGGACATGTTTCAAGTCGTTCATGCGTTGAACGCAGACCAGTAGAGCCATTCTTGAGTGAGCGGTTGCGAAGAAACGGTTGCCTAGTGGCGTCCTTGTGGCGATACGGACAGAATCACGTACCTATGCGTGTCTGTGCATGTTTCAAGTTGTGCATGCGTTGACCGAAGATCAGTAGAGCCATTCCTGAGTGAGCAGCTGCGAAAGCAATGCAGATCTGTGTGTGAAGGGACGGTTGCCTAGTGTCGCTCTTGTGGCGATGCGGGCCGAATCAAGTGCCTATGCGTGTCTGGAAATGTTTCAAGTCGTGCATGCGTTGACCGCAGAGCCATTCCTGAGTGAGCAGTTGCGAAAGCAATGCAGGTCTGTGTGTGAAGGAACGGTCGCCTTGTGTCGCCCTTGTGGCGATGCGGGCCGAATCACGTGCCTATGCGTGTCTGGACATGTTTCAAGTAGTGCATGCGTTAACCATATACCAGTAGAGCAATTCGTGAGTGAGCAGTTGTGTAAGCAATGCAAGTCTGTGTGTGAGTTTTGAGGTAAAAGTGACCAAGAAGAAATTAGAGCAGCGCATTAACATCAGATTCTGTGTGAAAATCGGTAAAAGAGCTACTGAAACGTTAGAGCTATTGAAAGTGGATTATGATGAGGATGCTATAAAAATGTCACGTGTCTTTGAGTGGCATAAGAGCCGAAAAAGGGGCGAATGTCTAGCTCGCAGTTGAAGGCCATGCTTTTGTGTGCTCTTTTTTGGTCACAAGGCGATAGTTCACGACGAATTCATTGAACAGGGACAAATAGTCAACGTACAATGCTACTAAGAGGTTTTGAAAATGTTATGGGATTTTGTTCGAAAGAAATTGGCTGAACTGTTCCCTGACAATGTCACAAGCCATGATGTGCTCATTGTTCGTGACTTCCTGGCTAAGAAATCAATTACCAAATTGGATCATCCACCCTATTCACTTGACTTAACCCCCTGCGATTTCGAGCTCCCCCCACCCGCAAAAAACATTTCCATGGAAGGACGAAGACTTTCAGACATTTATGACATCCAGCTTAACGTTACAGAGGAACACACGAGTATTCTAGAAACAGAGTTCAAGGAATGTTTCCAGCGGTGTCAACGGCATCCACCTAAATGCATAGATGTGGAAGGGGATTACTTCGAAGATGACAAAGAAATTCAAGAGTATTTCAGAAACACAGTTCGAGATATGTTCCCAACATTAGCAACAGCGTCTAACTAAATGCATAGCTGTGGAAGGGGATTACTTGGAAAGTGACAAAGGAACTCAAGAGTATTCCAGAAACAGAGTTCGAGGTATGCTTCAAGTAATTGCAACAGCGTCTAGCTAAATGCATAGCTGCGGAAGGGGACTACTTAAAAGGTGACAAAGAAAATCAAGAGAATTCCAGAAAGAGAGTTCCAGGTATGTTTCCAATAATAGCAACAGCGCCTAACTAAATGCATAGCTGCGGAAGGGGACTACTTAAAAGGTGACAAAGAAAATCAAGAGTATTCCAGAAACAGAGTTCCAGGTATGTTTCGAATAATAGCAACAGCGTCTAACTAAATGCATAGCTGCAGTAGGGGATTACTTGGAAGGTGACAAAGGAACTCAAGAGTATTCTAGAAACAGAGTTCCAGGTATGTTTCCAATAATGGCAACAGCGTCTAACTAAATGCATACCTGCGGAAGGGGATTACTTGGAAGGTGACAAAAGAAATCAAGAGTATTCCAGAAACAGAGTTCCAGGTATGTTTCCAACAATAGCAACAGCGTCTAACTAAATGCATAGCTGCGGTAGGGGATTACTTGGAAGGTGACAAAGGAACTCAAGAGTATTCTAGAAACAGAGTTCCAGGTATGTTTCCAATAATAGCAACAGCGTCTAACTAAATGCATAGCTGCGGTAGGGGATTACTTGGAAGGTGACAAAGGAACTCAAGAGTATTCTAGAAACAGAGTTCCAGGTATGTTTCCAATAATGGCAACAGCGTCTAACTAAATGCATAGCTGCGGAAGGGGATTACTTGGACGGTGACAAAAGAAATCAAGAGTATTCCAGAAACAGAGTTCCAGGTATGTTTCCAACAATAGCAACAGCGTCTAACTAAATGCATAGCTGCGGAAGGGGATTACTTCGAAGATGACAAAGGAACTCAAGAGTATTCCAGATACAGAGTTTCAGGTATGTTTCCAGCAATGGCAACAGCGTCTAACTAAATGCATAGCGACGGAAGGGGATTATTTCGAAGGTGACAAAGGAACTCAAGAGTATTCCAGAAACAGAGTTCCAGGTATGTTTCCAATAATAGCAACAGCGTCTAACTAAATGCATAGCTGCGGTAGGGGTTTACTTGGAAGGTGACAAAGGAAATCAAGAGTATTCCGGAAACAGAGTTCCAGGTATGTTTCTAATAATAGCAACAGCGTCTAACTAAATGCATAGCTGCGGAAGGGGATTACTTGGAAGGTGATAAAGGAAATCAAGAGTATTCCGGAAACAGAGTTCCAGGTATGTTTCCAATAATAGCAACAGCGTCTAACTAAATGCATAGCTGAGGAAGGGGATTACTTGGAAGGTGACAAAGGAACTCAAGAGTACTCTAGAAACAGAGTTCGAGGTATGTTTCCAATGATAGCAATAGCGTCTAACTAAATGCATAGCTGCGGAAGGGGATTACTTGGAACGTGACAAAGGAACTCAAGAGTATTCTAGAAACAGAGTTCCAGGTATGTTTCCAATAATAGCAACAGCGTCTAACTAAATGCATAGCTGAGGAAGGGGATTACTTGGAAGGTGACAAAGGAACTCAAGAGTACTCTAGAAACAGAGTTCGAGGTATGTTTCCAATGATAGCAATAGCGTCTAACTAAATGCATAGCTGCGGAAGGGGATTACTTGGAACGTGACAAAGGAACTCAAGAGTATTCTAGAAACAGAGTTCCAGGTATGTTTCCAATAATAGCAACAGCGTCTAACTGAATGCATAGCTGCGGAAGGGGATTACTTGGAACGTGACAAAGGAACTCAAGAGTATTCCAGAATCAGAGTTCCAGGTATGTTTCCAATAATAGCAACAGCGTCTAACTAAATGCATAGCTGCGGAAGGGGATTACTTGGAATGTGACAAAGGAACTCAAGAGTATTCCAGAAACAGAGTTCCAGGTATGTTTCCAATAACAGCAACAGCGTCTAACTAAAAGCATAGCTGCGGAAGGGGATTACTTGGAAGGTGACAAAGGAACTCAAGTGTATTCCAGAAATAGAGTTCCAGGTATGTTTCCAATAATAGCAACAGCGTCTAACTAAATGCATAGCTGCGGAAGGGGATTACTTCGAAGATGACAAAGGAACTCAAGAGTATTCCAGAAACAGAGTTCCCGGTATGTTTCCAGCATTGTACAGCGTCCAACTAAATGCATAGCTGCGAAAAGGGATTACTTGGAAGGTGACAAAGGAACTCAAGAGTATTCTAGAAACAGAGTTCCAGGTATGTTTCCAATAATAGCAACAGCGTCTAACTAAATGCATAGCTGCGGAAGGGGATTACTTCGAAGATGACAAAGGAACTCAAGAGTATTCCAGAAACAGAGTTCCCGGTATGTTTCCAGCATTGGACAGCGTCTAACTAAATGCATAGCTGCGGAAGGGGATTACTTGGAAGGTGACAAAGGAACTCAAGAGGACTCTAGAAACAGAGTTCGAGGTATGTTTTCAATAATAGCAATAGCGTCTAACTAAATGCATAGCTGCGGAAGGGGATTACTTGGAACGTGACAAAGGAACTCAAGAGCATTCCAGAAACAGAGTTCCAGGTATGTTTCCAATAATAGCACCAGCGTCTAACTAAATGCATAGGTGCGGAAGGGGATTACTCGGAAGGTGACAAAGGAACTCAAGAGATTTCAGAAACAGAGTTCTAGGTATGTTTCCAATAATAGCAACAGCGTCTAACTAAATGCATAGCTGCGGTAGGGGATTACTTCGAAGATGACAAAGGAACTCAAGAGTATTCCAGATACAGAGTTTCAGGTATGTTTCCAGCAATGGCAACAGCGTCTAACTAAATGCATAGCTACGGAAGGGGATTACTTCGAAGGTGACAAAGGAACTCAAGAGTATTCCAGATACAGAGTTTCAGGTATGTTTCCAGCAATGGCAACGGCGTCTAACTAAATGCATAGCTACGGAAGGGGATTATTTCGAAGGTGACAAAGGAACTCAAGAGTATTCCAGAAACAGAGTTCCCGGTATGTTTCCAGCATTGTACAGCGTCCAACTAAATACATAGCTGCGAAAAGGGATTACTCGGAAGGTGACAAAGGAGCTCAAGAGATTTCAGAAACAGAGTTCCAGGTATGTTTCCAATAATAGCAACAGCGTGTAGCTAAATGCATAGCTGCGGAAGGGGATTACTTGGAAGGTGACAAAGGAACTCAAGAGTACTCTAGAAACAGAGTTCGAGGTATGTTTCCAATGATAGCAATAGCGTCTAACTAAATGCATAGCTGTGGAAGGGGATTACTTGGAACGTGACAAAGGAACTCAAGAGTATTCCAGAAACAGAGTTCCAGGTATGTTTCCAATAATAGCAACAGCGTCTAACTAAATGCATAGCTGCGGAAGGGGATTACTCGGAAGGTGACAAAGGAGCTCAAGAGATTTCAGAAACAGAGTTCCAGGTATGTTTCCAATAATAGCAACAGCGTGTAGCTAAATGCATAGCTGCGGAAGGGGATTACTTCGAAGATTACAAAGGAACTCAAGAGTATTCCAGATACAGAGTTTCAGGTATGTTTCCAGCAATGGCAACAGCGTCTAACTAAATGCATAGCTACTGAAGGGGATTATTTTGAAGGTGACAAAGGAACTCAAGAGTATTCCAGAAACAGAGTTCCAGGTATGTTTCCAATAATAGCAACAGCGTCTAACTAAATGCATAGCTGCGGTAGGGGATTACTTGGAAGGTGACAAACGAACTCAAGAGTATTCCAAAAATAGAGTATCAGGTATGTTTTCAATAATAGCAACAGCGTCTAACTAAATGCATAGCTGCGGTAGGGGATTACTTGGAACGTGACAAAGGAACTCAAGAGTATTCCAGAAACAGAGTTCCAGGTATGTTTCCAATAATAGCAACAGCGTCTAACTAAATGCATAGCTGCGGAAGGGGATTACTCGGAAGGTGACAAAGGAGCTCAAGAGATTTCAGAAACAGAGTTCCAGGTATGTTTCCAATAATAGCAACAGCGTGTAGCTAAATGCATAGCTGCGGAAGGGAATTACTGGGAAGGTGACAAAGGAACTCAAGAGTATTCCAGAAACAGAGTTCGATGTATGTTTGCAGTAATGGCAACAGCGTCTAGCTAAATGCATAGCTGCGGAAGGGGATTACTTCGAAGATGACAAAGGAACTCAAGAGTATTCCAGATACAGAGTTTCAGGTATGTTTCCAGCAATGACAACAGCGTCTAACTAAATGCATAGCTACGGAAGGGGATTATTTCCAAGGTGACAAAGGAACTCAAGAGTATTCCAGAAACAGAGTTCCAGGTATGTTTCCAATAATAGCAACAGCGTCTAACTAAATGCATAGCTGCGGAAGGGGATTACTTCGAAGATTACAAAGGAACTCAAGAGTATTCCAGATACAGAGTTTCAGGTATGTTTCCAGCAATGGCAACAGCGTCTAACTAAATGCATAGCTACTGAAGGGGATTATTTTGAAGGTGACAAAGGAACTCAAGAGTATTCCAGAAACAGAGTTCCAGGTATGTTTCCAATAATAGCAACAGCGTCTAACTAAATGCATAGCTGCGGTAGGGGATTACTTGGAAGGTGACAAAGGAACTCAAGAGTATTCTAGAAACAGAGTTCCAGGTATGTTTCCAATAATAGCAACAGCATCTAACTAAATGCATAGCTGCTGAAGTGGATTACTTCGAAGATGACAAAGGAACTCAAGAGTATTCCAGAAACAGAGTTCCCGGTATGTTTCCAGCATTGGACAGCGTCCAACTAAATGCATAGCTGTGAAAAGGGATTACTTGGAAGGTGACAAACGAACTCAAGAGTATTCCAAAAATAGAGTATCAGGTATGTTTTCAATAATAGCAACAGCGTCTAACTAAATGCATAGCTGCGGTAGGGGATTACTTGGAAGGTGACAAAGGAACTCAAGAGTATTCTATAAACAGAGTTCCAGGTATGTTTCCAATAAGAGCAACAGCATCTAACTAAATGCATAGCTGCGGAAGGGGATTACTTCGAAGATGACAAAGGAACTCAAGAGTATTCCAGATACAGAGTTTCAGGTATGTTTCCAGCAATGGCAACAGCGTCTAACTAAATGCATAGCTACGGAAGGGGATTACTTCGAAGGTGACAAAGGAACTCAAGAGTTTTCCAGATACAGAGTTTCAGGTATGTTTCCAGCAATGGCAACGGCGTCTAACTAAATGCATAGCTACGGAAGGGGATTATTTCGAAGGTGACAAAGGAACTCAAGAGTATTCCAGAAACAGAGTTCCCGGTATGTTTCCAGCATTGTACAGCGTCCAACTAAATACATAGCTGCGAAAAGGGATTACTTGGAAGGTGACAAACGAACTCAAGATTATTCCAAAAACAGAGTATGAGGTATGTTTTCAATAATAGCAACAGCGTCTAACTAAATGCATAGCTGCGGAAGGGGATTACTTGGAAGGTGACAAAGGAACTCAAGAGTATTCCAGATACAGAGTTTCTGGTATGTTTCCAGCAATGGCAACGGCGTCTAACTAAATGCATAGCTACGGAAGGGGATTATTTCGAAGGTGACAAAGGAACTCAAGAGTATTCCAGAAACAGAGTTCCCGGTATGTTTCCAGCATTGTACAGCGTCCAACTAAATGCATAGCTGCGAAAAGGGATTACTTGGAAGGTGACAAAGGAACTCAAGAGTATTTCAGAAATAGAGTTCCAGGTATGTTTCCAATAATAGCAACAGCGTCTAACTAAATGCGTAGCTGCGGAAAGGGATTACTTGGAAGGTGACAAAGGAACTCAAGAGTATTCTAGAAACAGAGTTCCAGGTATGTTTCCAATAATAGCAACAGCGTCTAACTAAATGCATAGCTGCGGAAGGGGATTACTTCGACGATGACAAAGGAACTCAAGAGTATTCCAGAAACAGAGTTCCCGGTATGTTTCCAGCATTGGACAGCGTCTAACTAAATGCATAGCTGCGGAAGGGGATTACTTGGAAGGTGACAAAGGAACTCAAGAGTATTCCAGAAACAGAGTTCCAGGTATGTTTCCAATAATAGCAACAGCTTCTAACTAAATGCATAGCTGCGGAAGGGGATTACTTGGAACGTGACAAAGGAACTCAAGAGTATTCCAGAAACAGAGTTCCAGGTATGTTTCCAATAATAGCAACAGCGTCTAACTAAATGCATAGCTGCGGAAGGGGATTACTTGGAACGTGACAAAGGAACTCAAGAGTATTCCAGAAACAGAGCTCCAGGTATGTTTCCAATAATAGCAACAGCGTCTAACTAAATGCATAGGTGCGGAAGGGGATTACTCTGAAGGTGACAAAGGAACTCAAGAGATTTCAGAAACAGAGTTCTAGGTATGTTTCCAATAATAGCAACAGCGTCTAGCTAAATGCATAGCTGCGGAAGGGAATTACTGGGAAGGTGACAAAGGAACTCAAGAGTATTCCCGAAACAGAGTTCGATGTATGTTTGCAGTAATGGCAACAGCGTCTAGCTAAATGCATAGCTGCGGAAGGGGATTATTCGGAAGGTGACAAAGGAACTCAAGAGTATTCCAAAAACAGAGTTCCAGGTGAGTTTCCAATAATAGCAACAGCGTCTAACTAAATGCATAACTGCGGAAGGAGATTACGTGGAAGGTGACAAAGGAACCCAGGGATATTCCAGAAAGAGAGTTCCAGGTAAGTTTCCAGTAATGGCAACAGCGTCTAGCTAAATGCATAGCTGCGGAAGGGGATTACTCGGAAGGTGACACGGGAACTCAGGAGTATTTTAGAAACACAGTTTGGGATATGTTTCCAATAATAGCAACAGCGTCTAACTAAGTGTATAGCTACAGAAGGGGATTACTTGGAAGGTGACAAAGGAACACAAGAGTATTCCAAAAACAGAGTTCCAGGTATGATTCCAATAATAGTAACAGCGTCTAACTAAATGCATATCTGTGGAAGGGGATTACTTGGAAGGTGACAAACGAACTCAAGAGTATTCCAAAAACAGAGTATCAGGTATGTTTCCAATAATAGCAACAGCGTCTAACTAAATGCATATCTGTGGAAGGGTATACTTGGAAGGTGACAAACGAACTCAAGAGTATTCCAAAAACAGAGTATCAGGTATGTTTCCAATAATAGCAACAGTGTCTAACTAAATGCATAGCTACCCAGCAAAAACACTAGTGTTGGGTCACTGCTGGCTGAAATCTGCCGCTCAAGGCCCGGTAGTGGTCCGTTGGTGGCAGCGCTATCAGTTGGCGAGCCATTGATGGCCCTGCAGCATCGCCGTGAATTGTGGGCCTCCAAGCAAGTGTCACTAGTGGCCCGTTGCTGGAAACCAATGCAACCCCCAACAGCAGGTGGAAGCATCTGGACTGCGCATGCGCAGAAGCAACACTTGCTGTGTCTCTCATGATACCAGTTAGTTGAAGACGACGCTATTGCCATCGTGTTATTTTAGTGGATGTTAAGAAAAAAATCCATATGTGGAGAGGCGAATTAATTATCTAATGAAATTTTACGTCGACGAAGATATCAGATTAAGCCGTGAAATACTAGATAACAGCCATGAAATACACCCACTCCATTCCCATGAATAACAATTCATGGAATGGACTGGATGAATAACAAGAAAAAATTTGAAACCGCTTGAAACACATATCCTGGAAAACCATTAAAATAGCGTTTGTTGGAAAAAAAAAAAAGAATTATACGCGTACAAAATTTATTAATTATTTGAAAGAAAAAAAAAGCAACGCTATGTGGTGTACTCATCCATGGCTTGAATACACAAGACTGGGAGGAATTCGCTTCTAAAAGTAACGAGAAGTAAAACAAAATATCTTTTACTCTTTAAAACAAATGTAGCTTCGGACAACGGAAAGGAAAGACACAACGTTAAAAAATGTAACAGAATGTGACATGGACCCGGGTAAATATATATTTATTCAACAATCTCTTTTCAAGACGGCAAGGACAGTACAAAACTTTGGAAAGCGACTCTAAGTATGTACACGCCTTGAAAATGAGTGAAGTTCCCTTAAGGTAAAAAAAAAAACAAACTATCGTTACGTTGAAAAAATTAATTTATCAATTATATGAAACTGACTTTTATGAAAAATACCTCGCAATATATTTGGCTTTCGTATGTTTTAGGCAATTAGTGTTCATGCAGCGTCAGCTTAAAACACACATTTTTTTTTTTTTTGATTGGAGGTTTAACGACCACCGTGAGCAACTCAATGGGCTATAAGTAGTCGCCCGTCCCTGATTTAGGGTCACTGGTTCCAGGGAAGTGAGAGAGCCAGTGCCGTAAGACAAACACAACATCCATGCCTGACCGGGATTCGAACCCGGACCCCTTACGGACGAATGATCAGAGGCCAACGCCTTAGACCACTGCGCCACCGGGGCGGCAAAACACACATTTCTCACTACACCTTAAAACTTACAAACACTAAAGAGCCGGCCGAGTGGTAGAAACAGCTGGCTTCTGATCGTTCATTTGCCCAGGGTCCGAGTACCGAAAGATGCATGGGTGGTGTGTTTGTCTTACAGCACAGGCCGTATGCCTTCCCTGGGACCAGCGGTCCTAAATTATGCATTGGCGACAGTTTACAACCCATTAAGTTGCTCAAAGTGGTCAATAATTACCCAAACAAATGAACAAACTGTAACGGCTACAAGCAGACGCCAATACTTGATTTGGGCCCACCGGCTCCAAGAAAGGAAGAGAGCCGGCGTCATCAGGAAAACGCCACACATTCCTGGCTAGGGTTCAATTACTGGATGGGGTATGGATGGTGTGTTTGTTTTATAGCACAAGCTGTTTTGTTTCCCTGGGACCAGTGACCCTATAAGTTAGGAATTGGCGACTGTTTACAGCCCATTAAGTTGCTGATGGTGGTCGTTAAAATCCCAAACAAAAGGACAAACTCTAAGGGCTATAAGCAGACGCCAATACTAAATTTGGGTCCACTGGTTCCAAAAAAGGAAGAGAGCCCGCGCCATCAGGAAAACACGCCACCGCTTTCTGACCACGGTCTAAAAACTGGATGAGACATGCGTGGTTTGTCTGTCTTACAGTACTGGCTGTCTCCCTTCCCTGGGACCAGCGGCCCTAAGTTTGGGTTTGGCGATTGTTTACAGCCGATTAAGTTACTCACGGTAGTCGTTAAACTCCCAAACGAATGGACAAAATTGTGAGCGCTATAAGCGGACGCCAATGCTTAATTTGGGTCTACTGGTTCCAAGAAAGAAAAAGAGCCCGCGTCATCAGGCAAACACGCCAGCAGCCCCGGTGGCGTAAAAGCATTCCGTGCATTGATAAGGGACTGGGAAAATTTCAGCCAGTCATAGGGCGGTATTCAGTTTCAGTGATGACACCTATGGGTGGGGCCTATTTTCATGTGTCACATGTGTTTACATCTGAATTGGTAAGCATCAAGTCCGCTGCTGGTTTTAGTGTAAGGATATGTTGTGAAATAATTTTCGTGGTCACTTTCCAACGAAATCGTTAATGATTACACGAATCAGGATCTGACGTTTAGGAAAAATGTGAATTGCATAGAAGACGGTGTTAAAGAATTTGGTTTGAAAAGTAAAACATCTTGGAATTATGGTACTACAAAACCTCGCTGCGAACTTTTTGTTTGTAAGTTTTCTAACTTTTCTATTTTCAGTCTTAAAATACCTGTTTTGGTTTTAGAAAGAACCGTATATTCAGAACCAGCCTTGTTTCACTGTATTCATGGTAGAATTAATTGTAGTAATTAATGAATTGGTTTAAGCCAAAAGGACTATCTGTAATACAATGTGAAATATTCTGAAAGTTGATGATTCTGGCTGCTGTTTCCCCCGTTTTGTACTAACAGTAGTTGGATTTTTTTTGGATTGGAGGTTTAACGACCACCGTGAGCAACTCAACGGGCTATAAGCAGTCGCCCGTCCCTAATTTAAGGTCACTGGTTCCAGGAAAGGGAGAGAACCAGTGCCGTAAGACAAACACAACATCCATGCCTCACCGGGATTCGAACCCGGACCCCGTTCGGACGAATGATCAGAGGCCATCGCTTAGACCACTGCGCCACCGGGGCGGCCTAACAGTAGTTGGATTTCATTAAGTACAGCACACCACTGTGTTAATACTGGGCTGTTTTACACCGTTTATGCGTAGCTCTATAATTGTGGTCAATTTACATAAAGAAAAACACACGGGAATTTAAGTATTGGGTCACCACGTAAGTGTATAATTGGCGTCCTAAATTATTTCGTCGGAAAAATGTCAGTACCTGGAAAAAGTGCGACGTACAGATTTTACAGTATGGAAATTAATGGCAAATGGTGCAGAAATTTCTTATTTCAAATGTCTTTTTTTTCGTAATATGTACCTGTTAGTGCGATACTGTGAAGAGACGTTGCGGTAGGCCTAACGCATCGCTTCGTCTTTGAAAGAAAGATTCGCTGCGGCGTGTAGTTCACGCGCGGACGACTACAAGTCCAAGCGCGTTCCTTCTTGCCAGGAGAGCAAACCATGTTGCACTCATACGCTACAGAATATAGTTCGTTCATGCTTTTTCATTGTTTGTAAAGCAGATGTTGAGAAATTTTTCCTTCTTTTGCATATGACTCCCTGATTCGAAATAGAAAGTACTAGTATGCTTTTCTATGTTGTACAGAAAACTGGAAAACTATAACTTTCGGTTCCGGTTTGAAGAGCTTCCATTCGTAGCTGATTTGCTGTGTTCCTGCACTTTTGGTTCTCCTGTTTAATAGCTTGTTCGCAGGTCAGTTTCTATCTTCTTCATACGTATCTTTTGCAAATCGAAGAGGTTTTATCCGTTTTTTCCTGCCAACAACGTACAGGATACAACAAAATAAAGAGTTGATAATGTGGACCTATTTTCTGTAGCGTATGACTACAACATTTATCGCTCTCCTGACAACAACGTTATCTCTTTCTCTTGTACTCTTCCGCCCGTCATTTCGGCACAGCAACGACGAACCTTTCTTTTAACGGACCAAAGCTTCACATCTTCGCCGGAGCGATACGTTAGGCCTACCACAGTTTTTCTTCACAGCGTCGGACTCACAGGTCAATATTACGATAAAAATCTTTAAAACACCGTGACGTACCTGCCAGAAGGACGCACATGACATAAAGGCAGATAGGAGTCAGAATGAACGTCCGCGTAGCTCAATTGGTAGAGTGACTTGTTCCGGAATAAGCGGACTCGGGTTCGATTCCCGGCGTAGACCAAAAATGACGGAAAATTTACTTCGTTATAATGGCGCCCGAACTATCCGGATGACCGGACCGTTCAAAATCTCGCAATGGTGTGCTGTTATTTCCACACCGCGAGATAGGAAAAACCAGACAATCCCTTCTCCAGCGCTTCGAAAAATAAATGTGTGTGCCGTTGCATTCCACACACCAGATTGACTGGGAGTTCTCAAGTGCACGTTCTACAGTGGATGGCTGCCTGCAACGATTCATAGTCACGGCTGACCCGTGGGCCATGCCCCCGGCCCTCTTTCGGGAGGGGGGAGATGTGACGTACCTGCCAGCAGGACGCACACCACATAAAGGCAGATGGGAATCAGAACGAACGTCTGCGTAGCTCAGTTGGTAGAGCGACTTGTTCCGGAATAAGCGGACTCGGGTTCCAATCCCGGCGTAGACCAAAAATGATGGAGAAATTTACTTCGCATTTAAAATATGAAATTTCTGCACCATTTGCCCTTAATTTCCATACTTTAAAATCTGTACGTCGCACTTTTTCCAGGTACTAATATTTTTCCGACGAAGTAATTTAGGACGCTAATCTGCACATTTATCGATAATGTGATGTGTTCAAAATTTGTATTTCTGTAATGCACGCACTTGTTCATATTCGCTCTATGTGATGGCGTATTTTTTATTATATAGCCGATCTTCGCCGAAATTCAGAACTTATTGATTAATTAAAATTTGGTCTAGAAATATGTTACTCGCACACGAATATTCTTTCTGTGCTATTCATATCGTACAGATTCAGTTCAGCGCTTCAATTGATTCCTGTCGCTTCCAAAACACTGGGCCGCCCCGGTGGCGCAGTGGTCTAAGCGATGGCCTCTGATCATTCGTCCGAAAGGGGTCCGGGCTCAAATCCCGGTGAGGCATGGATGTTGTGTTTGTCTTACGGCACTGGCTCTCTCCTTTCCCTGGAACCAGTGACCCTAAATTAGGGACGGGCGACTGCTTATAGCCCATTGAGTTGCTCACGGTGGTCGTTTAACCTCCAATAAAAAAAAACAAAAACAAAAACACTGGCATTGCGTTTACCAGTCTATCTCTCTACAAGGTCTGTGTTACAAACATTTCCCTCCCCCACCTCACCAACATATTCTGAAACAACCCATGTCGCATCATTATCACATATAAAACGCATCTCCTGCCTACAAACATTTACATCAGTCACTTTGCAATTTCCGTTCGCCGCCCCGGTGGCGCAGTGGTCTAAGGCGTTGGCCTCTGATCATTCGTCCGAAAGGGGTCCGGGTTCGAATACCGGTGAGGCATGGATGTTGTTTGTCTTACGGCACTGGCTCTCTCCCTTCCCTGGAACCAGTGACCCTAAATTAGGGACGGGCGACTGCTTATAGCCCATTGAGTTGCTCACGGTGGTCGTTAAACCTCCAAAAAAAAAAAAAAAAAAAAAAATCCGTTCCTAATAATCAGTGAGTAATCACATGTCAACCCTGCCTTCTCGTGGTGCATCCTGTTCCCACTAAAGGGGCTCTGACGACCGCAAATAGCGGTATAACTATACCATCGGGATCAGAGGAAATGCTATCCCACACTCACCAACCCGCTTGGCCAGCGTGGTGAGTTATGGCCAAACACCTCCAAAATGACTCTACAACTTAAATCTTGGCCCTCAGTCTCCGGCAGCTGGAATGTACCTGGCCAAGGCAGCGGCCAGTGCGACATGAAGGCAGAGGGTGCTAAGAATCCCCGGAGGACCGGACTAGGCTGCCATTTGATGCTGACCTTGGCTACCTACAACGGACGCTCCCTATCTTCTGATTCAAGGCTTCTTGAATTGGAAGAGGAACTACAAAGGATCAAGTGGGACATCGTCGGGCTGAGTGAGGTAAGGAGAAAAGGAGAAGATCTCATTGAACTGAAAAGTGGACATCTCTTCTATTATCGTGGGACAGATACTGGCAGAACTAGTGGTGTTGGATTTATAATAAACAAGAAACTGAAGGATAAAGTGGTAGAAGTTGAAAGTTCCTCTGACAGAGCTGCACGACTCGTTATCCAACTATCGAGAAGATACCAGGCTCAGATTATTCAAACTTATGCACCCACCACAAGTCATCCTGAAGAAGAAATTGAAGAATTTTATGAGGAAATTCGTCATCTAAATAATAAAGGTAAGCAGCACTTGAAGATAATTATGGGAGATTTCAATGCAAAAATAGGGCACCGGCAACAGAATGAAACTTCAGTAGGTAAATTTGGTCACGGCAACAGAAACCAGCGTGGAAATACTCTCGTTGAGTTTGCAGAGGCAGAAGGATTTTTCATCTTGAATTCCTTTTTCAAGAAAAAGCCACACAGGAAATGGACATGGAGACATCCAATTGGGACGACAAGTGAAATTGATTTTATTATGTGTAACAAAAAATTCGTCATCGAAGACTGCAGTGTGCTAAACAAGTTCAACACAGGTAGTGACCATAGATTGGTGAGATGTAAGATGCACCTCAACACTAAACTGGAACGTGGCAAGCTCATAAGACAAACAAAATGTATTGACATAACCAACCTTAAAAAACACCATAATACTTTCAAGTTGGAACTGAAGAACAGATTCTCTGCTTTAGAAGGCCTAACATCGGAAGAAGTGGATATTTCTGAAGTTAACAGAAAAGTAACCAAAGCTCTTATGGAAACAGCAACAAAATTAGCTGGGTCTAAGAACAAGTTGCATGTAAACAAATTATCAGGAAAAACCAAAATGTTGATGCAAAAAAGAAGAGAGATGAGGACAACTAAAGAAGATGTGACTTCCAAAGTGGAATATATAGAGCTATGCAAGACAGCACGAAAAAGTATCACTGAAGACGTAAGGAAATTCAACTGTGAGCTAGTGAGGAAAGCAATTGAAAACAACCAAAGCCTAAAGATAGCAAAGGGACATCTCAGTAAGGGAAGAAAACAGATTATGGCTCTGAGAAAAGAAGATGGTTCTATAACAAGAAATAGAGGCGAAATTTTGACAAAAGTGAAAGATTTCTACTCCAAACTATATGAAAGGGATGATACATGTACTCCAGACATCATGAAAGGTACCAGAGTTCTTCCAGTCCTCCCAGCAGAAGTTGCTCATGCAATCAAGAACATGAAGCGGGGGAAAGCTCCAGGAGAAGATGGAATTACTATAGACATCATACAAGAAGCAAGTAGAGAAATTGAAACAGTACTCGCCCAAATTTTCACTCGATGCCTTAATGAAGGGAAGATTCCTGAGGATTGGAACAATGCTACAATGATCCTGCTACATAAAAAAGGTGACATTGAGGATCTCAGGAACTACAGACCTATCAGCCTCCTATCAGTGGTTTATAAAATCTTCACTAAAGTTCTTTCACACCGCGTGAAGGTAACACTGGACATGGCTCAACCGAGAGAACAAGCTGGATTCAGGAGTGGCTACAGCACAATAGATCATATCCACGTACTGAGAGAACTAATTGAAAGAGCGAGGGAATATGAACTTCCATTGTGCATGGCTTTTATCGATTATGAAAAAGCCTTTGATTCGGTGAAACCATCAGCAGTTACCACGGCTCTGAAATCCTGCGGTATTGAAGATGCATACATTAATATTATTAATAACATCTATGAAAATGCAAGTGCAAAGATTCGGCTGTTTGAAAATACAACACACGTAAAAATTGGAAAGGGAGTGAGACAAGGTGACACCATATCTCCGAAGCTCTTTAATGCCACATTGGAAAATGTCTTTCAATCACTGAACTGGGAAAACAAAGGGATAAAGATTAATGGAGATTATCTAACCCACCTTCGTTTTGCTGATGACGTAGTCATTTTTGCAACTACCCCATCAGAGCTGCAGAGTATGATCCAGGAACTTGCTGACAAGAGTAAAGAAGTGGGATTAAAAATGAACTTTCAGAAGACAAAAGTGATGTTCAATGCTTTTACAAGAAATGAAGATTTATCGATTGATGGAGAAAAACTGGAGATAACAGATACGTATGTTTATCTTGGACAGCAGATATCAAGTGAGGGTCACATTGATGAAGAAATTAACCGGCGTACAAAACTTGCCTGGAGAGCTTTTGGAAGAAACAGCATAATTTTCAAGAGCAATATGCCATTATGTCTTAAAAGAAAAGTGTTTGATCAATGCATCCTTCCAGTGCTTACGTATGGTGCAGAGACGTGGACCTTAACTAAAAGAGACATACAAAGGCTGCAGACAACTCAAAGCAGCATGGAGAGGTGCATGCTTGGTATAACCAGGAGAGATAAGAAGAGGAACTCGTGGATCCGAAAAATGACGAGAGTGGAAGACATCATGATCAGAGTTAAATCCCTGAAATGGCAATGGGCTGGACATACTGCCAGAAGGACAGACCATAGATGGACAGCCGAAATTTTAGATTGGATTCCAAGGGACAGGAAAAGACCCAGAAAAAGACCACATGGGAGATGGGTGGATGAAATTCGTAAATATGCGGGAGTGACATGGAGGAGACTGGCACAAGACAGACCGTTGTGGAGGAAACTTGGGGAGACCTTCGTCCAGCAGTGGATTGATAATGGTTGACAATGATGATGATGATGAATCACACGTGGCACAGGCAAATAAGCCACACCGATAGGTGCCGTCACTGAAACTGAATACCGCCCTCTGATTGGCTGAAATTTTCCCAATGTACGGAATGCCTATACGCGCCCCGGTGGCGCTGTGGTCTAAGCGATGGCGTCTGATCATTTGTCCGAGATGGGTACAGGTTCGAATCCCGGTGAGGCATGGATGTTGTGTTTGGCTTACGGGACTAGCTCTCTCCCTTCCCTGGAGCCCGTGGCCCTAAATTAGGGGGCGGGTGACTTCATATAGCCCACTAAGTTGCTCACGGCGGTCGTTAAACCTCCAATAAAAAAAACAACAGGCCACCCATTCCTGGCTAGGATCCAAGCACTGGATGAGGTATGGGCGGTGCGTTTGTCTTACAGCACAGGCTGTCTGCCTTCCCTGGAACTAGTTGTTCTAAATTAGGGATTGGCGACTGCTTACAGCCCATTAAGCTGCTCATGGTGGTCGTTAAACACCCAAGCAAGTGAACAAACTGTAAGCGCTACAAGCAGGCGGGAATCATTAATTAGGGTCCATTGGTTCCAAAAAAGGAAGAGATCCCGCCCCATCCGGCAAATATGCCACCCATTCCTCATTTGGGATTCCGTAGCTAATCTGATATACACTGAGTGGCAACTTTATTATGACTACCTGACAGTTTTAAGCAAATGAGCTATGGCTGAACGCTGTTGCCACCAGAGGGCGAGGCTAGTATAAAAAAGGAAAGTTTAGTGCTTGCGACAGTAGTAGAAGTGATTTTTGGGTGACGAGATGGGTAAAAAATGCGATTTGACGGACTTTCAACGTGGGATGATTGTAGGAGCTCGGAGCCATGGAGCGAGTATCACCGAAACCGCCGCATTCGTGAAATGTTCCAGAGCAGCTGTTGTTAAAGTGTTTAAAGACTGGACTGTCAGCCAAAAAACTGGGTCTCTACGTGCAACGTGTGGTCGTCATCGACTAGTGACTGCTCGGGCTGAACGCAGAGTGTCCCGACTGGTAATAGACAACAGAAAGGCAACAGTGCAGCAAATTACAGACCATCTTAATCAAGGATCCCCTCAAATGATCTTTGCACGCACTGTTTGCCATACACTGCATCGGATGGGATATGGCAACCGAAGGCCTGTTCGAACACCTTTGCTGTCTGCAGTTCACAAGAGAAAACGTCTCCAGTTCGCACAGGAGCACAAGGATTGGACAGTCGATAATTGAACACAAATTATGTGGTCCGATGAATCACGTTTTCAGTTGCACCATGCCGATGGCCGAGTGAGAATTTGGCGGAAACAGCACGAAAGCATGGACCCCAAATACATGGCTGCAACCCTTCAAGCTGGTGGAGGCAACGTTATGGTTTGGGTAATGTTTTCCTGGCATGCTTTGGGCCTTTAATTCGTGTCTGACTGGCACATCATATCTAAACATCGTTGCGGACCAAGTGCATCCTGTCATATGGATGGGTTTTCCCAATGGCGACGGCTACTTTCAACAAGATAATGCGTCCTGCCATAGTGCTAGTATTATACAGGATGGGTTTCAGGAACATACCGGTGAGTTTACTTTGCTTAGGTGACCCCCACAATCTCCAGATCTCAACCCCATTGAGAATTTGTGGGATGATGTTGAACGAGCCATCAGACAGCTGGATCCACAACCCTGTAATCTCACACTCCTGGAAAGTGCTATTCATCAAGCATGGTCTTAGATTCCACAAACCACCTATCAACATCTCGTGGAGTCCATGCCACGAAGAATCGACGCAGTATTAAAGGCAAAAGGTGGTCCAACGACTTTATTGTGACCACCCTCTGTCACAATAAAGTGGCCACTCAGTGTATATGTTAAGGTACATCTCGCACGAATGGTCAGCAGCCAGCACCACGACTATTCGTGCGAGATGTACCTTAACTTATACACACGGATCACTCCGCGGAGTTACCCGTGTTCTCCACAAAAGTAAAAAGCTACCATTGTTCAATGTTAAGGTCAGTAACTCGAGTACAACAGGAAGTGACGTCATAGCACTAGAACCTGCAACACTCATTGAAAAACGGCCACATAGTGACGTAGCTAATCTGATAATCATTTTCTCACCCACCCTTCCGCGGATCTCACCGGCATAAAAAGTAGAATTACAAGCTACAAACTACAGAAATTTCCTATCTACTTTTTCTAATCTACGTGAGTAAAAACCAAATTTAGAACAACCGTACCTTGACGAGGGGAGCTGTCCGGATACCCACAGCTTGTTTCTAGATCCACACTGGCAGCTGAATCCAAACTATGATACTTTCGTGCTTTACTGTGCTGTCTTTCAGAGCCCCGGTTGAACACAACCTGTTGCCTACGAAGGGGAGATAAGCAAACTCTGAAGTTACATACCGTCTATCATATCGCTTATTAATATATCTTTACCACTATACTAAAAGAAACAGAGAAAGGCAGCAGGATCGGCTATGCAGAGGCAGCAGCAGGACCGGCTATGCGGACGGAGGCAGCAGGATCGGCTATGCGGATGCAGCACTCCAATGTGGCCAACAAGATTTTCACGTCAGCCATGCACATTTCTTGAATGCTTTTGATTCGAAACACCTGAGAAAATGTTGAAAGACAAATTTTCGTAACAGTGCTGGACTAAACACGAGGGATTATACCTGTGAAAAGAACACATCTACCACACACATTTAGACTGCGGCGTCAATAATTTTCTAACACAATTGAATTTTATGACTCCTAGGGGATATTTTTTTTTTTTATTGGAGGTTTAACGACCACCGTGAGCAACTTAATGGGCTATAGGCAGTCGCCCGTCCCTAATTTAGGGTCACTGGTTCCAGGGAAGGGAGAGAGCCAGTGCCGTAAGACAAACACAACATCCATGCCTCACCGGGATCCGAACCCGGACCCCTTACGGACGAATGATCAGAGGCCATCGCTTAGACCACTGCGCCACCGGGGCGGCGTATTCCACTTCATATTAAAGATCTTTAATATCCCCTTGGGCCGCCCCGGTGGCGCAGTGGTCTAAGGCGTTGGCCTCTGATCATTCGTCCGTAAGGGGTCCGGGTTCGAATCCCGGTGAGGCATGGATGTTGTGTTTGTCTTACGGCACTGGCTCTCTCCCTTCCCTGGAACCAGTGACCCTAAATTAGGGACGAGCGACTGCTTATAGCCCATTGAGTTGCTCACGGTGGTCGTTAAACCTTCAATCAAAAAAAAAAAAAAAAAAAAGTGGAATACACTACTTGACAGAGAAAATTCCCCATCACGAAGGAATGCTCGAAAACTGACCAAACTGCACACACAGATAGCCAAGTAGGTCATGAGCAAATGATTTAATTGTCACATACAGACTAGGCTCCAGTGGCCGAATATACAGGATGATCCATAAGGAGTGTTATAACAAAGTAAATTTTTCCGTCATTTCTATCCGCGCCGGGCTCGAACCCGGGTCCCCTCATTCCGGAATAAGTCACTCTACCAATTGAGCTACGCGGACGTTCGTTCTGACTGCTATCTGACTTTTATATCGCGTGCGTCCTGCTGGCAGGCACGTCACAGTGTGGTCCCCATTTTGGGCGATACAGCGTTGAATCCGACGTGGCATCGAGGCAGTGTGAGTCCGAATAGACTCCTGGGCTATCGTGGACCATGTGGTAAGATCCTAGCGCACAGTTCATCTTCATTTTGCGGGGGTGGGAGGGTACTGAACCGACGCTCAATCGTATCCCACAGATGCTCTATGGATCGTGCTGGCCACGGAAGCATTGGCACACCATGTAAAGCATTCAAGCTGATCCGAGCGGTGTGCAACCGGGCGTCATCCCGTTGAAAAACGGCGTTTGGGAGCCCTCCAGATACGGTAGTGCCACGGGGCGCAGCATCTCGTCAACATAGCGGCGTGCCGTCAATGGGACCGTAATGCGTACCAGCGGGGAGCTGCTGTTAGCGTTGATAGCACCTCACACACCATGATTCCACGTTTCCGGGCCGTGTGGGGCTCCACAATGGCTGAGGAATCCGCCAGTTGGCCACGTCGCCTCCAGACTCTCACACGGCGATCATCCGTGGTGAGACAGAACCGTGACTCGTCGATGAGCACCATACTGTTCCATTCGGCACCCCACTCAGCTCTGGAGCGACACCACGCCAAGTGGTGACGACGATGGCTCGCTGTTAAGGGTAACCTTCGCAACGGACGGCTGGACAGCAAACCAGACGCAGCTAATCGGCGCGACACTACCCGTGTCCATATCGGAGCATCCAAGGCTCCCCATACACTCCGCAAAATGTCGCCCTTTGTGGCCTGTGGATCCGCTACTGCATGACGTCGGATGCGATGATCGGGGCGCTCGGACGTCCGTCTCCGCGATCCGGTCCCCCCTACGACGTTGCACAGATCCTTCCTGGGATCACTGTCTCCAAATGTGACCGACGGATGTGGCATCGTGTTGCGTTTCTTTCGCAATGCGACGCAAAGACCATCCGGAGGTACGAAGGCCTACGATGACACCTCTCGTGAACTCATCCGTTTGACGAAATCGCGTACGACGGCGTCTTAACGGAATTGGCACCCTTTGTTCGTTCTGCAAACACGGTTACAGCAGAACCACTCTCTGCTCGCGGCCGTGACGACGTCTCGACGGATGGCCTCACGGGCTGGTTGTCCGCTTATATCCCGCACGCCGTTCGTGCGATTGACCTGCAAATGCAATCATTGGCATAACTTGTACGTATGCACCCACCCTGCAATTTGCATGCCGCTGCGTTCACGTCTCCGTGGTGTGACATTTTCTCTGTCAGGCAGTGTATTTGGATCATGATAATAATGTTTTGATTATGATTTCTCCTATCGCCAAGCATTAAACGAATATGTCCTCGAAGTTAAAAAATTAAATTTCAAGCCACCTTGCTTTAAAACTGCGTAGCTTTTTTTTTTTTTCGTTTCCTAGTTTAATGACCTCCGTAGGCATTACACTGAAGTAGCAAAGTCCGTGTTGAGCTGGTTTTTGGCTTTCAAAACAGCTTCGATTGGAGGTGGCATGGATTTAAAGAGATATCGTTCTACAGGCTGGTACAGGGTTTGGACAAAGACACCGTGATAATAGGGTTAATGTTGTTCGAGTAGCTACACTAAAAAAAAAAATCCCGTTGTGATTATTTATTCTGTGTCTTTTCTTTTTATATATTATCTAGGTGTATGCCAGTGTAGCACAAGTTGTGTTCGCCGCCCGGTGGCGCAGTGGTCTAAGCAATGGCTTCTGATCATTCTTCCGAAAGGGGTCCGAGTTCAAATCCCGGTGAGGCATGGATGTTGTGTTTGTCTTACGGCACTGGCTCTCTCCCTTCCCTGGAACCAGTGGCCCTAAATTAAGGACGAGCGACTGCTTATAGTCTCTTACCCATATTTACATCAAGGATGTTTTTGGTAGTGAAGCTGAACTGCGCCGCCCCGGTGGCGCAGTGGTCTAAGCGATGGCCTCTGATCATTCGTCCGAACGGGGTCTGGGTTCGAATCCCGGTGAGGCATGGGTGTTGTGTTTGTCTTACGGCACTGGCTCTCTCCCTTCCCTGGAACCAGTGGCCCTAAATTAAGGACGGGCGACTGCTTATAGCCCATTGAGTTGCTCACGGTGGTCGTTAAACCTCCAATCAAAAAAAAAAAAAAAAAAAAGCTGAACTGCATGACGCGGAACGCCATTTAGGGCCGTAAAATACAAAATGTGAAGAGAGCGCTGCGATTTCCAATTGGCTGAGCCGGTGGCGCAGTGGTCTAAAAAAATAAAATGTTGAAAGGTAATTAATAATGGTATTAATTACCTTTCAACATTTTATTTCCATAAAGTAATAGTTATTTTTATTTACAAAATTCGTAGTTAGTAGTGTTCAAATTGGAAAAAAAAAAAAAAAAGAAAAAGATGTACGTATATTATCAGCGCATCAAGTATTAAGGTTAATCAGGCAAAGAAACTGGCAATACATAATTACGTTATTTATTAATCAACATTTCATTTCCGTAAAACAAATGTCATTTTTCTTCATAAAATTGCTGTGCATCAGTGTCCTAATCAAAACAATAATCCGCACGAAATGTACAGAACTACTTGATGCACTGATAATAATCCGAAAGAAAAGTTTATTGGAATGTCCAACAAATGTATCCGAAAGTTTGGAATTAATATATTCCATGTTCATATGACAAAAAACTTTTACCTAAATGATTTTAATTTGTAATTTTATTTTTTTACCATCCAGAAATAGTTGCAAGATTTGAGCACACATCTTACCGTATTTTCAGTAAATATACTCACTAAATCGGAAATTTTGCTTTCGCGTTCGTTACGTAATTACGGAAAAGTCCTTTTTTTTTTTTTTTTTTTTGTCTTTCATTTTAATAAATCGAACGCGAAGGGAATTTCTAAAAGTTTTAAGTGAAATGATTATGTTCATACAGTCCTACCAATTTAAAAGTTCGTAGTTGCAAAAACGCTTAACGTAAAATGCTGGGATTTTCACGTTATACGTGAAAAAACTTTTTTTTTTTTTTTTTTTTGTTGCTCCTTTAGCCAAATTGAAAACTAAGGGAAAATTTTCATGAAATCATTTCCCAGCACAAGAGCAAAACTTTGGAATTCCCCAATTTACGGATTTAATCATTGCTGGGAATTGAGAAAAAAAAAAAAAAAAATGAAAGTAAGGATGTAATCTTTTGATGTTATTTAAGGACAAAAAATACAGAGAAAAAAAACGGTCGATTTATTGTTGTGTGCACAAATTGTCTAGTATCGCACTCGAGAAATTATTTCTCTGCGTAAACACCGCGGTACTTCGTTGGCGTTTTCAGGAACGGAGAGCTCGAGGCTCGAGTCGGTCGGCCCACTAGCTTTGACATCACAGAAAAGTTCGGAGGCTTTCTTAATCTTCAGGGGTTTTTGGCCATGAATATTGGCTGGTTGGTGACGTTGCACACCGGTTGCGCGCCATCTGTCGGACGTTTGTAACAGTATTTATGCTAACACTCGGCATAAGCTCGCAATATATTCAAATATTCAAGCTAAAAACATATCTTCTGGCCAAAACTTTGGCAATCACCAGTACTATCGCACACTCGATGATATTTTCATTTATTATGTACTTCAGGAAGCCTAACTATTGAGAAACAAAGAGAAAAAAATGACTTTACGATTTATTAAACATTCGAAACTTATTGCTTCAGATGTGACAATGCAAATTGGACGAATTTTTCTTAAGCGACGTGATAAAGAAATTGATGTTAAATGGTGTCTCAAGGGAAACACGGTTGATATGGAGAAACAAATAAGAGTATAAACAAGTACAGAGTATGGAATTAATAGACGTGTAAAACTTAGCTGGAGTACATCTGGAAGAAACAGTACTATAAACAAGAGCAATTCTTGGGTGTATATTTACAAGATAATTTGAGATGGGATGCACATGTTAGTGAAATTGCGGTTGTGCTCAGATCTCGCATTGGGGTCATTTATAGGATTTCAAGTTTGTTGCCTGCCAGGGTTAAGTTGCTAATGTATTTTTCATTTATTTATCCATTTCTATCTTACTGTCTCTTGGCTTGGGGTCGCACAACTATTGGGAATGTTAATAGAATTTATGTTTTACAATTTTTTTTTTACGTTTGGTGAATCCGTCTTTACAGGTACATTCTCTTTTTCTCAGTTATCAAATAATGTCATTTGATAAATTACACAGTTTTCGATTATTACTGTTTATGCATGAACGTATATATGCTAAGAAATATTCAGATCTAATCACCTTGCATTTCCGTTCCCATTATCATGACACTCGTGGAAATACTAGTTTTTTAATACCTAGAGCGCGTACTAATTTATTATTTAATAATATTAACTTGACCTGCCCTTGGTCCTGGAATGGGTTGCCTCTTCAAATCAAGACGATTACACACTTTTCGGTATTTAAAAAACAACTGAAGACCTTCAAAATTAATGGTTGATTAACGTTTGGTTATATATTACGTATTATTACTTTAATTTACTGCATAATGGTTAAATTGTTCTTTGGCTTGACTATTTAGATTCTTTGGGGGGGGGGGGGGCGTCAGGCTATTGTTAGCCTTTTTCCCTGGTTCCCTTGCCACAATCACAGTGCACCGCACTGATTTGTTTAAGAACCTGTAGTGGTGCTTCAATTTACTTAAACCAAAATCAAAATTATTCATGTTATCATACGTGTTTTTGTATTTCCTATTACTTCATTTATACTTTTCAATATATGTATAATATTATTGTATAATATTTGTATTTGCATGTTTTTGTTTTATACAGAAATTGTATCTGTGATTTGATTGTGTGGTGAATGGTGTAGTGTGGCAAAACAAAATTAAAATAAAATAAATAAATAAAATTATATCTTAATAGAAAACTATTTAATCAATGCGCGCTTCCAGGTCTTGCGTAGCCAACTTGATATCCCCCACACAACATAAAAGCAGTCCTATTATTAGTTCTGATACTTAAAAATGAGAGCTGACTCACTCTAACACCCTTATTGGTTCCATGCTGTGTCATAATAACACCTGATTGGCTATCAAAACAGTCAGTCTCATTGGTCAGTTTTGAGTTTAGAAAATCTACTGCTTGTTACATAAGACAGTAGTGTTCTCTTTTTTTTTTTGTTATTTGCCTGTAACTTTTGATAGAATAAAAATAATTCAACACCGTTTGCTGCATTTCATTCTGCATTAAATTAACTTTCTAATAATTTATATTTGCCAGTATATACACTCTAAGTAAAAAAAAAATAGTTGCACCCAGAAGAAAGCAATCGACAGGAATGAAACTTGGTGGGTAGGTGTGACATCGTGAGACGTGCAAATGATTCAAGTATCACACTCGTCCGCGCATGTAACGCAAACAAGGAGGGGTCGCAGCGCTGTGTCTGACCGGCTATATAGGTCGTCCCGTTGCGTGTGCTTGCCATACTGACTCGTGCTGTTGTGTTGGTTGGATACTTTGCAAGTGAAGTATGGCTCGGAGAAAAGTTCGAAATCAATACGGGCAGTTGTAGGAGTTCGAGAGGGACCGCATCGTCGGGCTTCGGGAAGAAGGATGGTCTTATCGCCGTATTGCGGGCCATACTGGCCGTGCGGATATCACCATAGCAGGCAATTGGCAGCAGTGGATAGAAGAAGGCACGCAGCGGCGATAGGAAGGTTCTGGGAGACCTAGACGACCCACGGAGGAGAGAGGACCGACAGATAGTCCGACATGCACGGGGTGACCCAACAGCCACGACTGCGGATATTAAGCGAGCAGTGGTGCCCTTCATGCATCGTCCGATTACTGCCAGCACCATTGGCAGACGGCTGTACGACGTTGAACTACACGCACGTAGGCCGTTACGGCGACTGCCCTTAACACCTTTGCGTTGCCGCCAAAGATTGCAGTGGTGTCGTGCCAGACTGTCATGGAGCCGCTCAGAATGGCAGCGAGTGATCTTCAGTGATGCGTCCCGCTTTTGTCTTGGAGGAGACGACCATCGATTCCGTGTGTGGAGGCACCGTGGTCAGTGCCAAGATGAACGGTTTCTTGTCGAGCGTCACACGTCCAGAAGGCCTGGTGTAGTGGTGTGGGTTGCCATTGCCTACGATGCCAGATCACCTTTGGGATTCATTACAGGCACTTTGACAACCCAACGTTACGGTAATGAGATCCTACAACCAGTGGTCCTACCTTTTCTGAACGCTCACTGCGGTGCGATTTTCCAACAGGACAACGCTCGTCCACATACTATGCTGTCACGAGAGCTTGCTTTCAAGGCACTGACACTCTGCCATGGCCAGCTACATCGCCAGACCTATCGCCGATTGAAAATGTGTGGGATGCTATTGGACGCGCTATTCACACTGCACTCCTATGGCACAACCTGCAGGAACTGCGTGAGAAGATTCAAGCTGCATGGGATGGCTCATCGGAGGACACCATTAGGAACCTGTACAACTTCATGCCGAGACGTCTGGCATGCTGTGTGAGCAAACATGGCGGCCGACGCCATACTAAGAGACACTACTTATTGGCGTGTATCTCAATAAATAATGCCCATATCAGTCTCAATGTTTAATCATTTATTGTTCCTGGTAACCTTTACCTTCCTCCCGAATAGCATTGCAATCCGACACGTCCTTCTGGGTGCAGCTATTTTTTTGAAGTAGAGTGTATGTGATACCTCTAGTTAAAAGGAATTTCGATGTGGAAGACATTAAAACTAAATACGCGGGAAGCACAAAAAGACATCGACGAAATAAACTTTTAGAACATCTACGCACAATCAAAAGTGAGACTCGTTCAACAGCGCTAGCAAAAGCCGGCATAGATGAACGGTACAGACTTTTCTGGAATGACATTAAACTAATAACTGCCTCCACCAAGGAGTGGACCTTGAGATGCGAAGAAGCTGTAATTATTCAAAAACACTGGGAATCATGGTGTAAAGACGATCAACCTGTTACCCTTCCCCAACCCTGGAAACGCCTTATTCGTACATAGGCGACTTAACGTCGCTTTTCGTTGTTGTCTTCGCCAAGACCGGGCAACCGTGTAACTGCAACTCAAACTGTTCTTAGCTCGATAACCGCTCCTGGAGAATCTGGCTTGCGCCGCCCCGGGGGCGCAGTGGTCTAAGCGATAGCCTCTGATCATTCGTCCGAAAGGGATCCGGCTCCGAATCCCCGGTGAGGAATGGATGTTGTGTTTGTCTTACGGCACTGGCTCTCTCTCTTCCCTGGAACCAGTGACCATAAATTAGGGGCGGGGGACTGCTTATAGTTCATTGAGTTGCTCACGGTGTTCGTTAAACCTCCAAACAAAAACAAAAAATGAATCTGGCTGACACCCTTGTTTGATCATATGTGTCACCTACGATTTACGACTGTGTCGTACGACATGCTTTTATAACCGTTGACTATATGAAGTGTTGTTTTTAATATACACTGCTGGCCACCCAAAATGCAACACCAAGAAGGAAGCATACGATTGGCCTGAAATTCCCAGCATGCGTCGCCCGTGAGAGGACATGCAAACGATTAGCATTGCAGGGCATATGCAAATCATGTGCACCCGGCACACCACCCAGAAGCACTATCAGATGGGTACACAGAAGGCGGGGTGTAAGTAGTGGAAGTGTGTTGCGCTGCCGGACCTGTGCGTGGAAAGCTTCCTGATGCCTCGTCGCACAATACGGCAGTCATTCCAGCACGTTTCGGAGTTCGACAGAAGACCAATAGTGGCTTATCGCGACACCGCTTTACCGCACCGAGACATCGCCACCCGTGTGGGACGAAATCCAGCCACAATGAGGCGAGTATGGATTTGGTGGGTGCAGGAGGGACGGACGGACCAACGTGAGCGATTGCCGCAGCCGCGGCACACCACCGAACGAGAGGACCGGCATGTTGTGCGGCGGGCATTGACGGCTCGCACCGCCACATCACGAACGTTAGCGCAGGAATTAGGATGCGTTGTACAACAACATGTGTCAGCACGTACCGTTCGACGTAGTCCGCAGGAGCGGGGACTTGTCGCACGGTGCCCATTGCTCCGATTACCCTTGACGTTACACCGCCGGCGAGTGCGGCTGCAGTGGGCTGTTGAACGCCGCACCTGGACTGCGGAATGGCACGACATTGTCTTCTCCGACGAATCCCGCTTCTGCCTGCAACACCGCGATGGCCGGATCTGCGTGTGGCGGCACCACGGCGAGAGACTGAATGACGCCTGCATTATGCATCGCCATACCGGTCCGTCGCCTGGCGTTATGGTTTGGGGCGCAATTGGACATGACACCCGCACCTCTCTGGTACGCATCGCCGGTACATTCAACAGCCACCGCTACATCTATGACTTTTTGGAGCCTGTAGTCCTCCTTTACCTGCAGGACCTGCCAGCAGCCACGTTGCAACAGGACAATGCGCGCCCGCACGTGGCACGCATCGTGCAACAATTCTTCGCGGCCCACCAGGTGTCACTGCTGCCGTGGCCCGCCTGTTCTCCCGATATGTCGCCCATCGAACACGTCTGGTCGCTGATCGGCAACCGAGTGGCCCGGCAAGCACCACCCGCGGCTACGCTTGATGAACCGTGGCGACGTGTGGAAGCAGCCTGGACTGACATACCCCAAGCCCACATTTAAAGCCTCTTTCGTTCGATGCCGCGGTGTGTAGCGGGCGTTATTGCCAGCCATGGGGGCCACACGAACTATTGATGTCTGCGTGTTCCGCAAGTCGCACGGGCCTGTAAGCTCAATCGTTTCATCTTTGTATCTGTTGTTATTTGTCCAGTAAATCTGGCTTTGCTATCTCGTGTCCTTCTTGGTGTTGCCTTTTGGGTGGCCAGCAGTGAATGAACTTTTCGCACCTGAAGATGAGATCAATTTGAGTGTCTCGAAAGCGCTTGTTTCTTTTGAATAAATAATTAACGTGCTTAGACGGGTTTTTACTTTTTCCAACCGTAGGTTGAAGAAGCGTATATGCTCCAACTTTGTCCGTCTGCTCGTCCGCACGATAACTAGCGTAAATATCGTTCGATTTCGATGAAATTTCAGTATGTGGTAGGGGACCAGTGTTAATGAACCCTTTTAAAAATGAACGAATTGGGGTCAAAGGTCAGGACATAGGAGCGAGATTCATTTCATCGGCCTTATGCGTCCTAACTGATGTACAAATGCTTCGATTGCGACAAAACGTTAGCATGTGTTACCGGAGGTATACTGAACCGGTTCTGCTGAATATCATCGAAATGGGGTCAAGTGTCAGGACACAGGAGCGATATTTATTCCACAGCCATTATCCTCATAACTTGACTAAAAATGCTTCTATTGCGACAAAACTTCAGTATGTTGTTCCGGAGGTGTACTGAATTGGTTCTGTTTAATATCATCGAAATGTGGTCAAAGGTCAGGGCACAGGAGCGAGATTTATTCCACAGCCAGTATCCTCGTAACTTGAGTAATGATTTCTGGTAAGTTGGAAAGCGTATCGTAATCAGTGCATTGCAGGATTTTACTAACTTGTTTTAACTAATCTTTTGAATCCACCCGTTGCGTATACCATTTTAACCAGGATTACCTGGTTAGCCCTTAATAGCATTTTTCTGAAAAAGACATGTTATTAGCCATCAAACCACAGAAGTACAAATTTTCCTAAAGGCTTCAACAATTTTGGCCCCCAGTGTATATGAACTACGTTGAAAGATTTTGATACATTATAAGTAGAGGTGGCCTCTCCCCCCCCCACAAAAAAAGAGTTTTTTTGTTACCTACGCCACAATAAACCATGCACCTTCCCTAACACCGCTATGCACATATCACTACTACGAAAGTCAAAAGGTGCTGAAGGATATGTTATAGCTTTCGGGGTATTTTTTTTTAACTTCTCTTGCGAATAAAATTGAATCCTCTCTTGGTAGACGAAGCGAACAAGGGCTGAGAGTTATGATTCTGCGTCTACATCGGCGGACAATATAAAAAGCAAAATTTTCCTTTTTTTTTTATTAAAGCTCATTAGAAACACCTTCCTTTATGTTGGATGGCATTTTTATTTCTCCTCTTCAAACTGTACCATCAGGTCGCAGCATTTCGAAAATTCCTTTCCTCCACTTCATCGGCGAGTCCTGACAATCAGGCGACACTCAGGAAATGTAAGTGGCACTTGAAATAAGTGGCTTCATTTGGAGAAACTGTGATTTCAGGTGCATGATAAGAATCAGTTTAAACTTCATCTGGCACGTTTATTCTCTTTCTGGAATAGTTTCGATTGCAATTGGACCAATCCTTAAAAATATGTCAGATCTTTTCCTCAAGATGTGATTGGTTTCTTTTTTCGAAATGTGCTTTCAGTTCGGTGGGGATCGTGCGTACTCGAAATTATCATCGTTCGCATTACCCCAGTGAAACAGGAACTTTTTGTTTTGTTTCGAAGTTTAACGTCCTTTATGAACACTAAAAGCTAGACTTAAAAAATTGACTGTAGATTTTATGGTTTTAAACCGTTTTTCAGGGTGCCAACACGAAACCGTAAAATCTACAGTTTTATGCAGTGTTGGAGCAAAGCTATAAGCTTTTCGACAACACTGCATTTAATGAAGAATACAGCACAGAATTTGGCTGGAGCGAGTCACAGTCCAAATAATCACGAAAACACAAACATTTGGCTGGAACGAATGTGTTCGAACAAACCTTATAGCTTTGCTACAACACTGCATAAAACTGTAGCTTTTACGGTTTTGTGTTGGCACCCTAGAAAACGGTTTAAAACCGTAAAATCTACAGTCAATTTTTTACAGTGTACGTATTACGTTTTTATCGTATTTAACCTTTTAACCAATTAATTCCATTTAGCCAAATTGGCTGAAATCAGCTCCAACGAATACATCCGCTGTCTAAGAAGTAGGTTGAACCGAAAGCTGCTGAAACGAGTGAACCTGCTCTTCAGAGAGCGTTGCTTTCTTTAGCTTTGTCCTTCAAAGTGGTCATTTAGAAAGATGATTGGCATTAACTCTTTCTTACTGATTACCTATTAAAAGGGCTATAAGAATGGAAACGAACTTACAAGACAGAAGCTGTTTGAGTCACTTGTTTGTACGCAGTGGCATGATGTTCGTGTCAGGAGCACGAGAGCTTTCCCATCATGCCTCGGGCCATGGAACAGATTCTAAAGGACTACGCGAGGTTCGATCGAAAAGTTACTCACACTATCTCTTTTTTACGCTTTCCAACCGTAGGTTGAAGAAGCGTATATGCACCAGTTTTGTCCGTCTGTCTGTCTGTCCGCACGATAACTCGCGTAAAAATGGTTCGATTACGATGAAATTTTAGTATGTGGTAGGGGACAAACTGGAAAGGAACCCTATTGAAAATGGACGAAATGGGGTCAAAGGTCAGGACATAGGAGCGGGATCCATTCTATCGCCCTTATGCGTCATAACTTACGTAAAAATGCTTCGATTGCGACAAAACTTCATCATGTTGTTCCGGAGATGTACTGAACCGTGTAATATAGTCGAAATCGGCTCAAAGCGCACAGGGACGAAATTTATTCCGCAGCCCTTATAATTTGACTAAAAATGCTTCGATTGCGACAAAACTTTAGTATGTTGTTCCGGAGGTATACCGAACCGATTCTGTTTAATATCATCGAAATGGGGTCAAAGGTGAGGGCACAGGACCGGGATCCATTCTATCGCCCTTATGCGTCAAAACGTACGTAAAAATGCTTCGATTGCGACAAATCTTTAGTATGTTGTTCTGGAGGTATACCGAACCGATTCTGTTTAATATAATCGAAATGTAGTCAAATGTCAGGGCACAGGCGCGAGATTTGTTCCACAGCCGTTATCCTCATAACTTGACTAAAAATGCGCTGCTATTGCGACAAAACTTTAGTATGTTGTTCCGGAGGTGTACCGAACCGATTCTGTTTAATATAATCGAAATGTGGTCAAAGGTCAGGTCACAGGAGCGAAATTTGTTCCACAGCCATTATCCTCATCACTTGAGTAATGATTTCTATTATGTTGGAAAGCGTATCATAATCAATGCATTGCATGATATTACTAACTCGTTTTGGCAATAGTTTAATAGACTGGCAAAACAAAACATATACACAGAGCAACTACATTTCTTAGCTATTTTTCAACGTAAGAACGGAGACGCTCGATACATTTATCCCAGCGTGGTGCCAGTTTTAGTATACCTTGTTCATAAAAGTCCGTTTTCTGGTCGTACAGCCACCATCGGACAATCGATATGACTTCGTCCGCCGAATCGAAGTGTTGGCCGACCAGAAATCTTTTGAAGGGACCAAACAGATGAAAGTCTGAAGGAGCCAGGTCCGGATTGTGCGGTGGGTGCTGACTGTGCGAACAACATCTGGGCGACCGTTGTCATGAAGGAGTCTGATATTTGCAGCGTCTCTGTTGGGTTTTATGTCACGAAGAGCAAGACACAATTTTGTCAATGTGTTAGCGTAGGTTTTGGCATTCACAGTGGACTCCGTTGGATGAAACTTCACCAGGAGAACGCCATGCATGTCCCAGAACACCGTCATCAGGACTTTTTGTGCAGATTGGGTTACTCTGAAGTGTTTTAGTGACGGGGAGTCGGAATGTTTCCACACCATACTGGCCTTCTTTGTTTCGGGAGTCTATTGATACACCCAGGACTCGAAGGCCGTCACTACAAATGCCAGAAATTCATGTCCTTCTTCTGTGTAACGCATTAAGTGGTCGAAGGATGACATCATTCTCTGTACCTTCTGGTCGTCTGTCAAGTTCTTAGGCACCCATCGGACACTGACCTTGCAAAATTGCAATTTGTCATGCACAATATCGTACGCTATACCGTACGAAAAATTAAAATTTTGTGCCAATGTGTGCAGATGGATCCGCTGGTAATTCTCGAATTTCCTGTTCAATGCCTCTCACAGTGGCAGGCGAAGACACGGTTACAGGTCGCCCGGAACGTGCCGAATTGGTAGGGTTGCCACGACCCTCTTCAAAGAAACTGCACCATCTGGAGATGTTGCTGCGGTCCAGGACATCACCACCATACACTCTGACCATTTCTTTGCGAATTTCCGTCGGAATGTTCTGTTTAGTCCACAAAAATAGGACTACACCGCGTTGCTCCTCATTCGTTGACGACGCCAACAAGCTGGACATTTTTGTGCCGTCGTTCACACTGTCTTCAACCACGGCGACACCTGATCCAGCCAAGTCGGTCTGTAGCGTGATATTCAAACTCGTTGTCTGCAAAACTGTAAACTGCACGGAGAAAAAACATGCTGTGTGCTATTTTTCAATCCTCCCTCGTATATAGGTGGGAGGGTTTGTCACCATTGACCACTTTATGGTCGGTAGAGCTGATATGAGAGGAGGAAAAGAATTGTTTTGCCGTAGCTTTGGTAAAACCCGGCCGCTATGTGAACATTTCTATTTGCAGAACTGTTGCCGACGAAGGCTTATCTACGTCGCATGCGTACTGCTGAGATGAGAGGGGGAAAGGAATTGTTTTGCTGTAGCTTTCATAAAACCCAGCTGCTATGTGAACATGCATCTTTGCACAACTGTTACGACGAAGGCTTATCTACGTCCCGTAGGTTCTGCTGAGATGAGAAGGGGGAAGGAATTGTTTTGACGTAGCTTTCGTAAAACACGACCGCTATGTGAACATTTTTATTTGCAGAACTGTTGCCGACTAAGGCTTATCTACGTCGCATGGGTACTGCTGAGATGAGAGGGGGAAAGGAATTGTTTTGCTGTAGCTTTCATATAACCCAGCTGCTATGTGAACATACATCTTTGCACAACTGTTACCGACGCAGGCTTATCTACGTCCCGTAGGTTCTGCTGAGATGAGAAGGGGGAAGGAATTGTTTTGCCGTAGCTTTCGTAAAACACGACCGCTATGTGAACATTTTTATTTGCAGAACTGTTGCCGACGAAGGCTTATCTACGTCGCATGGGTACTGCTGAGATGAGAGGGAGAAAGGAATTGTTTTGCTGTAGCTTTCATATAACCCAGCTGCTATGTGAACATGCATCTTTGCATAACTGTTACCGACAAAGGCTTATGTACGTCCCGTGGGTTCTGCTGAGATAAGAGGGGGAAGGAATTGTTTTGCCGTAGCTTTCGTGAAACCCGGCCGCTATGTGAACATTTCTGTTTGGGGAGCGTTGAAATTTTTGGGCATCCTTTTGTCCATGTACACTGTAAAAAAAATTCTAAAATTCACGGACAACTTTCCGTCGTTTCTTTCGTGAATTAACGAAGCATATTTCTGACACAACCTTTTCCGTGAAATGACGGAGAAAAACCTGCATTTAACGGATTTTTCATGCCATGGAAAAATTTTGAATTTTCAGAAACCTTTTCAGCCGACCCGGTGGTGCAGAAGTCTAAGCGATGGCTTCTGATCATTCGTCCGAGAAGGGTCCGGGTTCGAATCCCGGTGAGGCATGGATGTTTGTGTTTGTCTGTCGGCACTAGCTCTCAATGTGTTACTTGTCCAACACTGGCTCTCTGTGTACATTGGCCATTTAGCATACTGTAAAAACCATGTTTGATGTGTACTTGTTCATAATGTATTACATGATCAACACTGTCTTTATCTGTGCAAATTAATCATCTGGCATGCTGTCAACCCTGTATATGATTTGTACTTGTTGATGTGTAATATCTGTCTCCTGTTTATGTCTGTATGTCTTTGTACCACCAGGTTCAATAAATCATTTTTAAACCTCAAAAAAAGGAAAAACCTTTTCGAAGTTTCTTTCTTATATCGACGGTAAATAAAATACCGTTTTAGAGATATGTTAACGGAAAATTCTCAATTTTCAGAAACCTTTTCGCAATTCCTTTCGTATATTAACGGACAATCTCCGTTCTCACTTTTTCCGTATCCGTATGACCAGGAATTACCGGTTTTAGGAGCGATTCGTGAGAATACTTGAGGTTTGATTAACTTTCAAATTCCAATCGTCTGTCCAATTTTGAAGTTCCGTAGCGAGATCGGATATTGTGGATAACATATCGCATGGATTTTGTTTATTGTGGCACAGGATATTTTCTCCTTTCCCCTATTTTGTGCACCAGCTATTTATTATATATTGTGTTACTGTAAGAAACCGGGTAGTTATTGTACAGATGATTATAATACAATGTCTGTGTATCAGTCTTTGGACAACTTAAGACAAAAACTCTTATAGCTGTCAAAGGTAAATTTTATATTTAGTTTTCTTTTGTGAAATAATACTATAAAAGTACATTCCACCTATTTTAAAGATAACTGAAAGGCACTGTCAGTTAAAAAAAATCAAGTTGCAAAGCATTTTGTTGCTTCGAAAAATCACGATGGAAAATGCTTAATTTGTGAAAACTCATCCTACAAAAAAAAAAAAAAAATATTACAAACCTATTCAGAAAAATAATAAGCTCCAATAGAAAATAACAAGTTAGTAAAATCATGCAATGCATTGATTATGATACGCTTTCCAACATACCAGAAATTATTACTCAAGTTATGAGGATAATGGCTGTGGAATAAATCTCGCTCCTGTGTCTTAACCTTTAACCCCATTTCAATGATATTCAACAGAACCGGTTCAGTACAACTCAAAAATAACATACTAAAGTTTTGTCGCAATAGAAGCAGTTTTACGCAAGTTATGAGAATAATGGCTGTGGAATAAATCTTGCTTTTGTGCAATGACCTTTGACCCCATTTGGTTGATATTCAACAGAACCGGTTCACTATACCTCCGGAACAACATGATAACGTTTTGTCGCAATCGAAACATTTTTTGGTAAGCTATGATGCACAAGGGCAATGGAATGGACCCCACTCCAGTGTCCTGACCTTTGACCCCATTTCGCCCATTTTTAATAGGGTTCGTCCCCAGTGGCTCCCTACCACATACTAAAATTTCATCGAAATCGAACCATTTTTACGCAAGTTATGACGCATAAGAGCAGTGGAACAAATCCTGCTCTTATGTCCTGCCTGACCTTTGACCTCATTTTGCCCATTTTCAATAGGGTTCGTGCCCAGTGGTTCCCTACCACATACTAAAATTTAATCGAAATCGAACCATATTTACGCATGTTATGACGCATAAAGGCAATGAAATTGATCCCGCATTTATGTCCTGACTTTTGACCCCATTCCACCCATTTTCAATAGGGTTCGTTCCCTGGTGGTTCCTTACCACATACCAAAATTTCATCGAAATCGAAACATTTTTACGCACGATATGACGCATAAGGGCAATGGAATAAATCCCGCTTTTATGCCCTGCCTGACCTTTGACCCCAATTTGCCAATTTTCAATAGGGTTCGTGCCCAGGTAGTTCCCTACCACATGCTGAAATTTCATCGAAATCGAACCATATTTACGCATGTTATGACGCATAAAGGCAATGAAATGGATCCCGCTCTTATGGCGTGACCTTTGACCCCACTTCACCCATTTTCAATAGGGTTGGTCCCCTGGTGGTCCCCTACCACATACTAAAATTTCATCGAAATCGAACCATATTTACGCAAGTTATGGCGCATAAGGACAATTGAATGGATCCTGCTCTTATGGCGTGACCTTTGACCCCACTTCACCCATTTTCAATAGGGTTCGTCCCCTGGTGGTCCCCTACCACATACTAAAATTTCATCGAAATCGAACCATTTGTACGTGAGTTATCGTGCCTACGGACGGACGGAAAAAGCTGGAGCATATACGCTTCTTCAACCTACGGTTGGAAAGCGTAAAAAAAATGACTAAATCACTCGCATTAATGACAAAAAACAAAATTTGATCGTCGCGAAATTCCTTTTACGATGTATTAGGTGTGCAACTTAATTCTCGGCCACAGGCACGACACGTTGACAGCAAATTATAGCAAATCGAATACGTACCTAATCAGGGAAATAATCCCCGTCGTGTTGGATACATTTGAGCCATCGGTCAGGGAGCTGCCGAATGCCACTGCGGAAAAAAGAGGGCTGTTTCGAGTTGATAAAGTCATCAATGTTTGTGTGGACCTCCGCGACAGAAGTGAAGTGCGTATCACTCAGGTGATGTTGCAGGGAGCGAAAGAGGTGATAATCCGACGGGGCGAAGTCTGGAGAATATGGCGGGTGGGTGTTCTGCATCTCGGAGATCTAAATTTCCCAGCTTAAACCGCTGGAACCACTTCTTACACGTACTGTAGGACACAGCAGGCTCACCCAAAGCAGCACAGATCATTTGCTGGGCTTCCGCGGCACTTTTTTTCTACTGAAACGCGAACAGGAGGCAGTGCCTCAAATGTTGCTTCTCGAACGACATTGCTTTCACCGTCAACTTTCGTCATTTCTGTCACTACAGCTGTGGGCGGTTACGGTTGCCTGGAAAGCAGTTGGATGGCGCTGCAATCAGCCATTATCGCACACAGCTATTTGCATTTGCCGACGTTCTATGATAGCTTGCGGTTAGGTGGTGAGAATTAAGTTTCACATCTAATACGATAGTCGGAATTCGGAGCGTTTGTGGCTCAGGCGATAAAGGCGCGAGTTATCTGTTGAGCCAGCTCTAACGACGGGGGTTAGATCCTTACTTCAAGGGATTTGATTTAAATACGGGAAAACCTGAAATGGACTTTTCTGAAATAAACGGAATTTCTGCCTACGGAAAATCTGTGAAAATACGGAAGTTAAAATAAACTGGCACTTTTAAAAACGGAAATTTCAGAAAAACACGGATACCTACCGGCAACTTTGTTGCACGTGATTTTCTAAAATCTTCTATGATTTCACACCACTAATTTTTTATAGTGTACTTTGGCTCTTAAAAGCTTAAAGCTACGTACACTGTTAAAATTTTCAGTTCAACGTTGCACCATGATCAGGTGCGATTTTCACACTTGAACTATAAAGTGGTGCATGAAAACGTTTGTCTTGCACCAAGTTTTCGTGCAAATTACCAAATGCAGCCAGAACGGCGTTACCTTGCACCACATTCTGAGGGACTGAAGGAAACGGTTCATGCGTCTTCGTCTTCAAATCATCCGAAGGATGCAGATGTAGTGCCTCCATGTTGGTTTTGGCCGCCCCGGTGGCGCAGTGGTCTAAGGCGTTGGCCTCTGATCATTCGTCCGTAAGGGGTCTGGGTTCGAATCCCGGTCAGGCATGGATGTTGTGTTTGTCTTACGGCACTGGCTCTCTCCCTTCCCTGGAACCAGTGACCCTAAATTAGGGACGGGCGACTGCTTATAGCCCATTGAGTTGCTCACGGTGGTCGTTAAACCTCCAATCAAAAAAAAAAAAAAAAAAAAAAAAATGTTGGTTTTGTCATCGCATTGAGTGCGAGTTCGGAAAATTTTTAAGAAGTTTTCACTCAAGTTAATAAGGTAAGTGATGAAAATAATTTTTGTAGCACATATACACTATCTACCAACAAGTGATTGGACACCTGTGATAGCAAAGGAAAACGAAGTTTATTCACCTTCAATAGTTGGTGGAGCCTCCACGAGCGGCGATTACAGCTGCGACCCTCCGGGGCATACTCTCAACCAGGCGTTGTACGACGGCTAGCGGTATTTTCTTCCACTCGGCTTCGAGAAGACAGGTCAGTTCCTTCACCGATTTCGGACGGTGGGGGCACCCCTTAAGTCGACGCTCCAACTCGTCCCAGAGGTGCTCGATAGGATTAAGGTCCGGGCTCTGCTCAGGCCAGTCAATTCGATTAACCCCATTGTCACCATACCAAGCCATGGTGGACATCGCAACATGACAGGTGGTATTGTCATCTTGAAAGTAACACATGGGTCCACCCCGTAAAACTGCCACAACGTAGAAAGCGCATGGTCATTTAAAATGGTGCAGTAGGTCTCGGCGTTGAGTCTAATAGGAATTGCGACCAAGGGTTCCGTGCCATACCAGGAGAAACACCCACACGGCATAATTCCACCGCCGCCGAACTTCACAGTTGGCACAATACATTCCGGCCGGAGGCGTTCTCCAGGCAGACGCCAAACCCAGATCCTGCCATCCGAACGGTAGAGGGTGAACCTTGATTCGTCGCTCCAGAGAACCTGTTTCCACTGTTCAACGGTCCACTGTCGACGTTCTTTGCACCACGTTAGCCCAGCAGCGCTATTAGACTTGGTGATCAAAGGCTTGTGGGCGGCAGCACGTCCATGATAACCGAGCAGATGGGCTTCCTTACGGACGTTATTCATCGAAAGAACACTCCCTGATGTCTGTTGAAACTCTTCGCGGATGTGGCCCATCGATTTGGTGCGGTTCTTCCGAATTTCTCTGGCCAGCACCCGTCGGTCTCTAACTCCCAGTTTTGTGGGACTGCCGGGTCGGGGCACATTCCGACAGTCACCTCTCATCTTCCACTTGGCAATCACGTAGGCCACTGTCGATTTTGGGTACTTCAACTCGCTGGATATGTCACGTATGGATCGGCCATTTCTGTGATACCCGACGATTACACCTTTCTCGAAATCAGAGAGCTCCGAACTGCGTGGCATCTTGCATGCGACTGGTTGCGTTGTTGTTTCGCACACGATATTTTATTTAATGGCGGCGGCCGTGACGTGTATCAGGACCGCAGATATCGTCGATTGCAGGGGTGTCCCATTTTTTGTTGGTAGATAGTGTATATCTGGTGTTGCTGATGTAATTATTTTCACATTGAACTTTCTAATGTTATATACACTATATTGACAAAAGTCACCTGACACCGCTTGAAAAGCAAATGAGCGGATCCGCTGCGTTGTTAAGACGTGCGGTACAGCTGCAAACGGTACAAAACAAGCCTGCAATTGAACGCGATCATACTTCACTGTGAGGTTGAGTGAAAATGTCGCGGCGGGAGAAATGAACGATTGTTGGGTGTTATATTATTGGGTTGTCGATAAGAGAAACCGAGAGGTGTTTAAATATACCTAAGTCAACTGTTTGGATATACTGACGCATGGCGTGCCTGAAGCAGCAAAACGTACCGACAGACCAAAAAAAGACAGTGATAGAAGTCGTCGAAGCCCCAGGAGAGTCGTTACAGCTAATCGACGGAGTACTGCACAATACCTCAATGCACAGGTTAGTAAAAATGCTGAAACCTCGGTATGTACACGTACCATTCTTAGAGAACTTCATTGCATGGGTTACCATGGTCCTGAGGCTGCTCATAAGCCTTTCATCTCCACTCGGAATGCTACTCGTCGTTTAGCATGGAGTATAGAACATTTATCGTGGACCGTAGATCAATGGAAACGCGTCCTATGGACTGATGAATCCAGATACACGATCCATCAGTCTGATGGCCGTATGTGGGTATGGCGGCTATTTACCACAGTGTACTGTTCCTACGGTCAAGTTTGGAGCTGGCAGTGTACTCGTGTGGGGGTGTTTTTCGTGGTATGGTCCCAGCCCATTGGTTATCGTGGACAAACCTGTTAACCGGCACGCCTACCTCGATATTCTGGACCATTATGACCTACCAACTCTGTGGCAATACTATGGAACCGAGCCTTGTTGGTACCAGCAGGATAATGCACCGAGCCATAAAGCAAGGGCTGTTACGGCATGTAATTCCGCATCGTGTGGGGACTGGCCAGCACAGAGTCCTGATCTTAATCCCATGTGGAATGAATTAGAGCGCCTCATAAGAAGTTTGTAACCAAGGCCTACTACTAAGCAACAGTTAGCGGCAGCATTATGTACTGAATGGAAGCGCACACCTATCGTTGTGTTCCAAAACCTTGTCGAAAGCATGTCTCGAAGGGTCAGGGCACGAACTAAGTCCAAAGGTGGACCGACATCATACTAATGTATATCAATTAATGCTATGTTGTTTTTCTTTTCTAAGTGTCCCATAGTGTATGTGCCTAGCCACATGTCGGACAATAGAATTTGAGTTTTCTGAGGAGGTTGTTCACATGGAAGTAGATTCTAATGTAGTATAACAAGTTGAAATTGCCGCTTTAATTGGTCCAGGGTATTGATCTTGAAATTGAGACTATATGTGCTAACATAAGCAATGAACATTAAAATCATCCGAACATGTGAGAAAAAATTTAAAAAGAAAAAAAAAGGAGCATTTTATTCCTAAATTGGTGAAGTAAACACACACTTTTTGGAACTGTACACAGAAACCGTGTTTTCAAAATATTTTATCCATGAAGCAGTGATGTAAAAAGACTTCACTTAATTTTGGTGATACGTTGTACTAATACGTGGAGCTACACCAGCTGCAGCACATTTTGGAAAACCTTCACCAATAAGTGGTGCAACTTTGCACCATATTATGGAGTAAGGTTGCGCTATAAAATGGTTCATCCTTACATTTAATGGTGTAAGACTGCACCATTTTATCGTACAACCATAACCACATATTCTGGTGCAACTTTACCCCATAAAGAGATGTATGATTTCACCATATTGTTGGGTTTTGTTTGCACCACATAATGGTGCATCTTTTCTCAGAAAGTGGTGCAGCTGGTTTAGCACTACTTTTTATTGCAATCCATCCCCAAATTTTCAACAGTGTATTTAGACACGTCAACAATAATGCAGAATCATCAATTAGTCGATCGTATCACAATGTGCTAAACAGAACGCAATTAAATTTTGTCTCACAGTATAGGATGCTTTTATCATTTTTTATCGGCTGGATAGATTCATTTCGGGGTTAACAAAATCGGCTGAAATTAGCTCGAACGACTATATTCGCTATTTGAGAAGTTCGCTGAGAAAACAGTGCCTTTGAGCTACGATCTACGAAACGGCGCGGCTTGTGGGTTGTTCACGTATCGCAGTAGTGAGCACGTTTCAAAAGTAGTGCACAGATACCCATCGCTACCTCATCGATCGATGCCTCGCTGAGTGGTCGCTGTTTTACGGGCTAAAGTGGGTCCTACAGCTTATTAGGTAGTGGTCATAATGTAATAGCTCATCGGTGTATATACACTATGATGAAGAAATAGCACGACTGGGGTTGCAATAGCCCAGTGGTTTGGTCACTTACGGTTCGGTTGGTTGAGGGTTCGTCCCAGCCTGACCACTCTTATCACTAAAGATCCGCCGTGCCTTTGAGAGCACGTTAAGCCGACGGCCCCGGAGCATTGTACCGCCGTGAAAAGTAAGGTCGTCCGTTCCTTCCTTTCTCGGACGGCATTCTCTGCTCTGTTATCGTCTGTCATTTTGCTAGGATGCCAGTTCTCACGTCCCTGTCTGGCACTCTTAACCACGCCCACCTGTCTACCCAATCTTTTATTGTCCCCTAGGGGTCAAGGTGTTAAACCATGCTTGAATGAAATCCCTAGGAGAAACAGTTGCCTAATTCAACTGATTTGAAATAGCATGACTGTCAATGCAAGCTCCCTATATCGACAGGGATAACTGCTTTCTAGAGCCGATTTATAATAGGGAGCCACATAGGTAATCGCTTCGTACGTGACTTTTCAGCGGCATTGAAGATCTCTAGGTCGACGGATTGGGATGTGGTATGTAAACGGCAGTGGAATGGGGCTGCAGCTGCCGAGAAACGACCCGGTAATCCTCTGAAGCTCAAAGAACGTGTCAGGGGAACTCTTCAACGGACTGTCTTCTCAAAATACAAATCAGCAATTTCTCAAATCGAGCAAACGCTATGTGAGACTTTTGGGACTGATGTTAGCACCAATACAGTGTTCCGGTAGCTGGACGAAATAGAAACCATGAATGACCAGTGCCACACGGCGATTAGTGTGGTGTAAGGAACGACGATCTTGAATTGTATACCAATGAAAAATTGTGCCTTGGACTGACGATTCATGGTTAGGCTAGTAATTGTTTCGCGGCAAAAATTCCCGCAATTTTTTTTTCGCAAATTTTAGGGAGTTTTCTGTAAGTTCGCGAATATAAAATATATCCGCGAATTTCAGATTTTTTTCCTATTTTTCTCTAATTTTTATTTTAAGTTTTAGTTTATTTTTCATATTTAAATAATTTTACTACTGCCTTCATTGGAATTTATGCGAAAAATATACCGCAAAGTAATTCTACTCCAAAGTCCAAACCAGAAATTTAAAGCTTGAATTACCCCTCAGGATTGTTCGTTACGAGGAGACTTATCGAACAAGCTTGACGGGGTAATTCTAGGTCATATGCATTCTGCTGAAGAATGCACTTGTGGTCTTTCGGGATTTCCACCCCCAGCTACTGTTGAATGACCTTGGCGACTTGCTGCCGTAGTAAACCGTATGTCGTCAGTTGCATTAGTAGTTTTAACTGGGAAAAGCAGCTCACAGAAAAGAGCGTTTGAGTTTCGCAGACGGCTTAGAAAATTTTTGTGCTTTCGTGTGCGCATTTAATTTATAAAATTTCTAGGTGTTGTTTGTTAATTTTGAGGATGAGCTACGTGACTAAAACGAGTGCATCTCAAAGATGCAAGCAGTACAGCAAGGGAACGTTTCATGTGAACAAAAACCTATTGTTCTGTTTGTGTTGCAACATACCAGTGGATTTTTAAGAAAGGATAGTTGTGAAAAGCTTTTAGCAAGCCAGCTGTATAAAAAAATTGGTGTACGAACAGTGAACCGAAAAAATTGCAGAAATGTGTTAATGAATTAATACAGAAAAGAACTAAATAAGAACAGCATCGCTCAACTGAAATTTCGAAATTAGCTGTTGCCTTTTGTACAGCTAACATCCCATTTTACAAATCGGATAACCCTACATTAAAAAATTACTTGGAAAATTCGTTAAAAGATATTGGTGTTATTCGAAATGCTAATCGGATACGGATATGTTATTTGCCGATAATATACACTGACGGGAAAAAATCCCAACACCAAGAAGGGGTTGTGTTAGATAAACGACAGTTGGCAGGCGGTGAGAGTACATCTGTAAGATGACGTCTATGCAAATTTCGCGCTCGGCGCATACGTGTGGCGCTAGTAGCGCCCCTCGGAACATGCAAAGCAGGTTTGCTGTAAATACGCGCTGTAACGTTCGTAGGCGTTAGTTATCGTTGAGATTCGACGCAGTGTGTTGATGTTAGTCAAGAATGCTTTTAAGAAGACGAAGAAGCCATTATAAACAGCTCACGGAGTTTAAACGAGGTCGTGTAATAGGGCTACGAGAAGGTGGATCTTCTTTCCGCAATATTGCAGAACAACTTGGCCGGAATGTAGCCACTGTGCATGTTGTTGGCAGCGGTGGTCAAGGTAAGGTACTGCCTCAAGAAGACCGGGTTCCGGCCGGCCACGTGGCACTACTGAGAGGAAAGACCGCCGTGTACGGCGCATGGCCGTTGCGCATCGTACCGTGTCTGCGGCAGAAATTCGAGCTACAGTTGCCACCACAGTGACACAGCGAACTGTTACATATCGGTTATTTGAAGGACAGCTGCGAGGCAGACGCCCTGTAGTGTGCATTCCTCTTACTCTAAACCACTGCCGTTTGCGACGTCAGTGGTGTCAAGCTAGAACTCATTGGAGGACGGAGTGGAGATCTGTTGTGTTTTCTGATGAAAGCCGGTTCTGCCTGGGTGCCAGTGATGGCCGTGTGTTGGTTAGAAGGAGGCCTGGTGAGCGCCTGCAACCAACTTGTCTGCGGCCGAGACACACTGGAACTACACCTGGAGTTATGGTCTGGGGAGCAATTTCCTATGACAGCAGGAGCACTCTCGTGGTGTTCCCACGCACCCTGACGGCACAGTTGTACGTCGGTCTGGTGATTCAACCTGTTGCGCTGCCATTCATGAACAGCATTCCAGGGGGTATTTTCCAACAGGATAACGCTCGCCCGCATACCGCTGTTGTAACCCAACATGCTCTACAGAATGTCGACATGTTGACGTGGCCTGCTAGATCACCAGATCTTTCACCAATCGAGCACGTAAGGGACATCATTGGACGACAACTCCAGCGTCACCCCCAACCAGCATTAACCGTCCCTGTATTGACCGACCAAGTGCAACAGGCATGGAACTCCATCCCACAAACTAACATCCAGCACCTATACGACACAATGCATGAACATTTGCGTGCTTGCATTCAACATTCTGGCGGTTATTAATGTACCAGCATTTCACATTTAAAATGGCTCTTCTCGCGCTTACATTAAGCTGTGATCTTGAAACCTTAATCGATTAAATATGTTACCTATACAAATGTATTGCCGCCATTTCATTCCTCTACAACTATTTTTTCGTGGTGTTGGGATTTTTTTTCCGTCAGTGTATGATATTCACGAGCAACAAGTGAAAGATTTTTTAAAATCAGTATCCAGTGCAGACGAAACAACTGAATTCTGAAGATAGGTACATTTTGAATATTCTTGCTGTTACATCATCTGAAACGAATGTTGAAAGCTGTAATGCTAAAACCCTTTGAATACAATCTTCCTGGAGTTCATCACTTTGCAATCCGTAAATTTTAAAGCAATCAGCGAGGCAATACTTCAATGCGTTAATAAGTATGAAATACCTTTTGCGATTATAACCACTTTTGTGACAGACAACGCATCTTACATATTCAAAGCGTGGTGAAAGAGCCTGATAACCGAATATTTGAGGAAATATGGTATTTCGTGAAATTTCGGGATTTACCCCGTGACCGCCTCACGGATTTTGCCTTTTTTTATCCCGCAATAAAATTGCTACCTTAGTCATGGCACATCTTTTATCAGCCTGATGGTCAATCTTGGGTGTAGTGGATTCCCGAAGAGACGTACCTTCCGGACTGTATCATCTCAGCAGTTAAGTTTGGTGGAGGCTGCGTGATGATACAAAGTTGTTTTTCGTGGTTCGTCTTGGGACGATTAGGCATTTTGGACAAAACCATGGTTGTTCTAGCTCTATCTAGACGTTCTGGAGAGTTTGAAACTTGAAACGTAGTGGCTGTGCTTTGGGGAAAGCCCATTCCTTTATAAGCAGGACAACGCACCATTACATACACGAATGGGCCATTACATCATAACCAAATACCTGATGAGCTGCAGAAACCCCTTCAGCACCCAAAACAGCGGTCACTCGGCGGAGCATCGATTCCATGAGGTGGCGATAGATATCCTGGGGTATCTGGAATAATAATGCCAACCGCAGGTTCTCCAGTTACCGTACATTTTGGGTTGGTGGTGATTTAGCGCGAACCCGCTTTGCCAAGTCGAATTGGAAATGTTCGATTGGGTTCATGTCAAGTGAATTTGGAGGCCAGGGCATAAACAGAAAGTCACCAATGTGTTCCTCGAACCACTCCTTGACGATTCTGGTAGTGTGGCACGGCACATTATCCTATTGGTAATGGCCAACACCAGCAAGGAACACAGTTGCCATGAATGGGTGAACTTGGTCCGCAACGAAGTTCAGATACCTGACAGCTGTCAGGGAATGTGCTATGGGAATAATGGGGACTAAAGTGTACCAGGAGAACACCACCCACAGCACAACACCGCCGCCGCCGGCCCGTTTTCGCCCAACAGCGCATGCAGGTGCCAGTGCCTCCGTTGGTAATCGGCATATCCGCGCTCGGATGCACCAGGAATCTTGGTTCGTCAGAGCAGGACACTTTCGTCCATTCACCCACGGTCCAATCGGTCTGGTGTCCATTTCATGCGTTGTTGGCGACGACGTGCAGTGAGCATGGGGACCCGTCTGAGTCTTCGGTTACGAAGGTACATGTGCAGAAAACTGAGATGAATTGTGTACTGTGACGCATTGCCCTGATCAACCGCTGTTGTAGCTGCGGGTGATTTGTCGCACTGTGGCTCTGCGGTCGCTGTGAACAATGCGCGACAGTCTCCATTCCTGAGCGGCAGAAGACATCAATGAGCGGCAGAAGACACACGGCTGTTCGTCGTTTGGCCGTCTGTGCACCACTTTTGATACGTACTCACGACAGCGGCACGGGAACAACCCACAAGCCGCGATGTTTCCGAGATCGTAGTTCCGAGGAGCCGTGCCTTCACAATTTGTCCTTTATCAAACTCCAATAAATCGGCAACTTTTCCCATTCTGACTTCGAACACTGTACTAATCGAAAGCCGGTCCTCGGGTTTTTTTTTTATTGGAGGTTTAACGACCACCGTGAGCAACTTAAATGGGCTATAAGCAGTCGCCCGTCCCTAATTTAGGGTCACTGGTTCCAGGGAAGGGAGAGAGCCAGTGCCGTAAGACAAACACAACATCCATGCCTGACCGGGATTCGAACCCGGACCCCTTACGGACGAATGATCAGAGGCCAAAGCCGTAGACCACTGAGCCACCGGCGCGGCGGTCCTCGGGTTGTATATCAACTGCTCTGCGAACTTCCCCTGCGCCACCGTTCGGTATCCAGGAGCGCTTATTGCCCTAGATGCTCTGCGAACATCCCCTGCGCCACCGTTCGGTCTCCAGGAGCGCTCATTGCTCTAACTGCTCTGCGAACTTCACCTGCGCCACCGTTCGGTCTCCAGGAGCGCTTATTGCTCTAGGCTGTGGGTGGTCATAATGTAATGGCCTATTGGTGTACATTTTAGTTTGGGATGTGTTGCCTGCGTCAGATCGAATTCACGAGGGATGTCCCAATATTATTGGTAGCGCAGTGTAGATAAGCTAAAATTAAATGTGAAGTTCTCACTAAATTACTAAATAAATCACATAAAAGGTTTACGTATTATGCTTCAATGTTATGGGATATTTTGTTTCTACGAGAACACGAATTGGATTTCGCTTTAGTTAAGTATAATACAATTGAATAGAGCGATTTTCAACTGAACATTTAAAAGGTAAAACCTATTCATTTTATCTATGACAAACTGAAAAGCAGTGTGTTACCCAAGGTAGATTGCTTTTACGATATTTTATTTATATCTTTACGACACACGCTACGAAAAATTTCAAGCTCTCAACAAAGAATTTTCGAACATGTGGGTTAAATTTAGCTTTCAGCGCAGAAGAGGATTTTGAATTAAGGCTTACTGAAAGCCTACACGCCCGAGAATCAGCCGACATATAACAACACCTGAATGGTTCTCAAGCAGTGTTTCAACTCTCAGTCTCGTTTCGCGATCTGTCTACCGCATTGCTCTTAGTTTCTTGCGTCTTTTTAATTTTTCAATCCCTGTTTTCTTTCTCCTTCTACTTGAGAGGAAGATTACCGTACTCGGTGTCTTATATACACTGTTGCGCAAAGCTGAATCAACAAAAACGGGAAATAAAAGAAAATACAAACCAAAAAACAAAATGAAACGAAAGTGGGTCAGACTGGATGATGCACTATGCCTCGTCCTCGAACAATAAAGAAAGGAAATACATGGAAGCAGACACAAGCTATGCGTCTGAACAACTGGATGAAATAGAATGTGACCCGTACTATCATAACATAATATAAGTTACGTACTGCTGAGGTGATGTACGGGTGTCATAACAAAAGTTGTGCACACTGTCTCTTTTTGAGAAAATTGTGAAGAAACGGGAAAAAAAAACATACCTTATTGCCGTTCAGTGTACTCCACTCCGCTGCTAATGACAGCTTGTCAGCGATGAGGTAGGTCCTGGATGCCCCGCATTACGCTATTTTTATTCAGCTGTCGTATTACTCGGGTCACGCCCAATGACTGTTCGTCCAGCTATTCGTAACGGATGCCACGGAGCCGATTTTTTTTAACTCTGGGAAAAGTGATTTCGTTTTAGTCGAGTGGACTGAGATCAGGGCTGTATGGTGGTTGCGATAAAGTTTCCCAGCCACATTTCCACAAAAGTCCCCGTGCCGACTGTGCACCATGACGCGATGCGTTGTCATGCAGCAAGATCGCTCCGAGCTTCCAACAAGTTGCGGTGATTTTTGACGAATTTTCGGTCTGAACTTTGTCCTCAGAAAGTGACGATAATATTGTGCGCTGACATTTTGCTCTACCGGCACTCGATCAGGTACCACAGCACCCTGGGCATCGTCCGCAAAATTCATCATTTGCTTCACTTTGGATTGTTGCCGACGACACTTTGAGGGGCGTGGGAAACCTGGATGCTTCCATTCCGCTGACTGTGACTTCAGTTCCGGCCAGTGTTCCTTTCAGGACTTTTTGGCCGGGGGGGCAAATGGAGCCTTAGAGGGGGCAAATTTTCCATTTGCTATATATATATATACACTGACGAAAAAAATCCCAACACCAAGAAGGGGTTGTGTTAGATAAACGACAGTTGGTAGGCGGTGAGAGTACATCTGTAAGATGACGTGTATGCAAATTTCGCGATCGGAGCATACGTGTGGCGCGTGTAGCGCCCCTCGGAACATACAAAGCAGGTTTTCTGTAAATACGCGCTGTAAGGTTCGTGAGCGTTAGTTATCGTTGAGATTCGACGTAGTGTGTTGATGTTAGTCAAGAAAGCTTTTAAGAAGACGAAGAAGCCATTATCAACAGCTCACGGAGTTTAAACAAGGTCGTGTAATAGGGCTACGAGAAGGTGGATTTTCTTTCCGCAATATTGCAGAACGACTTGACAGGAATGTAGCTACTGTGCATGATTGTTGGCAGCGGTGGTCAAGGGAAGGTACTGCCTTAAAAAGACCGGGTTCCGGCCGGCCACATGGCACTACTGAGAGGGAAGACCGCCGTGTACGGCGTATGGCCGTGGCGCATCGTACTGCGTCTGCGGCAGCAATTCGAGCTGAAATTGCCACCACAGTGACACAACGAACTGTTACAAATCGGTTACTTGAAGGACAGCTCCGAGCCAGACGCCCTGTAGCGTGCATTCCACTTACTCCAAACCACTGCCGTTTGCGACGTCAGTGGTGTCAAGCTAGAGCTCATGGGAGAACGGAGTGGATATCTGTTGTATTTTCTGATGAAAGCCAGTTCTGCCTGGGTGCCAGTGATGGCCGTGTGTTGGTTAGAAGGAGGCCAGGTGAGCGCCTGCAACCAACCTGTATGCGGCCGAGACACACTGGACCTACACCTGGAGTTATGGTCTGGGGAGCAATTTCCTATGACAGCAGGAGCACTCTCGTGGTTATCCCACGCACCCTGACGGCACAGTTGTACGTCGGTCTGGTGATTCAACCTGTTGTGCTGCCATTCATGAACAGCATTCCAGGGGGTATTTTCCAACAGGATAACGCTCGTCCGCATACCGCTGTTGTAACCCAACATGCTCTACAAAGTGTCGACATATTGCCGTGGACTGCTAGATCACCAGAGCTTTCTCCAATCGAGCACGTATGGGACATCATTGGACGACAACTCCAGCGTCACCCCAACCAGCATTAACCGTCCCTATATTGACCGACTAAGTGCAACAGGCATGGAACTGCATCGCACAAACTGACATTCAGCACCTGTACGACACAATGCATGAACGTTTGCATACTTGCATTCAACATTCTGGCGGTTACACCGGTTATTAATGTACCAGCATTTCACATTTAAAATGGCTCTTCTCGCGCTTACATTAAGCTGTGATCTTGAAGCTTTAATCGATTACATATGTTACCTATACAAATGTATTGCCGCCATTTCATTCCTTTACAACTATTTTTTCGTGGTGTTGGGATTTTTTTCCGTCAGTGTATATATATATATATATATCAGAGTTGAATCCCTGAAATGGCAATAGGCTGGGCATACTGCCAGAAGGACAGACCATCGATGATCAGCCGAAATTTTAGATTGGTTTCTAAAGGACAGGAAAAGACCCAGAAGAAGACCACATGGAAGATGGGTGGATGAAATTCGAATGGAACTGAAGAACAGGTTCTCTGCTTTAGAAGGCCTAACATCGGAAGAAGTGGATATTTCTAAAGTTAACAGAAAAGTAACCAAAGCTCTTATGGAAACAGCAACAAAATTAGCTGGGTCTAAGAACAAATTGCATGTGAACAAATTATCAGGAAAAACCAAAATGTTGATGCAAAAAGAAGAGTGATGAGGAGAACTAAAGAAGATGTGACTTCCAAAGTGGAATATATAGAGCTATGCAAGACAGTACGAAAAAGTATCACTGAAGACGTAAGGAAATTCAACTGTGAACTAGTAAGGAAAGCAATTGAAAACAACCAAAGCCTAAAGATAGCAAAGGGACATCTCAGTAAGGGAAAAAACAGATTATGGCACTGAGAAAAGAAGATGGTTCTGTAACAAGAAATACAGGCAAAATTTTGACAAGAGTGAAAGATTTCTACTCCAAATTATATGAAAGGGATGATACATGTACTCCAGACATCATGAAAGGTACCAGTACCAGCGTTCTTTCAGTCCTTCCAGCAGAAGTTGCACATGCAATCAAGAACATGAAGCGGGGAAAAGCTCCAGGAGAAGATGGAATTACTGTAGACATCATACAAGAAGCAAGTGGAGAAATCGAAACAGTACTCGCCCAAATTTTTACTCGATGCCTTAATGAAGGGAAAATTCCTGAGGATTGGAACAACGCTGCAATGATCTTGCTACATAAAAAAGGTGACATTGAGGATCTCAGGAACTACAGACCTATCAGCCTGCTATCAGTGGTTTATAAAATCTTCACTAAAGTTCTTTCACACCGCTTGAAGGTAACACTGGACATGGCTCAACCGAGAGAACAAGCTGGATTCAGGAGTGGCTACAGCACAATAGATCATATCCACGTACTAAGAGAACTAATTGAAAGAGCGAGGGAATATGAACTTCCATTGTGCATGGCTTTTATCGATTATGAAAAAGCCTTTGATTCGGTGAAACCATCAGCAGTTGCAATGGCTCTGAAATCCTGCGGTATTGAAGATGCATATATTAACATTATTAATAACATCTATGAAAATGCAAGTGCAAAGATTCGGCTGTTTGAAAATACAACACACATAAAAATTGGAAAAAGAGTGAGACAAGGTGACACCATATCTCCGAAGATCTTTAATGCCACATTGGAAAATGTATTTCAATCACTGAACTGGGAAAACAAAGGGATAAAGAATAATGGAGATTATCTAACCCACCTTCGTTTTGCTGATGACATAGTCATTTTTGCAACTACCCCATCAGAGCTACAGAGTATGATGCAGGAACTTGCTGACAAGAGTAAAGAAGTGGGATTAAAAATGAACTTTCAGAAGACAAAAGTGATGTACAATGCTTTTACAAGAAATGAAGATTTATCGATTGATGGAGAAAAGCTGGAGATAACAGACACGTACGTTTATCTTGGACAGCAGATATCAAGTGAGGGTCACATTGATGAAGAAATTAATCGGCGTACAAAAGTTGCCTGGAGAGCTTTTGGAAGAAACAGCATAATTTTCAAGAGCAATATGCCATTATGTCTTAAAAGAAAAGTGTTTGATCAATGCATCCTTCCAGTGCTTACGTATGGTGCAGAGACGTGGACCTTAGCTAAAAGAGACATACAAAGGCTGCAGACAACTCAAAGTGGCATGGAGAGGTGCATGCTTGGTGTATCCAGGAGAGATAAGAAGAGGAGCACGTGGATCCGAAAAATGACAAGAGTGGAAGACATGATGATCAGAGTTAAATCCCTGAAATTGCAATGGGCTGGACATACTGCCAGAAGGACAGATCATCGATGGACAGCCGAAATTTTAGATTGAATTCCAAGGGACAGGAAAAGACCCAGAAGAAGACCACATGGAAGATGGATGGATGAAATTCGAAAGTATGCGGGAGTGACATGGAGGAGACTGTCACAAGACAGACCGTTGTGGAGGAAACTTGGGGAGACCTTCGTCCAGCAGTGGATTGATAATGGTTGACAATGATGATGATGATGATATAATTGTATCTACTAGATTTATATATATAGAAGTAATTACTATATATCTAGCACAGGAGCGCATTTAGAGGGGGCTTTGCCTTCTTCCCCGTAAATGTATCATTTTTTTTTTGGTTAAAATTCGACTTACATTAGAAAAAAATGCCTTAATTTTATAAAAATGTATCAATTTACATTAGACAAAAAAAAGTGCCTTAATTTTATAAAAATGTATCAATTTACATTAGACAAAAAAAAGTGCCTTATTTTTCATTAACTTTAATTTTGTTTCAGGTGGTGGATGTCAAAAACTTCCTTTTTTTTGCCCCCCTCCGAAGAAAAATTCTATATACCTCCCTGATATAGTATTTACTTCTTCAAGCATTTCAGGAATAACAAACTTTTTCCAGTAAAGGAGGGGGTGGGGAAGGTGTGTGTGTGGGGGGGGGGTCCGTAGGCTTGAAATTTTTATCTATTAAAATGCATTCAACTCACTCTTGATCCTGAATCACGATTCCCAGACAATTAGGTATGATTAGTCTACTTATTATATTTTGAAGAATATCATGCGTCGTAATGCACTTTTTAATAAAATAAACTATAACTAGTACCATTTGAAAAAATATTAAAAAAAATATAATTGGAGAAATATTTGTAGTATAAAAAGAAACGAAACTTCCTTTTTCATCATAGCTTGGATTTATTAAAATTTGGTTCGGTAACCTAAAATATCTCCGGGGGGGGGGGAATGGTCGTTTCCGGGAGGGCTTCGCCCCCTCCCCTGGATGTATGACTGAAAGAAACACTGGTTCCGGCTCAAAATCACCAGCCAAAGTCTCATCAATTGCGACAATCCTGCTCTGTGTCGCCCTGCCTTTCGAACCTGTGGAGGTGATGCTGTGTGATGCTCACTCTGGCTGCCTTATGCTCCGGGGTGAGTTGATGGGGCTCCTAGAACGCGGCGATTTTTGTTTTTTCCCACTGGGTTGGTCAAAATCCGGTGAACAGACATGGTGGACAAATTTGCCTGATGAGCAATCTCCTCGACTGTTAAACGGCGATTCTCTTCGAAAAGCGTTACAACAATGGTGACAGATGTTTTGTCTGTCGCCGTTTGAGGTCGTCCTGAGCGGAGATCATATTCGATGCTGCTTCGGCCCTCCCGAAAGCTCGATGCTCAGCAAGAAATTGTGTTCCGATCAAGAGTTCCTTCCCCGCAAACTGCTTAAAAGGCAATGTGGATATGTGTCGGAGTTTTAACCCGCAGAGTTACCATTTTCACGAGCGGGCGCTAGTTCTAACGCCGTGACTCGACTTGAAGAGCTGCACGCTTCCATTTCCAACCCCCAACCCCCCCGAACGTCCACACAGCAGATGATAGCGCGTCGTTCTGACACCATGCTGAGAGTCTGACCTTGAAAGACGCAATCATTTTCCCGATTGCATCATCCGCCTTTCGTTTTAAATTAACGTGCGCAGAACTCTTTCTATGACCCTCGTACAAATTTACTCTTCTACAATGAGTTAGCCCTTCCAGCTTGATCGTCGGCAGACCGGAAACCTGCGATTCATGCGCAGAGCTTTTCTCAAGGCGCAAATGATGTAACATATCACGTTACATGGCGTAGCTGACATATTAACGAGGTGAACGAGTGAGTCCAATCGACAGTGGAACAGCGATAAGCCTCGTGGCGTAGTTGGGAGAATATACGCTCCGCAGTAGGAAGCCTTGGTTTCGAATGCCATCACAGGCATAAGGTTACACACCGATGAGCCACTACATTATGACTACACACAGAATAGAGAAATAAGCGCGCCTGGAAACCAAACGGTGGCGCAGGTGAAGTTCTTTTTTTTTTTTTTTTTTTTGATTGGAGGTTTAACGACCACCGTGAGCAACTCAATGGGCTATAAGCAGTCGCCCGTCCCTAATTTAGGGCCACTGGTTCCAGGGAAGGGAGAGAGCCAGTGCCGTAAGACAAACACAACATCCATGCCTCACCGGGATTCGAACCCGGACCCCTTACAGACGAATGATCAGAGGCCAACGCCTTAGACCACTGCGCCACCGGGGCGGCAGGTGAAGTTCACAGAGCAGCATATATATACACATCCCGAGGACCGGCTTTCGATTAGTAGAGTGTTCGGAGTCAGAACGGGCAAAGCTGCCAATTGATCGGAGTTTTATAAAGGACAAATTGTGATGGCACGGTGGCTCGGAACTGCGATCTCGGAAACGGCGCGGCTTGTGGGTTGTTCATGTGCCGCTCCAGTGAGTACGTATCAAAAGTGGTGCACAGACGGCCAAACGACGAACAGTCGTCCGTAGCTCACTGATGCCAGAGGGGAGCAGAGACTGTCGTGCATTGCTCACAGTGACTGCAGAGCCTCAGTCCCGCAGCTACAACAGTGGTGATCAGGGCAATGCGTCACAGCACACCGTTCACCGCAGCCTTATTGCCCATGGGCCGGCGTAGCCGAAGACCCAGCCGGGTTCCCATGCTCACTGCCCGTCATCGCCAACAACGCATGAAATGGGCCCAAGATAATCGAGATTGGACCGTGGATGGTTGAAAGGAAACAGCCTGGTCTGACGAATCAAGACTCCTGGTGCATCACGTAGACGGCCGAGCGCGGATACGCTGATTATACCAACTTAGGCTGTGGCACTTGGATGCACTGTTGGACGGAAACAGGCCATCGGCGGAAGTGTTATGCTGTGGGCGATGTTTTCTTGGGACACTTTAAGCCCCATTATCCCAGTACTACAATCCCTGACAGCTGTCAGGTATCTGAACATCGTTGCGGACCAAGTTCACCCATTCATGGCAACTGTGTTCCCTGCTGGTGATGGCCATTACCAGCAGCATAATGCGTCCAGGCCACACTGCCAGAATCGTCAAGGAGTGGTTCGAGGAGCATATTGGTGACTTTCTGTTAATTCGAAATTCATCTGACATGAACCCAATCGAATCATTTGCGGTTCGACTTGGAAAAGCGGGTTCGCGCTAAATCACCATCACCCCAAATTGTACGGGAACTAGAGGACATGCAGTTGATATTGTGGTACTAAATACCCCAGGATACCTATCGCCACCTCATCGAATCGATGCCTCGCCGAGTAGCTGCTGTTTTGCGGGCTAAAGGGGGTCCTACAGCTTATTAGGTAGGTGGTCATAATGCAATGGCTCATCGATGTATATTGTGTTATACCGTAAAAAATCGGGTACTTAATTTATAGCACAGGTGATTGTATAATGTCTATGTATCAGTCTATGGAGTCGTTACGACAGCTATCTAGAGCATATTTTATATTTAGAAGTTATGTGAAATAATATTATAAAACAGTACACTGTACCTTCTCTTAAAGATAATTGAAAGTTATTGTCAGTTGAGAGAAAGCTCAAACTCCAGATCATTCTGTTGCTTTGAAAAATCACGATGAAAAATATAAGTAGTTTGTAATGAGACCTCGTACAGAAAAAATAAAATTATTAATAAGAAAGATGACACCGAATTTTCGGGTGTAATAAGCACGTCTTTTGAATCAGTTCTGACGTAAATTAAATTTATCAAAGCTATTCAAAGTCAATGGAACCGGTATGGAAAACAATATATCTGACGGAAGAAAGAAGTTTTCCAATCGGGTCTTTAATCCCTCAGATATTGCTGTAAACGGAATCGTGAGCTTACGAACTCTTAGAAACAGAGTTATCGACATAAATAAGATGTGACTTTACGTCCCTTGGTGGGAAAACCATGCATTATTTTAGGAAGAAAGTATTCACAAAAGGTTTATCCATATGAGCGGTATAGGTCCAAGAAAAAAAATTTTAGTCGAGTTTTCAGGAGCCCAGATTTTGCTACAAATACATCAGAAGTAGAAATAAACACTTATGACCCCTGGTGGCCAAACCATTCTTTACCAAACATTAGAAATTCCGTGAAAAATATTTTTCCGCCAGGTCTTGTATGCGATACAGGAAGAATTTTCTTAAATCGCAGTTTTAGGAGCTGAGAACACAATTTACCATTGTGTGCCCTAGCGGAAAGTCTATGATTTACTTGAAAATTTTGAATTTATAAGAAAAACATTTCGCATCGGAAACACTATCCAACAAAGAAGGAATTTTTCAAATCGGACTTTTAGAAGTAGAGATATTGACAAAAATAAGATGTACATCTACACCCCTGGCGTAGAAACCGTGCACTATTATAAGAAGAAATTTTCCTAAAAAGTTTGTCGGCATGAATATTATCGGTCAACAAACGACGTTATTTTCAATCGAGAATTTAGAAGCTCATATTTTGCTGCAAATACATCAGAAGCGGAAATTAAGGTTTACGCCCCCTGGTGGCCAAACCATTCTTTTTTTACAAAAATTAGAAATTATGTGCAAACGATTTTCCATCACGAGCTGTATCCGGTGCAGAAAGAATTTTCCAGATCGGAGATTTAGAAGCAGAGATATAGGGGAAAACGCAATTTACTTTTACGCCCCCTAGCGGAAAGTCTATGAATTACGTGAAAATTTTGAAATTATATGAAAACGTGCGACACAGAAAACACTATCCAACAAAGAAGGAATTTTTCAAATCGGACTCCTAGAAGTCGAGATAGCCGCCCCGGTGGCGCAGTGGTCTAAGCGATGGCCTCTGATCATTCGTCCGAACGGGGTCCGGGTTCGAATCCCGGTGAGGCATGGATGTTGTGTTTGTCTTACGGCACTGGCTCTCTCCCTTCCCTGGAACCAGTGACTCTAAATTAGGGACGGGCGACTGCTTATAGCCCATTGAGTTGCTCACGGTGGTCGTTAAACCGCCAATCAAAAAAAAAAAAAAAAAAAATCGAGATATTGACAAAAATAAGATATACATCTACGCCCCCTGGCGGAGAAACTGTGCAATATTTTAAGAAGAAAATATTCCGAAAAGGTTTATCGATGTGAGTGGCATCAGTCCACGAAATAATTTTTTCAATCGATATTTTAGAAGCTCCGATTTTATGGCAAATATATCAGAAGCGAAAATTAACACTTACGCCCCCTGGTGGCCAAAGTATTCTTTACCAAAAATTGGAAATTATATGCAAAAGATTGTGCATCACTAGATGTACCCGCTGAATTTTTTTTTTTTCAAATCGGAGTTCTAGAAGAGGAGTTATCGGAAAAATGCAATTTACTTTTACGCCCCCTAGCGGAAAATCTATGCGTAATTTGAAAAAGAAACTATATCCAAAATACTCTTCGGCATAAATGGAATCGAAAGATAAAATATTTTTTTCAATCGGATGTTTAGAAGCAAATATGTGGAATAAAACGTGTTTTTGAATTCGACATCATCTGCATTTACGCCCTCTAGCGGCGGAACTGTACATCTTAAAAAAAAAACGAAATGACGGATCATCATTCGCATATTTCAAGCTTTCGAATGCAAATTTTTTTTTTTTAAATCGGACTAATAGTTGCAGAGATACCGTGGGTACAGACGGACGGACGGACGGACGGACGGACGGACAAACCGATAACATAAGCACGATCTTTTTTTACAAAAGACGTGCTAAAAAAGTATTCAAAAAAATAACAAGCTCCAATAGAACAAGTCAGTAAAATCATACACTGCATTGATTTTGATACGCTTTCCAACATACCAGAAATCATTACTCAAGTTATGAGGATAATGGCTGTGGAATAAATCTCGCTCCTGTGCCCTGACCTTTGACCCATTTCGATGATATTCAACCGAATTGGTTCAGTGTACCTCGGGAACAACATACTAAATTTTTGTTGCAATAAAAGCATTTTTAGTCAATTTATGAGGATAATGGCTGTGGAATCAATCTCGCTCCTGTGCTCTGACCTTTGACACCATTTCAATGATATTAAACAGAATTAGTTCAGTACACCTCCGGAACAATATGATAAAGTTTTGTCGCAATCGAAGCATTTTTACGTAAGTTATGACGCATAAGGCCGATGGAATGAATCCCGTTCCTATGTCCTGACCTTTGACCCCAATTCGTTCATTTTTAATAGGGTTCGTCCCCAGGTTTTCCCCTACGACATACTAAAATTTCATCGAAATCGAACCATTTTTACGAGAGTAATCGTGCGGACAGATAGACAGATATACAGACGGACAAAGCTGGAGCATATACGCTTCTTCAACCTACGGTTGGAAAGTGTAACAAGTTAGTAAAATCATGCAATGCATTGATTATGATACGCTTTCCAACATACCAGAAATCATTATTCAAGTTATGAGGATAATGGCTGTCGAACAAATCGCGCCTCTTTGTCCTGACCTTTGACCCCATTTCAATGATACTCAATAGAACTGGTTCAGTATACCTCCGGAACAACATACTAAAGTTTTGTCGCAATCGAAGCATTTTCATGTAAGTTGTGAAGCTCAAGGGCAATAGAATGGATCCCGCTCCTATGTCCTGACCCTTAATCCCATTTCGCTCATTTTCAATAGGGTTCGTCCGGATGTGGCCCCCTACCACATACTAAACGTGCATCGAAATCGAACCATTTTTACACGAGTTATCGTGCGGACGGCGTACGCGCAGACAGACGGACAAAGCTGGAGCATATACGCTTCTTCAGCCTACGGTTGGAAAGCGTAAAAAAATGGCTAAATCCCTCGCATTACTGAAAAGAAATCACCATGGCGCAATTAAGTTTTACCTTGAACAAGATCACGTGGCGTGTCGCATTTTTCTCAGTGGTTGAGACGAGGAGCATTCACTTCCGGCACAAAAAGATTCTCTTGCGTATAAGTTGGAATATTCAGCTTGTTGGATTTTGCGAAATTTGAGTCGGGATACGGAAAAACTTGAAACGAACCTTTCTGAAACAAACGGAATTACTGACTACTTTGAAAATTATAAAAAAAAAAAGGGGGTCGCTTTTAAAAACGGAAATTCCGTCAAAAGACGGAATGGCAATTTTTGCTTGTTTTCAGAAATTTTATCTGATTTCTCCCCAAGGAAAGTTTAGACGTAGCTAGATTCCCTTACGGACTAACTAACGCGTGTTAGAAGCGTCAGTGAGGGGACCCTGATGGTAGACAGATAGAAATTGTAAAGGGTGCCACGCAGAGAAGACCGAACTGCCATCTTGGCAGAAAGGCAAACGATTCCAGAGGAGAAGTGTTGTGACGTACGTGCCAGCAGGACGCACACGACATAAAAATAGCAGATAGTAGTCAGAACAATCGTCCGCGTAGCTCAATTGGTAGAGTGATTTATTCCGGAATGAGGGGATGCGGGTTCGAATCCTGGCGTGGACAGAAATGACGGAGAAATTTACTTCGTTATAGTGTGCACTACAGCACGGAAGGAACATACGAATTTATTTTTAAAGGGGGGATCCAGTATCCGCAACCGGCCGGATAAACGTACTCTCCGAAGCACGGCGGGTCTTTAGTTATTAGAGATGTCAGGCTGGGATCGAAACCTCAACCAGCGGAACAGCAGCCAACTGCTCTTACCACTGGACTATCGCCTCTCCTCCCAAGTCGGGGAGGGACGGAAACTTGCTCCACATTCTCTCCATATAAAAATCCTCCGAGGATTATTTTGTAATCAGAATATCCCAAGACCTCTGGCTTAGCTTGCTCCCCGAATCCCGGCAAGTGATTAGTGGATGGAGCGGTCATGCTGCTATCAAACCCTCGAACAGCAAAACAGCACAAATTTTGTTTTTGAAAACTCAAACATTCTCAATACTTACGCCGTGGTTTAGTAAATATTTACTTTTGTTACTCACATACACTCGTTGTGATAAAAATCCGCACACCAAGAAGGAGGCGTCGGATTGAAATGAGATTTTAGTAGCGAGATGGTACATACCAAGGACAGAAGTGATTACAATATCACAGCAGCAGTACGATTTACCGGGGACATACGGTACACATTCCGGTCAGTGTTAGTACCGCGTCGGACCGCCTCGTGCTCGGATGCATGCGGTAATACGGTCCAGCCTGGAATCAAAGAGACGCCGTATATTCTGACACTCTAAAGCACGAACAATGGGACATGGAGAAAGCTGGCGTTCCATCTGGTCCCAAACGCGCTCGATGGACGAGAGATCAGGCGATTTGGCAGGCCATGGAAGCGTCAAAGCATGACGTAGACAGACCTGGGAAACCCGAGCCGTGGTCGGACGGGAGTTATCTTGTTGGAAAATGGCTCCGGGCCGCCCCGCGAGGAAAGGAAACACATGGGGCAGCATGATCTTACGTACGTAGCGCAGAGCTGTCAACATCCCTCGGATCACTGCGAGATAAATCCGGCTGTCATACGCGATGGCTCCCCAGACACTCACGCCTGCAGTTCGGGACGTGTGCCGCTGTACAGTGAAGTTGGGATTGAAGCGCTCACCTGCGGTCCTCCACACTCTGACACGGTGGACGTCCGTTCCCATACAGAAGCGGGATTCGTCGCTGAACACTATAGGTCGCCAGTCCGTAGCCCTACACATTGCTCGCTGTTGATACCACTGTAATCGACGCCGACGATGGTCACGTATTAATGGCAGAAAAATGAACGGCTGTCAAGACTGCAGATTCGCCTCTTCCAGGAGTCTGGAAATGGTTCTAGTGGACACAGGAGTCTCTTGTACAGCCACCACATGCCATGTCTCTGCATTTGTGCGTGCCGCTCTCACGATCCCACGGCCCTCTCTGCTAGTGGTGTGTCTGGATTGTTCAGAGCCAGTCCTCCGTATCAGGGTGACTTCTCGTGTCCATTGCCCCCAACACGATCTCGCTGTATTGTCCGACCGGCCCAAATGCCGGCCGATCGGTGAGCCAGCTACCCTGTTTCTCTCATCCCGATGATACGGCCTCGTTCAAACTTCGTCAGTTGCCCGTACGCACATCTACGGCGGCTCCTCGGCATGTCAATCACGCAGGGATCTCACCTGACTCTTACCGTGCACTTCGGCACGAATGTGGAGTCCTCTGCGCGGTGCTTTATAAGACTCAAGGATTGCGATTGCAGCTCCGCTCTTGGACACACAGGCATGTGGAATCCCACGAAACTTTAATCATCTGCAGGCCTGCCCTCTCCGTAGCGATTCGCCGATTTTCGCGTTAATCGCACGTTTGTTTCTTGGTGCGCGGATTTTTATGGCAATGACTGTATTTTCTTTCATTTGTTTTACGACAATAACATTCATTAATCCACCTACCTAAGTACCGCTCTATGTCAGGAATTAGTGAACTATTGTTCGTTGTTATGATTTAATGTACCGGACTGTGGCTCGGTGTGGTCGTCAGTGAGGCGAATGTGTTTTTATGATTTAATTCCACTTAGCATGTACCGGACTGTGGCTCGGTGTGGTCATGAGTGAGGCGAATGTGTTGTTCTTGTTTGTTGTTATGATTTAATTCCACTTAGTATGTACCGGACTGTGGGTCGGTGTGGTCGTCAGTGAGGCTAATGTGTTGTTATTGTTTGTTTTTATAATTTAATTCCACTTAGTATGTACCGGACTGTGGCTCGGCGTGGTCGTAAGTGGCACGAATGTGTTGTTATGATTTTATTGCACATAATGTGTACCGGACTGTGGCTCGGTGTGGTCGTGAGTGACGCGAATGGGTTGTTATGGTTTGCTGTTATGATATAATTCCACTCTGTATATACCGGACTGTGGCTCGGTGTGGTCGTGAGTGACGCGAATGGGTTGTTATGGTTTGCTGTTATGATATAATTCCACTTACTATGTACCCGACTGGGGCTCGGTGTGGTCGTGAGTGAGGCGAATGTGTTGGTATTGTTTGTTATGATTTAATTCCACTTACTATGTACCCGACTGGGGCTCGGTGTGGTCGTGAGTGAGGCTAATGTGTTGTTATTGTTTGTTTTTATGATTTAATTCCCCTTAGTATGTACCGGACTGTGGGTCGGTGTGGTCGTGAATGAGGCGAATGTGTTTCATTGTTTGTTGTTATGATTTAGTTGCACACAGTATGTACCGGCCTGTAGCTCGGAGTGGTCATGAGTGGCGCGAATGTGTTGTTATTGTTTGTTATGATTTAATACCACTTAGTATGTACAGGACTGTGGCTCGGTGTGGTCGTGAGTGAGGCAAATGTGTTGTTATTGTTTGTTGTTATGATTTAATTCCACTTAATATGTACCAGACTGTGGGTCGGTGTGGTCGTGAGTGAGGCGAATGTGTTGTTATTATTTGATTCCACTTAATATGTACCGGACTGTGGCTCGGTGTGGTCGTGAGTGAGGCGAATGTGTTTTTTTTTTTTTGTTCTTATGATTTAATTCCACTTAGTATGTACCGGAGTGTGGCTCGGTGTGGTCGTGAGTGAGGCGAATGTGTTGTTATTGTTTGTTGTTATGATTTAATTCCACTTAATATGTACCGGACTGTGGCTCGGTGTGGTCGTGAGTGAGGCGAATGTGTTGTTATTGTTTGTTGTTAAGATTTAATTCCACTTAGTATGTACCGGAATGTGGGACGGTGTGGTCGTGAGTGAGGCGAATGTGTTTTTTTTTTTGTTCTTATGATTTTTTTTATTGGGGGTTTAACGACCACCGTGAGCAACTCAATGGGCTATAAGCAGTCGCCCGTCCCTAATTTAGGGTTACTGGTTCCAGGGAAGGGAGAGAACCAGTGCCGTAAGACAAACACAACATCCATGCCTCACGGAATTCGAACCCGGACCCCTTTCGGACGAATGATCAGAGGCCATCGCTTAGACCACTGCGCCACCGGGGCGGCGTTTGTATGATTTAATTCCACTTAGTATGTACCGGACTGTGGCTCGGTGTGGTCGTGAGTGAGGCAAATGTGTTGTTATTTTTTGTTGATATGATTTAATTCCACTTAATATGTACCCGACTGTGGCTCGGTGTGGTCGTGAGTGAGGCGAATGTGTTGTTATTGTTTGTTGTTATGATTTAATTCCACTTAATATGTACCGGACTGTGGGTCGGTGTGGTCGTGAGTGAGGCGAATGAGTTGTTATTATTTGTTGTTATGATTTAATTCCACTTAATATGTACCGGACTGTGGGTCGGTGTGGTCGTGAGTGAGACGAATGTGTTATTACTGTTTGTTTTTAAGATTTAATTCCACTTAGTATGTACCGGAATGTGGCTCGGTGTGGTCGTGAGTGAGGCGAATGTGCTGTACGTAAATCAATGTACACTTGCGAAATATTTATTTTGTTTCACACCCAGAGAGATTTTGGTAGGCGAAAGATGTATAGCATAAATTACCTACAAAGAGTACCAAGGTTCCCTCTGGATTTTTTCGTATGCTATCAACTACAAGAACACTAGAAAATCTTTAGAGACTGAAGCCTTAATATTGGTTTCAAAGAACTACGCGAATTCGAAATCGTAAAACAATATTACTGGGAATTATACAGGAGCCGTTCTATAAAAACTGACAGTAAAATCATGCAAAATGAAGAGATATATATAGGAAATGTTATACTTTCTCAAAGTATCTTCCCTCGGATGATATTGCCCACCAGTTCCGGTCGCTTAATCGATATGCAATGGTCCCACCGTTCAGTCCACTTTTCAAAACATAGCATTTTGTTGAAGCTGCTTTAGCAACCCATGTACAGCTTGAATAACGTCAGCATCTGTGTTGAATGTTGCGCAACGGACGTTCTCCTTCATTGTTGGAAGCAACCAGAAATCGCACGGGGGCGAAGTCAGGACTGTAGGCAGGCAGCGGAGTTAATTCAATACTGCATTTCGTAAGAAACTATTGAACACAAGCAGCCACTTATGGGCGGGCGTTATCATGTCATAGGATCCACTTGCCCACCAGTTCCGGTCGCTTAATCGATATGTCTCCTCGCCGACGCTTCAAGACTGAAATGTAATTCTAAGCATTAACAGTAATTTGTGGAGAAACAGCATGCTAGTAGACTACACCTTTATGATCAAAGAAAATTTTCATCATCAATTTCCCAGCTGATTTGTTTTGTTGGACTTTTTTTTTCGGAGTAGGCGAGCCTGTGTGTTTCCAGAAACTCGCTGAGCGTTTCGTAAAAGGGTCGAAATAGTGGACCCATGTTTAATCGGTAGTTACTGCTGTGTTAATAAAGTTTGGATGATTTGCAATCACTTGTTTCCACTCATGACACACCTGAACTCTGGCTAACAATTGTTCTCTTGTCAGGTGATGAGGTACCCATCTGAAACACACCCAATGCAGCCAGGGGCGGCGAATGTTGTATTGCGGGTGGTGAGTTAGCACAACTCCAGAGAATTTGTGTGTGGCAATCCACCACTCCAAATTCATTTATCGTGTTATAAATATTATTATTATCATAATCAGAAAATATATAGATGTGTGTGTGTGTGTGTTTTTTACCCAATCTTTCCTTTCAAAAATGAACAATAAAATATGTTAAGCCTATTAGGCGTAAGGGAGATGAGGGTGGCTTTACAGGCTACAGCAACAATGCAGGAAGCATTGTTGATGATGACCTTAAAAAGTTTCCTTGACTTCTTCCTGTATGCGGGCTGGACAGCCGGGGTGGGAGAGCGAGGAGAGGGGGGGGATTTTTCAAATTGTTGTTTCCCACAAGATATTTTACACGTCACGGCCGCCGCCGCAAAATATCGTGTGGGAAACAACAACGCAACCAGTCGCATGCAAGACGCCACGCAGTTCGGAGCTCTCTGATTTCAAGAAAGGTGTAATGCTCGGGTATCACAGAAATCGCCGATCCATACGTGACATATCCAGCGAGTTGAAGTACCCAAAATCGACAGTGGCCTACGTGATTGGCAAGTGGAAGATGAGAGGTGACTGTCGGAACGCGCCCCGACCCGTCAGACCCACAAAACTGGGAGTTAGAGACCGACGGGTGCTGGCCAGAGAAATTCGGAAGAACCGCACCAAATCGATGGGCCACATCCGCGAGGAGTTTCAACAGGCTTCCGGGAGTGTTCTTTCGATGAATATCATCCATAAGGAAGCCCATCTGCTTGGTTATTATGGACGTGCTGCCGCCCACAAGCCTTTGATCACCAAGTCCAATAGCGCTGCTCAGCTAACGTGGTGCAAAGAACGTCGACAGTGGACCGTTGAACAGTGGAAACAGGTTCTCTGGAGCAACGAATCAAGGTTCACCCTCTACCGTTCGGATGGTAGGGTCGCAATTCCTGGTAGACTCAACGCCGAGACCTACTGTACCATTTTGGATGACCATGCGCTTCCTACGTTGTGGCAGTTTTACGGGGTGGACCCCTGTTACTTTCAGGATGACAATACCACCTGTCATGTTGCGAGGTTCACCATGGCTTCGTATGGTGACAATGGGGTTAATCGAATGGACTGGCCTGCGCAGAGCCCGGACCTTAACCCTATCGAGCACCTGTGGGACGAGCTGGAGCGTCGACTTAATGGATGTCCCCACCGTCCGAAATCGGTGAAGGAACTGACCTGTCTTCTCCAAGCCGAGTGGAAGAAAATACCGCTAGCCGTCGTACAACGCTTGGTTGAGAGTATGCACCGGAGGGTCGCAGCTGTAATCGCCGCTCGTGGAGGCTCCACCAACTATTAAAGGTGAATAAACTTCGTTTTCCTTTGCTATCACAGGTGTCCAGTTACTTGTTGGTAGATAGTGTATATCTATATACTAACGTTATATATATATAAAAAAAATTTCATAACGGCTTCTGCCCTCTTTTTTGTACCTGAACCCCCCTCCTTAGAGTAAACTTCTGTATCCGCCCCTGGCTCAATCAAACGCCCGTCAGTTCAAAGACTCATGTGAATATTATAGATCTCAACATTATTTACTGTTAGACGAGATGCTTATTTCCTTAAGAACAATATTCAACTCTAGCAGTATGAGTGTTTTCAATAAGATTGAAAATTTCGTAGGCGGAAAAGATGGTTATACAAACTCATACAGGATGTAACGAGTTTGTACGGAGACGATTTTCAAGGAGATGGCGAAAGGCTACTTTTACACAGAAACATGTTAATCGAGATTGCAAATATTAAAAATGCTGCTATAACCAATCTGAAATAGTTCTCTAAAAACAATGGGGCAGGAATTTTCAAAATTAGGCAAGTAGTCGACTATTCCGGCCTCATCGTGCACTACCGAACGCTAATTTTCAGTTCTTGGGAGATTGAAAACATTTTTGAGTTTAATTATATCGCAACAGAGGTTGTATTCTCTAACTTTGCTCCACGCACACTCCGATGCCACTGATGATCTGGATTTAGATTTCTCGATGGACAAATTTATAACGAACGCTCCAGTTCGCGGACACACGTTTGCTCTTTCACAGGAGAAAACCTAGAGATCATTCATAATTCTTTTAACTTGTGCATATGTGCTTCATGGGAAGCAATTTTATTTTCTTATTTGTTAGGCATAATAATTTATACAATCGAATTCCAGTTATACACTGCTGGACAATTGCTAAGGACGGATCATAAACGGCTATATAGCGCTTAAAAAAGTAAGTGTGGTTGGATGCCAAGTGAAATAAAATAATGTCAGAATGCCAGGACATTACAAGAAAGACAATTTATTGTGCTCTGAAATTCAGAAGGCTTTGGAACGTGTTCAAGGGACAAACAGGCCATTTTGTGCAGAATACCTAAACGTGAAAAAAATGCAATTACCGTCCGCAGGCGTTCCGGCGTAAGATGTCAATACGGGATATGGCCACCATGGAGGGCGATGCAAGATTCCACACGTCGTGTCATGCTTTGCACAACATTATCAAGCAGCTGTTGGGGTAATTTATCCCATTCCTCTGTCAGTGCACGGATGAGGGTGTTTTTGTTTATTGGAGGGCATTGGCGACCAGCAAGACTCCTCCCCAAAGCATCCTACACATTTTCAATGGGATTCAGATCTGGAGAACGTGCTGGCCATACGAGGCGTTGAATATCCTCACTCTCAAGACACTCCTGGACAGCGACTGTTCGATGACATGCTGCGTTGTCGTCCATGAAAATGAATCTATCACCGACAGCACCACGGAACATGCGAACATGAGGTAGCAGAACATCATTAATGTATCGTTGGCCAGTCATAGTCCCAGTTGGAAGCACATAGAGAGACGTACGTCCATTGATCATGATGCCAGCCCATACCATGACACTACATGTCGGATATCGGTCCCTTTCCTGTATGTTTGCTGGACAATATGCAGTACCACTATCACGCCAGATCAGTTGTCGTCAACAATCAGACGATAGACTGTATCTACTCTCACCTGAGAAGAGGACAGCAGACCAGTCGTTATCAGTCCAATTGCGATGTTGATGGCACCATTGCAAACGGGCGGTACGGTGACGTCTGGACAATGGGATGCACACAACAGGACGGCGGGCGTATAGTCCTCCTTCATGCAAACGTCTGGCGACAGTTTTTCGGGAGATCCGCTTGCCAGTAGCAGCCATAAACTGATTTGCTACCTCACTAGCTGTGCTGAGCCGGTGTCTTTTTGTTGATAGCACTATGTACCGATCTTCTGCAGGTGTCGTACTGCGAACACGACCTCCCCCGTGACGTTTGCTTCACTCTCCATTTCTTTGAAATGATTTCTAAAGCCTTGAAACAACACTGTGGCTGCAGTCGAACTCCCTGGCAACATCTGTTATTTTTCGTCCTTCTTCAATCTTGCCAATAATACGGCCACGCGTAAAATCATCTAGGTGATTTAGGGAAGACATACTGAAAATTGCGAGTTCGTCAATTGATTCTTTCCCTTTCAACTTTGCGTTTGAACAACAACGGTCAATACGTGTCAAATCCTTTATATCTCTTATCAGCGCTATGACGTCACGAACAAGTTCGGTAATCCAAAATTTGCATAAGCACAACACGTCTTACTGTATCCCGCACTTATGCTAATTTCCACATTTTCCTGCCTTCCATTTTATGGTTGCTATCGTTGCTATTGTCATCTGTCCTTAGCAATTGTCCGGCAGTGTAATAGAATAAATAGGAAATACATTTCATATGAAGCGAAGTTAGATTGTGTAAACAACAGGTATGTAACGTTTTTTTTGTTTTAAAATCGTAGGTATCAATCTCTATTGCCATTTTGTATTAACATACATTTTATTTTCTAGAATAGAAAAACAATTAGCGGCAAATATGCTCATTTGAAATTTACAGCTTATCGACGAAAAATATCATAAAAAAAAACACCGCGATAAATCAGTTTCCAGGTTTTTATGTTATCGTTTTTCCCGGACAAAAAAACTTTTGGGCACGGAGAACTGGATACATTGCAATTTCAGTGCCATAAAACTGTTCTGAATAAACAAATACCGTGTGGCTATATTTCCCACTACATGAGCAACTATTGTTCACAAAACATTTATTTTTTTAAATTTCATTTTCAATAAGAAGTGTAGACATTTCCATGATTTTCGGCCCAGCCAAAGACAAAGCGGAGAACTGGCCGAAAAATTTTAAGGGACCGTATAAAAATTGTATTCTTGGCTGCTACGTGGATACGTCTCCAGAGATTGGTTATCGGACTCACATAAAGTTTCCGTAATTTCGCATTTTCTTACTTGCGATATTCAATGTAATTCTTTAGAGAAAATGTTTATTATCTGTGTACAATTCAACATAACAATTTTAAGTTTTATGAACTACAACTCAACAAATTCTCTGCGGGCATGAGCAAACACAGGAAACCTGTAGAGGGTAGGGGGATTTGAACGACCTCTGTCAGTTAATAAAAAAATTATGCCAACTTTTGCATTACTTTTGGTGTAACCCTCGTTAATATTACTTCTCATTAGTAAAATCAGAACCATGTGCGCGCGCGCGCGTGTGTTTGTGTTGTAAAAGTAATCCAATGGTTAAAACTATTTCGTCAAATTGCTTTCCACGTTTATTTATGCAAAGTAATGTATGTGAGCAAATACTTTTTTGTCCACTGTATATACACTCACGGACAATGAAATTTGGGCACCTAGAAGAAAAGATGCTACAACCGCGAAACTTTGCAAATAGCTAGAGTGCGTGCTGGTATGCAAATGATCCACGTTTGGCGCGAGTGTGCATGACCGCACACCCTCTGGTGGCGCTGCAAGAACGACCCGGCAGCCTTATAAACCGGCGTGTAGTCGATGCCCCATGAAAGCGAAAAGCACCGGCCGACACAAGCAAGAGTACAGAGTGGCAAAAATCCGCAGGGTGGTCGGCGCGCGGTATAGCCCGCCACATGGATCTTTCTGACTATACCATCCGACTGTGTTGGGAGCAGTGGACACGTGACGGCACTGCCACACGGTGGAGCTGCTCCGGACGGACCAGGAGGACCACCGGTAGAGAGGATCGACGGATCGTGCGCCAGGCAGGAACGGATCCCACGAGAACCCGGTCCACTATACAAGCAGAAGTGGCGGCTCCTGTGTGCCCACGAACCATTTCTCGACGCCTCGCTGAACCGAATCTGCGATCCCAGCGCCCCTTAAGTGTGCTGCCATTAACACCGGAACATCGCTGGCTCCGTGTGCAGTGGTTCCAGACCAGAACAACGTGTGGTGTTTAGCGATGAGTGCCGCTTCGTTTTGGGGATAGATGACCATCGTGTCCGGGTGTGGAGGTCCCCGGGTCAACGGCACAATCCCAACCTCGCTATCGAGCGCTACACCTCCCCCAGTGCATGCATTATGGTCTGGGGTGCCATTGTCTACGATAGCCGATCAGCTCTAGTAGTGGTACGTGGATCATTGACGGGCCAGCGGTATGTGGATGAGATCTTACGGCCCCATGTGCTCTCATTCCTGGCGGGGATTAAAAGTGCGCTATACCAGCAGGATAATGCCCGTCAGCACACGGCTCGGGTTGCCCCCGGACTGCCTACGTCATGTCCAGACATTTCCATCGCCTGTCTGCTCCCCGAAACATGTCCCCTTTCGAGCATCTGTGGGACCAGTTGAAACGCAGGCTGCCGGCGTGCCACACTATCCGGGATTTAGACCACACAGTCCAACACGTGTGTGTCAGTCTGCCGCAGGACAACATCAGGCGTCTGTTCTTCTCCATGCCGGACCGTATTGCAGCACGTGTATCGCCGCACGAGGCGGTGCGACGCGCTATTGAAGGTGACCGGACTGCGTGTCACAGATTCTTCTGTAATTGTCCTGCAGCTCTGTTTTTGCCATCATGTGTATGATTCATCTGTATCATTACGGCCATAAAATTCAAGTTCAATCCGATGCTTCCTTCTTGGTGCGCAAATTTCATTGTCCTTGAGTGTTTATACAGGCAAAGAATTTATATATTATATGTACACGAAATGACAAGAGTGGAAGACATCATGATCAGAGTTAAATCCCTGAAATGGCAATGGGCTGGACATACTGCCAGAAGGACAGATCATCGATGGACAGCCGAAATTCTAGATTGGATTCCAAGGGACAGGAAAAGACTCAGAAGAAGACCACATGGGAGATGGGTGGATGAAATTCGAAAGTATGCAGGGGTGACATGGAGGAGACTGGCACAAGACAGACCGTTGTGGAGGAAACTTGGGGAGACCTTCGTCCAGCAGTGGATTGATAATGGTTGACAATGATGATGATGTACACGAAAAAGACCCAGAAGGCCACGAGGGAGATGGGTGGATGAAATTCAAAGGTATGATGTAGGAATGGCATTGGAGAGTGGCTCAGGACTGAGAGTTGTGGAAGAGATTTTGGGGAGCCCTTCGTTCAGCAGTAGATTGATAACGGTTGACGACGATGATGATGATATATCATATTTTACATAAACGGTAACAATTATTCTACGAAAGAATGTGCACCACTCCGTAAAAACCCAAAGTCGCCGCCCCTGAATGCAGCAGTAATTTATCGCGTAGAATGCGGAATGCCGACGTTTCTGAAATATTAGTTGACGCCGCTATGTCTTCACACGTTATTCGTCGATCTTCTTGCAGGATTGCCCCAAAGAGTGTTAACAACAAGATCCGTAAAAACACTTTCAGGTCGACCAGGTCTATGAGCGAGTTCTGCCGACAAACGCCCTTTTTTGAAGTCATGGTACCATCTAAAAATCGTTGACTCACCTCTAAACATTTATCTTTTTGAACATTTTCATTAAATCAACTAATTCTGGAGCCGTTTTTCCTAAACGATAGCAAAATTCTATCGCAGAACGCATTTTTAACTCTGAATCACTCACCTCCGTAGCTGTATGCGAAATGCACATGAACCTTAAACAACTGCGCAATAACAAAATTAGAATCGTCTACCACGCCTAATAACTGTTGCCATATATACTTCCTTAATTCAGTTAGTCGTCTGCGTTGTTATTTTTCCCTTTCGCACTATTGCCAACTCAAAAAAAATAAATTAATCTCAGTTTTTATTGAACAGCCTTTGTACATAGCAATCTTTCCTTTGCTCCCGTCGTTGTTATTAACAGCTTTTGAAAAAAAACGTAATTTATTTGAGACGTTTCTGGTTTTTGATATTCTAGAGCTTCAGGTAGTTATTTAAGCGTGTTAGGACACCTTAATACGCTTAAATAACTACCTCTTTAACGGAAGCATAAGAAAAAGAAATTTGAAAGCGTTGTGCAGAACATTTTTAACACGTGCTAAAGAGAAAGTGAATTCAGGCATAAATACGGGAATTCATTCAGAAGAAACGAAAAAAAAAATCGATTGCTTCTCTTTGTGCAGCATATTTTTTCGCGGATTTCCTGGCTATTGAAGGAAATTTGTTTTCCGTGGAATTCTGAGGATTCTTCCAAGCAGTTTAAGGATTTTTAATAAAACATAGGAGTCAAATTAGGATTTTTATGAGGAACGTTTCGGGAGAAACGGTTGGTTCGCAGACCTTCGACTTTTGATGTCGTTTTTTCCTGCTGTCGTCCGCTCCTGTTGAAACGGTTTATATTTTAATTACGCCTGAAAGCGTAAATTCTTTACGGAAAGCTGTGAGTTTGCGAAAGCCACGGAATTTTCGTGTTTGTTGAAAAACTGACGTAATGTGAAAGGTCGCTTGATGCAGGAGTGGCACACATGAATTGGCAGGCATTCGCGCTTTTATCTTGTTTGGAAGAACTGATATATTGGGCTATTTACGCATAAAAACATTTGGCGAATTAATCGTAAACACCCGACAAAAAAGCAACCCTCCAATGCAAGCAGTATGGTTTCTCAGCTTGCACGTGACCACACTCTTGCAAATACACTGAATACAAATACACTCAGCCTAGAGAAATGAGCGCGCCTGAAGACCGAACGGTAGCGCAGATGAAATTCCCAGAGCAATATATATATATATAACCCGAGGACCAGCTTTCGGTTAGTAGAGTGTTCGGAGTCAGAATGGGAAAAGCTGCCGATTTATCGGAGTTTGATAAAGGACAAATTGTGATTGCACGGCGCCTCGCAACTACTATGATCGATGATCATATGTAGAGGATTTTAGATAGGGAGTGTCTGACCCCAGGTCTTAAACAACCCTTAGAAATAGGAAGCTAGGAGATTTGGGCTAGAGTGCCCGATAGGAAAGTCACACGGAAGCGAGGTAGAAGACGCCCTTATTTACTACCGTGGGGCCAGTACCCGAGGTCCGACGGCTTAATGTGCCCATCAGATCAGATCAGATCATATGTAGAGGATTTTAGGAAGGGAGTGTCTGACCCCAGGTCTTAAACAACCCTTAGAAATAGGAAGCTAGGAGATTTGGGCTAGAGTGCCCGATAGGAAAGTCACACGGCAAGCGAGGTAGAAGACGCCCTTATTTACTACCGTGGGGCCAGTACCCGAGGTCCGACGGCTTAATGTGCCCATCAGATCAGATCAGATCATATGTAGAGGATTTTAGGAAGGGAGTGTCTGACCCCAGGTCTTAAACAACCCTTAGAAATAGGAAGCTAGGAGATTTGGGCCAGAGTGCCCGATAGGAAAGTCACACGGCAACGAGGTAGAAGACGCCCTTATTTACTACCGGGGGGCCAGTACCCGGGGTCCGACGGTTTAATGTGCCCATCAGATCAGATCAGATCATATGTAGAGGATTTTAGGAAGGGAGTGTCTGACCCCAGGTCTTAAACAACCCTTAGAAATAGGAAGCTAGGAGATTTGGGCTAGAGTGCCCGATAGGAAAGTCACACGGAAGCGAGGTACAAGACGCCCTTATTTACTACCGTGGGGCCAGTACCCGGGGTCCGACGGCTTAATGTGCCCATCAGATCAGATCAGATCATATGTAGAGGATTTTAGGAAGGGAGTGTCTGACCCCAGGTCTTAAACAACCCTTAGAAATAGGAAGCTAGGAGATTTGGGATAGAGTGCCCGATAGGAAAGTCACACGGAAGCGAGGTAGAAGACGCCCTTATTTACTACCGGGGGCCAGTACCCGGGGTCCGACGGCTTAATGTGCCCATCAGATCAGATCAGATCATATGTAGAGGATTTTAGGAAGGGAGTGTCTGACCCCAGGTCTTAAACAACCCTTAGAAATAGGAAGCTAGGAGATTTGGGCTAGAGTGCCCGATAGGAAAGTCACACGGAAGCGAGGTAGATGACGCCCTTATTTACTACCGTGGGGCCAGTACCCGGGGTCCGACGGCTTAATGTGCCCATCAGATCAGATCAGATCATATGTAGAGGATTTTAGGAAGGGAGTGTCTGACCCCAGGTCTTAAACAACCCTTAGAAATAGGAAGCTAGGAGATTTGGGCTAGAGTGCCCAGATGGGAAAGTCACACGGAAGCGAGGTAGAAGACGCCCTTTATTTACTACCGAGGGGCCAGTACCCGGGGTCCGACGGCTTAATGTGCCCATCAGATCAGATCATATGTAGAGGATTTTAGGAAGAGAGTGTCTGACCCCAGGTCTTAAACAACCCTTAGAAATAGGAAGCTAGGAGATTTGGGATAGAGTGCCCGATAGGAAAGTCACACGGAAGCGAGGTAGAAGACGCCCTTATTTACTACCGGGGGCCAGTACCCGGGGTCCGACGGCTTAATGTGCCGATCAGATCATATGTAGAGGATTTTAGGAAGAGAGTGTCTGACCCCAGGTCTTAAACAACCCTTAGAAATAGGAAGTTAGGAGATTTGGGCTAGAGTGCCCGATAGGAAAGTCACACGGAAGCGAGGTAGAAGACGCCCTTATTTACTACCGGGGGCCAGTACCCGGGGTCCGACGGCTTAATGTGCCCATCAGATCAGATCATATGTAGAGGATTTTAGGAAGAGAGTGTCTGACCCCAGGTCTTGAACAACCCTTAGAAATAGGAAGCTAGGAGATTTGGGCTAGAGTGCCCGATAGGAAAGTCACACGGAAGCGAGGTAGAAGACGCCCTTATTTACTACCGGGGGCCAGTACCCGGGGTCCGACGGCTTAATGTGCCCATCAGATCAGATCATATGTAGAGGATTTTAGGAAGGGAGTGTCTGACCCCAGGTCTTGAACAACCCTTAGAAATAGGAAGCTAGGAGATTTGGGCTAGAGTGCCCGATAGGAAAGTCACACGGAAGCGAGGTAGAAGACGCCCTTATTTACTACCGGGGGGCCAGTACCCGGGGTCCGACGGCTTAATGTGCCCATCAGATCAGATCATATGTAGAGGATTTTAGGAAGAGAGTGTCTGACCCCAGGTCTTAAACAACCCTTAGAAATAGGAAGCTAGGAGATTTGGGCTAGAGTGCCCGATAGGAAAGTCACACGGAAGCGAGGTAGAAGACGCCCTTATTTACTACCGGGGGGCCAGTACCCGGGGTCCGACGGCTTAATGTGCCGATCAGATCATATGTAGAGGATTTTAGGAAGGGAGTGTCTGACCCCAGGTCTTAAACAACATTTAGAAATAGGAAGCTAGGAGATTTGGGCTAGAGTGCCCGATAGGAAAGTCACACGGAAGCGAGGTAGAAGACGCCCTTATTTACTACCGGGGGGCCAGTACCCGGGGTCCGACGGCTTAATGTGCCCATCAGATCAGATCATATGTAGAGGATTTTAGGAAGAGAGTGTCTGACCCCAGGTCTTAAACAACCCTTAGAAATAGGAAGCTAGGAGATTTGGGCTAGAGTGCCCGATAGGAAAGTCACACGGAAGCGAGGTAGAAGACGCCCTTATTTACTACCGGGGGCCAGTACCCGGGGTCCGACGGCTTAATGTGCCGATCAGATCATATGTAGAGGATTTTAGGAAGGGAGTGTCTGACCCCAGGTCTTAAACAACCCTTAGAAATAGGAAGCTAGGAGATTTGGGCTAGAGTGCCCGATAGGAAAGTCACACGGAAGCGAGGTAGAAGACGCCCTTATTTACTACCGGGGGCCAGTACCCGGGGTCCGACGGCTTAATGTGCCCATCAGATCAGATCATATGTAGAGGATTTTAGGAAGAGAGTGTCTGACCCCAGGTCTTAAACAACCCTTAGAAATAGGAAGCTAGGAGATTTGGGCTAGAGTGCCCGATAGGAAAGTCACACGGAAGCGAGGTAGAAGACGCCCTTATTTACTACCGGGGGCCAGTACCCGGGGTCCGACGGCTTAATGTGCCCATCAGATCAGATCAGATCATATGTAGAGGATTTTAGGAAGGGAGTGTCTGACCCCAGGTCTTAAACAACCCTTAGAAATAGGAAGCTAGGAGATTTGGGCTAGAGTGCCCGATAGGAAAGTCACACGGAAGCGAGGTAGAAGACGCCCTTATTTACTACCGGGGGCCAGTACCCGGGGTCCGACGGCTTAATGTGCCCATCAGATCAGATCATATGTAGAGGATTTTAGGAAGAGAGTGTCTGACCCCAGGTCTTAAACAACCCTTAGAAATAGGAAGCTAGGAGATTTGGGCTAGAGTGCCCGATAGGAAAGTCACACGGAAGCGAGGTAGAAGACGCCCTTATTTACTACCGGGGGGCCAGTACCCGGGGTCCGACGGCTTAATGTGCCCATCAGATCAGATCAGATCATATGTAGAGGATTTTAGGAAGGGAGTGTCTGACCCAGGTCTTAAACAACCCTTAGAAATAGGAAGCTAGGAGATTTGGGCTAGAGTGCCCGATAGGAAAGTCACACGGAAGCGAGGTAGAAGACGCCCTTATTTACTACCGGGGGACCAGTACCCGGGGTCCGACGGCTTAATGTGCCCATCAGATCAGATCAGATCATATGTAGAGGATTTTAGGAAGGGAGTGTCTGACCCCAGGTCTTAAACAACCCTTAGAAATAGGAAGCTAGGAGATTTGGGCTAGAGTGCCCGATAGGAAAGTCACACGGAAGCGAGGTAGAAGACGCCCTTATTTACTACCGGGGGACCAGTACCCGGGGTCCGACGGCTTAATGTGCCCATCAGATCAGATCAGATCATATGTAGAGGATTTTAGGAAGGGAGTGTCTGACCCCAGGTCTTAAACAACCCTTAGAAATAGGAAGCTAGGAGATTTCGGCTAGAGTGCCCGATAGGAAAGTCACACGGAAGCGAGGTAGAAGACGCCCTTATTTACTACCGGGGGACCAGTTCCCGGGGTCCGACGGCTTAATGTGCCCATCAGATCAGATCAGATCATATGTAGAGGATTTTAGGAAGGGAGTGTCTGACCCAGGTCTTAAACAACCCTTAGAAATAGGAAGCTAGGAGATTTGGGCTAGAGTGCCCGATAGGAAAGTCACACGGAAGCGAGGTAGAAGACGCCCTTATTTACTACCGGGGGACCAGTACCCGGGGTCCGACGGCTTAATGTGCCCATCAGATCAGATCAGATCATATGTAGAGGATTTTAGGAAGGGAGTGTCTGACCCCAGGTCTTAAACAACCCTTAGAAATAGGAAGCTAGGAGATTTGGGCTAGAGTGCCCGATAGGAAAGTCACACGGAAGCGAGGTAGAAGACGCCCTTATTTACTACCGGGGGACCAGTACCCGGGGTCCGACGGCTTAATGTGCCCATCAGATCAGATCAGATCATATGTAGAGGATTTTAGGAAGGGAGTGTCTGACCCCAGGTCTTAAACAACCCTTAGAAATAGGAAGCTAGGAGATTTCGGCTAGAGTGCCCGATAGGAAAGTCACACGGAAGCGAGGTAGAAGACGCCCTTATTTACTACCGGGGGACCAGTACCCGGGGTCCGACGGCTTAATGTGCCCATCAGATCAGATCAGATCATATGTAGAGGATTTTAGGAAGGGAGTGTCTGACCCCAGGTCTTAAACAACCCTTAGAAATAGGAAGCTAGGAGATTTGGGCTAGAGTGCCCGATAGGAAAGTCACACGGAAGCGAGGTAGAAGACGCCCTTATTTACTACCGGGGGGCCAGTACCCGGGGTCCGACGGCTTAATGTGCCCATCAGATCAGATCAGATCATATGTAGAGGATTTTAGGAAGGGAGTGTCTGACCCCAGGTCTTAAACAACCCTTAGAAATAGGAAGCTAGGAGATTTGGGCTAGAGTGCCCGATAAGAAAGTCACACGGAAGCGAGGTAGAAGACGCCCTTATTTACTACCGGGGGACCAGTACCCGGGGTCCGACGGCTTAATGTGCCCGTCAGATCAGATCATATGTAGAGGATTTTAGGAAGGGAGTGTCGGACACCAGGTCTTAAACAACCCTTAGAAATATGAAGCTAGGAGATTTGGGCTAGAGTGCCCGATAGGAAAGTCACACGGAAGCGAGGTAGAAGACGCCCTTATTTACTACCGGGGGCCAGTACCCGGGGTCCGACGGCTTAATGTGCCCATCATATCAGATCAGATCATATGTAGAGGATTTTAGGAAGGGAGTGTCTGACCCCAGGTCTTAAACAACCCTTAGAAATAGGAAGCTAGGAGATTTGGGCTAGAGTGCCCGATAGGAAAGTCACACGGAAGCGAGGTAGAAGAAGCCCTTATTTACTACCGGGGGCCAGTACCCGGGGTCCGACGGCTTAATGTGCCTATCAGATCAGATCAGATCATATGTAGAGGATTTTAGGAAGGGAGTGTCTGACCCCAGGTCTTAAACAACCCTTAGAAATAGGAAGCTAGGAGATTTGGGCTAGAGTGCCCGATAGAAAGTCACACGGAAGCGAGGTAGAAGACGCCCTTATTTACTACCGGGGGACCAGTACCCGGGGTCCGACGGCTTAATGTGCCCATCAGATCAGATCAGATCATATGTAGAGGATTTTAGGAAGGGAGTGTCTGACCCCAGGTCTTAAACAACCTTTAGAAATAGGAAGCTAGGAGATTTGGGCTAGAGTGCCCGATAGGAAGGTCACACGGAAGCGAGGTAGAAGACGCCCTTATTTACTACCGGGGGCCAGTACCCGGGGTCCGACGGCTTAATGTGCCCATCAGATCAGATCAGATCATATGTAGAGGATTTTAGGAAGGGAGTGTCTGATTCCAGGTCTAAAACAACCCGTAGAAATAGAAAGCTAGGAGATTTGGGCTAGAGTGCCCGATAGGAAAGTCACACGGAAGCGAGGTAGAAGACGTCCTTATTTACTAACGGGGGCCAGTACCCGAGGTCCGACGGCTTAATGTGCCCATCAGATCAGATCATATGTAGAGGATTTTAGGAAGGGAGTGTCTGACCCCAGGTCTTAAACAACCCTTAGAAATAGGAAGCTAGGAGATTTGGGCTAGAGTGCTCGATAGGAAAGTCACACGGAAAGCGAGGTAGAAGACGCCCTTATTTACTACCGGGGGCCAGTACCAGGGGTCCGACGGCTTAATGTGCCCATCACATCAGATCAGATCATATGTAGAGGATTTTAGGGAATGTCTGACCCCAGGTCTTAAACAACCCTTAGAAATAGGAAGTTAGGAGATTTGGGCTACAGTGCCCGATAGGAAAGTGACACGGAAGCGAGGTAGAAGACGCCCTTATTTACTACATGGGGCCAGTACCCGGGGTCCGACGGCTTAACGTGCCCACCGACGCACGGCGGATATTTAGTGGATCGAGCGTTCGTACCTGCTGGGATCGAACCTGAGGTTCCGTGGCAGTCACGAACGTTGCCCACTTGGCCACCAGCGGCCCCTCCGAACTACGATGTTGTTGTCACATCGTATATACTGTATTCGTCCATGTGGCGCATCTGAATTTGCTCTGCGAGAACATGTTAAATCGGACTCGGCGTCCAATTCCGTTTGTTTCTTTCGGTATATTGTTTCTTAAGACACTTTTAATACCCTTAGGAAGCTTATAAAATTATTAATATATCAGTTCTCTCTCCGTGTGCTCTACCTGCTTGCTAGACTACGAGTTGCCACTAGTGTTGCTAACTTCAAATTCATCGGAAGAAACTATGTGGAAAATGTTTAACACAGAGTTTCTTCCGATGAAAATGTTTAACGAGAAAAAACAAAATTTACACAGGAACTGAAAAGGGAGGTTAAATTAGAGTTACACGGGTCATCACATTCAGCGGGAGAGGATTTAGCAAAAATTTAAATTAGAGACTAGGGCGAATTGCTTTCCTGAAATGGGATTTCGCACTATTTCCGATTGATTACCTTCCTTTTCTTCTAAACAAATATAGCAGAATTTGTACAATTGAAAATCTGGTCTAATCTTTGTATCAAAGACTGCTTTGAATCCTCTAAGTTGGGCCTTATTTGTAAATGGTTCCGGTTTTAAAGAAAATCTAATACCAGCAAGTGCGAAAATGAAGCGAAAGAAAATCTACACACTAATATATATTGTACAATGAAAGTAATTTATGCAAAGCTCTATTGAAAGATTTATCAACAGCGTAAAAAATCGAGAGTTTCAATTATTCAAAAGTGATCAAATCCAAGAAACGAATTCCAGTCCAGAAACACGCAGGCTGAGAAATAAAGTTACGATTTCCCCCATAGTGATGCTAATTATAGGACATACGTGAATAAAGTGAAAATAAGAGCCGAATTGCTGTTTGGCGAGGGATAAGACTGTGCTCTAATAAAAGCCAGTGTATATGGGGGAGATTTTATTAATGAAATGAGACTTGTTGATTCGGGCCTTCAGTTTCTTTCGACGCTAATAGTGCAATGAAGAATCATCCATACACAGTTAAAGCAATTGCTTCATCTTTGGCTCGAGCGGAAACGGAAATTCAAAACACTAATCTTGTTCTCCTATAGTGATGTAAACAAGGCTTTATTTATTTATTTTTTTTTTTTCACAAACTCTGGCGAAAAAGAATTTAATTTATATGAATTTCTTTCCTCCGTGTGATCGTTTTACATTTTGCAATTTTACACTTTGAAGTAACTTAAGGCCGCAGACATCCGGGATTAAATGCTGCGCTTTTGAAGAAATGGAAATTCACTCGAATCTTTATTTTTTCTTCACAAAAAGCTGAAAAAGGAGGTGCGAAGTCATTCGAGATTAGTCCAAAATAACTGAATAATTCTACAGATCGAAACATTTTGACACTTTTATTCAGCGCATGCACTAGAAGTCAAAATGTCTAAGTGCTGAGTCTTATCTTCTTAAATGTACGCTTGTTTGAAATACAAAGGACATCCTGAAAGTAATGCCTCCTCCTTAATAAGTTTTGAAATTTGAAGTGATTTTAATGAAATTGTACTGACATGTACTATGATATGTTACCAATGTGGGAACAAATTGTTTTCAGAATCGGAAATAAAGATCATGAATGACATCATGAATGACAGAGAAAAGCAACGAACCGGAACTGAATTCCTGGAAAAAGAGAGATGTGAGTCTCCAGAAATCCACAGAAGACTCCTACCGCTGCCACAATCGATATCAGTAACGTACGAAGATGGATGAAGAGGTTTCAAGAAGGAGAAAGTTCAGTGTCTGAGAAACAACGGAGTGGAAGACCCGCAACTGCAGTGACAGATGCCAACAGGCAACGAGTGAAAGACTTCATCACAGCTGATCGTGGTGTCACCATCTAGGAGTTGTGATGCAATTCATTGTGGTCATAGTGCTATGAAAACATTAATTAGGGATCTGGGCTACAGAAAAATTTGTTCAAAGTGGATCCCAAGAAACCGAACCCGTGAGCAAAGGGTGGACATGTGCCGGAACCTCTTGGACTGTTATGAAAGGAAGGGTGAGGTGTTTTTCTTTTTGTTGTGATGGGGGATGAAACCTAGGTGTTCTTTCATGACCCAGAAACAAAACGTGCGTCAATGGAATGGCACCGCATATCTTCTCCTCGACAGAAAAAGGTGAAAACAACTTGTTCCGCAGGGAAAGTTATGGTGACAATTCTGTGGGACAAACGTGGTATCATTTTTAATAATTTCCTTGAACGGGGTGCAACAATAAACAGTGCTTACTACACTGAAGAGCAATTGAATTAGAGACAGCTGGCGTTAGGCAAACATGGCGCTGTGGGCGGCCCTATAAACGGAAAAGACATGACATATGCAGCGATCCGACAATATAAGGAGTGATGCGATGGGAATCACTAAGAGTCAGACGCAGTATGGGTAAGACTCTAAGCGCATTTCATCGTGGGCAAATTGGCGGGGCCCGACGAATGGGTCACTCCATCTCGGAAGTCACTGGGAGTTTCACTAGCCACTGTGTCACGGGTGCACCGTGAGTACATCGAATCTGGTAAAACCATCCCTGCAAGAGCCAACTGCCGTGGACAGCAGCGTGTGGATCAGCGGGGTCATCGTCGGCTAGCTTGCATTGCAATAGCGGATAGACGGACCACAGTGCAAGAAATCACTCGGCCATTTAACGCTGCTGCACAAAAACGTGTAAGCAGCCACACCATCCAGAACCATCTCCTCGCTATGGGGTACTGAAGCCATCGTCCTACGAGGGTACCGCTGCTGACCGCACATCACAGGGTGCAAAGATTAGCATGGGCGCGGGAACATCGCCACTGGACCTTAGACATGTGGGAATATGTTGCCTGGACTGATGAGTCGAGATTCACGTTGGTACATGCGGATGGCAGGATACGAGTACGGCGCACACCACATGAAGCGATGGATCCTTCTTGCCAGCAGGGTACTCTTCAAGCTGGTGGGGGTGGCATTGTCGTCTGGGGGCTGTTTACGTGGACTGACATGCGACCCCTGGTACGTGTGACATCGTCCCTCACAGGTTAACGTTACCGGGATATCCTGGATGGCCATTTGCTCCCGTTTGTGCGTCTTCAACATCCCACTGGGAACCTCATCTTGCAACAACAATGCACCGTTGCATCGCTCCCGAATTGTAACCGAATGGTTGGATGAACACTTCATCGACGTGACTACGCTTCCTTGGCCAGCTAGGTCACCTGACCTCAATCCCATCAAGCACATCTGGGATGCCATCGAGAGAGATGTTCGAGGCTCTGACCCCCTTCCTCCATCAAATCTTCGTGAACTGTGGGAGCTTGTTCAGGGGTCGTGGATCCGTATGGCTTCCCAACGCTTCCGGTGTCTTGTTGAGTTCATGCCGAGACGAATCGCCGCCGTCATCTGGGCGAAAGGTGGTGCTACACGTTACTAGACAGGTATCTCTAATTCAATTGCTCTTCAGTGTATGTGCAGACATTGAAGAAGCTAAAGGAAGCTATCAGAAGGAAAAGACGTGACATTTCACTTCATAGTGTTATTTTACACCATGATAACACACGTCTCCACACCTCAGTGGAGACTTCACAGGCTATTGCCAAAATGGGGTGGATGGTGATGCTCCAACCCCCCTAGAGTCCTGATTTGGCTACCTCAGACTTTTTCCTGTTTGCCCCGTTGAAAAACACCCTTCGTAGGGAACGTTTCGACGATGTGTTAAACTTGGCTGTGAACTCATTGGTGAAACGACAGCCTCAGGAACTTTTCCAAAATGGATTTTTTCAATGGGTTCAAAGATGGTGGAAATGTTTAGAAAGGGATGGACAATACTTTGAATAGGCTAGCATTAATAACAATGTGTCCAAGTATTTTGCCACCAAGTTTCACATTTTTGCTGCTACAAATAGAAATCTTATGAAGGACGAGGTATTACTTTCAGGATGCCCTTTGTACGTGACGTACTGGGCAGAGTTGGAAATGGGTCAAACAGTTTGGACCCGGACCCGACCCGGACCTGACCTGACCCGGACAAATCTGCTTTGAACTATAAATTCAAATATATGACCATGATTGTCAATCCACTGCTGGATAAAGGTCTCCCCAAGTTTCTTCCACAACGGACTGTCTTGTGCCAGTCTCTTCCATCCACCCATCTCCCACGAGGCTTTTTTTCTGGGTCTTTTCCTGACCCTTGGAATCCAGTCTAAACTTTCGGTTGCTCATCGGTGGTCTGTTATCCTGGAAATATATCCAGCCCATTGCCATTTCAGGGATTTAACTCTGATCATTATATCTTCCGCTCTTGTCATTTTCCTTATCTATGAGTTCCTCTTCTTACCTTTCCTGGTTACACCAAGCATGTATCTCTCCATGCTTCTTTCAGTTATCTGCAGTTTTTGTATGTCTTTTTTAGTTAAGGTCCATGTCTCTGCTCCGTACGTAAGCACTGGAAGTATGCATTGATTAAACACTTTTCTTTTAATTCCGCAGTTCTTGTCCTTCGAGACGAAGAACTCCTTCACCCCAGCTACCACCTCTTCCTGGTTTTTGAAATGCCCACCCGCGAGGGAAGTGGGCCATGGACTGGAACAAGTAATAATCCGACGGGGCAAGGTCCGGACAATAGGCTATGTGTGACATCAGTTCGAAGCCTTCAAATTCCTGCAGTTTTGCCAGCGTCGTTCGCGCGGCATGAGGCCGAGGGTTGAAATGCTGTAGGAGAGCGCGCTTTCTGTTCACCAATGACGGGTACGTCTCCTCCAAAACGGCATCCATCCACTCCAGATGTTCAGAGTAGAGGTAGGCGTTGATGGTCCGACCGTTTGGAACAAATTCGTAATGGATTATCCCCTCGAAATTCCACCAGACACAGAGAATCACCTTGTGCTCGAAGCGCCCACGTTTGGCAACAGGTTCTGGAAGCTGGCCCGGGCTCAACCACTGCCGTTGTGTGTTAGGATTACGGAAATAGACCCACTTTTCATCGCACGTAACAAGTCTCTTGATGAAACTTACATCGTGCGGGTTTTCTAGGAGTTTCGTGCACACTTCCACTCGGCGGTTTGCTTCAGCTGACGTCAGTTCGTGAGGGACAAAGCGGCATCTCCTGTACACCTCACCGAGGTCCCGAGGGTGACGAACCAGCGCGGTCTGGGATATTCCCAGCACGTCTCATAATTTCCGAGTGTTGGTCGTCGGATTTGCCTCTAAGGCCTGGTGCACGGAATTCGAATCCACGGTTTGCGGCCTACCCGACCTCGGCTAATCGTCGAGGTTTCTGTCATCTGAGCGACATTTTTTTGAACCGTCTGGTTGCGGTGCTGTGGTCCATGGAAGTTTCCCATTTCGCATGACAAATGTTTTGTGTTGTTTGAGCAGCGCTATGGTTGACTTCAAACTCGTAAATCAAAAGTTCCCTAATTAGATGGTTGCGGCTGTTCATCTTTTAGGCGTCCCAACCACGACGACATGCAACGCTGTTCACAGCAACGACTAACGCTTTATATCCCTTTCGACTGACTGCAGTGCGCGACTTGAACTAGGTTAAACACGTGACATATACGCCGCAGCACGTGCGTTTATGCAAATATTGCAAAACGTTCGACTCACGCTCTGTGCTATCGTCAGAGGATTTATTGATTGTTAACAGAAAGGCACTACGGAAGTATAAAGTGCATGCGCTTATTGCTGCCAACTGTACATGTTATATTACGTTTCACAAGCATGTGACGTCTTTGTTTGGACACAATAGAAACTCTTGGACATGTTATGTGACCCTTGACTGTTTCCCATTTTGTCAGATGGAAGTGGTTATGCTACATGTTCAACAAGGTATTGCTAAGAACACATAACAATCGTCATACCACAAAAACATTACACAAGGTTATGATGAGGTTTCGTTTATAAGAAAAAATTGCAGCGCCAATACCAATATGGACAAGGACCAATATCAATATAGGATCAATATTAATACCAATACAGGACCAATACCAATTCCAATATGGACAAGGACCAATACCAATATAGGACCAATATTAATACCAATACAGGACCAATACCAATTCCAATATGGACAAGGACCAATACCAATTCCAATATGGACAAGGACCAATACCAATTCCAATATGGACAAGGACCAATACCAATACCAATATATGACCAATATTAATACCAATACAGGACCAATACCAATATTTTTTCTAAGAGATAAGAAAAAATTGCAGGACCAATACCAATATTACACCAATACCAATATAGGACCAATACCAATACAGGACCAATACCAATATCTTTTCTAAGGGATAAGAAAAAATTGCAGGACCAATACCAATATTAGGCCAATACCAATATAGGACCAATACCAATATAGGAAAAATACCAATACAAGACCAATACCAATATTTTTTCTAAGGGATAAGAAAAAATTGCAGGACCAATATTAGACCAATACCAATATTGGACCAATACCGGACCAATACCAATATTGGACCAATACCGGACCAATACCAATATTTTTTCTAAGGGATAAGAAAAATTTGCAGGACCAATACCAATATGTCGAATGTCGTTATGCTGATGAATAAAGGAAGGATGTGGCTATCTTTTGCAGTAAAATTAATTTCTGTGAATAAGTTAGACTATTTACTATACCCGGGGAACTGATTCATTGAACTTCCTTCGTAGTTAATGAAATACTTCTCTTAGACTATCTGATGAAAAGTATCTGGACTCTTTCCTATCTACAAACTCCTTGTAATAGGAAAGGAATTAATATCTAGTCGATCTATCCTTTGCTGCTATCACAGCCTCCACTCTGCTCAGGAGGCTTTCACTAGAATGTGGTAAGTTGCTGTTAAAATTGCCTTCTAGTCTGCAGCAAGAACAAAGTCGTTCATCGATGTCAGGCGGTTCGGCCTGACTCGCAGTGTACGTTCCAATTCAATCCCCAAAGGTGTTCCATGGGGCAGCAGTGGCTTGCCCAGAAATTTCTTCGAGGGGGGGGGGGTTACACATTTTTTTATACAACTAAATGTGTTATGAGTGCATTTTAAAAATGTATGCAGCATTCGTGTAAAAATATTTAAATAAATATTGCTAGAAATTATTATTAACATTCTCATTACCTTATATTCTTATCATCACATTATGGTTGACCACTTGTATTTTTCCAATTATCTGTGCAGAAAACAAGACTATACTACACTAATTACTATGGTTAAAAGATACAACTACTTCTACAACGAAATAAAAATTTACCTCCTAGTGAGACATTCTTCATTTGTATAATGGCGCTTTTTTCATTGTATTAGGTGAGCAACTTAATTCCCGGCCCCAAACCTCAAGCAATCATAGAACGTGGGCAAATGCAAATAACTGTGTGCGATAAAGGCTGATTGCAGCGCCATCCAACAGCTGTCCAGGCAACCGTAACCGCTCACAGCTGTAGTTACAGAAGGGACGAAAGTTGACGGTGAAAGCAATGTCGTTCGGGAAGCAACATTTAAGGCACTGCATCCTGTTCGCGTTTCAGCAGAAAAACAGTGACCAGAAAATGGTCTGTGCTGCTTTGGGTGAGGCTGCTGTGTCCTACAGTACGTGTAAGAAGTGGTTTCAGAGGTTTAAGCAGGGAAATTTCAATCTCCGTGATGCAGAACGACCGGGACAGCCACAGAAAGTTGACGATGAGGAACTGGAACAACTGTTGGATGCGGATCCCTGTCGCACACAGTCAGAGCTCCCCCAGGAACTCGGAGTAACACGGTAAGCCACTGCAAAGCGCCTGCACAAGCTTGGACGGATTCACAAGGAGGGCCGTTGGGTGCCCCACCAACTCACATATGCGAACAAGTCTAGGCTGTACGATGTTGCTGTGTCTTTGCTCTCCAAATTCAAGAAGAAGGATTTCCTCCACAAGATTTTGACCCTGTGATGAGAAGTGGATCCTCTACGATAATCCTAAGCGGCGCAAATCGTGGGTTTATCCAGATCAGCCTATCACCAGTACCGCCAAACCGAATATCCATGCCAGGAAGTTGTTGCTGTGCATTTGGTGGGATCAGCGCGGTGTCGTACACTATGAGTTGCTCAAACCTGGTGAAACGGTCAATGCTGAGCGTTATTGTCAGCAACTCATTCGTGGGAGTGACGCAATGGAGGCGAAAAGGCCATACACCGGCAAGGGCAGAAGGTCGGTCCTGTTGCTTCAGGATAACGCGCGTCCTCACACCGCGAAAACGACTTTAAACACGACCACCGACCTGGGATAGGAGATTTTGTCCCACCCGGCGCGTATTCTCCAGACTTCGCCCAGTCGGATTATCACCTCTTTCGCTTCCCGCAGCATCACCTGAGTAATAGGAAATTCCACTTCTGTCGAGGAGGTCCACACAAGTTTTGATGACTTTATCAACTCGAAACAGCCCTCTTTTTTCCTCTGTGGCATTCGGCAAATCCCTGACCGATGGCTCAAATGTACCCAACACGACGGGGATAATTTCCCTGATTAGGTACGTATTCGATTTGCTATAATATGCTGTCAACGTGTCGTGCCCGTGGCCGAGAATTAAGTTGCACACCTAATACAGACTAACGATCGTGACTAACGATCTCTGACGCTGACGACACTCATTTGGACAAATATGCTTTGATTTGATTCGACTCTTAGGTTACTTTTACTTACTATTACTTGAGTCGTATTTCCAGCCTTCTGAGGTTGTTATGCTAGTTCATCTGAAATTTCTTCACCTTTCGGCGTATATTCTCGATGAATGTGAAGTAATGCAGAATAACGTCTCAGTTCTGAAACGTTGAGTCTAAATTCTGATGATACGTTGAGTCTAAATTCTGATACGTTGAGTCTAAATTCTGATGCGTTGAGTCTCAGTTCTGATACGGTTTTACGTAGATATGATTTTAAGAGACGCAATGTTGAAACCAAAGGCTTGCTTTCTGGAGTTGTCACTGGTAGAGTACCTGGTATACACCTCACTGTAGCACAGTTTTAAAGCACTTAATGCATCAGTGCCCCTTTTCTTTGCCGGCGATCCAACGGTAGCACAATTTCAATTCAGTGATTAGTTCTTCTTCGGAACCATTCAAGTCACCTGTATAAAATTCAGTTAAAGTTTTAAAACCATCATTATCTTGAGAAGATGGTAGCACGTTGGGATTTGTTGGGAAAAAGTCACTGGAATCCTGATAAGACCAATTTGTGTGCGAGAAATCTATTTTCAAAGCCTAAACATGTCTAAAAATGGTACATAAATTGAAATCCTCTAACAGTCTTCTGGTTTTTCTGTGTTTATGTTACAGCGTTGGTTTTGTTTTGATGTGATTCTTGGTATTTTAACCAAAACCCCTTGCTTTTCAGAGTGCTTTAGAGTAATCTAAAAAAGTCATGGAATTCAAATTTGGCATTCCCTCGTTTCCACAGAAACTTTCAGTGCACATTCACTGTCTTTTCATTACAATGGGACATCCTGGTCATTGGCTACTTTCTGCTTCCTCGTCTTCATGGAGAAAACATGTTAAATTGTTGCCATGAGACATACAAGCAATTTCAAATACTACAAAACTTTGCCTTTAACCCTTCGGGTGGCAAGCACGCATATATACGTCAGGAGGCTCCTCTACCCGAAACAGCGACGACGTAATAATACGTTCATCGAAAACCTGCTCTAATGCCGCGAGAACGCAATATTGCGTCGCAAAAAACTGTCAGACTAATAGTGGCGAGAACGCATATTTGCGCATCTTAACAACGACGAATACTACAGAAAGGGAAGTCTTACACTCTTGATTATAGTACCTATATACAGAAAGGGGAGTCTTACTAGTTTTGATTATCGTACCACCCGCTTCAGCACTCTGCACTTCCTGAACCGACTTGTTGCTAAGATGGCATTCTATGACTGTGACACGTTGAAAGTCACTGGCTCTGCCGTAAGTTCCATTCTATCGCTCATGCTTGTCTATGAACTGACGCTGAAAAAAGCCACTAAGTTCTGCCGTACGGCCCATTCTACTGTTCATGCTTGTCTATGAACTGACTTGTTGCTAAGATGGCATCCTATAACTATGACACGTTGAAAGCCACTGCGTTCTGCCGTACGACTCATTCTACTGTTCACGCTCGTCTACGAAGTTTGCTTAAAATACAGGTCAAGAATCGAAGATTCGAAAGCCTCAGTAACCTTGAATGACGTCTTCGATTACTGGTCCATCAAAAGATTTAGTCGTCCGTATGGAATTCAACCGAATCTTGACAGATGGGAAAGACGTGGCGCCCTAGGTCCAACCGTCTTGAACTTAGGAATGAACAGATGTTCAGATAGGAAGGCTTTAAAGTAAAAGTAATGGAGCATGAGAGTTAGAATATCCGCATTAGCTTTGGCTAAATGCTAAGTCGGTGAAAGGCTACAATAGAACTTGCCTGAACACTAAAATAGTATTGATATCAGCAGAAGCCCATGTTTAACTATTATTGTTTTATATAAGAAATGGTTATGTTTTATGTTTTACTGTAGATTTTATGTTTTGATCACGTATCACTTATAGTTGATTTCGTCTCACTCATATAGCTAAATTGATTTTGTTACTGCCTTTATGGTATGTAACTCTTACTTGCTTTTGCTTGGGTCTGTTAGAGCTTAAGAGCTGCCCCTTGCAAAGCATGATGAAGAACCAGAAGACGCCGAAGGGTTGCATTTGTTTGGCTCTGTTAGAGCTTTATAGCTGTCTTTTGCAAAGCAAGCAGAATCCCGTTGGTGTCACCTGTAAAGATGAGTACCAGAAGGGAGCATGGGAATTGCCAGAATGCGCGGGGAAGCTTAAGACGGTAGGGCCCCTTAAAGCCACAAACAGCCTAAAGAGACTTGCCCCAATGGACCAAAGTATCATTTAACTAGGGGTCGAGAAGAGTGGAGCGTGAAATGAAATCCACATACGGGGCTCTAATACCCGAGATGCAACGTAGCTCACCCTAAAATATGGTTCACCATGTATGCTCCCACCCATCCTAAAGAAGGATATCCGGAATTAATATCAGCTGGGGGTGCATACGCTACGCGTTGTGAAGCGAGAGGTAAACTCACGCAGCTCGTTGACAGGTCGCGTGCGTCCTTCTATATCGGTATGTGTCATGGCTGTAACGTACGTATATAGACAAACTCACTACTCAAAAGGGCAGTCCGGACACTTTTGATCATATAGTTTATTTATAAATTATGCTATCCTGAAAGAAAGAAGAAGCATTATTACGGACCGCATTAAACAATGGATTCCAGCAGTAATAAGTAAAAAACAGGCATCATTTTGAACATGAAATTATCATTCACTTTTTTGACTACTCATCTATGCTGCTCATAAAATATTTAAGGTTAGAAGAACACGGTACTTACCTCGAACTAAATAACTGTTGTTACGTTTACGCTACTTCTAGAAACAGGCTTTGAAAAGTCCGCAGAATTTATTCATCAGCGAATCTCGCAATAGGTCATGCTGTTCTTGGGGGAAAAACAACACTTCAACATTTTTTTTTTTCTCTGGAGTTTTCTTTGCTAACATTGATTTTTGGAGATCATGGGTGTCTGCTAAAAAAATTGTTTGCGAAGAAAGAAACTGAGTTAAAATATTCAAAAAGACTTTCTCCGAGAAAAGTAGAATAATTTTTTCTTGCTGCCATAGAAAACTTGTGAGATTAAACCACTCAATGGTTTCTACTTACCATGTCAGAAGTTTGGCGTAGCAAACAGTAGGTGCCGTGTGGAGGAGCTGATGAGGAAAATATTCTGTTTCCTTCGGCTACTGAAAGTAAAAGATCTCAAAGGTTATGGAAAATACTTAGAAAAGCTAGTAAGGAAAAAAATCTTTCCATATGTGTATGTATGTGTATATATATATATATATTATATATCTACATATATATATATATACAGATAAACATATATTAGCTTTTCAAAGATTTACCAGGAAATTCGATGTAAATTATCTGAAGTGGAAAATTAGTCTATTTTATCATGCTTTTTCACTTTCAGCATACATCTCGTCTATAAAATATGTAACACTAAATTCTTAATATGCTAAATAGGTGATCGAGGAAATAAAATTGTTTGACTTACCTTCGCCGTGGAGCTTTAGACTGCCTTTTGCTAATTAATTTTCAGGCAGAGAGATAAAGTAAAACCCAAGATATAAATTTGAGTACTGGCAGTTATGCCAAAGAAAAAAAGAAAGATTTTGAGATAAACTCACCTTTCCCATACGAGACCTTTCTTCATCCAGAAACTTACCAAACGGAATTACTATAGCTGCAAAATACTGACAAATCATAAAACTTCTTAATGAAACTTATCACATCTAGCTGATCAACATTTTTTTAAACTGGAAGGATTTCTTCGAAACAATAGAACCGCTGGCAAGATATCAACTTTTTTGCAGCAATATTACACCACTTGCGTTAAATCGAGATTTTACTAGATGTTTCAAGGCACTTACCTTGTAAGCGTCTTCTTCTTTCGGAGACATACTTTACAACACACCATTACGACAACAGCTAGCACCAAACCTCCAGCCACCCCAGCCAACAGAACGTACACAGTGATATGTTTATCCGGAAGGGCGCCCTGAGAAGCCACCTGCGGCTGAAAAACAAATTATACATTGTTCTCATTCTCCATTGGTACAAGAACAACATTAATACAAACACACGCACGCAAAACAAAAATATCTGTAGGTGAGGGGTCACCAAACTTTTGAAGAGAAAGGCCAAATGGAAAATTGAGTAAAGCTCAGTTGGGCAGATTAAAAAAATTGGCGAACCAAAGATCAGTCCATGCAGGTATTGTAAATTTTCAATGAATGCAGAGTGACTCACTCGGAACTTTACCTAAAAAAAAAGCGCCATTTTTTGAAAAGGAAAAACATTCCAATCTAAAATTAGAAGACGAAGTGCCGTACGTTCTGACATTCGCATCCATATCTGCGCCGTTTGGCTCGTATGTATGGATGGAGACACAATAAACGGCGTCCGGTGGGGACGGTTTCGCACCATTCTCTTTGTCCGTCGGATAGCGTCGAGTATGATGGTGTTCACGATAGATGAGCGTGTGTTTATCGTTCGAAGTTATTGGAATTCCAGCTCTTTCAAGGAGTGTCAGAAAGAGTCTAAAAAGAAATTTCCCGGTTGGTAACCACCTACGAAGTCGATGATTTCAAATCTTGCGAAGAAACTTGAGACGACAGGAAGCCTTGTTGATACGCATTTAGGAGGGCAACCCGCAATACCAGAAAACACGGTGCAGCGTGTGACAAAGAGGTTGTTACAGTCTCCAAAGAAATCGTTACGCATGCTGTCACAAGAAACAGGACTCTTATATTACACCTACCAGAGGGCTGCAAAAATGGGTAAACTGAAGCCATAGCGTGTTACAGTTGTTCATGAGCTGTTACCAATTGACATGCCGAAGCGAATGCTTTATTGCCAGTGGTTTAAGGAATTTGCCAGTCAAAATCCAGGCGTATTAAACATTACGTGGTCCACGGACGAAGCCTGGTTCTACCTTTCAGGCTATGTGAACTCACAGAATACACGGGTATGGGCCAGTGAGAATCCTCATGCCATTCAGGTGGTAAGAATGCATCCCATAAAGATTGGCGTATGGTGTGCCATTTCACGGAACCGGAAAATCGGTCCTGTTTTCATTGAACAGACTGTCATCAGAGAAGTCTATCTCATTATCTTCACGCAGTTCGTGAACCAACTGGATGATACTGAACTGAAGAATGGCTTCTTCCAACAGGATAGTGCGACTTGTTACACTTCCAATGCCAGCATGGCTGAGATTCGAAGTTTCTTCGGCGATCAGGTTGTGTCAATAGGTTTGCGGCCACCCAGGTCTCCTGATTTAACTCCACCCGATTACTTCTTATGGGGTCATATGAAAGATACTGTACACAGCAATAAGCCTAGGACTAATCGGCGGCTGAAAAACAACATCACACAAGAAATTGAAGCAATTAATACCAACATGCTGAGGCGTACATTTGACAATATGCAGCGACGAGTTTATCTCTGTTTGGATGCAAATGGCGGACAGTTCCAGCATCTTCTCTGATATCGATGTGATAATGAAAAGGTAAGGCACTTCGTTTTCAAATTTCAGCTTGAAATATTTTCCCCTTTCAAAATTATAGCGCTTTTTTGGGGGTAAAATCACGAGTGAATCACTTTGTATTTATCAAGGTCTAACTAATTTTATATGGTCTGTAATTTAACATGGAAGTTTTCAAATAAATATTTAAAGATATTTATACACGTCTAAAACGAATACTAAATTAAACTTGCTAAAGGCTAAAGTTTAGTCTTTAGCAAGTTGACTCCATGACATAACAAATTAACTCCATATACTAGCATCTAAAACTGGAAAAAAAAATCAATGAGAAGAATAGTATTGTTCCTGGAACGATTTAGACACATTTTTGATATTTGGTTTGAGGTTGGACAACCCAGTTTTTAAAAAGTCTGACTAGTTGTTGTTGGTCAATCGTGAACGAAGTTTTGATTTCTAATTTTGGAGAAAGCTTGTTCACAAACATATGCGCTACAAAACACTGAAAGCATTTTCCTGGCAAAACTTTTCAGATTTGTAACACTTTATGTAGGCAAAAAAAAATAAAAGGTTATCAAACTTTCCCTTTTAAACAATGACTTCAAATTATTATTAGTTTGCAAATCTAATAGTAGTTCCAAATTAATAACGAGGAAATGTACACCAATTATGTAATAAATAGTAAAATTATGCTGGTAATCCTATTTCATGTTTTTAAAAACTGAAAGGATTTCTTCGAAACAATTGCTTTACGGTAAAGAGACTCTTCTAATTTTCCTCTATAAATTGGAAGTCTCTTTTTCGCAGCGGAAACGCTCTCCAACAAAGAAGAATTGTTCAAATCGAACTCTTAGAAGCAGAGACATCGACAAATATAAGGTATGCGTTCACGCTCCCTGGCGGGAAAAACATGCATTATTTTAAGAAGAAAGTATTCTCAAAAGGTTTTTCGATGTGAGAGGTATCGGCCCAGGAAATAATTTTTTCAGTCGAGTTTTCAGGAGCTCAGATTTTGCTGTAAGTACAGCAGGAGCAGAAATAAACCCTTATGCTCCCTGGCGGCTAAACCATTCTTTACCAAATATTAGAAATTGCATGTAAAACATTTCCCATCATGGGCTGTATGCCATACAGGAAGAAGTTTTCAAATCGGAGTTTGCCGCCCCGGTGGCGCAGTGGTCTACGCGATGGCCTCTGATCATTCGTCCGAAAGGGGTCCTGGTTCGAATCCCGGTGAGGCATGGATGTTGAGTTTGTCTTACGGCACTGGCTCTCTCCCTTCCCTGGAACCAGTGACCCTAAATTAGGGACGGGCGACTGCTTATAGCTCATTGAGTTGCTCAGGGTGGTCGTTAAACCTCCAATAAAAAAAAAAAAATCTGAGTTTTAGAAGCAGAAATATCGGGGAGAACGCAATTTACCTTAACACCTCCCTAGTGGAAAATCTGTTACTTGAAATTTTTGAATGTACAGGAAAAACATTTCGCACCGGAAACGCAATCCAACAAAGAAGGAAGTTTTCAAATCGGACTCTTAGAAGTACAGATATTGACAAAAATAAGATATACATCTACGCCCCCTGATGGAGAAACCGTGCATTATTTTAAGAAGAAATTATTCCCAAAAGATTTATCGACGTGAGTAGTGTTGGTCCACAAACGAATTTTTTGCAATCGAGATTTTAGGAGCTCAGATTTTGCTGCAAGTACAACAGAAGCGGAAATTAAGACTTACGTTCCCTGGTGGCCAAACCAATTTTTACCAAAAATTAGAAATTATATGCAAAAGATTTCCCACCCGCGGCTGTACCCGGTGCAGAAAGAATTTTTATAATCGGAGTTTTATAAGCAGAGATACCGGGGAAAACGCAATTTACTTTTACGCCCGCTAGCGGAAAGTCTACGAATTATTTGAAAATTTTGAAATTACACTGCTGGACAATTGCTAAGGACGGATCATAAACGGCTATATAGCGCATAAAAAAGTAAGTGTGGTTGGATGCCAAGTGAAATAAAATAATGTCAGAATGCCAGGACATTACAAGAAAGACAATTTATTGTGCTCTGAAAACCAGAAGGCTTTGGAACGTGTTCAAGGGACAAACAGGCCATTTTGTGCAGAATATGTAAACGTGAAAAAAATACAATTACAGTCCGCTGGCGTTCCGGCGTAAGATGTCAATACGGGATATGGCCACCATGGGGGGCGATGCAAGATTCCACACGTCGTGTCATGCTTTGCACAACATTATCAAGCAGCTGTTGGGATAATTTATCCAGTTCCTCTTTCAGTGCACGGGTGAGGGTGTCCTTGTTTATTGGAGGACATTGGCGACCAGCAAGACTCCTCCCCAAAGCATCCCACACATTTTCAATGGGATTCAGATCTGGAGAACGTGCTGGCCATACGAGGCGTTGAATATCCTCGCTCTCAAGCCACTCCTGGACAGCGACTGTTCGATGACATGTTGCGTTGTCGTCCATGAAAATGAATCTATCACCGACAGCACCACGGAACATGCGAACATGAGTAGCAGAACATCATTAATGTATCGTTGGCCAGTCATAGTCCCAGTTGGAAGCACATAGAGGGACGTACTGCCATTGATCATGATGCCAGCCTATACCATGACACTACATGTCGGATATCAGTCCCTTTCCTGTATGTTTGCTGGACAATATGCAGTACCACTATCACGCCAGATCAGTTGTCGTCGACAATCAGACGATAGACTGTATCTACTCTCATCTGAGAAGAGGACAGCAAACCAGTCGTTATCAGTCCAATTGCGATGTTGATGGCACCATTGCAAACGGGCGGTACGGTGACGTCTGAACAATGGGATGCACACAACAGGACGGCGGGCGTATAGTCCTCCTTCATGCAAACGTCTGGCGACAGTTTTTCGGGAGATCCTCTTGCCAATAGCAGCCATAAACTGATTTGCTACCTCACTAGCTGTGCTGCGCCAGTGTCTTTTTGTTGATAGCACTATGTACCGATCTTCTGCAGGTGTCGTACTGCGAACACGACCACCCCCGTGACATTTGCTACACTCTCCATTTGTTTGAAATGATTTCCAAAGCCTTGAAACAACACTGTGGCTGACGTCGAACTCCCTGGCAACATCTGTTATTTTTCGCCCTTCTTCAATCTTGCCAATAATACGGCCACGCGTAAAATCATCTAGGTGATGTCGGGAACACATACTGAAAATTGCAAGTTCGTCAATTGATTCTTTCCCTTTCGACTTTGCGTTTGAACAACAACGGTCAATACGCGTCAAATCCTTTATATCTCTTATCAGCGCTATGACGTCACGAACAAGTTCGGCAATCCAAAATTTGCATACGCACAACACGTCTTACTGTATCCCGCACTTATGCTAATTTCCACATTTTCCTGCCTTCCATTTTATGGTTGCTATCGTTGCTACTGTCATCCGTCCTTAGCAATTGTCCGGCAGTGTATATGAAAAACATGTCGCACCGGAAACTCTATGTAATAAAGAAGGAATTTTTCAAATTGGGCCATTAGAAGCAGGTATATTGGCAAAAATAAGATATATATCTACGCCCCCTGGCGGAGAAACCATGCAATACTTTAAGAAGGAAGTAATCCCGAAAGGTTTATCGACGTGAGTGGCATCGGTACACGAAAGAAGTTTTTCAATCGATATTTTAGAAGCTCAGATATTGTGGCAAATACATCAGAAGCAGAAATTAACCCTTACGCCCCTTGGTGGCCAAACCATTCTTTAGCAAAAATTGGAAATTATATACAAAATATTTCCCATCCAGAGCTGTATCCGCTGAAGAACTTTTTTTTCAAATCGGAGTTTTAGAAGTAGAGATAACGGGGAAAGTGCAATTTACTTTTACGCCCCCTAGCAGAAAATCTATGCGTAATTTGAAAAACTGACTATATCTAAAATGCTCTTCGTCATAAATGGAATCGAAAGGTAAAATAATTTTTTCAATCGGATGTTTAGAAGTAAATATATGGAATAAAATGTATTTTGAGTTCGATGTCATCTGCATTTACCTGAAGCGGCGAAATTGTACGTCGTGAGAAAAACGAAATGAAGGATCATGATTCCCATATTTCAAGCTCCCTAATGCAAAGAGAAATTTTCAAATCGGACTAACAGTTGCAGAGATATGGTGTCCACAGACGGACGGACGAACAAACGGATAACATAAGCATGATATTTTCTACAAAAGACGTGCTGAAAATGTATCGTCTGCAGCCCGTTTACGGGAGAACGGTAGCTTGCTTCAGGCATAGCTTTGTAGCTCTTAAAGCGAGTAAGGGAAGAGATCTCGCGCACGCAGGAAATCATCGCTCCAGACGAAACATTTTTTACAATTTTCATCCTGAATATCTCTGCGAGTTTTGCAAGCAGAATTACGGGGTACTAATAAAACGCTGAAATCCGTGGTGTAATATTAGAAATACCAATTACAAAACGCTAGCTTTTACCATCACGAGTGGCTTCTTCAGGCAGAAGTATTATTCAAATGCAAAAACAAAAAACAGAGTTCCAGTTATGAATATAAAAATACATGGGCATGACCAAGAGGTCTCTGAGACTAAGACTCCAGGATCATCAAAAAGATGTCAAAAGGGGATTTCTCCCTACGGCACTTGCGCGTGAAGTCGCCAACAACTCTGCAACACCTCGTGGGGACAAATAAAGAAAATCGCAGGATACACAACCGCCAGAGCCACCCTCCTCAGAGAAACTATAGAAATCCTATCCAGTCACGGGATATGCAACGAGGAAACATCAATGGACCTCCCACATGTATGGTGCACGCTCATTAATACGCGCGCCCTTAATCACACATCTGGAATATGACGCGCACGTTCTATAATATCTATAGCAACCTTCTATTTTTGAATTCATAACTGGAATTCTGTTTTGTTTTTTTGTTTTTTTGCATTAGAATAATACTTCTGCATGAAGAAGCCACCCGTGGTGGTGAAAGTTAGCGTTTTGTACTAGTGTTTCTAATATTACACCAATAAAACGGATTTCAGCATTTTATTAGCATTACAGGTGTATGTCGACCCAATTCTTCCGTTAGAATTACGGGGTTTGTATTCTTCGACTAGTTAGGACGTGGCGAAACCTTTTTATTGAACTTTTTTTTTCTGCGAAGGCTGATTAAAAAATTAATTTTTTTGTATTTACGCAAATGCCACCTACAGGGGTACAACTGCCATGTCGTAAGCCTTGACGTCATTTTGAGTATTTTTCTAATTAAAAGTATGTATTGGTTTGATGCATAAGTGCATGCCGTTTTATTTCATAAGTGTTTCCCAGGTCAGTAGTGACGGTGCAGATGGCCAGTTGTATATCAAAATGTAGCCAGTAATATCGTGCATCTAAATCATATTGCGTTGTGTGATTGTGGCTAATGGTTTTTTGGTTTTCCGGTCCGGAAGCATGGAGTGTCAAGTAGAGAGGAATGAACATTTCCGACATCTGCTCCTCTACGAATTTAACAAGGGATCCACAGCCGACGAGGCCACTCGACAATTTTGTGACGTGTATGGGGAGGATGCTATTGCTCCGAGGACAGCCCGCAAATGGTTTGAGCGGTCCGAGGTGGCAATTTTGACCTCAACGACTCTCCACGTTCAGGTCATCCATCTCACTTTGATGAGGATCGTTTGAACCATCTCATCCCCTTGGATCCGCGTCAAACCACACGCGAATTGGCAACTGAGATGGATTGTGATCAGGCCACAGTGGTACGACACCTGGAACGTATGGGAAAAGTCCAGAAATTGGGGTCTTGGGTGCCTCACACTCTCACCGAGGACAACAAGAATCAGCGTGTTGCCATATGTGGTTCCTTGCTCGCCCGTTATCGCGAATGCTCTCAGCACCACAAACCCTTTCCCCCCGTATTGTTACTGGAGATGAAAAGTGGTGCCTGTACGTGAATTTCAGGTATCGGAGGGAATAGTTAAGCCCAAACAAGGCGCCCACACCACGTCCAAAACATGAACTTCATCCTGCGAAGATCATGTTGTATATCTGGCGTGACATGGAAGGCATTATTCACTGGGAAATGCTGCCAAGGAATCGGACCATCAACGCTGCACTCTATTGTGAGCAACTCCACCGTGTGGAGTGAGCAATTCAGCAGAAACGCCCATATCGGTGCCATGGTGTCATTCTCCAACATGATAACGCACGCCTTCACAGTGCAAACATGACCTAAATGGCCATTCAGGACATGAAATGGGAGATCCTTACACATCTAGCCTAGTCCCCAGATATCTCCCCTTCAGACCATCACCTGTTCCAATCTCTGTCGAATGCACTCCGTGGCAGAACGTTCAACAATGATGTTGATCTCCAGAATTTTGTTGATGATTTCTTCGCAGAAAAACCTGCACGTTTTTTCAAGAATGGCATTGCAGACCTATCCAGACGTTGGGGCACCATCGTAAACAATGGGGGGGGTTGGGGAGGGGTGCGGTACATAGTTGATCGAAACCGTTTTCCCTTCTGATGTAATACATTCCTGTAGTGCGGTGAAAAAAACGGCATGAACTTATGCATCAACCCAATATCTGTGATCAACCGTTAAAGAGATAAAAGCTTGTTTCAAACTTTTTTGAGCCACACGGTATATTAGGATCAGATTACGAAAGAAAACTTTTTTCTGGACCTTAGAAAGAGACAAGTGGAATTCTTTGGACATATTCCCAAAATGAAGGCGACGAAAAACCTATTTTTCATGTGAAGCGTTGAAGGAAAAAGGTATTTTATTCTTCATAGAAGGAAACAGTGGCTATTTCTTTCGAAAAGTTTATCAAAACATCTACTCATACGACTTTCTTTGTACCTCCGGTAAGGAAGAGTTTTGTATGACCATGTTCACCAATATCCTTTAAGTGTATGGTGCTTGGAGAGGGAAAGAGCTTTCACGCAATTCTACTGAAATCGGAAAACGCGGTAATACACATGCGCTTGAGACACACTCAATTTCTTGAGGAAATGGCTTTACGTTCAGCAAATAAATTTAGGCGCATCATCTTCAGAACGAAAGTTTAACTTACACTGGATCTGTTATTAATTTCTTTAACTTTTTGGAGACGTGTTGTAAAGATGTTCTCGGAAACACTTATTGGAACTTTTAGTTTGTGTGATAACCACTCCGATGAGTTAAGATGTTAAGAGCGCTAAGGAGAAGAAACCTCATTCTTTACTTCGTAATGAAACGAGTTTAACGCCTACTTCCAAAAGATCCACCTTTTAGTTTTTATTGCAATGCATCTTTCCTGACAACAGTAAAATAAATCTCAAGAAAATGAAATATAGGTGGGCGCAGTTCTGATTAAGCCGTCAGTTTGTAACGTAGGACTACGACTTGCAGATCGGAAAGTTAAAACGAGCTAGTCGAGTATGGTTTCAAAGCGTTTATTTAATTTTTTATAGCCCACACAAGTCTATGATATGAAAAGTAAATTACATAAATTTTACAAATAATGCTAGATACAATGCGAACACAAAGCAGATCGGTAAACGAATTACAAAACGTGGTGTTCTGTCTTGGGTTTCTTACATTCCTCATCACTTGCTCTTGCCTCTCGTTTTGATTTTCTCCACTTTTGCATGCGTTCATTCTGCGAATTCCGCGGTATTATCGAAAGTGTTAACCCGTTTACGCGAAAACAATTTTTAAAAATTTTAGTTTAAACGACTGCGATATACTGTATTATTTATATACTTGAATAGATCTCGTCGAGAGCTTTAAAACGATACCACGCACAGTCGTTTTGCACACACGGTTGCCCAGGTAAAGCAGTGATCTCAAACTCAGACCTTAGGAGGGGCCATTTTCCAGTTTTGAAGGAACTTAGGGGCCGCATGAATATTAATAAATTTCTTATGAATAAATATCAACTTTACAAAACTACTCGAATGTCTTGGCACTAAAGTGGAATATTATTTTTAATCATAGGTGAATAGTAAAAACAAATGCTTCACCAATCAATGAAAACAATCGCTTTTACGTAGCAATTATTTTCACTTAAATCTTACAACAATCACATTTTACCAACTGAACACGGTACACGGTACAGAAAAAGTTACATGTTCAGACCAGAATCTTGGGCTTGCTTTTTTGTCACTTGACATAATGTTCCAAACATCGAAAGAACCTGTGCAAGTAGCAGTGCTGTAGTCGTAAAATCAGCAGAGGTTATATTACATAGATAAAAAAGGCACGGTACCCTCGTTGGGGTACCGTGCCTTTTAAACAATTATGACTATGAGCTCACTCACCGATATGAATAAAGTATCTTCTACTCTCTCCTGTCAATTATGACATGTTGAAGAGTATGCACAAGATTATTTTAAATTAAAATATATCCCGTAAAACCTGAGCCGACCCGGTGGCGCAGTGGTCTAAGCGATAGTCTCTGATCATTCGTCCGAAAGGGGTTCGAATCTCGGTGAGGCATGGATGTTGTGCTTGTCTTACGGCACTGGCTCTCTCCCTTCCCTGGAACCAGTGACCCTAAATTAGGGACGGGCGACTGCTTATAGCCCATTGAGTTTGTGACGTACCTGCCAGCAGGACGCACATGATATAAAGGCAAATAGTAGTCAGAACAAACGTCCGCGTAGCTCAATTGGTAGAGTGACTTATTCCGGAATGAGGGGATCCAGGTTCCAATCCTGGCGTGGACAGAAATGACGGAGACATTTACTTCGTTATAATGGCGCCCGAACAGGGACGGATGACCCGACCGTTCAAAATCTCGCAATGGTGTGATGTTATTTCCACACCGCGAGATAGGAAAAATCAGAGAATCCCTTCTCCAGCGCTTCGAAAAAAAAAATTGACTGGGAGTTCTCAAGTGCACGTTCTACAGTGGATGGCTGCCTGCAACGATACATGGTCACGGCGGACCCGTGGGCCATGCCCCCGGCCCTCTTTCGAGGGCGGGGGAGATGTGACGTACCTGCCAGCAGGACGCACATGAGATAAAGGCAAATAGTAGTCAGAACAAACGTCCGCGTAGCTCAATTGGTAGAGTGACTTATTCCGGAATGAGGGGATCCGGGTTCGAATCCTGGCGTGGACAGAAATGACGGAGAAATTTACTTCGTTATAAGTTGCTCACGGTGGTCGTTAAACCTCCAATCAAGAATAAAACAGCCTGATGAGATAAGTCCTTACAGCACTGTTCTTCGCTAGAAGAGAAACTTTTCATCTACTATCAGTTGCTGAACGCTGATTCATCGACCAAGATCTTATATATATATTTTTTTATTAAATCGTTCAATGGGCTGTACATTTGTATTTTTGAACATCAGGTGAGATGCATTGGAGATTAACAAAGATGCTCTGAGATCGGTTATAATGTTGTTCATTAAACTGAACCCTCGTTCGCATTCAGCTGTAGAACATGGCACAGTTGAAATCGTTCTTAAGAGGGGCTTTAAGTTTTCTGGTACAACTTGGAGGTTTTCAGTATGTTCTCTCAGTCTCTGAATAGCTTGCATTTCATCCACATTAAAACGTTTACAAATTCGCCTTGTTTTTAGTTCTCCGTAGCGCACGTCGTCTGTTTTAATATTTATTCGCTCTAGTGAAGAAATATCTTTAAGAAGTTGTATATTTTCACTGTTTGAATCTGAACACAGTTTTGATTTCATCCTGTCAACTGTGCTTTGAATAAACTGGTTTGGTTAGTAGGTACAATTTTGTTGTTAGGAATCAATGGGATATTTTTTAATAATAATTCCTCGTTCGCTGCTAATGGTAAAGGAGTTTTTTTCCCAGGATTTTCTCCGAAGCACTCTATAATTCTTATGGGTTTTTTTTAATTAGATGTTCAGCTCTTGGCAATGATGTTGTTCGAGATTGAAGTTCTGTTGATAATATGGATATTGAAGGTATACGCTATTCTGTCAAAATAAAAAACAAAAAAAACAAACAGGGGGTATACGGCGTATACCGCCGTATCATCATCATCATTGTCAACCATTATCAATCCACTGCTGGACGAAGGTCTCCCCAAGTTTCCTCCACAACGGCCTGTCTTGTGCCAGTCTCCTCCATGTCACCCCTGCATACTTTCGAATTTCATCCACCCATCTCCCATGTGGTCTTCTTCTGGGTCTTTTCCTGTCCCTTGGAATCCAATCTAAAATTTCGGCTGTCCATCGATGATCTGTCCTTCTGGCAGTATGTCCAGCCCATTGCCATTTCAGGGATTTAACTCTGATCATGATGTCTTCCACTCTTGTCATTTTTCGGATCCACGAGTTCCTCTTCTTATCTCTCCTGGTTACACCAAGTATGCACCTCTCCATGCTGCTTTGAGTTGTCTGCAGCCTTTGTATGTCTCTTTTAGTTAAGGTCCACGTCTCTGCACCATACGTAAGCACTGGAAGGATGCATTGATGAAACACTTTTCTTTTAAGACATAATGGCATATTGCTCTTGAAAATTATGCTGTTTCTTCCAAAAGCTCTCCAGGCAAGTTTTGTACGCCGATTAATTTCTTCATCAATGTGACCCTCACTTGATATCTGCTGTCCAAGATAAACGTACGTGTCTGTTATCTCCAGCTTTTCTCCATCAATCGATAAATCTTCATTTCTTGTAAAAGCATTGAACATCACTTTTGTCTTCTGAAAGTTCATTTTTAATCCCACTTCTTTACTCTTGTCAGCAAGTTCCTGGATAATACTCTGCAGCTCTGATGGGGTAGTTGCAAAAATAACTACGTCATCAGCAAAACGAAGGTGGGTTAGATAATCTCCATTAATCTTTATTCCTTTGTTTTCCCAGCTCAGCGACTGAAAAACACCCTCCAATGTGGCATTAAAGAGCTTAGGAGATATGGTGTCACCTTGTCTCACTCCCTTTCCAATTTTTATGTGTGTTGTATTTTCAAACAGCCGAATCTTTGCACTTGCATTTTCATAGATGTTATTAATAATATTAATGTATGCATCTTCAATACCGCAGGTTTTCAGAGCCATTGTAACTGCTGATGGTTTCACCGAATCAAAGGCTTTTTCATAATCGATAAAAGCCATGCACAATGGAAGTTCATATTCCCTCGCTCTTTCAATGAGTTCTCTCAGTACGTGGATATGATCTATTGTGCTGTAGCCACTCCTGAATCCAACTTGTTCTCTCGGTTGAGCCATGTCCAGTGTTACCTTCAAGCGGTGTGAAAGAACTTTAGTAAAGATTTTATAAACTACTGATAGGAGGCTGATAGGTCTGTAGTTTCCGAGATCCTCAATGTCACCTTTCTTATGTAGCAGGATCGATGTAGCGGTGTTCCAATCCTCAGGAATCTTTCCTTCATTAAGGCATCGAGTGAAAATTTGGGCGAGTACTGTTTCGATTTCTCCACTTGCTTCTTGTATGATGTCTACAGTAATTCCATCTTCTCCTGGAGCTTTTCCCCGCTTCATGTTCTTGATTGCATGTGCAACTTCTGCTGGAAGGACTGGAGGAACTCTGGTACTGGTATCTTTCATGATGTCTGGAGTGCGTGTATCATCGCTTTCATATAATTTGGAGTAGAAATCTTTCACTCTTGTCAAAATTTCGCCTCTATTTCTTGTTACAGATCCATCTTCTTTTCTCAGTGCCATAATCTGTTTTCTTCCCTTACTGAGATGTCCCTTTGCTATCTTTAGGCTTTGGTTGTTTTCAACTGCTTTCCTCACTAGTTCACAGTTGAATTTTCTTACGTCTTCAGTGATACTTTTTCTTACTGTCTTGCATAACTCTATATATTCCACTTTGGAAGTCACATCTTCTTTAGTTGTCCTCATCTCTTCTTCTTTTTTTCATCAACATTTTCGTTTTTCCTGATAATTTGTTTACATGCAACTTGTTCTTAGACCCAGCTAATTTTGTTGCTGTTTCCATAAGAGCTTTGGTTACTTTTCTGTTAACTTCAGAGATGTCCACTTCTTCCGATGTTAGACTTTCTAAAGCAGAGAACCTGTTCTTCAGTTCCAACTTGAAGGTATTATGGTGTTTTTTAAGGTTGGTTATGTCAATAGATTTTGTTTGTCTTATGAACTTGCCTCGTTCAAGTTTAGTGTTGAGGTGCATCTTACATCTCACCAATCTATGGTCACTACCTGTGTTGAACTTGTTTAGCACACTGCAGTCTTCCATGACGAATTTTTTGTTACACATAATAAAATCAATTTCACTTGTCGTCCCATTTGGATGTCTCCATGTCCATTTCCTGTGTGGCTTTTTCTTGAAGAAGGAGTTCAAGATGAAAAACCCTTCTGCCTCTGCAAACTCAACGAGAGTATTTCCACGCTGGTTTCTGTTGCCGTGATCGAATTTACCTAATGAAGTTTCATTCTATTACCGTTGCCCTATTTTTTGCATTGAAATCTCCCATAATTATTTTCAAGTGCTGCTTACCTTTATTATTTAGATGACAAATTTCCTCATAAAATTCTTCAATTTCTTCTTCAGGATGACTTGTGGTGGGTGCATAAGTTTGAATAATCTGAGCCTGGTATCTTTTCGAGAGTTGGATAACAAGTCGTGCAGCTCTGTCAGAGGAACTTTCAACTTCTACAACTTTATCCTTCAGTTTCTTGTTTATTATAAATCCAACACCACTAGTTCTGCCAGTATCTGTCCCACGATAGTAGAAGAGATGTCCACTTTTCAGTTCGATGAGATCTTCTCCCTTTCTCCTTACCTCACTTAGCCCCACGATGTCCCACTTGATCCTTTGTAGTTCCTCTTCCAATTCAAGAAGCCTTGAATCAGATGATAGGGAGCGTCCATTATAGGTAGCCAAGTTCAGCATCAGGGGTATACCGCCGTATACCCCCTGTTATACCCGAGGGTATACGGGGTATACGCCGTATACCCGAGGGTATACGGCGGTATACGGCGTATACCGCCATATACCCTCCACTACAGCCCTGGCAGCTAGGTTATGAAAGTTTACGTACTTGTCCTTTGAAACTAACTGGTAAAACTCTGTTAGATTGCAACTGTTGAAGTTTTTCAGGTGCGTTTTCAGCATTATAGGAAAATGGAGACTTGAATATATTGAAAATATTTTCCATGTCTTTGAAACATTTGAACGGCCTGTTAAACTCCTCTTTTAACATAGCTATCTTCATAGAAAATTCACCAAAGTTTATTTCTTCTTCTTCAGCTTAAGCTTTTAAAGTGGGAAAGTCAGCAAGATTTCCTGCAGTGAGCTGAGCTTCCTACAGCTGAAGTTTCCTCTGAAATGCGTTAACGTTATCAATACTATCAGTGACTAGTTTTTTTGGCCTTGTAGTTTGATATTGAAATAGTTTAAGTATCCAATTATATTTGTGCTGATTGCCAGATTATGAAACAATTTTGGATCATCAAAAAGCGAAACGTCTTGATTTTTACTTTCAAGGAACATCTTTATTTCATCTCTCAAATCCCCAAAAAAATTGTTACTTATAAAAAAGGATGGCTTTGCTAAGCATTACTATGTTTATACAGAGTGATCGTAAAGTTCCCGAACCCTGAAATTAAAAAAATTAGTGCGTATGCTGTAAGCAAAAGTTCAAACAGTTGATTTGGCAACACGAGTCAGCAACTCGCCGAGATAATCAGACACTACAAACTGTTTGATAAATACCACCGCCGTAGATGCGCGTACTGGCAACTGACGGAGTTTGAACGAGGCCGTATCTTCGGGATGAGAGAGGCAGGGTGGCCGGCGCGCCAAATCGGCAGCCATTTGGGCCGGTCGGACAGCACGGTGCGATCGTGTTGGGAGCAATGGACACGAAAAGGCACCCACACACGGCGGACTGGCTCCGGATGACCCAGACACACCACCAGCAGAGAGGACCGTGGGATCGTGAGAGCGGCACGCACAGGTGCAACGACGTCATTGTCCAATATCCAGAGACATGTGGTGGCTGTAGAAGGGACCCCTGTGTCCGCCAGTGACATTTCCAGACGCCTGGTGGGGGCGAATCTGCACTCTCGACGGCCCTTAGGTTTTCTGCCATTAACACTTGATCATCGTCGGCGTCGATTGCAGTGGTGTCAGCAGCAGGGAATGCTACGGACTGGCGACGTATTGTGTTCAGCGACGAATCCCGCTTCTGTATGGAAACGGACGACCACCGTTTCAGAGTGTGGTGGACCGCAGGTGGGCGCTGCAATCCCAACCTCACTGTACAGCGGCACACGTCCCTAACTGCCAGCGTGGTAGTCTCGAGAGCCATGCAAGATTTCTCTCGCAGTGATCAGAGGAACGTTGACAACCCAGCGCTACGTACAGGAGATCCTGTAGCCCCATGAGCTGCCTTTCTTGGCGGGGCAGCCCGGAGCAATTTTCCAACAAGATAACGCCCTTCAATATAGAACTACTATATTAAGCAGCTATAATACTGTTCGTCACGTATATTTTGTTTAAGTATGCAGGGTGGAGTAGCTAGGTCCATATAAAGCTATGAAATACAAAAAACGAACTTCAATGGTTAAAATCTTTACTTGCTCATAGTAATTTCGGCATTTTTGTTACTATTGCAATTCCTCTGCTCATAGAACGGACATTTGTTTATTTTGATGAGCTACTAGATCTGCCTGAACGGAAGATTCACGGATTAAAAGTACTATTTCAAGTTAAACTTCTATACCTTTGTATAGGTGTTTGCAATGAATGATGATTAAAAAATGAAAGTTAAAAACCCAAATGAAGAAAGTTAAAACCCAAAGGAACAAAAGATGGACCCAAACTCACCGCAACACACTTCCAAACATGTTTCGACAAGAATTTTGCCTTCTTCAGTGGAACATCAAGTTATACGTGGGCACCGAGTCCTCGTCGACGATTCTTGAAAGACTGATGTAATGTCTTGTATCGCTCTGCCTTCAACCTTCGTCGTCGGAGCGGAATGGCAAAAGTAGACCGAGGTGAACAGAATGCCATAGATGCCGCCACTAACAGCTTGCGCAGTGATACACAGTTGGTCTGCGACGACGAAATTTGAAGGCAGAGCGATACAAGACATTACATCAGTCTTTCAAGAATCGTCGACGAGGACTCGGTGCCCACGTATAACTTGATGTTCCACTGAAGAAGGCAAAATTCTTGTCGAAACATGTTTGGAAGTGTGTTGCGGTGAGTTTGGGTCCATCTTTTGTTCCTTTGGGTTTTAACTTTCTTCCTTTGGCTTTTATTCCTCATTTGGGTTTTTAACTTTCATTTTTTAATCATCATTCCTTGCAAATACCTATACAAAGGTATAGAAGTTTAACTTGAAATAGTACTTTTAATCCGTGAATCTTCCGTTTAGGCAGATCTAGTATCTCATCAAAATAAACAAATGTCCGTTCTACGAGCAGAGGAATTGCAATAGTGACAAAAATGCCGAAATTACTATGAGTAAGTAAAAATTGTTACCATTGAAGTTCGTTTTTTTGTATTTCATAGCTTTATATGGACCTAGCTACTCCACCCTGCATACTTAAACAAAATATACGTGACGAACAGTATTATCGCTGCTTAATATAGCAATTCTATATTGAAGTCTTTGGCCACTTAAAATCGCGCCATACGTTTTTTTTTTTTTTTTTTTTTTTTTTGCGTATGGGAATATAAGAAGATAACGCCCGTCCGCACACGGCTCTAGTTTCCAAGGACTGTCTACGTCATGCTTCGACGCTTCCGTGTTCTGCCAGACCGCCTGATCTTTCGCCCATCGAGCACGTGTGGGACCAGATGGGTCGCCAGCTTTCTCCATTTCCCAGTGTTCGTGATTTAGAGCGTCAGTTGCAAGAAGTGTGGGCCAATCTGTCCCAGGATAACATACGGCGTCTCTTTGACTCCATGCCGGACCGTATTACCGCAAGCATCCGAGCACGAGGCGGTCCGACGCGGTACTAACACTGACCGGAATGTGTACCGTATGTCCACGGGAAATCGTCCTGCTGCTGTGATATTGTAAACACTTGTGCCCTTGGTATGTACCATCTCACTACTAAAATCTCATTTCAAGCCGACGCCTCCTTCTTGGTGCGCGGGTTTTTATGAAAATGAGTGTATAAATGAACAGCTGAATGGAAAAAGGATAACATTCCAAAAATGTGGGAAATCAAACTCAAGCAACACTGTTTGGAAATCGTTGGGAAATATGGGAAACCCAGCAACATTGTTGCTTGACTGGAATATTCCAGTTTTTACAGTTAGAAGATATCTTACACAAATAACTACAAAATGGCTACCTCAGTTTGACCCCCCCCTTCTTTTTTTTTGGAATGTTATCCTTTTCCCACTCAGCTTGAAGTATACAATTGCAAAGATAATGGCAATAAATTGAAATTAAAGTGGACGTAAGAACTTGAAGCATGATCTAACGATTTAGTAGATTGTATACTAATTAAGTATCGATTAAAAAAAATAAGGCGAACACTTTTTGTTGTTATTCAAAGAGAAACAACTGGATGACGAAAGTTAAAAACTGAACTTCCACAATTTTTTTTTCCAGTAGGGAACTATTTCTCTTATGTTCTCTTATGCATGGCAACAGTTGGTTGTTTCTCAACTTCAGTCTCCTGGGGCTTAATTACTGTTCGCTTGGAATCGCATTTTGGGACATTTTTGCTTTTTCCAAATGACGGCCCAAATTCTTCGCCCGTCCATACTTTTCATTTTTTTTTTCTCTGCATTTCGGAAAGTTCTTTTTACGAAGTTAGGTTTTGTTAAATTCCGTGCCTCTGTCAGAAAAGAATAAGACTCGTTACTCTCTTAAATAATAATGGCTGCAGGTTATGATATGGGGAACGGTTTGAAAAAAAAAAAAAGAAAAAGGAAAACCTGATCAATTTTTTTTCTTTCGGGTTTAGAACTGCTTCTTAAGAAACAGTTTCAATCTGGCAAAAAAAAAAAAAACATAGGGGGATAGTTTTTTCTGAGAGAAAATGAATGAAAACGAATAAGCATGCTGTACCTATAAAATGATTAGTTAGATTCTTCGTCTCAAAATTTGTTGTTTGGAGGCTCACCAACCCCCGTGAGCAACTCGATTGGCTTTAATCAGTCGCCCCTCCCAGGGAAAGGGGAGAATCAGTACCGTAAGACAAGCACAACATCCATGTCTTACCGGGATTCGAATCAGTACCCTTTCGGCCGAGTGGTCATAAGCCAGCGGTTAGACCACTGCGCCACTGGAGCGGATCTTGGAATTTGGTATGTGACGTACTACAGAGGTGAATCACGTGACAAGACAAATCTGCAGCAATACATTCCGTCCGTGTAGCTTATCTGGGAGAGCAACGTACTCCGGAGTGAGTGTGCGCGGTTTCAATCTCCGTCACGGACAAATTTGTGTTTTCACAGTAGCGCCCGAACGTAAAAATAGTTGAAGTGGCCTTCGAGATCTTCGAAAAACGTGTGATATTTGTTCAACACATCGTCTACAATTAATGAAAATGCGTTCTTCGCTTCGAAAAAAAAACCGACAAGAAAGTTGACACCGAATTTTCGGGTGTAATAAGCACGTCTTTTGAATCCGTTCTGACGCAAATTAAATTTATCAAAGCTATTCAAAGTCAATGGAACCGGTATGGAAAACAATAGATCTGACCAAAGAAAGAAGATTTTCAGTCGGGTTTTTAATCCCTCAGATATTGCTGTAAACGGAATCGTGAGCTTACGAACTCTTAGAAACAGAGATATCGACAAAAATAAGATGTGACTTTACGTCCCCTGGTGGAAAACCATGCATTATTTTAGGAAGAAAGTATTCTCAAAAGGTTTATCCGTATAAGCGCTATCGGTCGAAGAAAACAAAAAATTAGTCGAGTTTTCAGGAGCCCAGATTTTGCAACAAATACTTCAGAAGCAGAAATTAACACTCTGACCCCTGGTGGCTAAACCATTTTTTACCAAACATTAGAAATTATGTGAAAAATATTTTCCATCAGGCCTTGTATGCGATACAGGAAGAATTTTTCAAATCAGAGCTTTAGGAGCAGAAATAACGCAGAAAACGCAATTTACCTTTGTGCCCCATAGCGGAAAGTGTATGATTTACTTGAAAATTTTGAATTTATAGGAAAAACATTTCGCATCGGAAACACTATGCAACAAAGAAGGAATTTTTCAAATCGTACTCTTAGAAGTAGATATATTGACAAAAATAAGAGATATATCTACGCCCCCTGGCGTAGAAACCATGCATTTTTTCAAGAAGAAAATTTTTCTAAAAGGTTTGTCGACATGAGTAGTATCGGTCAACAAACGACGTTTTTTTCAATCGAGAATTTAGAAGCTCATATTTTGCTGCAAATGCAACAGAAGCGGAAATTAAGATTTACGCCCGCTGGTGGCCAAACTATTTCCTTACAAAAATTAGAAATTATGTGCAAACGATTTCCCATCAGGAGCTGTATCCGGTGCAGAAAGAATTTTTCAAATAGGAGATTTAGAAGCAGAGATATAGGGGGAAACGCAATTTACCGCTACGCCCCCTAGCGGAAAGTCTATGAATTACTTGAAAATTTTGAAATTATATGAAAAACATGTCGCACGGAAAGCACTATCCAACAAAGAAGGAATTTTTCAAATCGGACTCCTAGAAGTAGAGATATTGACAAAAATAAGATGTACATCTACGCCCCCTGGCGGAGAAACTGTGGAATATTTTAAGAAGAAAATATTCCAAAAAGGTTTATCGATGTGAGTGGCATCAGTACACGAAAGAATTTTTTAATCGTTATTTTAGAAGCTAAGATTTTATGGCAAATACATCAGAAGGAAAAATTAACACTTACGCTCCCTGGTGGCCAAGAGTATTCTTTACCAAAATTTGGAAATTATATGCAAAAGATTTTCCATCAGGAGATGTATCCGCAGAAGAAATAATTGTTCAAATCGGAGTTTTAGAAGAAAAGTTATCGGGGAAAATGTAATTTACTTTTACGCCCCCTAGCGGAAATTCTATGCGTAATTTGAAAAAGTAACTATATCTTAAATATTCTTCGACATAAATGGAATCGAAAGATATAACTTTCTTTTCAATCGGATGTTTAGAAGCAAATATGTGGAATAAAACGTATTTTTGAATTCGACATCATCTGCATTTACGCCCTCTACCGGCGAAATCGTACATCCTAAAAAAAAGAAACGAAATAAAGGATCATCATTTGCATATTTCATGCTTCCCAATGCAAAAATAATTTTTCAAATCGGACTAATAGTTGCTGAGATATCGTGGGTACCGACTGACGGACGGACGGACGGACAAACCGATAACAGAAGCACGATCATTTTTAACAAAAGACGTCCTAATTAAGAGGGAGATGATGTGACTTACTATAGAGGTGAATCATGTGTCAAGACGATAAATCTGTAGCGTTACATTCCGTCCGTGTAGCTTAGTTGGGAGAGCAACGTACTCTGTAGTAAGGCGGGCGCGCATTCGATCTCCGTCACGGACAAACTTGTGTTTTTACAGGTAAAATGAGACTATCTGATCAAAAAGACTGCAGTAGTTCAGGAAATTTAATATAGCTGTAATACACAAAACACCAACCACCAGAATTGGACACACGTTTACGAAACAGAACAGAACTTTACTTGAAGCACAAACGTCTTTTGATACCGTTCCCTATATTCTTTTTTTTTTTTCATTATTTGATTGGAGGTTTAACGACCACCGTGAGCAACTCAATGGGCTATAAGCAGTCGCCCGTCCCTAATTTAGAGTCACTGGTTCCAGGGAAGGGAGAGAGCCAGTGCCGTAAGACAAACACAACATCCATGCCTCACCGGGATTCGAACCCGGACCCCGTTCGGATGAATGATCAGAGGCCATCGCTTAGACCACTGCGCCACAGGGGCGGCCCTTATATTTCATTTGTTGAATCCCATTGAATTTATGTTGAAAATTTTGATGTGACTGAGTACACCAAGAATCATAATTTAACAAATTACTACACTGCCGGACAATTGCTAAGGACGGATGACAATAGCAACCATAAAATGGAAGGCCGGAAAATGTGAAAATTAGCATAAGTGCGGGATACAGTAAGACGTGTTGCGCGTATCCAAATTTTGGACTGCTGAACTTGTTCGTGACGTCATAGCGCTGATAAGAGATATAAAGTATTTGACGCGTATTGACCGTTGTGTTTCAAACGCAAAGTTGAAAGGGAAAGAATCAATTAACGAACTTGCAATTTTCAGTATGTCTTCCCGACATCACCTAGATGATTTTACGCGTGGCCGTATTTTTGGCAAGATTGAAGAAGGGCGAAAAATAACAGATGTTGCCAGGGAGTTCGACGTCAGCCACAGTGTTGTTTCAAGGCTTTGGAAATCATTTCAAGCAAATGGAGAGTGTAGCAAACGTCACGGGGGAGGTCATGTTCGCAGTACGACACCTGCACAAGATCGGTACATAGTGCTATCAACAAAAAGACATCGGCGCAGCACAGCTAGTGAGGTAGCAAATCAGTTTATGGCTGCTACTGGCAAGCGGATCTCCCGAAAAACTGTCGCCAGACGTTTGCATGAAGGAGGACTATACGCCCGCCGTCCTGTTGTGTGCATCCCATTGTCCAGACGTCACCGTACCGCCCGTTTGCAAAGGTGCCATCAACATCGCAATTGGACTGATAACGACTGGTCTGCTGTCCTCTTCTCAGATGAGAGTAGATACAGTCTATCATCTGATTGTCGAAGACAACTGATCTGGCGTGATAGTGTTACTGCATATTGTCCAGGAAACACACAGGAAAGGGACCGATATCCGACATGTAGTGCCATGGTATAGGCTGGCATCATGATCAATGGCCGTACCTCCCTCTATGTGCTTCCAACTGGGATCATAACTGGCCAACGATACATTAATGATGTTCTGCTACCTCATGTTTGCACGTTCCGTGGTGCTGTCGGTGATAGATTCATTTTCATGGACGACAACGCAACATGTCATCGAACAGTCGCTGTCCAGGTGTGTCTTGAGAGCGAGGATATTCGACGCCTTGTATGGCAAGCACGTTCTCCAGATCTGAATCCCATTGAAAATGTATGTGATGCTTTTGGGAGGAGTCTTGCTGGTCGCCAATGCCCTCCAATAAACAAGGACACCCTCATCCGTGCACTGACAGAGGAATGGGATAAATTACCCCAACAGCTGCTTGATAATGTTGTGCAAAGCATGACACGACGTGTGGAATCTTGCATCGCCCTCCAGGGTGGCCATATCCCGTATTGACATCTTACGCCGGAACGCCTGCGGACGGTAATTGCATTTTTTCACGTTTACGTATTCTGCACAAAATGGCCTGTTTGTCTCTTGAACACGTTCCAAAGCCTTCTGGATTTCAGAGCACAATAAATTGTCTTTCTTGTAATGTCCTGGCATTCTGACATTATTTTATTTCACTTGGCATCCAACCACACTTACTTTTTTATGCGCTATATAGCCGTTTATGATCCGTCCTTAGCAATTGTCCAGCAGTGTATTTAATCATCATCGCCTTCTACACATACCAACTACTTACAGAGGGTGAGTCGAAAGTTTTGCAATATTTGCATAAACGCATGTGCTGCGGTGGGTATGTCACGTGTTTAAACTAGTTCAAGTCGCTCACTGCCGTTAGTCGAAAGGGATATAAAATGGTAGTCGTTGCTGTGAACAAACAGCATTGCATGTCGTCGTTCGGTCAGTGGTTGGGACGATGAACAGCCACAACCGCCTAATTAGGGAACTTTTGCTTTGCAAGTTTGAACTCGGCCATAATGCTGCTCAAGTGACACGAAACACTTGTCATGAGAAAGGGGAAGATTATATGGACCACAGCAATGCAACCAGATGGTTCAAGAAATTTCGCTCAAGTGATAGAAACCTCAACGATCAGCCAAGGTCAGGTAGGCCGCGAACCATGGATTCGGAGGCCGTAGAGGCAAATTCGAGAACCAGCACTCGGAGGTCATCAGGTGAGTTGGGCATATCTCAGACCACCGTGGTTCGTCAACTTCAGGACCTCGGCAAGGTCTACAGGAGCTGCCGCATTGTCCCTCACGAACTGACGTCAGCAAAAGCAAACCGCCGACTGGAAGTGTGCACGAAACTACTGGAAAACCCGCGCGATGTACTTTTGATCAAGAGAATTGTTACGTGCGATGAAAAGTGGGTCTATTTCCGTAATCCTAACACACAACGGCAGTGGTTAAACCAGGGCCAGCTTCCTGAACCTGTTGGCAAAGGAATGTTGGCCGTAAAGGATCAACCTCATAGTGAGAGGCCGGTAATAGTGACAGTTTATGGTTCTAGAACTTCGAACATGTGCACTGTTCGTCGTTGGGTAAGAAAATCAAAAGTCAGTGGAGGAATGTTGGCCGTAAAGGATCAACCGCAGGGTGGGAGACCGGTAATAGTGAATGTTTATGGTTCTGGAACTTCGGATGTAAGCGCTGTTCGTCGTTGGGTAAGAAAATCAAAGGACAGTGGAGGAATGCTGGCTGTAAAGGATCTACCGCAGAGTGGGAGGCCGGTAATAGTAACAGTTTATGGTTCTAGAACTTCGGACATAATCCCTGTTCGTCTTTGGATAAGAAAATCATAGGACAGTGGAGGAATGTTGGCTGTAAAGGATCTACCGCAGAGTGGTAGGCCGGTAATAGTGACAATTTATGGTTCTGGAACTTCGAACATGAGAACTGTTCGTCGTTGGGTAAGAAAATCAAAGGACAGTGGAAGAATTTTGGCCATAAGAGATCAACCTCAGAGTGGCAGACCGGTTATAGTGAATGTTTATGGTTCTGGAACTTCGGATGTAAGCGCTGTTCGTCGTTGAGTAAGAAAATCAAAGGACAGTGGAGGAATGTTGGCCGTAAAGGATCAACCGCAGGGTGGGACGCCGGTAATAGTGGCAGTTTATGGTTCTGGAACTTCAGACATAATCCCTGTTCGTCTTTCGGTAAGAAAATCAAAGGGCAGTGGAGGAACGTTGGCCGTAAAATATCAACCTCAGAGTGGCAGACCGGTAATAGTGACAGTTTACGGTTCTAGAACTTCGAACATGAGCCCTGTTCGTCCTTGGGAAAGAAAATCAAAGGACAGTGGAGGAATGTTGGCCGTAAAGGATCAACTGCAGGGTGGGAGGCCGGTAATAGTGAATGTTTATGGTTCTAGAACTTCAAACATGTGCACTGTTCGTCGTTGTGTAACGTACCAGGAGATGTGACGTAACTGCCAGAAGGACGCACACGACATAAAGAAAGATAGGAATCAGAATAAAATGTCCACGTAGCTTAATTGGTAGAGCAACTTATTCCGGAATGAGTGGACCCGGGTTCGAATCCCGACATAGACCAAAAATAACGGAGAAATTCATTTCGTTATAATGGCGCCCGAACTATCCGGATGACCCGACCGTTCAAAATCTCGCAATGGTGTGATGTTATTTCCACACCGCGAGATAGGAAAAATAAGAGTATCCAGCACTTTGAAAAAATAAAAAAATAAGGGGGAGATGATGTAACGTACCAGGAGATGTGACGTAACTGCCAGAAGGACGCACACGACATAAAGGCAGATAGGAATCAGAATAAAATGTCCGCGTAGCTTAATTGGTAGAGCAACTTGTTCCGGAATAAGCGTACTCGGGTTCGAATCCCGGCGTAGACCAAAAATGACGGAGAAATTTACTTCGTTATAATGGCGCCCGAACTATCCGGATGACCCGACCGTTCAAAATCTCGCATTGGTGTGATGATATTTCCACACCGCGAGATAGGAAAAATATAAGCAGCACTTCGAAAGAAAAAAAGAAAAATAAGGGGGAGATGATGTAACGTACCAGGAGATGTGACGTACCTGCCAGAAGGACGCACACGACATAAAGGCAGATAGCAATTAGAATACATGTCCGCGTAGCTTAATTGGTAGAGCAACTTATTCCGGAATGAGTGGACCCGGGTTCGAATCCTGGCGCGGATAAAAATGGCGGAGAAATTTACTTCGTTATAGTTGGGTAAGAAAATCAAAGGACAGTTGAGGAATGTTGGCTGCAAAGGATAAACCGCAGGTTGGGAATCTGGTAATAGTGAATGTTTATGGTTCTGGAACTTCGGACATAATCCCTGTTCGTCTTTGGGTAAGAAAATCAAAGGACAGTGGAGGAATGTTGGCCGTAAAGGATCAACTGCAGGGTGGGAGGCTGGTAATAGTGAATGTTTATGGTTCTGGAACTTCGGACATAATCCCTGTTCGTCTTTGGGTAAGAAAATCAAAGGACAGTGGAGGAATGTTGGCCGTAAAGGATCAACTGCAGGGTGGGAGGCCGGTAATGGTGGCAGTTTGTGGTTCTGGAACTTCAAACATAATCCCTGTTCGTCTTTGGGTAAGAAAATCAAAGGACAGTGGAGGAATGTTGGCCGTAAAATATCAACCTCAGAGTGGGAGGCCGGTAACAGTGACAGTTTATGGTTCTAGAACTTCAAACATGAGCACTGTTCGTCGTTGGGTAAGAAAATCAAAGGACAGTGGAGGAATGTTGGCCGTAAAATATCAACCTCAGAGTGGGAGGCCGGTAACAGTGACAGTTTATGGTTCTAGAACTTCAAACATGAGCACTGTTCGTCGTTGGGTAAGAAAATCAAAGGGCAGTGGAGGAATGTTGGCCGTAAAATATCAACCTCAGAGTTGGAGGCCGGTAACAGTGACAGTTTATGGTTCTAGAACTTCGAACATGAGCACTGTTCGTCGTTGGGTAAGAAAATCAAAGACAGTGGAGGAATGTTGGCTGTAAAGGATCTACTGCAGAGTGGGAAGCCCGTAATCTCTCCTTGAGATTTGAACAGGCAAAAATCAATGAGCTCATCAGGGATAATCGAAGATAACCCAGACAACCATAGACGGTAAGCTGAACATTAGTTTAGGTAGTGTCAATGCCACTGTTAGCGTTTTAGGATGCAACAAAGTGGGAACCGCGTGACCTAACGACTGAAATGAAGAAACCAAGACTTGAAACATGCCAAAGGTGGCTTACTTGCTATAAAAAATATGGATGTGATTTTCTCCAAAGCATTGTGACTGGTGATTAGAGTTGAGTTCACCATTATGATCTATAACGTAACACCAAATTTCACGCTTAATAGATGTTAAACTAAGGGCAAATGCGATGCCAGACGAAACATATACAGAACGTCAGATCACTTACGTAGACTTTTTATAGGTCCAGCAACTTTAAACGAGATCAAAAACATGGTATGGCAAGGTACATACTTTTCACGTACCTTAATTATAATTATCTGTCATACAATCAAGCTTAGCAACGATCGAACATCTCCACCCACAAAGCAACCTCTGCGTAGTATTTTTATCTAACGTTCTTATCACACACGTACTCCACTCTTGTTCAGACCTCAGATTGTTGCCAACGTCATTCTCGTTTGAGGGAAAAGACATAACGTTAAGGTTTGAAAATGTCTAAGAAAACGAACTCATATTTACATAGAAAAAGAAACTCAAAAGGAAAGTTAAAATATAATATACGTTACAGATCCAGAAATGAAAAATCCATCGCTGGAATACCGACACCCATCTTCTCCTCGAGCGAAACAATTATTTCTGCCACTGTGTTCTGGAACTACAGAGGCTTTATTCATGAGAGGTACATAATCAAAGGTACGACTCTCAACTCTGAAAGCTACGTGCAGACCTTAAAAAACTTAAAGAAATGAATATACTTCGTGTGTGGGGAAAAAAGCCAATAATTCTGCAACACGACGATGCTAAACCCCACACCAGTGTTTTCACTTCAGAGGCCATACAGAAAATCGGGTTCGAAGTTCTTGAACGCCCAGATTTGGCGCCATCCGATTTCCGGTTGCTTTCTGCTCTCAAGAGACATCTGAAAGGAATTCAGTTCACCTGTGACGAAGATGTTCAAGCCACTACGAGGAGATGGTTCCGAGAAAAATCTGAAGATTTTTACAGAGACGAGTTCAAAAGTTAGTAAAATCATGCAATGCATTGATTATGTATGATACGCTTTCCAACATACCAGAAATCATTACTCAAGTTATGAGGGTAATGGCTGTGGAATGAATCTCACTCCTGTGCCCTGACCTTTGACCCCATTTCGATCATATTAAACAGAATTGGTTCCGTATACCTCCGGGGCAACATACTAAAGTTTTGTTGCAATAGAAGCAATTTTTAGTCGAGTTATGTGGATAGAGGCTGTGGAATAAATCTCGCTCACGTGCTCTGACCTTTGACCCCATTGCAATGATATTCAACAGAACCGGTTCAGTATACTTCCGGAACAGCAGGATAAAGTTTTGTCGTAATCGAAGCATTTTTACGTAAGTTATGACGCATAAGGGCGATGGAATGGATCCCGTTCCTATGTCCTGACCTTTGACCCCATTTCCAATAGGGTTGTTCCAAGGTTGTCCCCTTCCACATACTAAAATTTCATCGAAATGGATCCATTTTTAAGCGAGTTATCGTGCGGACAGACAGACAGACGGAGAAAACCGGAAGCATCTTCGTCCTGGTTGGAAAGCGTAAAAATCTTGTTAAAGGCTGGCTTATCTGTATTGGGCGCGAGAGGGACCATGTAGAGAAATGAAATATGCAAATTAAGTAGACATTCTAAGCTTTGTTCTTGTTTTCCTTCAATTTGATTCTTTCCCACTGGGCTTGTATATAAATATGGAGGCATTAATATCTGAGCACCCTCTGGATCATGCAGAGTGGAATGAAGACATTCTGAAACATAAATAATGAAACTGAAAAACGGAAAGACAAACTGGTAATAATAAAATTTCCCCATGCTTGGTTCAGAGCAAGCGAGAAGAATGGAGAAGATTTAAGAATTTAATTGCCGAGTGCCAGTCAGACGGCAAAGATACTGAATGAAATTTCGCATCCCAGCAGCTGTTGTTTACTCACTTCTAATGTCTTCTTTTTTCCTGTCCTGTTTAAGTTCGCTGATTTTGAAAGGCAATAGCTCGACGACGACAAACTGATCCAGGAATTCATTTCATGTTTCAAAAGTTCTAAAAAACCCGTTCCGTAAAACGATTTTTTTTAACTTCATCCTAGACGTTTTATCAATTCGTTTCTTGTTTCTCTTCAAAACTAAAGTGACTTCACACGTATTCTGAGATATTTTCTTTCCCGACTTAAATTCCGCAGTCGTCGTGTTGCCAGGTGACGGGAAAGAAGCGCCTTATCCAGCTATTGAATTATTTATTCGTTCTTTGCGAGCGCCCAAAACAGAGCGATTATGCCAAATGAAGTCTTAAGAAGTGCTGAGGAAGTAAAGACGGACTGGACTGGTTTTGTTTCTTTGCTTCGATCTTTTTCTTTCTGCGTTTCCTTGCCAAAATTAAATGTCTGCGTGAAGCTCAAAAGGGAATGACCAAAGCTGTTGTTATTGAAGTAACTCTAGCAATAACGCTATCCCCATTCGTTGGCTAATTGGACATTTATTCCTTCAATTAAAACTTTTGTCCGAACTTGGCAACAGTGTTTTTCAAAGTTTGAATACGAATTACATTTGGTGTTAATTTGTATGCTACTCTAAGTGTTTCTAATAGTGTGAGTAACTATATGATGTTCCGCGAAATTTCAATTGCAATTTTCGTATATTTCATTGCTGCCATATAAATGGCGTACTTTATTACCAGAACGGTGTAACATTCCAAAGCTAAAACGGAATGTTTTTAACTTTTGGTAAATACTTAAAACAATTCCTGCAAACAGTGAGATATGTAGCAGAAATTAATTAAAGGGCTCAAACTTATTCAAGAAGAGTTGTTTGATTGCTGTGTGGGCAAAAAAAAAAAAAAAAAAAAAATGGGCCGCCCCGGTGGCGCAGTGGTCTACGCGATGGCCTCTGATCCTTCGTCCGAACGGGGTCCGGGTTCGAATCCCGGTGAGGCATGGATGTTGTGTTTGTCTTACGGTACTGGCTCTCTCCCTTCCCTGGAACCAGTGACCATAAATTAGGGACGGGCGACTGCTTATAGCCCATTGAGTTGCTCACGGTGGTCGTTAAACCTCCAATAAAAAAAATGGTTTTTAAATAACGCTTTCCTTGAAAACTGACATCCCAAATAAGAAGCGTGAATCTCCCCACTTTCTAACTTTCGCCTCACGTACGTTTTCTCAAACAACAGGAACTGCCGAAATTTATAATAGCAAATTTAAAAATAAGTTTGAGAATTTTAAATTAAAATACCGGAAACCGAAGCCTATCTCCACGTTAACTCCTCTGATGCGCCCATTGCGAGAGCATTTTGCCATTATTCCATTTTTCCGTGACGTTTCCTTCAAAATTTCAAAAATTCTCAAAACCTGTAATTTTAAAGTTATATTTAAATCCATAAACAAAAATGAAATTTTTAGGATCAAAGGACCATGTTGAAGATAAAAACACGTGGGGAACTTATCAAATCCCATGTGAATGCGGCGTTTCGCATGTAGGGCAGATCCGTAGAGCCTTGCGTTTTCGATTGAAGGAGCACAAGACATACACTGAAGAGCAATTGAATAAGAGACAGCTGGCGTTATGCAAATGTGGCGCTGTGGGCGGCCCGGTAAACGGAAACGACATGACGTAGATCCGACAATATAAGGAGTGATGCGACGGGAATCAGTAAGAGTCGGACGCAGTATGGGTAAGACGAAGGATCTAAGCGCATTTGGTCGTGGGCAAATTGTCGGGGCCCGACGAATGGGTCACTCTATCTCGGAAGTCGTGCAGGCGCTGGGATTTTCACGAGCCACTGTGTAACGGGTGCACCGTGAGTATATCGAATCCGGTAAAACCATCCCTGCAAGGGCCAACTGCCGTGGACAACAGCGTGTGGATGAGCGGGGTCATCGTCGGCTAGCTCGCATTGTAACAGCGGATAGACGGACCACAGTGCAAGAAATCACTCGGCAATTTAACGCTGATGCACAAAAACGTGTAAGCAGCCATACCATCCAGAACCATCTCCTCGCTATGAGGTACAGAAGCCATCGTCCCACGAGGGTACTGCTGCTGGCCGCACATCACAGGGTGCAAAGATTAGCATGGGCGCGGGAACATCGCCACTGGACCCTAGACATGTGGGAATATGTTGCCTGGACTGATGAGTCGAGATTCACGTTGGTACATGCGGATGGCAGGATACGAGTACGGCGCAAACCACATGAAGCGATGGATCCTTCTTGCCAGCAGGGTACTCTTTAAGCTGGTGGGGGTGGCTTTCTCGTCTGGGGACTGTTTACGTGGACTGAAATGGGACTCTTGGTAATTGTGACATCGTCCCTCACAGATCAACGTTGCCGGGATATCGTGGACGACCATTTGCTCCCGTTTGTGCGTCTTCAAGATCCCACTGGGAACCTCATCAAGACAATGCACCGTGCCATCGCTCCCGAATTGTATCCGAATGGTTGGATGAACACTCCACCGACGTGACCTTGCTTCCTTGGCCAGCTAGGTCACCTGACCTCAATCCCATCGAGCACATCTGGGATGCCATCGAGAGAGAGATGTTCGAGGCTCTGACACCCCTTCATCAAATCTTCGTGAACTGTGGGAGCTTGTTCAGAGGTCGTGGATCCGTATGGCTTCCCAACGCTTCCGGTGTCTTGTCGAGTCAATGCGGAGACGAATCGCCGCCGTCATCAAGGCGAAAGGTGGTGCTACACGTTACTAGACAGGTATCTCTAATTCAATTGCTCTTCAGTGTCTATTCGGAACTGTGACCTAAAGAAGTCATCGATGGCTAAATATTGTTACCAAAAGGAGCATACATTTCTCTTTGAAGAAGCAAAACTAATCGACAAGCCCGATTCAACCACCAAACTTGATATTTTGGAAGCTTTCCATATATAGGGTTACAAGAAAAGTCCTTGTTCAGGCCAATATCTCACGAAATATGGCAGTTAGCGATTTACTTCTTGTGCAGTTGAATAAGAAACCCTCTATGGCGCACACAATAATACTACGAGGGATTCCCTCGCCCCTTTTCTTGGGGGGTGGGTGGGTTTGAGGGGGCTGTCGTGCCCCCCTTTGCAGACAGGGCAAAAGAGTCATTTACAAACTTGTTCAGCGAGGCAAAAATAGTATGAAAATGTTTTTGTCCCATAACAAAAGACGGAAGGGGACCGGGAATGTGGCCCCAAGGAAACCACAACATCCAGAAGCAACGACAGAGTATTTAGACAAGAACGTATTACACTGGTGTGCAAAAATTAAGGACGAAGAGGAGAAATTAGCATAACAGCGGAACGAGCAGGAAGAACGGACCGAAAGACCACTCACGAGATAGACTAGGGTCTGGTACGGTAGGGCATGCGCATATATGCAGCATGACAGGGGGAGTGTCGGAAGGGCATAAAGCACACGGGCGGTGTACGCTCAGCAATTCGGTGAAAGCTATTGCAAGGTGTACATAGGTTTGAACGACGTCGAGTTGCTGCCACCATGGGATATGACCAACAGGCAATCTAGTAGACGACATCTGGATGACTTTATCCGAGGTCGCGTCTTTGAGAAGTTGTAAGAAGGTCGAAGTGTGACTAGTGTGGCCGAGGAGATCGGGATCGCTCACAGCATCGTTTCACGAGCTTGGAGATAATTTCAAACGACAAGAACAGCTGTCCGAGAGTTTAGCAGTGGTCGTCCACGAGAAACCACGGCAGCGGACGACCGGTATATTGTCCTACAGGCTAGAAGAGACAGACGGCAGACAGCGGGAGAAATCGCAAGGCACATGCAACAGACAACTCGACGTCCGTTATCGCGTTTCACCGTGTCCAGGAGGTTGCACAAAGGCGGTCTATTTGCACGACGACCAGTACGGTGTGTGCCATTAACAGCTGCTCATCGGAGGCGGCGGTTTCTGTGGTGCCAGGAACAAAAGAACTGGACACATCAGCAATGGGGTCGAGTTCTCTTTACGGATGAGAGTCGATTTAGTCTGACGAGCGATTCTGGAAGTATACACATCTGGAGAGAGCAGGGAACACGCAATCACACCTCCAACATCATCGAAAGGGAGCAGTTTGGAGGTGGCGGAGTTCTCGTTTGGGGCGGTATCATGCTTGGTAGCCGTACTGACCTCTACATCTTCCAAGGAGGTTCAGTCGCTGGTGTCCGCTATTGTACCGAGGTTCTCCTGCCTCACGTGCGTCTATTTAGAGGTGCTATGGGTCCTGACGTCCTCTTCATGGACGATAACGCTACACCTCATCGTACAGTGGCTGTCGCAGAGCTGTTGGAGAGTGAAGATATTCAACGCATGGATTGGCTCGCAAGGTCCCCGGACCTAAATCCAATCGAACACGTGTGGGAACTTCTCAGGAGACGCTTGGCAGCACGTCACCAGTCACCAGCAACGATTCCGCAGCTGCGATTGGCGCTACAAGAGGAATGGGCCGCGATGCCTCAACAGCTCCTTGACAACCTCGTCCTCAGTATGGACAGACGTTGTAAATCCTGCAACGCAGTCAGGGGTGATCATATCCCCCACTAAAGAGTGGATTTTTCTTGGCAGCCGCCTGTCACATGAACGTTTCTGTCTTCTGTCCAGTTGTGCTCGAAGCTACCTTTTCAATAAAGTGCCTTTGTATCCTTTGGATTCCTTGTTTGGACGGTTTTGCTCACTTGACCCATATTCTTATATCTCGGGGATCTTATGGTATGATTTGAGTCAATGTGGAGCACTTCTGCACGACGTTACATTCGGAAAACCGTCTCGTCCTTAATTTTTGCACGCCAGTGTACCTAGAACGTTTCTAAACTGGTAAGTTCTAAGCAAATGAAAGCGCAAAGGAGAATTTTTCCTACAAACCTTATCAACAGTTCTTGTTCTGAAATAAAACGCAGTTTCTTTACATATTTAATATCGGACTTTGATGTCCAATACAGTATAAAATACACTGAGAGAAGGAGAAATAGCATAAAGTGGCGAAACACTCATCCAATGGGAAAAGTGTATGCACATCTAATTGACTTGCGTACGTGGCGAAGCTTTCGACTTCCCGTCACTGGTTCACGAAGTGTTGGCATACCGACCACACATATCATTTTTGTATTCTAACGACGGAGCAGCAGAAAGCACATCTGAAATCCATGCAAATATGCTTCGGACGGAGCTACTCAGGTAGCTTTCCGCTTTTTTCGCGTTTGTAGTCTCCATCCTTCCTTGGTTGTTGGACAGAAACATTTTTGTACCAGTTTTGCCTCGCTGAACAAGTTAGTAATTGACGTTTTTACCCTATCTGCAAAGTATAGCCCCCTTAAACCCCAAAACGGGGCGAGGGGATCACGAAAGGATCCTTCGTGGTGTTATTGTGTGCGCCATAGGGGGTGTCCAATACAACTGCACAAAAAGTAAATCGCTAACTGCCATAGTTCGTGAGATATTGACCTGATCAAGGACTTTCCTCGTAACCCTGTTGTAACGTATACTCTAGATTCAGTTTCCTTTTGATTTTACTATCTCTTGTTATTTTATTTTCCTATGTAAATTATCTTCTTACTTAACGAGATGTTATTTCTCCCGCTGAATGATATGTGGCAACGAGTGTAGTCATGACGTGGTGGTAGGCAGTATAAATAGGCGCGTTCAACGATACCTAGGAGAGCTTTTGTTGATATGCGGTGAGCTTTTTTGTTTATGTGCGTAGAGAGAGCTTTTGTTCATATGTGGAGAGGTTTTGTTCGATGTGAAAAGAGCTACGTTATTTTGTGCCGAGAGCTTCGTTCTATGTGATTAGGTTCTTCTTCATTATTGTGATACGATTAGTGTGACTAGTAGTGTGTGTGTTGGATGATACCAGAAGTTTCCTAATAAAAGGTTTTTTAAGTATATACGTTTTCCTCAGTTCATAGTACTGTCAGACCTCTGTCTGCCCGTTGGGTCTCTTTTCATTAAGTGTTACTATTAACAACCAGCATAAGACTTTATTCATGATATAATAATTACCACACAACAAACCAGTAAGAACTAATTCATTATACTGTATATCAGAATTCTTCGTAACTTTTTAATGACATGGCATCTGTGACGTACCTGCCAGCAGGACGCACATGACATAAAGGCAGATAGTAGTCAGAACAAACGTCCGCGTAGCTCAATTGGTAGAGTGACTTATTCCGGAATGAATGGATCGGGTTCGAATCCTGGCGTGGACAGAAATGACGGAGAAATTTACTTCGTTATAATGGCGCCCGAACAGGGACGGATGACCCGACAGTTCAAAATCTCGCATTGGTGTGATGTTCTTTCCACACCGCGAGATAGGAAAAAAATAGAATCCCTTCTACAGCGCTTCGAAAAATAAAAATGTGTGATGTTGCATTCCACACACTAGATTGACTGAGAGTTCTCAAGTGCACGTTCTACAGCGGATGGCTGCCTGCAACGATTCATGGTCACGGCTGACCCGTGGGCCATGCCCCCGGCCCTCTTTCGGGGGGGGGGAGATGTGACGTACCTGCCAGCAGGACGCACATGACATAAAGGCAGATAGTAGTAAGAACAAACGTCCGCGTAGCTCAATTGGTAGAGTGACTTATTCCAGAATGAGGGGATCCAAGTTCGAATCCTGGCGTGGACAGAAATGACGGAGAAATTTACTTCGTTATACATCCACAACATTTCTATCAAGCGCGTGGAAGCAACTAACCAAAACCCATGAGTGTAAACACCATTTATATCATGTACAGTTTGAATATTTACGTGCCATTCGTCCTGATGAAACTAGACCAGAGCCCAGCAAAACCATGGTCGACTTGAAAAAATAAAATATTTGTGACAAACGTTGTATTTTCTTAATACAGTGTAACCTCGATATCTCGAATCTCATAGGAACAGAAAACAAAATCGAGACAAAGAATTTTCGAGATATCAAGGTTCTATTTTAAATAAAGCTTTTCAGGTCAATAATACATTACACATTATAGTTACAACATACCTCAAGAAAAATAATCCGTCAAAAATGTTTTATGCCTGGCTGAGTCTTTCTGCGAGTGAACAACTTTCTCTAAGGCAGCAATTGAGGCAAATGATTCGGGGCCTATATTTCCCGAGGATTCCAGAAAAGTATGCAACGTATTAACAGCGATCTCTACTTCCTTCACAGCCACTTTTTGGCACTCTATCTCCTGTTCCACTTCATGATCTTCTTCGTCTGATGCTGTTTTTACATCCACTACCATCTCTGCATCCGTTAAAGTACCGCATATTTGAAAGGGAGGTGTCAACTTCCAAGAAATTATCGAATGTTATAGCAAGATTATTAGGTTCTGTTTGGATAACTATCCACTGATCCGAATGTATGCTATCTCCGTCTTGAGCTTCGACTACATGTAAATCGGCAGTCTGCTATTGTTCCTCATTATTGCTTCTTTCTCCGAATCCAGCTTTGATCAGACAATTTTTTTCCTTACAAGAGAAGCCTTTGAACTGCCACTCTCCCAAATTGAAGAAACATGGCCAATAAGGGCAAAAACCAATGGATGTATTTCCGTTTTGGCCCAAATGAACTGACAAAGGTGAACGAGTGGTCTGAAAATGGTCTTAGAGCATAAGTGGAGAAAATCATACCAACCTCTGCTCACCATACCACCAAAGACAGCATGTTTCATTCAACCTCTAGATGTTTATTTTTTCCGCCAGTATAAAATACACTATTTACCAACAAGTAATTGGACACCCCTGCAATTGACGATACCTGCGGTCCTGATACACGTCATGGCCGTCGCCGTTAAATATCGTGTGCGAAACAACAACGCAACCAGTCGCATGCAAGATGCCACGCAGTTCGGAGGTCTCTGATTTCGAGAAAGGTGTAATCGTCGGGTATCACAGAAATGGCCGATCCATACGTGACATATCCAGCAAGTTGAAGTACCCAAAATCGACAGTGGCCTACGTGATTGGCAAGTGGAAGATGAAAGGTGACTGTCAGAATGTGCCCCGACCCGGCAGTCCCACAAAACTGGGAGTTAGAGACCGACGGGTGCTGGCCAGAGAAATTCGGAAGAACCGCACCAAATAAATGAGCCACATCCGCGAGGAGTTTCAACGGGCATACGGGAGTGTTTTTCGATGAATGCCATCCGTAAGGAAGCCCATCTGCTCGGTTACCATGGACGTGCTGCCGCCCACAAGCCTTTGATCACAAAGTCTAATAGCGCTGCTCGCCTAACGTGGTGCAAAGAACGTCGACAGTGTACCGTTGAACAGTGGAAACAGGTTCTCTGGAGCGACGAATCAAGGTTCACCCTCTACCGTTCGGATGGCAGGGTCTGGGTTTGGCATCTGCCTGGAGAACGCCTCCTGCCGGAATGTATTGTGCCAACTGTGAAGTTCGGCGGCTGTGGAATTATGCTATGGGGGTGTTTTTCCTGGTATGGCACGGGACCCTTGGTCACAATTCCTGGTAGACTCAACGCCGAGACGTACTGCACCATTTTGGATTACCATGCGCTTCCTACGTTGTGGCAGTTTTACGGGGTGGACCCATGTTACTTCCAGGATTACAAAGATACTTGTCATGTTGCGAGGTCCACCATGGCTTGGTATGGTGACAATGGGGTTAACTGAATGGACTGGCCTGCGTAGAGCCTGGACCTTAACCCTATCGAGCACTCCTAGGACGAGTTGGAGCGTCGACTTAATTGTCCGAAATCGGTGAAGGAACTGACCTGTGTTCTCCAAGCCAAGTGGAAGAAAATACCGCTAGCCGTCGTACAACGCCTGGCTGAGAGTATGCCCCGGAGGGTCGCAGCTGTAATCGCCGCTCGTGGAGGCTCCACCAACTATTGAAGGTGAATAAACTTCGTTTTCCTTTGCTATCACAGGTGTACAATTACTTGCTGGTAGATAGGGTATATGCACATTAAATATCTGAATATGTAACACTTCACAATGTCCATGATTTTGTACTCAATCACGGAAATAACATCGTATTCCTGCATTCATTCATACACAATCAATTGCAGTCTGAAAAATTCAAGAACATGTTGTTATATCCATGAGAAAAAATTGGGTAATGTGAAAGTGACGACCTTTCTTTTGATAATGTTCAACGCATTTGTTTTTCAGATATCAATGACAATTGTCAGTACTGTGATAACTTTGGGATCTTGCGTTGTTCTCATTGTTCAAAATTACTTTGCTTCCGTCATGTGTTCAATGCCACAAAAGTTCATTTACACCTGTAATAAAGGATTTTGTTGCTTTTTGTATAGCATGAGCTTATTTTGAATCATGGGGACATAACTGATATTTGGGGTTACATATCACGTACCACAACACATATTAGATGATTTTCCCCACTTGTGTTCTAAGACCAATTTCAGACCACTCGTTCACCTTTGTCAGTTCATTTGGGCCAAAACGGAAATACACTCATTGGGTTTTGTCCTTAATACTATTTCCTGGCCACGTTTCTTCAATTTTGGGAGTTTCAGTTGAAAGGCTTCCCTTGTCAGTTAAAACACTCGTTCACCTTTGTCAGTTCATTTGGACCAAAACGGAAATACACCCATTGGGTTTTGCCCTTAGTACTATCACCTGTCCACGTTTCTTCAATTTTGGAGAGTGACAGTTGAAAGGCTTCCCTTGTCAGTTAAAACACTCGTTCACCTTTGTCAGTTCATTTGGGCCAAAAACGGAAATACACCCATTGGTTTTTGCCCTTAGTACTATCTCCTGGCCACGTTTCTTCAATTTTGGAGAGTGACAGTTGAAAGGCTTCCCTTGTTAGTAATATTTCTACAAGCGAAATCAGCCATCCGCATTGCATTCAAGACTTGATGGTGGGGAGGCCTATACCTTCACCAATAATGCCTAGTTTCCTAACTAGCTGCTGCCTGTATCCGACTTTGTAGCTACGGATGATACCTTGATGGAGAGGTTGTAACTTCGGTGTCTTGTTAGGAGGCTAAAATTTCGCACTGATGTTTTTAGACTTGGAAGATTGGAGTGGGCATTACAGTTATCAATAAAAGGAGAACCTTCGTCAACTCCCTTCAGCCAATCACCAGAAATATCGCTTGCCAGCCAGGCTCTCTTGTTTGCTTTGTACGTCATGGGAAATTATTCAACCTTAGCGAAGCACCTGGATTTTTTTGCTCGCGCAATCAGTAACCGCGGACGTTTTTCACTGCCACTTTGATTTCCTGCTAAGTATATAAACAGAGTGGCACTGAATTATGACCACCTGACAGTTTTAAGCAAATGAGCCATGGCTGCACGCTGTTACCGCCAGACGGCGAGGCTAGTATAAAAAGCAAAAGCTTAGTGCTTGCGACAGTAGTAGAAGTGATTTTGTGGTGACGAGATGGGTAAAAAATACAATTTGACGGACTTTTAACGTGGGATGATTGCAGGAGCTCGGAGCCATGGAGCGAGTATCACCAAAACCGCCGCATTCGTGAAATGTTCCAGAGCAGCTGTTGTTAAAGTGTTTAAAGACTGGACTGTCAGCCAAAAAACTGGGTCTCTACGTGCAACGTGTGGTCGTCATCGACTAGTGACTGCTCGGGCGGAACAGAGAGTGTCCAGACTGGTAACAGACAACAGAAGGGCAACAGTGCAGCAAATTACAGACCACCTTAATCAAGGATCTCCTCAAATGATCTTTGCACACACTGTTCGCCATACACTGAATCGGATGGGATATGGCAGCCGAAGGCCTGTTCGAGCACTTTTGCTGTCTGCAGTTAACACGAGAAAACGTCTCCAGTTCGCACAGGAGTACAAGGATTTGACAGTCGATAATTGGAAGCAAATCATGTGGTCCGATGAATCACGTTTTCAGTTGCACCATGCCAATGGCCGAATGAGAATTTGGCGGAAACAGCACGAAAGCATGGACCCCAAATGCATTGATACAACCCTTCAAGCTGGTGGAGGCAACGTTGTGGTTTGGGGAATGTTTTCCTGGCATGCTTTGTGCCCTTTAATTCGTGTCTGACTGGCACATCATATCTAAACATCGTTGCGGATCAAGTGCATCCTGTCATGTGGGTGGTATATCCCAATGGCGATGGTTATTTTCAACAAGATAATGCGTCCTGCCATAGTGCTCGTATTGTACAGGATTGATTTCAGGAACATGCCGGTTAGTTTACTTTGCTTAGGTGGCCCCTATAATCCCCATTGAGAATTTGTGGGATGAAGTGGAACGAGCCATCAGACAGCTGGATGCACAACCCTGCAATTTCACACTCCTGGAGAGTGCTATTCATCAAGCATGGTCTCAGATTCCACAAACCACCTATCAACATCTCGTTGAGTCCATGACACGAAGAATCGACGCAGTATTAAAAGCAAAAGGTTGCGGACCAAGTGCATCCTGTCATGTGGATGGTTTATCCCAATGACTTTCAACAAGATAATGTGTCCTGCCATAGTGCTCGTATTGTACATAATTGGTTTCAGGAACATGCCGGTAAGTTTACTTTGCTTAGGTGGCCCCCACAATCCCCATTGAGAATTTGTGGGGTGAAGTTGAACGAGCCATCAGACAGCTGGATCCACAACTCTGCAATCTCACACTCGTAGAAAGTGCTATTCATCCAGCATGGTCTCAGATTCCACAAACCACCTATCAACATCTCGTGGAGTTCATGCCACGAAGAATCGACGCAGTATTAAAGGCAAAAGGTGGCCCAACGAAGTACTGGGGGGATGGTCATAATAAAGTGGCCACTCAGTGTAGTCCTACGTAGTTTGCTTTGTTTACCACTAAGGTACTTTTCTTCCTTCAATGTAGCTGTTTTATCTGGCACACACTGGAAAAATAACCCTGTTTTGTCGGCATTAAACACAGCATCTGGCTCGTATCTTTGTAAAAGAGAAGGAAGCTCTTTGAACCACTCCACAAGCGCTTTTGTTGATCGACGCACTTTTGCCACAAAACTTCCTAAAGACGATATTCTGCCTATCTGGCAGCAAAGAGCAAAGTCATCGGCTTTGCTCAGGAGCTGCTGCAGCAGTGATCCGCTGACAGTAACTCCTTGATCGCAGCATTGCACAAACCACTTCTACACACTCTTCCACTTCGCGGTATGCCGAATCTCGAATTTTCTTCACTTTTTTCTTGTTTTTATCACAGTTTCTTTCCATAGTTTCTCTATTTTTTATGATTGCTGAAAGCGTACTCGAAGGTATTCCAAACTTTACAGCAATCTCGCTTTTCCTCGTTTTTGTGTTTTCGTCCAAAACTTTCAAGATTTTGACTTTTTGTGCAATTGGAAGCACGTTTAACTTCCGTTTTACTCCTGCCATTGTCGTGTTCTAACGTTACAATCACTTACGGTGGTCACTGACTACACGCGCATAACACTTCAGGACATACAGGAATGTCTTACTGCACCCATGGACTTTGCAAACTGAAACGATTTCCACGAACAAAGAAGGAATGAAAACTACCGCTCTCCTGGTCACGTGGTCTCCTATTTGCAGGAAGTGAGTGAAACCACAGACGGCTCTGAGTGGACTGGCTCCCATAAAGATTCGCTTGGTCAAGGAATAACCCCCACCTCTCAACCCCAGCGGAATTCTTAGAACGCATTCCTTTCAGATTCTAACAAAAGACCCTCATCCCGCTTAAAGGAGATGAACGATGAACACAAAGACATCTCAACGCCTGTTTGTAAACGTCTTGCATTTCTCCGGCACAGGAGTCTATTCGAATACCAAGGATTTTGAAGAAAATGCTTCCAGATAATTATGGAAAATACACTGACTTAATGCCCAAAGTGAAGGGAAAAAATATTTTTTCGAGACATGATTCGAGATGTCAAGGTTTGACTGTATATAAACAGTCGAGTCATATTATTGTGACCACCTCGTACTTTTGACGTCAACAGCGCGTAGCCAATGAAAGAAGGCACGTGTCGTGAGCTGGCTTGGAGGGTATATAAGGTATTCTGTAGGCAATCTGAAAACATACCTCTTGTTGCTGTCATAGATAAAAGGAGTGATTTATCAGATTTGCAAAAAGGGATGATAATCGGCTTTCGGGACAAGGGTGGCAGTATTTCTGAAACAGCGCAGTTTGGGAGCTGTTCGCGTGCTGCTGTGGTTAAAGTGCATCGTGATTGGAGAAATGGCACCATTGCGAATAAGCGACGTGAAAACTGCGGAGCACCACGTGCCATTGATGTGAGAGGTGAACGTCGGCTTTTAAGGTGCGTGAGGACCGATCGACACGCTGCAGTGGAGCAACTCACTGGCCGAATGAACCAGGGGGCTACCGGAAGTGTTCCTAAAACGACAGTTCAGCGAACCCTGCTGCGTATGGGGCTCCGATGCAGACGGATGGTCACTGCACCTATGCTAACAAAGGTGCATCGGCAGAAAAGGCTTGCATTTGCGCGGCAGTATCGGAATTGGACATCCGCTGATTGGCAAAGAATTACCTTCTCCGATGAGTCACGTTTTCTGCTTCATCGAACGGATGGACGTTGGCGTATAAGGCGAGAAACATCTAAGAACACTCTTCAACCATTGCTGGAATAACACAAGGTGGTGTGGGTAGCGTTATGGTCTGCGGAATGTTTTCGTTGCATTCTTTGGGTCCACTCGTATCTGTGGAAAACACTATGGGCCGCCCCGGTGGCGAAGTGGTCTAAGCGATGGCCTCTGATCATTCGTCCGAACGTGGTCCGGGTTCGAATCCCGGGGAGGCATGGATGTTGTGTTTGTCTTACGGCACTGGCTCTCTCCCTTCCCTGGAACCAGTGACCCTAAGTTAGGGACGGGCGACTGCTTATAGCCCATTGAGTTGCTCACGGTGGTCGTTAAACCTCCAATCAAAAAAAAAAAACACTATGGACCGGTTGCGTTATGAATCCCTCCTTGAACCCATACAGGCTTATTGCCTTCCCTGGGGTGGATGAGATCTTTCAGAACGACAAAGCGATGTGTCACACAGCTAGAAATGTCTGAGAGTGGTTGGAAGAGCACGATGAAGACTTCACAGTACTTCCCTGGCACCCTAATTCCCCAGACTTAAACCCAATTGAGCATCTGTGGGACCACCTCGGTCCTGTTGTTTGCTCTATGGATCCTCCACCACGCACCCTCCCGCAGCTGTTAGATGCACTGCAGTCAGCATGTCTCCACATACCTCTGAACGCCTTCCAGAACCTTATTGAGTCACTCCCAGCCCGTCTAGCTGCTGACCGCCCGGCGGTTACTCTGGATATTAGCTGGTGCTCACAATAATGTGACTCGACCGTGTATAATCATCACGAGACAGTAGTATCTGACTTCAAGAATCTTAATATAAGTTTTCTAGTAGTTTCCATTAAGGGCTTCTCATAATTTACCTGAGTTTCTTCATGGAAACCCATGTTTTCCATTTATTTGTGGTCTTACGGTGCCATGTCAGTCGAGAGACCACACACTTTTACCGTTTAAATTTACCAAAATGAAACTTGAAAATCGGTACCTACTCGCCGCGACGCTTCGGTAGCGGCCATTTGCAATACAAACTAAAGTTGTTTTCACGGCATAGGTTCATCTGCTACGTGATGGATGGAAGGGGCGCTAGTCCTACCAAATATTTTGTACGAAATTAGGGTGATCGTAAACTCGCGCCCCTCGAAGTTCAAAGCGCTGCTTCGTAAATTGGTGAAATTATTTTTATTCCTCATTTCAGCCGACAGATGGCAACACTGCGTTGTCTTGAAAGGAATATTTGATTTCTGAAAGCGTTCTTTGCACCAGTTGACGCGATTATCGTCTGTTTCTTGGGAGATTACCATGTCGTTTTCCCAAAGCCAGCGTGTATACGTAATTGATTCTGCTCATTGATCATATGAAAAAGTATCGGAAGCATTTCTACAGCAATATCCGTTTGTTGCGTCACCTGATAAAAGGGCTATCACTCGTCTCGTAAAGCGTTTTCCAGGAACAGGAAGTGTCTTTGACAGAAAGCTGAGTGGATGGTCGTCTGTTTGAAGCGACGAAAATATGCGAGAGACGGCTGGACGACCGTTCTTCCCCTGTGCCACCGTTTGGTCTCCAGGCGCCCTCATTTCTCTAGGTGGTCATAATGTAATTGCTCATCGGTGTACCTTTTTTATTCCATCACTTGCTCGAACGTTCCAAAATACGCGAGGAACTAATCACAATAGTATTAATCTTTTGACTCTGATTAACGTAAGTTAGTAGTCAGAAAACTGGATAACTCCAAACACTAAATGTATAGGAACATCAGGGCCGTGGAGAGCGAGGTCGGGCCCCAGTGCAATAAACTCTCCGGCCCACCCCCACCTCGGCTCCTCCATTAACCACATAATCCATAATTCCGTTTCCTCATCAACCCCCCACCCACCATTCCCCTACTTCAAACGTTCTTCCCACCGTCGCTACAGAACAAGGTGTACCCCGATTCGTGAGACAACATGATTTTTATCCACTCTCCTACTGCCTAATCACGGTCTTCCTGACACCACCGTAGACGAACTTCTTGGTTCTTCGCAGAAATATGCGGTTTCGGTATAGGACTCGTCGGACCACATGACTTTTTTCCAGTGTCCAGTCACGGTATTTCTGACACCACTGTACACGAACTTTCCGGTTGTTCGCAGAAAACAGTTATTTCCGTATAGGGCTCGTCGTACCGCATGACGTTTTTTCCAGTGTCTAGTTACGATGTTCCTGAGACCATCATAGACGAACTTTCCGGTTCTTCGCAGAAAACAGTTATTTCCGTATAGGGCTCGTCGTACCGCATGACGTTTTTTCCAGTGTCTAGTTACGATGTTCCTGAGACCATCATAGACGAACTTTCCGGTTCTTCGCAGAAAACAGTTATTTCCGTATAGGGCTCGTCGTACCGCATGACGTTTTTTCCAGTGTCTAGTTACGATGTTCCTGAGACCATCATAGACGAACTTTCCGGTTCTTCGCAGAAAACAGTTATTTCCGTATAGGGCTCGTCGTACCGCATGACGTTTTTTCCAGTGTCTAGTTACGATGTTCCTGAGACCATCATAGACGAACTTTCCGGTTCTTCGCAGAAAACAGTTATTTCCGTATAGGGCTCGTCGTACCGCATGACGTTTTTTCCAGTGTCTAGTTACGATGTTCCTGAGACCATCATAGACGAACTTTCCGGTTCTTCGCAGAAAACAGTTATTTCCGTATAGGACTCGTCGTACCGCATGACGTTTTTTCCAGTGTCTAGTTACGATGTTCCTGAGACCATCATAGACGAACTTTCCGGTTCTTCGCAGAAAACAGTTATTTCCGTATAGGGCTCGTCGTACCGCATGACGTTTTTTCCAGTGTCTAGTTACGATGTTCCTGAGACCATCATAGACGAACTTTCCGGTTCTTCGCAGAAAACAGTTATTTCCGTATAGGGCTCGTCGTACCGCATGACGTTTTTTCCAGTGTCTAGTTACGATGTTCCTGAGACCATCATAGACGAACTTTCCGGTTCTTCGCAGAAAACAGTTATTTCCGTATAGGGCTCGTCGTACCGCATGACGTTTTTTCCAGTGTCTAGTTACGATGTTCCTGAGACCATCATAGACGAACTTTCCGGTTCTTCGCAGAAAACAGTTATTTCCGTATAGGACTCGTCGTACCGCATGACGTTTTTTCCAGTGTCTAGTTACGATGTTCCTGAGACCATCATAGACGAACTTTCCGGTTCTTCGCAGAAAACAGTTATTTCCGTATAGGACTCGTCGTACCGCATGACGTTTTTTCCAGTGTCTAGTTACGATGTTCCTGAGACCATCATAGACGAACTTTCCGGTTCTTCGCAGAAAACAGTTATTTCCGTATAGGGCTCGTCGTACCGCATGACGTTTTTTCCAGTGTCTAGTTACGATGTTCCTGAGACCATCATAGACGAACTTTCCGGTTCTTCGCAGAAAACAGTTATTTCCGTATAGGGCTCGTCGTACCGCATGACGTTTTTTCCAGTGTCTAGTTACGATGTTCCTGAGACCATCATAGACGAACTTTCCGGTTCTTCGCAGAAAACAGTTATTTCCGTATAGGGCTCGTCGTACCGCATGACGTTTTTTCCAGTGTCTAGTTACGATGTTCCTGAGACCATCATAGACGAACTTTCCGGTTCTTCGCAGAAATCAGTGCTTTCCGTATAGGACTCGTCGGACTGAATGGCTTTTTTCCAGTGCCTAGTCACGGTGTTCCTGAGACCACCATAGACAAACTTTCCGGTTCTTCGCAGAAATCAGTGCTTTCCGTATAGGACTCGTCGGACCGAATGGCTTTTTTTCAGTGTCCAGTCACGGTGTTCCTTACACCAATGTACACGAACTTTCCGGTTCTTCGGAGAAAACAGTTATTTCCGTATAGGACTCGTCGTACGGCAAGACTTTTTTCCAATGTATAGTCACGGTGCTCCTGGCACTACTGTAGACGAACTTTCCGGTTCTTCGCAGAAATCAGTGGTTTCCGTATAGGACTAGTCGGACCACATGACTTTTTTCCAACGTATAGTCACGGTGTTCCTGGCACTACTGTAGACGAACTTTCCGGTTCTTCACAGAAATCAGTGGTTTCCGTATAGGACTCGTCGGACCACATGACTTTTTTCCAACGTATAGTCATGGTGTTCCTGGCACTACTGTAGACGAACTTTCCGGTTCTTCGCAGAAATCAGTGGTTTCCGTATGGGACTCGTAGGACCACATATACTTTTTTCCAATGTCCAGTCACGGTGTTCCTGGTACTACTGTCGACGAACTTTCTGGTTCTTCGCAGAAATCAGTGGTTTCCGTGTAGGACTCGTCCGACCACATGACGTTTTTCAAATGTATAGTCACGGTGTTCCTGGCACTACTGTAGATGAACTTTCCGGCTTTTCGCAGAAATCAGTGGTTTGCGTATAGGACTCGTCGGACCACATGACATTTTTCAATGTCCAGTCACGCTGTTCCTGGCACTACTGTAGACGAACTTTCTGGTTCTTCGCAGAAATCAGTGGTTTGCGTATAGGACTCGTCGGACCACATGACATTTTTTCCAATGTCCAGTCACGCTGTTCCTGGCACTACTGTAGACGAACTTTCTGGTTCTTCGCAGAAATCAGTGGTTTGCGTATAGGACTCGTCGGACCACATAACATTTTTCCAATGTCCAGTCACGCTGTTCCTGGCACTACTGTAGACGAACTTTCTGGTTCTTCGCAGAAATCAGTGGTTTGCGTATAGGACTCGTCGGACCACATGACATTTTTCCAATGTCCAGTCACGCTGTTCCTGGCACTACTGTAGACGAACTTTCTGGTTCTTCGCAGAAATCAGTGGTTTGCGTATAGGACTCGTCGGACCACATGACATTTTCCAATGTCCAGTCACGCTGTTCCTGGCACTACTGTAGACGAACTTTCTGGTTCTTCGCAGAAATCAGTGGTTTGCGTATAGGACTCGTCGGACCACATGACATTTTTCCAATGTCCAGTCACGCTGTTCCTGGCACTACTGTAGACGAACTTTCTGGTTCTTCGCAGAAATCAGTGGTTTGCGTATAGGACTCGTCGGACCACATGACATTTTTCCAATGTCCAGTCACGCTGTTCCTGGCACTACTGTAGACGAACTTTCTGGTTCTTCGCAGAAATCAGTGGTTTGCGTATAGGACTCGTCGGACCACATGACATTTTTCCAATGTCTAGTCACGCTGTTCCTGGCACTACTGTAGACGAACTTTCTGGTTCTTCGCAGAAATCAGTGGTTTGCGTATAGGACTCGTCGGACCACATGACATTTTCCAATGTCCAGTCACGCTGTTCCTGGCACTACTGTAGACGAACTTTCTGGTTCTTCGCAGAAATCAGTGGTTTGCGTATAGGACTCGTCGGACCACATGACATTTTTCCAATGTCCAGTCACGCTGTTCCTGGCACTACTGTAGACGAACTTTCTGGTTCTTCGCAGAAATCAGTGGTTTGCGTATAGGACTCGTCGGACCACATGACATTTTTTCCAATGTCCAGTCACGCTGTTACTGGCACTACTGTAGACGAACTTTCTGGTTCTTCGCAGAAATCAGTGGTTTGCGTATAGGACTCGTCGGACCACATGACATTTTTCCAATGTCCAGTCACGCTGTTCCTGGCACTACTGTAGACGAACTTTCTGGTTCTTCGCAGAAATCAGTGGTTTGCGTATAGGACTCGTCGGACCACATGACATTTTTCCAATGTCCAGTCACGCTGTTCCTGGCACTACTGTAGATGAACTTTCCGGCTTTCGCAGAAATCAGTGGTTTGCGTATAGGACTCGTCGGACCACATGACATTTTTTCCAATGTCCAGTCACGCTGTTCCTGGCACTACTGTAGACGAACTTTCTGGTTCTTCGCAGAAATCAGTGGTTTGCGTATAGGACTCGTCGGACCACATGACATTTTCCAATGTCCAGTCACGCTGTTCCTGGCACTACTGTAGACGAACTTTCTGGTTCTTCGCAGAAATCAGTGGTTTGCGTATAGGACTCGTCGGACCACATGACATTTTTCCAATGTCCAGTCACGCTGTTCCTGGCACTACTGTAGACGAACTTTCTGGTTCTTCGCAGAAATCAGTGGTTTGCGTATAGGACTCGTCGGACCACATGACATTTTTCCAATGTCCAGTCACGCTGTTCCTGGCACTACTGTAGACGAACTTTCTGGTTCTTCGCAGAAATCAGTGGTTTGCGTATAGGACTCGTCGGACCACATGACATTTTTCCAATGTCCAGTCACGCTGTTCCTGGCACTACTGTAGATGAACTTTCCGGCTTTTCGCAGAAATCAGTGGTTTGCGTATAGGACTCGTCGGACCACATGACATTTTTCAATGTCCAGTCACGCTGTTCCTGGCACTACTGTAGACGAACTTTCTGGTTCTTCGCAGAAATCAGTGGTTTGCGTATAGGACTCGTCGGACCACATGACATTTTTCCAATGTCCAGTCACGCTGTTCCTGGCACTACTGTAGACGAACTTTCTGGTTCTTCGCAGAAATCAGTGGTTTGCGTATAGGACTCGTCGGACCACATGACATTTTTCCAATGTCCAGTCACGCTGTTCCTGGCACTACTGTAGACGAACTTTCTGGTTCTTCGCAGAAATCAGTGGTTTGCGTATAGGACTCGTCGGACCACATGACATTTTTCCAATGTCCAGTCACGCTGTTCCTGGCACTACTGTAGACGAACTTTCTGGTTCTTCGCAGAAATCAGTGGTTTGCGTATAGGACTCGTCGGACCACATGACATTTTCCAATGTCCAGTCACGCTGTTCCTGGCACTACTGTAGACGAACTTTCTGGTTCTTCGCAGAAATCAGTGGTTTGCGTATAGGACTCGTCGGACCACATGACATTTTTCCAATGTCCAGTCACGCTGTTCCTGGCACTACTGTAGACGAACTTTTCTGGTTCTTCGCAGAAATCAGTGGTTTGCGTATAGGACTCGTCGGACCACATGACATTTTTCCAATGTCCAGTCACGCTGTTCCTGGCACTACTGTAGACGAACTTTCTGGTTCTTCGCAGAAATCAGTGGTTTGCGTATAGGACTCGTCGGACCACATGACATTTTTCCAATGTCCAGTCACGCTGTTCCTGGCACTACTGTAGATGAACTTTCCGGCTTTTCGCAGAAATCGGTGGTTTGCGTATAGGACTCGTCGGACCACATGACATTTTCCAATGTCCAGTCACGCTGTTCCTGGCACTACTGTAGACGAACTTTCTGGTTCTTCGCAGAAATCAGTGGTTTGCGTATGGGACTCGTCGGACCACATGACATTTTTCCAATGTCCAGTCACGCTGTTCCTGGCACTACTGTAGACGAACTTTCTGGTTCTTCGCAGAAATCAGTGGTTTGCGTATAGGACTCGTCGGACCACATGACATTTTTCCAATGTCCAGTCACGCTGTTCCTGGCACTACTGTAGACGAACTTTCTGGTTCTTCGCAGAAATCAGTGGTTTGCGTATAGGACTCGTCGGACCACATGACATTTTTCCAATGTCCAGTCACGCTGTTCCTGGCACTACTGTAGACGAACTTTCTGGTTCTTCGCAGAAATCAGTGGTTTGCGTATAGGACTCGTCGGACCACATGACATTTTTCCAATCTCCAGTCACGCTGTTCCTGGCACTACTGTAGACGAACTTTCTGGTTCTTCGCAGAAATCAGTGGTTTGCGTATAGGACTCGTCGGACCACATGACATTTTTCCAATGTCCAGTCACGCTGTTCCTGGCACTACTGTAGATGAACTTTCCGGCTTTTCGCAGAAATCAGTGGTTTGCGTATAGGACTCGTCGGACCACATGACATTTTCCAATGTCCAGTCACGCTGTTCCTGGCACTACTGTAGACGAACTTTCTGGTTCTTCGCAGAAATCAGTGGTTTGCGTATAGGACTCGTCGGACCACATGACATTTTTCCAATGTCCAGTCACGCTGTTCCTGGCACTACTGTAGACGAACTTTCTGGTTCTTCGCAGAAATCAGTGGTTTGCGTATAGGACTCGTCGGACCACATGACATTTTCCAATGTCCAGTCACGCTGTTCCTGGCACTACTGTAGACGAACTTTCTGGTTCTTCGCAGAAATCAGTGGTTTGCGTATAGGACTCGTCGGACCACATGACATTTTTCCAATGTCCAGTCACGCTGTTCCTGGCACTACTGTAGACGAACTTTCTGGTTCTTCGCAGAAATCAGTGGTTTGCGTATAGGACTCGTCGGACCACATGACATTTTTCCAATGTCCAGTCGCGCTGTTCCTGGCACTACTGTAGACGAACTTTCTGGTTCTTCGCAGAAATCAGTGGTTTGCGTATAGGACTCGTCGGACCACATGACATTTTTCCAATGTCCAGTCACGCTGTTCCTGGCACTACTGTAGACGAACTTTCTGGTTCTTCGCAGAAATCAGTGGTTTGCGTATAGGACTCGTCGGACCACATGACATTTTCCAATGTCCAGTCACGCTGTTCCTGGCACTACTGTAGACGAACTTTCTGGTTCTTCGCAGAAATCAGTGGTTTGCGTATAGGACTCGTCGGACCACATGACATTTTTCCAATGTCCAGTCACGCTGTTCCTGGCACTACTGTAGACGAACTTTCTGGTTCTTCGCAGAAATCAGTGGTTTGCGTATAGGACTCGTCGGACCACATGACATTTTTCCAATGTCCAGTCACGCTGTTCCTGGCACTACTGTAGATGAACTTTCCGGCTTTTCGCAGAAATCAGTGGTTTGCGTATAGGACTCGTCGGACCACATGACATTTTTCAATGTCCAGTCACGCTGTTCCTGGCACTACTGTAGACGAACTTTCTGGTTCTTCGCAGAAATCAGTGGTTTGCGTATAGGACTCGTCGGACCACATGACATTTTTCCAATGTCCAGTCACGCTGTTCCTGGCACTACTGTAGACGAACTTTCTGGTTCTTCGCAGAAATCAGTGGTTTGCGTATAGGACTCGTCGGACCACATGACATTTTTCCAATGTCCAGTCACGCTGTTCCTGGCACTACTGTAGACGAACTTTCTGGTTCTTCGCAGAAATCAGTGGTTTGCGTATAGGACTCGTCGGACCACATGACATTTTCCAATGTCCAGTCACGCTGTTCCTGGCACTACTGTAGACGAACTTTCTGGTTCTTCGCAGAAATCAGTGGTTTGCGTATAGGACTCGTCGGACCACATGACATTTTTCCAATGTCCAGTCACGCTGTTCCTGGCACTACTGTAGATGAACTTTCCGGCTTTTCGCAGAAATCAGTGGTTTGCGTATAGGACTCGTCGGACCACATGACATTTTTCAATGTCCAGTCACGCTGTTCCTGGCACTACTGTAGACGAACTTTCTGGTTCTTCGCAGAAATCAGTGGTTTGCGTATAGGACTCGTCGGACCACATGACATTTTTCCAATGTCCAGTCACGCTGTTCCTGGCACTACTGTAGACGAACTTTCTGGTTCTTCGCAGAAATCAGTGGTTTGCGTATAGGACTCGTCGGACCACATGACATTTTTTCCAATGTCCAGTCACGCTGTTCCTGGCACTACTGTAGACGAACTTTCTGGTTCTTCGCAGAAATCAGTGGTTTGCGTATAGGACTCGTCGGACCACATGACATTTTTCCAATGTCCAGTCACGCTGTTCCTGGCACTACTGTAGACGAACTTTCTGGTTCTTCGCAGAAATCAGTGGTTTGCGTATAGGACTCGTCGGACCACATGACATTTTTCCAATGTCCAGTCACGCTGTTCCTGGCACTACTGTAGACGAACTTTCTGGTTCTTCGCAGAAATCAGTGGTTTGCGTATAGGACTCGTCGGACCACATGACATTTTTCCAATGTCCAGTCACGCTGTTCCTGGCACTACTGTAGACGAACTTTCTGGTTCTTCGCAGAAATCAGTGGTTTGCGTATAGGACTCGTCGGACCACATGACATTTTTCCAATGTCCAGTCACGCTGTTCCTGGCACTACTGTAGACGAACTTTCTGGTTCTTCGCAGAAATCAGTGGTTTGCGTATAGGACTCGTCGGACCACATGACATTTTTCCAATGTCCAGTCACGCTGTTCCTGGCACTACTGTAGACGAACTTTCTGGTTCTTCGCAGAAATCAGTGGTTTGCGTATAGGACTCGTCGGACCACATGACATTTTTCCAATGTCCAGTCACGCTGTTCCTGGCACTACTGTAGATGAACTTTCCGGCTTTTCGCAGAAATCAGTGGTTTGCGTATAGGACTCGTCGGACCACATGACATTTTTCAATGTCCAGTCACGCTGTTCCTGGCACTACTGTAGACGAACTTTCTGGTTCTTCGCAGAAATCAGTGGTTTGCGTATAGGACTCGTCGGACCACATGACATTTTTTCCAATGTCCAGTCACGCTGTTCCTGGCACTACTGTAGACGAACTTTCTGGTTCTTCGCAGAAATCAGTGGTTTGCGTATAGGACTCGTCGGACCACATGACATTTTTCCAATGTCCAGTCACGCTGTTCCTGGCACTACTGTAGACGAACTTTCTGGTTCTTCGCAGAAATCAGTGGTTTGCGTATAGGACTCGTCGGACCACATGACATTTTTCCAATGTCCAGTCACGCTGTTCCTGGCACTACTGTAGACGAACTTTCTGGTTCTTCGCAGAAATCAGTGGTTTGCGTATAGGACTCGTCGGACCACATGACTTTTTTCCAATGTCCAGTCACGCTGTTCCTGGCACTACTGTAGACGAACTTTCTGGTTCTTCGCAGAAATCAGTGGTTTGCGTATAGGACTCGTCGGACCACATGACATTTTTCCAATGTCCAGTCACGCTGTTCCTGGCACTACTGTAGACGAACTTTCTGGTTCTTCGCAGAAATCAGTGGTTTGCGTATAGGACTCGTCGGACCACATGACATTTTTCCAATGTCCAATCACGCTGTTCCTGGCACTACTGTAGACGAACTTTCTGGTTCTTCGCAGAAATCAGTGGTTTCCGCATAGGCACGCGACTGCCAATACCAACCCTCTTCAATTCCCTACTCAAAGTTTGCTAAGATATGGGTCGGGAACAGCCTTCATTGAGAAATCTGGCCAATTGCTGAAGTCCTGTTTCTCCGTAAAATCCTTCTCAGACGACGGCCATCTCTTTTCAGAACTGTCGTCGCCCCGCAACTACGCCTCTTAGGCTGGCAATGTGGGTTATTTTTCCACTGATTAAAAAGCCGCGAGATCTCACTTTTTGAGAAAGCAGCAAGTTTTCATAGTCGTCGCTCCATCCAGGGGGCACCCAAAATAAAACCCTTTATCGAACTCCGAAGGATCCTTTGTTTTTCCTATTGTGATCAACACTACTGACGAGCAGCGACCTTGTATATTTGCTTAGGTCACGTGATGACGCACGTGACCACGTATTTTGCACACACTGTGTAAGCGGCGTTTACGTACATCTGCATAAAGGTTTCTAGTTCAGTGGCAGGGGTGTGTATTTCAAATTTCGTCTCTAAAACTATACGCTAAGCTTGGCTCTTCTCATATGATTTATATGAAATCAAACGCGGTCTATTTTTGTTCTCCAGGTTATTTCGGTGATGCTTAGAATACAAATGACAGACGGAGCAAGGCAATCAGCTTTATGTCCAAGAGCCCATGCGGTTCCAGCATAAATTCCAAGCGTGGCAAGGCCTCAGTTATCATTCCGTGATGATGTTTCTTTCTCTTAATGGCTCCCTTTCTTACTAGAGGCAAATTAAAGGCGAGTGAATCCCTAACATCTCCACAGATATCGTAAAACAAGCAAGCCATGGATGCCGACGTTTTGCAAATGCACTGTTACGGCGATGTTGTTAATATCTTGCACGCATTTTGCCATAAAATACTCTTAAAACGCTCCACAAAGCCAACCGTCTCAAACGCTTTTCCGCGTTAGACAAATGTACAGTATTTCCCATCTAAAACCACGACGATAAAAATCTTGCTATGCACTTCCATGGAAACTTATTCGAAGTAGTTCCTCCGGAGATATTTTACACTTCTGTCCAAAACCTATGGATTGCATTTTGACTATTCGAAATCGGGAAAACCCGTTTTAAAGCAGTCACTGCAAAACAAATCATGAGTAATATACACCGATGATCCATTAAGTTATGACCACCTACCTAATAAGCTACAAAATCCGCTTTAGCCAGCAAAACAGCGTCCACTCTGCGAGGCATCGATTCGATGAGGTGGCGATAGGTATCCTGGGGTATCTGGTACCATAATATCACCAACACGTCCCCTACTTCTCGTACATTTCTGGGTGCTGGTGACTCAGCGCGAATCCGCTTTTCCAAGTCGAACCACAAATGTTCCATTGGATTCATGTCAGGTGACGTTGGAGGCACAGAAAGACACCAGCATGCTCCTCGAACCACTACTTGACGATTCTGGCAGTGTGGCCATGGCGCATTATCCTCTTGGTAATGGCCATCATCAGCAGGGTACACAGTTGCCATGAATGGGTGAACCTGGTCCGCAACGATGCAGATACCTGACAGCTGTTAGGGATTGTGCTTTTGGGATAATGGGGACTAACGTGTCCCGGGAAAATATCGCCCACAGCATAACACCGCCGCCGCCGGCCTGTTTCCGCTCAACAGTGCATCCTGGTGCCATAGCCTCCGTCGATAATCGGTGTATCCGCGCTCCGTCGTCTACGTGCTACACCAGGAATCTTGATTCGTCAAATCAGGCCACTTTCTTCCAATCATCCACGGTCCAATCTCGATGATGATCTTGGGCCCATTTCATGCGTTGTTGGCAATGACATGCAGCGAGCATGGGGACCCAGCTGGGTCTCCGGCTACGCAGGCCCATGCGCTGAAAGCGCCGATGAACTGTTGCCGTGATACATTGCCCTGATCACCACTGTTGTAGCTGCGGGTGATTTGTCGCACTCTGACCCTGCGGTGGCTGTGAACAGTGCGCGACAGTCTTCGCTCCCCTTTGGAGTCAATGAGCTGCAGACGACACACGGCTGGACAAAGGTTCGTCGTTTGGCCATCTGTGCACCACTTTCGATACGTGCTCACTACAGCGGCACGGGAACAATCCACAAGCCACGCCATTTCCGAAATCGTAGTTCTGAGGCGCCGTGCCATCACAATTTGTCCTTTATCAAACTCCGATAAATCGGCAGCTTTTCCCACTCTGTTTTCGAAGACTCTACTAACCGAAAGCCGGTCCTTGGGTTGTATATATACTGCTCTGTGAACTTCACCTGCGCCACCTATCGGTCTCCAGGCGAAGAACCAAAACTTTGTGACCAGAAAGTCTTTGTGTTAATCGAAGCAACTGTAGGTAAAGGTCGGCGCGTGGGACGGTCATGAAACCGTATAAATAACACCTGATACTGAGCTCTGCTAATAAGTGTTACTCTAGTTCTTCAAATGGGAAGGGCAGCGGATTTTGACAAAGGCCAAATTGTAATGGCCAGGGAACTAGGTCAGAGCATTTCCCAGAGGGCAAAGCTTCTGGGGTACTCACGTGCAGCAGTGGCTAGTACCTTCGAAAATTGGTCACAGGAGCAAAAAAACTCAAATCGCTGGCAAAGTGTCGACCAACCACACCTTGTTGGCAGATAATTTAATGTACAATGCTGGCCACCCAAAATGTCACACCAAGAAGGAAGCATCCGATTGATTAGCATTGCAGGACATATGCAAATCATCTGCTCCCGGCACGCCACCGAGAAGCACTATAAGGAGGGTGCACAGAAGGCAGGGTGTAAGTAGTGGAAGTGTGTTGTGCTGCCGAACCTGTGCGTGGGAAGCTTCCTGATGCCTCGTTGCAGAATACTGCAGTCATTCCAGCACGTTTCGGAGTTCGACAGAGGACGAATAGCGGCTTATCGCGACAACGGTTTATTGTACCGAGATATCGGCGCCCGTGTGGGAAGACATCCAGCCACAGTGAGGCGAGTATGGATTCGGTGGGTGCAGGAGGGACGGATGAACCGACGTGAGCGATTGCCGCAGCCGCGGCACACCACCGAAACAGAGGACCGGCATGTTGGGCGGCAGGCATTCACGGCTCGCACCGCTGCACCACGAACGTTAGCGTAGGAATTAGGGTGTGTTGCTCAACAACCTGTGTCAGCACGTACCGTCCGACGTCGTCTGCAAGAGCGGGGACTTGTCGCACGGCGCGCATTGCTCCGATTACCATTGACGCTACACTACCGACGAGTGCGGCGGCAGTGAGCCGTTGAACGCCGCACCTGGACTACGGAATGGCACGGCATTGCCTTCTCCGACGAATCCCACTTCTGCCTGCAACACCACGATGGTCGGATCCGCGTGTGGAGACATCGCGGCGAGAGACTGTATCACGCCAGTGTTATGCATCGCCATACCGGTACGTCGCCTGGCGTTATGGTTTAGGGCGCAATTGGATATGACACCCAAACCCCTCTGGTACGCATCGCCGGTACACCCAACAGCCACCGCTACATCTCCGACGTTTTGGAGCCTGTAGTCCTCCGTTACCTGCAGGACCTGCCAGCGGCCACGTTTCAACAAGACAATGCGCGCCCGCACGTGGCACGCATCGTGCAACAATTCTTCACGGCCCACGAGGTGTCACTGCTGCCGTGGCCCGCCATTTCTCCCGATATGTACCCCATCGAACACGTCTGGTCGCTGATCGGCAACCGAGTGGCCTGGCAAGCACCACCCGCGGCTACGCCTGATGAACTATGGCAACGTGTGGAAGCAGCCTGGACCGACATACCCCAAGCCTACATCGAAAGCCTCTTTCGTTCGATGCCGCGGCGTGTAGCGGCCTTTATTGCCAGCCATGGGGGTCACACGAACTATTGATGTCTGAGTGTTCCGCAAGTCGCACTAGCCTGTAAGCTTAATCGTTTCATTTTTGTATTTGTTGTCATGTGTCCAGTAAATCTGGCTTTGCTATCTCGTGTCCTTCTTGTTATTGCATTTTGTGTGGCCAGCCGTGTAGTTTTCAGCCCATTGCAATCTCTTCCTTCTTTGGTTGGGAGATGGATATAGCTTTTTCCTTGGAATTCTAAAATTTAAACCCCAAGTCTTCGAGTTTGCGTCTAACAGTCCTTGCACTCATCTTCAAACCACACTGAGACAGCCTATTTTTAACTGACTTACATGATTTTCTTCTGTCAGTTGAACAGTATTTTAATCTTCTATCACCAGATAGAAGATTAAAATACGTTACAGAAATCTTGATGTGGGCTTGTTATATTACAGCTAACTTTATGTGGCCTTGGAAGATTGCAGCTAACTTAATGTGGACTTGTTAGATTACAGCTAAATTTATGTGGCCTTGGAAGATTACAGGCCGCCCCGGTGGCGATGTGGTCTAAGCGATGGCCTCTGATCATTCGTCCGAACGGGGTCCGGGTTCGAATCCCGGGGAGGCATGGATGTTGTGTTTGTCTAACGGCACTGGCTCTCTCCCTTCCCTGGAACCAGTGACCCTAAATTAGGGACGGGCGACTGCTTATAGCCCATTAAGTTGCTCACGGTGGTCGTTAAACCTCCAATCAAAAAAAGATTACAGCTAACTTAATGTGACTTTGTTAGATTACAACTAACTTAATGTGGCCTTGTTAGATTGCAGCTAACTTAATGTTGCCTTGTTAGATTACAGCTAACTTAATGTGGCTTTGTGAGATTGCAGGTAACTTAATGTTGCCTTGTTAGATTGCTGCTAACTTAATGCGGCGTTGTTAGATTGCGACTAACTTAATGTGGCCTTGTTAGATTAGAGCTAACTTAATGTGGCCTTGTGAGCTTGCAGCTAATTTAATGTGGCCTTGTGAGCTTGCAGCTAACTTAATGTGGCCTTGTGAGATTGCAGCTAACTTTATGTGGCCTTGTGAGCTTGCAGCTAACTTTATGTGGCCTTGTGAGATTGCAGCTAACTTAATGCGGCCTTGTGAGATTGTAGCTAACTTAATGTGGCCTTGTGAGATTGTAGCTAACTTAATGTGGCCTTGTGAGATTGCAGCTAACTTAATGTGGCCTTGTGAGATTGCAACTAACTTAATGTGGCCTTGTGAGATTGCAGCTAACTTAATGTGGCCTTGTGAGATTGCAGCTAACTTAATGTGGCCTTGTGAGATTGCAGCTAACTTAATGTGGCCTTGTGAGATTGCAGCTAACTTAATGTGGCCTTTCAGCATGAAAAGATTCCCCACCTCTGGTCTAGAGCTTGTGAAATTCACAAATTTTTGCCGGCGACAGGGCTCAAACTGGTATCTTTCTGCTCCGAAGCCGAATGCTTTGCCAATTAAGCTACACCCAGGGATTTCATTCCTGCAACTTTACCGTCTTTTCTTCACCTCCGTAGTACTTCGCAAGTTTGTAATTGCTTTGGAAAGAGATTCGTTATGTGACAGTTGATGTTATATGCTTAAAGTATGTTATTCGAGCTTGACTGAAAGTCGTTCATGAATGCTATGCTTTTTTATTATTGAAGTCACGTTATTGTCAATGTAAATTGGATATTGTTATGTGTTATGAGCATTGGATTACTCAGTAATTGAAGTAACCGTTTAAGTGACTACTGCCGCCCGGGTGGCGCATTGGTCTAAGCGATGGCCTCTGATCATTCGTCCGAAAGGGGTCCGGGTTCGAATGCCGGTGAGGCATGGATGTTGTTTGTCTTACGACACTGGCTCGCTCCCTTCCCTGGAATCACTGACCCTAAATTAGGGACGGGCGACTGCTTATAGCCCATTGAGTTGCTCACGGTGGTCCTTAAACCTCCAATCAAAAAAAATAAAAGTGACTACTGTCTTACGGACTGGAAAAAACGGTTGAAACGTAAGTAGATCTCTTAAGGTATTCTCGAAGAGACATTCTGTGCTTAATCAAGGCCATTAAATGTTTAGTTATCCAGGTTTTCAGTTAATACGAATGAGTTACGATAGTTAATTAAGCTTCACGCAATGTTGTTGTATTTACACTGTATTATCAAAAGTATTCGGATACCACAATATTTTGAGACAAATGGCTGTATTATCGCAATTAGTAGTTAGTTAGTCCGTCCACCTTTAGCTTATAAGACAGTGGCAACACGTTGATGTATACTACACTATCAATCAAATTCCGGTTGAGAGGAATGGCTCTCTATTCGTCCTGCAAAGCTGCTACCAGAGGGGGGGGGCGAAGACGGTCTTTGTGGTCGATTTCGTATCCGTCGCTTCAGTTCATCCCAGAGGTGTTCTATGGGATTAAGAAAAGGACTCTGAGCCGGCCAGCCTAACAATTCCTCCTCATTTCACCAGTCCTGCACACGCTGTGGAGTGTTGCAGGGAGCTCGATCGTGTTGGAAGAGACAACGGTCATTTTCATAATATTGCCACATTGCTGGTAGAGCAGAATTATCCAAAATGTCTAGGAACACTTCGGAGTTTATGGTTTCTGGTATAATAACCAACGGGAAAAGTCCCATCCACGACAAACAACCCCATACCATGACGGAGCCTCCACTGAACCTAACAGTTCGAAGTACACAGTCCGACTAAAATCCCTCGCCGGTCTGCCACCAAATCCAAACGCCCCCATCAGATTGGAAGAGTGAAAAGTGTGAGACATCACTCCAAAGAACAGCTTTCCAGTTGCCCACAGTCCGGGAACGACGGCACAGACACACCACTCCAAACGGCGGTTCGCATTCACGGTGGTAGTGATGTGTGGCTCGTGTGCCGCTGCTCTACCAAAATTACCCACACTGCGCAACTCTCTGTGGATAGTTATGGTACTAACCGAGCCATTACAACATTTCTTACTTCAACAGCGATGGAAACGGAAGAGGAAGAACGGGATTTCTTAACATTTCTTGCCATGGCTATTCTGCCACGTTCCGTCAGTTTGTGCGACCTTCCTGGACGGGTTTTTTTTTTGCTGTAGTTGCACCGTCCTGCTTCCATCTCTTCACGACATCCCTTACACTCGAGTTTGGTATGTTTAGTTTACCTGCAATGTTCCGTATGTGAACGTTACTCAAGTGATTTTTTTATTGGATTTTTAACGACTACCGTGAGCAACTGAAGGGGCTATAAGCAGTCTCCCGTCCCTAATTTTGGGCCACTGGTTCCAGGGAATTGAGAGAGCCAGTGCCGTAAGACAAACACAACATCCATGCCTCACGGAATTCGAACCCGGACCCCGATCGAACGAATGATCAAAGGCCATCGCTTAGACCACTGACATCCTATGGCAAGCTCATGCTGGAACGCTGAAAGTTCACGACCACGCGGCATATCCGCTTCAAAGTTATTGACAACACGACAGAACATCTCAGCTTTATATACGTACCTCCTCAATCACAGCACACCTTCCTGCGCAACCGTTCTTTGCATTTATGCAAATATTTGATAGTGTTCGAATACGTTTCATAATATATTGTATATTCTTAAAACCAAAATACACCGTATTTGAAAACAAAAATACATAGATACAGGAACTATCTGTATAAAGGAAAGTTATATTAGAGTATATGTACGTTACGTAACCCTTTTGGCCGGTTGGGACGAATAAACTCATTCGCTGTCTAAGAAGTGGGCCAAACGCGTCTGGAAAGAGTGGACCTGCACATCAGAAAGTGTTAGTTCCCCCTTAGCTTTGTTATTCCAAGTGGTCATTTTGGAAGGATTACTGACGCTAAACCTCTCTTACGGATTACTAAAAGGGCTGTAACAATGCCAACGAACAAAGAAAGATGTTTGTGTCACTTGCTTCTACCCATTGGCGTGATGGGTATGTCAGCGAGGCTACTAACCCTTTCCGCATCAGGCCTATAGAACAGAGAAAAAAGGACTAGAAGGAAGTGGTAATGGAGCAGAAAAGAAAGGACGAGAAGGAAGTTGTGATGCGGAAGAGAAGAAAGTAGTAATGGAACATAGGAGAAAGGACTAGAAGGAAGTGGTAATGAAGCAGAAAAGAGAGGACTATAAGGAAGTGGAAACAGAGGAGAGAAGAAAGGACAAGAAGGAAGTGGTAATGGAGCAGAGAAGAAAAGAACAGAAGGCAGTGGAAACAGAGAACAGAAGAAAGGACTAGAAGAAAGTTGTAATGGGAAAGAGAAGAAAGGACTAGAAGGAAGTGGCAATGAAGCGGAGAAGAAAGGACCAGAAGGAAGTGGTAATGGAGTAGAAGAGAAAGGACTAGAAGGAAGTGGTAATGGAGCAGAGAAGAAAGTGCTAGAAGAAAGTGGTAACAGAGCAGAAAAGAAAAGGACAAAAAGGAAGTGGTAATGGAGCAGAGAAGAAAAGACCAAAGGGCAGTGGAAATGGAGCAGAGAAGAAAAGGACTTTAACGAAGTCGTAATGGCGCAGAAGAAAGGACTAGAAGGAAGTTGTAATGGGGAAGAAAAGAAGGGACTAGAAGGAAGTGGTAATGGAGCAGAGAAGAAAGGACTAGAAGGAATTGGTAACAGAGCAGAGAAGAAAGGACAAGAAGGAAGTGGTAATGGAGTAGAGCAGAAAAGTCCAGAAGGCAGTGGAAATGGAGCAGAGAAGAAAGGACTAGAAGAAAATTGTAATGGCGAAAAGAAGAAAGGACTAGAACAAAGTGGTAATGGAGCAGAGAAGAAAGGACTAGGGGAAGTGGTAATGGGGCAGAGAAGAAAAGACCAGAAGGCAGTGGAAATGGAGCAGAGAAGAAAGGACTAAAAAGAAATGGTAATGGACCAGAGAAGAAGGGACTAGAAGGAAGCCTTATCACCAGTATCAAGTTTATGATTGGTACTGCTCTGATGAGAGGGGAAAGAACTGTTTTACGGTGGGTTTCGTAAAACCCAGCGTTAATGTGAACATTTCTGTTGGGGGAGCGCAGAAAATGTTGTGCACCAGTTGATTCACTTGCGTCGGCCACTTAAAGGATTAATTAATTGTATTATATGGACCTCTGACCCACTACCAGCGATGCCAAATTAGTCGGGGGAAATAATGTGTCGTTAAGTCAGAACGCATTTAAAGACAACCAAATTTACATGAGAACACAAAACTCAAAAAGAAGGTGAAATTAGGGATTTTAGTCCTACACGATGGGCGCACAGGACATAGACTACTGTGACGTGATCCTGTCTTATGGCATGTCAGACTGATTGAAAATTAATGTTACCAATTTCATATTCTGTCTCTGGGGATTTACACCAAGTGATCACTGAATTATGACCACCCATGTCAAAAGTGGATGCGGCCACGTGATTTCTGAGAGGGCCCGTCGTAGCATATATAAGGTGTGAGTGGAGAAGTAGGCAGTGAAATTCGGAGTGTGATGGGTAAACGGAAGGATTTATCAGACTTAGCGAAAGGACAGATTATGGGAGCTCGGAGAGCGGCCTCGATTTCCCAGACGGCTGAACTGGTGATTTCGCGAGCCGCCGTAGTTAAAGTGTATCAGGACTGGCGTGAAAATGGGCAAACAACGACCTGGAGGTAAAACCGCACAGGACAGCGAAAGGTTGATGCGAGAGGTGAGCGCCGGGTCCGACGACTCGCACAGGCCAAGAGACGCAACTCTGTTCAACAGTTAACTACCCAATACAATTGAGGTCAGCACGGAACAGTATCTGTCATAACCATGAGTCGCACGCTCGCACGTATGGGCTATAACAACAGACGAGTCTGACGACATCTTCTCCTAGCCACGGTTCATTGGTGCAAAACGCTCGCCTGGTGCAAAGAACATTCAAGTTGAACGACAAGGGACTGGAAATAGGTGTGATGGCCTGACGAGTCGCGTTTTTATTCCACTCCGTGGATGGTCGTGTACCTATTTGGAGGAAACAACATGAGGCACTCGATCCATCCTACATGGTCTCCACAGTACAAGCTAGTAGAGGCGGTTCTATGGTGTGGGTCATGTTTACCTGGCAAAAACGTGGATCCCTGATGCATGTGGAGCAACGTATGACTGGTGCCCGCAACCGTGAATTGCTTGCTGACCCTGTACAAGCAGCAATGTTGCACTTTTTCCTGATTGGCGAAGGTGTTGTTCATAGTGAGAATGCGCCGAGCTACAGGTCCAATGTTGTGCAGGAATAGTTTGAGGAACACAGTTCAGACTTCCAGCACATCGACTGGCCTCTGACCTGTCCCAATAATTCCATAGAGCACTTGTGGGACACCATGGACGGCATATCAGGCGTTTGGATACACCACTCACTTCCATAGATACACTAAAGGCCGAATTATCTACACCTTGGTTGGTCATACCTCCCAACTGCTTCTGGCGTCTTATTGAATCGACGCCACGTCGGATAACTGCTGTACTGTGAGCGAAAGAAGGACCTACGAAGTATTAGGTCGGTGGTCATAATTCAGGGATCTCTCACTGTATGTTGAATCGATGCCACGTCGGATAACTGCTGTACTGTGAGCGAAAGAAGGACCTACGAAGTATTAGGTAGGTGGTCATAATTCAGTGATCACTCAGTGTATGTTGAATCGATGCCACGTCGGATAGTAGCTGTACTGAGGGCGAAAGAAGGACCTACGAAGTATTAGGTAGGTGGTCATAATTCAGTGATCACTCAGTGTATGTTGAATCGATGCCACGACGGATAGCTGCTGTACAGGTGAGCGAAAGGAAGGACCTACGAAGTATTAGGTAGGTGGTCATAATTCAGTGATCCCTCAGTGTATGTTGAATCGATGCCACGTCGGATAGTAGCTGCACTGAGGGCGAAAGGAGGACCTACAAAGTATTAGGTAGGTGGTCATAATTCAGTGATCACTCAGTGTATGTTGAATCGATGCCACGTCGGATAACTGCTGTACTGTGAGCGAAAGAAGGACCTACGAAGTATTAGGTAGGTGGTCATAATTCAGTGATCCCTCAGTGTATGTTGAATCGATGCCACGTCGGATAACTGCTGTACTGAGAGCGAAAGAAGGACATACAAAGTATTAGGTAGGTGGTCATAATTCAGTGATCACTCAGTGTATGTTGAATCGATGCCACGTCGGATAGTAGCTGCACTGAGGGCGAAAAGGAGGACCTACAAAGTATTAGGTAGGTGGTCATAATTCAGTGATCACTCAGTGTATGTTGAATCGATGCCACGACGGATAGCTGCTGTACTGAGAGCGAAAGAAGGACCTACGAAGTATTAGGTAGGTGGTCATAATTCAGTGATCCCTCAGTGTATGTTGAATCGATGCCACGTCGGATAGTAGCTGCACTGAGGGCGAAAGGAGGACCTACAAAGTATTAGGTAGGTGGTCATAATTCAGTGATCACTCAGTGTATGTTGAATCGATGCCACTATATCGGCTCAACCCTACGGAGACTGCAAACAAGAATTAAGGAACACCAATATAGTGTAAAAAATGGCTCTTCATTGACTGCTTTAGCCAGGCTTTCTTCAGCTGGTACACATTACCCATCTCGGACAGACGTCTCCAATCTTTCTACCTCTATTACGAGGGAAACAGTGCTCTTTACAGAGAGTCTGCACATTTGCATCGACACTTGTTGCAACGATGAAGTACCCAGCTATATTTCCCAGGCCTGGAAAACTTTACTGTCCTCGATTCCTGATTTCTTCCTCTTACATAGCAGACTCTGCCCATCATTAATAGAACTCTATAGGCCCCTATTTGCTCAAATTACGTTAGAGCAAGTGAACTTTCTTATAATTCAGTGATCACTCAGTGTATGTTGAATCGATGCCACGTCGGATAACTGCTGTACTGTGAGCGAAAGAAGGACCTACGAAGTATTAGGTAGGTGGTCATAATTCAGTGATCCCTCAGTGTATGTTGAATCGATGCCACGTCGGATAACTGCTGTACTGAGAGCGAAAGAAGGACATACAAAGTATTAGGTAGGTGGTCATAATTCAGTGATCACTCAGTGTATGTTGAATCGATGCCACGTCGGATAGTAGCTGCACTGAGGGCGAAAAGAGGACCTACAAAGTATTAGGTAGGTGGTCATAATTCAGTGATCACTCAGTGTATGTTGAATCGATGCCACGACGGATAGCTGCTGTACTGTGAGCGAAAGAAGGACCTACGAAGTATTAGGTAGGTGGTCATAATTCAGTGATCCCTCAGTGTATGTTGAATCGATGCCACGTCGGATAGTAGCTGCACTGAGGGCGAAAGGAGGACCTACAAAGTATTAGGTAGGTGGTCATAATTCAGTGATCACTCAGTGTATGTTGAATCGATGCCACGACGGATAGCTGCTGTACTGTGAGCGAAAGAAGGACCTACGAAGTATTAGGTAGGTGGTCATAATTCAGTGATCCCTCAGTGTATGTTGAATCGATGCCACGTCGGATAGTAGCTGCACTGAGGGCGAAAGGAGGACCTACAAAGTATTAGGTAGGTGGTCATAATTCAGTGATCACTCAGTGTATGTTGAATCGATGCCACGACGGATAGCTGCTGTACTGTGAGCGAAAGAAGGACCTACGAAGTATTAGGTAGGTGGTCATAATTCAGTGATCCCTCAGTGTATGTTGAATCGATGCCACGTCGGATAGTAGCTGCACTGAGGGCGAAAGGAGGACCTACAAAGTATTAGGTAGGTGGTCATAATTCAGTGATCACTCAGTGTATGTTGAATCGATGCCACGTCGGATAACTGCTGTACTGTGAGCGAAAGAAGGACCTACGAAGTATTAGGTAGGTGGTCATAATTCAGTGATCCCTCAGTGTATGTTGAATCGATGCCACGTCGGATAACTGCTGTACTGAGAGCGAAAGAAGGACATACAAAGTATTAGGTAGGTGGTCATAATTCAGTGATCACTCAGTGTATGTTGAATCGATGCCACGTCGGATAGTAGCTGCACTGAGGGCGAAAGGAGGACCTACAAAGTATTAGGTAGGTGGTCATAATTCAGTGATCACTCACGGTATGTTGAATCGATGCCACGTCGGATAACTGCTGTACTGAGAGCGAAAGAAGGACATACGAAGTATTAGGTAGGTGGTCATAATTCATTATTCCCTAATTAAAAATGAAACATTTATTCCCTGATTAAAAATGATCGGGACCGTGTTGAATTGTTGGACAAATGTGGCATCTATTCCATTTCTATGAAATCTGTCGATCCTCAAGACAAGGACCTCATATATATCGGCTCAACCCTACGGAGACTGCAAACAAGAATTAAGGAACACCAATATAGTGTAAAAAATGGCTCTTCATTGACTGCTTTAGCCAGGCTTTCTTCAGCTGGTACACATTACCCATCTCGGACAGACGTCTCCAATCTTTCTACCTCTATTACGAGGGAAACAGTGCTCTTTACAGAGAGTCTGCACATTTTGCATCGAGTGGACACTTGTTGCAACGATGAAGTACCCAGCTATATTTCCCAGGCCTGGAAAACTTTACTGTCCTCGATTCCTGTTTCTTCCTCTTACATAGTAGACTCTGCCCATCATTAATAGAACTCTATAGGCCCCTATTTGCTCAAATTACGTTAGAGCAAGTGAACGTTCTTGTATTTCTTTCCTCAGTGTGAACGATTGGCAACGACACCGATACATAAATGTCTTTTCTGGAACTCCAACTTGTCTTTCATCTGATGTGCTCGTAGCGAGCACGAAAGTACTCGTGTTGTTTAAAACCATGTAGATAGATTTTAACTTGTGTGTGTGTTTTTAGTTATTAACGTTTGCATAGAACTGGAACCATTCGGCAAGTTTGTACATCGTGCGTGAACAGCAACTTTTTTACCCTGAGTGGTCATAATTCAGTGATCACTCACGGTATGTTGAATCGATGCCACGTCGGATAACTGCTGTACTGAGAGCGAAAGAAGGACCTACGAAGTATTAGGTAGGTGGTCATAATTCAGGGATCTCTCACTGTATGTTGAATCGATGCCACGTCGGATAACTGCTGTACTGAGAGCGAAAGAAGGACATACGAAGTATTAGGTAGGTGGTCATAATTCAGTGATCTCTCACTGTATGTTGAATCGATGCCACGTCGGATAACTGCTGTACTGTGAGCGAAAGAAGGACCTACGAAGTATTAGGTAGGTGGTCATTATTCAGTGATCTCTCACTGTATGTTGAATCGATGCCACGTCGGATAACTGCTGTACTGAGAGCGAAAGGAGGACCTACGAAGTATTAGGTAGGTGGTCATAATTCAGTGATCACTCACGGTATGTTGAATCGATGCCACGTCGGATAAATGCTGTACTGAGAGCGAAAGAAGGACCTACGAAGTATTAGGTAGGTGGTCATAATTCAGTGATCTCTCACTGTATGTTGAATCGATGCCACGTCGGATAACTGCTGTACTGTGAGCGAAAGAAGGACCTACGAAGTATTAGGTAGGTGGTCATAATTCAGTGATCTCTCACTGTATGTTGAATCGATGCCACGTCGGATAACTGCTGTACTGTGAGCGAAAGAAGGACCTACGAAGTATTAGGTAGGTGGTCATAATTCAGTGATCACTCAGTGTACGTTGAATCGATGCCACGTCGCTTAGCTGCTGTACTGAGGGCAAAATAAGGACCTACGAAGTATTAGGTAGGTGGTCATAATTAAGTGATTACTCAGCGTATGTTAAATCGATGTCACGTCGGACAGTAGCTGCACTGAGGGCGAAAGGAGGACCTACGACGTATTAGGTAGGTGGTCATAATTCAGGGATCTCTCACTGTATGTTGAATCGATGCCACGACGGATAGCTGCTGTACTGAGGGCGAAAGGAGGACCTACGAAGTATTAGGTAGGTGGTCATAGTTCAGTGATCACTCACGGTATGTTGAATCGATGCCACGTCGGATAACTGCTGTACTGAGAGCGAAAGAAGGACCTACGAAGTATTAGGTAGGTGGTCATAATTCATTATTCCCTAATTAAAAATGAAACATTTATTCCCTGATTAAAAATGATCGGGACCGTGTTGAATTGTTGGACAAATGTGGCATCTATTCCATTTCTATGAAATCTGTCGATCCTCAAGACAAGGACCTCATATATATCGGCTCAACCCTACGGAGACTGCAAACAAGAATTAAGGAACACCAATATAGTGTAAAAAATGGCTCTTCATTGACTGCTTTAGCCAGGCGTTCTTCAGCTGGTACACATTACCCATCTCGGACAGACGTCTCCAATCTTTCTACCTCTATTACGAGGGAAACAGTGCTCTTTACAGAGAGTCTGCACATTTTGCATCGAGTGGACACTTGTTGCAACGATGAAGTACCCAGCTATATTTCCCAGGCCTGGAAAACTTTACTGTCCTCGATTCCTGTTTCTTCCTCTTACATAGCAGACTCTGCCCATCATTAATAGAACTCTATAGGCCCCTATTTGCTCAAATTACGTTAGAGCAAGTGAACTTTCCTGTATTTCTTTCCTCAGTGTGAACGATTGGCAACGACACCGATACATAAATGTCTTTTCTGGAACTCCAACTTGTCTTTCATCTGATGTGCTCGTAGCGAGCACGAAAGTACTCGTGTTGTTTAAAACCATGTAGATAGATTTTAACTTGTGTGTGTGTTTTTAGTTATTAAAGTTTGCATAGAACTGGAACCATTCGGCAAGTTTGTACATCGTGCGTTAACAGCAACTTTTTTACCCTGAGTGGTCATAATTCAGTGATCACTCAGTGTATGTTGAATCGATGCCACGTCGGATAGCTGCTGTACTGAGGGCGAAAGGAGGACCTACGAGTATTAGGTAGGTGTTTATAATTCAGTGATCACTCAGTGTATGTTGAATCGATGCCACGTCGGATAGCTGCTGTACTGAGAGCGAAAGAAGGACCTACGAAGTATTAGGTAGGTGGTCATAATTCAGTGATTACTCAGTGTATGTTGAATCGATGCCACGTCGGATAGTAGCTGTACTGAGATCGAAAGAAGGACCTACGAAGTATTAGGTAGGTGGTCATAATTCAGTGATCACTCAGTGTATGTTGAATCGATGCCACGTCGGATAGTAGCTGTACTGAGATCGAAAGAAGGACCTACGAAGTATTAGGTAGGTGGTCATAATTCAGTGATCACTCAGTGTATGTTGAATCGATGCCACGTCGGATAGCTGCTGTACTGAGGGCGAAAGGAGGACCTACGAGTATTAGGTAGGTGGTTATAATTCAGTGATCACTCAGTGTATGTTGAATCGATGCCACGTCGGATAGTAGCTGTACTGAGATCGAAAGGAGGACCTACGAAGTATTAGGTAGGTGGTCATAATTCAGTGATCCCTCAGTGTAGGTTGAAACGATGCCACGTCGGACAGTAGCTGCACTGAGGGCGAAAGGAGGACCTACGAAGTCATAATTCAGTGATCATTCAGTGTATGTTGAATCGATGCCGCGTCAGATAACTGCTGCACTGAGGGCGAAAGAAGGACATACGAAGTATTAGGTAGGTGGTTATAATTTAGTTATCATTCAGTGTATTTAGCTCACTCTTTCTGGGTGAGGAAATTTCAGTTCCGAGCAGTAAATTTTTACTTGTTCTTAGCTTTGTGTTAAGATAAAATTGAGCAAGTTCTCTACTCTTTTTTAGTCCTACATACATGCCACTCAATTGCAACTTCTTTTTGAAGATACGATACGTGCCACGATTTCAGGAAGTAAATTTAGCAAAACTCTTTTGTCGTTCATTTATGGCTCAAAAGGTAGGAGACTCACACGTCCATTCATAAATTCCATATAATGAAAATGAATAAGAGGAGATCTTAATTCCGTTCTATTGGTTTTGACAACTTTCACGAGAGAAGTACTTTGATAAAATTCTCAAAGGTGTTGTTCTACTTAGCTAATCACACACTTATTATGATCTGATTAACGCACTAATCTTTCGATTTATTGGTCATCAAATGAATGACGACGATGACTGCAGCAAAATCGATAGGGATAAAACCGATTCGGCGGCAATCGTCGTGAAATGCTAAAGTCTAGCTGCAGGCAAAGCAAAGTCTTTCGTCTCGTGTGTACTGGATCCTGTAATTAAAGAAAGTCACGTGTTTGCATACATTACGGTCTTTTCTCGTACCGCGAAATGGAATATTTATGTGAGACTATTGAGCTAGGCTTCATCATCTGGGTAGATGACTAGGGATGAAGCATGGGATTCGTAAATACCCTTAAATAATATTCACGCATTTCTAAGATAATATTCATTACCATCTTTCTTGTTTACACCAGAGATGCATGCTTGGCATGACAAAAAAAATGATAAGTGAATAACTCATGGGTCAAGTAAAGAACCTCAAGAGGCAAGAGGCTGGACATAGTGCTGTAAGAGATAACCAGAGTTTTCTTTCGCTTGAGGTTTAACGACCACCTTTAGCAAACTCTTAGGGCTCTAAGTGGTCGTCCGTCGTCCCCAATTTATGACCACTGGTTTCATGGATATAGACAGTGACAGCACAATGAGCTAAGTCAAGACCATCTAGAAAGTGCAAGGCCGTGACATTAGAGAGATCACTTCCCTCCGTTTGTGAGGTCACCCTCATGTTACTCGGACTGGTACGTCGGTGTCGTGTTTGGCGTCATACACGATAGTATAACATAGCACTTTTTACGTTATGTAAGATTTCCTGCTGAATAGATGTTAAACTAAGGGTAAATGCGATGCAACTAATTATGCCGGAATAGCTCACGTTAGAGTAAGGCTTTTACAAAGGCCAGACGAAACATATACACAAGTCCAACTTACGTCAACTTTTCATTGGTCCAGCAAGATTAGACGAAATAGAAAACACACCACTTCACATATCTTAGTCAAGAAGTCAAACTTACGTCAACGAAGATAAAAAGCGGCCGGGCAGGACATATGAGCCATAGTGCGCCACGTGTGAACAGTGGGCAGAGGTAGTGACTTGACGGACGTGCAAAAAGGAATGATCATCCTCTACGGCGCAAATGGTGGGAGCATCTCAGAAACAGCAGACATCGTGGACTGTTCGCGAGGTGCTGTAGCAAGGGTGTATCAAGAAGGAACCGCTGGCACGCCGAGTGCCTCCCGACCTCATAACTGTGCAGCCCCAAAAGCCATCAACCCCAGAGGTGAACGTAGCCTTCGTTGACTGGTAAAGGGCAATCGACCACGCAAATGAACACTGGGACATACAGGTGCGTGTCCCCGACAGCAGTAGAGAGAACCTTGTTACGCATGGGTCTCCGGACGCGACTCTGCGTCAAGGCCCCAGGTCCATCGGCAACGACGCCTGCAGTTCAGTTCGCATGGAACTACCGTCGCTGGACAGTGGAAGAGTGAAAAAGTTTACCTTCTCCGACGAATCGAGGTTTCTACTCCAGAGAAGTGACGAGCGGTGGCGTATACGGCGTCAGACACCCGAGAACCAACACTCTCACACTCTTATGGGCCACGAACAGGCCGGCGGTGGAAGTGTGGATGTCTGGGGGATGTTTTCCTGGTATGACCGCTGGTACCACTGGATGGGTCCCTGAACGCGAATAGTTCTCTGTCCACCCTCGCTGACCTCATGTATCCCTTCATGTTGTACATTTACCTTGGTGGTGATGTCTACCAAAAGGACAATGTACACTGCCATGTCGCAGAGCGTGCGTGACTGGTTCCGGGAACACGATGGCGATGTCTCCGTTCTGCCTTGGCGGGCGAAATCGCCCGACCTCAATCCCATAGAGCACTTGTGGGACTGTGTGGATCGACAGGTTAGACGTGCCGACCAACAACCACGCCATCTCCGTGCTCTGCTGCAATCCGAATGGGCACGTTTGTCTCTGGCAACCTTCCAGGGCCTCATTGCGTTCATGCCACGCCGTCTCGACGCTCTCATCCGGGCCATGGGTAGTTATTCCCATTATTAAGTGGATGGTTATATTATTCTGATACTACCAAAAAATAGTTCACAAGACGTATGCAAATGAACACGAGAAATAAATGCCAGCAGTAAAACTTGCATATGAGTTAGGAAAGTTCTGTTTAATATGAAAATTGAGTTATATACTTAAAGCCAACGGAAAACGGATGTGGCATTTCTCGTTGAAAGCGCGCGAAAGAAACGTTCCGGTAGCTGCAAATGCATTTGTTATGTGTGATACGGGCCTGGTACGATTCGTCCTAGTACGAAAATTAAAGACTTTGTTTTGGTAGTATTTATTATTAATTCATTGAAATTTAACCAATCTGAGATGTTATTAAATTCAGTATTAATATTCAAAATAGTATCAGTCATTAAATTAAATAGGTGAGGATGGTTATGTCGTATAGATAGAGAAGATCAATATCACTTATTGAAATAAAGATATCGTTAATGTAAATACTGAAAAGTACAGGTCCCAAAATTGAACCCTGTGGAACACCAGTTGGTATGAATTGAAGAGGGGATTGATGTTGGTTAATTTGTGTATATTGTTGCCTACCTGATAAATAACTTTTAAAAAGAGAATGTTCATTGTTTCTAATTCCTATCGTGTCTAATTTGTGTAGTAAGATATTATGATTTATGGCATCAAAAGCTTTGGATAGGTCTAAAAATAAAGCGATGGTATATAAGTTGAGTTCAAAATTATGTTGGACTGTTTGTTGTAAATATAATAAGGCTGACTCTGTTGACTTTCCAGATTGAAAACCATGTTGATTTGGATGGATAATATTTAGATCATGAATGTACGAGATTAATCTATTGTAAATCAATCTCTCTAAAATTTTAGCAAAAATTGATGAATTGGCTATAGGGCGGTAGTTAATTCACCAGATTGGATTATATCATTGAATATAAACAATAGAGGAGCAAGAATGGGATTAGCCACACTATTTTATAATAAATGGATCATATCCAGGGCCAGACTTAGAATTTATGTGGTTAAGTTGCCATTCAATACTGTATCAATAGATCTACTGATTTTGACCCCCTTCCACTGATCTGTTCACTCGTTTTATTTAACACCCACAAAGATACTGGCATGCCAAAGATGCATAGTATAAACTAAGACAAGTTGCCAACGGTACCCGATAACTCGGGTACAGTTGGCAAATTTTGAACGAAACTATTGCAAAATTTAAGCTTATTAAGGCGTTTATTATAACAAATTCTAAAAACCGAACGCGTAAAATTTATGACTTCCTGAACAAAAGTACGAAACATTCTAAAAATGAAATGCCTAAAATTCATCACGAACTACCTTTCCTTCACGCCTTCACGTTGGTTGTGATCAGGTGGCACGTAAACAAAGCAGAAAGACACTCAGATCGGAAACCACGTTTTTCAAGACACACTCAGATCGGGAACTACGTTTTTGATGTTGTATCGCGAAAGGCAGATCCACGCACACATACACAAACTTTCTTTTATTATTATAGATTAAGCAAGTGTTGCGCTAATAGACGGAATCTTTCCATATCTTCGTTTTTCAATTCAAACATTTTTTTTTTAAATTAACTTAGTGAGCCGACTTTCGTAAAACGGTTCAAGTAAAAGCCCATCTAGTTTTAATTGAACATCCTCAGTGACACGGAATATCGGAAATCGGAAGGCGTCAAAACCTGACCATGGACGATGTCCAATCGCATTCCAAAAATCACGGATGTGTCCTGTGGTAGCTATGCCCGAACAACCAATTGTCCCAAGTCTCGTATAGAGAGAGGATTTTTCCATTACACTGACGGAAAAAATCCCAACACCACGAAAAAATAGTTGTAGAGGAATGAAATGGCGGCAATACATTTGTATAGGCAACATATTTAATCAATTAAGGTTTCAAGATCACAGCTTATTGTAAGCGCGAGAAGAGCCATTTTAAATGTGAAATGCTGGTACATTGATAACCGGTGTAACTCCCAGAATGTTGAATGCAAGCACGCAAACGTTCATGCAATGTGTCGTACAGGTGCTGGATGTCAGTTTGTGGGATGGAGTTCCATGCCTGTTACACTTGGTCGGTCAATACAGGGACGGTTAATGCTGGATGGAGGTGACGCTGGAGTTGTCGTCCAATGATGTCCCATACGTGCTCGATTGGTGAAAGATCTGGTGATCTAGCAGTCCACGGCAATATGTCGACACTTTGTAGAGCATGTTGGGTTACAACAGCGGTATGCGGACGAGCGTTATCCTGTTGGAAAACACCCCTTGGAATGCTGTTCATGAATGGCAGCACAACAGGTTGAATCACCAGACCGACGTACAACTGTGCCGTCAGGGTGCGTGGGAACACCACGCGAGTCCTCCTGCTGTCATAGGAAATTGCTCCCCAAACCATAACTCCAGGTGTAGGTCCAGTGTGTCTCGGCCGCAAACAGGTTGGTTGCAGGCGCTCACCTGGCCTCCTTCTAAACAACACACAGCCATCACTGGCATCCAGGCAGAACCGGCTTTCATCAGAAAATACAACAGATCTCCACTCCGTCCTCCAATGAGCTCTAGCTTGACACCACTGACGTCGCAAACGGCAGTGGTTTGGAGTAAGTGGAATGCACGCTACAGGGCGTCTGGCTCGGAGCTGTCCTTCAAGTAACCGATTTGTAACAGTTCGTTGTGTCACTGTGGTGGCAACTGCAGCTCGAATTGCTGCTGCAGACGCAGTACGATGCGCCACGGCCATACGCCGTACACGGCGGTCTTCCATCTCAGTAGTGCAACGTGGCCGGCCGGAACCCGGTCTTCTTGAGGCAGTACCTTCCCTTGACCACCGCTGCCAACAATCATGCATAGTGGCTACATTCCTGCCAAGTCGTTCTGCAATATTGCGGAAAGAAAATCCACCTTCTCGTAGCCCTATTACACGACCTCGTTCAAACTCCGTGAGCTGTTGATAATGGCTTCTTCGTCTTCTTAAAGGCATTCTTGACTAACATCAACACACTACGTCGAATCTCAACGATAACTAACGCTCACGAACGTTACAGCGCGTATTTACAGCAAACCTGCTTTGCATGTTCCGAGGGGCGCTACTAGCGCCACACGTATGCGCCGAGCGCGAAATTTGCATAGACGTCATCTTACAGATGTACTATCACCGCCTACCAACTGTCGTTTATCTAACACAACCCCTTCTTGGTGTTGGGATTTTTTTTCCGTCAGTATATTATTAAAATTGGTCATTTTTTTAATGGTCATTATTTTTATACGACACGACCAATCACCGTGATACCAACTCAATATCACTCACCATGTCATTCCCATTCTTTGTAGCAAGTGTCACCGTGATCGGCTGAAGATCTTTGGAGGACATAGGTAACAAACGACTCCTTCTCAAAAACCCCTAAAAATGCAACTTTTTGGACGATTATTCCTCAATGACATGGAATTTCGGGTATCGGAAGGCGTCAAAACCTGACCATAGACGGTTTCGACGCCTTCCAGTCGCATGAAAAAGATCACGGTGATCGGATGTGTCGTCTCGTACCTATGCTCGAGCAACTAATTGTCTCGAGTCTCGTAAAGAGAGCTCCGCTCGGCCTTCGGCTTCGTTTTGCTCAATTATTTACAAAGAGTACCAGTGTACTCTCTGGATATTTTTTCCGATTTTGACTGGTTAAAATGTACCTCTTCCTGAAGTTTCAGAGAACAGACTAAACAATAAATTATGCTTGCTCAAATTGCAGAAGAAATCTGTTCGCTATATGCTGAACACAGATTACATGTCTCATTCAAAACCATTATTTCTAAAACTAAATAATCTAAAAATTCATGAAATTTTTACCTTGAAACTAGGTATCATGTTTTTGAAAATAATGCATCTTAAACTGCCTATTTTTCAAACTGACATCAAATATCTGGATTATTCTATCTTCACCAGATCTGTTGCTAACAACAAATTATGTCAGCCGTGTGTTAGAATTAATTATGGTTTAAATAGCATACTGTATAATGACTCCACAACTTAAATCTTGGCCCTCAGTCTCCGGCAGCTGGAATGTACCTCGCCAAGGCAGCGGCCAGTGCGACATGAAGGCAGAGGGTGCTAAGAATCCCCGGAGGACTGGACTAGGCTGCCATCTGATGCTCACCTTGGCTACATAAAACGGACGGTCCCTATCTTCTGATTCAAGGCTTCTTGAATTGGAAGAAGAACTACAAAGGATCAAGTGGGACATCGTCGGGCTAAGTGAGGTAAGGAGAAAAGGAGAAGATCTCATTGAACTGAAAAGTGGACATCTCTTCTACTATCGTGGGACAGACACTGGCAGAACTAGTGGTGTTGGATTTCTAATAAACAAGAAACTGAAGGATAAAGTTGTAGAAGTTGAAAGTTCCTCTGACAGAACTGCACGACTGGTTATCCAACTCTCGAGAAGATACCAGGCTCAGATTATTCAAACTTATGCACCCACCACAAGTCATCCTGAAGAAGAAATTGAAGAATTTTATGAGGAAATTCCTCATCTAAATAATAAAGGTAAGCAGCACTTGAAGATAATTATGGGAGATTTCAATGCAAAAATAGGGCAACGGCAATAGAATGAAACTTCACTAGGTAAATTCGGTCACGGCAACAGAAACCAGCGTGGAAATACTCTCGTAGAGTTTGCAGAGGCAGAAGGGTTTTTCATCTTGAACTCCTTTTTCAAGAAAAAGCCACACAGGAAATGGACATGGAGATATCCAAATGGGACGACAAGTGAAATTGATTTTATTATGTGTAACAAAAATTCGTCATAGAAGACTGCAGTGTGCTAAACAAGTTCAACACAGGCAGTGACCATAGATTGGTGAGATGTAAGATGCACCTCAACACTAAACTCGAACGTAGCAAGCTCATAAGACAAACAAAATGTATTGATATAACCAACCTTAAAAAACACCATAATACCTTCAAATTGGAACTGAAGAACAGGTTCTCTGCTTTAGAAGGCCTAACATCGGAAGAAGTGGATATTTCTGAAGTTAACAGAAAAGTAACCAAAGCTCTTATGGAAACAGCAACAAAATTAGCTGGGTCTAAGAACAAATTGGATGAGAACAAATTATCAGAAAAAACCAAAATGTTGATGCAAAAAAGAAGAGTGATGAGGGCAACTAAAGAAGATGTGACTTCCAAAGTGGAATATATAGAGCTATGCAAGACAGTACGAAAGAGTATCACTGAAGACGTAAGGAAATTCAACTGTGAACTAGTAAGGAAAGCAATTAAAAACAACCAAAGCCTAAACGACAGCAAAGGGACATCTCAGTAAGGGAAAAAAACAGATTATGGCACTGAGAAAAGAAGATGGTTCTGTAACAAGAAATAGAGGCGAAATTTTGACAAGAGTGAAAGATTTCTACTCCAAATTATATGAAAGGGATGATACATGTACTCCAGACATCATGAAAGGTACCAGTACCAGAGTTCTTCCAGTCCTTCCAGCAGAAGTTGCACATGCAATCAAGAACATGAAGCAGGGAAAAGCTCCAGGAGAAGATGGAATTACTGTAGACATCATACAAGAAGCAAATGGAGAAATCGAAACAGTACTCGCCCAAATTTTCACTCGATGCCTTAATGAAGGGAAAATTCCTGAGGATTGGAACAACGCTACAATGATCTTGCTACATAAAAAAGGTGACATTGAGGATCTCAGGAACTACAGACCTACCAGATTCCTATCAGTGGTTTATAAAATCTTCACTAAAGTTCTTTTCACACCGCTTGAAGGTGACACTGGACATGGCTCAACCGAGAGAACAAGCTGGATTCAGGAGTGGCTACAGCACAATAGATCATATCCACGTACTGAGAGAACTAATTGAAAGAGCGAGGGAATATGAACTTCCATTGTGCATGGCTTTTATCTATTATGAAAAAGCCTTTGATTCGGTGAAACCATCAGCAGTTGCAATGGCTCTGAAATCCTGCGGTATTGAAGATGCGTACATTAATATTATTAATAACATCTATGAAAATGCAAGTGCAAAGATTTCGCTGTTTGAAAATACAACACACATAAAAATTGGAAAAGGGAATGAGACAAGGTGACACCATATCTCCGAAGCTCTTCAATGCCACATTGGAAAATGTCTTTCAATCACTGAACTGGGAAAACAAAGGGATAAAGATTAATGGAGATTATCTAACCCACCTTCGTTTTGCTGATGACATAGTCATTTTTGCAACTACCCCATCAGAGCTACAGAGTATGATCCAGGAACTTGCTGACAAGAGTAAAGAAGTGGGATTAAAAATGAACTTTCAGAAGACAAAAGTGATGTACAATGCTTTTACAAGAAATGAAGATTTATCGATTGATGGAGAAAAGCTGGAGATAACAGACACGTACGTTTATCTTGGACAGCAGATATCAAGTGAGGGTCACATTGATGAAGAAATTAATCGGCGTACAAAACTTGCCTGGAGAGCTTTTGGAAGAAACAGCATAATTTTCAAGAGCAATATGCCATTATGTCTTAAAAGAAAAGTGTTTGATCAATGCATCCTTCCAGTGCTTACGTATGGTGCAGAGACGTGGACCTTAGCTAAAAGAGACATACAAAGGCTGCAGACAACTCAAAGTGGCATGGAGAGGTGCATGCTTGGTGTAACCAGGAGAGATAAGAAGAGGAACACGTGGATCCGAAAAATGATATGAGTGGAAGACATCATGATCAGAGTTAAATCCCTGAAATAGCAATGGGCTGGACATACTGCCAGAAGGACAGACCATCGATGGACAGCCGAAATTTTAGATTGAATTCCAAGGGACAGGAAAAGACCCAGAAGAGGACCACATGGAAGATGGGTGGATGAAATTCGAAAGTATGCGGGAGTGACATGGAGGAGACTGGCACAAGACAGACCGTTGTGGAGGAAACTTGGGGAGACCTTCGTCCAGCAGTGGATTGATAAATGGTTGACAATGATGATGATGATGATGATGATAAAGCCATTATCCTATGGAATAATCTCCCAGAGAGCATCAGATCCCTGGAAAATATCAAAAGGTTTTCCTTGTCTCTGCGAAATTACATTGTAAATCACCCTGATCTCCATAACTAATCTGAACAATATCATTAAATTGTAGTTCCAAGCATGCTGCTAACAGTGGTGCTTCTGTTATGACCATCTTACTTCCTTTCATGTATGCCATATGTTTTATTCCTTTTCTTTCATCTTATAGGGGGAATCGCCTTACAAGCAATGTGTTCAGATTCCTCCTGGTGTATTGCATTTTCATATAACTGTAAGTTTTAAATGTGTGCAATAAATAATTGTATTGTATTGTATAGACTACTTCGAATAATTAATCAGAGGCAACTGAGAAAGTGGCTTAAACAGTTTTCGTCAAGAACACAAAAAGTGGTTGGGAAAATATTGCTACTAAAGTCCGGGACATCTATAAATCTTTGTGAAGCAAATTGTGACAGGTTTGACAAAGAAAGGTAAAAAAAAAAAAAGGATAAGTGTTCCGAAAAGCATACGAGAAAGAAACGAGCATGCTTGTGGCTTGTTCCTGAAAGCAAAAACTTGAGCATTTAATGACGTTTAACTTCAGTTTTCGATTCGGTCATCGATCGCAGTAATTAATTTATGCTTAATCGCTAAAGCTTGTCGTTATCATTCATTACTATGCAAGGAGCATTAACTTCCGTCATAAGACTTTGGCAAAGCACCAATTATGGGATAGCCTGCAGCAGAAGAGGGATCCGAGTGTGACTTGTGACGTCATCATTTGTGACTATGCCATTCAACAATCGAATCGCAAAACTTTCCAGCTACCGGAAGTGCGAGAAGGAACAATGCTGAAAAGTTACGTATTAATTAAAAATCAATAGATTTTAAAGCTTGTTCGCAACAATCTACGTTTCATTGTAATCCTCAAATTATTCGAATTAAAGTGCTCGTGGAAATAGCAACGAATGGGTGACTTGCTTTTTTGCATGCGTTGCAAATAACGTGCAATGAGCTCAGGGGTAGACATTTTTTTTAAGGAGATGGGCTGCCAAAAAAATTGAAGTTTTTGGATTCCACCAGGATAAAATAAAAGTTAATGCAAAGTAGAAGAAAAATTAAACCTTTTTTTTTCTAATTTAAGTTTATGCATTTTTATTAAATTAAAGCATTGTTTCTGAATGCACATCGATGAACCGTTACATTATGACCACCCGCAGCCTAGAGAAATGAGCGCGTCTGGAGACTGAACGGTGGCGCCGGTGAAGTTCACAGAGCAGTATATATACAACCGGACGACGGGATTTCGGTTAGTAGAGTGTTCAGAGTCAGAATGGGAAAAACTGCCCATTTATCAGAGTTTGATAAAGGACAAATTGTGAAGGCACGGCGGCTCGGAATTACGATCTCGGAAACGGCGGCTCGGAATTACGATCTCGGAAACGGCCGCTTGCGGGCCGTTCACGTGTTGCTGTAGTGAGTACGTATCAAAAGTGGTGCACAGATGGCCAAAAGACGAACCGTCGTCCAGCTATGTGTCGTCCACAGCTCATTGATACCAGAGGGGAGCGGAGATTGTCGAGCATTGTTTGACGTGCCTGCTCCGCAGGACGCACACGACATAAAGGCAGATAGCAGCGAGAACGAACGTCTGCGTAGCTCAGTTGGTAGAGCGACTTGTTCCTGAATAAGAGGACTCGGGTTCGATCCCCGCATCGGCATGGACCAAAAAATGACGGAGAAATTTACTTCGTTATAATGGTTCCCGGATGACCCGGCCGTTAAAGATCTCGCAATGGTGGAATATTCTTTCCACACCGCGAGATAGGAAAAATAAGAGAATCCCTTCTTCAGCGCTTCGAGAAATAAATGTGTGTGATGTTGCATTCCACACACCAGATTGACTGGGAGTTCTCAAGTGCACGTTCTTCAGCGGATGGCTGCCTACAACGATACATGGTCACGGCTGACCCGTGGGCCATGCTCCCGGCCCTCTTTCGGCGGAGGGGGAGAGATGTGAAGTGCCTGCCCCGCAAGACACACACCACATAAAGGCAGATAGCAGCGAGAACGAACGTCTGCGTAGCTCAGTTGGTAGAGCGACTTGTTCCGGAATAAGAGGACTCGGGTTCAATCCCCTGCATGGGCCAAAAAATGACGGAGAAATTTATTTCGTTATAATTGTTCACAGCGACCGCAGGGTCACAGTGCGACAAATCACTCGCAGCTAGTGATCAGGGCTATGTGTCACAGCACACAGTTCATCGCAACCTTCTGCGCATGATCCTGCGTAGCGCAGACCCATCCGGGTCCTCATGCTCACTGCATGTCATCGCCAACAAAGCATGAAATCGCCCAATATCAGATAAGTGTGCATGACGAGTGCGTGTTGACAGATAAGAACGAGAGGTACATAGTGTTGAAGCAAGTTGTGGTTTACGTAATCGTGATATATGATATGTAGAGTACTGCCGCAAATTGTTGTTGTTGTTAAATGAAAACAATGAATTGAAGTTCTCGAAACTGTTTTTGCACGATAAAAAATGTAGTTAAAAGCTGATTACGCACTCTTCTACATTAAAATTCGAGCATTTACGCACTCTTCTACATTAAAATTCAGAAACCTTGAAATTTCTAGGATTCTTGATATTGCCTCAGCCCACGGATTCCCCGGTACCATTATTAACTGTGTTTTAAACAAAGTTAAGAGACAATTTATGTCCTCTCTTAGGAGGGAACATAATAATACTAGATATGTTGGAGCCTTGGTTTATGTTTTTTTTTTTTTGATTGGAGGTTTAACGACCACCGTGAGCAACTCAATGGGCTATAAGCAGTCGCCCGTCCCTAATTTAGGGCCACTGGTTCCAGGGAAGGGAAAGAGCCAGTGCCGTAAGACAAACACAACATCCATGCCTCACCGGGATTCGAACCCGGACCCCTAACAGACGAATGATCAGAGGCCATCGCTTAGACCACTGCGCCACCGGGGCGGCCCTTGGATTATGTACCTGATTTGGTTAATGTTTTGAAAAACTGTTGTGCCGCCCTCTTAATATTGACTTCGGCATTCGGACAAAAAGCATTTTTTCATTGGTCAGAAACGAAAGACCACCTAAAGATAAGGACCAAAGGTACGGTGTTTACTGTGTTCCACTAGTTTCAACGAGCTCACCTCCTGCTAACAGTGTCTATGTGGGATCTACCATGCGCTCATTACACACCAGATTGAAAGAACACAAATACACAGTCAAAATGGGTTCCCAAAATACTGCACTATCTCGACTTACTTCGAAAGGGTCTCACCAGCCTTACTGGGACGAAACACGCATTCTAACCACCCTAACTTCGAAGCCTAATACTCTGTTTGCTGAAAGCTTAATTATTTACGAATTTGGGTCTGCGTGCTGTAATGATGATTACCCTACTATTATTCCTAATGCATGGAAACTCGCATTGACAGCCAGAAACAACTCCATTCTGAACTTTAACATTTGTAAATAACATCAATTAAGCCTTTTTTTTTCGGTTCATCTGCGCATATAAACTACGCCACCTCATCACGTGACTAATTTCCTGATGTACTTATATCATTGTTCCGTCATGTATTGTGTGTGATTGTGTTACATCTGAGGATGGGACCGATGCGGTTCCGAAAGGTCTTATGTTTTTTAACTGTGATGTTTTAATTGTGCTTAGTTAAGTCTTTTAATTTATCATCAGCTTTTAATTACATTTTTTATCGTGCAAAAACAGTTTCGAGAACTTCAATTCATTGTCTTGCTCAGCACGAATGTTTTTCGATATCTTAAATGAAAACAAGCCGAACCCCTAAAGTGATAAAGGTTCAGTACTGTAACTTATGTGAATGTGATCATATTTGATTAACTGGAAGTACCGTATAGCATGTTTATGCTTTTCCTGGAACAAACAATAACAAGTTAGTAAAATCATGCAATGCATTGATTATAATACGCTTTCCAACATACCAGAAATTATTACTCAAGTTATGAGGATAATGGCTGTGGAATAAATCTCGCTCCTGTGTCCTGACCTTTGACCCCATTTCGATCATATTCAACAGAACCGGTTCAGTACACTTCAAGAACAACATACTAAAGTTTTGTCGCAATAGAAGCAGTTTTACGCAAGTTATGAGAATAATGGCTGTGGAATAAATCTTGCTTTTGTGCAATGACCTTTGACCCCGTTTCGTTGATATTCAAAAGAACCGGTTCACTATACCTCCGGAACAACATGATAACGTTTTGTCGCAATCGAAACATTTTTTGGTAAGTTATGTTGCACAAGGGCAATGGAATGGATCCCACACCAGTGTCCTGACCTTTGACCCCATTTCGCCCATTTTCAATAGGGTTCGTCCCCAGTGGCTCCCTACCACATACTCAAATTTCATCGAAATCGAACCATTTTTACGCAAGTTATGACGCATAAGGGCAATGGAACAAATCCCGCTCTTATATACCGCCTGACCTTTGACCCCATTTCGCCCATTTTCAACAGGATTCGTGCCCAGGTGGTGCCCTACCACATACTAAAATTTCATCGAAATCGAACCATTTCTACGCAAGTTATGACGCATAAGGGCAATGGAATAAATACCGCTTTTATGCCCTGCCTGACCTTTGACCCCATTCGCCCATTTTCAATAGGGTTCGTGCCCAGTGGTTCCCTACCACATACTGAAATTTCATCAAAATCGAACCATATTTACGCATGTTATGACGCATAAAGGCAATGAAATGGATCCCGCTTTTATGTCCTGACCTTTGACCCCATTCCACCCATTTTCAATAGGTTTCGTTCCCAGGTGGTTCCTTACCACATACCAAAATTTCATCTAAATCGAACCATTTTTACGCAAGTTATGACGCATAAGGGCGATGGAATAAATCCCGCTCTTATGCCCTGCCTGACCTTCGACCCCAATTTGCCAATTTTCAATAGGGTTCGTGCCCAGGTAGTTCCCTACCACATACTGAAATTTCGTCGAAATCGAACCATATTTACGCATGTTATGACGCATAAAGGCAATGAAATGGATCCCGCTCTTATGGCGTGACCTTTGACACCACTTCACCCATTTTCAATAGGGTTGGTCCTCTGGTCGTCCCCTACCACATACTAAAATTTCATCGAAATCGAACCATATTTACGCATGTTATGACGCATAAAGGCAATGAAATGGATCCCGCTCTTATGGCGTGACCTTTGACACCACTTCACCCATTTTCAATAGGGTTGGTCCTCTGGTCGTCCCCTACCACATACTAAAATTTCGTCGAAATCTAACCATTTGCACGCGAGTTATCGTGCCGACAGACAGACGGACGGACGGACGGAAAAAGCTGAAGCATATACGCTCTTCAACCTACGGTTGGAAAGCGTAAAAAACGATTTATGTGAGTAATTAGGTCTTCTATCTGTCGTTAAACCTCCAATAAAAAAAATAAAAAAAGTACGCTATTGCATTAGATCTAACGAACGACTGAGAATAATCAGATGTTAGTTTACGTGAAGTTAAACCTTAATAATAATAGCTGTGCACACAATTAGTTAAATGATATCTTTATTATCGTGGTCATTGATTTCGCCTTTTTAAAGAAAATGTCACCGCATTACACTGCTGGCCCCCAAAATTCAACACCAAGAAGGAAGCATCCGATTGGCCTGAAATTCGCAGCATGCTTCGCCCGCGAGAGGACATGCAAACGATTAGCATTGCAATGCATATGCAAATCATGTGCGCCCGGCACGCCACCAAAAAGCACTATAAGGAGGGTGCACAGAAGGCGGGGTGTAAGTGTGTTGTACTGCCGGACATGCGCGTGGGAAGCTTCCTGATGCCTCGTCGCAGAATACGGCAGTCATTCCAGCACGTTTCGGAGTTCGACAGAGGAAGAATAGTGGCTTATCGCGACAGCGGTTTATCGTACCGATGCATCGGCGCCCGTGTGGGACGACATTCAGCCAAAGTGCGGCGAGCTCGGATTCGGTGGGTGCAGGAGGGACGGATGGACCGACGTGAGCGATTGCCGCAGCCGCGGCACACCACAGAACCAGAGAACCGGCATGTTATGCGGCGGGCATTGACGGCTCGCACCGCCACATTACGAACGTTAGCGCAGGAATTAGGGTGTGTTACGCAACAACCTGTGTCAGCACGTACCGTTCGACGTCGTTTGCAGGAGCGGGGACTGGTCGCACGGCGCCCATTGCTCCGATTACCATTGACGTTACACCACCGGCGAGTGCGGCGGCAGTGGGCCGTTGAACGCCGCACCTGGTCTACGGAATGGCGCGACGTTGTCTTCTCCGACGAATCCCGCTACTGCCTGCAACACCAGGGTGGTCGGATCCGCGAGTGGCGGCACCGCGGCGAGAGACTGCATGACGCCTGCATTATGCATCGCCATACCGGTCCGTCGTCTGGCGTTATGGTTTGGGGCTCAATTGGATATGACACCCGCACCACTCTGGTACGCATCGCCGGTAAACCCAACAGCCACTGCTACATTTCCGACGTTTTGGAGCCTGTAGTCCTCCTTTACCTGCAGGACCTGCCAGCGGCCACGTTTCAACAGGACAATGCGCGCCCGCACGTGGCACGCATCGTGAAACAATTCTTCACGGTCTACCAGGTGTTACTGCTGCCGTGGCCCGCCTGTTCTCCCGATATGTCGCCCATCGAACACGTCTGGTCACTGATCGGCAACCGAGTACACTACCCGCGGATACGCCTGATGAACTGTGGCAACGTGTGGAAGCAGCCTGGACCGACATACCCCAAGCCCACGTCCAAAGCCTCTTTCGTTCGATGCCGCGGCCTGTAGCGGCCGTTATTGCCAGCCATGGGGGCCACACGAACTATTGGTGTCTGCGTGTTCCGCAAGTCGCACGGGCCTGTAAGCTCAATCGTTTCATCTTTGTATCTGTTGTATTGTGTCCAGTAAATCTGGCTTTGCTATCTCATGTCCTTCTTGGTGTTGCATTTTGGGTGGCCAGCAGTGTAAATCCATGAGGACATGTTGCAAATATTAGGGGGATCTTGTCCTTATATGCCACTGTCAAAGCATGGTGTCCCTAATTTAGAGTCACTGGCTCCAGCGAAGGGAGAGAGCCAGTGCCGTAAGACAAACACAACATACATGCCTTACCGGGATTCGAACCCGGACCCCTTTCGGACGAATGATCAGAGGCCACCGCTTAGACCACTGCGTTTGCAATCTTTGGCTGCCGCAAGAATTTTGAAACACACTGTATATATAACCTATACATGAAATCAAGCTCTATGCATAAATTACAACTCTTATCATTACCTCGTGTGCAAATTTTTATTTGTGATCAGGAACCGCAAGCCGTCATAAGAAATGTATTATTGCTTTATAAGAAATCTGGGTTTAAATTTAATACGTGCCCCTGCGCATCTAATAAGATGCGGCTTCTGTCGTGTTCATTGTAATTAGGAGTTTACAAAGCGAGGCCAAATTATCACTAAAATTCACTGAATCCAACATAAATAACACACAATAAACACTAGCATAAAAATACGCCAGAATTATTAAGATATATTAGAAATTCTTACCTCTGAATGCCTCTCTCAGAGTTGATAGCTTCCAGTCTTCTAACAATGCACTCACTTCGTAGCCAGCCATAATTCAAAGCGAAATCTTAAGTGCAAAACGAGATTCTTCTGGTCAGTGGTAGTCTGGTAGTGCCCGTATTGAGTAGCTAGTAATCATGTAAGCTTTGGCGTATGGTCGATGCCACCTCCATATAGTTGAATTAACAAAATATAGCCACAAAATAATTTTGTTTTGCCAAGAAAACAATTCCGATGGAGTTTGGCTGAAGCAACAAAATAAATCGATAAAACAGCTCAACAAAACTATTTCGTTGTTTCAAATGCCCTTTTTTCTCAGTGTAATTACCGGCGAGCTGCGCCACAGAAACCCTTCTGTTGGCTCGTACCACACCGGATAACCACCTTCGCTCACCTTTAGAACCGGTAAGCCGTGGGTGGCCAACACCCTATCGACGGTTTGTGGTTTTTTCTTCCTCGAACCACTTTTTGAATGTTCTAACTACACTATCTACCAACAAGTAATTGGACACCCCTGCAATCGACGATATCTGCGGTCCTGATACACATCACGGCCGCCGCCGTTAAATATCGTGTGGGAAACAACAACGCAACCAGTCGCATGCAAGATGCCACGCAGTTCGGAGCTCTCTGATTTCGAGAAAGGGTATCACAGAAATGGCCGATCCATACGTGACATATCCAACGAGTTGAAGTACCCAAAATCGACAGTGGCCTACGTGATTGGCAAGTGGAAGATGAGAGGCGACTGTCAGAATGTGCCCCGACACTACAGACCCACAAAACTGGGTGTTAGAGACCGACGGGTGCTGGCCAGAGAAATTCGGAAGAACCGCACCAAATCGATGGGACACATCCGCGAGGAGTGTTCTTTCGATGAATACCATTCGTAAGGAAACCCATGTGCTCGGTTATCATGGACGTGCTGCCGCCCACAAGCCTTTGATCACCAAGCCCAATAGCGCTGCTCGGCTAACGTGGTGCAAAGAACGTCGGCAGTGGACCGTTGAACAGTGGAAACAGGTTCTCTTGAGCGACGAATCAAGGTTCACCCTCTACCGTTCGGATGGCAGGGTCTGAGTTTGGCGTCTTCCTGGAGAAAGCCTCCTGCCGGAATGTATTGTGCCAAATGGCGGCGGTGGAATTTTGCTATGGGGGTGTTTCTCCTGGTATAGCACGGGACCCTTGGTCGCAATTCCTGGTAGACTCAACGCCGAGACCTACTGCACCATTTTGGATGACCATGCGCTTCCTACGTTGTGGCAGTTTTACGGGGTGGACCCAAGTTACTTTCAGGATGACAATGCCACCTGTCATGTTGTGCGGTCCACCATGGCTTGGTATGGTGACAATGGGGTTAATCGAATGGACTGGCCTGCGCAGAGCCCGGACCTTAACCGTATCCAGCACCTCTGGGACGAGTTGAAGCGTCGACTTAAGGGGTGCCCCCACCGTCCGAAATCGGTGAAGGAAGCCGTCGTACAACGCCTGATTGAGAGTATGCCCCGGAGGGTCGCAGCTGTAATCGCCGCTCGTGGAGGCTCCACCAACTATTGAAGGTGAATAAACTTCGTTTTCCTTTGCTATCACAGGTGTCCAATTACTTGTTGGTAGATAGTGTATATGGTTGACGGCGAGCATCCTACCAGCTTTGCCATCTCGGAAATGCTCTGACCAAACCGTCTGGCGATAATAATTGAGGAGCGCGCAAGCAAAACCGAACATGCACATCAGATCTAGATTTGCAGTAGGTAGAAAAAACGTTCATTGAGTTATGTGCAACGAATTTCGTACTGTTCAACTATCAGGTACTTTCTCTTTTGATGCTCTAAACACGTCTATGGATGTGATTGTTCAAAATCATAAATATTAAACTTTTTGTTGTTGACATGTTTGTTTTTGTGTGAGGTTCAAGTAACATGTTTGTTTTTGATCAGATGCCCTAGTGACTAGTTGGATTTTGTTTGAACATATTCTGAATTTAATCTACTTATCTATTGTATAATTAACCTGTCTTTAATAGAATACCTATTCTCTAACAAAAATCTCAAGGTTTAAAAGAAAAAGCTGATGGAGAAAGAGAAATATTTTCACTTTATAACGAAGTGAATTTCTCCGTCATTTTTATCCGCGCCAGGATTCGAACCCGGGTCCACTCATTCCGGAATAAGTTGCTCTACCAATTGAGCTACGCGGACATTTTATTCTGATTCCTATCTGCCTTTATGTCGTGTGCGTCCTTCTGGCTGGTACGTCACATCTCCTGGTATGTTACATCATCTCCCCCTTATTTTTTTTTTTTTTTCGAAGTGCTGCTCTTATTTTTCCTATCTCGCGGTGTGGAAATAACATCACACCATTGCGAGATTGTGAACGGTCGGGTCATCCGGATAGTTCGGGCGCCATTATAACGAAGTGAATTTCTCCGTCACTTTTATCCGCGCCAGGATTCGAACCCGGGTCCACTCATTCCGGAATAAGTTGCTCTACCAATTGAGCTACGCGGACATTTTATTCTGATTCCTATCTGCCGTTATGTCGTGTGCGTCCTTATGGCAGGTACGTCACATCTCCTGGTACGTTACAACTTTTCAGTTGACGTTTTTTTTTGTTTTTTTTTTCATTATTTACCAAAGTTGCTGTCACATGTTGGTATGTCTTTATTTTGCTCAATTTATTAAAAATTAACAAAAATAATAATAGGTGGTATAAAAAAATGCTTGACTGAGAAGAACGGATTTTTATGAAAATTAGTAAAACAAGTACATTAATAAAAATCAAATATGTAGGCCACAAGCGTCCTCCAGGCAGTCACATTATTCCTGAAGTTCACATGGACGAATTTTATAACACAAGAACCGAGTGTTCTGACGTTTGCAACCCATGAAAACGTTGGAACCATCTGGTGCACCGTAGCGTTCTTTCTCAGCTTTCTCTTTTGGTTCTTTTCCTTTGTCCTTTTGAACCTTCCTTCACTATTACTAAACCATCTTCGACCTTCTCCATATCTTTAAAACTATGACAAACGCACGAATAATCACCACGTTTGAACAGAACACATCACTGTCTGAAAACGTGAATGCCACTGCGTCACTCTTATCGGCTTCGTCACGTGACTGAATTTTGGAGCTCTGATTGGTTCACTCGACATGTTTGATTTTGCTTGAGTTTGCAACTGGGACATGTTCGGTTTTGCTTGAATCGCGCATTTTTCGCCTATAAAATGAGTAGGAGATGTTTGGTTTGAGTCGGCTTATGACACAGAAACGGAATCAGAACATCATATCATATCAAATGCTTACTTGATAATTAACATGTTTGCTTTTGCTTGCGAGCTCTTCAATTTGTCCTTTGTCAAGCCTTTCTTAACCTTTTTATTTTGTTGCTTGTTTGGGGGTTGAACGACCACCGTGAGCAACTCAATGGGCTATAAGCAGTCGCCCGTCCCAAATTTAGGACCACTGGTTCCAGGAATGGGAGAGAGCCAGTGCCATAATACAAACACACCATCCATGCCTCACTTGAGATCCTAGCTAGAACCCAAATCGGACGAATGATTAGAAGCTAACACTTCACACCACTGTGACGTGCCTGCCCCGCAGCACGCACATGAGATAAAGGCAGACAGCAGTGAGAGCACATGCTAGTGTAGTATAGTGGACAGCACTTGGAGCTCCGAGAGTTGCAGATTCGAATACCGCCCCTGGCATAAAAATGATGGAGAAATTTACTTCGTCATACCACTCGGCCAACGGAACAGCATATAAAGTGTTAGATTTATACCACAGATATAAATCTAACACTTTATGAGATATATTGTGGAGACTTGCATGTTTATAAAAAATATATGTGCACACTGTTAAGCGCAATCTGATGATCTACGAATTGATGATGTCCAATGATAAAACGTATTTGTGGTTACTCTTTCATGGGCAATAAAACGGGTTAAGCTACGTAAGTGCTGAATTTTTTCACCCTAACCGTTTAATTCAAATTAGTTACTTTGTATATCATGTGTTCAAGAAGTTTAGCTATTGTAACGTGCCTGCCCTGCAGGACGCACACGACATAAAGGAGATAGCAGCGAGAACGAACGTCTGCGTAGCTCAGTTGGTAGAGCGACTTGTTCCGGAATAAGAGGACTCTGGTTCGATTCCCGGCGCGGACCCAATATGACGGAGAAATTTACTTCGTTATAAGGGCGCCCGAACTTCTCGGATGACTCCGCCGTTCAATATCTTGCAATGGTGTGATGTTCTTTCCACACCGCGAGATAGGAAAAATAAGAGAACCCCTTCTTCAGCTCTTCGAAAAATAAATGTGTGTGACGTTGCATTCCACACACCAGATTGACTGGGAGTTCTCAAGTGCACGTTCTACAGCGGATGGCTGCCTGCAACGATTCATGGTCACGGCTGACGCGTGGTCACGGCTGACGATGTGACGTGCCTGCCCCGCAGGACGCACACGACATAAAGGAGATAGCAGCGAGAACGAACGTCTGCGTAGCTTAATTGGTAGAGCGACTTGTTCCGGAATAAGTGGACTCGGGTTCGATCCCCGGCGTGGACAAAAATGACGGAGAAATTTACTTCGTTATACTATGTATAGTGTACTGTTCCTACGGTCAAGTTTGGAGCTGGTAGTATACCCGTGTGGGGGTGTTTTTCGTGGTATGGTCCCAGCCCATTAGTTATCGTGGACAAACCTGTTAACCAGCACGTTGTAAAAACACAGGTTTATCCACGCTGGGCAACGAACTCGGTTCCCCTCACTCCGGAGTAAGCCGCTCTCCCAACTGAGCTACACAGACGTGTGATTTAACTGCTATCTGCCTTTATCTCATGTGCAACCTGCGGTGCAGGCACGGCTAATCCCCCTCCCGAAAGAGGGCCAGGGGCATTGCCCACGGATCAGCCGGGACCATGTGTTGCTGTAGGCAGTCATCCGCTGAAAAGCCTGCATTTGAGAAATCCCAGACAATTTGGTGTGTGGAACATAACATCACACACATTTATTTTTTCCCAGCACTGAAGAAAGAATTCTCATTTTTCCTGTCTCGCGGTGTGGAAAGAACATCACACCATTGCAAGAAACTTAACAGCCAGGTCATCATTGAAATTCGGGCGCAAATGTGAAAACACAGCTTTGTCTACGCCGGTCATCGAATTCGTGTCCCCTCGCTCCGGAGTACGTCGCTCTCCCAACTGAGCTACGCGGACATGTGCTCTCATTGCTATCTGCCTTTATCTCATGTGCGTCATGCGGAGCAGGCACGTCACAACGTCTACCTCGATATTCTGGACAATTATGCCCTACCAACTCTGTGGCAATACTATAGAACTGAGCCTTGTTGGTGCCAAAATAATAATGCACCGAGCCATAAAGCAAGGACTGTTACGGCGTGGTTTGACGATAATGCCGTATCGTGTGTGGACTGGCCAGCACAGAGCCCTGATCTTAATCCCATAGATCACCTATGGGATGAATTAGGGCGCCTCATGAGATGTTTGGAACCAAGGCCTACTACTAAGCAACAGTTAGCGGCAGCATTATGTACTGAATGGAAGCGTATACCTATCGCTGTGTTCCAAAACCTTGTCGAAAGCATGTCTCGAAGGGTCAGTGCATGCATTAAGGCCAAAGGTGGACCGACACCGTACTTGTGTTTCTCTTCCAGGTGTCCGGTGACTTTTGTCAATATGGTGTATATGATGACTTTTTTTTTTTTTTTTTTTTTTTTTTTGATTGGAGGTTTAACGACCACCGTGAGCAACTCAATGGGCTATAAGCAGTCGCCCGTCCCTAATTTAGGGTCACTGGTTCCAGGGAAGGGAGAGAGCCAGTGCCGTAAGACAAACACAACATCCATGCCTGACCGGGATTCGAACCCGGACCCCTTACGGACGAATGATCAGAGGCCAACGCCTTAGACCACTGCGCCACCGGGGCGGCATTGATTGATTGGAGGTTTAACTACCACCGTGAGCAACTCAAATGGGCTATAAGCAGTCGCCCGTCCCTAATTTAGGGTCACTGGTTCCAGGGAAGGGAGAGAGCCAGTGCCGTAAGACAAACACAACATCCATGCCTGACCGGGATTCGAACCCGGACCCCTTACGGACGAATGATCAGAGGCCAACGCCTTAGACCACTGCGCCACCGGGGCGGCATATATGATGACTAATCCCGACAATTACGATATTTAAAAACTGTAAGGTATTACTTAACATGCTGTAGATGGTGTAATAATGAAGTTACGCATGAGCCAGATCGACAGTGAAGTAGCGAGAAGCCAGCTTGCGCAGTTCGTTTAATAAAACAGCAGCTCTAGAGTACGAAGACGTCGGTTTGGATCCGACAACCAGTAAAAGATTGTATCAGGTGGTTTGGAAAATAATGGATGATTTTCAGAGGTGCCACTTTCAACTCGCCCACAATGCTTGCAGACAAACCCGCTCCCATCGCCATTCGGACGAGCTGAAGGGCGACTCAGACACCACATACACGCTATAATCGGTTGAACTGCACTCGTTGCTACTCGTGTGAGAGTGGTGTGTACAACATGTTGGGAAGGAGTGAGTTGAGGGGTGTTTCTTCTTCATGAGTTCAAATTGGGGCGCAAATTTACCGTGATGCGGTCGAGGCGTGGGGCGAGGAGGCAACATCTGAACGTACTGTTCGTCGGTGGTTTGAAAAGTTACCTGTGACACGAGACTACAAGATGAGAAGGGCCAAAGACGTCATTCGGTCATTGATAACGACGCTCTGAAGGCAAATGTGGAAGCAAATCCTTGCGTCACAATCAGAGAACTCACCAAACAGTACAATGTGTCGGAGTCAACCATTTCCGAACATCTCCACCAAATTGGTAAGGTAAAGAAGCTCGATACGTGGGTCCCACACGAACTGACGGAGCATCAGAAACAACAACAGTTTGAGATGAGCAGTAACCTTCTGCTTTGCAACGAAAAGAAGCCTTTACTTGATCGCATTGTAGCCTGTGATGAAAAGTGGGTGCTATACGGCAACCGTAAGCGATCTGGACAGTGGCTGAACCATAGTGAACCACCGAAACAACATGCTAAACCAAGGTTGACGCCTAAGATGGTTTTGTTGACAATATGGTGGACTGTTCAGGGTGTCATACACTACAGGTTCTTGAATGCTGCTGAAAGCATTACCTCAGTCACATACTGCGAAGAAATTGACCGAATGCACCAGAAGTTTTGTTCCAAACAACCATCTTTGGTGAACAGGAAGGCACCAGAAGTTGTGTTCCAAACAGTCATCTTTGGTGAACAGGAAGGCACCAGAAGTTGTGTTCCAAACAGCCATCTTTGGTGAATAAGGAGGGTCTTATCCTACTCCATGATAACGCGAGAAAACACGTGTCACAAATGACGAAACTACACGAACTGAGGTTCTAAACCCTCCCACATCCAGCCTACTCGCCTGACTTGGCACCTACTGATTTCCACCTGTTCGTTCAGTTTAGCAAATACCTCAAGGACAGGACCTTCAGAAACCGAGAAGAGGCCGAAATTGCATTCCGGGACTTTCTTGCGTCCGGGAGCCAGATTTCTTCCGGACTGGCACTGGAAAACTTGTCACGCGATGGCAGAGGTGTGTAGCTGCTGAAGGCGGCTATTTTGAATAAAGCAAGGTGGTATGCTATGAGGTATGTCTCTTTCATTTTAACCCTCCAAATCGGACATTATTTTCCGAACGACCAGGTACGTTATATTGGTGCCAGAACGAAAGTGAATCTCCTAGCTATTAGGTTCGAAAAATATGTTTAATGAATTTACTACACAACGCAGGTAATTATTAAAATGAATTCTACAATGAGATGGTCCTTCGAGCATGGCTGTCGGCTTATCCTGCGATTTCGTGCCCCCGGCTTCTCAAGGAGGCGGGGTTGTTACGTACTACCTAATATGACGCAGATGACATACTACTGAGGTGATGTGTGTGTCAAATCGACAGTGAAGTAGCAATAAGCTTGCCCGCGTAGTTCAATTAGGGGAATAGCCACTCGCGAGCAGGTTGACATAAATTCACCACTGGCACAGAAGCATTATATTAGTAGTGAGAAACGGGAGATTCTGCGGAACATGGGAGTCTATGAGTGCTGCGTTTTTTTTGTCCCCTCCTTTCTGAATGGAGCGATGATGTAACGTACTACGTGACATGATGTAGATGACACACTACTGAGGTGGCGGATGAGTCAAATCCACAATGAAGTAGCGATAAGCTTGTCCGCATAGTTCAATTGGGCGAATAGCCGCTCTCGAGAAGGTTGATATGTGTTCTAAATCCACCAGCGGCACAGGAGCATTATATCAGTAATGAGAAATGGGAGATTCTGCGGATCATGGAAGTCTATGAGAATGCTGCTTTTTCTTGTTCCCTCCTTTGTCATTGCGCGATGATGTAACGTACTAAGTGACATGATGTACGTGACATACTACTGAGGTAACACGTGTGTCAAATTGACAGTGAAGTAACGATAAGCTCACCGGCGTAGTTCAATTCGGAGAATGGCCGCTCCCGAGCAGGTTGATATGGATTCTAAATCATCCACCGACACAGAAACAGTAGTGAGAAATGGGAAATTCTGCCCAACATGGTCGTCAAGGAGAGTGCTGCGTTTTCGTGTCCCCTCCTTTCTCAAGGGGGCGATGATGTAACGTACTGCATGACATGACGTAGACGACGTACTACTAAGGTGACGCATTAGTCAAATCGACAGTGAAATGGCGATAAGCGTGCCGGCGTAGTTCAGTTGGGAGAGTAGCCTCTCCGAAACAGGAAGACGTGAGTTCGAATCGCACCACCGGCAAGATGTTAAGAATCAGAGTGCTGCAAATACGTGTTTCTTTTAGTAAAGTAGCTAAGTATCCGCTTCGGCGAATAATCCGATGAACCTAAATGTTTTACTTCTTTAACAGAATATCCGATTTATGCGACGAAAATTATGGTACCATCAGCTGCAAATTTATTTTTCCAGTGACAGATTAATAAGGGACTAACAAAGAAGTTTACCTGCCGTGTCACTAAGAGATTAGGATAGAATGAAGTCACAGCAAGGCACTGTTTGTTCAATGTTCAAGCTGAAATTCATTTAAGATGGGCACGACTTGTTCAAATAACTAATGATTTGTGACAACGTTTTCTCACATTTCCATCTGCTGGAGATTTAAGCATGTGGTTTATAAGCAGTCATGTCCTCCCCGAAACTGCAAGAGTAGATCTTCTTTGCAACGTCAGATTCTGAAATCAATCAATCGAAATCTCTTCTTTTCTTACACGCTGAGTGCTGTAATCAAGTTATACAGATTGCTCTGCCAGTAATTATTTCGGGTAGCTATGGGAACAAACTGTGGGCTTCATGTGTACAGGAAAGTCTGTAAACTCACGAATGGCAGACATCTAGAATATGAGAACGGCTTTAAATGTTGCTCTATTATAATGTTTTATAAACATAAATCACGCTGATTTATTATTAAAACACATAATAAATGCAAGGGTTTGTCAATATAATGGAAACACTTGCGCTAAACTTTTTATTATTAAGCTGTAGAGCATTAGAAGTTTTCAGAACAAAACAATTCAACTTGGAATAGACTTATACGAGTAATAAACATAATACACTGACGGAAAAAAATCTCAACACCAAGAAGGGGTTGTGTTAGATAAACGACAGTTGGTAGGCGGTGAGAGAACATCTGTAAGATGACGTCTATGCAAATTTCGCGCTCGGCGCATACGTGTGACCCTAGTAGCGCCCCTCGGAACATGCAAAGCAGGTTTGCTGTAAATACGCGCTGTAAGGTTCGTGAGCGTTAGTTATCGTTGAGATTCGACGTAGTGTGTTGATGTTAGTCAAGAAAGCTTTTAAGAAGACGAAGAAGCCATTATCAACAGCTCACGGAGTTTAAACAAGGTCGTGTAATAGGGCTACGAGAAGGTGCATTTTCTTTCCGCAATATTGCAGAACGACTTGGCAGGAGTGTAGCCACTGTGCATGATTGTTGGCAGCGGTAGTCAAGGGAAGGTACTGCCTCAAAAAGACCGGGTTCCGGCCGGCCACGTGGCACTACTGAGAGGGAAGACCGACTTGTACGGCGGATGGCCGTGGCGCAACGTACTGCGTCTGCGGCAGCAATTCGAGCTGCAGTTGCCACCACAGTGACACAACGAACTGTTACAAATCGGTTACTTGAAGGACAGCTCCGAGCCAGACGCCCTGTAACATGCATTCCACTTACTCCAAACCACTGCCGTTTGCGACGTCAGTGGTGTCAAGCTAGAGCTCATTGGAGGATGTAGTGGAGATCTGTTGTGTTTTCTGATGAAAGCCAGTTCTACCTGGGTTCCAGTGATGGCCGTGTGTTGGTTAGAAGGAGGCCAGGTGAGCGCCTGCAACCAACCTGCCTGCGGCCGAGACACACTGGACCTACACCTGGAGTAATGGTCTGGGGAGCAATTTATTTTGACAGCAGGAGCACTCTCGTGGTTATCCCACGCACCCTGACGGCACAGTTGTACGTCGATCTGGTGATTCAACCTGTTGTGCTGCCATTCATGAACAGCATTCCAGGGGGTGTTTTCCAACAGGATAACGCTCGTCCGCATACAGCTGTTGTAACCCAACATGCTCTACAGAGTGTCTACATGTTGCCGTGGCCAGCTAGATCACCAGATCTTTCACTAATCGAGCACGTATGAGACATCATTGGACGACAACTCCAGCGTCACCCCCAACCAGCATTAATCGTCCCTGTATTGACCGACTGTGACGTACCTGCCAGCAGGACGCACACGACATAAAGGCAGATAGGAATCAGAATAATCGTCTGCGTAGCTGAGTTGGTAGAGCGACTTGTTCCGGAATAAGCTGCCTCGGGTTCGAATCCCGGCGTAGACCAAAAATGACGGAGAAATTTACTTCGTTATAATGGCGCCCGAACTATCCGGATGACCTGGCCGTTAAAAATCTCGCATTGGTGTGATGTTACTTCCACACCGCGAGACAGGAAAAATCAGAGAATTCCTTCTCCAGCGCTTCGAAAAATAAAAATGTGTGATGTTGCATTCCACACAGCAGATTGACTGGGAGTTCTCAAGTGCACGTTCTACAGTGGATGACTGCCTGCAACGATTCATGGTCACGGCTGACCCGTGGGCCATACCCCCGGTCCTCTTTCGGGGGGGGAGATGTGACGTACCTGCCAGCAGGACGCACACGACATAAAGGCAGATAGAAATCAGAATAATCGTCTGCGTAGCTCAGTTGGTAGAGCGACTTGTTCCGGAATAAGCGGCCTCGGGTTCGAATCCCGGCGTAGACCAAAAATGACGGAGAAATTTACTTCGTTATACGACCAAGTGCAACAGGCATGGAACTCCATCCCACAAACTGATATCCAGCACCTGTACGACACAATGCATGAACGTTTGCGTGCTTGCATTCAACATTCTGGCAGTTACACCGGTTATTAATATACCAGCATTTCACATTTAAAATGGCTCTTCTCGCGCTTACAATAAGCTGTGATCTTGAAACCTTAATCGATTAAATACACTAACGGAAAAAAATATCCCAACACCACGAAAAAATAGTTGTAGAGGAATGAAATGGCGGCAATATATTTGTATAGGTAACATTGACCGTTTCACCTGGTTTGAGCAACTCATAGTGTACGACACCGCGATAATCCCATCATATGCAGAGCAATAACTTCCTGGCATGGATATTCGGTTTGGCGGTACAGGCTGACCTGGATAAACCCACGATTTGCGCCACTTAGGATTATCGTAGAGGATCCACTTCTCAACACCATTCAAAATCTTGTGGGGAAATTCTTCTTCTTGAATCTGGTGAGCAAGGACACAGCAACATCGTAGCGCCTAGACTTGTTCGCAGCTTTGAGTTGGTGGGGCACCCAACGGCCCTCCTTGTGAGTCCGTCCAAGCTTGTGCAGGCGCTTTGCAATGTTTTGCCGTGTTACTCCGAGTTCCTGGGCGAGCTCTGACTGTGTGCGACAGGGATCCGCCTCCAACACTTGTTCCAGTTCCTCATCGTCAACTTTCTGTGGCTGTCCCAGACGTTCTGCATCACGGAGATCGAAATTTCCCTGCTTAAACCGCTGGAACCATTTCTTACACGTACTGTAGGACACAGCAGCCTCACCCAAAGCAGCACAGATCATTTGCTGGGCTTCCGCGGCACTTTTTTTCAGCTGAAACGCGAACAGGAGGCAGTGCCTCAAATGTTGCTTCTCGAACGACATTGCTTTCACCGTCAACTTTCGCGCCTTCTCTCACTACAGCTGTGTGCGGTTACGGTTGCCTGGAAAGCTGTTGGAGGGCGCTACAATCGGCCATTATCGCACACAGCTAACTTGCATTTGCCGACGTTCTATGATCTCCGCTTGCGGTTTGGGGCCGAACATTACGTTGCACATCTAATACTTTAATGTCAAGCACGCGGCGTCTGTACGAAGTCCGGGCAAACCTCTCGAGACCCCACGAGATGTCACGCGGCACCACGAATGAGCTTCTAAACTGAGAAAAACGTCTTGTTAATTCAGCAAACAAAATTGTTGAATCAACCAAAACATTTTGTCGACATATAGTAAATAAAAATGTTTGTTGAACTTACAAATTTATTTTGTTGAAAATTGTTGTTGATTCTACAAAATTTATTATTATTATCATGACAAATTTTTTTTTCATTTAAGGCTCTACGAGACCCGCCATCTTGTATTGCTGCCTTCTCTTGTTAACCAACGGGCAAGCGTATTTCACAAATTGCTCGGGCAATTTTGCACATTTTGGAACATCGTTTGTGGCTAACGCAAGATATATGATAAATAAAGAGTTCCCTGGTTTGAGATTTTTATTTTGGACTCTTTAAGTATTTTCTATTAATTAATAAAACTATGGAAAACGCCTTCGTACGACTTTCGCTGCAGATAAAAAATGAAGGGAAAGGTCAATAAAAATTCTGAAACCAGGGACCTCTTTATTTATCATATATCTTGCGTTAGCCACAACCGGTGTTCCAAAATGTGCAAAATTTCCCGAGCAATTTGTGAAATACGCTTGCCCGTTGGTTAACAAGAGAAAGCAGCAATACAAGATGGCGGGTCTCGTAGAGCCTTAACAAAATAATTTTGTCGATTCTTGGGAATTTCTTTGATCCAACAATATGTATTGTTATCGCCATAAAACGTTTTGTTGCAGCAACCAAACATACTGTTATCGTGACACAGCAATTTCTTGCTTCAACAAAATTTAGAGTTATGTAGCAGGGCCACTTTGTCCCTAAACTTTTTTTTTTCGATTGCAACACTTTGCCGGTGCAGTAATTTTTTAGGGGTGCCCTTCGACCCAGGGTGTCCGCCATTTCTTATTTCGGGGTGTTCGCCATGTTTACTTTGAAAATTTTAATTTTTCCCGATGTATTTTCTTTCTGGTGGTATTTAAATGAATTTGGACGGTGTTATGTCACTAGGAAATTTTTTCAGAGCCAGCGAAAAATCTCTCACTAAAGGGATTCGACAATACGACATTGGAAGAAGTTTCAGGGCCGCCCCGGTGGCGCAGTGGTCTAAGCGATGGCCTCTGATCATTCGTCCGTAAGGGGTCCGGGTTCGAATCCTGGTCAGGCATGGATGTTGTGTTTGTCTTACAGCACTAGCTCTCTCCCTTCCCTGGAGCCAGTGACCCTAAATTAGTGACGGGCGACTGTTTATAGCCAATTGAGTTGCTCACGGTGGTCGTTAAACCTCCAATCAAAAAAAAAAAAAAAGAAGTTTTAGGAAGGAAGTGTCTGACCCCAGGTCTAAAACTACCCTTACAAATAGGAAGCTAGGAGATCTGAGTAAGTGAACTCAATAGGAAAGACAAACAGAAGAATGAGTGAAAGGAGTGGGTGATATATCTTTCGGCTGTGCTCCATGATACCAGTCCGGGGGTAAGGGGAGCGAAGCACTGCACAACACCACCCGGCACACCAGGGGGTCACTCAACGGATTCGAACCTGAGACCTTTAGTTTAGGAACTAAGCGTACTAACCTATCGGCTACACCTGCCCTTGCAAGTGAATTCAGCATTTACAGGTGGGTTTATTACCTTCTGGAATGTCCATGGACGATTTGTACTTGACAATAACGATGCATTGACACTATTTTGGTGCGTGTGTAACATGTTTCTAATTCTGATTTCTTTTTAAATGGTTTCCTTAGTTTTTTGACGAAACAAATTATTGACATTTTTGGTTAGACAAAAAAAAATCGTAATGTTTTTTTTAACGTTCTATATGTTCCAGGTTACTATCACCATGCAATCTTTGGTTGCCGCAAGAATTTTGAAACACCCTGTATATATAGCTTATACATGAAGTCAAACTCTATACATACATTAAAACTCTTATCATTACCTCATGTGCAAATTTTTATTTGCGATCAGGAACCGCAAGCCGTCATAAGAAATTATAACGAAGTAAATTTCTCCGTCATTTTTATCCACGCCGGGGCTCGAACCCTGATACCCTCATTCCGGAATAAGTCACTCTACCAGTTGAGCTACGCGGACGTTTTATTCTGATTCCTATCTGCCTTTATGTCGTGTTCGTCCTTCTGGCAGGTACGTCACATCTCCTGGTACGTTACAAAATGTATTATTGCTTTATCGGAAATCTGAGTTTACATTTAATGCGTGCCCCTGTGCATCTAATAAGATGCGGCTTCTATCGTGTTCATTGTAATTATGAGTCTACAAAGCGAGGCCAAATTATCACTGAAATTCACTGAATCCAACCGAAATAACACACAATAAACACTAGCATAAACATACGTCAGCATTATTAAGATATATTAGAAATGCTTACATCTTAATGTCTCTATCAGAGTTGACAGCTCCCAGTCAGCCATAATTCAAAAGGAAATCTTAAGCGCAAAACGAGATTCTTCTGGTTAGTGGTAGTCTGGTAGTGCCCGTATGGAGTAGCTAGTAATCACGTGAGCTTTAGCGTAAGGTCGATGCCACCTCCATATAGTTGAATTAACAAAATATAGCCAACGAAATAATTTTGGGTTCCCAACAAAACAATGCCGATGGAGTTTGGCTAAAGCAACAAAATAAATCGACAAAACAGCTCAACAAAACTATTTTGTTGTTTCAAACAAGCTTTTTGTCTCAGTGTATGCGTTTGGATTAACCTAGCGGTGTGTTCGCGCTTCATTGTATGACTCCGCTATTCCAAAATTTGAGAAAATGTATCCATAATTGATATTCGTAATTATAACCATCAGTAACTCCAGAGATACAAACACATTGCAAATTTTGAAGGTGTGAATCCGTTTTTTGGTGTAAACATGACATGGATGTTAAGTCAGATGATATCCGAAAATATCTTCGTCCTGGAGCGGAAATCGAACCCGCCTCTTTCGGATAGGGCCCGAGTATGCTAACCACTACACCACTCAGAACGACTAAGTCTCAAGTTTCCGATTCATATGAATATAACCATCACAGGATTCGCTAGTCGAAGCAACCGGCATTCATGTTTAGCGAATCTGGATTTTAAGAATTCAATCCAATGATTGCCCGAAGGAAAAGATAAATCGTGAATGGAATACGGGATTACACCATACAATACAAATTTTGCAAATGAGAATCCGTTTTCTTGGTGTAAACATGACATGGATAGTAATTCAAATAACAAGTCAAGTCACAGATCGTAAGATGATATTTATGATGGTAAGTCAGTCAGATAAATGGAAACTTGAGACTTGGTCGTTCTGGGTGGCGTACACTGAGAAAAAATGTTTGTTTGAAACAAGAAAATAATTTTGTTGAGCTGTTTGGTAGATTTACTTTGTTGCTTTAGCAAAACTCCATCGGAATTGTTTTGTTGGCAACACAAAATTATTTCGTTGGCTATATTTCATTAATTCAATTATATGGAGGTGGTATTGACCTTACGCCAAAGGGCACGTGATTACTAGCTACTCCATACGGGCCCTACCATACTACCACTGACCAGAAGAATCTCGTTTTACCCTTATTATTTCGCTTTGAATTACGGCCTGACTACGAAATGAGTGCATTGTTAGAAGACTGGTAGCTGTCAACTCTGATAGAGACATTCAGAAGTAAGAATTTCTGATATATCTTAATAATCCTGACGTAAGCAACAAACATTGAAGACTCGTGCGACATTAATCACTGAAACGATGAAAGATTTCCGTCTTTAGCACGATTTAATGATTAAAAAAGGAAAAATATATACAATTAAAACCATGAGCACTTTCGAGGCAGCGGCTGCCTCTTCTTCAGATGTAATAAATAAATACACATTTAGTCTGCATTAACCAGCGGGATATTGTAAATACCCCACTGTCCCATTTTGCTGTTCTGTTCACGATCCTTACGAACTACTGAAAATAAGTTTCGTGTTCGTGAAAAAACCATTGAAATTTGGTTCACGAACACGAAACTTATTTTCAGTAGTTCGTAAGGATCGTGAACAGAAAAGCAAAATGGGACAGTGGGGTATTTACAATATCCCGCTGGTTAATGCAACTACAGGACAAGCAGCTTCTAATTATGTGGGTTCTACAAAACGGAATATTGCATTACGAATTAAAGAACACAAATACAATATTTAAACAGGCATCCCTAACCAAATCTGTTATACAAGATGATCTTAATCCCGACTGGAGAAATGTAAGAATAATTAATACTCCTACTAAACCTGGTGACCTTTTAATTGCAGAAAGTGTGTATATAGAGGCCTCCGGTGAGCAATGTTGTAATGAACTTGCCCCCTATGAGTTACATAACGTTTGGAAATCCCTTATTAAAACAGTAAATTATAAATTGTAATATAAACTTAAATTTGAATGTTCACCCCACCCTACACCATTTATTTCTAAAATATATTTCCATGTTTTCTTCAGCCCATTGGGCCAACAGTATACGCAACATCTTGGCGCATGTAGATTACTATTGGCTAATAACTTACCATACTTCCCACAATGCAATGATCTATATTATATATAGACTAAATGTGTATTTATTTATTACATCTGAAGAAGAGGCAGCCGCTGCCTCGAAAGTGCTCATGGTTTTAAATGTATATATATTTCATCTTTTAATCATTAAATCGTGCTAAAGACGGAAATCTTTCATCGTTTCAGTAATTCTGACGTATTTTTATGCTAGTGTTTATTGTGTGTCATTTTGGTTGGATTCAGTGAATTTCAGTGATAATTTGGCCTCGCTTTGTAGACTCATAATTACAATGAACACGATAGAAGCCGCATCTTATTAGATGCACAGGGGCACGTATTAAAATTAAACTCAGATTTCTGATAAAGCAATAATACATTTCTTATGACGGCTTGCGGTTCCTGATCGCAAATAAAAAATTGCACATGAGGCAATTATAAGAGTTGTAATTTATGTATAGAGCATGATTTCACGTATAGGTTATATATACAGTGTGTCTCAAAATTCGTGCGGCAACCAAAAACTGCATGGTGATAGTTCTCTGGAACATATAGAATGTTAAAAAAATTATTACGATTTTTTTTTTTGTCTAACCAAAAATGTCAGTAATTTGTTTCATCAAAAAACTAAGGAAAACATTTAAAAAGAAATCGGATTTAGAAACATGTTACATCCACACCAAAATACTGTCAATACTTGTCCTTCTTGATTGGAGGTTTAACGACCACCGTGAGCAACTCAATGGGCTATAAGCAGTCGCCCGTCCCTGATTTAGGGTCACTGGTTCCAGGGAAGGGAGAGAGCCAGTGCCGTAAGACAAACACAACATCCATGCCTGACCGGGATTCGAACCCGGACCCCCTTACGGACGAATGATCAGAGGCCACCGCCTTAGACCACTGCGCAACCGGAGCGGCAGTGCCAATACGTCGTTATATCAAGTATAAATCGTCCGTGAACATTTTCAGAACGTAATAAACCCACCTTTAAATGCTAAATTCGCAGATAAGAACAAGATTTCAAGAGCACGTATAGCCGAGAGGGTTGCAAGCATGGTTCCCAAACTAAAGTTCTCAGTTTCGAATTCGATCGGTGAGCAATTTTACGCTGGCTCTGGAAAAACTTCCTCGTGACGTCCAAATTCATTTAAACACCACTAGAAAGTAAATACGGCGAGGGAAAAAATTGCGAACACCCCGAAATAAAAAATAGCGGACACCCAGCGTCGAAGGGCACCGGCAAAGTGTTGCCATCGGGAAAAACGTTTAAGGACAAAGTGGCCCTGCTACATAAATCTGAATTTTGTTGGAGCAAGAAATTACTGTGCCACGATAGCAATATGTTTGGTTGCAGCAACAAAACGTTTTATCACGATAAAAATACATATTGTTGTATCAAACATATTCCCAAGAATTGACAAAATTATTTTGTTAAATGAAAAAAACGTTCTGTCATGATAACAATTAATTTTGTAGAATGAACAATAATTTTCATGAAATTAATTTTGTTAATCTAACAAACGTTTTTGTTGACTGTATATGGACTGAATGTTTGTTGAATTAAAAAAACGTTTTTCTCAGTGTAGTGGTTAGCATACTCGGGCGCTATCCGGGAGACGCGGGTTCGATTCTAGCTCCCGGACGACTAAATTTTCAAGTTTTCGGATATTATCTGACTTACCATCCACGTCATGTTCACACCAAAACACGCATTAACATCTTCAAAATGCCGCCCCGGTGGCACAGTTGCCTAAGAGACGGCTGCTGATCATTCATCCGAAAGGGGTCCGGGTTCGAATCCCGGTGAGGTTGTGTTTGTCTTACGGCACTGGCTCTCTCCCTTCCCTGGAACCAATAGCCCTAAATTAGGGAGGGCGACTGCTTATTGGCCATTGACTTGCTCACGGTGGTCGTTAAACCTCCAATAAAAAAAAAAAAAGACATCTGCAAAATTTGCATTGTATGGTGTAATGACGTATTCTTTTTTTTTTTTTTTTTTTTTTTTGATTGGAGGTTTAACGACCACCGTGAGCAACTCAATGGGCTATAAGCAGTCGCCCGTCCCTAATTTAGGGTCACTGGTTCCAGGGAAGGGAGAGAGCCAGTGCCGTAAGACAAACACAACATCCATGCCTGACCGGGATTCGAACCCGGACCCCTTACGGACGAATGATCAGAGGCCAACGCCTTAGACCATTGCGCCACCGGGGCGGCAATGACGTATTCCATTTTAATCCAAATTCGGTTATAAGAAACTTATTTTCAATCCCCTTGAGCTTTCTTATAACGACAGGGTTGACTGTACCGCGTTTTGCGGTGTGTTCCACATAAATCAACTACGTATAATAAATAAGAGTGAAGTTAAATAACGACGCCTTTTTCAATCTCCCTAATATTAAATTCATCCATATCAACAAATAAGCCATTCATTCCAATACGGCATGCAAGGTAAAGGGATGTTAGCACGTCAAAAGAAATCCTCTGAATGCTGAATGCAAAAGATGAGATATGAGAAGAGATAGCCCCGGTGGCGCAGTTATCTAAGCGCTCTGGCTTGTGACTATTCTTCTGTGATGGGTCCGGGTTCGAATCCCGGTGAAGCATGGATGCTGTGTTTGTCTTACGGCACTGGGTCTCTCCCTTCCCTGGAACCAGTGGCCCTAAATTAGGGACGGGTGACTGCCTATAGCCCATTGAGTGGCTCACGGTGGTTGTTAAACCATCAATCAAAAAAAAAAAAAAAAAAAAGAGAGAGAGACTTTTAGTTTTACAATGTGACACGTAGGGTGTGAGAGAGTGAATCCCCAGAGAAGCAGGGAGACAGGCGTTTGTCTGTATCTTGCTCCGGACGATCGCACTGGAAATAAACGCAAAGGAAGTATCTTTTTACGATATGGTATCGGTGAGTACAGCGTCTGCACTGTATCGTCAGTCCGTGGAAATCTTAATTGCTTTAACAAAGAGGCGGCAATATTTTTGTATGACAAATCATTTTGCACTCCGCTGGTGCCAGTATCGACCTCAGAATTCGACACTACGCCTTTTTCTTTGAAATATTTCTTTTCTTTTCAAAAATCAAACGGATATAAAACCGGGTAGAAATAGGATCAGGAACATCTTGACCCGACCCGTTTGACCCGAAAGAAATTGTCGACCCGCTGACCTGTGACTCTTTTCAATCTCTGAGGACGACTGCGTAGGTTTAAGCGTTGACTTTTGACAATTCGTCCGAGATGGGTACGGGTTCGAATCCCGGTGAGCCTTGTTTTTGTCTCACCGCAGTAACCATCTCCCGCCGGTGGAACCTGTGAATCTAAACTAGGGACGTGCAACTGCTTATAACCCATTAAGTTGCTCACGGTAGTCGTTAAACCCTAAATAGAAAAAAAAATCCTGCTGAGGAAAACTGTTTCACTAAAAACCTCGTTTTGCTGTGTGTCCACATAAAGCAGTTATGATAAATAAGAGTGGAGGTAATGAAAGAAAAGAAATACAATAGTGCCTCTCAATAGAGGACACACATCGGACAGGACGTTTTTTTCCCTTAAACACAGGTGTGTCCCTTATTGGGAGGTTCCTAGCGAAATACGTATTAAATAAATATGTACGAGCCATTTTAATTTAATAAGGAATGCAAATTTTATATGTAAATAACAGTAAATCTTAAATACGATAAAAATACAAAATACATATGTATAAAACAGAAAACAGTGCATGTATAAAAGTACAGTACCTGTATATGAAGCAATGGAAAGTATGAGTACGTATCTATTTATTTGAAATCATCAGACACAAGGGCTTGTTTGGAAGCTTTCAATTTACAGGCATTTTTGTTCGCGTGAATATTAAGTTTATTAAATAAATCGAGTCCTTCACTGACATTTAAAAAGAACTTATGCAACTGTCTGGCGTATTTTAAGACTTCCTTAAAGTTTTTGATATTACAGCTTTCCTCCTCTTCCTCCCCATCACTTTTCGGATCCTCCAAGCACTTCTTGTTATGCCTTCATTATCAACAACAGGAATGAAAGCTCTGATGTCTTCATTAGTATCATCATCGCAATCCAGCAGTTCATCGATCGCAATGTATTCCTCTAACGCAACATTACAGCCACTGTCTTTGACAAGTTCACACAATTCTGTGTTTTCTTCAGTGTGCTCACTCAGTTCACTTACAGTGGAAACTGAAACAGTGAAGCCTGCCTTCTTAAAAGACTGTTTAACACAACTTAGAGGTATGGATTTAACAGCCGTAGCTATCCACCGTATTGCATTCAATACATTGACAGACTTGGAAAGCTGTTCGCTGTTTTTCCAAAAAAAACTTTGAGAAAGAACATGCCTTAAAACAGTTTTCTATATGCAATCCTGAAGCTTCTGACGTCCATAGGCTGCAATACTGATGTTGTATTATGTGAAAAAGAACACCAATTTCACAGATTTTAATTTTAAATTTCTGATTTTTGACTGAAACAATTTATTTTTCAAGAAATTTTTGGTTTCTATAAGTGTTCCTAAACTAGAGTGTCCCTTTTCCGGAGGTAAATATATTTGAATCCCAATACCAAGGGACTGGGACTAGGAAAATCGTCCCTTAGATAGACGTGTCTATTATTCGGGGGTAAATATACACTGCTGGACAATTGCTAAGGACGGATCATAAACGGCTATATAGCGCATAAAAAAGTAAGTGTGGTTGGATGCCAAGTGAAATAAAGATAATGTCAGAATGCCAGGACATTACAAGAAAGACAGTTTATTGTGCTCTGAAATCCAGAAGGCTTTGGAACGTGTTCAAGGGACAAACAGGCCATTTTGTGCAGAATACGTAAACGTGAAAAAAATGCAATTACCGTCCGCAGGCGTTCCAGCGTAAGATGTCAATACGGGATATGGCCACCATGGAGGGCGATGCAAGATTCCACACGTCGTGTCATGCTTTGCACAACATTATCAAGCAGCTGTTGGGGTAATTTATCCCATTCCTCTGTCAGTGCACAGATGAGGGTGTCCTTGTTTATTGGAGGGCATTGGCGACCAGCAAGACTCCTCCCCAAAGCATCCCACACATTTTCAATGGGATTCAGATCTGGAGAACGTGCTGGCCATACGAGGCGTTGAATATCCTCGCTCTCAAGACACTCCTGGACAGCGACTGTTCGATGACATGTTGCGTTGTCGTCCATGAAAATGAATCTATCACCGACAGCACCACGGAACATGCGAACATGAGGTAGCAGAACATCATTAATGTATCGTTGGCCAGTCATAGTCCCAGTTGGAAGCACATAGAGGGACGTACGGCCATTGATCATGATGCCAGCCCATACCATGACACTACATGTCGGATATCGGTCCCTTTCCTGTATGTTTGCTGGACAATATGCAGTACCACTATCACGCCAGATCAGTTGTCGTCGACAATCAGACGATAGACTGTATCTACTCTCATCTGAGAAGAGGACAGCAGACCAGTCGTTATCAGTCCAATTGCGATGTTGATGGCACCATTGCAAACGGGCGGTACGGTGACGTCTGGACAATGGGATGCACACAACAGGACGGCGGGCGTATAGTCCTCCTTCATGCAAACGTCTGGCGACAGTTTTTCGGGAGATCCGCTTGCCAGTAGCAGCCATAAACTGATTTGCTACCTCACTAGCTGTGCTGCGCCGGTGTCTTTTTGTTGATAGCACTATGTACCGATCTTCTGCAGGTGTCGTACTGCGAACACGACCTCCCCTGACGTTTGCTACACTCTCCATTTGTTTGAAATGATTTCCAAAGCCTTGAAACAACACTGTGGCTGACGTCGAACTCCCTGGCAACATCTGTTATTTTTCGCCCTTCTTCAATCTTGCCAATAATACTGCTACGCGTAAAATCATCTAGGTGATGTCGGAAAGACATACTGAAAATTGCAAGTTCGTCAATTGATTCTTTCCCTTTCAACTTTGCGTTTGAACAACAACGGTCAATACGCGTCAAATCCTTTATATCTCTTATCAGCGCTATGGCGTCACGAACAAGTTCAGCAATACAAAATTTGCATACGCACAACACGTCTTACTGTATCCCGCACTTATGCTAATTTCCACATTTTCCTGCCTTCCATTTTATGGTTGCTATCGTTGCTATTGTCATCCGTCCTTAGCAATTGTCCGGCAGTGTATTAGGATGTCAATACCAAGGGACTGGGACAAGGATAATAGTCCCTTAAATAGGTGTGTCCCTTATTCGGAGGTAAATATATTAGGATCCCAATACCAAGGGACTGGGACTAGGAGAATCTTCCATTAAATAGACATATCCCTTATTCGGAGGTAAATATATTAGGAGGTAAATATCATAGGATCTCAATACCAAGGGACTGGGACAAGGAGAATAGCCCCTTAAATAGACGTGTCTTTTATTCAGAGGTGTCTCTTAAAGAAGGTAGCAATGAAGTACTAAATTATTTTCTTTGTTTTTAAGACAAATGCTATCTCTCTGGAACAAGAGTACATACAGGTGTTGGACAGAATAATGTGAACACCACGCTCAGAGACGCGACTTTTAATGCAGCTGCGTACGTCGAATAACCAAAGGTATCCACCATTCCTTAGTTGTAATAGCTTTGTTCAGAACCTCAAGGTCCTGTTTAAGTGCATTTAAAGTGTCTTGTACCAAATTACCGGACTTCAAAAGAGGGCTAATTATTGGTGGGCGGATAGTTCGTGCCTCCGTGATAACAGTCGCAAGGGTTGGGGGGTATCAAGAGCTACTATGTCTAGCGTCATGACAGCATACCGTGTTCGTGACAAAAGCTCGTCTGCGAAACACAAGAACTGCCGGAAAACAACCCTGACTGAAACAGGCAGGAGAGAATTAAAGAGGATTGTTACCGGTAATAAGAAGACCACGGGGCTAAAAATTATTGCGGAGCTCAATCTGTATCTCCAGACCCCAGTATCAACGACACCAGTGCGCAGGGAACTGCATAAACAAGATATTCATGGCAGAGCTGCTATTGCAAAACTCTGGTGACCCGGGTGAATGAACAAAGACGACGGTAGTGGTGCCCGGAGCATGCAACGTGAACTGCCGATGCATGGAAGCATGTAATGTGGTTGGATGAATCCACATTCACACTATTTCCCCACAGCAGGACGTGTTTACGTGTGGGGAACACCGTCAGAAGCATACAACCCAGACTGTCTGCTCCCAACAGTGCAGCACGGTGGTGGTTCTGTCATGCTCCGGGCTGTCATATCGCGGTTCTCAGAAGATCCCCTGATCACCTTGAAAAGACGGATGACTGGTAGAGAGTATGAAACCAATTAGCCGACCAAGTCCATTCAATGGCTCAGGGATTGTTTCCTGCAGGGATGCCATCTATCAAGATGATAATGCCCCAATTCACAGAGCTCGGAATGTCCAATCATGGTTTGAGTAACATGAGGACGAACTTTCACACCTCTCTTGGCCTCCCCAATCATTAGACTTAAACATTATCAAGTCACTGTAGTCTGTATTGCAAATCAGAGTAAGATCCCGTTATCCTCCTCCTGCATTTCTTAAGGACCTGGAGTAGTTTCTGCTTGAAGAATGGTGTAAGATCCCACTAACCACTATCCAGGGTTTGTATGCGTCCATTCCAAGGAGGATTCAGGCGGTTCTGAGTGCCAAAGGTGGTTCCACACCCTATTAGGTACGTAAAACCTAGGTGATCACATTATTCTGTCCAGCCCCTGTACATCAGGTGGGGCTACTGCATTTAGCCCACAAAGGTGCTCACGGTTGGCATTAGACCCGCAAACAGAAAAATAAAATTCCTATGTGGAGTGGTCTAAACGCTGGCTTATTACAATTTTTATAAGATGTGTCAGAGTTCGAATCTGTGTGAGGCACGGTTGTTGTGTTTGTCTTACAGCACAGGCTCTCTCCCTTCCCTGGAACCAGTGGCTCTAAATTAGGGACGGAAGACAGTTTATAGCCCATTCAGTTGCTAACAGTGGTCGTTAAACCAGAGTTGGAAACGGGTCAAAAATTTCGGACCCGGACGTCCCATAACTGAACCCGACCCGGACACGTAACTGACCCGGAAAAATCTGCTTTGAACTATAAATCTCAATTTCTACATATATACATATAAACGTAATAGATATATTCATCCCAATAACTGCTTGATATTTAAAAACAGAAATCCTTTTTTAATAATAAAATTTGGTTACTTGCTAAAATGTTGTGCCATTTTTAGTGCCACTATTTTGCGTAATCTAGAAGTAATGGCTGACTATGACCGTGACCATGGAGTATATTACACATGGGAATCATTATTTACGATTACACAAATGTATTTTTTTAAATGTACAGTATTTAGATGGTTCACTGTTTCCACGCTTTGATGGAGGTGCGCATACTTTCTATGGTCCGTTAGATTTTTGGTCCCATAATCTTTTATTATACCTTCGACATCTTTCTTTGTAATTATACACTTTCCACATTTTGAACAACAAGCAAGACCAAACAACACAGAATTATTCACCGATTCCTTAATGAGACGAAACAATTTCCAGCTTTCACTCTTCCCCTTGTGGTTTCCAACAAGCACGTATTTGTTGGCCTCGACGCCTTTCTCCTCCTCCTTCATATTAAATCCATCCATATTAACAAATAAGGAGTTAATTTCGACATGGCATGTCATGGGAACGGGATGTTAGCACATCAATCGAAAACCTCTGAATGCTCAATGTAAAAGATGCGATGTGAAAAGTAACTCTTAGTCATACAGTGAACTTCGCACGGAGAGAGTGAATCAGCTGAGAAGCAGGCGAATGGCGTTTGCCTGTACCTTGCCCTGGACAATCGCACTGTAAAAGAACGCAAAGGAAGTATCATTTTATGATATGGTGTCGTGTGTCTGACGTCGGTCGGTGGAAATCTTCGTTGTTTTAAGAAAGAGACGACAATATTTTTGCATGGCAAATCATTATTCACTGCGTGGGCACCAGTATCGACTAAATAATTCCACAACGTGCATTTTTTTAAATATATTTTTCTCTTTTTAAAAATAAAGCGGGAATAAAACCGAGTCAGGAATACCTTGACCCGACCCGTTGGACCCGCCAGAAATTGTCGACCCGTTGACCCGTGACCCGTTTCCATCTCTGCGTTAAACACCAAACAGAAAAAAGTCCTGCTGAAGAAAACGGTTCCAAAAAATACCTGGTTTTGCTGTGTGTCCTGTTCCAAAAATACCTGGTTTTCCCGATGGACCACTCGTGAAGTGGTCCACTTTTTCGTATCCTCTTTGTCTGGATTTTTTGGAAAGGATGCATAATTATTTTGGTACTTATGAAAAAGAATTGTTAACTTCAACGTTATTGTCTTTAAAAAATTGCGTTTTCTTCTGTCCATGTTGGGCGTTTGCTCTAAAATGACAAAGCAAACGTCTTTTTACTTCAGTGAAATACACTGCTGGTCACCCAAAATGCAACACCAAGAAGGACACGAGATAGCAAAGCCAGATTTACTGGACACATAACAACAGATACAAAGGTGAAACGATTGAGCTTACAGGCCCGTGCGACTTGCGGAACACGCAGACATCAATAGTTCGTGTGACCCCCATGGCTGGCAATAACGGCCGCTACACGCCGTGGCATCGAACGCAAGAGGCTTTGGATGTGAGCTTGGGGTATGTCGGTCCAGGATGCTGCCACACGTTGCCACAATTTATCACGGGTGGTGCTTGTTGGGCCACTCGGTTGCCGATCAGGGACCAGATGTGTTCGATAGGAGACATATCGGGAGAGCAGGCAGGTCACGGCAGCAGTGACACCTAGTGGGTCGTGAAGAATTGTTGCACGATGCGTGCCACGTGCGGGCGCGCATTGTTCTGTTGAAACGTGGCCGCTGGCAGGTCCTGCAGCTAAGGGAGGACTACAGGCTCCAAAACGTCGCAGATGGTGCGGTGGCTGTTGAGTGTACCAGAGGGGTGCTGGTGTCACATCCAATTGCGCCCTAAACCATAACGCCAGGCGACGGACTGGTATAGATGCATAATGCAGGCATCATACAGTCTCTCGCCGCTGTGGCGCCACACGCGAATCCGATCATCGTGGTGTTGCAGGCAGAAGCGGGATTCGTCAGAGAAGACAATGTCGTGTCATTCCGTAGTCCAGGTGCGGCGTTCAAGGGCCCACTGCCGCCGCACTCGCCGGTGGGCTAACGTCAATGGTAATCGGAGCAATGGGCACCGTGCGACAAGTCTCCGCTCCTGCAGACGACGTCGAACGCTACGTGCTAACACAATTTGTTGCGTAACACACCCTAATTCCTGCGCTAACGTTCGTGATGTTGCCGTGCGGGCCGTCAATGCCCGCCGCACATCATGCCGGTCCTCTCTTTCGTTGGTGTGCCGCGGCTGCGGCAATCGCTCACGTCGGTCCGTCCGTCCCTCTTGCACCCGCCGAATCCATACTCGCCTCACTGGGGCTGGATGTCGTCCCACACGGGCGTCGATGTATCGGTACGATAAACCGCTTTCGCGATAAGACACTACTCGTCCTCTGTCGAACTCCGAAACGTGCTGGAATGACTGCCGTATTCTGCGACGGGGCATCAGGAAGCTTCCCACGCACAGGTCCGGCAGCACAACACACTTCCACTACTTACACCCCGCCTTCTGTGCACCTTTCTTATAGTGCTTCTCGGTGGTGTGCCGGGCGCACATGATTTGCATATGCCTTGCAAAGCTAATCGTTTGCATGTCCTCTGGCGGGCGAAGCATGCTGCGAATTTCAGGCCAATCGGATGCTTCCTTCTTGGTGTTGCACTTTGGGTAGCCAGCAGTGTATATGCTGCTAGATCAAGCACGGTGTAATAAATGACGCTAACTACGGTTAACTTAGGTCGTACTCTCCTTTAATAATCTTGAAGGAAGCACTTGTAACACTTTTGATGGCCTATCATCCCCACACTGTTATCCACGTACAGACATAGAGCACAAAGCGACCCTCCGGTAGAGATGTTCCCAAATCCGTGTCATTCACAGTTATCTTAAAAGAAAAACCAACTATCGGCAGAGGAGACTTTACACCTTTTGGGGCCCTGGGCGCAAAAAGATTCAGGGAGTCCTTCCCTTTCTTATCGCCTCAGATTTTTGAAACAGTGCTAGCGTAATCACTTTGTCTGTCCGTGCACGTCGAACATTTTGTTTTTAGAGATATTGCAAAAATTATTTTTGTGGGTAGTAGGAAATCAAAGGATAATAAGGTTGGCACTTTAAATATCCCATATACTTCATGAACTTACCACTAAGGGCTGTCAAAGTCGAAAATTCAAAAAAATTAAAGTCCTTATGTGAAGGAACAATTCACTTAAATGAAAAAATTACTTTTTGTGCCTCTCAGATTAGGCTTAAGTGTTGCTTCTCAAACATTTAAATTTTCCAATTAGTTCGTCAATATCCTGCTAGATGTACTGAAAGCCAAAAAATTTGGTTTTCAAAGATTTTTCAAAATTTATTTTTGTGAATGATAGGGCATAAAATTCACTAAAATGTTCCCATTTAAAATTTCATTACTAGTTCATAAATTTCCCGCTAGGAGTTCTCAAAATGGAAATTTAGTAAATTTTTGCTTTACGCTACGGAGAGACTAATTCGGTTACAGGAAAAGTTATTTTTGAGTTTGATGCATTAGGCAAAACTGATAACTTTAGCACCTTTTCAGTTGCAAGTTACTTGGAAATTTAACGCTAAGGACGCTGAAAATGGAATTTCGCTAAATTTATCAGTACATGAAGTGTAAATTGTCATAAAATTGCAATGTGTTTCAATTAAAAAAACGTGCTTGTTTCATTGCTTCAGCTTAGGGAGATCTAGTTTTTTACATTATGAGCAAATTAGTAAGCAACGAGCATCGTATCAAGTAAAAATAAGATATTTGAAGACAATGGCAACCGGAAAAGTTCTCCGTATTAGAAAATGTGAGTAAAATGCAATTTGTGCACAGCATTTCACTTGAAAACGCTGGATGACTTTTCGTGGAGGAGTTTTCGTGTGGCGAACAATTTCTTAATTCGTAGGAGCAAACACCCCCGATCATCAAGACAGTGTCTACAAGCCCTCCTCATCGCAACTCATGGGGGGCAGACTCAAACAGTGAAAAGTTTAGGAAGCGTGATTTTTTTCTTCTCCTACCACTAAACGGAAGACTAAATTATTTTAACTGTTCCTTTCAAAACAAGGACATCGATAAGAACTCAAAAATGCGGAGTATCAACAATATAATTTATTTTCCTTTCAACAGCAAGAGAAAATATACAGGGGTTGTCCAAAATAATGGAAACACTTTGAAACAATAGGTGTTACTCACCTAATATGGTGTTGGGAGCACCCTTGGCATTTCAAACTGCTTGAATCCTCCTTGGAATGGACGCATACAAGTCCTGGTAAGTGGTATGTTGTACCATTCTTCCTGCAGAAACTGCTCCAATTCCTTGAGAGACGCCGGAGGAGGATAACGATAGGATACTCTGTTTTCCAACACAGACCACAGGGGCTCAATGTTGTTTAAGTCCGGTGATTGTGCAGGCCAGGGAAGGTGTGCAACTTCATCCTCATGTTCCTTAAACCATGATTGAACAATTCGACTTCTGTGAATCGTCATCTTGAAAGGTGCAATCCCCTGAGGGAAAAAGCGCCTGCGCCATGGAATGCACATGGTCGGCCAAAAAAGTGACACGGTCACCGCTTGTGATCCGTCCGTGTAAGGTGATAATGGGAACTGCTGCAAGCCACGAGATCATGGCCCAAACCATTACGGAACCTCCCCCATGCTTCACTGTAGGAAGGAGACATTCTGGGTTGTTTCTCTACACGTAAACCCGTCCTGTGGTGGGGAATAGCGAGAAATTTGATTCATCGGAAAACAAGACATGTTTCCATTGATCCGCAGTCCACGTTTTATGTTCCTGACACCACTGTAGTCTCCGTTTCATATTCACCTGTGACACCAGTGGTTTTGCAATCGCAGCCCTGCCGTAAACATTGTGCTTATGCAATTCCCTTCGCACGGTATGGGACGAACTTGGGTTTTGGAGATGTGCATTAAGCTCAGCAGTCACTTTCGTCACCGCGGTCTTCCTCCTTGCGGTCACAATCCTCTTAAATGTCCTCCTGTCTCTCGCAGTGAGTTTGGTTTTCCTTCCACAGTTGTGTCTCGCAGATGATGTTGTGCCGTGAACATTGCATGCTGTCATGACCTTCGACACGGTACCTCTCGATTCCCCCAATACCACTGTGGTTACCGAAGCAAGAACCAGACGGCCTCCTACAATCTGCCGTCTTTGGAACACCGACAGGTCACCCATTGTGCCTTCACCTGGAACAAAATTATTCAAACACCGATTTGCAACGCAACCACACAGACCCTTGAGACTATAAGCAACACTTTTTTACAAAAAAAACAAAAAAACAAATGTATGTACTCAACAAGCAGCACATACCAAAGTCACTGTTTTCAGCGAGGTGTTTCATTATTTTGGACAACCCCTGTATGTTACTAACACGAGAAAGTAAAATATCAGTTGACAAAACAAATAAAGTGGTCGCTTTAAGGATTGATTTGTTTCGGTCTGTGAAAACCAAAACAATACTGGCAATCGAATTATACGTTTTCGGAGATCCCCATGTTCCGGGGTTCTAATCGCGACAGTGCGCCTAGTTGGAAATCAGCCTCTGACAATCGGTACTGGTTTAGGGATCAAAATGTCTGTTTGTGAGTCAAAATAATGAGTAGACTTTAAAAAGGAGTCTATTCAAGGAGGTGGTACGTTCCCAGTAGACGATCAGTGACCAAATATAATTATCTGGTACCATAGGCGCCGACTTGAAAAATTATAGGGAGTTCCGGAAATTTTTAATCGAATTACCCAAGCATTTTTCGAAGTACTTAAGTCTAATTTAAATTTCATTCAGTCAGATTATCTGGCAGAATATGACGCCTGAAATGCTACAATGAAGCAAACTATAGTTAATTACATAATTGTTTTCTCTCTAGATAATTATTTATTTCATTCATTTTGCATTTGTAGGCGCGACATTATTATACACTGAAGAGCAATTGAATAAGACATACCTGTCTAGTAACGTGTAGCACCACCTTTCGCCCTGATGATGGCTGCGATTTGTCTCGGCATGGACTCGACAAGACACCGGAATCGTTGGGAAGCCATACGGATCCACGACCCCTGAACAAGCTCCCACAGTTCACAAAGATTTGATGGAGGGAGGTCATTTCTCTCGATGTCATCCCAGATGTGCTCGATGGCCAAGGAAGCGAGGTCACGTCGGTAGAGTGTTCATCCAAACATTCGGATACAATTTGGGAGCTGCATTGTCTTGTTGCAGGATGAGGTCCCCAGTGGGATGTTGAAGACGCACAAACGGGAGCAAATGGTCGTCCAGGATATCCCGGTAACGTTGACCTGTGAGGGACGATGTCACACGTACCAGGGGTTCCATTTCAGTCAGTCCACGTAAACATTCCCCAGACGAGAATGCCACCGCCACCAGCTTGAAGAGTACCCTGCTGGCAAGAAGGATTCATCGCTTCATGTGGTTTGCGCCGTATTCGTATCCTGCCATCCGCATGTACCAACTTGAATTTCGACTCATCATTCCAGGCAACATTTTCCACATGTCTAGGGTCCAGTGGAGATGTTCTGTTTAGTATTTTCTAAAAAAAATTTAACAAAATTATGCTTCCTCGAGCGGAAGTGCATATTGCGTATTAACCAATCATGGCCTTGCTAAAGTTGTTGGAGCTTTGTTGACTTTCAGGGACTGCTGCAGAGAGCAAGAGACGGCAGCTATCAACCTGTGCTCCAGCACAGGTCTTCAGTAAGTGACGTCACGTCACTGAACCCTCGCTATCCGGAGGGCCCAAGAAACCAGATGATCAGATTTGACTTCACCAGCGGCTGCTGATGCCATCTGCTCTCTCTTCTATCCTCCTTGGTCCCCAACTGTGCGAAGATAGGGTGGGTCAACTGACTGTACAACATATTTCCGCCTTTATCACTCTGACCTCGAATAGGTTCTCATCTCCAAATGTAGAGCTAGGCTTTTGTATTTTGTAGGAACCCAGACAAACCGAAGAGTTTTCTTTTATAATGGAGGCAGTTTTAAATGCTCTTAAACAACGGTACTTGAGGTCTGCCGCGTCAAATTTGATGAGCACGAACAAAACACTAATTCTTTTTTGAAGCACAATAAACAGTCTGAGGGGTAAATTTCTATACACACTTTCTATATATAATAAACGGGGAATGAGTAATACAAAACTTGAAGAACTGATAACGAAAAACAAAATTTATGCATATATGCTGACGTGTATTTTTCCCACAAAATACGCGCAAAAATACTAGCGGTTCGAGGAAACCACAACACAATCATCGGGGGTTCAAAAAGTGTCTCGAACCCACGAAATCGGCGCCTATGTCTGGTACAACACCCCTTTTTGAGCATGGTTTGATAAGCTACATTAAATCATGAGTAGCTTTTTAAAATTCTTTCACTTTTAAATTGCTGTTAAAATTTCTTCACGACTAAATTAGTTTTATAATGAGTATTTCGACAGTTTACTTACATATAGAATTTTTTTCATGAGGGAATTCATGAGGTGTGTGTGTGTGTGTGTGTGTGTGTGTGTGTGTGTGTGTGTTTTTCTGTAGTGGACCACAAAACTAAAATTCGCGGCCTGGTTTTGTTGATGCAATCCGACACAATGTGTGTCCACATAAACATCAGTTATAATCAGTGGCGTATCTTGAGTCCGAGACCTGGGCTATCTCTCCCCCCCCCGTACTGTTTTTTTTTTTGCAAAGTTTATTTTTTAATTGTTAAGTAATAAAAGTAACATTTTTTTTTTAAATTTTAAATACATTCTATTGCTAACATGATACCAAATAATTATGAGAAATAGGATTTGAGCACTTATTTGTACATGAACTCCATTCTTCTTTCCTTTTGTGTGAACCTGAGTGTTACGTTTTCACAAAAATGTTTCTTCCGAGTACTTTATCATATTTAAAAATAATGTTTTTCTCTATTGACAAAACAGCCAAGTTTTTCGAATGTGCATGTCCTTGTGTGGCTCTAAGATATATCTTGATTCTTTTTAATGCTGAAAAACTTCTTTCGGCAGTTGTTGATGGAAAGCTTAACATTAGGGCTGCTAATTTGTACACCTCAATAAACACTATGTCCAATTATTCAACTTTATGTAACAAGTAATGTTTCTTACTGATTTGTTTTCTATTCATCAAGGGAATTAAACACCTTCGGTTCATTTTTTAGTCAAGCTGTATCAAAATTTGAAGCATAGAGTTCTTTAAGCTCTGATAGCAGATGTTCACAAAATTTATCAAAACAGTTCGAATCCAACAAAGCCACGAATTTAAGATATAATATCACTGATTTTAATTCATTGACACTTCACACAAACTGAAACAACTCTTGCGAAACATGCGCTGAAAGCACTGAGGGACTGAGGTAGTCCGAAGTCTTCGTTTTTTCGGAGCGAACCCTTGGCCAAAGCAATGGCCACTCACGAGCTCCGTAGCTCATTCATGTTGTCATGGAAACGCTAGCGGGAGATAGTATTGAAGCTCTTCGCAGCAGAACAGCGACGTCTCTCGAAGACCTACTTGCGTTACGTTGAGGCCGTTGATCATCGCTCGCCAGACTGATTCTCATAATTGAAAGAAGCGAATCCGCACGTGTTTTTTTTCGCACCGAAAGCATTAATTGACTTTTATTTGTGCATTCTCTGGGCTTCGCAGCTAGCCTAGCTAGTTTCGAATATACGCCACTGGTTATAATAAATATTATCTCTGTGTAGAAAGCAAAGTGGCAAAGTGGGGAAATGGGAAAATGTGCTTCCGTCAGCGAATTATTCGAGCACTTCTAAATAACCTAGAGATCTGAACATTGGTATGCTGGTAGGGTCTTAACGTCCAAATACTTAGAAAGGTCCAAACAATAACAAAAAATCAAAATGGCGGCTTCGGAACTCTGAGAACTGTTCGACCTCTTCTAAATGACCATCTGAAAATTGGCATACTGATAGGCGTTAAGGTTCGTACACCTAAACTACTCCGAAAACCAAAAAAATGAAAATGGCAACTGTGGAACATTGTCTACTTCAATGTTTCGAGAATAGTTTGACCACTTCTAAATAACCTACAGATCTGAAAATTGGCATGCTGATAAGTCTTAAGGTCCGGATACACAGAAAAGTCCGAAAACCAAATAATCGAAATGGAAACTTTGGAACATTGCCTGCTTGAATTTTTCGAGAATAGTTCGACCTTTTGAGACTAGTTCGAACCTAGAGATCTGAAAATTGGCATGCTGATAAGTCTTAAGGTCCGAAAATCAAAAAATCAAAATGGAAGCTTTGGAACATTGTCTGCTTGAATTTTTCGGAATAGTTTGAACACTTCTTAAATAACTTAGAGATCTGAAAATTGGCATGCAGATAAGTCTTAAGGTCCGAATACCTAGAAAAGCTCGAAAACAAAAAAAAAATCAAAATGGCGGCTTTGGAATATGGTCTTGAGTTTTTCCACTACTTCTGCAACTTGAAAAGCCGGAAAACCAAAAAATCAAAATGGAGAGCTTGAAATAATGTCTGTTTGAGTTTTTGTACCTCTTCTGCAAGTATAAAAGTCTGAAAACAAAAACAAAATCAAAGGGGAGGCTTAGCTTTGCTGTTCAAAATGCTGATAGGTTTAAAAGTAATTCCGCCAGGAAAGTTGAAATGCTGAGAATATTCCATGAAATTTTGATTTAAAATTAAGGGGCGCCAAAGCCTGCTACGTTTTACGTCAAACGCTATGCATTGAGAACGACCCTGTTCTAAATCGTGAAGCAGTTACGGATCTTAAATTACTTTTCTTTCACTTAATTACCTTTCTCTTTCTTTAATTTTATATTTAAAAATGATTTTACAGATTCACCGTTCGTAGATCGGGCATGACTGCTAGTAAAAAATAAGAGTGAAACTAAGTAATGAAAAAAGCGAAAATAGTACTAAATTATTTTCTTTGTTTTTAAGACAAATACTTTCTATCTCTGGGACCAGTGGACATACATTAGCACGGGCGACTGCGTATTGCCCATAGGGGTGCTAACGGTGATTGTTATGCGCAAAGAGAAAAGTAAAATTTATATGCGGAGTGACCTAAGCGCTGACTTCTGACAATTCGTCCGAGATAGATCCGGGTTCGAATCCCGGTGAGGCATGGATGTTGTTTTTGTCTTACTGTACTGACTCTTTCCCGTCCGTGGAACCAGTGGCCCTAAATTAGGGACGGGCGACTGCTTATAACCTATTGAGTTGCTCACGGTGGTCGTTGATTCCGAAATAGAAAAAAATCCTACTGAAGAAAATAGTTTCACAAAATACCTTTTTTCCCTGTGTGTCTTCATAAATCAATTATAATAAATAAAAGTGAAGTTCAGTAAAAAAAAAAAAAAAGAAAATAGTAATAAACTTTCGGCAAAGGACTTAAAGGAGATCAAAAATGTAGTTTTCAAAGTATTTAATTTCGTGCAGCAGAGGTTTATTTGCAAGACACAGTTAACTTATCAGCAGTCGCTGACCAGGAACGCCCTCACAGTTGCTAGGCAACGGGCTGCTGGCAGCTTTCCGCTACTCTATTTCGGACGTCACTACTGACGTCAATTTGCGCGTGTTACGTAACGATATGGCATCCAATGACGTCATAAGGGGAACCACGAATCTAGTACCAAATGGGAGCAAAGAAGAACCCCAACATCCTCCTCTGTTACAAACAACATCAACAAAACGTAGTACTATATCTTGCACTGAAATGGGCGTTATGCCATCAATGAGAATATTATGATGTCATACTATTGTGTAATCAGGCCTTTTTACGTCACGCTTACTATCACGAAACTTCCGGGGAATGAGCGAATGGGGAAAGTCACCGTTTTTGCATTGATAATCACACGCATGGTGGACACGAGATACCTTTGCCCAACCATCTCTCTCCGAGTCAACCCGGAAGTACACAAGCTAATTGTTTCCCACACGCTGAACTTCCTAGCTAAATAAAGCATTAATTAATTTCTGGGCTCAAGTGCCAAAAGAAAAGGTTGAACGTCCGAGGAAGGGAGACCAGAGAGAAACATATTTCTAATAAAGATACGAGATTCTTTCTGGAAAAGCAGCACAAAGATGAGAACGCTAATATAGTTAGCCAATTAAATGTGCTTCATTTTCGGGTTTAATGACGACCGTGAGCGATTCAATGAGCTATATAAACAGACGCCCGACCCTAATTCAGGGCCACTGGCTGGAGAGAAGGGAGAGTGCCAGTGCCGTAAGAAAAAATACACCATCTACGTCAGGAACTTGCTGACAAGAAGTGGAATTAAAAATTAACTTTCAGAAGACAAAATAGATGTACAATGCTTTTACAAGAAATGATTCATCGATTGATGGGGAAAAGTTGGAGGTAACTGATACCTGCATTTACCTTGGACAGCAGATATCAAGCGAAGGTCACATTGATGAAGAAATTAATCGACGTATAAAAGTTGGTTGGAGAGCTTTTCGAAGGAACAGAACAATTTTAAAGAGCATTATGTCTTAAAAGAAAAGTGTTTAATCAATGCATCCTTCCAGTGCTTACTTTAATAAATCAATGCATCCTTCAGTGCTCACCTCGTCCCGCACTAACCTGTTGCGTACCCTCGTCTTTAAACAGGCGGGTATATCACACTAGAACGCATAAAATGTAGGAGACACCAACACAACGTCTGTCAAGAACGAGCTGCCGCCCCGGTGGCGCAGTGGTCTAAGGCTCTGGCCTCTGATCATTCGGCCGTAAGGGGTTCGGGTTCGAATCCCGGTCAGGCATGGATGTTGTGTTTGTCTTACGGCACTGGCTCTCTCCCTTCCCTGGAACCAGTGACCCTAAATTAGGGACGGGCGACTGCTTATAGCCCATTGAGTTGCTCACGGTGGTCGTTAAACCTCCAATCAAAAAAAAAAAAAAAAAAAAAAAGGAACGAGCAATGGGCGGGACATACTGCCAAAAAGACAAACCACCGATGGTCAACCGAAATTTTAGGCTGGATTCTAAGGGAAAGGTAAAAACTCAGAAGAAAACCTCATGGGAGATGGGTGGATGAAATTCGAAAGTATGCGGGAGTGACAGGGAGGAGACTGGCGCAAGATAGACCGTTGTTGAAGAAACCTGGGGAGACCTTCATCCAGGAGTGGACTGATAATGGTTGGCAATAATGATGAATGATATACATACAGGCAGTCGAACGAGTTCCGTTCCTAAGTCTGTCTGTAAGGCGAATTTGAACGTAAGTCGGAATAGTTCGGCACGGTTCGTATCTAACGTCAGTTAGACAAATGTTTGTTTATAATAAACCTTTCGATGCATAAGGAGCATTAAAGAAACACTTCCAGATGCACTAAAACATCTTTAAAAGAATAACAATACAAATGTTCCAAATGTTCGTTGGCGTTTCACCTTTTTCCGATCTTTATTATTTCCACTTTAGTTTGAATTGGGATTGTTTTCTATTTCTGTGATGCATCACCACTACTTTCGTCACATTTAGGCTTTGGTGCCATGATTACCAGGGTAAAAAAAATTAAAGCCAAATACAGTAACACACACGTGACATTATTAACAAGGCCGCGGGTGGCCTAGTGGGCAACGTTCGTGACTGCCACGGAGAAAGCCTCAGGTTCAAACACTCGAACCACTAAATATCCGCCGTGCGTCGGATGGGCACGTTAAGCCGTCGGGCCCCGGGTACTGGCCCCTTGGTAGTAAAAAAGGGCGTCTTCTACCTCGCTCCCGTGAGAATCTCCTAGCTTCCTATTTCTGAGGGTTGTTTAACAGCTGGGGTCAGGCATTCCCTTCCTAAAATCCTCTATGTGTGATCTGCTCTGATCTGACACTGTTAACAGCAACGTTGTCCGATTGAAAAGAGCGAACTCTTTGTGCTACCTCGGGCCGATGCGCCCACAAACCGACGAACAGCAGTAGAAGCACGATATTTTGATGTGCGTCGCACAGTAATGCCAGTTTTTTTATTGCAGACCACCGTATATCCCAAATTATTAATATAATAGGCTTTATGGGGGTTGGTTCGTAACTACGAGTTCAAACTGGCACGTAAGTCGGACGTTCGTAACCTCAGGACTGCCTGTGTATAGTGGCCGCTGTTTTGCGGACCGCCTTTGAGTCGCGGATGGCTTAGTGGTTAGCGAGTCAGACTGTCAATGCAGGGTCCCCAGGTTCAATCCTGGGCTGATCTTCCAGAGATGGTGTGACTTGCTAACAATCGCTGAATATCCGCCGGGCATCGGACGAGTACGTTAAATGACGGCCCCTGGTTGGACTACCGGTTACGTTGGGTACCCATTCCTACTTCCCCCTGACTTTCTCTCACCTGTCTATGAGTAACATCGTACTTGTACCGCGGCACCATCTACTGTGCTCTCTCTCACTTACAAGCTGTTCTGTCAAAGTCGCTATACTTGCTCTCACTCCTTCCGTTTCTGTACCCTACCCAAAAGGCGGACCCGCTGTAGGTGGTTTGGGCCTAAACCTTCTCTGTGGACGGAAGTCCTACATGAAAATGGCTGGCTGTCTCTCTGTCTTGCGGAACCTCTTTAGTACGCAAAACAGCTGCCAATCGGCGAGGCATCGATTCGATGAGGTGGCGATAGGTACCCTGGGGTATCTGGTACCATAATGCCAACAGCAGGTCCTCTAGTTCTCGCACACTTCGGGAAGGTGGTGATTCAGCGCGAACCCACTTATCGAAGTCGAACCACAAATCTTTGATTGGGTTCATGCCAGGTGAACCTGGAGGCCAGGACATTAACAGAAAGTCACCAGCACGTTCCTCAAACCCTTCCTCGACGATTCAGGCAGTGTGACATGGAGCATTATCCTGTTGGTAATAGCCATCACCGACAGTTGCCATGAATGGGTGAACTTGGTCCTCAACGATGTTGTGCTATTGGGATAATGGGGCCTAAAGTGTCCCAAGAAAACATCGCCCACAGCATAACACCGCCACCGTCGGCCTGTTTCCGCCCAAAATTGCATCCAAGTGCCGTAGTCTCCGTTGGTAATCGGCGTATCCGCGCTCGGCCGTCTACGTGATGCACCAGCAATCTTGATTCATCAGAGCAGGCCATTTTCTTCAAATAATTCACGCTTCAATCTCGATGATCATGGGCCAATTTCATGCGGTGTTGGCGATCACGTGCAGCAGTGAGCATGGAAACTCGGCTGGGTCTTCGACAACTCAGGCCCATGCGCAGGAGGCTGCGATGAACTGTGTGCTTTGATACATTGCCCTCATCAACACTGTTTGCAGCTGCAGGTGATTTCTCGCCCCTGCGGTCGCTCTGAACAATGCGCGACAGTCTCCGCTCCCCTCTGGCATCAGTGAGCTGTGGACGACACACCGCTGGACAACGGTTCGTCGTTTGGCCATCTGTGTACCACCTTTGACACGTACTCACTACAGCGGCACTTGAGCAACCCACAAGCGGCCTCGGTTCCGAGATCGTAGTTCCGAGGCGCCATGCCATCACAATTTGTCCTTTATCAAACTCCGATAAATCGTTAGCTTTTCCCATTCTGACTCCGAATACTCTACTAACCGAAAGCCGGCCCCGGGTTCTATATATACTGCACTGTGTACTTCATCTGCGCCACCGTTCGGTCTCCAGGCGCGCTCATTTCTATAGGCTGGGGGTAGTCATAATGGAATGGGTCATCGGTATATATACACTCATCATCCAAAAAATGGTTGCGCCCAGAAGGAAGCAACCGGCAGGAATGAAAATTGGTGGGTAGGTTTGAGATCGAGGGTCATGCAAATGACTCAAGTATCACGCTCGGCGGCGCTTCTGACGCAAGCAAAGAGGGGTTGTAGCGCCGTGCCTGACCGGCTATATAGGTCGTCCCGTTGCGCGCGCTTTCCATTCCGACTCGTGCTGTTGTGTTTGTTGCATCCTTTGCAAGTGAAGTATGCCTTGGATAAAAGTTTGGAAGCAGTTCGAGTAGTTGGAGGAGTTCGAGAGGGGGCTGCCTCGTCGGGCTCCGGAAAGCGGGATGGTTCCATCGTCTTATTGCGCCCCACACCAGTCGTGTGGATATCACAATAGCATGCTGTTGGTTGCAGTGCATAGAACAAGACACGCAGAAGCAACAGGAAGTGTCTGGGAGACCCTGTCGAATCACGGAGAGAGAGGACCGACGGGTTGTCCGACATGCGTGGAGTGACCCAACAGCCACGATTGCGGATATTCAGCGATCAGTGGGGCCCTCAAGGCATAGTCCGATTTGTGCCAGCACCATTGGCAGACGGCTGCACGACGTAGGACTACACGTACGTATACCGTTACGACGACTGCCCTTAACACCATTGCATCGTCGCCTAAGACTGCAATGGTGTCGTGCCAGACTTTCAAGGAGCCACTCAGTATGGCAGCGGGTGATCTTCAGTGACAAGTCCCGCTTTTGTCTTAGAGGAGTCGACCAACGAATCCGTGTGTGGAGGCATCGTTGTCATCGCCAAGATGAACGGTTTGTTGTCGATCGTCACACGTCCAGAAGGCCTGGTATCATGGTGTGGGGTGCAATTGCCTACGATTCCAGATCCCCTTTGGTGTTCATTACAGGCACTTTGATAGCCCAAAGTTGCGTTAATGATGTCCTGCAACCAGTGGTCCTACCTTTTTTGAACGCTCCCTCTGGTGTGATTTTCCAACGGGACAACGCTCGTCCGCATACTGCTGCTGTCTCGAGAGTTTGCTTTCAAGGCACTGACACTCTGCCATTGCCAGCCACATCGCCACACCTATCGCCGATTGAAAATGTGTGGGATGGTATTTGACGCGCTATCCACTCTCCACCTCTACCGCACAATCTGCAAGAACTGCGTGAGTAGATTCAAGCTGCATGGGATGCCTTATCGCAAGACACCATTAGGAACCTGTACAACTCCAAGCCGAGACGTCTGGCATGCTGCATGAACAAACATGTCCGCCCGACGCCATACTGAGAGATACTACTTATTGGCGTGTAGCTGAATAAATATTGCCCATATCAGTCTCAATGTTGAATCATTTATTCTTCCTCCCGATTAGCATTGCAATCTAACACGTCCTTCTGGGTGCAACTACTTTTTTTGGCGATGAGTGTTCATTTATTTATATAGGATTTAATGGCCATCATCAGCAACTCAATGAGCTGTAAGCAGTCGCCCGTCACTAATCCAGGATCACTGGTTTAAGGGAAGTGAGAGAGAGAGAGAGAGAGAGAATGCCCTAAGAGAAGCACAACATCCATGCCTCACTGAGATTCGAATCCGGACCGATCTCCGGCGAATGATCAGAGGCCAGTGCTGAGACCACAGCACCACCGGGATGGCTAACGGCTGTATGCCGACGCACTTTCCAATTTGCTTTGGTTTGGCGATTTAACGACCACCTGCTAACGGTGGTCGTTAAACTCAGAGCTAAAAGTAGTCGCTCGTCCGTAATTTAGGGCCACTGGTTCTTGGAAAGGGACAAAGCTTTTTGTTTGTTTGTTTTGGGGTTCAGCGACCACCTTAAGCAACTCGGTGGGCTTCACTAGGGATTCGAACCCAACTCCATCTCGGAATAAATTTTTTTTCGGGGTTTAACGACCACAGCAAACAACTCCAAGGGCACAATTTGCTTTTACTTGGGAGTTTAGCGACCACCTTAGCAACTTAGTGGGCTATAAGTAGTCGCCCTTTCCTAATTTAGGGCCACTATTTCCAGGGAAAGGAGAGAGCCAGTACCGTAAGACAAAATACACCACCCATGCCTCAATTTCGGAAGAATATTTTTCCGGCTTTTAACAACCACACTGAGTAATTCTAAGGGCTACATGCTGTCGCCCTTTCCAAGATGCTTGATTTTCGGGGTTTAATGACTACCGTTAGCAACTCAGTGAGCCAAACGAAATCGCCCGATCCTAATTTAGGGCTACTGGTGCCAGGGAATGGTCAGAACCAGTGTCGAAATGTAAAACACGGAACAGAACTTTGAAGAGCTTTTAAACTCTTTTGTGTTATACGATGTCAATCACTATGACATAAATCAAGGTTTATTCAAGTGGCCATAAATGTTTGTTGGACTGAAGAGGAAAATTTAAGACCCCTTACTGCTTCATGTAAAAAGTCCCTGTTCCCCTTCTCTCACACCGCAAATTCACAGTAAATATCAATTTAAACTTTTTTTCGCCGCCCCGGGTGGCGCAGTGGTCTAAGCAATGGCCTCTGATCATTCGTCCGAACGGGGTCCGGGTTTGAATCCCGGTGAGGCATGGATGTTGTGTTTGTCTTACGGCACTGGCTCTCTCCCTTCCCTGGAACCAGTGACCCTAAATTAGGGACGGGCGACTGCTTGTAGCCCACTGAGTTGCTCACGGTGGTCGTTAAACCCCCAATAAAAATAAATTTCCAAAATCATACGTTTATGGATTTTTTTCTCACGTTAAGCAGCTATCACATATATAGAGAGCATTATAGTTCATACGCATGCAAATTAGTAATGCGGAAATTCTAAACAATTAATAATCAAAATAAAAATTAAGTATACTGGAAAACTATATGAACACAATGTACAAGATGTATTTCAAAACATTAACAAAGATTTATGTCATAGTGACTGGAATCGTACCACAAGAAAAAGTTGAAAAGCTGTTCAAAATTCAGGTCCTCGTTTTACTTTAAATAACATTTAAAATCGTTATAAGCCGCCCCCGGTGGCGCAGTGGTCTAAGGCGCTGGCCTCTGATCATTCGTCCGTAAGGGGTCCGGGTTCGAATCCCGGTCACGCATAGATGTTGTGTTTGTCTTACGGCACTGCCTCTCTCCCTTCCCTGGAACCAGTGACCCTAAATTAGGGACGGGCGACTGCTTAAAGCCCATTGAGTTGCTCACGGTGGTCGTTAAACCTCCAATCAAGAAAAAAATCGTTATATTTTAATCGAAAAACTTAAACATTAATAAAAATCGCACGTGGACAATGTCTGCTGAGCCGCCCTGGTGGCGCAGTGGCCTAAGCGATGGCCTCTGATCATTCGTCCGAAAGGGGTCCGGGTTCGAATCCCGGTGAGGCATGGATGTTGTGTTTGTCTTACGGCACTGGCTCTCTCCCTTCCCTGGAACCAGTGACCCTAAATTAGGGACGGGCGACTGCTTATAGCCCATTGAGTTGCTCACGGTGGTCGTTAAACCTCCAACCAAAAAAAAAATGTCTGCTGACTTTTTCCCTCGGCCTAGTAACAAAGATTCCATCAAAACAGAAAATTTCCAAGGAATTCCATCCATTCTCAGGACGAACTGAATGTGGACAAAATGAACGGCGTCGAAATGAACAGTGGATTAAATGAACAGCGCAAAAAGTGAACGATGGACAAAGTGAACCATGGACGAAATGAACCGGACCAAGTGAACGTGGACGAAAGGGACAGCGGACAAAGTGAACCGTACGAACTGAACGCTGCACAAAGTGAACCGTACGAACTGAACGCTGCACAAAATGAACTGCGGACGAAATGAACTGGACAACGTGAACGTGGACGAAATGAACGGTGGACAAAGTGAACCTTAGGAGTTAATCGGTGGACAGCGTGAACCGTAGGAACTAAACGGTGGACAACGTGAACCGTAGGAACTAAACGGTGGACAAAGTAAACCGTGGACGAAATGAACTGGTCCAAGTGAAATTTGACAAAGTGAACCGTACGAACTGAACGCTGCACAAAGTGAATCGCGGACGAAATGAACTGGACCACGTGAACGCTGACGAAAGGAACAGTGAACAAAGTGAAGCGTGGACGAAATTAACTGGACCAAGTGAACGTGGACAAACTGAACGGTGAACAAAGTGAACCGTAGGAACTAAACGGTGGACAAAGTGAGCCGTAGGAACTAAACGGTGGACAAAGTGAACCGTAGACGAAATGAACTGGACCAAGTGAACGTGAACAAAATGAACAGCGGACAAAGTGAACCGTGGACGAAATGAACTGGACCAAGTAAATATGGACAAACTGAATGGTGGACAAAGTGAACCGTACGAACTGAACGGTGGACAAAGTGAACCGTGGACGAAATGAACTGGACCAAGTGAACGTGGACAAACTGAACGGTGGACAAAGTGAACCGTACAAACTGAACGGTGGACAAAATGAACTGGGCCAAGTGAACGTGGACGAAATGAACAGCGGACAAAGTGAACGGTGGACAAAGTGAACGGTGGACGAAATGAACTGGACCAAGTAAACATGGACAAACTGAATGGTGGACAAAGTGAACCGTACGAACTGAACGGTGGACAAAATGAACTGGGCCAAGTGAACGTGGACGAAATGAACAGCGGACAAAGTGAACGGTGGGCAAAGTGAACGGGGGACAAAATGAACTGGGCCAAGTGAACGTGGACGAAATGAACAGCGGACAAAGTGAACGGTGGACAAAGTGAGCGGTGGACAAAATGAACTGGGCCAAGTGAACGTGGACGAAATGAACAGCGAACAAAGTGAACGGTGGACAAAGTGAACCGTACGAACTGAACGGTGGACAAAGTGAACCGTGGACGAAATAAACGCGGACAAAGTGATCCGTCACTACGTGAAGGAACTGTTTGATGATATGGGTGTGAAAGAACTTGACTTGCTGGCACGCAGTGGCGATGTCAACCCCATGAAACACTTTTACGATGAACTAGAATCCTGACGGCGAGCCTACATCGGTGACCGACCTGACTAATGCTCTTCTGGTAGAATGAAAGACAGTTTCCGTAGCAAAATCTAGTGTGAAGTCTTCCCAGCAGAGTAGAGGTTGTTATAGTAGCAAAGGGGGACCAACTAGATACTTATTCTTTTCCTAATACAGGTTGTTTGTGGATAGGCAAATGTGTGACGTACCTACCGCAGAGGTAACGCACAGGTCAAGACGCAACGTTACAGAGACAAACTTCGTCGGTGTAGCTTAGTTGGGAAAGCATTCGGCTCCGGAGAAGAAGGATGCTGGTTCAATTTCCACCATCGGCAAAATGGCTTTTACGCGATATTGGCTCCCGAACGTAAAATTGTGACGTACCTGCCAGCAGGACGCACATGACATAAAGGCAGATAGGAATCAGAATACATGTCTGCGTAGCTCAGTTGGTAGAGCGACTTGTTCCGGAATAAGCGGCCTCGGGTTCGAATCCCGGAGTAGACCAAAAATGACGGAGAAATTCACTTCGTTATAAAATGAATCTCCTGGCCAATGGGTTCTTCCAAAAATGTGCGATGTTCGTTTCACACATCGTCTGGAATTAGTCAGAATTCCTTCTTCTGTAGTGATCTCTACTTCAAGCGTGGTTTGCCGGCTGACCCGAAAACCTACGATTCCGTCCCAGCCCTTTCTCAAGGTGGAGCCTATCTCAGAGCTGGCACAGATGTCAAGACGGCAAAGCTTCAGCGAGAAACGTCCTCGGTGTAGCTCAGTTGGGAAAGCAGTCGGCTCCGCAGCAGAAGGATGCGGCTTCGGGTACGCACCCGGCAAATGGATTTTACGCCATAATTTTCCGGATAGTTCTGATCAGCTGATGTATCTTTTTATGTTGTTTAGTCACGCAGAAACTGTCGACACTCGTTGAGTGAATTGAAAGTCGTACTGCGGTTGTTTGGTAAAAACAGCTTTACTATCCAAAGCTACAGGGTGTTTCACTAGGTAGTCCCCTTAAGAACCAACTACTGTTTTCTTCCCATGCTACATACAGCGGGTGAGTCGAACGTTTTGCAATATTTGGATCACTTTATATCTTCATACGTATCTTTACGACGAAAGCTGACGAGCATTCAAAGTACAGGCCATCGTGTTGCACCATCTTCAGCCATCTGTCTGCGAGTTCTTCGATTCCGTAGTTCTTGTCCTTCGAGGCGAAGAACTCCTTCACCCCAGCTGCTACCTGCTCTTCGTTGTTGAAGTGCCACCTGCGAAAGAAGTGGGCCATGGACCCGAACAACTAATAATCCGACAGGGCAAGGTCCGGACTAAATGCTGGATGGGGTATCAGTTGGATGCCCTCAAATTCCTGGAGTTTTGCCAGGGTCGTTCGCGCGGTATGAGGCCCAGCGTTATCCTGCTGTACGACAGCGCGCTTTCTGTTCACCAGGACAGGGTACTTCTCCTCCAAAACGGCATACATCCGCTCCAGCTGTTCAGAGTAGAGGTTGGCGCTGTTGGTCCAGCCGTCTGGAAGAAATTCGTAATGGATTATCCCCTCGAAATTCCACCAGACACAGAGCATCACCTTGTGCTCGAAGACAACAGGTTCTGAAAGCTGGCCTGGCCTCCACCACAACCGTTGTGTGTTAGGATTATGGAAATAGACCCACTTTTCATCGCACGTAACAATTCTCTTGATAGAACGTACATCGCGCTGGTTTTGTAGGGGTTTCGTGCACACTTCCACTCGGCGGTTTGCTAGTTCATGAGGGACAGTGCGACAGCTCCTGTAGGTTTTGCCGAGGTCCTGAAGGTGAGGAACCAAGATGGTCTGTGATAGGCCCAGCTTGCCTGATAATCTCCGAGTGCTGGTTGTCGGATTTTCCTCTGCGGCCTAGCGCACGGCCTCCGAATCCGCGGTTCGCGGCCTACCTGACCTCGGCTGACCGTCGAGGTTTCTGTCGCCTGAGCGAAATTTCTTGAACCATCTGGTTGCGGTGCTGTGAACCACGGAACCTTCTCCTTTCCCCTTTCGCATGACAAAGTTTCGTGTTGCTTCAGCAGCGTTATGACCGAGTTCAAATTCGTAAAGTAAAAGTTCCCTAATTAGCCGGTTGTAGATATTTACCTTTTAGGCGTCCCAACTACTAACAGAACGACAACATGCAATGCCGTTCACAGCAACGACTACCACTTTATATCCTTTTCTACTGACTGCAATGCGCGACTTGAACTAGTTTAAACACGTGATAGCACAGTGGTCTAAGCGATGGCCTCTGATCATTCGTCCGAAAGGGGTCCGGGTTCGAATCCCGGTGAGGCATGGATGTTGTGTTTGTGTTACGGCACTGGCTCTCTCCCTTCCCTGGAACCAGTGGCCCTAAATTAGGGACGGGCGACTGCTTATAGCCCATTGAGTTGCTCACGGTGTTCGTTAAACTTTCAATCTAAAAAAAAAAAACACGTGACATACCCGCCGCAGCACATGCATTTATACAAATACTGCAAAACATTCGACTCACCCTCTATAGAAACACGACGTTTGTTTTACAAGTGACCTTGATCCTTTAGAAATGCGCGGGAGTGATTTCCCAAACACGATTACTCATCGTGACATCACCTCACCAGATGGTCGGGCACGCTAATTCTGTCCGGAGGCGATCTGCGTGTTTTACTGTGTCGTTGAACGTCGTTCAGGATGGCTGTGTATACCGTTGCGGAGCAGGTGTTTATTCTGAAACATTATTGGATAACAAAGTCTATAAAGGTAACACAGCGTGAACTCCTGGAGTAGTTTGGGGGAAGAAAGGCACACCATCACCAGGTTAGCGAAGAAACTCATAATTTGCAGCGTCGCGTTCGCGTGTGTTGAGATGTCGGTGGAGGACATTTCCAGCATTTTTTGTGAGTGGTGCTAGATTTCCATGCACTAAGTTGCATTGTATTAGGGGTACAAATAAATTTTAAAGCGTTTTTTGTGTGACGTATATCGTTAATTTACATATCCAACATTCCCCCGCGTTGTTGTCATGTGATCGTATCTGGTCCAGAGTATACAATGTGACACAGACGTTTGCCCAACAGTCAAACGCACTTGCACATCGGTAGGTGAAAGTTGGCAAGCGATACTGCATTTACTCGACAATGCATTCGTTACGAATTTCATCAAGGAAAAAGTGCTGCAAAAGCATGTGCATCGATCTGTTCTGTTCTGGGGGAGAATATTGTATCGAAAAGCAAGTGTGAGTTTTGGTTTAGACGGTTTAAAGCAGGTGATTTTGATGTTAGCGATCGAGAACGTAGCGGCGCCCCGCAAAAGGTTGCACATGATGAACTGCAAGCATTGCCGGATTAAGATTCACCTCAAACGCAAAAACAAACTAGCTAAACAACTGGGGGTAACTCAACAAACCATTTCCAACCGTTTACGCGCAATGGGAAAGATTAAGAAGGAAGGGAAATGGGTGCCACATTACCTGAGCCAGAGGAACAAGGATGACTGTGTCATGAAGTATTTGAATCTGTTGAATAAACAACACAGTCTTTCCTGTGAAAATCGTTACGGTTCATGAAAAGTGGATATAGTACGACAATCCCAAACGCAAAAAACACTGGGTAGACTCCGGTGAAGCAGCGACTTCGGCACCGAAACGCAATATTCACTCCAAGAAAGTTCTGCTGTGCATCTAGTGGGATATGAAGAGTGTGCTCCGTTATGAACTATTGGAACAGGGGCATACTGTTACTGCTGATCGCTACAAGCAACAATTGCTGCGATTGAACTAGAAAATCTGTCGGAAAATGTCCATTCACAGGCAAAGGATCCCGGGAAATTACTGCACGGCAACACTAGGCCGTATGTCACGAAATCGGTCAAGGAGACGTTATTGACGCTTGGCTGGGAAGTTTTGGAGCACCCGGTGTATAGTCCCGACATAGCCTCTTCAGACTATCATTTGATGCAACATGACTTGTCTGCTGTATAGTTCCGGACATGTGGCGAAGTGCAAAAATGGGTTGACGACTTCATCGCGTCACACGACGAAGTATTCTTCATGGCTGGAATTCGTCAGCTGCCCGATCGATGGCGGAAAGTGATTGGTAATGGCGGTGCATATTTTGATTCGTAAAGGTATTATTGTTTTCTCTCAATTTACATGTTGCGTTGTCTTAAAACGCTTTAAAACTTAGTTGTGCACCTAATATACCACATGTCATGTTTCTAAGTAGAGTGTGCTGCGAAACATGGCTGATTCTTTGAGGGGACTACATTGTGAAGCACCCTGTACTTGTTATGTTGTAGACAACGTGCCTCTCAATAATTCGCCGAACAACTTAATAATAACTCGCTTTTAGGGGTGTAAGATTTTATGTTTGATTTCTTTTCTTCTCCTGTAAGGAATGTAGGTTTGTAAAATAGAATGTAATTGTTTATAAAATTCCACTCTTATACGCTTACTTGAAATTAGTAAATGGCTTTTCATGCTAGAAATAAAAGAAAAACCGGCACCTAAATTGCTTTAGTTTCTTCAAAATTGAAAACATACCAAAACTAAATGGCTTAAAGAAAGATTTGCTTAATACCTTAATTCTCCAGCAAAATAATCGGTATTCTCACCTCTGAGAACATGTTGGAAAACTTTCGTTGTGATTAAATGTCATATTCCATTTGGAACAATTATTGCACGGCTTTAAATCCTTTTATCTGAAGATATACTGCTGCAGTGCTCAACTGAAGACATTAGAATAAACTCCTTGAAGGAAAACCGAACGTCAAGCAATAAGATTTCCCAGAATATTCAAAAAATCATCAGACCGTAAAACGAAAGTGGGCGTCAGACAAGGATGAAATTTCAATAAAAACCTATTCTTCAACCATTCATCCGACGATTTTTAGGAATCAGGATACGTTTTGCATTAGATTCATCCTTAAGACTTATCTCTTTAATACTTTACTTGCCTTTCCCACACTAGCTTCTGAACAAACAGAGCAAAGAATTTTGTAAATGGGAACAAAAGGGGGATTACGGCTTAAAAGAAAATTACAGCTTGGAAGTAATAAGAACAAAGCATTGTCCTTTAAACAAAATATTGTATTTTCGAAAAATTACCTAGGTTAAATTACAGCCAACTCCTATTTCCCCTTTTTTTAATTTTATCTTCGTGTGTTTTCGGCGCAATGCGTTTTATCCAGGTGCGTCGCTGAACTAATGACACTGCGGGACCGAACAAAGCTTCATTTGTTTTACCATTAGGTGTACAAATAAGTTTGAAAGCATTTTTTGTGTGACGTAAACCACTAATCTGCATATCCGACATTCCCCCGCGTTGTTGTTATATGACTGCTACTGGTCCAGAGTATAAAATGTGATACAGAAGTTTTTCCAACAGTAAAACGCACTTGCTAGGGAAAAAATTGCAAGCGATACTGCATTTATTCGACACTGCATTCGTTACCAATTTCATCAAGAAAATGGTGCTGCAAAAGCATATGCGCCGATCAGTTCTGTTCTGGGGGAGAATATTGTATCAAACAGCACGTATGAGTTATGGTTTAGGCAGTTTAAAGCAGGTGATTTTGATGTTAGCGATCGAGAACGTAGCGGCGCCCCGCAGAAGGCTGCATGTGAGGAACTGCAATCATTGCTGGATGAAGATTCGTCTCAAACGCAAAAGGAACTAGCTGAACAACTGGGGGTAACTCAACAAACCATTTCCAATCGTTTACGCAGAATGGGAAAGACTCAGAAGGAAGAGAAATGGGTGCTACATGACCTGAGCCAGAGGAACAAGGATGAGCGTGTCATGAAGTGTTTGAATCTGTTGAATAAACAACACAGAAAGTCTTTCCTGTGGAAAATCGTTACGGGTGATGAAAAGTGGATATGGCACGACAATCCCAAACGCAAAAAAACACTGGGTAGACCGCGGTGAAGCAACGTCTTCGACACCGAAACGCAACAGTCACTCCAAGAAAGTTCTGATGTGGTATGTGGTGGGATATGAAGGGTGGTGTGCTCTATTTCGAACTATTGGAACAGGGTCAAAGTGTTACTTCTGATTGCAAAAAGCAACAATTGCTGCCGTTGAACCATAAAATCTGTCGCAAACGGTCATTCACAGGCAAAGGATTGCGTCCCGCGAAATTACTGCTTGACAACGCTTGTCGCAAAATCGGTCAAGGAAACGTTATTGATGCTTGGCTGGGAAGTTCTGTAACACCCGGCGTATAGTCTCGACATAGCCCCTTCAGACTATCATTTGTCCCGATCGGTGCAACATGGATTGTCACTGTACGGTTCAGGACATGTGACGAAGTGCAAAAATGGGTTGACGACTTCATCGCGTCACACGACGAATTATTCTTCATGGCTGGAACCCGTCAGCTGCCCGACCGATGGCGGAAGGTGATAGATATTGACGGCGCATATTTCGTAAAGGTATTGTTCTTTTCTCTCAAATTACATGTTGCGTTTTCTTAAAACGCTTTAAAACTTATTTTTTCACCTAATATTTCCAGATGCCCTACTCGCCGTAACTTGCTTCGGCAGCCGGAGATCAAGGCGGGTACCCATGATGACGCCCAGTCGTCTCAAACAACGCTTCTAATGGTCCAAGGAACGTCGGTAATAGATCTTCGGTAAATTGAAGAAGGTCGCCTGGAGTGATGAGTCCCGGTTCCTGCTGTAGCGTACTGAAGGCAGGGTTCGCATGTGTCATAAAGAGCATGAAGCCCTATACCCTGGATGCGCAGTTGGGCTTCATCAGGCCGGCGGTGTTCTGATCTGGGGAACATTTTCCTGAAAAGCTCTAGATCCATTGGTTATCATTCCACAAACACTGAATGGTGGACGCTACAGGGACCCGTTAGGCGACCATCTACGTCCATATTTACAGGAGGTTCAACCAGGCACACGACATCTCTCAATAGGACAGCGCAACGCGTCATGGGCTCGTGTAGCTGTATTTGGAGGAACACAGCAACGCATTCAACACATTGTGTTGACCCCAAACTCCCCTGATTGTATCCCAATCGAACATTTGTGGAATATGTTAGAACTGGATGCGAGAACTGCTCATCCTCGTCAACGGAATAAGCGTGAACAGTCGGAACTGCTGCTGCGGACATGGGTTACGTTACGCATGGAAGATGCTCGATACTTTGTGGAATCTGTTCCTACGCATGTGCGAGCCGTGATTTGCACAGAAAGTTGGACCGACGCGTTATTAGGTAGGTATTCCTAATGCAAAGCTCAGTAAGTGTACAAACATGTATCTCTTTTTTACGTGTTGAAACATGCACTATATTGACAAAAGTCACCGGACAGCCCTTTAAAAGCAAATGAACGGATAGGCTGCGTTGTTACAATGCGAGGTACAGCTGCAAACGGTATAAAACCAAGCCTGCAGCTGACTGCGATCACATCTCACTGTGAGGTTGAGTGAAAATGTCGCTGAACTTACTTTGAGAAAGGAAAGATTGTTGGGTGTTATATTAGTGGGTTGCCCATAAGAGAAACAGAGATACGTTTAAACACACCCAAGTCAACTGTTTTGGATGTACTGAATAAGTGGAAGACACATGGCGTGCCTGAAGCAGCAAAACGTACCGGCAGACCAAAGAAATTCAGTGATAGAGGACGTCGAATCCTCAGGAGAGCCGTTGCAGCTAATCCACAGAGTACTGCACAAGATCTCAGTGTACAGGTGAGTACAAATGATGGAACCTCGGTATGTACACGTACCATTCGCAGAGAACTTAATTCCATGGGTTACCATGATAGTGCGGCTGCTCATAAGCCTTTCATCTCTACTCGGAATGCTACTCGTCGTTTAGCATAGTGTAAAGTACATTTATCTTGGACCGTAGATGAATGGAAACGGGTCCTAAGGACTGATGAATCCAGATACACCATCCATCAGTCTGATGGCCGTGTGTGGGCATGGCGGCAGCCACGGGAACGCTATTTACCACAGTGTACTCTTCATACGGTCAAGTTTGGACCTCGCAGTGTACTCGTGTGGGGATGTTTTTCGTGTTATGGTCCCGGCCAATTAGTTATCGTGGACAAACCTGTTAACCAGCACGTCTACCTCGATATTCTGGACAATTATGCCCTACCAACTCTGTGGCAATACTATGGAACCGAGCCTTGTTGGTACCAGCAGGAAAATGCACCGAGCCATAAAGCAAGGTTTCAACATTGCTTTAATGGTTCTCTGGTACTTTTACAGAGAATAACGTGGAAAACCCGGGGCACAATACAAGAGAAATAACAGGGGCATTACAGAAATTAAGCAGGACATATTACATGGCATTAACAGAAGAAACTAGAAATACAAAGCAGGAATAGAGCTTGTTAGATAGAAGCAATCATAAATACACTGCTGGCTACCCAAAATGCAACACCAAGAAGGAAGCATCCGATTGGCCTGAAATTCCCAGCATGCGTCGCCCGCGAGAGGACATGCAAACGATTAGCATTGCAGGGCATATGCAAATCATGTGCACCCGGCATGTCACCGAGAAGCACTATAAGAACGGTGTACAGGAGGCGGGGTGTAAGTAGCGGAAGTGTGTTGTGCTGCCGGACATGTGCGTGGGAAGCTTCCTGATACCTCGTCTCAGAATACGGCAGTCATTCCAGCACGTTTCGGAGTTCGACAGAGGACGAATAGTGGCTTATCGCGACAGCGGTTTATCGTACCGATACATCGACACCCGTGTGGGACGATATCCAACCACAGTGAGGCGAGTATGGATTCGGTGGGTGCAGGAGAGACGGACGGGCCGACGGGAGCGATTGCCGCAGCCGCGGCTCACCACCGAACGAGAGGACCGGCATGTTGCGCGGCGGACATTGACGGCTCGCACCGCCACATCACGAACGTTAGCGCAGGAATTAGGGTGTCTTGCGCAACAACCTGTGTCACCACATGCCGTTCGACGTCGTCTGCAGGAGCGGGGACTTGACGCACGGCACCCATTGTTACACCACCGGCGAGTGCGGTGGCAGTAGACCGTTGAACGCCGCCCCTGGACTACGGAATGACACGACATTGTCTTCTCCAACGAATCCCGCTTCTGCCTACAACACCACGATGGTCGGATCCGCGTGTGGCGGCACCGCGGCGAGAGATTGTATACTGTAAAAATATTACTGTAGATTTTACGGTTTTAAATCGTTTTCCAGGGTGCCAAGACAAAACCATAAAATCTACAGTTTTATGCCGTGTTGGAGAAAAGCTACAGCTTTGCTCCAACACAATCAACACATTCTTTCCAGCCAAATTTTTGTGTTTTCATGATTATTTGGACTGTGACTCGCTCCAGCCAAATTCTGTGCGTTTTTTCATTAAATGCGGTCTTGGAGCAAAGCTATAGCTTTGCTCCAACACGGCATAAAACTGTAGATTTTACGGTTTTGTGTTGGCACCCTGAAAAACGGTTTAAAACTGTAAAATCTACAATTTTTTTTAAAGTGTATGACGCCTGCATTATGCATCGCCATACCGGTCCGTCGCCTGGCGTTATGGTTTGGGGCACAATTGGATGTGACACCCGCACCTCTCTGGTACGCATCGCCGGTACACTCAACAGCCACCGCTACATCTCCGACGTTTTGGAGCCTGTAGTCATCCCTTACCTGCAGGACCTGCCAGCAGCCACGTTTCAACAGAACAATGCGCGCCCTCACGTGGCACGCATCGTGCAACAATTCTTCACGGCCCACCAGGAGTCATTGCTGCCGTGGCCCGCCTGTTCTCTCGATATGTCGCCCATCGAACACGTCTGGTCGCTGATCGGCAACCGAGTGGCCCTGCAAGCACTACCCGCGGCTATGCCTTATGAACTGTGGCAACGTGTGGAAGCTGACTGGACCGACATACCTCAAGCCCACATCCAAAGCCTCTTTCGTTCGATGCCGCGGCGGGTAGCGGTCGTTATTGCCAGCCCTTTAGGCCACACGAACTATTGATGTCTGCGTGTTCCGCAAGTCGCAGGGGCCTGTAAGCTCAATTGTTTCATCTTTGTATCTGTTGTTATGTGTCCAGTAAATTTGGCTTTGCTATCTCGTGTCCTTCTTGGTGTTGCATTTTAGGTGGCCAGCAGTGTAATTGCCCATTGAGTAAACGAAGCAGTTTTCAGGATAAAGATGAGCACACTTGAAACGGGGCGCAGTAACAAAAGGCATTGAGCAGCACTAGGAGAGCTTACTAAGTGACATCGACATACCTGAGGTCATAGGCGGCTCCTGGGATTCATAGCAGCAACAGATCCAATCCCGAATGGCGTTTGAAAAGGAAGTCGGAGTAGGAAAGTCTTTCGGTCGCGGAAAAGGTGAGGGAAATTACCATGGAGAGGGATGCAACGAAGACATGTGTGCGGTGGTAGGAATTGCAAATGATTACGTAGACGTCCATGACAGGGATTGAGAAGAAGGTATGTAGGCCTCGGAAAGGGACTTTAACGATTCAAAAAGGGCGGTGAACAGAATGAACCAGTCTTCCAGAGCAGCGAGGAAAGCAAATGGGTCAGCAAAATCTTTTGGGATCGGAAAACACTGGGGAGAAGGCTGACAAAGGTGCTGGGAAGACGACATCAGCTCAGAAACTGGTAGTGAAGAAGACGTGGAGGATTATTTGCTTTTCCGATGAGACAGACGATGCCGACGCTTCTTACGAATAGCACCAGCAGAAGTAACACATGGTGGATGAGCAGGAAAGAAAGGCATCTGAGCAGAAGCAGGAAATGAAGGAGGTTGCAGAGTTGATGAAGGGATTGTATCGCCGGAGGCAGCACAAGAAAACGGAGATGCTATTTTAGAGATGATGTTTCTGGCAGATGAGCAGGAAGTGGGCTGCTGGGCACAAGCGCAGAATCCTGGAGGGAAGAGGCTTCGAAATAATCAAGGTTGACAGTGGACCGAGATGGTGAAAGGAGAGGCAGAATATCTGTAGAAGCAAAAGAGGTATCCGGAGACTGATGAACAGGAAGGCGTGTGATGCGTAGAACACGTGGGGGTACTGGCAGTTGGCGAAGAACACACAACATCTTGGAGTGGAAGTACGAATCGGGAGGATGAGGTTCATCAGAGCTGAAGACCAAGGGCAAGATGGCAGGCTGAGAAGCAGAAGATGGCACACACGGAGGCGAAAACAAGATCCCCAGAAGGGGATGCTGTAGTCATTGAAGAAGACATGGTCGAGGCTGAACGAACAGGAGAATCCTCGAAGGCAGCAGCTGAAGAGGAAGGTCGCTAGAAAAAAGAGGCAGGAGGTAAGGCAGAGGTACCGGTGACGGAGGTCTAGCACTTAGAGCTATGTTGTCCGAGGCTTTGCAGGTGAAGCAGTGAAAAGATTGATGGTTATCGTGCGAGTACCTAGAAGAATCCAAAATTCGGTAGGGCAGGAGATGATGTGAAAGAGTCAGAAAAAATGACGAGCACTTGTCGACGAAAACTTAAGAATGGCCGATCACCGCCAATGACGCGGCCACACAACGAAAGAAAAGCAAGCAAAAAGTCATCACTGACTTCCGGGGGCACAAGATACAATGTAACAAGCATAGGACATTGGGCAAGAGGTTGGGGAAGCAAACTCTGGTCCACAACAATAATACACGAAGAAAGAACCTGATCAGCATATTCCATAGAAGAAAAATATACAAGCACCAACTTGGGCTTTCTGGCGAAGTGCGTAATCGGTCCAGCTGGAAGATACGACAACGCAGACATGTATTCGTGTAACTTGACATTGGGAAGTGCGGAAAACTTTACGCCTAAATGAAGGGAATTGAGCATGGACTTACCCAGCTGAGAAGATCCAGCCACGGTAGCGGTGAGAGTTGAGCCATGTCGAACGATGAAACGAACAAGGCATGACGGGAGCAAAGCTGGTAAAGAAGAGCACTTGTCTGAAGAAATCGAAGACGCAGAAGCATCAGGGAGAGCTACTGGCTTGAAGTCAGAGGGAAGGCAGTCATGCGGAGCAACAGCTGAAAATCGAGACGAAGGCAGTAGTCGAGGAGTAGTGGCATAAGCCATGGAACTGGCGTAGGCACAATGAGGCAGAAGCAGTAGAAGATGAATGGCGACACGGGGCGGCACCACGAGAAGGCAGAGTCTTGATGCTGGAAACCATTAAAGGAAGGCAGCGTACATCAGAAGGCAAGCGAAGAGAAGTACTATCGATAGGTGAAGCACTAGGAAGGCAATCGGTACGCCGGGAAAGGCAGCGTAGTGAACCACTAACGACAGGCGGAGCACAAACACGGAAGACAGACCCAGGCAGTAGGAAGGCTCCTATGAGCAGTAGACAGTTCAGAATAAAGAGTCAAGGCAAGTCACGATGGGCAGATAGTAAACAGACCCAAAGTGATGAATTATGACCGAATATCGGTACAATATGCACTTACCAACTCGGAAAAGGGGCTAGAAAGATATCCCACACCTTTATGCACGAGCGAAGTACAAATTAAAGGAGCAACAGGCACAATAAACAGGCAAACAGGGCGCACACTGCAGAACTCGGAAGGGCGTAATCAGCAGACGAAATAATGATGGAATATCGGTAAAATATGCACTTACCGACTCGGAAAAGTGGCAAAGAAGATATTACACACAATTATGCACGAGCGAAGCACATCTTCAAGAAGCAACAGGTTCTATGACCAGGTACCCAGACGCACACTGCATATCTCTGAAGATCTTGGAAGGGCGTGCTCAGCTGGTGAAATCATGATGGAATATCGGTAAAATATGCACATACCAAGTCGGAAAAGTGGCTAGGAAGAGAAAGCACACCTTTACACACGAGTGAAGCACAAATTTTAAGAGCAACAGGCACTTTAAACAGGAACACAGGGCGCAAAATGCAGAGCTCAAAAGGGCGTGGCCAGCAGCCATTCAGAAAGGACTGTTACGGCGTGATTCGACGATAATTCCTTATCGGGTGTGGACTGGACAGCACAGAGTCCGTATTTTAATCCATAGAGCACCTATGGGATGAATTAGAGCGCCGCATAAGAAGTTTGAAACTAAGGCCTACTACTAAGCAGAGATCAGATCACATCATATGTAGAGGATTTTAGGAAGGGAGTGTCTGACTCCAGGTCTTAAACAACCCTTAGAAATAGGAAGCTAAGAGATTTGGGCTAGAGTGCCCGATAGGAAAGGCACACGGATGTGAGGTAGAAGACGCCCATTTTTACTACCAGGGAGGGGGCAGTACCCGGGGTCCGACAGCTTTACGTGCCCATCCGACGCACGGCGGATATTTAGTGGTTCGAGCGTTCGTACCTGCCTGGGATCGAACCTGAGGTTATCTCCGTGGCAGTCACAAATGTTGACCACTAGGCCACCCACGGCTCTACTCCTAAGCAAACGTTAGCGGCAGCATATGTACTGAATGGAAGCGCATACCTATCGCTTTGTTCCAAAACCTTGTCGAAAGCATGTCTTGAAGGGTCAGTGCATGCATTAAGGTCAAAGATGGACCAACACTGTACTAATGTATGTCAATAAATGCTATGTTGTGTTTCTCTTCTGGGTGTCCGGTGACTTTTGCCAATATAGTGTATTCCCTAATGTTTCAGCGGAGAAGATTATTTCAGAGAAAACTCGTTTTGTTTCATAAAAAGCCATAAGAACAGGGATATTATTTTTAGATCCGTAAAGATGTCGAGACTATCAAAGGATAGGTGATTTCTGATCAATAGATCTGAATTTTGTTGAATAAAAACAAAATCTCATTATTTTCAATTTAGTTTTGACTGAGCCACCGTACAGATTCTTGAACAAACCATCAGGTGGAAGCGTTTCTGGGAACTCAGCTAATGGTCCATAAGTTTATAAATACCTGCTTTATTATCGATTGCTGGTACTGGAATATTTGTCATCGATCGTGTGTTTATAAATACATCTAAAATTCTTTGATCTGCTTTTATTAAGATGGCTAAACACCCTAAGAATATATACCAATTTTTTGAATTACAAATTCAAAAATTTAAAGACAAGTTTAGCAATTAGTGATATTTGCCAAGAAAGTAAGGAGATGTGCAGTTAATTATTTTATTTAATTAATAATTAGTTAATTGAATGGTATTTTGTGACAGTAACAACTTGAGAAATTTGAAATGCATGAAAATCGTTCTTTTTTTAAACAATAAATCAGGATGTTTACTATGAAATTAAATACAGCCATATGTAATTCCTGTAACTGATATAATTTTTTTATGAAAACTTATCGACAATAATTAAAGAAATTCTCAACTTGTGAATGTAAGGTCATGTATCTTAAAATGTACTTCTTCCAAAACAAAACCTTTGGTTCAATTTGCATCTACACAGTCGTGTCACATTATTGTGACCACCTCCTACTTTAAAAGGCAACAGCGCGTAGTCAATGAAAGAAGGCATGTGTCGTGAGTTGGTAGGGAGGCTATAGAAGGTGTGCTGTAGGCATTCTGAAAACATATCACTCGTTGCTGTCATGGATAAAAGGAGCGATTTATCAGATTTACAAAAAGGGATGATTATCGACTTTCGGGCCAAGGGTGGCGGTATTTCTGAAACAGCACAGTTTGTGAACTGTTCGCGTGCTGCTGTAGTTAAAGTGTATCGTTATTGGAGAAATGGCACTATTGCGAATAAGCGACGTAGAAACTGCAGAGCACCAGGTGCCATTGATGTGAGAGGTGAACGTCAGTTTCGAAGGTGCGTGAGTGCCGATTAGGACGCTGAAATGGAGCAACTCACTGGCCGAATGAACCAGGGGGCTACCGGAAATGTGTCTAAAACGACAGTTCAGCAAACACTGCTGCGTATGGGGCTCCGATGCAGACGGATGATCAGTGCACCCATGATAATGGAGGTGCATCTGCAGAAAAGGCTTACATTTGCATAGCAGTACCGGAATTGGACCTCCGCTGATTGGCAAGGGATTGCCTTCCCCGATGAGTCCCGTTTTTTCTTCTTCATCGAACAGATGGACGTTGGCGTATAAGGCGAGAAACATCGGAGAACAAACACTCCTCAACCATTGCTGGAAGAGCACAAACTGGTGGGGGCAGAGTTATGCTCTGGGGAATGTTTTCGTAGTATTCTCTGAGTCCACTCATACCTGTGGAAGGCACGATGGACCGAATTCGTTATGAATCCATCCTTGCACACCACGTACACCCATACATGCTGATTGCCTGCCCTGGAGTGGATGGGATCTTCCAGCACGACAATGCGACGTGCCACACAGCTAGAAATGTCCGAGAGTAGTTGGAAGAGCACGATGAAGACTTCAAAGTACTTCCCTGTCCCACTAACTCCCCAGACTTAAACCCAATTGAGCATCTGTGGGGCCACCTCGATCGTGTTGGATCCTTCACCATGCACCCTCCAGCAGCTGTCAGATGCACTGCAGTCAGCATAGCTCCACATACCTGTAAACACCTTCTTTTTTTTTTTTTTTTTTGATTGGAGGTTTAACGACCACCGTGAGCAACTCAATGGGCTATAAGCAGTCGCCCGTCCCTAATTTAGGGTCACTGGCTCCGGGAAAGGGAGAGAGCCAGGACCGTAAGACAAACACAACATCCATGCCTCACCGGGATTCGAACCCGGACCCTTTTCGGACGAATGATCAGAGGTCATCGCTTAGACCACTGCGCCACCGGGGCGGCAGTAAACACCTTCCAGCACCTTATTGAGTCACTCCCAGCCCGTCTAGCTGCTGTCCGCGCTGCACACGGCGGTTGCTCTGGATACTAGCTGGTGGTCACAATAATGTAACTCGACCATGTATTTTCATATATCTAGTTAAATTTCATTTAATCTGGGAAGAGGGAGGCCTGGTTAATATCAAACTTTCATTTCCAAGTGATTCTTCAGTCTGGACAAAACAAAATTAAAATAAATGGGATAGAGCAAAGGTCACCAAACTAAATCTCTCCGAAAGCCCTGAAATAGCCATCGGAAAGCCTGTAACTCGTCCTGGTTGTGGGACCTTGAATTTTTAAGACATTACTGACCATCTCAATAAACTGAATTTGAGTTTGCAAGAAAAAGATAAACTCGCACATGCGTTTTTTTTTTTTTTATCTGAAGTCTTTCCAATTGAAGTTGGAACTGCTGAAGCGTTAGTCAGCAGATCAAAATGTTTTGCACTTTCCATCTTGTTCATATAAGAGGAAGGATCAAAGAGTTAGTTACCAGGGGCGTACTGATAGCCTCCGCAACCCCCGCACTGCGAGGGGGCCTCGGGGCTTCGAGGGCCTCTTGCCTCAGTAAAAAGGTTTATAACGAAGTGAATTTCTCCGTCATTTTTATCCGCGCCAGGATTCGAACCCGGATCCCCTCATTCCGGAATAAGTCACTCTACCAGTTGAGCTACGCAGACATTTTATTCTGATTCCTATCTGCCTTTATGTCGTGTGCGTCCTTCTGGCAGGTACGTCACATCTCCTGGTACGTTATATCATCTCCCCCTTATTTTTATTTTTTTTTTTTTCGAAGTGCTGCTCTTATTTTTCCTATCTCGCGGTGTGGAAATAACATCACACCATTGCGAGATTGTGAACGGTCGGGTCATCCAGATAGTTCGGGCGCCATTATAACGAAGTAAATTTCTCCGTCATTTTTATCCGCGCCAGGATTCGAACCCGGATCCCCTCATTCCGGAATAAGTCACTCTACCAGTTGAGCTACGCATACATTCTATTCTGATTCCTATCTGCCTTTATGTCGTGTGCGTCCTTCTGGCAGGTACGTCACATCTCCTGGTACGTTATAGGTTTAACAAAATTTTTCATATGAAAGTGGTTAAAAAAATCGCAAGTAATTTCTGACGGCTGATTTCAATGAAATATTAAAAAGAAAACCAATTTTTGGCATTTTTTTTTCCAATAAATAAGATAAATATTTAGAAATATTTTCACGGTTTTAGTTTATAAAAACTGGATGACAGGAAGGCATACATTTTTTTTTCCCAGAGGACTTGAGGCCACTTTTCACAGCCATATTGTACATGTATAATTAGCAAGACAATGTGAAAGGAATATCAGTTCAATGAATGAAATGTTTCTACCAATGAAGAAAAGGTGTTATGCATTACTGTTGTTTGCACATAACTACGCATCCTTCAGAATGTAATAAACAAAAATATGCTCTTCGTGGGGACGAAGTCAAGAGAAACATTTTTACTATGTGCAAAACATTGTGGAATTATGTGAAACGTGGTTTTTATATCCATGAGTAAATAATTTAGATAGTTTTATTTTTTCATGCCACAATTCTTAATTGTTAGTTATTTGCTAACTTCTGTTCTTTGTTTTCTTATAAATTGGAAAAGGTCATCAGACGCTGTCATACGACAGTTCAGTGTGTGTGTGTGTGTGTGATCGTGATGCGTTTCAAAGAAATATCTAGTTCTTTAAAAGAATAAAATTTGCAAGATATGCTTAACTTATGCGGAAGTGTTTTGTAACACTTTGCATTTGTAAAACGAGGGCAATCATTTTAACTACATCGCGACCGTTTGTGTTACACGAAATAAAGTGCAACAATTTGGGTTTTACGAAAATTTCCTGTGGGTTCCAAAGAACTTGCATTATTCAAATGCTCATAAAACCTGTTAATAATATGAAATTTAAAATTTTCAATGATTGAAATAATATGGAATTAAACATTTTTCCAAATAAATAGTAATGATAATTAATAGTATGGAATTTAAAATTTTCATTAACTGAATCTAATCGATTTTCACAAAAGGGCCTCGAAGATATTTTTTGCGGGGGGGGGGGAGTTTTTTAGTTTTTTAAGTACGCCACTGTTAGTTACACTAATGGATAAAAGAAAAACAAATAAAGAGAGAAACTCATGGGGATGTATAATATGTTGGTTTAAAGTGGACGTCTGGCGATTTTGCTTCCTATACTTCCAATGGGCAAACTTCTGTACACATTTTCTTCAAAATGAATGCGTTCCCAAGGATGAAAATTTTAACATCGATTAAAATAACTTCATATTATAACTTGGAATACTTAATATTTTCTAAAATATAACCATAATTATATTAAAAATTAATAACCTTTCCTTCGGTGGTGTCGAGACCAGAAAAAAGATGGCGCCACCTGTGTATTGATGACGTCAGTAGACAAACAAATGTTGGATTGCTTAATTATGGTTATGTTTTAGAAAATATTGAGTATTCCAAGTTATAAAATGAAGTTATTTTAATCGATGTTCAAATTTTCATCCTTGGGAACGCATTAATTATGAAGAAAATGTGTACAGAAGTTTGACCATTGGAAGTATAGAAAGCAAAATCGCTAGACGTCAGTGGCGTCCATATGAGTACTTTTAGGGGGGCTAAGAAAAATCCTTACCTCCTTCAAGGATGCCAAACATTTTAGTAAATGTACAAGATACTAAAATACAACAAAAATAATTGATACAATCAACCATTAATATCTTACTATTTTTAAAAATGCTTTAAAAAAAGGTTTCGTCTATTTTAGTGTTTTAAATTTATCAAACATTTGGCTATACCAACAGCAGTGCTAGACGTCCACCTTAAAGGTACGATATTTATTCATTTTTTGACATAGTCGCATAAGGACTACAAACATTTATCTGAACGTGTAATTAACTTTTCCATATATGTACAAAAAGCGTCTCCAGTTTGGTGCAACCAGTTAAGGACCTCAGTTTTGACATCCTCATCGGTTTGGAATCGTTGTCCACTAAAGTCCTGTTTCATTTTACCGAAGAAATTGTAATCCAACAGGGATAAGACCGGGCTGTACGGTTTATGTTGCCCCACCTCCCACTTGAATAACTACAGCGATTCCTTTGTTTTCAGTGATTTGTGGGGTGTGGCGTTATCGTGCAGCAGAACGACACCTTGGCTCAACTTACCCCAGCGTCTGTCCTTAATTGCCTTTCGCAAATTTCGTAGCGTTTGGATAATATGAGTCAGCATTGATAGTCGTCCCTTTTGGCAGAAATTATGTGTAAAAAACCTCTTTACAATAAAAAACAAGAAAGATGACACCGAACTTTCGGGTGTAATAAGCACGTCTTTTGAATCCGTTCTGACGCAAATTAAATTTATCAAAGCTATTCAAAGTCAATGGAACCGGTATGGGAAACAATAGATCTGACGAAAGAAAGAAGATTTTCAATCGGGTTTTTAATCCCTCAGATATTGCTGTAAACGGAATCGTGAGCTTACGAAATCTTAGAAAGAGAGATATCGACAAAAATAAGATGTGACTTTACGTCCCCTGGTGGGAAAACCTTGCATTATTTTAGGAAGAAAGTATTCTCAAAAGGTTTTTCCATATGAGCGGTATCGGTCCAAGGAAAAAAAAATTAGTCGAGTTTTCAGGAGCCCAGATTTTGCAACAAATACTTCAGAAGCAGAAATTAACACTTATGACCCCTGGTGGATAAACCATTCTTTACCAAACATTAGAAATCATGTGAAAAATATTTTCCATCAGGTCTTGTATGCGATACAGGAAGAATTTTTCAAATCGGAGCTTTAGGAGCAGAAATAACGCAATTTACCTTTGTGACCACTAGCGGAAAGTCTATGATTAACTTGAAAATTTTGAATTTAAAAGAAAAACATTTCGCATCGGAAACACTATCCAACAAAGAAGGAATTTTTCAAATCGGATTCATAGAAGTAGGGATATTTACAAAAATAAGATATATATCTACGCCACCTGGCGTAGAAACCATGCATTTTTTCAAGAAGAACATTTTCCTAAAAGGTTTGTCGACATGAATAGTATCGGTCAAGAAACGACGTTTTTTTCAATCGAGATTTTAGAAGCTCATATTTTGCTGCAAATACATCAGAAGCCGAAATTAAGACTTACGCCACCTGGTGGCCAAACCATTTCTTACAAAAATTAGTAATTATGTGCAAACGATTTCCCATCATGAGCTGCATGCGGTTCAGAAAGAATATTTCAAATCGGAGATTTAGAAGCAGAGATATATTAAGAAACGCAATTTACGTTTACGCCCCCTAGCGGAAAGTCTATGAATTAATTGAAAATTTTGAAATTATATGAACCACATGTCACACTAGAAACACTATCCACCAAAGAAGGAATTTTTTAAATCGGACTGCTAGAAGTAGAGATACTGATAAAAATAAGATATACATCTATACCCCCTGGCGTAGAAACCATGCACTATTTTAAGAAGAAAATGTTTCTAAAAGGTTTGTCGACATGAGTAGTATCGGTCAACATACGACGTTTTTTTCAATCGAGAATTTAGAAGCTCATATTTTGCTGCAAATACAACAGAAGCGGAAATTAAGATTTACGCCCCCTAGTGGCCAAACTATTTTTTTTTTACAAAAATTAGAAATTATGTGCAAACGATTTCCCGTCAGGAGCTGTATCCGGCGCAGAAAGAATTTTTCAAATCGGAGATTTAGAAGCAGAGATATAGGGGAAAACGCAATTTACCTTTACGCCCCTAGCGGAAAGTCTATGAATTACTTGAAAATTTTCAAATTATATGAAAAACATGTCACACGGAAAACACTATCCAACAAAGAAAGAATTTTTCAAATCGGATTCCTAGAAGTAGAGATATTGACAAAAATAAGATATACATCTACGCCCCTGGCGGAGAAACTGTGGAATATTTTAAAAAGAAAATATTCCGAAAAGGTTTATCGATGTGAGTGGCATCATTCCACCAAAGAATTTTTGCAATCGATATTTTAGAAGCTCAGATTTCATGTCAAATACATCAGAAGCAAAAATTAACACTTACGCCCCCTGGTGGCCAAAGTATTCTTTACCAACAATTTGAAATTATATGCAAAAGGTTTTCCATCACGAGATGTATCCTCTGAAGAAAAAAATTTTGAAATCGGAGTTTTAGAAGAAGAGTAATCGGAAAAAATGTAATTTACTTTTACGCCCCCTAGCGGAAAATCTATGCGTAATTTGGAAAAGTAACTATATCTAAAATACTCTTCGACATAAATGGAATCGAAAGATAAAAAAAAAATTTCAATCGGATGTTTAGAAGCAAATATGTGGATTAAAATTCATTTTGGAATTCGACATCATCTGCATTTACGCCCTCTACCGGCGAAATTGTACATCGTAAAAAAAATTGTACATCGTAAATGTAAGGATCATCATTTGCATGGGTACAGACGGACGGACGGACGGACAAACCGATAACAGAAGCACGATCTTTTTTTACAAAAGACGTGCTAAAAACAGTCGCCATGGCCTCCCCGCAGACGGTTGGACTTAGCACTTCTTTCTTGTTGGAGGAGTGACAGGCTTCCATTCCATGGACGATCGCTTGGTTTCAGGGATAAAATGGTGAAACCATGTTTCATCACCTGTGATGATTCGACGGAACAAATTGTGACCCTCAGCAGAATACTGTTGCAGAAGAGCAAAAATGCGACAGGAAGCGTTGGTTTCTATGCTGATCGGTGAGTAAACGTGGAGCCCATCTCGCACAATTTCGGAAATCTCAACTGCTCGTGAATGATGACGTACGGAAATCTATATAATAATTCTATAAGCTTTTTTACTGTAAGACCAGTTGTGAGAGAACGGTTGAACGTAAGCATATGGTTAAGGTATCAAAATAAAGGTCTTACCACGTAGAGGTGCCAGTCGAAGAGAAAAAATGAGATTGGGGCAACGTTCCCATGTAAAGTCTATGGGAGAAGCGTGCGGTTGACATCCGATCGCCTGCGGTTGACTCACGCGCTGTTGAAGGAGATAGTATGGAGGGACTCAGATAGTCCAAAGTCCGAAGTCTCTCTTCTTAGCGAACCGTTGTGCAAAACAACGCTAGCAAGAATTTGTTTGAAAGTTCTTATCGGAACAGCGAACACTCGAAGACCTGATTGCGTTGTGCCATTGGACTGTGTGATGTATATATACAATTTAACATTCATTCGATCCAGTTTATTCACGTAGGTAAGACGTTTTCCATTATGTAAAGATGTAAATAAACTTTTCATATGAGTTTATCCTTTTCAAAACAAAACAAAAAAACATATATAATCGTCTACCGGAGAAAAAACTATTCGTCGGTTCCAACGGGTTTCGTCTACCGGGTTCCAATCCCGGTGAGGCATGGATGTTGTGTTTGCCTGACGGCACTGACTCTCTCCCTTCCCTGGAACCAGTGACCCTAAATTATGGACGGGCGACTGCTTATAGCCCAAGCTTTGGCTTATGATAATTCGTTCGTGAAGGCTCCGAGTTGGAATCCCGGTGAGGTATGGATGTTGTGTTTGTCTTACGGCACTGGCTCTCTCCCTTCCCTGAAGATAGTGACCCTAAATTAGGGACGGGCGACTGCTTATAGCCCATTGAGTTGCTCACGGTGGTCGTTAAATCATCAGTGACAAAAAAAAAAAAAAAAAAAAAAAAATCACCAACCTTGACTTTAGTAAAGTGGTTGAATGAATTTCTCAATCAAATAAAGTTTACATTTGTTGTTTCATATGAGTTTATTATTTTCAAGAAAAAAAATCTTACCATTGATTCCGAAGTGTTTCGTCTAGTTTCCTTGATTTTGATACGCCTATTATACCGCATCATGTCGTGAACTGCGGCAATATGCTCCGGAGTGCTGGATATTGATGATCTGCCTTCGCGGTATTCGTCCGTCAAATTTGTGCTACCCTTTTCAAATTGTTGGCACCACTTTACAATGGCCGGGCGAGATGCTAAATCGGAAACGTGAGACTTGGTCGTTCTGCGTCGTGTATAGTGGTTAGCATACCCGAGAGCTCTGGGAGACGCGGGTTGGGTCCCGCTCCAGAACGATGAAATTTTCAAGTTTTCGGATATTACCTAACTTGCCATCCTTGTCATATTTACACCGAAAATCGGATTGTCTTCTTCAAAATTTGCATGTCTGATAAGTTTGTTTTTGATGTTAAGCAATGTGTCACAAATATTAATTTGTTGAAAACTGAGTTTGAAAGATGTTTCGGTGATTTTTACAAGAATGAAAAACGATTATAGCTATTGCAGGACCCATTTAGTTTTACAGTTGATGATGCTTAGGAGAATTTACAGTTGGAACTCTTAGGTTTGAAATGTAATAATAATTTGAGGTCATTGTGTAAGAGTGATAGTTTGGTAGCCGGCCCGGTGGCGCAGTGGTCTAAGCGATGGCTTCTGATCATTCGTCCGAGATGGGGTCCGGGTTCGAATCCCGGTGAGGCGTGGATGTTGTGTTTGTCTTACGGCACTGGCTCTCTCTATTCCCTGAACCAGTATCCCTAAATTAAGGACGTGCGACTGCTTATAGCCCATTGAGTTGTTAATGGTGGTCGTTAAACCTCCAATCAAAAAAAGAAGAGATAGTTTGGTAACCTATAATTTTCTTTTACCTAGAAATAGTTTTACAACTCTAAAAGCCGCCCCAGTCTAAGCGATGGCTTCTGATCATTCGTCCGAGATGGGTCCGGGTTCGAATTCCGGTGAGGCATGGATGTTGTGTTTGTCTTACCGTGTTGGCTCTCTCCCTTCCCTGGAACAAGTAGCCCGAAATTAGAGACGGGCGGCTGCTTATATCCCATTGAATTGCTCACGGTGGTCGTCAAACCTCCAATAAAAAAAAAAGAACAAAAAAGTTTTGCCAGGAAAATGCTTTCACTCTTTGGTTTCGCATATGTTTGTGAACAAGCTTTCTCCAAAATTAAATATGCGTAATCAAAGATTCGTTCACGTTTGACCAACAACCCATTCTCTGACTTTAAAAACTGGGTTGTCCAGCCTCAAACCAAATATCGAAAATGTATCTAAATCATTCCAGGAACAATACCATTGATTTTTGTTTTTCAATTTTAAATGCTATGAAGTTAATGTTTTTTATGTCATGAAGTCAACGTACTAAAGACTAAACTTTAGTCTTTAGTAAGTTTAGTTTTGTATTTGTTTTGGATGTGTACATATATATTAGTTTTGTATTGGATATGTAATATGGCATGCGAGGTCTAATTGATTTCACAAATATCTTTACATATTTGTGAAATCAATTAGACCTCGGCAAATATTGGTTAATTTAAAATTTACAATATCTGCGTTGATTGATCTTTGGTTTACCAATTTTTCTTTAATCCGCCCCTCCCCAGCTTTAGCCAATTTCCCATTTGGCTCTTGTCTCCAAACATTTGGTGAACCCTGGGATAAAATATTGGGTATGTGCAAATATTCTACCAGTTTTGGTAATAGAGCCAAATTGCGATTGGAGTAGTTACGTCACAGATGACGCTGCGATGCCGAATTTTTGGCCAATAAAGCGTGGAGCAGTTGAGCATATAGGGGCACTAGGTTTGCCCGAGTAAGTCATTCGTAATGGACATCACGGACGGTGAAATATGGCATGCGATAAGCAGCACATTAGACATTCTTTACTGTACGAGTTCGATGAAGGCAGTATTGCAGCCGCGGCTTGCCGCAACATCTTTCATGTGTATGGGGAGGATGTAGTTGATGACAGCACAAGTCGCCGTTGGTTTTGGAAATTCCAGGCAGAAGCAATAAAAATCAACGACGTCCCCGGACGTCCATCCGTGGTTTCTGACGAGGATATGGACCAAGACACAACAAATGATTCACATCCAACGGTTCAGGAAATAGCAGAGACGTTGCCAGTACACAGAACAGCAGTCGAAAGACGGATGCATGCGCTTGGGTTTATCACCAAGTTCGATAACTGGGTTCCGCACCAGCTTTCTTCAAAGCAACGAGAGGAGCGAGAATCCGTACCGGCGTTTCTTTGCTTTCTCGGCACAGAAAAAGACCGCTTTGGGGACGAATTGTAACAGGTGATGAAAAATGGGAACTGGACCGTAATGTAAAGCGTCGACGGACTGTATGCCAAGGTGCGGATCCTGCTCCATTGACCTCAAAAGGTAAATGGAGCAGCATCCCAAAAAGGTTTTGTTGAATGTTTGATTGGATGTCCAGGGAATAATCCACTGGGAGGTATTGCCACCTAACGGAACGATAAATGCTGGGATCTACTGCCAACAGATTGCGAGCACAACTGGCATCGAAGCGGCCAGCACTCCTCAATCGCAAAGGAGTGATCCTTCATTATGATACCGCCAGACCTCATGCTGCTTTAATCACTCGGCAAAGACTACTAGACTTTGGTTGGGAAGTGTTACCTCACCCTGCGTATTACCCTGACCTGGCACCTACGGACTTGCACCTTTTTTGATCGTTACAGAACGCCTTCGCTCTCCAAACCTTCGATGATGTGGACGATGGGAAAACGGTATTACATTACGTTTTTGACTCTAAAACACGGGTTTTTCCGGCGTGGGATTCACCTACTCATAGACAGATGGCAAAAGGTTATACAGAATGATGGCAATTATGTGAAATCCTAGGTATGTAATGTGTTGTGTTTCCCTCCTTTCTTTGTAGCCTTCAAAAACGGGTAGAACGTATGCACACACCCAGTAATAGAATCAACAAGAATGATGATACGGAATTTTCGACTGTAATGAAAATCTATTGGCAACACTTGGCAAGGAAAGGCATGGGCCAGGTCAGTATCTCGAGAATTATGACAGCTAGCGTTCGATTTTTTGTACAGGTTATAGAAAACCCCTATGGCGCTATATGATGAATCAGCCACTTGCCCCTATTGGAGAGCCCTATTTGTACAGAGGGTGAGTCGAAAGTTTTGCAATATTTGCATAAACGCATGTGCTGCGGCGGGTATGTCACGTGTTTAAACTAGTTCAAGTCTCGCACTACAGTCAGTCCAAAGGGATATAAAGTGGTAGTCGTTGCTGTGAGCAGCATTGCATGTCGTCGTCCTGTCTGTGGTTGGGACGCCTAAAAGATGAACAGCCACAACCGGCTAATTAGGGAACTTTTGCTTTATGAGTTTGATCTCGGCCATAACGCTGCTCAAGTAACACGAAACATTGTCATGCGAAAGGGGAAGTTTCTCTGGACCACAGCACCGCAACCAGATGGTTCAAGAAACTTCGCTCAGGTGGCAGAGACCTCGACGACGAACCAAGGTCAGGTAGGCTGCGAATTGTGGATTCGATGGCCGTAAGCCAGAACGTAGAAGCAAATCCGACAACCAGTACTCGGAGATTATCAGGCAAGCTAGGCATATCACAAACCACAGTGGTTTGTCATCTTCAGGACCTCGGCAAGGTTCACAGGAGCTGCCGCATTCTCCCTCACGAATTAACCCCAGCTGAAGCAAACCGCCGAGTGGAAGTGTGCACGAAACTCCTAGAAAAAACCGCGCGATCTGTACGTTTCATCAAGAGAATTGTTACGTGCGATAAAACGTGGGTCTAGCTCTGTAATCCTAACACACAACAGCAGTGGTTCAGCCCGGGCCACCTTCCTGAACGTGTTGCCAAAAGTGGGCGTTTCGGGCACAAGGTGATGCTCTGTGTCTGGTGGAATTTCGAGGGGATAATCCATTACGAATTTGTTCCAGACGGTCGGACCATCGACGCCATTATTTACTCTGAACATCTGGAGTGAATGTCTGCCGTTTTGGAGAAGTTCCCAGCACTGGTGAGCAGAAAGCGCTGTCTCTTACATCAGGAACACGCTCAGCCTCATACCGCGCGAACTACCCGGGCAAAACTCCTGGAACTTGATGTCATCGAACTGATGCCACAGCCAGCATATAGTGCGGACCTTGCCTCGTCGGATTATTACATGTTCCGGTCCATGTCCCACTTCCTTCACGGGTGGCACTTCAGCAACCAGGAGAAGGTGGCAGCTGAGGTGAAGAAGCTCTTCGCCTCGAAGGACAAGAACTGCGGAATCAAGAACGGGCAGAGAGATGGTTAAACATGGTGCAACAGGATGGCCTACACTTTGAATGCTAGTGAGCTTTCGTCGTAAAGTTACGTATGAAGACATAAAGTGATCCAAATATTGCAAAACTTTCGACTCACCCCCTATAGATAATTTAGTAGTCGTTGTTTCTCGTAAAGATGGCTTTGTTGCGTGGGCTATTTTCATTCTAACAGGAAAAAAAAATCTGAAACTGGATTTTTAGAAAATCTAAGAATTCAGCACCTTGGAAAAAGAACTGCGCATTATTTAAAATACTCAGTGTGAGCGGGGTCATGCATAACGAATTAAACCGGCTACGAAGAAAAGTGAGCAGGATTTCTACAATCGATAAAACATCCAAACAGCTACTTACTCCAACCAGCGGTTAAAAACGTGTTGGCCACCCCGGTGGCGCAGTGGTCTAAGCGATGGCCTCTGATCATTCGTCCGTAAGGGGTCCGGGTTCGAATCCCGGTGAGGCATGGATGTTGTGTTTGTCTTACGGCACTGGTTCTCTCCCTTCCCTGGAACCAGTGACCCTAAATTAGGGACGGGCGACTGCTTATAGCCCATTGAGTTGCTCACGGTGGTCGTTAAACCACCAATAAAAAAAACCAAAAAAAACGTGTTGCGAAAGTTAAAATTGTGATGAAAACGTTTCGCATAGCGGAAGATATCAGAGGCAAAAAGGATATTCAAATGGAGCAATCAGAAGAGGTACAAAGGGCAACGAGACATAACTTTACGTCCCCGACTGAAAAGCGGTTCGTTACTTAAAGAACAAAATGGGTCTCTTCATAACAATGATTGTCTACCAAAACAGGATTTTTATAAGGTATATTTAGAATCAAAACAGCTGGTTCAAATAGAAATGCACGCTAACGCCTCCTAACGGAAGAATTCTGAATGATGATAAAGTAGAAAATATCAGAAACTACTGTTCATAGCAAAACCTGTACAAAGGAAAAAGAATTATTCAAATACGTCTTCCGGAAGCTGAGATAGCAGAAAAACGCTTTGACGATCGCGCGAGAAAGTGCGTATTAATTTAAAAGAATAATGTTTCCAATCTTTACTGTAGCGAATGGCATATAATACGAATGAAATTTTTCAGTAAGCCTTTTAGAAGTGAAAAGATAGTTGCAAAGGAAAATGCACCCTAAGCGCGATGAATGGGAACTCCAAAAAACCCACGAGTACCAGAAAAATGCTCTATGAAGTAAATGCTATTCGGCGTTAAAAGAATTTATTGCATTGATCTTCTAGAAGCAGAGATATCGAAAATAATGATTAAACGGTTGCGCTCCAAGCGGGAAAACTGTGCATACCGAAAAAAGTACGAGGGGAAGTCAGAAAGTAACTTTCGCTGTGAAGAATTTTAAAAGTACTACATGTATTGAAAATGTTTTCGCTGACGTGTAGCTCGACATGTTCTGTTTTAGGTGGCTGCAGTTTGAAGCTCCAGAGACATTGCGTTCCTGAACTACACAGATTCAAAATGGCTACTGTTCTGGTTGAATGGACAAAGGGAAAAGTCCGAGGAGTCATTCGCTCCTTGTGGGCAAAAGAGACGCCGCCTATTGAAATTCACCGTGAACTTCAAGCTGTGTACAGACCGAACGTGATGACAGTGCAGCAGGTGTGATCGTAGTGTTGTGATTTCAATTGTGGTAGAGTGAGTGTCTATGATGAACCGAGGACAGGACGTCCTTCCACATCCCCAGATCATGTCAATGCATTTGAGGAGTGCTTACGTGAAGATCGAAGTGTGACACTGCATCAACTAGAAGAAAAATTCCATCTTTCACATGGCACCGTATGGGATATTGTTCATGACCGTTTGGGCTATCGAAAAGTGCGCAGTAGACGGGTTCCCAGACAACTCACCCAGGAACACAAGAATAACCACATGGATGCTTCTCCTGTCCTTCTTCTTTAGTTCAACGAGCATGGTGACGTTTTTTTACGGCACATCATCAACAGCGATGGAGAATGGATCTTCCTCTACAATCCTGAGTCAAAGGCTAAAGTCATGGTGGGGAAGCATCAAGGGTTCCCCGTTGCCAAAATTTCAAGGCATCCACCAGCAGTGGGAAGATCATAGCGACCGTGTTCTGGGACATGCATGGTGTACTTCTGGTGGGTTTCACACCTTCCACGACAAGAATCAATGATGCTGCTTATTAAGCTACCCTGAAGAAACTGAAGAGAGATGTTCGACGAAAAAGGCCAGAAATATCATCATAATACGTGCTTTTGTTGCTTGACAACGTCCGCCCGTATATTGCTCCTTAGATAGGGAATCTGTCGGAAAGATGGCAGTGGAACATTCTGCAACATCCGTCCTACAGGTCTGATCTGGCTCCATCGTACAGCTGCAAACGGTATAAAATCAAGCTTGCATCTGACCGCGATCATACCACACTGTGAGGTTAAGTGAAAATGTTGCTGAACTGACTTTGAGAAAGGAAAGATTGTTGGGTGTTATATTAGTGAGTTGTCCATAAGAGAAACCGAGAGGCGTTTAAACATACCAAAGTCTACTGTTTTGGATGTAATCAATAAGTGGAAAACACATGAAGCTGCAAAACGTACCGGCAGACCAAACAAAATCAGTCATAGAGGACGTCGAAGGCTCAGGAGAGTCGTTACAGCTAATCGACAGAGTACTGCACAAGACCTCAGTGTACAGGTGAGTAAAAATGCTGGAACCTCGGTATGTACACCTACCATTCTCAGAGAACTTCATTCCATGGGTTACCATGGTCGTGTGCGGCTGCTCATAAGCCTTTCATCTCCACTCGGAATGTTACTCGTCGTTTAGCATGGTGTTAAGAACATTTATCAAGGACCGTATATTAATGGAAACGGGTCGTATGAATCCAGATACACGATCCATCAGTCTGACGGCCATGTGTGGGTATGGCGGCAGCCGAGGTAGCGCTATTTACCACAGTGTACTGTTCCTACGGTCAAGTTTGGAGCTGGCAGTGTACTCGTGTGGGGGTCTTTTTCATGGTATGGTCCCAGCCCATTGGTTATCGTAGACAAACTGGTTAACCAGCACGTCTACCTCGATATTCTGGACAATTATGCCAGACCAACTCTGTTGCAATACTATGGAACCGAGCCTTGTTGGTACCAGCAGGATAATGCACAGAGCCATAAAGCAAGGACTGTTACGGCGTGTAATTCCGTATTGTGTGTGGACTGGCCAGCACAGAGCCCTGATCTTAATCACATAGAGCAGCTATGGGATGAATAAGAGCGCCGCATAACAAGTTTGGAACGAAGGCCTACTACTAAGCAACAGAGTGCGGCAGCATTATGTACTGAATGGAGGCGCATACCTATCGCTGTGTTCCAAAATTTTGTCGAAAGCATGTCTCGAAGCGTCAGTGCATGCATTAAGGCCAAAAGTGGACCGACACCGTACTAATGCATGTCAATAAATGGTATGTTGTGTTTCTCTTCTAGGTGTCCGGTGACTTTTTTCAATATAGTGTACATCAGAAATATACATTTACGCCGCGTAGTGGCAACACTGTTATTTACCAAATATTCAAAATCGTACGCAAAACATTTTCCATCAAAAACTCTACCGACGCAAAAATCATTTTGCAAACTGGACTTTTAGAAGCAGAGATATCGATAAAATCGCAATTTAGATTTGTGCTCCCGTGTGGAAAAGCTGTAGATTCCCTACGTATAAACGAAGCTTTGCCCAAATTATTCTCCGTTATAAGTAGTACCGAACGAAAGAAAGAATGCTTTCAATCGGATATTTAGAAACAATGATATGGAATAAATGTGAATAGAAAGAGAACTGCCTTTCGACCAATAATTGTTGAACGGATCAAACCTTTTGACAAATGCATATTAAGGAATTGTAACATGAAATTATTTCCATTTTTTTGTCCGTAGGATAAATTTACCTCAGCCCTATCAGCATTGCACAAGCTGTCATTGGACGAATCACACAATTAAAAAACAATTTGCACGTTTTGTTCTTTGGATGAATTTTCATCGGACCTATCAGCACTGCAAAAGTTGCCATTGGAAAAATCGTACAATTAAACGACTTGCACCTTTTCCCTTTGTATGAATTTATATTGGACCTATCAGCATTGCGCAAGTTGTCATTGGACGAATCATACAATTAAACGAATGGCACCTTTTATGATTTGGATGATTTTTTTTTATTTGGAGGTTTAACGACGACCGTGAGCAACTCAATGGGCTATAAGCAGTCGCCCGTCCATAATTTAGGGCCACTGGTTCTAGGGAAGGGAGAGATCCAGCGCCGTAAAACAAACACAACATCCATTCCTCACAGGGACTCGAACCCGGATGAATTTACATCTGACCTATCAACATTGCAAAAAAGTTGCATTGGACGAATCATACAATTAAACGACTTGCACCTTTCATTCTTTGGATGCATTTACATCAGACCTATCAGCATTGCGCAAATCGACATCGGACATATTGTGTCAGTGTCATTAATATACACTGCTGGCCACCCAAAATGCAACACCAAGAAGAAAGCATCCGATTGGCCTAAAATTCGCAGCATGCGTCGCCCGCGATAGGACGTGCAAACGATTAGCATTGCAGAGCATATGAAAATCATGTGCGCCCGGCACGCCAACGCGAAGCACTATAAGAAGGGTGCACAGAAGGCGGGGTGTAAGTAGTGGAAGTGTGTTGTGCTGCCGGACCTGGGTGTGGGAAGCTTCCTGATGCCTCGTCGCAGAATGCGCCAGTCATTCCAGCACGTTTCGGAGCTCGACAGAGGACGAATAGTGGCTTATCGCGACAGCGGTTTATCGTACCGAGATATCGGCGTCCGTGTGGGACGAAATCCAGCCACAGTGAGGCGAGTATGGATTCGGTGGGTGCAGGACAGACGGACGGACCGACGTGAGCGATTACCGCAGCCGCGGAACACCACCGAGCGAGAGGACCGGCATGTTGTGCGGCGGGCATTGATGGCTCGCACCTCCATATCACGAACGTTAGCGCAGGAATTAGGGTGTATTGCGCAGCAACCTATGGCAGCACGTACCGTTCGATGTCGTCTGCAGGAGCTGGGACTTGTCGCACGGCACCCATTGCACCCATTACCATTGACGTTACACCACCGGCGAGTGCGGCGGCAGTGGGCCATTGAACGCCGCACCTGGACTACGGAAAGGCACAACATTGTCTTCTCCGACAAATCCCGCTTCTGCCTGCAACACCACGATGGTCGGATCCGCGTGTGGCGACACCACGGCGAGAGCCTGTATGACGCCTGCATTATTTTTACCAGCCCGTCGCCTGGCGTTATGGTCTGGGGCGCAGTTGGATATGACACCCGCACCCATCTGGTACGCATCGCCGGTACACTCAACAGGCACCGCACCATCTCCGACGTTTAGGAGCCTGTAGTCATCCCTTACTTGCAGGACCTGCCAGCGGCCACGTTTCAACAGGACAATGCGCCACCGCACGTGTCACGCATCGTGCAACAATTCTTCGCGGCCCACCAGGTGTCACTGCTGCCGTGGCCCGCCTGTTCTCCCGATATGTCGCCCATCGAACACGTCTGGTCGCTGACCGGCAACCGAGTGGCCCGGCAAGCACCACCCGTGATGAACTGTGGCAACGTGTGGAAGCAGCCTGGACCGACATACCCCAAACCTACATCCGAAGCCTCTTTCGTTCGATGCCGCGGCGTGTAGCGGCCATTATTGCCAGCCATGGGGGCCAGACGAACTATTGATGTCTGCGTGTTCCGCAAGTCGCAAGGGCCTGTAAGCTCAATCATTTCATCTTTGAATCTGTTGTTATGTGTCCAGTAAATCTGGCTTTGCTATTTCGTGTACTTCTTGGTGTTGCATTTTGGGTGGCCAGCAGTGTAATATGATAACGTTTTAAATTCAGATGTTGGAAGTCTTGTTCTGAATAATTAAGCCTTTCGCCTGTAAATTTTCTTTTTTTGGGGGGGGGGGGGTGTAGAAAATGTTTGAGAGATAAACAGACACATATTAAAACAAAGCTTTCCGCTGTTCTAGTTAAGTGATTTAACCGTGCATTCTCATCTAACTAAACCTAGATGTAAAACGTCTATCTTAGTAAAAACATTTTGGTGTATTTTATACAGTATAAATATGAAATGCGAAGATAAATAAATTAGATAAACAAAAAAATAAAATAGTCCTTACGTTATTACGGTTGGTGGGCATCATAGTTGAGACAAGCTTGACTTACGATTGCCACTCGGAGCGCCGGACACAAGATAACCCTTCCTCTTGACCTCTGGCAACGTCTCCTGGAACAAGTAGAAAAAAAAGCATTGGTTACACTGAGATTGTTAATACATACATACATACATACATACATAAATACGTATCACTAAGCTGTTTTCTAATCATTTCAGCAATAGCTTCATACGTTTTATTAGAATATCTTTATTCATTTAATATAATCGATTATGGAAATTATGAAAATTAATATAATCGATTGTTTTGCTTTATCAGCCATTATGAATTGATACGTTACACGTCACTAAGCTGGTCTCTGAGATTCCGGGTCACGTATAATGTCGAACAGTTGCAGGACACTCCGTGGTAAACGCATATACGGTCCCTTATATGACATCTCCTGTTCGACCAATGAGAAGCGTTGTTACAAAACGTGACTCCTCTGACCGTGTTTTCTTGTGCGCTAAGGAAAGTGGCTGTTTGTTGGCCATTTTACAGCTTCATTCAGTAAAAAAAAAAAATGATTGCCCCGATTACAAATGACAAAAACGTGTTTATGAAGATAAATAGTCAGCTGATATCCCTATACAAAAAAGAAGGAAGTTGAGAATTTTATTGGAACCTACTGCTGTGTTGCTATGGTGACGTAGGAAAGTGCGCCAAAGCCAGTGGGAAGAAATGGCGACCGCAGCAGAAAAGGTGTTTTGCGCGCTGGAGTTTGAGAAGTATCATCTGTTGTTACGTTGGAGAGAATGTTTCGTAATCGCTACAAACGTGCGCCTCCAGATACTAAGAGCATAAGGAGGTGGTATAAGCAGTTTGTAGGCACATGATGTCTTTGTAAAGGAAAGAGTACCGGCTGACCACGTGTTTCAGACGAAAACGTCGACAGAATTCGTCAGAGTTTTGAACAGAGTCCACGCAAGTCAACTTACCGTAACAGCCAGGAGCTCCAAATGCCACAAACAACTGTTTGGCGTGTTCTTAAACAGAAGCTGCCAATGAAACCCTACAGAGTTTAATTTCGCACGCATCGAAGACCGACGACAAAATGCCGCGTGCAACCTTCCCTGAAACCATGCAGGAAGTCATGGAGGATGACACATTTGCTTCACGCCTAATTTGCAGTGATGAAACTACCTTTCATATTAGTAGCAAGGTAAACCGCAACAACACTCGCATATGGGACACGGAAAAAACCTGTTGCTGTGATTGAACATGAGCGTGACTCACAGAAAGTCAATGTGTTCTGCGCAATTTCCAGTGTGAAGGCCTATGGACCTTTCTTCTTAATTGAAGATACAGTGACACGTAATGTTTATCTAGATATGATTCAGCAATGGCTACTTTCGCAACTGGATGACGATTCCGGGGACTACATCCCACAGCAAGATGGAGCACCCCCACATTGGAATATGCATCTTCGCCAATTTTTGAACGAAATTCTTTGCATTGGTCGTTGTGGACAGGACGACAGGGTTTTGCGCAAGTGGGCCCCCCAGGTCTCCGGATCTTACTCATTGTGACTTCTTTTTGTGGGGGTATGTCAAAGACCATGTTATGTGTCCCGTTTGCCGAGAACACAGCAAGAACTACAGATGCGCATTCAGCTTGCACTGGCATCAGGCGTGAAATGGCTTACCGTTTAGATGTTGTCCGCGTAACCCAGGGTAGTCACATAGAATAATTTTTAAGGTATGGAAACCAAATTCTAAACTTCCTTCTTTATTGTGCAACAATGTGATCTCTGTATCTATATTCATAAACTAGGTATTGTCATTTGTAAGTTTTGGGTATTTCCAACTCTTCTTTCGCAAATAAATGCGATCTTTCTGCTTTTTCCTAAATTTGTGGAAACCAGTGTAGGCCTATCACAACACCCAATGTGGAAAAAAGTCCCCTTTCCGCAACAAAAATCGAACATTTCAATAGATCGCGTTCGCCAGATTTCCTTTAAAACTGAGTAAGCTTCTCAGACGTCGCTTAGCGTCTACTCGTGAAACATGGTCACCGTGTTGAGCTTCCTGACTTCTTTTTTTTTTTTTCTTTTTGATTGGAGGTTTTACGACCACCGTGAGCAACTCAATGAGCTATAAGCAGTCGCCCGTCCCTGATTTAGGGTCACTGGTTCCAGGGAAGGGAGAGAGCCAGTGCCGTAAGACAAACACAACATCCATGCCTAGCCGGGATTTGAACCCGGACCCCGCTCGGACGAATGATCAGAGGCCATCGCTTAGACCACTGCGCCACCGGGGCGGCCTTCCTGACTTCCAATGAGGTGTTATTATAGGGTGCCGTATCAGCTATATTGAAGATACAGTAACAGGTAATGTTTATCTAGATATGATTCAACAATGGCTACTTCCACAACTACAATGCGTCCATTTTAGGGTAGGTTCAGGCGGTTTTGAATGATAAAGGTGGTCCATGCGTGCGATTGGAGAAAAATTGCAGTGCGCCGGGAACTGAATAAACAAGATATTCGTGGAAGAGCTGCTATTGCAAAACCTCTGGTGACCCGGGTGAATGCACAACGTGTAGGCAGTGTTGCCAGGAGCATACAATGTGGACTGCCGATGCACGGAAGCAAATAATGTGGTCGGATGGATCCATATCCACACTATTCCCCACCGCAGGACGTGTGTAAGTGTGGAGATCACCGTCAGAAGCGTACAACCCAGACTGTCTGCACTCAACAGTGCAGCATGGTGGTGGTTCTATCATGCTGTGGGCGGCCATATCGTGGTTTTCAGCAGGTCCCCTGATCACCTTGAATGGACGGATGACTGGCAGGGCGTATGAAACCATTTTGGCAGACCAAGTCCATCCCAAAACTCAGGCATTGTTTCCTGCAGGGGGATGCCATCTATCAAAACGCTAACGCCCCAATTCACAGAGCTCGGAATGTCCAGTCACGGTTTGAGGAACATGAGGACGAACTTTGAACTTTCTCATTTTTCTTGGCCTCGGCAATCATCAGACTTAAAAGGGTAAGATCCTGTCATCTCCTGCATTGACCTGGAGCAGTTTCTGCATGAAGAATGGTTCAACGACCCACTAACCACCATCCAGGATTTGTATGCGTCCATTTTAAGGTAGGTACAGGCGGTTTTCAATGCCAAAGGTGGTCCCACACCCTACTACGTACGTAAAACCTTCTTTTCCTAGGTGTTCACATTATGAAAAATGGTGTAACATCCCACTACCCACCATCCAGGATTTGTATGTGTCCATTCCAAGGAGGATTGAGGCGGTTTTGAATACCAAAGGTAGTCCCACACCCTACTAGGTACGTAAAACCTTCTTTTCCTAGGTGTTCACATTATGAAGAATGGTGTAACATCCCACTACCCACCATCCAGGATTTGTATGTGTCCATTCCAAGGAGGATTGAGGCGGTTTTGAATGCCAAAGGTGGTCCCACACCCTACTAGGTACGTAAAACCTTCTTTTCCTAGGTGTTCACATTATGAAGAATGGTGTAACATCCCACTACCCACCATCCAGGATTTGTATGTGTCCATTCCAAGGAGGATTGAGGCGGTTTTGAATGCCAAAGGTGGTCCCACACCCTACTAGGTACGTAAAACCTTCTTTTCCTAGGTGTTCACATTATGAAGAATGGTGTAACATCCCACTACCCACCATCCAGGATTTGTATGTGTCCATTCCAAGGAGGATTGAGGCGGTTTTGAATGCCAAAGGTGGTCCCACACCCTACTAGGTACGTAAAACCTTCTTTTCCTAGGTGTTCACATTATGAAGAATGGTGTAACATCCCACTACCCACCATCCAGGATTTGTATGTGTCCATTCCAAGGAGGATTGAGGCGGTTTTGAATGCCAAAGGTGGTCCCACACCCTACTAGGTACGTAAAACCTTCTTTTCCTAGGTGTTCACATTATGAAGAATGGTGTAACATCCCACTACCCACCATCCAGGATTTGTATGTGTCCATTCCAAGGAGGATTGAGGCGGTTTTGAATACCAAAGGTGGTCCCACACCCTACTAGGTACGTAAAACCTTCTTTTCCTAGGTGTTCACATTATGAAGAATGGTGTAACATCCCACTACCCACCATCCAGGATTTGTATGTGTCCATTCCAAGGAGGATTGAGGCGGTTTTGAATGACAAAGGTGGTCCCACACCCTACTAGGTACGTAAAACCTTCTTTTCCTAGGTGTTCACATTATGAAGAATGGTGTAACATCCCACTACCCACCATCCAGGATTTGTATGTGTCCATTCCAAGGAGGATTGAGGCGGTTTTGAATGCCAAAGGTGGTCCCACACCCTACTAGGTACGTAAAACCTTCTTTTCCTAGGTGTTCACATTATGAAGAATGGTGTAACATCCCACTACCCACCATCCAGGATTTGTATGTGTCCATTCCAAGGAGGATTGAGGCGGTTTTGAATGCCAAAGGTGGTCCCACACCTTACTACGTACGTAAAACCTTCTTTTCCTAGGCATTCACATTATTCTGCCCAACCCCCATACATACATACAGATTCTTAATCTGACAGAAACCACTCACCTAGAAAATGATTATGAATATATTGTTGTCTCCTCACAGTAATTTAGAATTTTTCCACCAGATGGCGTAGACGAATATATTATTTTTCTCCATCTCTCTGCTCCTTAGAGTTTGATTTGATTTTTTTTTTACTATGTAGAACTCAGAAAGCAACAGATAAAAGCAAATAAATTTTATACAGCAAAACTATTTAGCGAGATACCAGGAAGAGCAATGTTTTACCTGTTGCAAAATGGTTTCTCAGTTCCCTGAAATAGCGGAGTGTCCGCGATATAGTGATTCGTCAATTTAGCTGAGAAAGGGAAATATAAAAGCCTTCCTTATTTGCGCAAGGACACAGTAGTAAACGTATAGAAGCAGCTAAGCAAACCACTTCGACAGAACATGATCACTTGTGATTGGAAGCCTATTCGTGATTCTAAAAAAGATCAAATATCTAGAAAATAATTGGTGCCTTTGAATAGAAAAACTGCGAGGAAACAGAAATTCGTACGTAACGATGAACTACTACGCTGTAACTGTTGTTTATTCACTCACGGAGAGCAACGATTGCGTAAGAATTTTCTTGTCGTCAAGGCAGTTTGCGTTTTCGAGAAGAATATAAATTCTACGGAAGAAATATTTTTCTCTTAATACATGGAAGAACGCCAGAATTATTTACTCAGCAATCAGAATTGCTTCTATTTACATTACATAAGATACACTATACTGACAAAAGTCCCCGGACACCCTTTCAAAGGCAAATGAACGAATCCGCTGCGTTGTCAAGATGCGCGGTACAGCTTCAAACGGAATAAAACAAGCCTGCAGCTGACCGCGCTCATATCGCACTGTGAGGTTGAAAGAAAATGTCGCTGAGCTGACTTTGAGAAAGGAAAGATTGTTGGGTGTTATATTAGTGGGTTGTCCATAAGAGAAACTGAGAGGCGTTTAAACATACCCAAGTCAACTGTTTTGGATGTATTAAGTGGAAGACATAGCGTGCCTGAAGCAACAAAACCTACCGGCAGACCAAAGAAAATCAGTGATAGAGGACGTCGAAGCCTCAGGAGAGTCGTTACAGCTAATCGAAGGAGTACTGCACAAGACCTCAATGTACAGGTGAGTAATAATGCTGGAACCTCGGTATGTACACGTACCATTCTCAGAGAAGTTCATTCCATTGGTTACCGTGGTCGTGCAGCTGCTCATAAGCCTTTCATCTCTACTCGGAATGCTACTCGTCGTTTAACATGGTGTAAAGAACATTTATCGTGGACCGTAAATCAATGGAGACGGGCCCTATGGATTGATGAATCCAGATACACGATCCATCAGTCTGATGGTCGTGTGTGGGTATGGCGGCAGCCGGAGAAACGCTATTTACCACAGTGTACTGTTCCTACGGTCAAGTTTGGAGCTGGCAGTGTACTCGTCTGGAGGTGTTTTTCGTGGTATGGTCCCGGCCCATTGATTATCGTGGACAAACCTGTTAACCAGCACATCTACCTCGATATTCTGGACAATTATTCCCTACCAACTCCGTGCCATAAACCAAGGACTCATACGGCGCGTAATTCCGTATCGTGTGTGGACTGGCCAGCATGGAGCCCTGATCTTAATCCCATAGGGCACCTATGGGATGAATTAGAGCGCCGCATAAGAAGTTTGGAACCAAGGCCTACTACTAAGCAACAGTTAGCGGCAGCATTATGTATTGAATGGAAGCGCATACCTATCGATGTGTTCCAAACCCTTGTCGAAAGCGTGTCTCGAAGTGTGCGTGCATGCATTAAGGCCAAAGGTGGACCGACAGGGTACTAATATATGTCAATAAATGCTATGTTGCGTTTCTCTTCTAGGTGTCCGGTGACTTTTGTCAATATAGTGTAGATCACGTCAGAAAACTTAAAAATTACACCTCACTCGAGTGGGAATCGAACCCGCATCACGCGAATTTCGTTGGATCATATTATCCGTTACACTACCCACGAACGGCGGAAGCCCACGTAACTGAGTGTTTCTGAAATTTCTCAGATTTTTTGGCCAGTCCAGGTAAGTTCTGCTTTCCCGTAGTTAGGGTTGGGGTAGTTACGCGTAAAAAATTATTTTCTACATGACGCGTAAAATGTGGCAAATCAAACGAGTTCTGCGTATTACGTGTTTCACTTCCATCCTTTCCATCGACACGCCGACACCACACTTTGGTGTCTTCGTGTTAGAGCCCTTCATATGCAATATATTTACCTAGTTAGTGCCAAGTCTGACCTGCCCCGGCCCGTTCCCATCCAGTTAATGTCACGCCCGACCCGGCCCGGCATAAGTTTTATTTGCGTAACTGTCACTTGCTTTAACATAGGCGGTATTTGTAACTTTTTCGAATAACTCTAAACTCGTGTAAAATGAGGGGAAAAGCAAGTTAGCTAACCCACCAGTAACCAGAAATACAGCAAATGCAATAAATAGTATTCGGATCACTGTTTATACGAATCAAATACTGTCTTCTTCAACACTTTTGCCCAGAACATACTATAATACACTATCTACCAACAAGTAATTGGACACCTGTGATAGCAAAGGAAAACGAAGTTTATTCACCTTCAATAGTTGGTGGAGCCTCCACGAGCGGCGATTACAGCTGCTACCCTCCGGGGCATACTCTCAACCAGGCGTTGTACGACGGCTAGCGGTATTGTCTTCCACTCGGCTTGGGGAACACAGGTCAGTTCCTTCACCGATTTCGGACGGTGGGGGCACCCCTTAAGTCGAAGCTCCAACTCGTCCCAGAGGTGCTCGATAGGGTTAAGGTCCGCGCTCTGCGCAGGCCAGTCCATTCGATTAACCCCATTGTCACCATACCAAGCCATGGTGGACCTCGCAACATGACAGGTGGCATTGTCATCCTGAAAGTAACATGGGTCCACCCCGTAAAACTGCCACAACGTAGGAAGCGCATGGTCATCCAAAATGGTGCAGTAGGTCTCGGCGTTGAGTCTACCAGGAACTTCGACCAAGGCTCCCGTGATATACCAGGAGAAACACCCTCATAGCATAATTCCACCGCCGCCGAACTTCACAGTTGGCACAATACATTTCGGCAGGAGGTGTTCTCCAGGCAGACGCCAAACCCAGACCCTGCCATCCGAACGGTAGAGGGTGAACCTTGATTCGTCGTTCCAGAGAACCTGTTTCCACTGTTCAACGGTCCACTGTCGACGTTCTGTGCAGCACGTTAGCCGAGCAGCGCTATTGGACTTGGTGATCAAAGGCTTGTGGACGGCAGCACGTCCATGATAACCGAGCAGATGGGCTTCCTTGCGGATGGTATTCATCGAAAGAACACTCCCGGATGCCTGTTGAAACTCCTAGCGGATGTGGCCTATCGATTTGGTGCGGTTCTTCGGAATTTCTTTGGCCAGCACCCGTCGGTCTCTAACTCCCAGTTTCGTGGGTCTGCCGGATCGGGGCACATTCCGACAGTCACCTCTCATCTTCCACTTGCCAATCACGTAGGCCACTGTTGATTTTGGGTACTTCAACTCGCTGGATATGTCACGTATGAATCGGTCATTTCTGTGATACCCGACGATTACACCTTTCTCGAAATCAGAGAGCTCCGAACTGCGTGGCATCTTACATGCGACTGGTTGCGTTGTTGTTTCCCACACGATATTTAACGGCGGCGGCCGTGACGTGTATCAGGACCGCAGATATTGTCGATTGCAGGGGTGTCCAATTACTTGTTGGTAGATAGTGTATAAACTGATGCTCAGTTACACACACGCACACACAATAGCATGCGTAATGGTTGAATAGTTAATACAACAAACTCTCGTAAAATTCTTTAGGTTCAGGACATAACTCCCAAAATCCAAATGCAACGCAAGTTTCCGATTGTTTTGCTCCTCGAACCTCTAACTTAACCAACCCAATATTTATTCATATTTAAAAAAAAGCAAGTCACAAACCAAAATTATAAAGACAGAGCCTAAAGAATAGTTTACTAGCGCATATTGAAGCTTTAATTGATTCCTAATTCCTATAAATGCAAATCATCGTACGGAGCAAGTGTTGTTCAGGTGTAAACTTGCGAAATAAATGGGGTATGGATTCAAAGAAGAGAGAGATTGCCAAAGATCAAAGACGAGCGCAAAATAAATAAATAATGGCACAAAGCGGGAAAGAAGAATGATCGCAAGAAACAAGAAATATGATCACGGAAAGGGAAAGTCAGAGACTTCCAAAAACAGAATGACCTAAATTTATCAACAACCTCACTACACGGTAAACATGCAAGTGCAGGTCCAGGCCGGGCTCGGGGATCGGGCCTCGCGCCAGGGCCCGGCCGTGCAGGGCTCTACTCCGTGTTGCTTTGCAACTCGCCGAACCAGACCTTTGGGTGTGATATCCAACGTTATTACTAGTCATCAAAGGCTGCAGACAACTTTCATCATGTGGATTTTGTCACTTTGTGTTTCCCACCAGAAGCTGGGGTCTTTTGTCTATTTTACGCTTTTCAACCGTAAGTTCAAGCAGCGTATATGCTCCAGCTTTTTCCGTCTGTCTGTCTGTCAGCACTATAACTCGCGTAAAAATGGCTCGATTTCGATGACATTTTAGAATGTGCTAGGGGACAACCTGGGGAAGAACATTATTGGAAATGGGTTTAAAGGCCAGGACGTAGGAGGGGATCCAATCCATCGCCTTTATGCGTCATAACTTACGTAAAAAGTGCTTCGATTGCGACAAACCTTCATCATGTTGTTTCGGAGATGCACAGAACCGGTTCTGTTTAATATCATCGACATGGGGTCAAAGCTCAGGGCAGTAGAGCGAGATTTATTCCACAGCCATTATCCTCATAATTTGAGTACGGATTTCTGGTATGTTGGAAAGCGTATCATAATTAATGCATTGCATGATTTTACTAACTTTTTATTTTATGCTGAACTCCGTATTTTCTCATTGCGGCAATTTCTATGAATGAATAGGTTTTTGTGCATAATTCCGCCTTCGTTTATTTTCCTTTATTTCAATGGCCTTTTAAATACAGATGATGTACTCAAATACTAGGTGTGCAACTTAATTCTCGGCCACAGGCACGACACGTGGACAGCAAATGATAGCAAATCGAATACGTACCTAATCAAGAAAATAAGCCCCGTCGTGTTAGATACATTTGAACCATCGGTGATGGAGCTGCCGAATGCCACTGCGGAAAAAGACGGATGTTTCGAGTTGATAAAGTCACCAATACTTGTGTGGACCTCCTCGACAGAAGTGAAATGGTATCACTCAGGTGATGTTGCAAAGAGCGAAAGATGTGAGAATCCGACGGGGCGAAGTCTGGAGAATATGCCGGGTGGGACAAAATATCCCATCTCAGGTGGGTGATCGTGTTTAAAGTCGTTTTCGCGGTGTGAGGACGCGCGTTATCCTGAAGCAACAGGACAGTCCCTTCTGCCCTTGCCGGTGTATGGCCTTTTCGCCTCCATTGCGTCACTCACACGAATGAGTCGCTGACAATAACGCTCAGCATTGACCGTTTCACCAGGTTTGAGCAACTCATAGTGTACGACACCGCTCTGATTCCACCATATGCACAGCAACAACTTCCTGGCATGGATATTCGGTTTGGCGGTACTAGTGGTAGGCTGACCTGGATAAACCCACGATTTGCGCCGCTTAGGATTATTGTAGAGGATCCACTTCTCATCACAGGGTCAAAATCTTGTGGAGCAAATCCTTGTTCTTGAATCTGAAGAGCAAGGACACAGCAACATCGTAGCGCCTAGACTTGTTCGCAGCTGTGAGTTGGTGGGGCACCTAACGGCCTTCCTTGTGAATCCGTCCAAGCTTGTGCAGGCGCTTTGCAATGGCTTGCCGTGTTACTCCGAGTTCCTGGGCGAGCTGTGACTGTGTGCGATAGGGATCCGTGTCCAACAGTTGTTCCAGTTCCTCATTGTTAACTTTCTGTGGCTGTCCCGGACGTTCTGCATCACGGAGATCGACATTTCCCTGCTTAAACCGCTGGAACCACTTCTTACACGTACTGTAGGACACATCAGCCTCACCCAAAGCAGCACAGATCATTTGCTGGGCTTCCGCGGCACTTTTTCTCAGCTGAAACGCGAACAGGAGGCAGTGCCTCAAATGTTGCTTCTCGAACGACATTGCTTTCACCGTCAACTTTCGCCTCTCTCTCACTGCAGCTGTGAGCGGTTACGGTTGCCTGGAAAGCTATTGGATGGCGCTGCAATCAGCCATTATCGCACACATACTATTTGCATTTGCCGACGTTCTATGATCACTTGCGGTTAGGGGCCGAGAATTAAGTTGCACACGTAATATTTGTTGGCTGGGGGCTGCTGAGATGAAGGGGTGGAGAGGAATTTTAACATTTTAATGTTTCATATTTTGTAATATATGTTTTTATGTGCTGCCTTCTGTGTTCACAATCTTTGAAAAATAAATTATGCTTTTGAGCTTGCGTAGAACCACTCAGACACTTTGTCATCAACTATACAATCTGTCGCGTTTCTGCTGCAGCTGTAGTACTTCCACCATCTGAAGAAGGAACTCTCGAAGTTCTGAAAGATCTCGTGGGTTTTAGTGCCACTTTTATTTTTCGTGCGGTTTTAGAACTCAACAAAAATATTTTATCGCGTTCTGAGACTGCTTATGTTGTTGGTGGAATGGCTATTTATTAATTAATTTTCATGTAAATAAATTACACAGTCGAGTCACATTATTGTGATCACTTCCTACTTTGGACCTCAACAGCGCGTAGCCAATGAAAGAAGGCACGTGTCGCGAGCTGGCTTGGAGGGTATGTAAGGTGTGCTGTAAGCAATCTGAAAACATATCACTCGTTCCTGTCATGGATAAAAGGAGCTATCTATCAGATTTGTAAAAAGGGATCATTATCGGCTTTCGGGCCAATGGTGGCAATATTTCTGAAACAGCGCAGTTTGTGAACTGTTCGCGTGCTGCTGTGGTTAAAGTGTATCGTGATTGGAGAAATGGCACCATTGCGAATAAGCGACGCGTAAACTGCGGAGCACCACGTGCCATTGATGAGAGAGGTGAACGTCGGCTGCGAAGGTGCGTGAGGGCCGATCGATACGCTACAGTGGAGCAACTCACTGTCCGAATGAACCAGGGGCTACAGGAACTGTGTTTAAAACGATAGTTTAGCAAACCCTGGTGCGTATGGGGCTCCGATGCAGACGGATGGTCACTGCACCTATGCTAACAATGGTGCATCTGCAGAAAAGGCGTACATTTGCACGGTAGTATCGGAATTCGCAGTATCGGAAACAAAATATTTTTTTTCCCCAAGAGAAAAAAATTGTACTTTTTTCCTTGATCCCGCACCCTAATTTGAAACTATTTAAAGGGGAAAAGGAGAAGTGAGCAGATATGGGGTAAACAGCAAAAGAGGAGCCAGTCCAAAATTAACATGGCCTCTATGAGAAAAAACTGTTCCAGGACACCATATTGACACTACCCTTGTCCTTCAACACAGCCTCGATTATACTGTATGTGCCATGGATTCAACGAGATATCGTTCAACAGGTATTTACACTCCGTAGGCCAAACACGAGAGATTGCAGACACATTGCACATCCATCATTCAAGCGTTCACGACCACCTGAAGAAGCTGGGATACGTAAGCAAGCTCGATGTGTGGGTTCCTCGTGAACTCAAAGAAGCTCAATTGACGGCGCGTATAAACATCGGCGATATGCTCATTAAACGTGAGGAAAACGATCCTTTTTTGAAGCGACTGACAGCTGATGACGAAAAGTGGATTGTGTACAACAATGTGTTGCGCAAACGGTCTTGGTCCCGACGTGCTGCTTCGCCTCAAACGACATCCAAAGCAGACATTCATCAGCAGAAGGTTCTGGTCTCAGTGTGGTGGGATTTTAAAGGTGTCGTGTTTTTCGAGCTCCTACCACAGAACCAAACAATCAACTCGAATGTGTACTGTCGGCAATTGGACAGTTTGAACGAATCCATCATCCAGAAACGTCCAGAGCTCGTTCATCGTAAAGGTGTTGTGTTCCATCACGACAACGCGAGACCACACACAAGTTTGATCCCCCGCCAAAAATAATTGGAGCTTGGGTGGGATGTGTTGCCACACCCAGCATACTCGCCTGACCTTGCGCCGTCAGACTTCCACGTGTTTCCCTCTCTTCAACAGTCCTTGCGTGGTATAACGTTCACTTCAGATGAGTCTGTAAATCAGCACCTTGTACAGTTTTTCACCACGAAAGACAGGTCCTTCTATGAACGAGGCATTCTGCAGCTCACTGAAACATGGCAAAAGGTTATCGAACAGAACGGGCATTATATCATTGATTGATCTTTGTTCTTTCTATCAATAAATGACCTTTGCAAAACATGGCTACAATACGTCATGACTTTTCCGACAACCCAATAATACTTGATTTAACGGAATAAATAATTACACATTACGCGAACTAGCCCATTGGGGGTCGACGAGATTGCGCAGTATCCATTCAAATGTCGTCATACATTGTTATCTCGACGACGTATATATATATAACATCGTCCTTGTGTCTTTTAGCTTGTAAGAATTGAAGATGGGTGGATAGTCCACCCGAAAGTACTTGTAGGACTTTTAACCTGTGTCTATTTTAACGTAGAATAAATTTGATGTATTTTTTATGATTTGGAGTACACACGTGTTTTTTTTTACGTCTGATTCTTCAAGATCGTTCTTGGACAGCTTTACGTGGTGATATAGGATCGTTAATGTCATAACTCGCCAGGGGGCGTGCAGGAGTTGCTGGCCAGTTGTTTACCCCAATCATCATAGGAATATATGGCGTTTATGATTTCGCCAGTGCTAAATCTGTGTTTATCGCAAGTATTTTTTTATTAATTATATTGTGTAGTTGTGTGGTACTGAAATTCCAGAAACGTTGAAGTTTCGCTACAGAAGTTAAAGCACGTCAATTATTTTTAATTTAGAAGGAGATTAAAATTTATAGTGCAGCTGTGTATCGGACTGGGATCAGTTCAGTTCTTATGTTTTTGATATGGGACGAAAGCATTTTGTATCGAACTATCGGACAGATTATTCGACATGTAAAGAACGTGCATCAACTTTTAAAGTCCCAGGAGATGACAGACGATCACCAATTTGTCCTTTAATAGCAACAAAACTCTGGCAGTGTCCGTTGTTTACGTTATATAAGGGCGCTGCCATTTTTAAATGTATAAATGGCGGCCTGCATGAAACCATGTCAATCGCGCATGAATAAACATTTCATTTTTGTTTTGTTTTGTTTTTCTAATAAAAAAAAGCTATTTTACGATGGAAAAAACTATCGACCGCCGCTTTTTTCTTACTGTTCTACGTATGGCAAATGAAATTATCCTGCATTAAGGTGTAGGAACATGAAATGCGATACGTGCCTACTAATCAGTGGGATTATCAAACATAAATAATCATATACACTGAGTGTCCACTTTATTACCACCACCTGACAGTTTTAAGCAAATGAGCTATGGCTGCACGCTGTTGCCGCCAGAGGACGAGGCTAGTATAAAAAGGAAAACTGCTTACGACAGCAGTAGAAGTGCTTTTTGGGTGACGAGATGGGTAAAAAATGCGATTTGACGGACTTTCAACGTGGGATGATTGTAGGAGCTCGGAGCCATGGAGCGAGTATCACCGAAACATTCGTAAAATGTTCCAGAGCAGCTGTTGTTAAAGTGTTTAAAGACTGGACTGTCAGCCAAAAAACTGGGTCTCTACGTGCAACGTGTGGTCACGTGTGGTCGTCATCGACCGGTGACTGCTCGGGCGGAACGGAGGGTGTCCAGACTGGTAACAGACAACAGAAGTGCAACAGTGCAGTATATTACAGACCATCTTAATCAAGGATCCCCTCAAATGATCTCTGCAAGCACTGTTCGCCGTACACTGCATCGGATGGGATATGGCAGCCGAAGGCCTGTTCGTACACCTTTGCTGTCTGCAGTTAACAAGAGAAAACGTCTCCAGTTCACACAGGAGCACAAGGATTAGACAGTGGATAATTAGAAACAAATTATGTGGTCCGATGAATCACGTTTTCAGTTGCACCATGCCGATGGCCGAGTGAGAATTTGGCTGAAACAGCACGAAAGCATGGACCCCAAATGCATTGCTACAACCCTTCAAGCTGGTGGAGGCAACGTTATGGTTTGGGGAATGTTTTCTTGGCATGCTTTGTGCCCTTTAATTCGTGTCTGACTTGCACATCATATTTAAACATCGTTGGGGAACAAGTGCATCCTGCCATGTGGATGGTTTATCCCAATGACTTTCAACAAGACAATGCGTCCTGCCATAGTGCTCGTATTGTACAGGATTGGTTTCAGGAACATGCCGGTGAGTTTACTTTGCTTAGGTGGCCCCCACAATCCCAATTGAGAATTTGTGGGATGAAGTTGAACGAGCCATCAGACAGCTGGATCCACGACCCTGCAATCTCACACTCCTGGGAAGTGCTATTCATCAAGCATGGTCTCAGTTTCCACAAACTACCTGTCAAAATCTTGTGGAGTCCATGCCACGAAGAATCGACGCGGTATTAAAGGCAAAAGGTTGCGGACCATATGCATCCTGTCATGTGGATGGTTTATCCCAATGACTTTTCACAAGATAATGTGTCCTGCCATAGTGCTCGTATTGTACAGGATTGGTTTCAGGAACATGCCGGTGAGTTTACTTTGCTTAGGTGGCCCCCACAATCCCCATTGAGAATTTGTGGGATGAAGTTGAACGAGCCATCAGACAGCTGGATCCACAACCCTGCAATCTCACACTCCTGGGAAGTGCTATTCATCAAGCATGGTCTCAGTTTCCACAAACTACCTGTCAAAATCTTGTGGAGTCCATGCCACGAAGAATCGACGCGGTATTAAAGGCAAAAGGTGGCCCAACGAAGTACTGAGAAGGTGATCATAATAAAGTGGCCACTCGGTGTATATCGCTATAATTGACGACATCCCGCTTGGCAGGCACAAAAGTGCATGTTTACGAAGTGTTTCAGGTTTTGTTTTTTCAATTCCAAGCAAAACAGCATTCTTAAAACACGAATACTTCTGCCCCTTTCTCCCATAAGAAAACAAAGGTTGTGTCCAGTCATCGGCCTATACAATGGTCGCGCCATCTGGTGACAAGTGATATTAACGGGCGATTTTGGTTTCCAGAGTCATACCACCTGGCTAACGTCTTGTACACCGTGTGAGAGCAGTAAAGTTTTGCAGTATCTTTCGTAAAACTAGGCATCTACGTGAACATTTCTCTTTGTGGAGGGCCGAAACTTTGGGGCAATATTTTGTACATTGGGTGTAGTTGAGGGGTCGTGGATCCGCATGGCTTCCAAACGAAGCCATGCGGATCCACTACCCCTCAACTAGGCATTAGAGATTTGAAAGGGTGCGGGATTGAATAAAATGGTATTTATAATGAAAGTGCTTGTTTTACCATTTCGATATAGAAATTTTATATAGTTCAGTCAGTCCTTTAAGCTTTGTTTTTTAAAAGTCGTTGAAAGTATTTCCTTGAATCTGCGAACATATTTCAAAATGAAATATTTATTTATTTATTTAACTACAATTCCATGCCACACCACACCAAAAGCAGAATTGAGTCAATACACACCCGGGACTACATCTACAATCATAATAAACAACAAAAAGTCCAAGAATACAGTAATACCAATAACAATATACACTGAAGAGCAATTGAATTAGAGATACCTGTCTAGTAATGTGTAGCACCACAATTCGCCCTGATGACTGCGGCGATTCGTCTCGGCATGTACTCGACAAGACACCGGAAACGTTGGGAAGCCATTCGGATCCACGACCCTTCAACAAGCTCCCACAGTTCACGAAGATTTCATGGAGGGGGGTCATCTCTCTCGATGACATTAAAGATGTACTCGATGGGATTGACGTCAGATGACCTAGCTAGCCAAGGAAGCGATGTCACGTCAGTGGAGTGTTCATCCAACCATTCCGATACAATTCGGGAACTGCATTGTCTTGTTGCAGGATGAGGTCCCCAGCGGGATGTTGAAGACGCACAAACGGGAGCAAATGGTCGTCCAGGATATCCCGGTAACGTTGATCTGTGAGGGACGATGTCACACGTACCAGGGGTCCCATTTCACTCCACGTAAACAGTCCCCAGACGAGAATGCCACCCCACCAGCTTAAAGAGTACCCTGCTGGCAAGAAGGATCCATCGCTTCATGTGGTGTGCGCCGTACTCGTGTCCTGCCATCCGCATGTACCAACCTGAATCTCGACTCATCAGTCCAGGCAACATTTTTCCACATGTCTAGGGTCCAGTGGTGATGTTCCCGCGCCCATGCTAATCTTTGCACCCTGTGATGTGCTGTCAGCAGCGGTACCCTCGTGGGACGATGGCTTCTGTACCCCATAGGGAGGAGATGGTTCCGGATGGTGTGGCTGCTTACACGTTTTTGTGCACCAGCGTTAAATTGCCGAGTGATTTCTTGCACTGTGGCCTGTATCCGCTGTTACAATGCGAGCTAGCCGACGATGACCCCGCTCATCCACACGCTGTTGTTCACGGCAGTTGGCCCTTGCAGGGATGGTTTTACCGGATTCGATGTAGTCACGGTGCACCCGTGACACAGTGGCTCGTGAAAATCCCAGTGCTTGCACGACTTCCGAGATGGAGTGACCCATTCATCGGGCCCCGACAATTTGCCCACAATCAAATGCGCTTAGATCCTTTGTCTTACCCATACTGCGCCCGACTCTTGCTGATTCCCGTCCTTATATTGTCGGATCGCTGCATACGTCATGTCGTTTCCGTTTACAGTGCCGCCCATAGCGTCACATTTGCATAAAGCCAGCTGTCTCTAATTCAATTGCTCTTCAGTGTAAATGTGCAAACAGAATGAATGAACTCAGGCTTTTTATATCATAGAAAACAACGGTTGCACGCAGCACGCAATGTAACCAAAGTAACTAAAAAAATGCAGCACTTCAAAAGTATAACTATTACAAAATTTCAAAAGTATAACTATTTCCATACAATTCGAATTTTACAAATAACGTCATATTTTCATTTAAGACATACACATAATGAAATACACTAACAAAAGAAACATTTTCAAAAAGTTACATACTAAAATAAATAATTAAGTCACACAAACTGACAAGAAGAAGGTGCGAACACTTCTTAGCCAATACGTCAAAAGTCTCACCACAGGGAGTATAACCAAAGTAAATAATAATTACAAAGCACCAAAGTAACATTATAATCTTTTAGTTTTAATTAATTCGAAGCACTACAACAGATTCTTTATAACAAATCGTTGCGATGTAATGTGGCAAGGGAACCAGGAAAAAAATAGCCTGACGAGCCCCAGCCCCCCCCCCCGCCCAAAAGAATCTAAATGGTCAAGCCAAGGAACAATTTAACCGTAATACAGTAAATACATAATATATGACTAACCATTAATTAAGAAAATCTTAAGCTCTTTTTTAAATACCGAATAGTGCGTCATCGTCTTGATTCGAAGCGGCAACCCATTCCAGGACCTAAGGCAGGTCACATTAATATTTTTAAATAAAAATTTAGCACGTGCTCTATCTAGGTATTAAAAATTAGTATTACCACGAGTGTCATGATCATGGGAACGCAAATGTAAGGTAATTAGATCTGTAACGTACCAGGAGATGTGACGTGCCTGCCAGAAGGACGCACACGACATAAAGGCAAATAGGAATCAGAATAAACGTCCGCGTAGCTCAATTGGTAGAGCAACTTATTCCGGAATGAGGGGACCCTGGTTCGAATCCTGGCGCGGATAAAAATGACGGAGAAATTTACTTCGCTATAATGGCGCCCGAACTATCCGGATGACCCGACCGTTCAACATCTCGCAATGGTGTGATGTTATTTCCACACCGCGAGATAGGAAAAATAAGAGAATCCCTTCTCCAGCACTTCGAAAAAAAAAATGAGGGGAAGATAATGTAACGTACCAGGAGATGTGACGTGCCTGCCAGTAGGACGCACACGACATAAAGGCAGGTAGGAATCAGAATAAAACGTCCGCGTAGCTCAATTGGTAGAGCAACTTGTTCCGGAATGAGGGGATCCGGTTTCGAATCCTGGCGCGGATAAAAATGACGGAGAAATTTACTTCGTTATAGATCTGAATATTTCTTAGCATATATACGTTCATCCATAAACAGTAATAATCGAAAACTATATAATTTATCAAATGACATTATCTGATAACTAAGGAAATGAAAATGCACTTGTAGAGACGGATTCACCAAACGTAAATATCTTTTTTGCAAAACGTAAATTATATTAACATTTCCAATAGTTGTGCAACGCAAAGCCAAGAAACAACAAGATAGAAATGGATAAATAAATGAAAAATACAGTAACAACTTAACCTTGGTAGGCAACAAACTTGAAATCCTATAGATGACCCCAATGCGGGATCTGAGCCCAACCGCAATTTCACTAACATGGGCATCCCGTCTCAAATTATCTTGTAAATATACACCCAATTTCCTCCTAATCTGGTAACCCTACTTCAGGAGAAACTGACATCTGCCAGACTGGTCCCCTAAATAAGACTGAAATTTTGTCTAATATCTTAGCCCCTTTTACGTCAGAAAGAAATTATATCTTTAACATTCGTGGAATACAGGGTTGTCTGAACACCACACAAATCAGTTCTTGATATCTTCACTTTTAAGCAAATCAGGAGTCACTCAAATAACTTCGGAAAAGGTGTCTTTATTCAGCTAAATATCCTTTAACACTTCAACAAGGTGACGCACATTAAAGTAGAACACACAGCCTTCAAATAACTCAAAGGGCAATTAAGCAATATCGTATCCACAATTAGCATTAATTTCCTTCATTAATCTCAACACTGCTGCTTCTCAAAACATTATACTGTATATATCGTTCAGTTCTCATCTCAGAGCCTCCCCCGGTGGCGCAGTGGTCTAAGCGATGTCCTCTGATCATTCGTCCGAAAGGGGTCCAGGTTCGAATCCCAGTGAGGCATGGATGCTGTGTTTGTCTTACGGCAGTGGCTCTCTCCTTTCCCTGGAACCAATGACCCTTAATTAGGAACGGGAGACTGCTTATAACACATTGAGTTGCTCACGGTGGTCGTTAAACCTCCAATCAAATCTAATCTCAGACATCCACACATCATTCATTCCGACCTCAGGGTGTTGCCAACAATACTCTAGCGAGAGAGAAGATATCACGTTAAGTTTGCAAAATGCTAAGGAGAACGAACTCAAATTTACATAGAGAGAAAAAAACTAAAAAGGAAAGTTAAATTAGAGTATACGTCACATCCCCTTGTAACGTTTAGTGTAATATGACTTTCCTTTTTTGTTCCTGTTTATGTAAATTTGGTATATTCGCCTTTAAACAGTTCCCACACTTACTACATTTTCTATCTCGCACCAATGTTTTTGGAAACAAGCATTGAGGTCAGAGGTATTGCGACGTATGTAAAAAGTTGATATAAGAAGGTTGTTTTCCATGTACACTATATTGACAAAAGTCAGCGGACACCTAGAAGAGAAACACAACATAACTTTTATTGACATACATTAGTACGGTGTCGGTCCACCTTTGGCCTTAATGCATGCACGCACACTTCGAGACATGCTTTCGACAAGGTTTTGGAACACAGTGATAGGTATGCGTTACCATTCAGTACATAATTCTGCAGCTAACTGTTGTTTAGTAACAGGCCTTGGTTCCAAACTTCTTATGAGGCGCTCTAATTCATCCCATAGGTGCTCTATGGGATTATGATCAGGTCTCTGACCTGGACAGTCCACACACGATAGGGAATTATCGTCAAACCACGCCGTAACAGTCCTTGCTTTATGGCTCGGTGCATTTTCCTGCTGGTACCAACAAGGCTCGGTTCCATAGTATTGTCACAGAGTTGGTAGAGCATAATTGTCCAGAATATCGAGGTAAACGTGCTGGTTAACAGGTTTGTCCACGATAACCACTGGGCCGGGACCATACCACGAAAAACACCCCCACACGAGTACACTGCCAGCTCCAAACTTGACCGTAGGAAGAGTACACTGTGGTAAATAGCGTTTCCCCGGCTGCCGCTATACCCACGCACGGCCATCAGACTGATGGATCGTGTATCTGGATTCATCAGTCCATAGGACCCGCTTCCATTGACCTACGCTCCACGATAAATGTTCTCTACACAATGCTAACCAACGAGTAGCATTCCGAGTGGAGATGAAGGGCTTATGAGCAACCGCACGACCACAGTAACCCATGAAATGAGGTTCTCTGCGAATAGTACGTGCACATAACGAGGTTCCAGCATTTTTACTCACCTGTGGACTGAGTTCTTGGGCAGTACTCCGTCGATTAGGTGTAACGACTCTCTTTAGGCTTCGACGTCATCTATCACTGATGTTGTTTAGTCTGCCGGTACGTTTTGCTGCTTCAGGCACGCCATGTGTCTTCCACTTATTCAGTACATCCAAAACAGTTGAATTGGGTATGTTTCAACGCCTCTCGGTTTCTGTTATGGACAACCCACTAATATAACACCCCACAATCTTTCCTTTCTCAAAGTCAGTTCTCTCCGGCCGCGACATTTTCACTCAACCTCACAGTCCGATATGATCGCGGTCAGCTGCAGGCTTGTTTTTATACCGTTTGCAGCTGTACCGTGCATCTTAACAACGCAGCGATCCGTGCTGTTGCTTTTGAAGGGGTGTCCGGTGACTTTTGTCGATATAGTGTATATAGTTGTGGCCCGGAGGGAAGGTGCCAGTATTTCGGAAACAGCCGCATTTGTGGGCTGCTCCCCGTACTACTATATCAAGGGTGTACCAGGACTGGATTAATGATGCACAGACATCCAGCAGAAGGGCTCACATTGGTCAGCCACGCGCGGTTGGTCCTCGAGGAGAGCGTCATGTGTCACGATTGGTATTTCAGGAACAACGTGCAGCAGTCACCCAGCTCACCCATCAGTACAACAGCGATGCAGTACGCATATATATGTATGCACCATGCTCAGTATCTTCTTCGTATGGGGTTCCAAAGCCCGAGAACAAGGAGGGTACACATGATGACTCGCAGTCCTCTCAAACAACTCCTCGCATGGGGAACTTCGGCAATGGACCTACGACAGATAGAAGAGGGTCGTCTGGAGTGATGAGTCCCGTTTCCTGCTGCACAATGGCGGTGTTCGCTAATGGCGTAAAGAGCATGAAGCCCTTTCCTCTGGTTACACATTTGGTGTTATATAAGCCAGTGGAGGTGGTGTTCTTGTCTAGGGATCTATTTTCCAGAAAGCCCTTGGTCCGTTGGTTATCATCCCAGAAACACTTAATGGTGGAAGGTATAGGGACTTGTTGGCCGACTATCTGAGTCCATATCTGCGGGTGGATTTTCTGGATTACAGTGCTGCATTTCAACAGACAACGCACTACGTCATCGGGCTCGTATAACTATCGAGTGGTTGAAAGAACACGACAGGGTGTGAGAACTGCTGATCCTCCTCCGCAGAATGAGCGTGAAGTGACGGAGCTGCTGCAGCGGACGTGGGTCAAGTTACGCATGAAATATTTCAACACCTTGTACTTGTTGAATGCGCTCCTAGTCGTCTGCGAGTCATGATTACACAGATAGGTAGATCAACGAGTTATTGGGTAGGTGTTCCTAATGCAAAGCTAACTCAGTATACTTAAAGAGTTAGCCACACTACGAGTGATATGATAAATTGTGGTAAATAGTGCCTAAATGAGTAAATAAAACGTTGAAGTTTAACTAACAACCTGTAACGTACCAGGAGATGTGACGTACCTGCCAGAAGGACGCACACGACATAAAGGCAGATGGCAATTAGAATAAAAGTCCGCGTAGCTTAATTGGTAGAGCAACTTGTTCCGGAATAAGCGTACTCGGGTTCGAATCCTGGCGCGGATAAAAATGACGAAGAAATTCACTTCGTTATAATGGCGCCCGAACTATCCGGATGACCCGACCGTTCAAAATCTCGCATTGGTGTGATGTTATTTCCACACCGCGAGATAGGAAAAATATGAGCAGCACTTCGAAAGAAAAAAAAAAAAAAGAAGAATAATAAGGGGGAGATGATGTAACGTACCAGGAGATGTGACGTACCTGCCAGAAGGACGCACACGACATAAAGGCAGATAGGAATCAGAACAAATGTCCGCGTAGCTCAACTGGTAGAGCAACTTATTCCGGAATGAGTGGACCCGGGTTCGAATCCCGGCGCGGATAAAAATGACGGAGAAATTTACTTCGTTATAAACCGACTTATTACTTATCTGCTTGTTTAGTCAATCTATGCTTAATTGAAGACATTGAGTATTAAGCTATCCGAGGTTTTCAATAATCAGTCAAGCTTCACTTTGCCCTCCTGGTGGCAAGAACGCCTTTACACGTTCAGAGATTTCTGTGCTCAAAGCGACGACGACGCAATAATGCGTTAATCGAAAACCTGTTAAAAAAAGCGGCAAGAACGCATCTTAACGACAATTACAGAAGGACAGGACGCTTTTAAGGGTCTCCTGTTATACATTTGACAGAATTTCGCATTGACTCTTTCAAAACTCCTGCCACCTGGAGGGTTAATGCTGGTTTTTTAGGTAAACTGATTTTGCACGTACAATTATACCCTTAAAACCTAAGAAAATTACACCTTACTCTAGAAGAAAATCTAACCAGCTAATCTTCCGGGAGAGGAAACCTCATGTACTGATCTCTGGCAGTTCAGAAATAAATCTCAGGTAATAACCTTTTTCCCTATTTCAGAAGGAAATCTCATAAAATAACCTAGTTCCCTATTTCAGAAAGGGAATCTCAGATAATAACCTCGTTCCCTATTTCAGAACGGAATCTCAGATGATAACCTAGTTCCATATATCAGAAGAGAATCTCAGATAATTACATAGTTCTCTATTTCAGAAGGGAATTTCAGATAATAATTAGTTCCTTATTTCAGAAGGGAATCTCGGATAATAACCTAGTTCCCTGTTTCAGAAGGGAATCTCAGATAATAACCTAGTTCCCTATTTCAGAAGGGAATCTCAGATAATATCGTAGTTCCCTATTTCAGAAAGGGAATCTCAGATAATAACCTAGTTCCCTATTTCAGAAAGGGACTCACAGATAATAACCTAATTCCCTATTTCTTAAAGGAATCTCATCTGTTGACCTCGTGCAGCTTTCTACAAAAGAACTACTTCAAACAATTGTACCTCTGCTACTATGGTTCTTCTACCTCACAAGGAAATCTCACCTACTCATGTGATCACCCTACTTTCGAAAGAAATATTAGCTACTAATCTAGCACCACACTTCAGAAAGAAATATTTGATGTATAGTCTAATTTAACCTTCCTTTGTAGTTCCTGTCTTCTTATGCAAATTTTAGTTTATTCTCGTTAAGCGTTTTCACCCTAAACGCTGCATTTTCTCTTTCGATGAATTTGCGTTTTGCATCGTGATAACAGGTCAAAAGTATTGACGTAATCGAAAGCTGAAGATAAAAGTTGATGATTTGACTGTATGATTAGCACTGTTTAGATAGAGCGTTGTTTGGTATGAGCACTTGTTAGTTAACACGAGCTTTGTTATGTCACGAGCACTTTGTTATTCTGTCACTAATTTTCGGCAGTTGCATTAGTTGATCAGTGTGACTTGAAAACAATTCTGTTGCTTGAAACACGATAGTTCATTTATTTACGAATTGCTGCATTAACCCTTTAATGGCCATGATCCCAAAATCTTGTGTCACTCTAAATACCATAACGCCCGAAACTGTCTGTGTTGGTTCACTTCTTTGTTTAATAACAATAATAGTGGCTGAGAGTGACACCTGCTGATCCCTAATAAGTCATGCAGATTTGAAAAGTAAGTAAGGGTAGGAAATCTGACTCACTGTACATTCGCAACGAAATGTTTCAACCCTTATGGGACGAAACAAAAATACTTACCACCCCATTGGCAAAAAAACTAACTCTTTTCACGGAAAGTCTTTGCCAACCAATAACATTGTTGCAACGACGACTTTCCGAGTGCAGTACCAAACCCCTGGAAACATTTACTCCAATGTGACTCACCTGATTTGGACTCTAACTGACGACATTGCTATTCTTACTTTCGTACTGAGATCTGACTCATCATATAAGTGCATGCCCCTTCCACATAACACACGTCACATCATCTTCTCGATGTATATAACCAACTGTTCAAATAATCAGTCTCACACCTGAGGAAGGATCCGTAGCGGATCTGAAAGCGCTAGTGCAATTTTAAAATGTAAATGTTTTTAACTATGGTGCATTTTAACCATGGTGATTTTACATTAAAGGTGGTTTTGCTCTATAATACCGTGTTCAGATGGCTGTGATCCATTTCATCTACAACGTCAACACGAAACTCCTACGGAATTCACTGTACACAGGTGTTTCAGGCGGCTATGGTCGTTTGTATGTACGAGTGTTTCGGGCGTTATGGTTGTTAAAGGGTTAAAGCGAAAGCAGTCTTGCAATACTGCTAAGCGTCATCATCATCATCATTGTCAACCATTATCAATCCACTGCTGGACGAAGGTCTCTCCAAGCCCCTTCCACAACGGTCTGTCTTGTGCCAGTCTCCTCCATGTCACTCCTGCATACTTTCGAATTTCATCCGCCCATCTCCCATGTGGTCTTTTTCTGGGTCTTTTCCTGTCCCTTGGAATCCAATCTAAAATTTCGGCTGTCCATCGATGGTCTGTTCTTCTGGCAGTATGTCAAGTCCATTGCCATTTCAGGGATTTAACTCTGATCATGATGCCTTCCACTCTTGTCATTTTTCGGATCCACGAGTTCCTCTTCTTATCTCTCCTGGTTATAACAAGCATGCACCTCTCCATGCTTTTTTGAGTTGTATGCAGCCTTTGTATGTCTCTTTTAGTTAAGGTCCACGTCTCTGCACCATACGTAAGCACTGGAAGGATGCATTGATCAAACACTTTTCTTTTAAGACATAATGGCATATTGCTCTTGAAAATTATGCTGTTTCTTCCAAATGTTCTCCAGGCAAGTTTTATACGCCGATTAATTTCTTCATCAATGTGTCCCTCACTTGATATCTGCTGTCCAAGATAAACGTACGTGTCTGTTATATCCAGCTTTCCTCCATCAATCGATAAATCTTCATTTCTTGTAAAAGCATTGTATATCACTTTTGTCTTCTGAAGGTTCATTTTTAATCCCACTTCTTTACTCTTGTTAGCAAGTTCCTGGATCATACTCCGCAGCTCTGATGGGGTAGTTGCAAAAATGACTACGTCATCAGCAAAACGAAGGTGGGTTAGATAATCTCCATTAATCTTTATCCCTTTGTTTTCCCAGTTCAGTGATTGAAAGACATTTTCCAATGTGCATTAAAGAGCTTGGGAAATATGGTGTCTCCTTGACAAGGTGACAAGGGGACTGCTAAGCATATGAAGAGCCTCCTCGAATGCAGTCTCCTTAGCGCAAGTCCTCTGGCAACAGTCCGGATGACCAGTTCCGTTCCTGTAAACGACCGTACATGGCTTCGGATGGTTGACAGCGACGAAATCGGTTCTGTTCGTGTGACTTTCACTTTCGCTCGACCCTCGCGTTCTGCCGTTGCCCTCGGCCGTCCACTGCCCGCGTTCCGCTAGATTGTGCCCTTGTCAACCCATTGGCGTCAACATCTTCCGATTGCCGCGTCGCTCCGACCCAAATATCTGGCGATACGGCTACTTGACCAACCGGTCTCCTAGCCCAATTATACATCCTCACTCAAACTTGTTCAACTGCTAGTATTGTTTGCGGATCCGATGCCGAGTCATCCTCACTATCCGTGGAGGTTAATGCAACAACAATCCGCTGTCACAAATTTCCCTTCGTGAGAGCTTTACTCTTGATATACATTTCTCGATACGCGGTCCCATGCGCTCGGGTGGACCACTATTTCGTCATTACTCGTTATATTTTAATCATTTGCATAATCGTCCCTGACATACTTGCATGAGGAGTTTCATCAGGAACAAACGACTTTCTCGGGGTGATTGCCAAAAAAAAAAAAAAAAAAAAAAGAGTGTAGTTGGAAACAAACATATTGCGTGAAACAACTACACTGCTAGCCACCCAAAATGCAACACCAAAAAGGAAGCATCCGATTGGCCTGAAATTCGCAGCATGCGTCGCCTGCGAGAGGACATGCAAACGATTAGCATTGCAGGGCATATGCAAATTATGTGTGCCCGGCACGCCACCGAGAAGCACTATAAGAAGGGTGCACAGAAGGCGGGTTGTAAGTAGTGGAAGTGTGTTCTGCTGCCGGACCTATGCGTGGGAAGCTTCCTGATGCCTCGTCGCAGAATACGGCAGTCATTCCAGCACGTTGCGGAGTTCGACAGAGGACGAATAGTGGCTTATTGCGACAGCAGTTTATCGTACCGAGACATCGGTGCACGTGTGGGACGACATCCAGCCACAGTGCGCTTAGTATGGATTGGGTGGGTGCAGGAGGGACGGCCGGACCGACGCTAGCGATTGCCTCAGCCGCGGCACACCACCGCACCAGAAGACCGGCATGTTGTGCGGCGGGCATTGACGGCTCGCACGGCCACATCAAGAACGTTAGCGCAGGAATTTGGGTGTATTGCGCTACAACATGTGTCAGCACTTACCGTTCGACGTCGTCTGCAGGAGCGGGGACTTGTCGCACTGCGACCATTGCTCCGATTACCATTGACGTTACACCACTGGCGAGTGCGGCGGCAGTGGGCCGCTGAACGCCGCACCTGGACAACGGAATGGCACGACATTGCCTTCTCAGGCTGCAATTCGCGTGTGGCGGCACCGCGGCGAGAGACTGTATGACGCCTGCATTATGCATCGCCATACCGGTCCGTCGCCTGGCGTTATGGTTTTGGGCGCAATTGGATATGACACCCGCATCCCTCTGGTACGCATTGCCGGTACACTCAACAGCCACCGCACCATCTCCGACGTTTTGGAGCCTGTAGTCCTCCCTTACCTGCAGGACCTGCCAGCGGCCACGTTTCAACAGGACAATGCGCGCCCGAACGTGGAACGCATCGTGCAATAATTCTTCACGGCCCACCAGGTGTCACTGCTGCCGTGGCTCGCCTGTTCTCCCGATATGTCTCCCATCGAACACGTCTGGTCGCTGATCGTCAACCGAGTGGCCCGGCAAGCACCACCCGCGGCTACGCCTGATGAACTGTGGCAACGTGTGGAAGCAGCCTGGACCGACATACCCCAAGCCCACATCCAAAGCCTCTTTCGTTCGATGCCGCAGCGTGTAGCGGTCGTTATTGCCAGCCGTGGGGGCCACACGAACCATTGATGTCTGCGTGTTCCGCAAGTCGCAGGGGCCTGTAAGCTCAATCGTTGAGTCTTTGTTTCTGTTGTTATGTGTCCAGTAAATCTGGCTTTGCTATCTCGCGTCCTTCTTGGTGTTGCATTTTGGGTGGCCAGCAGTGTAATATCCCACAATTCTCATCCAATTTTGGTGCCCTGAATGCAGACTGAAATCTCATCTACTAATCTGGTCCTCGTAAGGCAGCCTTACATGGCATCTACCAATCTCGTTCCCGTTATATGATTTTTCATGCAATTTTGATATTCGAAAAATATGTTTTCGAAGCTGGTGATATTGTTGAACACTTTCTTCGAGCACAGCGGATGCAAGTGAGAATATATGCTCTATCATACAGCATATCACAACTTGTATTTTCTTAAATTTATTAGATATGCACCTCAGTACGTACTTTTAGTTACTTTATAAACGCCTTTTCCACTAGGAACACGGATCTTAGCAGCTAGTCAAAAGACACTACACTAAGAATTTCAAACACGCAAGGCAGAGAAAATTTTCGTTGGAATGTGCGAAGCGCGTGTTATGTGAATTCTGAGTTATCAAAATGAAAGATGAAAAATACGGAAGAGAAGTGCGGAAGTGTGTTACGAAGACGAGGTGGTATTGGCAACAGGTCAATAATAAATTCATTTCGGCAGCTTTTGGGCAAATATTGGCAGAGGTTAGTGCTCCGCAGGAAAACTTAATTGAAGTGCCACTTCGTTCGAAATTGAAATCCGCGAACGGATTCCCTTATAGTCCGAAAAAATATATCAAGGGTATATATATATATATGAACATTCAAAAATGGATATTTCAATATTTATGGAAGGCTTTTGCGGCGTAATTTCGCCAAATGACATTTTGTTTACATTTTTCCTGTGCAGAAGAGAACCCCAAAATATGGCACAGAAAATCCTGTATACTTTTCATTCGATTGAAAACATGGGTCTGAATAAAACGTGTTCAGAAAGATGTTGAGATGTATATTCATAACTCTTGTTGTTGTCCAGATATGATGGGATGAAATGTGCACAAAATATTTATTTTGTCATACCGCACGAAGCACAAAAAGAATCAGTACACAATTTTTAATGTAACGTACTTTGTGACATACACTGATGTGCTAAAATTAAGGACGAAGAGGAGAAATCAGCATAACAGCGGAACGAGCAGGCAGAATGGACCGAAAGACCACTCAGAAGATAGACTAGGGTCTGGTACGGTAGGGAATGCGCATATATGCAGCATGACGTGGGGGGGGAGTGTCGGAAGGGTATAAAGCACACGGGCGGTGAACGCTCAGCAATTCGGTTAAAGCTATTGCACGGTGTACATCGGTTTAAACGACGTCGAGTTGCTGCCACCGTGTGATATGGCCAACAGGCAATCCAGGAGATGACATCTGGATGACTTTACCCGAGGTCGCGTCATTGGGAAGTTGGAAGAAGGTCGAGCCGCCCCGGTGGCGCAGTGGTCTAGGGCGCTGGCCTTCTGATCATTCGTCCGTAAGGGGTCCGAATTCGAATCCCGGTCTGGCATGGATGTTGTGTTTGTCTTACGGCACTGGCTCTCTCCCTTCCCTGGAACCAGTGACCCTAAATTAGGGACGGGAGACTGCTTATAGCCCATTGAGTTGCTCACGGTGGTCGTTAAACCTCCAATCAAAAAAAAAAAAAAGAAGGTCGAAGTGTGACTAGTGTGGCCGAGGACTTCGGGATCGCTCACAGCATCGTTTTACGAGCTTGGAGAGCCTTTCAAACGACAGGAACAGCTGTTCGAGAGTTTAGCAGTGGTCGTCCACGAGCAACCACGGCGGCGGACAACCGGTATATTGTCCTACAGGCGAGAAGAGACAGACGGCAGACAGCGGGAGAAATCGCAAGGCACATGCAACAGACAACTGGACGTCCATTATCGCGTTTTACCGTGGCCAGGAGGCTGCACAAAGGTGGTGCATTTGCACGACGACCAGTACGGTGTGTAACCTTAACGCCTGCTCATCGGAGACGGCGGTTTCTGTGGTGCCAGGAACACAAGAACTGGACACATCAGCAATGGGGTCGAGTTCTCTTTACGGATGAGAGCCGATTTAGTCTGACGAGCGATTCTGGACGTATACATATTTGGAGAGAGCAGGGAGCACGCAATCACACCTCCAACATCATCGAAAGGGAGCGGTTTGGAGGTGGCGGAGTTCTCGTTTGGGGCGGTATCATGCTTGGTAGCCGTACTGACCTCCACATATTCCAAGGAGGTTCAGTCTCTGGTGTCCGCTATTGTACCGAGGTTATCCTGCCTCAATTGCGTCTGTTTAGAGGTGCTGTGGGGCTTGAGTTCCTCTTCATGGATGACAACGCTACACCTCATCGTACAGTGGCTGTCGCAGAGCTGTTGGAGAGTGAAGATATTCAACGCATGGATTGGCCCCCTGTAAGGTCCCCGGACCTAAATCCAATTGAACACGTGTGGGACCTTCTCGGGAGACGCTTAGCAGCACGTCACCCGTCACCAGCAACGATTCCGCAGCTGCGATTAGCGCTACAAGAGGAATGGGCCGCGATGCCTCAACAGCTCCTTGACATGCTCGTCCTCAGCATGGACAGACGTTGTAAATCCTGCAACGCAGTCAGGGGTGATCATATCCCCCAATAAAGACTATTTTTCTTGGCAGCCGCCTGTCACATGGACGTTTCTGTCTTCTGTCCAGTTGTGCTCGAAGCTACATTTTTAATGAAGTGCTTTTGTATCCTTTGGATTCCTTGTTTGGACGGTTTTGCTCACTTGTCCCATATTCTTACATCTTGGGGATCTTATGGTATGATTTGAGTCGATGTGGAGCACTTCTGCACGACGTTACATTCGAAAAACCGTCTCGTCCTTAATTTTTGCACGCCAGTGTAGAACAAAAGGAGCAAAATATAGAGATATGTCATAACTGGAGAAAATAAATTTAGGAACTCAAGGGCACAATTCAATAATTGATGTGATCATCCTAGACAGCATTGCATGTAGTCGTTCTGTCTGCGGTTGGGACGCCTAAAAGATGAACAAGCACAACCGGCTAATTCGGGAACTTTTGCTCTACGAGTTTGAACTCGGCCATAACGCTGCTTAAGCAACACGAAACATTTGTCATGCGAAAGGGGAAGGTTCCGTGGACCACAGCACCGCAACCAGATGGTTCAAGAAATTTCGCTCAGGTGACACAAACATCGACGATCAACCAAGGTTATGTAAGCCTCGAACCGTGGATTCGGAGGCCGCGCGCCAAGCCGTAAAGGCAAATCCGACAACCAGCACTCGAAGAGTATCAGGCGAGCTGGGCATATCCCAGACCACCGTGGTTCGTCCCTTTTAGGACCTCAGAAAAGTCTACACGAGCTACCGCTTTATCCCTGGCCAGCTGAAGCAAACCGCCGAGTGGAAGTGTGCACGAAACTCCTAGAAAATCCGCGCGATCTGTATGTTTCATCAAGAGGATTGTTAAGTGCGATAAAAAGTGGGTGTATTTCCATAATTCTAACGCACAACTGTAGTGGTTGAGCCCGGGCGAACTTCCAGAACCTGTTGCCAAACGCTGGCGCTTCAAGCACAAAGTGATGCTCTGCGTCTGGTGGAATTTCGAGGGGATAATCCATTACGAATTTGTTCCAGACGATCGGACCATCAACGCCAACATCTACTCTGAACAGCTGGAGCGGGTTCATGCCGTTTTGGAGGAGAAGTACTCGGCACTGGTGAACAGAAAACGCTCTCCTACAGCAGGAAAACGCTCGGCCTCATACCGCGCAAACACAACTCAAGGTTCTGCAGGTGGTGTCATGGTGTGGGACAAGTTCTGTTGGTACGAAACGTGTCCGCTGATATTTCTGGAAGGTTGGGTGTTCCCGAACGAATATCTGAACATTGTTGCCGATCAAGCCCATCCTGCAGTATTGCCTTTGTACCCAGCAAGAAACGGCTGTTTTGTGGACGGCAAGGCTACTGTCCATCGCGCAAGATATGCTCAGCAATGGTTCAGCAGCAGTATTGACTTTATACCCAGCAAGTAACGATTGTTGTCGTCCATTGCGCAAGATGTATAACGAAGTGAATTTCTCCGTCATTTCTATCCGCGCCAGGATTCGAACCCGGGTCCACTCATTCCGGAATAAGTTGCTCTACCAGTTGAGCTACGCGGACATTTGTTCTGATTGCTATGTGCCTTTATGTCGTGTGCGTCCTTCTGGCAGGTACGTTACATCATCTTCCCCTTATTTTTTTTTTTCTTTCGAAGTGCTGCTCGCATTTTTCCTATCTCGCGGTGTGGAAATAACATCACACCAATGCGAGATTTTGAACGGTCGGGTCATCCGGATAGTTCGGGCGCCATTATAACGAAGTGAATTTCTCCGTCATTTCTATCCGCGCCAGGATTCGAACCCGGGTCCACTCATTCCGGAATAAGTTGCTCTACCAGTTGAGCTACGCGGACATTTGTTCTGATTGCTATGTGCCTTTATGTCGTGTGCGTCCTTCTGGCAGGTACGTTACAGATGTTTTCTGCAATGGTTCAGCAAGTATTGACTTTACACCCAGCAAGTGAGAGCTGTTTCATAGAAAACAAGGCTACTGTTCATCGCGCAAAATGTGTTCAGCAATGGTTCAGCAGGCATGACAGAGACTTTCCACCATATTCCCTAGCCACGCACGAATGAGAACCTCGTCGAGAATGTATGGGACATGTTAGAAAAAAACAGATCCGGAAGCAAAGTCTTCTTCCGTCAAGTCTCATCTAGTTAAAGGATTATCTGGTAATATCATTGTATGCTGCAGACGTTGATGCACTCCAACACCTTGTCGAATCTATGCAGAACTGTATAGGTGCCATAATTCTGGCTGAAGGAGATCCAACCCGGTATTGAATAAAAGTTTCTAATTCAGTGTCCGGTACTTGTGTTGCACCCAATATTTTTTGGCGAGGGGGAAAGTTCCTTTACACTAATTTTTGTAACATGAATGAAATCGGCATTTATCACGTGACAATTCGTTTTTTCTTAATATTGGGTTGGTGCGAATGGAATGTCCGGTTCGAACGAGCATTGGAGACAGGATCCACCACAGCGGAATGGAACCACCACAGCGGAATGGAACCACCCACAGGTGTTGCGGGTATTAAGTCACAGAGTTACTATAAATAGCTAGCACGTGTATGGAGAACAAGGTTCAGGCGTGGTTTGTTTGGACGTAACGTGGCTTGCAAAGGAAACATGCAGACGCCGGATTTGAGAGTCATCTTCCTGTATGAATTTAAAACTGGGCCATTCTGCAGGAATTGCCGCTCGAAACGTTAACAAAGCGTTTGGGGAGACTACAGCCAACGAACGAACCATTTGGCGATGGTTTGTGAAGTTACGAAGCTGAGATACGGACCTGCAAAACGAAGCACGGGGTCACTGACCTGTTTCTGTTTCTGACGACGTTCTGTTACGTGTGGTTGAAGCGGACCACCCCCGAAAATCGTGTCGTGAGATAGCGGCAGAGGTAGGTGTCCACCACGCGACAGTTCTACGGCGTCTGGCTGGGCAGGGTAAGCTCAAAAGCTGGGCATGTGGCTGCTGCACGAGTTGACAAGGCTAGGCGTTTGGAAGTCTGCACGTCGCTGCTTTCCAAGAATAAACAGGAACCTCTACTGCATCGAATCGTACCCTGCGATGAGAAGCGGGTCCTTTATGATACTCGAAAATGATCTGCACAATGGTTAAGCAAGGCACAGCTTGCTGGACGGCATCCTAAGCCACCCCTACACTCCCAGAAGATGATGCTCCTTGTCTGGTGGTCCACAGCCGTGATAATTCATCGTAGTTTCTTGGCAAGAGGACAAACCATCACTTCAGAATGTTATTGTGCTGAATTACACCAGATGCACATGAAATTGCTGCAGAAACAACCGGATTGGGTCAACAGACATGGTGTTCTTCTGCTCCGGGAGAACGCTCGCCCTCATGTCGCACAACGAACGCTGCTGACACTACGTATCTTGAGCTATGAAGCACTGCCTCATCCTGCCTAATTTCCGGACTTGTCTCCGACAGACTATCATCTGTTTCGTCGACTGAATCACTTCCTGTCCGGGAAACAGTTCGCGACAGAGAACGACCCAGGTAGCAATATTATGTTGGACCAACCGTGGGCTTTTAACGGTCGGCCTAGCGACGAGGCGACTCGGCGGCCAACAATTGGATATGTGTTGGTTCAACGGTTGGACCTACATTTTTCCAATGTGATCATGTGTTGTTGGACAACCATGGTTGGTCATGTGTTGTTGGACAACCATGGTTGGTCATGTGTTGTTGGACAACCATGGGTGGTCATGTGTTGTTGGACAACCATTGGACAACCATGGTTTTTCATGTGTTGTTGGACAACCATCGGACAACCGTTAAGTGGTCATTTGTTGATAAATCGTTGGTCATGTGTGGTTGGAAAAAACCGTTGGCCAATCTTCGATAAACAACACAACCTTCGCCCAACGCTGCCGACGCAAAAAATATCATTGGGCCAACCATTGGCCAATGTCAGTGTGCTACTGGGGGAGGTTCAACGGGCAGTTGATGACTTTTTCGGGTCCCAGCCACAAGACGTTTTTTCGTTCCGAGATGACGGCCTTGCCGGACACATGGCAACTATGTGTCGCTGCCGAGGGGGATAATCTTGCCTAGGTAAGTTGTCCTACTTTTCCTTTCTTGCCGTCCAAGTGTACTGGTCATTTACCGGACATTTCATTTGCACTATAAGCCAATATGTGAGTATGCTAAATTTGAAAAAGATAAGGTCGTCTGCAAAAAGTTTGAAAAGGGGCGTCGTACTGAAATTTTGCATTTGGGATCAAATATGCGTTGAACCTGCGCTGGGTGGTAAGTTGAAATTGTTTCGTACTATTAATTTTTGAAGACTGACCAGGGGAAAAAATGTCTCGCCAATGAACAGAAGACTACAAGCTGTCGAATATTAACTGAGAAAAAAGTTCAAACCTTTGTATCATTGGACTACTATTCTTTTGAAAATTACAATATAACTTTGATAGAAAAAAAGCAACAACTTTGCCGACGTGGAAGTTGTGTCGAAGCGGAAAAACAAACGTTCCACTTACTTTGATTAAAAACCAAAATAATTTATAAACGTGGCGTTGAAAGGTAGAAAGCAGTAATACAAAATTAGGAAAATATTTACTTCCTTAACTATTTATTCTGATGGGATTGTGTTTTCTGTTTCAAAACACGCGCAGTGTGTGAACAACAGTACCTGTCAATCCTACCATACAACCACAAACTCTAGCCAAACAAAAAACAATTTAAATTACAATGCATTTGAAAGCACATCAATGACACTGAATTGTAAATTATGGGGCAATTCTAAAAGTTCACCTACCTGATATACACTCGTCGTCAAAAAAATAGTTGCACCCAGAACCGACAGGAATGAAACCTAGTGGGGTGGGTTTGACATGGAGAAACATGCAAATGATTCAAGTTCCACGCTCGGCCGCGCATGTGACGTCAGCAAGGAGGGGTCGTAGCGCTGTGCAGCTATATAGGGTCGTCCGGTTGAGCGTGCTTGCCATTCTGACAGTGCTGTTTATGACGAAGTAAACTTCTGCATCAATGTTATGCCAGCGGAGGGATTCGAACCCCCAACTCTCGGCTCCCAAGCGCTATCCACTATACCACACTGGCATGTGCTCTCACTGCTATCTTCCTTAATCTCATGTGCGTCCTGCGGCACAGACAGTGCACATCCCCCCCCACCGAAGAAGGGCCAGGGGAATGGCCCACGGGTCAGGCAGGACCATGTGTCGCTGTAGGCAGTCATCCCACGAAGAATGTGCATTTGAGAAATCCCATGCAATTTGGTGAGTGGAATCATCACACTAATTTTTTTTTCGAAGTATTGAAGAAGGGATTATCATTTTTTCCTGTCTCGTGGTGTGGAAAGAACATCACACCATTGCGAGAAACCTAACAGCCAGACCATCCTGGAAGTTCGGGCGCCAATATGACGAAGTAAATTTCTCCATCATTTTTATGTCAGGGGCGGGTTTCGAACCCGCAACTCTCGGCTCCGGAGCTCCGAATGCTATCCATTTTTCACTGTGGGTTTAACGACCACCGCAACTCAATGGGCTATAATCAGTCGCCCGTCCCTAATTTAGGGACACTCGTTTCAGGAAAGGGCGAGAGCCTGTGCCGTAAGACAAACACAACATCCATTCCTTACCGGGATTCGAACCCGGACCCAGCTCGGATGAATGATCAGAAGTCATCGCTTAGAGCACTGCGCCACCTGGGCTGCTAGCACTAACTAATAGAGCTCATTATCAGGTGTTGTTTATACCATTTCATGATCTTCACACGCGCCGTCCTTTACCAGTAGTTGCTTCGATTTGCATAAAGATGCGCTGTTCATGTTTTGGCTGTCCGATGCATTGTGACGTATATTCTAATTTAACTTTCATTTTTAGTTCCTTTTCGTATGTAAATTTGAGTTCGTTCTCTTTTGCACTTTCCAAACTTAACGTGATATCTTCTCTCTCACATGAATGAGGTTGGCACCACTTTTGAGGTCAGAGCATAGCCCACTGGAAGGAAGAGGCCCTGAAACCATTCAGTCATGACCCCAAGAAGTTCTCAACTTCTATTCTATGAACTGCTGGTGAAGCCCATTAGTATGTTGCTGTGAAGTTGTTTATATTTTATTGTTTTGATTTATTATTGCGATTTTCTTTCCAAAGAAAAACAAATTAACACTCGTAATAGCATATAACGTTCATTTACCACTCTAACAGAAGAAAATGCTAAAGCGCTTTATTTAAAAAAAAAAAAAAAAAAAGGATTATGTACTTCTTACCTGCTGGTTCCTTCTGTTACTCACATACAAGTAAGATTATTTTTCTGTCTTGAATAATATAACGTGCAAAAGTTAAGTTATTTATATATGCATTGAAAAAATTTGTTACTCATATGTTTTGTTGGGAAAGCTATATATCTCAGTTGTCTAACAGTTTAGCATTTCGGTAGGATGTACTATATATCTTACGGAAACGTTTTTTGCACTGCTTTAGTTTTCCTTAGTGGTAGATTTACTATGTGGTATGAGTTCAAACGACAAAAGTCCGCCTTTCCAAAAAATAACGACAGTAAAAACAAAGCGGAAAATATGTTCACGTCAAGCAAAAGAAATACAGAAAGTACTTAAGTTTTCCTTCTTGAGCAATCCATGAATAAGGAACACTGACACCGCACACCGGTAACTTTAACATTACAGGTATAGGCCGAAAGCAAATATACTGACGCAGGAACTTCGGCAATGGCGGCGGTGCAAAATCCGTTGATAAAAATAGAAGGAAATTGGAAAAAGTTCCGCAAAAATCTAACAGGGAGTTTACCAGGAACGAAACAAAAATTGTAAACAAGCCGCCATTTTGGAATCATATACCATCCAAAACATTAAAATATTCGCATTTCGTGCCAGAACCTTTTAAGCAATTTGTCAACAACACAACAGCAGATTTCATTTATTTTGTGCGGGCAAATTTTAAAGTTCCAATCAGCTGGAATTCTAAGCGAAAACTTCGCAAATATTTTGTGAGTTTCGTTAAAACATTAGCATTTCTTTCATTTTGGGTAAGACTTTCAAAGTAATTTGCGAACTACATATTAGCACATTTTATACATATTGCAACACAATCTTCGAAGTTTCCATTTTTTTTTTTTTTTTTTTTTGGAGGTTTACCGACCACCGTGAGCAACTCAATGGGCTATAAGCAGTCGCCCGTCCCTAATTTAGGGTCACTGGTTCCAGGGAAGGGAGAGAGCCAGTGCCGTAAGACAAACACAACATCCATGTCTCACCGGGATTCGAACCCGGACCCCTTTCGGACGAATGATCAGAGGCCAACGCCTTAGACCACTGCGCCACCGGGGCGGCGAAGTTTCCATGAGCTCACGTTTTATGAAATTCTCCCGCTATTCTGTCAGCCCATCAGCACATTGCTGATAGCTGAGACGACCCGCACACGGTAATGATATTAAGATCTGGGGGACTAAATTGGTCACATGACCTCTGTGGCAGCAGTGCGTTTCAGGGCCTCTTGTTTCCAGTGGGCTATGGGTCAGAGAGAGTGACGTATGAATGTGATAAGAACGTTAAATAAAAAGAACAATACGGCAGTTGCTTAGTGTATGAGTGTGTTTGGACATGTTCGACCTTTGTTAAGTTAAGGTAATATATGTGAAGCAGTGCTATATTGTGGATGTCATCATTCGTTGCTGGACCAATAAAAGGTTATCGTAAGTTTGGCTTCTGTATATTTTTCGTCTGGCCGTAAAACCTTTAATTTGAGCTATCCATTGCAACTATTGCATCGTGTTCTTATTTAGTTCAACATTTCCTTAGTCATGGTTTTAGACATAGCGTAACACCAATCTCGCAAACGAAAAAGGCTTACGTTATACCATGTATACATCGAACATTTTGCGTTCGAATTTCATCAATATAAACTTGTTTTCAAAATAAATCAGGCAGATTAAGAAAAACTGCATGTTGCACTACGTTCAGCTATACAGTCACTTGCAAAAGTTTAAGACCCCCTGTTGGTATTATTAGATTTCTGCCGATTGCGCCAGCTACTGTCTGTATTACTCAACTTCCTGTCGGTGCTGCATTATCCTACAGCGGCAGCTGATGATAGATTTGGAGGAAGCGTACGAGTGTCAGTTTGCCTCTGGTTTTCATGCTGACAGGTTTTGTACGTATTTTCTGTATAGCGAAACATGGGCCAAAAAGCGTTATTAAGTGTTACTCAGAAGGTACAAATAATGACTTTATATTATGAAGGATACTCCGAACGTGACATAAGCAGAAAGGTGAATGTGAGCAAGACTGCTATGCATAATACGATCGTGAAACACCGAGATACAGGGGAATTTAGCGACCGAAAGAGGAGTGGACGTCCAAGGAAAACAACCCCATGTGATGGCAATGCCATTAGCCAAATAGTTGTGCGTTCCCCGAGGATTTCGTGCAAGAAAATCAAGGCCTTCCTACATTTAAAAGGGTTTGATATTAGATCAGCACTATTTCCCGACGTCTTAGCAAAGTTTCTGGATTAAAGTCTTATAAACCTGCACATCAACCTAGACTAACCTCTATCATGAAAAAGAAGAGACTCCAGTTTGCGAAGCGTCATCAATCGTGGACTGCTGAAAATTGGAGCCAAGTTCTTTTTTCCAATGAACCAACTGTGCGTCAGTTTGAATCACGTGATGCACATATTTGATGACCAACAGGCAAAAGGTTTGATGAAAAATACACCGTTAGCACCCTGAGACATCCGTCTAGTCAGATAATACGGGGTGCTATGTCAGCATCCGGTACTGCTTCATTACCCTTTTTACCGACAGGCACTACCATGACTGGCCCTTTTTATGTGGAAATGTTACGTGAGAAGCTGTGAACTCATATGCAAGTGCACAGATGCACAATCTTTATGCACGATGCAGCTTCATGCCACACATCAAAGACAGTAAAGGAGTACCTGCAGAGGAAAAACATAACTGAGCTGTCGGTAATAGTCCCGACATTAACCCCATCAAAAATTTGTGGACCATTTTAAAAGACAAGGTCGCAGAAAAACAGCCATCAAATTCCCAAGCTTGGATTGACGCGATAAAATACGTGTGGTGCAAAGGCATTTCAAGTGACTACTGCAAATCCCTCATTGAGACAAATTTTGAAGATGTTAATCTGATTTTTGGCGTAAATGTGACAAGGATGGTAAGTCAGATAATATCCGAAAACTAAAAATTTTCAGATAATATCCGAAACATTTTTTCATCGTCCTGGAGCGGGACTCGAACCCGCGTCTCCAAGAAAACGCCCGGATATGCTAACCACTACACCACCCAGAACGACCAAGTCTCAAGTTTCCGATCAATTTGAATTTAACCATCACACGATTCGCTAGTCGAAGCAACCGGCATTCATGTTTAGCGAATCTGGAATTTAAGAATCTTATCCCGTGTAGATAAATCATGAAAGAAATACGGGATTACGCCATATAATACAAATTTTGAAGATGATAATCCGATTTTTGGCGTAAATGTGACAAGGATGGTAGTAAGTCAGATAATAACCGAAAACTTGAAATATTTTTTCATCGTCCTGGAGCGGGACTCGAATCCGCGTCTCCCAGAAAACGCCCGGATATGCACACTACACCACCCAGAACGACCAAGTCTCAAGTTTCCGATCAATTTGAATTTAACCATCACACGGGATAAGATTCTTAACCTCCAGATTCGCTAAACATGAATGCCGGTTGCTTCGACTAGCGAATCGTGTGATGGTTAAATTCAAATTGATCGGAAACTTGAGACTTGGTCGTTCTGGGTGGTGTAGTTATTAGCATATCCGGGCGTTTTCTGGGAGACGTGGGTTCGAGTCCCGCTCCAGAACGATGAAAAATTTTCAAGTTTTCGGATATTATCTGACTTACCATCCTTGTCACATTTACGCCAAAAATCGGATTATCATCTTCAAGATTTGTATGATATGGCGTAATCCCGTATTTCTTTCATGACCCTCATTGAGAGTATGCCACATCGTATTCTGTCCGTTATGAAAAACAAAGGTGGCCGCACAAAGTACTGATTTTGGGTGTGTTCTAAAGAATGTAAGTACTCATCTGTGGTGTCATTTTTTCAAATATCTCTGACTAGTAGTTGTTCCCTCTTAAATCTTAATTTTCAATAAATTGGCAGGTGGTTTTAAACTTTTGCACATGACTGTATATGGTAGGATTTAACAGGTTGTTGGAGATGTTTTCGGTGAGTTGAGCGTACAAATGCCGAGAGCTATGGAATTAACGTGTGCCATTTGGTTTCCCTTCCAACATCAGTAGGAAGGTAATTGTTCATCGCAGCGTGTGAAGTGCAGTTTATATCGAATACCTGCCGTCTCAAAGTAAGGAAGCATTTCGCACGGAAGAGCATTGCTTTAACCAAGTCGGCTTCACGCATTGATTGCAGAGGGTTGAAGGCTTCCTACTTAGCTCATCGGCGTTCGCAGCGCAGACGAGAAAGCGACTCAGTTTTACACACAGCCGCTAGGGTGCTATTTTTGGAAACAAAAAGTGATGTGGTTCTTTATTAGCTCACACGATCTGTGTCCAGTTTCCATTCCAAAATGGCATTCCTGAGGAGCGAATGGAAGAAAGCTGTTCGCTAACAGTCTCTTCTACACATAACTAAGGGAATTTCGTTTTTCTACATATTTTCTAATCCTCTCTTTGGTCGGTTTCTTGAATTTTTTGTCACGAAATCAAAACGCGTGATAAGAATAACCCTTAAGCTTTCATGATTTAAACCCTTTCTAACCACAATGGTCGTGGGTCAGTCCATGAATCTGTTTTCACACAGAGTATTTGTAAAGTAACTATGCACCTACATCAAATCGATGTATTATTTCAATATTATTCGCGTGTTATTGACCACTTTCACATACAGTATATCTATTCACCAATCAGAAAGTAATTATGCACGCATTTTTAAAGTAAGAAAATGTATTATCTGTAATTCGTTCGCTATTGATCATTTTTTATTTACGTAGCTATACATCTGTTTTTCGTGGATCCGAAAAATGACAAGAGTGGAAGACATCATGATCAGAGTTAAATCCCTGAAATGGCAATGGGCTGGACATACTGCCAGAAGGACAGATCATCGATGGACAGCTGAAATTTTAGATTTGATTCCAAGGGACAGGAAAAGACCCAGAAGAAGACCACATGGGAGATGGGTGGATGAAATTCGAAAGTATGCAGGGGTGACATGGAGGAGACTGGCACAAGACAGACCGTTGTGGAGGAAACTTGGGGAGACCTTCGTCCAGCAGTGGATTGATAATGGTTGACAATGATGATGATGATGATGACATCTGTTTTAAAGCAAAGAAAGGTACTATTTCAATTTTATAATTCTTTTGTTATTAATCATTTATATTTTGTGACGTACTACGACGACAATTCTGCAGCGATACATTCCGTCTGTGTAGCTTAGTTGGGAGAGCAACCAACTCCGGAGTGAAGGATCTCCATCACGGACGAATTTGTGTTTTCAGATTGGCGCCTGAACATAAAAATGGATCTATTGGTCGCTGGGTTCTTCGAAAATTGTGTGATGTTTGTTCCACACATCGTCTAGAATTAATGAAAATTCGTTCTAAAAAGAAAAAAATTAAGACGGAGATGGATTGGAGGTTTAACGACCAGCGTGAGCAACTCAATGGGCTATGAGCAGTCGCCCGTTCCTAATTTAGGGTCACTGGTTCCAGGGAAGGGAGAGAGCCAGTGCCGTAAGACAAACACAACATCCATGCCTGACCGGGATTCGAACCCGGACCCCTTATGGACGAATGATCAGAGGCCAACGCCTTAGACCACTGCGCCACCGGGACGGCAAGACGGAGATGATATGACGTACTACCGCGGTAAAACACGTGTCAAGACGACCAATCTGCAGTGATATATTCCATCTGTGTAGCTTAGTTGGGAGAACAACTTACTCCGGAGTGAGGGGGTTTTGTGCAGCACCAAGATGAACTTCAACATCTTCCCTGGCCAGTTCAATCACCTGATTTGAATAACATCGAACCATTGTGGGAAGTTTTGGAAAGCAGAGTGAGAAGCAGATTCCCACCTCCAACATCTCTGAAGCCATTGGCTGATATGCTGATAGACGTATTACCGAGCCAAGCCCCGTATGGGAACATGAGGGCATAGTTTTTGTTCATTAATTCCGATCGGCCTAACTGGCAACAATGACATTGGGTTTCCTAGTATAGGCGACTCAGTCTCATCGTTGGGACCTGTAAGCGTTGTTTTTTTTCATACTGGCTCGTGCGAGGTTGTCGCAAGAACTCATATGCCGCAAAGAAATTAAGTTTAAAAAACTAACCTTTCGGTATCATGCTTTAAATCGTGGTACCCTCAAAGAAAGAAGAACTGTTTACTTTAAAATAAACCAAAACCCGACACTCGTACTCATTTGCAGAGCAGCAGCGAAAAAAAAAACACGTTATTTAAGGAAACAAATATAGAATTTATTTTAACATATTTCTTAATGTACAGGGTGTACACAAATTAGTTGGGCAAAAAGAATGGTTTATTATGCGTAGTTATATAGGCACACATGAAAGTGAACAAGATTATAAGATAGTGAAACACACCAAGTTTACCTTTTTCACAAATGTTCGATGTGGCTGCCCTTCGCTACTCTGCAAATGTCCCATCGATGTTAGTGAGCATGTTCACGTCGATCAAATCAAGTGCAGTGCTGATTCGTGATTTCAATTCAGGAATGGATTTCGGAAGGGGAGGACGGTAAACCTGGTCTTTAACAAAACCCCATACACTGAAATCTAGGGCTGAAAGATCTGGTGATCGTGCTGGCCATGGACAATGGTGTCTCTTTTCGGCGCACTTTTGTGGTATTCTTGACGGAAATTTCGTTGCACTTGCACAGCGGAATGCGTTTCATGGAACCACAGACAGCATTTCGCTTTTTCACCGCGGGTATACGTCTCCATCGTTACGCGAACACAGAACGAATGATGAACAACCGCAACCTACAGCTCACTTAGACCTGGACATGACACATCTAGCGCCATCTATTCGCAAACTTAGGATACACTAAGACTCATCTGCATTTGAACCGGTAATTGACAATTAATATTTCGCACATTATTCACTTACGAAATTGCCCAACTAATTTGTGTACACCCTGTATGTACAAATTTGTGGTAGGACCAGATTAAGTTATATTAAAACATCGCTATAAAAAGTTAAGGTTTAGCCTAAGATTTATAGAAATAGAAACGTTCCTAGCAATACAACTAGTACAAGGCGAGCAATAATATTTCATTTCTAAATTTCAATGATTACTCAGCACGCAAGGGATTGAAATATTTGGATGATGTCTTACCCTAAAATCTTCTACTGTTCAACATCGATCAGAGGGTTGATGATGGGTCTTCTCCTTCGTGAGCTGTTCTTCTTGTGTCCGCGATCTGGTGGCCGATATCCTCCGTAGAGAAAACGCTGCCCGGGGAGCCCTTGACTACTGTATAATTTCTCTAGGCTCTACTTTGCATCTTTCACTACTACACTGAGAAAAACGTTTTGTTAATTAAACAAAAAAACTGTTGAATCAACCAAAAAATATTGTCGATATGCAGTCAACAAAAAATGTTTGTTGAATTTACAAAAGTATTTTGCTTAAAATTATTGTTGATTCTACAAAATTTATTGTTAGCATGACAAAACGTTTTATTCATTTAACAAAATGCCTACGTCGATTTTTGGGAATTTGTTTGATCCAACAATATGTATTGTTATCGTGATAAAACGTTTCGTTGCTGAAACCAAACATATTGTTATCGTGACACAGTAATAACCTTTTGCTCCAACAAAATTTAAAGTTATGTAGCTGGGCCACTTTGTCCCTAAATGTTTTTTTTTCCGTAGGCAACGCTTTACCGGTGCAAAAACTTTAGGCGGTGCCCTTCGACCCTGGGTGTCCGCCATTTTTCCCCGCCGAAAACGTTTTATCACGATAACAATACATTTGTTTGATCAAACAATATGTATTGTTATCGTGATAATACGTTTCGTTGCTGCAACCAAACATATTGTTATCGTGAACAGTAAATTCTTGCTCCAACAAAATTTAGAGTTATGTAGCTGGGCCAATTTGTCCCTAAATTTTTGTTCCGATGGCAACGCTTTACCGGTGCAAAAACTTTAGGCGGTGCCCTTCGACCCTGGGTGTCCGCCATTTTTTTCCCCGCCGAAAACGTTTTATCACGATAACAATACATTTGTTTGATCCAACAATATGTATTGTTATCGTGATAAAACGTTTCGTTGCTGCAACCAAACATATTGTTATCGTGACACAGTAATAACCTCTTGCTCCAACAAAATTGAAAGCTATGTAGCTGGGCCACTTTGTCCCTAAACTTTTTTTCCAATGGCAACGCCTTACCGGTGCAAAAACTTTAGGCGGTGCCCTTCGACCCTGGGTATCCGCCATTTCTTCCCCCGCCGTATTTATTTTCTAGCGGTGTTGTAATGAATTTGGGCGATGTTACGTCACGACGAAAGTTTTTCAGAACTAGAGAAAAACCTCTCACTGAGCGGGTTCGAACCTCGGACCTTCCGTTTAGGAACCATACGTGCTAACTACTCGGCTATACCGTTTCTTGCGAAACAATGCTTATCTGTGAATCCAGCATTTCAATATCGGTTTATAACCTTCTGGAATGTTCACGGATGATTTGTAGTTGATATAACGATGTATTGACACTATTTTGGTGCGTGTGTAACACGTTTCTAAATCCGATTTCTTTTTAAATGTTTTCCTTAGTTTTTTGATAAAACAAAATGTTGACATTTTTGGTTAGACAAAAAAAAAAAAATCGTAATATTTTTCTTAACGTTCTATATGTTCCAGGGTACTATCACCATGCAATCTTTGGTTGCCGAACGAAATTTGAAACGCCCTGTATATACAGCCTACACAAGAAATCAAGCTCTATACATAAATTAAAAGTGTCATCATTACCTCATGTGCAAATTTTTATTTGCTTTTAGGAACCGATCGCAAATAAAAATTCACAGTCAGACACAATTCAAAACGAAATCTTAAGCGCAAAACGAGATTTCTTCCGGTTAGTGTTAGTCTGGTAGTGCCCGTATGGAGTAGCTAGTAATCACGTGCCACCTCCATATAGTTGAATTAACAAAATATAGCCAACAAAATAATTTTGTGTTGCCAACAAAACGATTCCGATGGAGTTTGGCTAAAATAACAAAATAAATCGACAAAAAAGCTCAACAAAACTGTTTTGTTGTTTCAAACAAACTTTTTTATCTCAGTGTACCCTTCCAATGGCACCTAGCATGCTACGAAATTTGTGAGTCCGACTTTTCGACCCACGTAAGGCTCAGCATTTCTGCTAACCCACGACAACAGCAATCGACAACAACAACCCCAACAATCGACCCTCATTTCTCGAAGTTTTTGCATTTTATTTTCGTTTCGCTTTTGCTTTCCTCGTGCTGCTAAGCGTGTTCACCCCTCTTGGAGGCGTACCCCGCACCTTCATTGGTTTCTGGTCCCCCCCCCCCCCACGTTCGTCAGTGGTCTGCCATCCGGTGGATGTTGACCAGTGGCTATTTCGAGCAGATGTTCTCCCGGCCAGCTGACCATCTGCTGAGCTAAGCCCTTTAAAAATTTATTTGGCCCTAACTGTCATCCTGTTTCGGAGTTCTATTTTCGGACCATTCGAGAAACCCTCTTTAAATCGTTTAGTATGCTCGAAGGCACATATGCCCGACTGAATTATGTTCCCCAACACAGAGCCTAGGTGACAGTTATTACATAAGCTCTACCTTATTACCAGATTTAGGATTCTTTCTTGGACTTTCGCCGTATAGTCACCACTGTCCTATTGTTAGCTAAGGCTGCATTATGTAACCCGCAGTGCTGGTTATTTGCAAGCGCCTGGCAATGAAAAATACCTTTCACTTCGTTTCCGGAATTTTGAACAGGGCCAAGCGTTTGCGTTTCGAACTCCTTCCCACGCGAAGAGAAAGCAAGTAAAAAAAGCAAAAGAAAAGAAACCAGCGAATCCTTACGCGGCCTGGTTCGGGATAATACTTCCTGCACCCAATTAGGAATTACTCTAATTAAAGAAATTATTAATTAATTAACACAATTAATATAATTAATTAGGTAATTAAATTCCGAATTTGGGTATTTCTTTACTAGAAGCAATGTGCCCGAAAATAGAAGAATTTTCGTAGCAACAGACGAATGGCACAACATTCCTCTGGAGACTAATCAAAAGCACTATGAATCTATTCCAAGAAGGTTGAAAGCTGTATTAAAGGCAAATGGTGGTCCAACACCTTATTAACAAAGACATAGTACAACATTCCAATGAAGACTATCCAAAAGCTGCATTAATCTGTTCCAAAAAAGTTGGAAGCTGTATTAAAGACAAATGGTGGTCCAACACCTTATAAATAAAGACATCCTAGCAAAAACGCAAGTGCTGGGAAACTGCTGGCCACCAGCTGGCAGTGATGGGGCACTGCTGGCTGAAATCTGCCGCTCATGGCCCGGTAGCGGTCCGTTGGTGGCAGCGCTATCAGTTGGCGAGTCATTGATGGCCCTGCAGCATCGCCGTGAATCGTGGGCCTCCAAGCAAGTGCCTGGCCCGTTACTGGCAACCAATGCAACCCCAACAGCAGGTGGAAGCGACGGGATTGCGCATGCGCAGAAGCAACACTTGCCGTGTCTCTCATGGTACCAGTTAGTTGAAGACGACGCTATCGCCATCGTGTTATTTAAAAAAATCGATATGTAGAGAGGCGAATTAATTTCCTAATGAAATTTCACGTAGTCGAAGATATCACATTAAGCCATGAAATATTAGATTACAGGCATGAAATATAACCACTCCATTTCCATGAATAACAATTCATGGAATGGAGTGGGTGAGAGTGGGTGAATAACAAGAAAAAATTGAAACCGCTTGAAACAAATGTCCTGGAAAACCATTAAAAAAACGTTTGTTGGGAAAAAATTATACACATACAAAATTTATTAATTACTTGAAAGAAAAAAAAAGCAACGCTATGTGGATATAATGTACTCCCCTATGGGTTGGATACACAAGACTGGGAGGAATTCGCTTCTAAAAATAACGAGAAGTAAAATAAAATATCTTTCCTCTTTAAAACAAATGTAGCTTCGGACAACTCAAATTAAAGATGCAACGTCAAAAATGTAACAGAATATAACATGAACCCGGGTAAATATATATTAATTCAACAATATCCTTTCAAGATGACAAGGACAGTACAAAACTTTGGAAAGCGACTCTAAGTTGGTACACTCCTTGAAAATGAGTGAAGTTCTCTTAAGGTAAAAAAAAACTATCGTTACATTGAAAAAATAAATTTATGAATTATATGAAACTGACGTTTTATGAAAAATACCTCGCAATATTGTAAAATGAAAGAGGGAACCATTCGATTACACATTCCGCACGAAACAGACAGCTTCAAGCACATGCTCGCGCGTGGCAAATTAGTCCGGTCGGTAGAGAGCTCAGCTCCCAAGCCGACGGCCCTGGTTCGTATCCACCCAGATCTAAACGGGCGTTTTTCCGGTCTGTTGAAAAAATTTCCCCAGCGCAATGCTGTAATTCACAAGTTTCGTAAGAGCAAAAAAAAAAAAGATGTAGCTTTAGGAAACTGCGGTTATCCTTGATTTTTTTTATGGCTACTACTGAGAAGTTTGGGGACAAGATTCGGCAAGCCACCAGTTACGTCGCGTGGCTGCCGGCTGCCACTACCGGACCACATTAGACTAGCCATCATTTCTGGCACGTGCTTGCAGGGCAGCTGAAGGGCCACTTGTGGCAGCTACTGCCTGTGATGGATAACTGATGGCCATGTTGTGGCATATGGCAACTAATAGGTTGTCAACTGTTGTCCAGCTGTTGGCCTGAACTGCTGGCCCTTCTGCTGGCCGCCCGGTCATTTTATTGACGGTTCGGCAGCGGCAACATAGTGCTGGGCCATTGCTGGCAGTGCTGGCCCAGCAAGATTGTTTTTGCTGGGATAGTACAACATTCCACTGGAGACTATTCAAAAGCTGCATCAATCTGTTTCAAGAAGGTTGGAAGCTGTATTAAAGGCAAATGGCAGTCCAACACTTTATTAATAAAGACATAGTACAACATTCCCCTGGAGACTATTCAAAAGCCATATTGATTTGTTCCAAAAAGGTTGAAAGCTGTATTAAAAGCAAATGAGGGTCCAACACCTTATTAATAAAGACATAGTACAACATTCCACTGGATACTATTCAAAAGATATATTAATCTGTTCCAAGAAGGTTAAAAGCTGTATCAAAGGCAAATGGTGGTCCAACACCTTATTAATAAAGACATAGTACAAGATTGCACTGGATACTATTCAAAAGACATATTAATCTGTTCCAAGAAGGTTGAAAGCTGTATCAAAGGCAAATGGTGGTCCAACACCTTATTAATAAAGGCATAGTACAACATTCCACTGGAGACTATCAAAAGCTGTATAAATCTATTCCAAGAAGGTTGGAAGCTGTATTAAAAATAAATGGTGGTCCAACACCTTATTAATAAAGATATAGTACAACATTCCACTGGAGACTATTCAAAAGCTGGATTAATCTGTTCCAAGACGGTTGGAAGCTGTATTAAAGGCAAATGGCACCCCAACACTTTATTAATAAAGACATAGTACAACATTCCCCTGGAGACTATTCAAAAGCCATATTAATCTGTTCCGAGAAGGTTTTAAGCTGTATTAAAGGCAAATGGTAGTCCAACACTTTACTAATAAAGACATAGTACAACATTCCCCTGGAGACTATTCAAAAGCCATATTAATCTGTTCCAAGAAGGTTGGAAGCTGTATTAAAGGCAACTGGTAGTCCAACACCTTATTAATAAATACATAGTACAAGATTGCACTGGATACTATTCAAATGACATATTAATCTGTTCCAAGAAGGTTGAAAGCTGTATCAAAGGCAAATGGTGGTCCAACACCTTATTAATAAAGGCATAGTACAACATTCCACTGGAGACTATCAAAAGCTGTATAAATCTATTCCAAGAAGGTTGGAAGCTGTATTAAAAATAAATGGTGGTCCAACACCTTATTAATAAAGATATAGTACAACATTCCACTGGAGACTATTCAAAAGCTGCTTTAATCTATTCCACTGTTCCAAAAAGGTTGAAAAGTTGGAAGGTGTATTAAAGGCAAATGGTGGTCCAACACCTTATTAATAAAGACATACAATACTGCCTCTTTCCCAGGTGTTCACATTATTTTGTTCCCTTACGTGGTAGTATCAGTTAGGTTAGAAATGTACTCATTGAAAAACTTCTCTTCAATATTATTAACTAATTTTTTTAATACGAATTTGGAAGATGTGAATCCGTTTTTATGACAAGGATGGTAAGTCAGATAATATCCAAAAACTTGAAAATGTCATCGTCGTGGAGGGGAAATCGAATTATTCATTGAAAAACATCTCTTTAATATTATTAACTAATTTTTTTAGAATACAAATTTGGAAGATGTGAATCCGTTTTTTGGTTTAAATATGACGAGGATGGTAAGTCAGATAATATCCGAAAACTTGAAAATTTCATCGTCGTGGAGGGGAAATCGAATTACTCATTGAAAAACTTCTCTTTCATATTTTTAACTAATTTTTTTAGAATACAAATTTGAAAGATGTGAATTCGTTTTTATGACAAAGATGGTAAGTCAGGTAATACCCGAAAACTTGAAAATTTCATCGCCCTGGAGGAGAAATCGAACCCGCGTCTCCGGGATAGCGCCCGAGAATGCCAATCACTACACCACCCAGAACGACCAAGTTTGAAGTGTCCGATTATTTTTCAAGTTTCCGATAAAAAATTAATCGGAAACGTGAAACTTGGTCGTTCTAGGTGGTGTAGTGGTTAGCATACTCGGGCGCTATCCGGCAGACGCGGGTTTAATTCTCGTCTAGGACCACGAAATTTTCGAGTTTTCGGATATTATCTGACTTAACATCCATGTCATATTTGCAACAATAAAGGGATTCACATCTTCCAATTTTGTATGTATAATGGTGTAATCCCGTATTTCATTCACTAACTTTTTAGAAAATGATTAAGCTGGCCATCCTTACGATTTCATCGCGTGCTTTATTAAATCGAAAATTTGCATTTTGATACACGAGAAACACGACTGTAACGTACCAGGAGATGTGACGTACCTGTCAGAAGGACGCACACGACATAAAGGCAGATAGGAATCCTTGCGTAGACCAAAAATGACGGAGAAATTTACTTCGTTATAATGGCGCCCGAACTATCCGGATGACCCGGCCGTTCAAAATCTCGCATTGGTGTGATGTTATTTCCACATCGCGAGACAGGAAAAATCAGAGAATTCCTTCTCCAGCGCTTCGAAAAATAAAAATGTGTGATGTTGCATTCCACACAGCAGATTGACTGGGAGTTCTCAAGTGCACGTTCTACAGTGGATGGCTGCCTGCAACGATTCATGGTCACAGCTGACCCGTGGGCCATGCCCCCGGCCCTCTTTCGGGGGGGGGGAGATGTGACGTACCTGCCAGCAGGACGCACACGACATAAAGGCAGATAGGAATCAGAATAAATGTCTGCGTAGCTCAGTTGGTAGAGCGACTTGTTCCGGAATAAGCGGCCTCGGGTTCGAATCCCGGCGTAGACCAAAAATGACGGAGAAATTTACTTCGATATAATGGCGTCCGAACTATCCGGATGACCCGACCGTTCAAAATCTCGCATTGGTGTGATGTTATTTCCACACTGCGAGATAGGAAAAATAAGAGAATCCTTTCTCCAGCACTTCGAAAAAAAAAAAAAAATAATAAGGGGGAGATGATGTAACGTACCAGGAGATGTGACGTACCTGCCAGAAGGACGCACACGATATAAAGGCAGATAGGAATCCCGGCGTAGACCAAAAATGACGGAGAAATTTACTTCGTTGTACGACAGCTTAAACCATTTCATGATTACGTGAATTACTGTCACATGTAATAAGCGACAAAGTCTTGCCGTTGTATTATTTTAAACCGCATTCAAGAAAGCTTTATGACAATTTCCATTCGAAAATGGAAATTATAACGCTAGCATGTGGTGCGGAAAGTTTAATTTTTTTACTTCGTAAGCAGAAAATAAAAAAAGAGAGGAATTAATTCTTTAAAAAAAAAAATTAAAACTTCAAGGTTTGAACGTTTTCACTCTTTGGTAAACTATTACAGTTTTGTGGCTGAAAAAGTTCGTTGTAAAGTGAATACCCTTTATTTTTACCTTCTCTTTCAGGTGCTTAAAAATAGTAATAAATTTATGTAGATATTGTAAACATCGAATTCATTTAATTCGGTTTTGACGTCGTTTGACAGGTATGTCTATAAACACACAAGTGTAAATGGATAAATGCGTGTGTGTGTGCGCGCACGTTATATTTAAAGGTCAAACGTTATCCATGCCGAATCGATGTTTTGGCATTCGGAGGCGTGACATTTTCGGCATTTCCGGGTGGATCCCGCTGACCTTTCCATCCACCCACGCGGCATACCCACCGCTCTTTACGGCGCATTCGATACGATGTGACTGAGCAAATAATCATTCCCCTTTTTTCTTGCAGCGGAGTGGCTTTCTGGAAGCCGGCTTTAGTAACACAAGTCCAGGCAGACTAGCCGAACACACAGCAACTTCGCTTTGTTTCCTTTGTAGGTAAGCGCATATTGCTCACACACACACACACACACACACACACACACGCACTAGATGAGCAGCTTGAAAGTGACGGGAACTGAAAAACTGAGTTGTTGCTTTTCTCAACGAAATGTGCAATAAATTTCGGACTTAAGACGAAAATATCGCAGCTATGTACCGTAAAAACTGCCCGAAATGAAATCTTATGACAGATATTTTGAAATCTTTTCAAAATGATGAGCTGCATTCTTTTCCCATTTTCTTTTTTCACTTTGAAACGTGAACAAATGAAGAATAAAATGTTTCACTCTCTTTTGTCATTCGGACCTTCCATAGGGAACATCGCCCTTTTCTTTTCTCTTGTTAGACAGCGGATATGTTAATCCTTTAAGCGGCTGATGTTGTAACGTACCAGGAGATGTGACGTACCTGCCAGAAGGACGCACACGACATAAAGGCACATAGCAATCAGAACAAACGTCCGCGTAGCTCAATTGGTAGTGACTTATTCCGGAATGAGGGGATCCGGGTTCGAATCCCGGCGTAGACCAGAAATGACGGAGAAATTTACTTCGTTATAATGGCACCCGAACTATCCGGATGACCCGACCGTTCAAAATCTCGCATTGGTGTGATGTTCTTTCCACTCCGCGAGATAGGAAAAATAAGATAATCCCCTTCTACAGCGCTTCGAAAAATAATGTGTGATGCTGCATTCCACACACCAGATTGACTGGGAGTTCTCAAGTGCACGTTCTACAGTGGATGGCTGCCTGCAACGATTCATGGTCACGGCTGACCCGTGGGCCATGCCCCCGGCCCTCTTTCGGGGGGGGGGATGTGACGTACCTGCCAGCAGGACGCACACGACATAAAGGCAGATAGTAGTCAGAAAGAACGTCCGCGTAGCTTCGAAAAAAAAAAAAAATAAGGGGGAGATGGTGTAACGTACCAGGAAATGTGACGTACCTGCCAGAAGGACGCACACGACATAAAGGCACATAGCAATCAGAACAAACGTCCGCGTAGCTCAATTGGTAGAGTGACTTATTCCGGAATGATGGGATCCGGGTTCGAATCTTGGCATGGACAGAAATGACGGAGAAATTTTCTTCGTTATAATGTACCTGAACTAAAAGGTGCCAAAACATTTCTGCTCTCCCCAAACAGACATGTTACCATAACGACCGATTTCACGAAAGTAAGACGAAACAGTTCCTTTCATACTCTCATCTGAGCTGTACCGACCATACTCCTGTCACTTGTGGTAAGCTCTCCCTTTTAGTCTTTTATTCTCTGCTCCATGACATGATGGAGAAAGTTTAGTCCCCTTGACATGGATATCATCAGTGGCGGACAGGGTCTAAAAATATTGGTTGCTAGGAGACAAAGGGGGCCCACCCACAACTATAAGGCTATCATTGAATTTTTATAAGAAATAAATAAAATTTTCAAAAAGTACATAAGTGGAAAAAAGGTACAAATAAAATTTTTGCGAAATAGATTTATATTTTTTAATAACACAGTGTTCATATATTGTACGTATTGCTGGCAGCAAAATGTACAATATAGTGAAGCTTGTGACGTGTCTGCTCCGCAGGACGCACACGACATAAAGGCAGATAGCAGCGAGAACGAACGTCTGAGTAGCTCAGTTGGTAGAGCGAGTTGTTCCGGAATAAGAGGACTCGGGTTCGATCCCAGGCGTGGACCAAAATGACGGAGAAATTTACTTCGTTATAATGACGCCCGAACTTCCCGAATGACCCGGCCGTTAAAGTTCTCGCAATGGTGTGATGTTCTTTCCACACCGCGAGACAGGAAAAATAAGAGAATCCCTTCTTCAACGCTTCGAAAAATAAATGTGTGCGATGTTGCATTCCACACACCAGATTGACTGGGAGTTCTCAAGTGCACGTTCTACAGCGGATGGCTGCCTACAACGATACATGGTCTCGGCTGACCCGTGGGCCATGACCCCGGCCCTTTTTCGGAGGGGGGGGGACGTGCCTGCACTATAGGACGCACACAACATAAAGGCAGATAGCAGCGAGAACGAACGTCTGCGTAGCTCAGTTAGTAGAGCGACTTGTTCCAGAATAAGAGGACTCGGGTTCGATCCCTGGCGTGGACCAAAATGACGGAGAAATTTGCTTCGTTATAATGGCTCCCGGATGACCCGGCCGTTAAAGATCTCGCAATGGTGTGATGTTCTTACCACACCGCGAGACAGGAAAAATAAAAGAATCCCTTCTTCAGCGCTTCGAAAAATAAATGTGTGTGATGTTGCATTCCACACACCAGATTGACTGGGAGTTCTCAAGTGCACGTTCTACAGCGGATGGCTGCCTACAACGATACATGGTCTCGGCTGACCCGTGGGCCATGACCCCGGCCCTTTTTCGGAGGGGGGACGTGCCTGCACTTTAGGACGCACACAACATAAAGGCAGATAGCAGCGAGAACGAACGTCTGCGTAGCTCAGTTAGTAGAGCGACTTGTTCCAGAATAAGAGGACTCGGGTTCGATCCCTGGCGTGGACCAAAATGACGGAGAAATTTACTTCGTTATAAGCTCCAATATTACTGCATACAATAATAAAATTGGAACTTTATTATATTTTCAAGCTACTAAAAGGTTCTTAACATTTTGTGTGTTTTGAATATATCAATTTTGAGTTTTAGTAATCTATGGCTGACGTTAACTGATAGGAAGAATATGTTCTATATATATATGAGATATTTCTACCGTTCTCGTACGCTCCTTGCTTTTTGTATCCACTATCGAATGGTGACCACGAAGGAGCCAAGATCGAGAAGAGTGTTTTGTAGGACCAAACTGGTTTAGAAGAGGCCCAACAATTATTAAGAATAATAATGAGGTTATTGCTGTGATTGAAGCAGCAGACCTAACTGAAATGATTCTAAAATTCGTCTCAGCACGACGTCTTTCGCATTCGCTAGAATATACAGCAATGATTTGCACATATTGTCTAATGTTTAAGGAGGCCCACTACATCAGGGGCCAACTTGCCATCGGGCAAGCTGACACCCTGGCCAGTTCGCCACTGGACATCATGCCACTGCATAGGGGGAAAATAGACTCAGACGTCTGCTCTTTCCTTTAAGACGTCTGCTCTTTCGATTCGTCCGAAAGGGGTCGGGGTTCGACCCTTTTCGGACGAATGATCAGAAGCCATCTCTTGGACCACTGCGCCACTAGGGCGGCACCAACGCGTTATTAAGTAGGTGTTCCCATTTTGGGGATAGTGAATTTGAATCATCTTATCTTTCCTCAGCGCTTTTTTCGGTGCAGCTGCGTCTCTCATTTCTCAGCGTCCTATCCGAGAGAAAGAGAAATTTTTGGGTTTCGTCGTAGTGCGAGGGTGGAGTTAGATAATGATCTCAGAGGGGTCAGAGAAGCCAGTGAAGGAACATCTGCGCCTTATAGCAATAATGAACTGTGGACTATTTGCTGTTTAGCTATCCCAATCGGAGGGAGGGTAGGAGTGTGTTTTACGTTCACGCTTTTCTACGAGGTGTAAACGCAAGAGGCCGAGGGAAGTAGGAGTCCGGCGAAGGGGAAGTTTGTTGGAAGTGAGCGGAGAGCGAGGTGCTGAGAATCTCACTGCTCAGTGCGAAACCGAAATTAGGGGAGGAATGCTGGTGATTAGAAAAAGCGAATACTGGCCGCAACGGAAAGGAGATGGACGAGTTAGTAAGGTAGAGAATGAATGGAAATCATGGACAAAGCTTGATACCTCCCCCATATCAACTGAATAAACACTTTCCCCACTGCAAGAGCAAGTTATAACTTTAGTCGATATCTTAATTATATTTTATTTAACTGCTCCAGTCGGGTGATATACCGGTTAAACCACCGAAACAGAAACTCTCTAAAAGCGACGTATGAACGAACCCTACACACAGGGCGCTGACAGCGTTACATTCAGAGAGTTTTTTCCAGGGGGGGATTATAAATTCTGGAGGGTTGAAACTTGTTGACTGATTATATACCTAAATAACTTATAATCACAATTTCGTTATTTATATATACGTACATCAAAAAGAGACATACAAAGACTGCAGACAACAAAACGAGCCATGGAGAGATGCATGCTTGGTGAAACCAGGAGAGATAAGAAAAGGAACTCGTGGATCAGAAAAATGACAAGAGTAGAATACATCATGACCAGAGTAAAATCCCTGAAATGGCAATGGGCTGGACATAGTGTCAGAAGGACAGACCATCGATGGACAGCTGAAACTTTAGACTGGATTCCAAGGGACAGGAAAAGACCCAAAGGAAGACCACATGGAAGAAGACAGCAGTGGATTGATGATGGTTGACAATGAGGATGATGATGACATCAACACATAAAATTTTTAAATAGAGTACAAAAATTCTCTTATGCTCGTATATCGCAAATGCGAATTCCAAGAAATCTACACAAACAAATGGTTAAAAACGTAAAAATGTTATGCCTTTGCTTTAATTCAGTAACGCATAACGGATTTCATCATGGGATGGTGTAAAATATTGAGGATGCGAGTAAGATAAAGCTGTGCTGGAGAAAGTCCCCCACTCCCAACACTAGGAGTGGTAAAAATGTCCTCGTCTTATACTACAAGCGTGTTTCTGATTATTAAGGAATCATTACAGTGTTACTTCAGAACGTATGGTGTAAACCTTTCCCCTGTCATTTGGTTTCAGCCCCTTTAGATTCTTTAGTTTAGCACATAGTAAATAATAAAAAACAAAAATTTAACTAACCGTTTGTGTGTGTGTGGATGCCAGTTCGAGGTGCCTCGATTTTTTTTTTTTGTCACAGGGTGTAAATCACCCACCGTCAGGAAAAAAACCCGTTTTTATGGAAACAATTTCTCATAATTTGCTATTGCTAAAATTTAGTAGCAAATATTTTGTTTACACTGGCGTGCAAAAATTAAGTACGAGACGGTTTTTCGAACGTAACGTCGTGCAGAAGTGCTCCACATCGACTCAAATCCTACCATAAGATCCCCAAGATGCAAGAATATGGGACAAATGAGCAAAACCGTCCAAACAAGGAATCCAAAGCATACAAAGATTCTTTATTGAAAAGGTAGCTTCGAGCACAACTGGACAGAAGACAGAAACGTCCATGTGATAGGCGGCTGCCAAGAAAAATCCAGTCTTTAGTATCATCCCTGACTGCGTTGCAGGATTTACAACGTCTGTCCATGCTGAGGACGAGGTTGTCAAGGAGCTGTTGAGGCATCGCGGCCCATTCCCCTTGTAGCGCCAATCACAGCTGCGGAATCGTTGCTGGCGGCTGGTGACGTGCTGCCAAGCGTCTCCCGATAAGGTCCCACACGTGCTCGATTGGATTTAGGTCCGGGGACCTTGCGGGCCAATCCCTGCGTTGAATATCTTCACTCTCCAACAGCTCTGCGACAGCCACTGTACGATGAGGTATAGCGTTGTCGACCATGAAGAGGAACTCAGGACCCACAGCACCTCTAAACAGACGCACGTGAGGCAGGAGAACCTCAGTACAATAGAGGACACCACAGACTGAACCTCCTTGGAAGATGTGGAGGTCGGTGCGGCTACCAAGCATGATACCGACCCCAAACGAGAACTCCGCCACCTCCAAACCGGTCCCTTTCGATGATGTTGGAGGTGTGATTGCGTGTTCCCTGCTCTCTCCAGATGTGTATACGTCCAGAATCGCTCGTAAGACTAAATTGGCTCTCATCCGTAAAGAGAACTCGGTCCCATTGCTGATGTGTCCAGTTCTTGTGTTCCTGGCACCACAGAAACCGCCGTCTCCGATGAGCAGGTGTTAATGGCACACACCGTACTAGTCGTCGTGCAAATAGACCACCTTTGTGCAGCCCCCTGGCCACGGTAAAACGCGATAACGGACGTCCAGTTGTCTGTTGCATGTGCCTTGCGATTTCTCCCGCTGTCTGCCGTATGCCTCTTCTCTCGCCTGTAGGACAATATACTTGTCGTTCGCTGCCGTGGTTGCTCGTGGACGACCACTGCTAAACTCTCAGACAGCTGTTCCTGTCGTTTGAAATGCTCTCCAAGCTCGTGAAGCGATGCTGTGAGCGATCCCGAACTCCTCGGCCACACTAGTCACACTTCGACCTTCTTCCAACTTCCCAATGACGCGACCTCGGGTGAAGTCATCCAGATGTCGTCTACTGGATTGCCTGTTGGCCATATCACACGGTGGCAGCAACTCGACGTCGTTCAAACCGATGTTCACTGTTCAGTTCTTCTTAGCTCTTACCGAATTGCTGAGCGTACACAGCCCGTGTGCTTTATACCCTTTCGACCCCCCCCCCCGTCATTCTGCATGTATGCGCATGCCCTACCTTACCGGACCCTAGTCTATCTCCTGAGTGGTCTTTCGGTCCGTTCTGCCTGCTCGTTCCGCTGTTATGCTAATTTCTCCTCTTCGTCTTTAATTTTTGCACACCAGTGTATTAGCAGCACTAATATCAGATTAGCTGCTCTGAGGCTTAACCGTATACATGAAATATTGACATCCAGAAGACTGAAATAAAGCCGAATGCCAGCTTCCAAAATATGATGATGTATTGCAGGGCAAAGACCCAGAAGAAGACCACATGGGAGATGGGTGGATGAAATTCGAAAGTATGCAGGGGTGGCATGGAGGAGACTGGCACAAGACAGACCGTTGTGGAGGAAACTTGGGGAGACCTTCGTCCAGCAGTGGATTGATAATGGTTGACAATGATGATGATGATGGTTGCAGGGCAAACATCTCTACTCTGTGAAATTAGGTTTTTATTGCGGTAGTAGTCCGAGAGTATTTGAAAAACTGCCCCTTCAGCGAGGACTCTTTAATGTTTTATAAAAAGACGATAGAAATTTCAGATTGAAGTCCATGTGAATGTTTTTTTATTATAATATTTTCCCTCATTTTCTTACGTTTTTTCTTTTAATTAATTTCTCCAAATATTCAGCAATGAACGAAAACAATTAGATTAAATATAAGAATAGATCGTCCAAAAACCCACGCAGTGAGGGGAGACTTTCGGGAAGCTAAGCACCCCCGAGAAGATGCCTGAATACATCACTGGGAGCTGAAATACTGTATAACTCTGCACCAAGCCCTGTGATACCTAATGCATAGCTAACTCAGTTTAGATAATAATTATTACGGTTAATTCAGTATGGCAAGAACAATTGCATTATTGCATGCAAGAGTGGTTTTTTATACATACCCTTTTATGAATTCGAATGTTTAAAGTAATATCGGCAAGCTATGTTAAAATGTACCTCATATTACGCTAAATCTAGGATAAAAATAAACCTTCTGTGCATCTCTCTGATGGCATTTGTGTTTCCCCAGATATTTTTCTTCTTCTTCATTTATCTGTTTATACTTTTGAGCGTCCTCTCTCCTTCCGAAGCATTGTCCCTCATCTCGGAAACTCTTTGCTTAATAAGGCAGAAATGTCATTCCCAATATCTTCTTCCTACCCTCAGTTAGCATGAACTACAGTTTCTCTCAAACATAAACAGAATTTCGGAGTTCATTCAGCTATGAAAATTCATTACTGTATATTTATGCTAGCGAAATAAAATGCGGTTCCATTAGTAGACCTTTGAAGATCCTGCTGTAAAGAGCAAATTCTCTTTGTTTTTCTTAGAAAGCAGGCACTACCTTCACCAGAGAGAATTGAGTGGCGCATTCGAATTTCCTCATATTTTTAGCAGCGTAAGCAATGCAAAGACAGAATACATGATCGAAAAAGTTTTAGGTTTTTACGGCTGTTCACTTAAACTGACGTTTTGTTTTCATCTTTCAATACGAGGTTGTGATTTTCCAAATGCGGATCTAATTAATTTGATTTCTTTAGCTAACACTGATCTACAAGGTTGTTATAACATGAACAAATGTAGCTGTGTTTAACTAATTTTTTGGTGCTGCTCACAGATCTGACCTTAAAAAAATTATCACCACGTCACATTGTTTTGTTATGGGGCATTAAATATGTACTGTTGTTCCATATTAGTTATAACGAAGTAAATTTCTCCGTCATTTTTATCCGCGACAGGATTCGAACCCGGATCCCCTCATTCCGGAATAAGTCACTCTACCAATTGAGCTACGCGGACTTTTATTCTGATTCCTATCTGCCTCTATGTCGTGTGCGTCCTTCTGGCAGGTACGTCACATCTCCTGGTACGTTACATAGTGCTTGTAGGCATGTAAAAGGATACTAGACCTGCTTATTGTCATATTTCGCCACCAGACATGTTATGGGTGGCAACACTGATTTTTTCATAGGTAGAGAATACGTAACCCCAACCAAGCCTCTATCGCTGTTTTTACATTGAAGGAGAAATACGTGCTGCATGTTTATGAGCATTGACGAAATGGACTTGACTGTTCATGATAATCATGATCATATGTAGAGGATTTTAGGAAGGGAGTGTCTGACCACAGGTCTTAAACAACCCTTAGAAATAGGAAGCTAGGAGATTTGGGCTAGAGTGCCCGATAGGAAAGTCACACGGAAGCGAGGTAGAAGACGCCCTTATTTACTACCGGGGGCCAGTACCCGGGGTCCGACGGCTTAATGTGCCCATCAGATCAGATCAGATCATATATAGAGGATTTTAGGAAGGGAGTGTCTGACCCCAGGTCTTAAACAACCCTTAGAAATAGGAAGTTAGGAGATTTGGGCTAGAGTGCCCGATAGGAAAGTCACACGGAAGCGAGGTAGAAGACGCCCTTATTTACTACCGGGGGGCCAGTACCCGGGGTCCGACGGCTTAATGTGCCCATCAGATCAGATCAGATCATATGTAGAGGATTTTAGGAAGGGAGTGTCTGACCCCAGGTCTTAAACAACCCTTAGAAATAGGAAGCTAGGAGATTTGGGCTAGAGTGCCCGATAGGAAAGTCACACGGAAGCGAGGTAGAAGACGCCCTTATTTACTACCTGGGGGCCAGTACCCGGGGTCCAACGGCTTAACGTGCCCATCAGATCAGATCAGATCATATGTAGAAGATTTTAGGAAGGGAGTGTCTGACCCCAGGTCTTAAACAACCCTTAGAAATAGGAAGCTAGGAGATTTGGGCTAGAGTGCCCGATAGGAAAGTCACACGGAAGCGAGGTAGAAGACGCCCTTATTTACTACCGGGGGGCCAGTACCCGGGGTCCGACGGCTTAATGTGCCCATCAGATCAGATCAGATCATATGTAGAAGATTTTAGGAAGGGAGTGTCTGACCCCAGGTCTTAAACAACCCTTAGAAATAGGAAGCTAGGAGATTTGGGCTAGAGTGCCCGATAGGAAAGTCACACGGAAGCGAGGTAGAAGACGCCCTTATTTACTACCGGGGGCCAGTACCCGGGGTCCGACGGCTTAATGTGCCCATCAGATCAGATCAGATCATATGTAGAAGATTTTAGGAAGGGAGTGTCTGACCCCAGGTCTTAAACAACCCTTAGAAATAGGAAGCTAGGAGATTTGGGCTAGAGTGCCCGATAGGAAAGTCACACGGAAGCGAGGTAGAAGAAACCCTTATTTACTACCGGGGGGCCAGTACCCGGGGTCCGACGGCTTAATGTGCCCATCCGACTCACGGCGGGTATTTAATGGATCGAGCGTTCGTACCTGCCTGGGATCGAACCTGAGGCCCTTCCGGTGGCAGTCACGAACGTTGCCCACTAGGCCACCCGCGGCCATGGATTGGACTTATTGATTGATTGAAGGTTTAACGACCACCGTGAGCAGCTTAATGGGCTATAAACAGTCGCTCGTCCCTAATTTAGGGGGACGCCCCGGTGGCGCAGTGATCTAAGGCGCTGGCCTCTGATCATTCGTCCGTAAGGGGTCCGGGTTCGAATCCCGGTCAGGCATCGATGTTGTGTTTGTCTTACGGTACTGTCTCTCTCCCTCCCCTGGAACCAGTGACCCTAAATTAGGGACGGGCGACTGCTTATAGCCCATTGAGTTGCTCCCGGTGGTCGTTAAACCTCCAATCAAAATAATAATAATTTAGGGCCACTGGTTTCAGGGAAGGGAGATAGCCAGTGCCGTAAGACAAACACAACATCCATGCCTCACCGGGATTTGAACCCGGGCCCTTCATGGACGAATGATTAGAAACCATCGCTTAGACCATTTCTCCACCGGGGCGGCGGCGAAATGGAGAAAAGGGACCGTGGGGGATGTATTAATGTTCCGGATAAATTTTGCTATGTGTTCGAACAGTGTATAATAAAATCGCAGAGTCGTCCATTGACAAAGCCTGCTATTTATACTTTGGATGTCATGTTGGAGATCAAAATAAGTCATGGGTCCCCACATGTTTTCTGCATTTCCTGCTTTGTTGGTCTGAGTGAATGGTTGAAAGGTAAGCCAAAATCCATGCCTTTCGCAGTTCCGATAATTTGGCGTGAGCCAACTGATCACGTGGAATATTGTTATTTTTGTTTAACCAAAGTGAGTGGCTTTTTAAATAAGATTAAAAGTAAAAACACAGTATCCAAATTTGCCATCAGGCTTAAGGCCTATTCCGTATAAGGAAGATCTTCCTATACCAAAACCTCCATTGGACTGTGAAGAGATGGATTTAAATTCATCCAATGAAGATATGAACGCACATGAAGATCTGGATCCTACATACACTCCTAAGCACTTAAACGAGCCCTACTAGATTCAGCAAAATGAACTGAATGATCTCATTTGAGACCTACATCTTTCCAAACAACAAATTGAACTTTTAAGTTGGAGACTGCAAGAGTGAAACTTGCTAGCGAAGAGTACACGTGTTTCTGTGTTCACAAATAGAAATTTGGGTCTATGTTCTTTTTATGAAATGCGGGATGGTATGTGTTTATTTCAGATATTCCGGAGCTAATGACAGAATTAGGAATATCTCACGATCCTACTTAATGGCGTCTATTTATCGACTCATCCAAGGTTAGTTTAAGAGCTGTACTTCTGTCCAACGGATAACAGAAGTCTTTCATTCCAGTAACACATGCTGCGGGAATGAAGGAGACGTATGAAAACATGGTTAAATTCTCACTGCAATACAATGTGACCAGTTTAGGTGGTTAAATGCGGTGATCTGAAAGTGATATCACTCCTGCTCGGGCTTAAAAGTGGCTTCACCAAATTTTGTGGTTTTCTTTCTATGTGGGACAGTATGGCCACAGCAGAACACTACGAATTGACAGAGTGGCCTAAACTAGATGTTTTAATTTCTGGAGAGAGTAACGTTCGTCACAAGTCCGTAGTTAATCCCTCTGATGTGCTGCTTCCACCACTTCATATCAAACTGGGGCTGATGAAAAACTTTGTAAAGGCCATGGATAAATCTGGCTCAGGTTTCTTGCACTTAAAGCAAACATTTTCGCAATTAAGTGATGCAAAACTCAAGGAAGGCATCTTTGTTGGTTCTCAGATACGGAAATTACTGCGTGATTCTATTTTCTCCGAAAAGTTAAACAGCACAGAGCTCGCAGCATGGCAATCTTTCACATCTGTGGTCAAGGGATTTCTGGGTAACAACAAAGAGGGCAACTACAAACAGCTGATTCACAACCTTCTCAAGAACTATAAAAGCCTTAGATGCCGGATGTCCTTAGAAATACATTTCTTCCATTTGTGACGTACCTGCCAGCAGGACGCACGCGACATAAAGGCAGATAGGAATCTGAACAAATGTCAGCGTAGCTCAGTTGGTAGAGCGACTTGTTTCGGAATAAGCGGCCTTGGGTTCGAATCCGACGTAGACCAAAAATGACGGAGAAATTTACTTCGTTATAATGCCGCCCGACCGAACTATCCGGATGACCCGGCCGTTCAAAATCTCGCATTGGTGTGATGTTATTTCCACACCGCGAGACAGGAAAAATCAGAGAATTCCTTCTCCAGCGCTTATAAAACTGTGTGATGTTGCATTCCACACAGCAGATTGACTGGGAGTTCTCAAGTGCACGTTCCACAGTGGATGGCTGCCTGCAACGATTCATGGTCACGGCTGACTTGTGAGCCATGCCCCCGGCCCTCTTCCGGGGGGGGGGAGATGTGACGTAACTGCCAGCAGGACGCACGCGACATAAAGGCAGATAGGAATCTGAACAAATGTCTGCGTAGCTCAGTTGGTAGAGCGACTTGTTCCGGAATAAGCGGCCTCGGGTTCGAATCCCGGCGTAGACCAAAAATGACGGAGAAATTTACTTCGTTATACATTCGCATCTGGACTTCTTTCCTGATAACCTAAGAACAGTCAGCGATGAACAAGGAAAAAGTTTCTACAAGATATCCGAACGACGCCGCAGGAGAGGTATCAAGCAGCGTTGGGCAGGAATGCAGTACAAAGTAATGGAAGTACAGATTACAATCAGCGTGTAATGCAGTAACAGGTAATGCATTACAAGGAAATCCCAAGTGTGGTTTACACAAGGTAATAGAACTAATCTGTAATGCATTACAATGAAGAGGATATAATTCAATTATTAATAACGCCATTCAAACGCAATGGAATTATTTGGTAATGAAATTACACAATTTCCAAATCATAATTACATACTAATAGTTTATAGAAATGTGCCAAAAGCTATGTCTGGAAAGGTAGGCCATGTAACATAGCAGGCAGAGACCGAAATGCCGTGTAGAATGTTCTAGAAGCGGCAAGAATGGGTTACATGTTTGTAGAATGTTCCAGATTAGTCGCGCAGTGGGAAGTTGGAAAGCTTTATATAAATCAAGAATATTCCAGGAGGTTCAGGTCCTGTCGTGAAGTATATATAAAGGAGTCAGTCGCCCGCTTGTCGGGTGTTCGTATCGGACAAGTAATGGACAACAACACTTGAGAAGTACGGCAAAAAATGTCAAGATTTCGCAAATTTCTGTAATATTCGGCAGTGCACCCTGAGTTGCTGAACTGCGAGTGTAGTGCTAATACGTGCTTGTGGTTATAGTGGATTAATTAATTTGGACAGTGAAACGTACGTAATGGACGATAATACTGTACTGAAGATGGACGAAATGAGTATCTCTAACCGAAATAAACATCCCATTCGTACTTCATCATCATCATCATTGTCAACCATTATCAATCCACTGCTGGACGAAGGTCTCCCCAAGTTTCCTCCACAACGGTCTGTCTTGTGCCAGTCTCCTCCATGTCACTCCCGCATACTTTCGAATTTCATCCACTCATCTTCCATGTGGTCTTCTTCTGGGTCTTTTCCTGTCCCTTGGAATCAAATCTAAAATTTCGGCTGTCCATCGATGATCTGTCCTTCTGGCAGTATGTCCAGCTCATTGCCGATTTCAGGGATTTAACTCTGATCATGATGTCTTCCACTCTTGTCATTTTTCGGATCCACGTGTTCCTCTTCTTATCTCTCCTGGTTACACCAAGCATGCACCTCTCCATGCCACTTTGAGTTGTCTGCAGCCTTTGTATGTCTCTTTTAGTTAAGGTCCATGTCTCTGCACTCATGGTGATGCTCTTACTTCATAGTATTATTTCGTTCAAATCACTTTACTTGCGCCGAAGACGAGTAACTAACTAAATAATGTGTAATTGAAATAACTACACGTTTCATAGATTACAAGAAATTTTGGCTTATTTACTTAAAAATCCATTAAGCCACTGTCACTGGCGTGGTGTCTTCATTTCGCCACAAGTGATGAAAATGTGCACAGAGTTTTACAGTATGTTTCATACAATTTCAATTTCAATTTCTTTTAAGCACATTAAATTTGCCGAACAGTTTTTTTAGTTTTAGAATGCATGTGTGAATAACTGAGTTGATCGAATGAATTTCAGGTAAATATGAATAACGTCTCAAGGGATACTGCAGAAGTGACATTCAGCTGACGAAGACCTTCGAAACCGGTAAACGAAGCCGTAAGAATTACCAGAAGTAGCCAGTTCTTTCTTTTGGAGGATTACGGGTGTGGTACGTGGCTTTCCAAACTGGAATTTACTCTTGAGACAGAAAGTTAGGATCCAATAGAGTAGAAAAAACATAAATATAACAAAAAATATAACACGTCAGACATGGCTACTTAATATGGAAATTCAACTAGACAGACTCTACACTCATAGGTGCCAAAACTGCAACACCATTAAGCAGTCCACGGAGATTATTCAAATTTGGCACTGTAATAGAGTTTGGTGTAGAGTGTTTACGATAACAACCACCCAGCCTGACGTGCACTCAGCTGGTTTCCGAAGCAGGATCAGGTTCGAACATCGAATGAGGCATGGATGATGCGTTTGCTTAACTCTCTACGCTCCCTGGGACCAGTGATCCAAAATTAGGAAAGGGAAACGGCTTATTGTCCTACGAGTTGCTCATGGTGATGGTGAAACCCGACGAGAAAAAACCCTGAAAGAAGGGGATACCACGATGTCTTTCCCAGCAGGTATGAGTGGACCAAGAGAATGCCACGAAAACATTCTCCAGACCATAACGCTGCTCCCACCAGCTTGTGTTCTTCCAGCAATGGTTGAAGTGTGCTTGTTCTCCGGTGTTTCTCGCCTTATACGCCAACGTCCATCCATTCGATGAAGCAGAAAACGTAACTCATCGGAGAAGGCAATCCTTTGCCAATCAGCGGAGGTCCAATTCCGATAGTGCCGTGCAAATGTAAGCCCTTTCTGCCGATGCACCTTCGTTAGCATAGTTGATGTGACCATCCGTTTGCATCGGAGCCCCATACGCAGCCGAGTTCGCTGAACTGTCGTTTCAGACGCACTTCCGGTAGCCCCCTGGTTTATTCGGCCAGTGAGTTGCTCCACTGTAGCGTGTCGATCGGCCTTCCCGCACCTACGCAGCTGACGTTCACCTCTCTCATCAATGGCACGTGGTGCTCCGCAGTTTACGCGTCGCTTATTCGCAATGGTGCCATTTCTCCAATCACGATACACTTTAACCACAGCAGCACGCGAACAGTTCACAAACTGCGCTGTTTCAGAAATACTGCCACCCTTGGCCCGAAAGCCTTTAATCACCCCTTTTTGTAAATCTGAAAAATCGATCCTTCTATCCATTAAAGCAACGAATTATATGTTTTCAGAATGCCTACAGCACACCTTATATATCCTCCCAGCCAGCTTACGACAAGTGCCTTCTTTTATTGGCTACGGGCTGTTGACTTAAGACGTAGGAGGTGGTCACAATAATGTGACTCCACGGTGTATTTTTCAAGACTTTTTTTTTCACTTTTGCAGAACTTTTATAGCTGATTTGGAAGCTTTTAGAATGACTGAGTGGGCAACAGTGATGCCGACACGATTTTCTTTTATACACAAGACGGGAAACATTTTGGGAGTCTGTCTCATATCAACCGCATTCTCTAGCTGCACATTTTAGTGACTGCCTCATTTTAACCACTCCCTTGGTGTTTCCATTTTTCTATTCCATTACCTGTATGAAGCAACGAAATAAAGGATGAATTAATCGTAAGTCCATGTTGATTCATTTCGTACGTTAATGTATTCTTAAGTGCTAGTGATTAATGTTATGCTCAAGCAGTCCTTAAATCGTGGTTTTCTGTAACTTTAAATGTGCGCTTCGAATTGATTTGAGTAAAATTTTCGTGAGCATTTCAAATAGCCGCTCTCCTAAAGAATTGATGCATAAATAATGCTCCCTTTTTTTCTCTTTTTGAGGAGATTACTTTAAACATTCGTGATTTGGGATAAATCCGGCTCAATTCCTCGAAAAAAGAACGCTGACACGGCAGAATCACGAAAGAAAGTTGGTAGTCTTTCTTCGAAAATACTTCAACACAAGTTCAGGTTTTAGGAATAACATTCCACCTGTGCTTCTGTCTACTTCTTATGATTTTTCAGAATCATAACTCCCTGTTTTACAGACTAAAAATAGAATGCTTCCCGTAAATTACACTACAAACATAGCTCAAAGAATTGCTCGAGGAAATGAAACCAACGCACAGCGATTTTCTACTCGGAGTCTAAATCCTTCGAGAAACGGTGGAATACGAAAATCATTTTTTCCAACTCAAAGAATTTATCTTTGGGTAAGAATTTATCTAAATATTTGACAAACCTCTCTCGTTTTTTTGATCGATGTCAATCAATATTTTTAAAACTTTAATGAAAAACTTCACCTGCCTATAAATGTATGGTAAGGCACTGTAAAAAATAAGTATTCACGAAAAATTCCTGAAAATGTGTCGCTCTTTTAACGAAATTTCCGTTTTTAAAAGCTCCCGTCTGTTCAAACTTCCGTATGTTGACCGATGTTCTGTAGCCAGTATTTGCGTTTGTTTTAGAAAAATCAGTTTCTGTTTTTTCAATATTTATACAGAAATTCGACAAAAAAAACTTCCAATTTTGACTTTTTCGGGTCCTTTCCGTTAGACCCTGGCGGAGATAGAGCCAGCCTCGTTCGGATTCATCTTCAACAGCAGCCGCGGGTGCTTTCCTTGGACCAGAAAGGTACGTTAAAGGACTGTCACGTATCACGAAGAACTCAAATCACGCAAGGATGAAATGTTTCTTGTTATTAATGCATGTAAATTAGTCATTTTATTTTCTGTTAGGCTTATTATTGTTCTGAATACGTTTATGATAATTTTAATTTTTATGTTGGAGGACTTATTATAATTACAAATTACGTCTTTTTTTCATCGTGATTTTTCAAAGCAACAAAATACGTTGGAACTTGAGACATTTTTAAACTGACAATGACTTTCAGTTATCTTTACGAAAAAGAACAATGTACTGCTTTACATCTATGATAATAAAACGAAGTGTATGTCCTTCGCGGTACAAAAAAAAAGCTGCTCAACCTAGAAACCTGAAACTTTGCACGAAGATAGCTTACATACCGAGGATGTGCATCTCTGACTTAGATTTTCAAATTTTTCAGTTTTAGGTATTTCAAGAAATGAGAAACGTGATTTCCGATTTCCCCCGTGTATCGTTCCGCTTTGTTTACAGCTTGATCACACCCAACGTGAAGGAAAGTAGTTCACGATAAATTTTACGCGTTTCTTTTTAGAATTTCGTTATAATCGACGCCTTAATGATAATTTTTATTTGTAAATACATTTTATGACGGAAATATATCGAATACCAGTACTACGTAATTTTTTCGTTTTTTTTTTTTTTTTTTTTAACCGGAGCTAGCGTATTTTTAGCGGTCTTTCGAACTTTTGTTCGGGAAGTCAAAGTTGCTAAGATTGACACCTCATAGACAGGCCCCCACCACAGTGTAATGGAACCACCTACAGGTGTTGCGGGTATTACGTCACAGAGTTGCTATAAATAGCTAGCACGTGTGTGAAGAACAAGGTCCAGGCGTGGTTTGTTTGGACGTAACCTGGCTGGCATAGGAAACATGCAGACGCCGGATTTGAGCGTCATCTTCTTATATGAACTTAAACTAGGCCATTCCGCAGGAATTGCCGCTCGAAACGTTAACACAGTGTTTGGGGAGCATACAGCCAACAAACGAACCATTCTGCGATAGTTTCTAAAGTTTCGAAGCGGAGGTACGGACCTGCAAAAGGAAGCACGTGGTCACCGATATGTTGCTGTTTCTGACAATGTTCTGTCACGTGTGGTTGAAGCGGACTCCCAAAAAACGTGCCGTGTGATAGCGGCAGAGGCAGATGTCCACCATACGACAGTTGTTCGGCGTCTGGCTGCGCTACGTAAGGTAAATAAGCTGGACATGTGGCTGCCGCATGAGTTGACAACGGCCAACAAGACTGGGGGTTTGGAAGTCTGCACGTCGCTGCTTGCCAGGAATAAACAGGAACATCTACTGCATCGTATGGTCACCAACGACAAGAAGTTGGTCCTTTTTGATAATCGGAAACGATCTGCACAATGATTAACCAAGGCACAGCCTGGTAGACAGCATCCTAAGCCACCCCTACACACCAAGATGATGATGCTCTTGGTCTGGTGGTCCACAGCCAGGATAATTCATCGGAGTTTCTTGGTAAATCATCACTGCAGAACGTTTTTGTGCTGATTTACACCAGATGCACCGGAATATGCTGCAGAAGCCACCGTCTTTGGTCAACAGACATGGTGTTCTACTGCTCCAGGACAACCGCCACCCTCATGTCACACAACGAACGATGCTGACACTAAGTGTCTTGGGCTATGAAGCACTACCTTATCCTGCCTATTACCCAGACTTGTCATCGACAGACTGTCAGCTGTTTCGTCGCCTGGATCACTTCCTGTCCGGGAAACAGTTCACGACAGACAACGAGGTTCAATGTGCATTTGATGATTTCCTCAGGCCCCAGCCACAAAACTTTTTCGTTCCGGGATCATGGCATGTACAAGCAAAGTATCGAAACTGTTAGGAATTATGGGACAAACCGTAGCAAGTGTGTACCAGGAGCACGCGAAATCCGGCGAAACCGCTAACAGTCGGATGAAATGTGGCGGTAAAAGAGCATTGGATGATCGAGGGAGCCGACGATTGTCCCGTATCTTATAGCCGAATCGGAAGGCTTGTATGCAGCAAATCCCGTCACAATTTAATGAAGAAGCATCCACAAGCCTACGTTTAAAGACAATTCGTCGACACATGGCACAACTCGGCTGCGGCAGTCAAAGACCACATCGTGTCCCGATGTTATCGGCACAGCATCGCATGATTGGGATGCAGTTTGCGAAGGCCCATCGACACTGGAGCATGAATGATTGAAAATGCAATGCGTCATATGGTCTGTCGAATCCCATTTCACACTGCATCGCGCCGATGGGAGGCAGCGTGTGTGGCGCAAACTACACTAAGCTATGGACCCCGCATGCCAAGTTGGGGTACTACAGGTCGCTGGAGGCGGTGTAACTGTTTGGGCAGCTTTCACGTGGTCCGGCCTGGGTCCCTTTATACCTTTTGAGTCTTCCGTCACTGGTTCCAGCTATGTGTAGCTAATGGCTGACCATCTCCACTCTTTCATTACGTGTCTTTGTCCGAGCCAAGTTCCGATCTTTCAACAGGACAACGCTACACTCCATCGGTCCCGGCTAGCGACCAAGTGGCTCCAGGAGCATAGCAGTGAGCTCACCACACTAGTATGGACCCCTCACTCAACGGACATCAACCCTATAGAGAATATATGGGACATATTGGAACGAGCTGTTCGTGATCAACAATCTCCACCTACATGTCTGCCTGCTCTACGCAAAGCACTCTTAGATTTCTGGTCAGCGATACCTGCGTCTGTGTTTCGGAACCTCACTGCGTCCGTACCACGACGTTTGGATGCTGTCCTGTGTGCAAAAGGTAGTGCCACACACTATCAGGTGGGTGTACTCAATATTTTGCCCTTTCAGTGTATATTACGAAATTGTTAAGTCAGAAAACGTTTAACGAGAAGACACCATATTTGCATAAACTCAAAACGAAGGATAAATTTCAAGATATGCGCAAGAATCTAAAATTTAGATTTAAATTTCGTTTTAACTGGATCCTATTTTTGCATATTTCTCGAGTTCTTTCAAAGAGCACTGTATAAATTAATTATCCAATAAAAAAAATTGGAAGTTCTAATGATAATCTAAAAAGTTTATAACTTCGCTTTCTTAATGTGAAAAATTAATTTCTTCGAAAACACTCTGTTGTGGAATTTATGTGGTGCGGTAAAATGAAGTCGTTATCATCCACTTCATATTTGATGAAGTCTTTAACACGCTACGAATCATTATGTCTTCATCGAAAAGAAGAACGCTTCGATTAACAGGATTTCCACCCTTTTAAACGACAATAGAAGCGAAGGCTCTTTCTAGAATTGAATAGTTCTTATAAAATTAAACAGACCTCTTGTGGTTTCCAACTAGGATGTAGCGCAGATAAATTTGTGATCTTCAAATCAAGTTGAGTAGACTAGGAACTGCGAGATTTAAAGCAAGTTTCGACATCTTAAAGTCGACATGCCATGCCATCGATTGGCAAAAACAGGAAAGACGTGAAGCGGTTATTTAACTCAGAGAAAACGTAGAAAGGATGATGAAAAATTCCCTTTGCGTTATTCGCGATCCACTCCACGCAATTGAGGCTAATTGAAAACTCAAAAGCATGCAAACAATTATTCCACCTACAAAGGAAATACAACACCGGATTCCCGCGGCCACCACCATCTCTTTCTCTTTCCTGTTCCAGCTTGTTTTCATCGCTGCTTTTCAATAAAATTTAGTTTAGCCACGGTCTTCACAAAAACCGACAGAAAAAAAAATGTGTACAGCTTCTTCTCGCTAACAAATTTTGCGATAACGAAACCCAGAGTACGTTTTTATCCATAGATAAAAAAATGAATTTCATATCTTCGCGATGCTTGCAGTAGCTAGCTACATTTATTACACTAAAATCTCATATTTATTTAAAAAGGGAGAAGAATTATCTTCTGGGAAAGTAGTTTGAAATACAAGCACAGCCTGGTGATCACAGTGATATTGTGGTGCACTGATAAGTAACAGTGATAAGCACTTGCCAATGTAGCTTGATAGGGAAAGCATTCTGCTCCGGAACAGAAGTATGTGGGGTTCGATTTCGCCACCGGCACATTTGGGTTACACATTTGCGCCCAACGTAAACGTGTATATATACATGGCCGTTAGGTTCTTCTAAAAAATGTGTAATGTACACATCTGTGTTGCTTCATACGAAACGATCTGCCATATTAAAACCACACGCCAGAAGTTTTTGTAATGGGGACATTGAGTACCACAAATACCCCATACTGTTTGAAAGATGCTTTTTTGCCCACTGCTACGGAAATATCTGCCATTTTGAAACCACAGACCAGTAGTTCTTAAAATGGGGATACAGGGGACAAAACATACCCCATTTTGCTTGAAAGATGCTCTTCCACCCACTTCTGCGAAAAGATCTGCCATATTGAAACCACAGACCAGTAGTTCTTGTGATGGGGATACAGAGGACGAAAAACACCCCATTTTGTTTGAAAGATGTTTTTGTGCCCACTTCTGCGAAAAGATCTGCCATATTAAAACCACAGACCAGTAGTTCTTGTAATAGAGATACAGAGAGAAAAAAATACCACATTTTGTTTGAAAGATGCTCTTTCGCCCACTGCTGCGAAACGATCTGCCGTATTGAAACCACAGACCAGTAGTTTTTGTAATAAGGATACAGAGGACAAAAAATACCCCACTTTGTTTGAAAGATGTTTTTGTGTCCACTTCTGCGAAAAGATCTGCCATATTGAAACCACAAACCAGTAGTTCTTCTAATATAGATACAGAGGACAAAAAATACCACATTTTGTTTGAAAGATGTTTTTGTGCCCACTTCTGCGAAAAGATTTGCCATATTGAAACCACAGACCAATAGTTCTGTTATAGGGATACAGTGGACAAAAAATAAAACATTTTGTTTGAAAGATGTTTTTGTGCCCACCTCTGCAAAAAGTTCTGCCATATTGAAACCACAGACCAGTAGTTTTCGTAATAGGGATACAGAAGACAAAAAATACCCCATTTTGTTTGAAAGATGCTTTTTGTGCCCACTGCTACGAAACGATCTGCCATATTGAAACCACATGTCAGTAGTCCTTGTAATAGGGATACAGAGGACAAAAAAATACCCCATTTTATTTGCAAGATGCTCTTTCGCCCACTTCTGCAAAAAGATCTGCCATATTGAAACCACAGACCAGTAGTTTTGTAATAGCGATACAGAGGACAAAAAATACCACATTTTGTTTGAAAGATGTTTTTGTGCCCTCTTCTGCGAAAAGATCTGCCATATTGAAACCACAGACCAGTAGTTCTTCGTAATAGGGATACACAGGACAAAAAATACCCCATTTTGTTTGAAAGATGCTGTTTTTCGCCCACTTCTGCGAAAAGATCTGCCATATTGAAACCACACACCAGTAGTTTTGTAATAGGGATACAGAGGACAATAAATACTGCATTTTGTTTGAAAGATGTTTTTGTGCCCACTTCTGCGAAAAGATCTGCCATATTGAAACCACAGACCAGTAGTTTTGTAATAGGGATACAGAGGACAAGAAATACCACATTTTGTTTGAAAGATGTTTTTGTGACCACTTCTGCGAAAAGATCTGCCATATTGAAACCACAGACCAGTAGTTTTGTAATAGGGATACAGAGGACAAAAAATACGACATTTTGTTTGAAAGATGTTTTTGTGCCCTCTTCTGCGAAAAGATCTACCATATTGAAACGACAGACCAGTAGTTCTTGTAATGGGGATATACAGGACAAAAAATACCCCATTTTGTTTGAAAGATGCTCTTTCGCCCACTTCTGCGAAAAGATCTGCCATATTGAAACTACACACCAGTAGTTCTTGTAATAGGGATACAGAGGACAATAAATACTGCATTTTGTTTGAAAGATGTTTTTGTGCCCACTTCTGCGATATTGAAACCACAGACCAGTAGTTTTGTAATAGGGATACAAAGGACAAGAAATACCACATTTTTTTTAAAGATGTTTTTGTGACCATTTCTGCGAAAAGATCTGCCAAATTGAAACCACAGACCAGTAGTTTTGTAATAGGGATACAGAGGACAAAAAATACGACATTTTGTTTGAAAGATGTTTTTGTGCCCTCTTCTGCGAAAAGATCTACCATATTGAAACGACAGACCAGTAGTTCTTGTAATGGGGATATACAGGACAAAAAATACCCCATTTTGTTTGAAAGATGCTCTTTCGCCCACTTCTGCGAAAAGATCTGCCATATTGAAACTACACACCAGTAGTTTTGTAATAGGGATACAGAGGACAATAAATACTGCATTTTGTTTGAAAGATGTTTTTGTGCCCACTTCTGCGATATTGAAACCACAGACCAGTAGTTTTGTAATAGGGATACAAAGGACAAGAAATACCACATTTTTTTTAAAGATGTTTTTGTGACCATTTCTGCGAAAAGATCTGCCAAATTGAAACCACAGACCAGTAGTTTTGTAATAGGGATACAGAGGACAAAAAATACGACATTTTGTTTGAAAGATGTTTTTGTGCCCTCTTCTGCGAAAAGATCTACCATTTTGAAACGACAGACCAGTAGTTCTTGTAATGGGGATATACAGGACAAAAAATACCCCATTTTGTTTGAAAGATGCTCTTTCTCCCACTTCTGCGAAAAGATCTGCCATATTGAAACTACACACCAGTAGTTTTGTAATAGGGATACAGAGGACAATAAATACTGCATTTTGTTTGAAAGATGTTTTTGTGCCCACTTCTGCGATATTGAAACCACAGACCAGTAGTTTTGTAATAGGGATACAAAGGACAAGAAATACCACATTTTTTTTGAAAGATGTTTTTGTGACCATTTCTGCGAAAAGATCTGCCAAATTGAAACCACAGACCAGTAGTTTTGTAATAGGGATACAGAGGACAAAAAATACGACATTTTGTTTGAAAGATGTTTTTGTGCCCTCTTCTGCGAAAAGATCTACCATATTGAAACGACAGACCAGTAGTTCTTGTAATGGGGATATACAGGACAAAAAATACCCCATTTTGTTTGAAAGATGCTCTTCTCCCACTTCTGCGAAAAGATCTGCCATATTGAAACTACACACCAGTAGTTTTGTAATAGGGATACAGAGGACAATAAATACTGCATTTTGTTTGAAAGATGTTTTTGTGCCCACTTCTGCGATATTGAAACCACAGACCAGTAGTTTTGTAATAGGGATACAAAGGACAAGAAATACCACATTTTTTTAAAGATGTTTTTGTGACCATTTCTGCGAAAAGATCTGCCAAATTGAAACCACAGACCAGTAGTTTTGTAATAGGGATACAGAGGACAAAAAATACGACATTTTGTTTGAAAGATGTTTTTGTGCCCTCTTCTGCGAAAAGATCTACCATATTGAAACGACAGACCAGTAGTTCTTGTAATAGGGATACAGAGGACAAAAAATACTGCATTTTGTTTGAAAGATGTTTTTGTGCCCACTTCTGCGAAAAGGTCTGCCATATTGAAACGACAGACCAGTAGTTCTTGTAATGGGGATATACAGAGGACAAAAAATACCCCATTTTGTTTGAAAGATGCTTTTTCTCCCACTTCTGCGAAAAGATCTGCCATATTGAAACTACACACCAGTAGTTTTGTAATAGGGATACAGAGGACAATAAATACTGCATTTTGTTTGAAAGATGTTTTTGTGCCCACTTCTGCGATATTGAAACCACAGACCAGTAGTTTTGTAATAGGGATACAAAGGACAAGAAATACCACATTTTTTTGAAAGATGTTTTTGTGACCATTTCTGCGAAAAGATCTGCCAATTGAAACCACAGACCAGTAGTTTTGTAATAGGGATACAGAGGACAAAAAATACGACATTTTGTTTGAAAGATGTTTTTGTGCCCTCTTCTGCGAAAAGATCTACCATATTGAAACGACAGACCAGTAGTTCTTGTAATGGGGATATACAGGACAAAAAATACCCCATTTTGTTTGAAAGATGCTCTTTCTCCCACTTCTGCGAAAAGATCTGCCATATTGAAACTACACACCAGTAGTTTTGTAATAGGGATACAGAGGACAATAAATACTGCATTTTGTTTGAAAGATGTTTTTGTGCCCACTTCTGCGATATTGAAACCACAGACCAGTAGTTTTGTAATAGGGATACAAAGGACAAGAAATACCACATTTTTTTGAAAGATGTTTTTGTGACCATTTCTGCGAAAAGATCTGCCAAATTGAAACCACAGACCAGTAGTTTTGTAATAGGGATACAGAGGACAAAAAATACGACATTTTGTTTGAAAGATGTTTTTGTGCCCTCTTCTGCGAAAAGATCTACCATATTGAAACGACAGACCAGTAGTTCTTGTAATGGGGATATACAGGACAAAAAATACGACATTTTGTTTGAAAGATGTTTTTGTGCCCTCCTCTGCGAAAAGATCTACCATATTGAAACGACAGACCAGTAGTTCTTGTAATATGGATACAGAGGACAAAAAGTACCCCATTTTGTTTGAAAGATGTTTTTTTGCCCACTTCTGCGAAAAGATCTGCCATATTGAAACCACAGACCAGTAGTTTTGTAATACGGATATAGAGGACAAAAAATACCCCATTTTGTTTGAAAGATGCTTTTTGGCCCACGTCTACGAAGAAATCTGGCATACTGAAACCACAGACCAGTAGTTTTTGTAATGGAAATCGATAACATCCAATTTTGAACTTGAACATTTCTTTATTTGTTTTCGTTAAGTTTTCATGAAAAATGTATATCAACTAGAAGATTTATGTTAGAAATATGGCTGTAGTTCATTGCGTAGTAAGTATTCTGATTTATTGTTTGAAAATGGATGATTATCTTTCATTTAAAATTTCTCAAGTTATTAGTGTTAGTAACTAAATTATTTAATAAAAAATAATTAACTACACATTTTCTAACATTTTTTTGACTAATATCACTATTTAACTGCCAAACTTATTGTGTTTTGAATTTTAAATTGATAATTCAGAAAATGAGCAAAAAAAGGTGTAGGATATGTTCCCACCTTAAAGGAATAAAACCATCTATAGAAAGAATTTTTAACATTTAGATGTAGTCGGAGTAATGTATTTTAAAAGATCGTTTGTTTCCTTCTTAAGATGAATGAAGGACAAGTGCTTTCTTAGGAGGGGTCAAGACCCGGTTGACTCTGCCCTTGTACGCGCTACTATTTAGGACTACGTTTCCTCAGTCATTGTTGTGTAGTCAACTCCACAAAATATCCGTTAATTGTTCTGCAAAAAAGCTTCCAAATAAGAAAAAACTAATGACTTTCAAACAAGAACAGAATTCCTCTTGCACACCATACAACTGGCATATTATTTCGAAAAGCAAGCTTGTCCGCAGGTACAAGAAATGCGCGTAACAAAGGATATCCTTCCCTTCTTTTAAATTGTGGCTGCAATGTAAATTTTCTGTAGACATTTTACTTCAGATAATAATGGAGCTATATGCGTTTCCAATACGCTGGGCGCCGCCCTGCTCTTTTAATGAGGTCTTTTTTTATCCTTTTGCAAACTAAGTTATATCTTAATGGATCATCAAAACATGTAGAAATGTGTGCTAAAATAGGTTAATGAAGGGAACATGAACTAAGTGATTGCGAGCACGCTTTGATAGCAACATTTCTGCATTGCTGCAAATTTATTTAAGATATCTGATTTTAAAAATGCATCATTTCTGGAAGAAACACTCATAAAAAAACGAAGAACCTACCTTCTTCCTGAGAAGCAAGGTTTTCCGTATAAAATGCTATACCCGATTCGTAAATTTTAAGCAGTCAATTTTTACAGATACAGTAAAACCTCATAAACGGATACTCTCGAATAACAGACACCTTCATTTAGCGGACGGTCCAGAATTATATACAATTCTGTGTATATACACGGTCGTATCAGAATAGTACCAGCGTTCTTCCAGTCCTCCCAGCAGAAGTTGCACATGCAATCAAGAACATGAAGCGAGGAAAAGCTCCAGGAGAAGATGGAATTACTGTAGACATCATACAAGAAGCAAGTGGAAAAATCGAAACAGTACTCGCCCAAATTTTCACTCGATGCCTTAATGAAGGAAAGATTCCTGAGGATTGGAACAATACTACAATGATCCTGCTACATAAAAAAGGTGACATTCAGGATCTCAGGAACTACAGACCTATCAGCCTCCTATCAGTGGTTTATAAAATTTTCACTAAAGTTCTTTCACACCGTTTGAAGGTAACACTGGACATGGCTCAACTGAGAGAACAAGCGGGATTCAGGAGTGGCTACAGCACAATAGATCATATCCACGTACTGAGAGAACTAATTGAAAGAACGAGGGAATATGAACTTCCATTGAGCATGGCTTTTATCGATTATGAAAAGGCCTTTGATTCGGTGAAACCATCAGCAGTTACAATGGCTCTGAAATCCTGCGGTATTGAAGATGCATACATTAATATTATTAATAACATCTATGAAAATGCAAGTGCAAAGATTCGGCTGTTTGAAAATACAACACACATAAAAATTGGAAAGGGAGTGAGACAAGGTGACACCATATCTCCGAAGCTCTTTAATGCCACATTGGAAAATGCCTTTCAATCAGTGAACTGGGAAAACAAAGGGATGAAGATTAATGGAGATTATCTAACCCACCTTCGTTTTGCTGATGACGTAGTCATTTTTGCAACTACCCCATCAGAGCTGCCGAATATGATCCAGGAACTTGCTGACAAGAGTAAAGAAGTGAGATTAAAAATGAACTTTCAGAAGACCAAAGTGATGTTCAATGCTTTTACAAGAAATGAAGTTTTATCGATTGATGGAGAAAAGCTGGAGATAACAGACACGTTCGTTTATCATGGACAGCAGATATCAAGTGAGGGTCACATTGATGAAGAAACTAATCGGCGTACAAAACTTGTCTGGAGAGCTTTTGGAAGAAACAGCATAATTTTCAAGAGCAATATGCCATTATGTCTTAAAAGAAAAGTGTTTGATCAATGCATCCTTCCAGTGCTTACGTATGGTGCAGAGACGTGGACCTTAACTAAAAGAGACATACAAAGGCTACAGACAACTCAAAGAAGCAAGGAGAGGTGCATGCTTGGTGTAACCAGGAGAGATAAGAAGACGAACTCGTGGATCCGAAAAATGACAAGAGTGGAAGACATCATGATCAGAGTTAAATCCCTGAAATGGCAATGGGCTGGACATACTGCCAGAAGGACAGACCATCGATGGACAACCGAAATTTTAGATTGAGTTCCAAGGGACAGGAAAAGACCCAGAAGAAGACCACATGGGAGATGGGTGGATGAAATTCGAAGGTATGCGGGAGTGACATGGAAGAGACTGGCACAAGACAGACCGTACTTGGGGAGACCTTCGTCCAGCAGTGGATTGATAATGGTTGACGATGATGATCAGAAGCCACCTACTTAATAATGGTAATAACCACATTGGCCTGGATGACAGTCACGCACCCTCTTAGCGACATGGCAAGGCCCATTGTCCTGTTGGTGGACAACATCCCAACCAGGGTAAACGTCCAAAATGAAGGGATGCATGTGGTTAGCGAGGATGGACAGGTGGCCATTGGCGTTCAGGGACACATCCAGTGGTACCAGCGGTCCCAGGTCATACCAGGAAAACATTACCCTGACATGCAGCCAGCAGTCCATTCTTGGCACACCCTTACTGCAGTACATCGCGAACAGCCCATAAAGTCTTCTGTTCCTGAGATGCTTCCCCCATTGGCACGGTAGACGATGGGAGCATCAAGGGCACTACTATGCAAAGACAGCCGAATGGCCTTTGAAGATGTTGCTAATGTGATGGAGATGTCCGTTGGTTCCGTTGCTGATATTGTGAGAAACCGGTTGGGGATACCGAAATGTTGCTGCAAAGTGTATTCCCCAATTGCTCACGGAGGAACACAAAGCAAATCGTGTTATCAATTGTCGTCAATGGAGGTGCGGGATACGACGTGGGCCACACTTTTTGAATCGAGTCGTCACCATTTCGACCCAGAAACAAAACAATCGGAAACACCCACAGAGTAACCCGATCCAAGAAAGCAAATGTTCAAGCAAGTACAGTGAAGGTCATGCACCTGGTTTTCTTCGATGAAAAGGGAATTGGGTATGATCATGTTGTTCCACAATGGGAAAATGTTACTGGTGCCTATTATTCTGAAGTTCTCGAAGGTCCTCTAAAGAAATCATATTCCCCAAAACGCCCAGAATATGCACAAACTGGTTGGATTTAGCATCAAGATATGCCCCTGCACATCGTGCTTTGTTTACCCAGCATGTTATCCAAAATCTAGGCATCGAAATGATAGCTCCGTATTCACCGAAGCTGGCGCCGTGTGATTCCACCTATTCCTTGAAGTGATAAAACATCTTCTGGGCGTCGATTTGCATCAAATACTGAACTGAACAATTCTGTCATGAGTATACTGAACCACATCTCGAGGAAGGGCTTCGAACCAACCTTCTGGAAGTGGATAGAAAGGTGGGACAGGTGCAGTCAGGTAGAAGGAGAATACTTCGAAAGTATGTAAGTATGTTTACTGCATTACACTTCCGCCCCATGTAAATTCAGTCTTGTTACTTTTTGAAGGACCCTAGTATAGAGGAAAGAGGTAAAAATACACGGTCGAGTCACATTATTGTGACCACTAGCTAATATCCAGAGTAACCGCCGTGTGCAGCGCGGACAGCAGCTAGACGGGGTGGGAGTGACTCAATAAGGTGCTGGAAGATGTTCACAGGTATGTGGAGCCATGCTGACTGCAGTGCATCTGACAGCTGCTGGACGGTGCTTGGTGGAGGATCCAACACGATCGAGGTGGTCCCACAGATGCTCAATTGGGTTTAAGTCTGGGGAATTAGGGGGACAGGGAAGTACTTTGAAGTCTTCATCGTGCTCTTCCAATCACTCTCGGACATTTCTAGTTGTGTGACACGTTGGAATTGTCGTGCTGGAAGATCCCATCCGCCACAGGGAAGACAATCAGCATGTATGGGTGTACGTGGTCTGCAAGGATGGATTCATAACGAATTCGGTCCTTAGTGCCTTCCACAGGTATGAGTGGACCCAGAGAATGCCACGAAAACATTTCCCAGACCAGAACGCTGCTCCCACCAGCTTGTGCTATTCCAGCAATGGTTGAAGAGTGTTTGTTCTCCGATGTTTCTTGCCTTATACGCCAACGTCTATCCGTTCGATGAAGCAGAAAACCTGACTCATCGGAGAAGGCAATTTTTGCCAAACAGCGGAGGTTCAATTCCGATACTGCCGTGCAAATGTAAGTCCTTTCTGCCGATGCACCTCCGTTAGCATAGGTGAACAGACCATCCGTCTGCACGGAGCCCCATACGCAGCAGGGTTCGCTGAACTGCCGTTTTAGGCACACTTCCGGTAGCCCTGTGGTTCATTCGGCCAGTGAGTTGCTCCACTGTAGCGTGTCGGTTGGCCCTCACGCACCTTCGAAGCCGATGTTCACCTTTCACATCAACGGCACGTGGTGCCCCGCAGTTTCCACGTCGCTTATTCGAAACTGCGCCATTTCTCCAATCACGATACACTTCAACTACAGCAGCACGCGAACAGTTCACAAACTGCGCTGTTTCAGAAATACTGCCACCCTTGGCCCGAACGCCGATAATCATCCCTTTTTGAAAATTTGATTAATCGCTCCTTTTATCCATGACAGCAACGAGGAATATGTTTTTAGAATGCCTACAGCACACCTTATATACAATCCAAGCCAGCTCAGGACACGTGCCTTCTTTCATTGGCCACGGGCTGTTGACGTCAAAAGTAGGAGGTGGTCACAATAGTGTGAGTCGTCTGTGTATAATCAAACGACAAAATCGGCTTCATCTTGCAAATCTGACTCACCCCTTTAAATCACTGGAGCACTTTTCTTCGGGCTATAAAACAATTCGTTTCTTACATATACACTGCTGGCCATTAAAAGTGCAACACAAGGGAGATCGCATCCCAGGAGCTCGAAAGTTAGCAGAAGGGCAGAACACGTGCGCACGTGTAGAGGATTAACCAGGCACCACATATGGAAACCACGTGGGACAGTAACGCCCCCTGGAAGTCGTGCAAGAGGGGTGAACAAGGAGACGGTGTTAAACACTCGAAGTGTGTTTGCTCCCCGTTCCTGGACCCGGAGAGCTGAAGTATGTCGTGTCAAAAACAACGGCAGCCATACCAGCAGGTGTCCGACTTCGATTGCGGAAGAATTGGGAAATATCGGGATTGCGGATAATCACTCCGAGACATCTGTGCTAGTGTGCGACGGCATGCCGCCACGGTTGGGAGAATATGACGTTAGTGGGTAGTGGGGAAACGAACACACGAACTTGCGGGATGCCAAATACCCCGTAACACCATCGAACGAGAGGACCGACATTTGGTGCGCATGGCTCTGACGGATCGCACAGCCACATCGACCACCGTAGCTCAATATAGTTCAGGTTTGTGGCTCAACACCCACTCTCCGCATGGACGGTTTGACGTCGTCTGCAGCAACAGGGCATTTTTGCCCAGCGCCCATTGCTTCGGCTACCTTTGACTGTACAACACCGGCGTCTGCGACTTTAATGCTGCCAAGATCGTCGGACATGAAACTGAAGCGGGATTCGTCGGAAAACATGGCAACGCATCATGCTTTCCGACCAATCCCGCTTTAGTTTGCAGCACCATGATGGACGAATCCTTGTTTGGAGGTACCGAGTGAGTCCTGCATTATGCTGCGCCATACCGGACCGGAACCCGGCGTTATGATATGGAGTGCTATAACGAAGTAAATTTCTTCGTCATTTTTGGTCCACGCCGGGGATCGAACCCGAGTCCACTTATTCCGGAACAAGTCCCTCTACCAACTGAGGTACGCAGACGTTCGTTCTTGCTGCTATCTGCCTTTATCTCGTGTGCGTCCTGCGGGGCAGGCATGCCACAGTGCCATTGTATTCCACTCGAGCACGCGCTTCGCCGTATTACCAATACGTTGAACGGCCATTGTTACATCACTGAGGTGTTCGAACCTGCTGTTGTACCATATCTTCAGGGACATTGTGATGCCATTTACCAACAGGATAATACGCGAGCGCATGTGGCACGCAACGTACAAGGCTTCCTGGATAGCCACCACGTGCCACGTCTTCCTTGATCCGCACGGTCTCTCGAAACCTGGCCGTGTAGCAACTGTAATTGCCGCCCATAGTAGCTACAGCAGATATTGATTGCTATGTGTTCCCATCGTCTCACCGCTATGCATTTGTTATAGATTTAGCCTTGTACCATCTGCTTTCTGTATAATAAGTGTGGCTGTGTTATCTATTGTCTCTCGTGTTGTTGCACTTTTAATGGCCAGCAGTGTACATTTTTATCAGAGCTTGTGATTCAGTTAAATCTTTCGTGGCTATATTTTTCCTGTCTTTGAAAGTAAATTGAAGCTATTGTCTCATTTTGTTGAATGCATAGTGAGCAGGAAAATTACCAGCATGCTGCCAAGACACTTAAAAGCTTTTAGTGCCTTTATCCATTGAATACATAGGCTCAGTCACGTATCCCTCAGGCGTTTTACTCTTAAAATCAGACAACTCAAGTTGACACAGAGAACAGCGAGCTTCTGTCAGTAGTCACTTGACGCTTTCGGCGAAGGTAATGCATGTTTTTTCTGTCAAGAAAAAATGGTAGCACTATTTTGTTACGTCGATATGGCAACCTCAACTGCGGATTGTTTTCGAAGTTTCGGAATTCAATCTTCGGAGAAATCGTGATGCTACACCACAACATTTCTTTCCCATACACCCCCAAGTGTTTTCGAAGCGCCTATAAAATGCTTTTTTTTTTTCCGCTCAATACAAGTGTTGCGTCACTTTACCCTAGTTCGCAACATGGGAATTTATCGATTGGCCTTCGTGAATTTCTTTCCAGTTTTTTAAAAGGTTCGAAAGAGCAAATTTTGCCACCTCCGAGCTTATGCTTTTTAGGAAACTATCTACATACCTACGAAGCACTTACCGTTCTGGGAAAAGTGAATTTCATGTAGCAGGAAGTATTTTAAATTGGTAAGTCACAGCTATTGCAAGATTTTAAGCGAAAAAATATCAGAGGAAATGTGGATAGATGGATGAAGAGCGCACGGGAATTTCATTTTCAGTGAATAGAAAATAAATGTACAGAATAGAGAAAATCAAATCAGTAACAGCGTTATTTTGGTGACTGCAGCTCGCTGAAAAAATCGATAAGCGATGCACCTGCGAATTTCATCGACTTTCTTCCCATAAATCATTGGCCTAGCCTACTGCGTCATAATGTATTATGGAAGCTAAGACAAAGTACACTAATTTTAAATCAGTATAACCGCATTAATCTCTACCATGGCGTACGGATGAAGTAACATCCACACATTGGCCGATGATTAGAAATCTTTATGCACATGCACATATGCAAAATATTAGGTCGGAAAGGAACGGATATCCAATGAGGAGGTACCAGGGCACTGGCCACTGAGATTGCGCTGCACACCGGCATGACATCAGCAGGTACTGGCTTAGACCAGAGGGAAGTTATACGTCAGAAAGCGCAGAGTGTAATAAACAGTAGTGCTGCCAAAAACCGGATATTTTGAAATCCGGATTTCAAAATAACCGAAATATCATGAATCCAAAATCCGGATATTCGGATATCCGGCTAGTGCTGTCAAAACCCGGATATTTTGATATCCGGCTAGTGCTGTCAAAACCCGGATATTTTGATATCCGGATTTGGGATTTCAAAATATCCGAAATATCATAAATCCGAAATCAGGATTGCCGCATGCGATTTTTACAGGATAAAACACTGCAATTTTATTTATTACCCCTCCACTTAGTACAATATCAATGCCACGAAAGATCGCTTTTTCTAATCAAATGGACATCGTGAAGCAAAAAAAAAAAAAAAAAACGCACGCTCACAAACTGCTGCGTTAAGGTTTCAACAACCTGAGGCATGCGGTCTATCATGGCCAGATAGTTTTGTTTTTGTTTTGTTTGGAGGTTTAACGACCACCGTGAGCAACTCAATGGGCTATAAGCAGTCGCCCGTCCCTAATTTAGGGTCACTGGTTCCAGGGAAGGGAGAGAGTCAGTGCCGTAAGACAAACACAACATCCATGCCTGACCGGGATTCGAACCCGGACCCCTTACGGACGAATGATCAGAGGCCAACGCCTTAGACCACTGCGCCACCGGGGCGGCATGGCCAGATAGATCGATGTTGTTGAGATGTCTCGGTATTCTAAGTCCGGATACCCGAAATCGAAATATCCGAAGTTCGAATTCTGGATAACCGGAGTTCGAACTATTCGAATGTTAAAATACGGTTTTTGGAAGGTAAAATACCCGGAAATCCGAAATCCGTGAACAGTATTTCCGAAGTTCGAAATCCGGATAACCGGAGTTCGAACTATTCGAATGCTAAAAATCCAGTTTTCGGGTACTAAAACATCCGGATATCCAAAAATCCGAAATCCGTGAACAACACTAGTAAGCACCAGCCACCATGGAAGTGGATAAGAATCACACATCCGCTATTGTATGCAGTATGAGTTTCGTCGGGGCCTGGTTCATTTGCCAGACGTTTACTTCCCCGTAGGGTCACTTCACCGAAAAGATTGTTTCACCGAAAGATCACTTGATCAAAACGTTCATTTCACCGAACGGTCACTTGATCGAAAGGTACATTTCACTGAATGGCCACTTGACCGAAAAGTTCATTTCACCGAAGGGTGAGTTTACCGAAAACTTTAGATTTTATTACAGGATCTGTTGAAGCATGGTACCAGTTTGGAAGACAGACCACCGAAACGTTAGGGGATCATACTCAAATTGCCCTTTTGATTTCTCCGTGTTACAAAGAGCGCAAAGTTTTAGTTTTAAGGTGGATGTCAAATAATTTTGCTTCCTATACTTCCAATGGAAAAACTTCTGTACAGATTTTCTTCACAATTAATGCGTTCCCAAGGATGAAAATTTGAACATCGATTAAAATAGCTTCATTTTATAACTTGGATTACTTAATATTTTCGAAAACATAACCTTAATTATAGTAAAAATCAATAACTTTTCCTTTGGTGGTGTTGAAACCAGAAAAAAGAGGGCGCGACCTGTAATTTGATGACGTCAGTAAACAAACAAATGTTGGATTGCATAATTACGGTTATGTTTTAGAAAATATTAAGTATTCCAAGTTATAAAATGAAGCTATTTTAATCGATGTTCAAATTTTCATTCTTGGGAACGCATTAATCGTGAAGAAAATGTATACAGACGTTTTTCCATTGGAAGTATAGGAAGTAAAATTACTTGACGTCCACCTTAAGACAGAAATAATTAATTTATTTTAAGTCCCTACGCTTCGGCTTAGACATTTTAAAACATTTTTAATCATGCGTGCTCATGTTCACAACGTTTACATAAAAAGTCAATTTAATAATGTTGCACATTTATTCAAGTAAAATAGAATCAATTTTAGGACTCTAAGTCTCGGCTTAGGCCATTTAGCATATTTTAATTGTGTGTGCTGATGTTCATAAGGTTTACATTAAAACCTTATGAACATAAAACATTTCCCAGATCTAGGCTTAAAGCCTTAAAATTAATGTTTTATGCTTGAACAATGGTGAAACATATTTTACTTTAAATATCATGCGACGTTTGTGAATATGAGTAAGGTTAAAATCTTTTAAAATGGCCTGTATCTAGGCCTACGGTCAAAAAATACATGTTTTGTGGTTGAGTAAAAGTGTGAACATTATTTACTTGTCCTGCTATGGAACCCTTATGAATATGAGCTCGGAGGATTAAAATTTGTTAAAAAGGCCCAGATGCAGGCCTTATAATTAATGTTATATTTCGAAAAACCTAGTTATGGAGAGGTGTTTCATAGAAATTAAAAGTGCATTTTTTTATACAATCCCATAAGGTTTAGGTGGCCAGTTTTTCAAAAACCCGCACCACACTCCAACAGAAGTTTTCAATAAACTGACCATTCGGTGAAATGATCTTTCGATATAACGAACTTTTAGGTGAAGTAATCCTTCGGTGAAATGAACTTTTCGATCAAATAACCTTTCGATGAAATAAACTTTTCGGTCAAGTGACCCTGACCGAAAAGTTCATTTCGTTGGTTCGAACGATTTCGAGAGGGGAATTGTAAGCTGTCAGACCGTTGCAAAGCCGGAAGACGCATGTGAAAAGGTCGTGATAATGTCCTACAATTGTGGGACACTCGTGGTAATCGCATACACGGTCCCTTATGTCACACTGTTCCGCAAACTTTTTCCACTCGCGGCACATCATAAATTATCCATGATTCAACACGGCACACCAAAATATTAATCCCCTCAAATACGTATGATATGACCCTATTAATATAAATACGTAATTTTCACCACAAACGATACACTCGGGGATTGGGCATGTTTCATCACGACACCAAAAAAAAAAAAAAAAAAAAGAAACCGTAAGATAAATAATTATCACTATAGTTATAACGAAGTGAATTTCTCCGTCATTTTTGGTCTACGCCGGGATTCGAACCCGAGGCCGCTTATTCCGGAACAAGTCGCTCTACCAACTGAGCTACGCAGACGATTATTCTGATTCCTATCTGCCTTTATGTCGTGTGCGTCCTGCTGGCAGGTACGTCACATCTCTCCCCCCCGAAAGAGGGCCGGGGGCATTGCCCACGGGTCAGCCGTGACCATGAATCGTTGCAGGCAGCCATCCACTGTAGAACGTGCACTTGAGAACTCCCAGTCAATCTGCTGTGTGGAATGCAACATCACACATTTTTTTATTTTTTCGAAGCGCTGGAGAAGGAATTCTCTGATTTTTCCTGTCTCGCGGTGTGGAAATAACATCACACCGATGCGAGATTTTGAACGGCCGGATCATCCGGATAGTTCGGGCGCCATTATAACGAAGTGAATTTCTCCGTCATTTTTGGTCTACGCCGAGATTCGAACCCGAGGCCGCTTATCTCCGGAACAAGTCGTTCTACCAACTGAGCTACGCAGACGATTATTCTGATTCCTATCTGCCTTTATGTCGTGTGCGTCCTGCTGGCAGGTACGTCACATAGTGCCGGTGCACTAATTATTATTTCTTTTTTCGTGCTCAATGCTTTCACTACTTGCACTCGTGGACGGGACACTTTGTACAAGGAACTTGTCCATCTTGAAAAAATAAAATAGTTTAATAGTAATAGAAAATAGCAAGACTGACTAGCAATCACAATTTTCGGACTACTTCAGAGCACAGCTGTGGTAGAACTGAAATATTTGCAAGAGGCGGGACCTATACTCTTCAAAGGGAAGAAGGGACGCATATAGCGACTTATTTAAAATAAAGTCTAACAATGGGTGGGTGCATCGGTACAGGAAAAAAAGTAATAAAGTTGAAGAAGCACTAACAAACAGGGATAAATACCAAAACAACGTAATCAAATAATAAAAGACAGGGAAAGATTTGCTAATCCCTGCACTTTTAGGGAAAAAGAACATGCGGCAAGTGTAAAAAAGAAGCCGCATAGCGCGTCGGTAGAGGCGAGAAAGTACACAAAACATTCGGTAACGGTGACAAAGAGCGGCGGTGGAGGCGAGAAAGTACACAAAACATGCAGCAAGTGTAACAAAGGAGCCGCATAGCGCGGCGGTAGAGGCAAAAAAGTACACAAAACATGCGGCAAGTCTAACAAAGAAGCCGCATAGCGCGGCGGTAGACGCGAGAAAGTACACAAAACATGCGGCAAGTGTAACAAAGAAGCCGCATACCGCGGCGGTAGAGGCGAGAAAGTACACAAAACATGCGGCAAGTCTAACAAAGAAGCCGCATAGCGCGGCGGTAGAGGCGAGAAAGTACACAAAACATGCGGCCAGTCTAACAAAGAAGCCGCATAGCGCGGCGGTAGAGGCGAGAAAGTACACAAAACATGCGGCAAATGTAACAAAGAAGCCGCATAGCGAGGCGGTAGAGGCGACAAAGTACACAAAACATGCGGCAAGTGTAACAAAGAATCCGCATAGCGCGGCGGTAGAGGCGAGAAAGTACACAAAACATGCGGCAAGTCTAACAAAGGAGCCGCATAACGCGGCGGTAGAGGCAAAAAAGTACACAAAACATGCGGCAAGTCTAACAAAGAAGCCGCATAGCGCGGCGGTAGACGCGAGAAAGTACACAAAACATGAGGCAAGTGTAACAAAGAAGCCGCATACCGCGGCGGTAGAGGCGAGAAAGTACACAAAACATGCGGCAAGTCTAACAAAGAAGCCGCATAGCGCGGCGGTAGAGGCGAGAAAGTACACAAAACATGCGGCCAGTCTAACAAAGAAGCCGCATAGCGCGGCGGTAGAGGCGAGAAAGTACACAAAACATGCGGCAAATGTAACAAAGAAGCCGCATAGCGAGGCGGTAGAGGCGACAAAGTACACAAAACATGCGGCAAGTGTAACAAAGAATCCGCATAGCGTGGCGGTAGAGGCGACAAAGTACACAAAACATGCGGCAAGTGTAACAAAGAAGCCGCATAGCGCGGCGGTAGAGGCGAGAAAGTACACAAAACATGCGGCAAGTGTAAGAAGCCACACAGCGCGGCGATGGAGGCGAGAAAGTACATAAAAAATGCGGCAAGTGTAACAAAGAAGCCGCATAGCGCAGCGGTAGGCGAGAAATGCAAATATATCAAGAAGCAAAACTACGATATAACAACAACTGTGGGTAAATAATTTACATTTAATTTCTTAGAACACATAAAAATTCGGGGCATGCAATAAAGAATAAACAAGCATCATCTTATTCAATCAGTGCAGAGACAGAGAATGAAATACAAGCACGCGGAACACAGTAACTGGAATAAAATAAAAAAAATGAAACTCGACATCCTGAATGGTATACGGGATTACACCACTTACCATCATTGTCATATTTACATATTTACACCAAAAAAATGGATTCACATCTTCAAAATTTGTATAAAAGTCTACAATTAATTTCTTACAATAGGATAATAGGTAATAGTTCCCGTCACACCTTTCACCTTGGGGGGGGGGCACACCGGTTGCGAAACACTGCCTTATGGGATGTTTCCCATTCGACCAATGAGAAGCACTGTTAGAAAAGATGTCTCCTTCCACTCTGATGTCTTGTATGCTTGACTCCTAAAGTTCGCTTTTTTCTTGTTAGTGAGTGCGAGATTTATGTTACTAATTTCGTTGAATTTAGCGGCTAAAAATAATAGTTAAAATGAATTTTGGTTTCTGTCATTCTCTTATTGATTATTTTGGATACGGTTTTTTTTTTTATTAGAAGATGCTTTAAATGCTATCCAAAACTTCGAGATCTCTTCAAGGTCGTTCATTCAACAAAACTAAGGTGGAAGTAATCCAAGATCATGATTTCTCATGTAGTAAATTTAAAGTTCAAACAACAACAACAACAACAAAAAAATGAATAATACAGCAGAAATCCACCTGAAGGAAATTTTAAAGTTTCCTTCCGAAATTGCTAGTGACACAGCTGCCAATAGAAAGAGTGTGGCAAGAGCACTAAGAAAGACTTTGCAAAAGAGAGAGGTGCTCAATGTTGAAAAACGTATTTACATTAGCTTGCCGTTATGAAAAGTTTCAATTATTATATGATGTGGTGTAAATGTAGCTAACTTTACTGATTATTATTATATATAATTTTATATCTTCCATATATTTTTATTTTTATTTATTTATTTATCTTTATTATCTTCATTTATTTTTATTTCATTTCCATGTAATTATTGTACCAAATTTCCATATAATTTTATTTAATATTTGTTCTGGTTAAATATTACCATAAATTTGACCCTATCTTAGAGGTATAAACAACACTGGGAAATCGTTGATAAAAAGAGAGAGGTGCTGAAACTTCAGCCTCTGGAGAGCATCAAGCGCTGTGCGAGAAGTGTGCTATCTTCCATTGTCATGCAGCAACAAAATTGGTGCAGTCGACTTTCTAACTCGACATACCCTCCGGAGCAGGTTCTTTATTGTTTCAGTGTAACGTGTTGAATTGACAGGATTCCCAGATTCCAAAACTTCGGTCAGGTAAACTTTGTGTGAGTCCCAGAAAACAGTCAAAAGAACGTTTATATGACAGATGGCACTGTTTTGATTTTTTGGGGGACGAGGAGAGGAAGCATGGCGGGATGTCATGTTCTGTCGTTTTTCTTCAGGGTCTAAATGATGGATCCATGACTCATACCCAATTAAAATATTCAACAGAAATTGATCGCCCTCTTCACAATAACGCTTCAAAAGTTTTTCACAGCACTCAAGACGCTTCTGTTTGTTTTTCCGCTGGACCAGATCGGGTCATTTTGGGATATGATATGTGTTATTCAGTTGTAAACATGACCCATATGCAGATGGATCGGAAACCTTAACACAGATCAGGTACCGAGCTTAATCGCAAAGATCATACAAATTGACCAACAAAGTAGGTGTGTATCACATTCATTTAATGCAACGATAACAGAAAACAAGTACGAAAAAACGAAAAAACAATAAGTAATACTTAGTGGGATAACCACAAGACCTAATAACAGCTGCACAAAGGGCCGGCATCGAGTCCACTAACTTCTCGACGGTGACCTGCGGAATTCGCGCTCATTCTGCAGACAGCTGGTCGAACTTCTGGGCCCTATTTCGGCAGGTTTTCTTCGCACATCGTCTCTCCATCTCCTCCCACATGTGCTCGATGGGGTTGAGGTCTGGAGATTGGCTTGGCCAGTCTAGAAGTGTGACCTGTTGCTGCTGGAAGGCTGCCTTCGCTACTCTGGAGGTGTGCTTCGGGTCGTTGTCTTGCTGCATGATCCATCCGAGTGGCATGTTCTGGTTTGCCCATGGGAAGACATCGTTGATGAGCATGTTCGTGTAGCTCTGGCCGGTCATTATTCCGTCAATCTTGATGATGGGGTCCATTCCATTGCGAGAGAAGACGCCGTAAGCGATCCTTCTTCGTGCTTGACAGTCGGCTGAATGAACTGGGGGTTGAATCTCTGGCCACACGGACGTCGTACGTATCAGATGCCATCACTTCCGAACAAGTTGAATTGCTCTTGTTGGTGAAAAGCACGTTACTCCAGTCCGCCGCGGTCCAGTGTCGATGACGGCGCGCGAACGCCATTATGGCTCGTCGATTCTTGACTCCGAAGAGTGGTTTCTTGGCGGGGCGTCTTCCATTAAATCCTCCAGCAATGAGACGACGGGAGATGGTCATTCGGCTGACGTTCAGGTCGTCACTGTCGCGGAATTCAGTGGCGATGTCCACAGCAGTCAAGGTGGGATCAGCACGAGATCGACGGAGGATGCATCTATCCTGACGCAACGTAGTGGAACGAGGCCCACCATATCACGGACTGTTCTCGACGGTCCAGTTTTCTTATAACGTTGCAGGATAGCTGAAATGGACTGGTGTCGGATCTTCAGGGCCCTCGCAATGTCGGCGACGCCCATTCAGGATTCCATCATGTTCACGGCCACCTGGCGAGCTCCAACAGGGATCTCCGCCTTTTTACCCATTTCAGAAAACCTAAGATTGACTTATTATCTCACTACACATCACAAAACCCACAAAATTCACAAGAAAAATATTAATACATGCAGCAAACAAATGGGTAATAATTGGCGACTCTTGAATATGGCCCATTTCGGACGACAAATTCGCTCTGAGCGAAATACAACTACGCGGCATTGTAACCCACGAATCAACACATATTATATCCCGAAATGACCCGATTTAGTCCAGAAGAAAAAACATTATGGTCGAAAAAGTGTTTCGCCAAATACTTTTGTTCGCTACTGTAAGCTCCAGCTTTGCCCGTCTGCCTCTCAGCACGATAACTCGCGTAAAAAAGGTTCGATTTCGATGAAATTTTAGTATGTGGTAGGGGATCACCAGGGGACGAACCCTATTGAAATGGGACAAATGGGGTCAAAGGTCAGGACATAGGAGAGGGTTCCATTCCATCGCCCTGATGCGTCATAACTTACGTAAACATGCTTCGATTGCGACAAAACTTTAGTATGTTATTGCGGAGGTATACTGACCCAGTTCTGTTTAATATCATTGAAATTGGGTCAAAGGTCAGGGCACAGGAGCGAGATTTTTTCCACAGCCATTATCCTCATAACTTGACTAAAAATGCTTCTATTGCGACAAAACTGTTCGGGAGGTATACTGAACCAGTTCTGTTTAATATCATCGAGATGGGGTCAAAGGTCAGGGCACAGGAACGACATTTATTCCGCAGCCATTATCCTCATAACTTGACTAAACATGCTTCTATTGCGACAACATTTTAGTATGTTGTTCCGAAGGTATTCTTGTCTTGATTTGTCTTGATTGGAGGTTTAACGACCAACGTGAGCAACTCAATGAGCTATGAGCAGTCGCCCGTCCCTAATTTAGGGCCACTGACTCTAGAGAAGTGGGATTCGAACCCAGACCCCTTTCGGACGAATGATCAGAGGCCATCGCTTAGACCACTGCGGCACCGGAGGTATACTGAAACAATTCTGTTTAATATCATGGAAATGGGGTCAAAGGTCAAGCCACAGGAGCGAGATTTACTTCACATCCGTTATCCTCATAACTTGAGTAATGGTTTCTGGTATGTTGGAAAGCGTATCTTAATCAATGCAATGCAAGTTTAAAGACCACTGTGAGCAACTCAGTGGGCTATATGCAGTCGCCCATCCCTAATTTAAGGCCACTGGTTCCAGGGAAAAGAAGGGGCCGGCGCCGTAAGAAAAACACAACATCCATGACACGCCGGGATTCGAACCCGGACCCACCTCGGACGAATACTCAGATGCAATCGCTTAGAGCACTATGCCATCGGGGCGGCGTTTGTTTTCTGACGTCAACATGCGTGGAACTTATTGAGAACGAAATTTTGTTTAGCCAAGTGAAACAATGATATGCCTGACTTTTTCTTTTGATATTCCGAGCCTAGCAGCTATCCGCTATTGGATAATACGGCGGTCATTTCGGGTGAATTCATCAACTTCTTTTCTGGGATTTTCATCAGCCACCGAAACTGGTCTTCAACAGCGAGCTTCCTCGACAAGATTAGCATGTCCCGGTTCACACTGACCAAATTAATAGCCAACGATTTACTGTACTTCTGCCAACAGTGTTTTCACCATACACAGCCTTTAAACGGCGATGAATTTCAGTTGGCGTTACGTTTTCAGCCCTTAAAATTCAGTCACTGCGCATTGTTTCAACTTTGTGACGTACTACAGAGCTAAAGCACGTGTCAAGACGACAAATCTGCAGCGATACATACCGTCGCTGTAGCTTTGTTAGGAGAGCGACTTACTCCGGAGTGAGAGGCTGCGGTTTCGTACGTGCCCGGAATCGAACCTGAGGTTTCTCCGTGGCAGTCGTGAACGCTGACCACTAGGCCCCCTTCTCCATATATAGAGGATGTTCACATATTTTTAGAATGTTTTTGATAAGGAATTGCTGAAATTAAAAGAAGTTCAAAGAATTGAAACTGGCAACAGTGTGGTAGATGAACACGAAAGAAGCATCTGCTGCAGTTAAATATCGTCTGGTAAGAAAATGGCGCACGTAAACAAGCTGTGGTTATATTTTTGCTCTTTACGAAGAGAATATTCGTATTTTGTAATTAAAAAACGCTGTGAAAATCATGGAATTAGCATTTCTAAATGTAAAATAAGCAATATTATTAATGATAGAAGAAATAATCGTCAAGAATTGCTTTTAACAGGAAAAAGAACACCAAACAAATATCCAAAGCATCTACGTACTTTTACGGCTATTTCAAAAGTAACGTCGCTGGTCTTACAAGGAAATCCTTGGACTCAAAGAGCAATCGCTAAGTCTTTTAAAAATCTCTGTATCAACTGCAAACAAGGTAATAAACAGAGATTTGAATCTGACAAAAAGAACCTAAAACACAACCCATACAGCACAAAATGTTTCAGATATGTATCAATAATGTTACAATCTCTCATTTTCCTTACACTTTCAGAGATATCTTACAATTACGTTTCAGCAACATCTACAGTAGTGGCCAAAATTGTGGAAACCTTTTGGAAAAAGTGTATTTTTGACTTTTGATGGCTCATAACGCCACTTTTATTTTTGGAGTAATACCATCAACTTATATATTAATGGAAAGCTAATTTCATCAAGAATGCAATGCAATAACGTTTGTTCAATTATCTGTATTCTATGAAAAGTTATGGCCAAATAACCAGAAAAAGGAAGTACAACTTGCTTAGGTTGATATGAAGTAGCTTTCCTTCATCTGAATGTAGCCAATGAGCATGAGTGTTTAAAGAGCAAATCAGGTGTCATCTTGCTTTGGCAATGAGCCAGTCAGGTCACAGTAGGATTCAGCTATTGATGTCATGTATTGGAGCTGAGAGGAGGACATTTGTCAGTGCGTTATGTGATTACTATCAAGTTTTTTTTTGTTTTGTTTTTGTGTGTGTGTGTTCTTTCATTTAGTGAGCTTGTAAAACGTAATAAAATTGAAGAAATGGCGCAAAGATTTGACTGGTCACCCAGAAAGCGATGCAAAAGAGTACTATTAAGTGAACAACACTTCAGTTATGAAGAAATTAGAAGAAAAAATGGTAGAAACTTAACCAAAGGTGGCATTTCTAATTTTTTGAAGAGGTATAAAGAGACTCAGTCACTACAAAACCAGACTGGTAAAGGCAGGAAAAGGTGCACAACAGCAAGTGATGATAAAAGACTTAAGAGACTGTGCATAGGTGACAGAAGAAAATCATCTGAGCGTATACAAGATAAAATGGCGCAATGCAATGTGAAGTTGAGTGCAAGGACTGTTCGGCGCAGACTGCAGGAATTTGGTCTAAAAGCTAGAATTTCACGAAAAAAGCCATTTTTATCTCTCAAACAAAGGTTGAGAAGATTAACCTGGGCTAAAACCCATGCTACCTGGACAGCGAAAGAATGGGACGGTGTTATTTGGAGTGATGAGACCAAAATCTCCCTGTTTGGTAGTGAAGGCATAAAATACGTAAGGAGAAGAATCGGAGAAGATTTGCATCCTAATTGTATTACATGTACCGTGAAACACCCAGTTAGTGTTATGATCTGGGGTTGTATGACATCAAAAGGTGTGGGCAGAATTTGCGTGATTAATGGGAATATAAATGGCTAAAAATACATTAATGAAATACTTGAGCCCAAACTGAAGCCTTCCGCACGTGATCTTTTCCAAGATAATGAAGCATTTATATTTCAACAGGATTCAGCTCCATGTCCTGTTGCTGCTGTATGCAAAACGTGGTTTCAAGATAATCATATTCCACTGCTGGAATGGCCTGGGAATAGCCCAGATCTTAACCCCATCAAAACTCTATGAAGCCGACTAAAGAAACTTGTTAGTCAGAAGCAGACCAGCAATAAACCCCAATTAACAGAAGCAATAATTCAATCTTGGTTTCACATTATAACAGCTGCAGAACTAAAAAACTTGGTTCACTCCATGGTAAGGCGTTGTAAGGCCGTAATTAACGCTAAAGGTTACCCAACTAAGTATTAACTGACATGGTGAGAATTTTTGTATATCTCATTTTTTCTATGTGTTTCACTTTTCTTCTTTATAACTGCTGTTCTAATACAAAATTCTTCATAAAAGTTATTGCATTACATTCTTGATGAGATTATCTTTTCAATGTTATATAATTTTATGGTATTACTCCAAAAAAAAAAAGTGGTGTTATGAGCCACCAAACCTCAAGAATACACTATTTCCAAAATGTTTCCACAATTTTGGCCATTACTGTATTTTGGAACATCACTCTTTCTACATTACGGTTATGTTAAAAATAGCATTCACCGATACAACTGTTTTATAGTTTCCATTGTACATAATTGATGCCTTGATGTTACATTCCGGCGATAGTTAAGATTTTTGTTTTGGCAACGGCGTGGATGTGCATGCGCATTCATGCCATTTCACCGAAGCACTCTCCTAGTCCTATTTCCATGTGCTACTGGGATATTCTTTGGTGATACTGCCGTACTCAAGTTAGCTATTTAGTTGATTTAATATTTCATCCCTTTTTTTTTGTGATTCAAGATCATCTGGAAGTAAGTAATTGTTTTGATTATTATAATTTTAAAATTTTAAAAAGCATTTTGTAAAATCTAAGTAGATGGCTGTGCTGTTGTATTAGTATACTATACCAGCATGTTTTTTTTTTTTTTTTTTACTTGAAGATGAGAAATTTCATATTGGTAGGTATTTAGAGAAATGACGAATTTGATTTTCTTTCTTTTTTTCGCTGAAATATAATTTATTCCACATGTTAATAGAAATTCGACACCCTCATTTGGGACCAATTTTTATTTCTTTTGCTGCCAATATATAAACGCCGCCACTGTTCCCAACGGACAGCGGACTGCGTTGAACCTGTGAAAACGTCAACAACTCGTAATACGACTGTTTTTGCTTTTGAAACAGCTGTCGAGTGTAATATTTTTAAGTGTGATTTTACAAAGTTTATTAAAAGTATAATGTTCAACGTAGTAAATACATAACAGTAATATGATGATATCACAAATATCTTTCAAATACGTAACAGTAATGTAACGAAGTTACAAATATCTTTCAAATACGTAACAGTAACATGAAGTTGGTATGTTGAAGTTACAAAGACCTTTCACTGTAGCGTATCGGTTATCTTTCAAAGTTATGTAACGTTTGATGACATTTTGACGTAACCGTAAGGTTTCTGAAACATTATTGTTACATTGTGCAACGTATCTGAAAAGTCTCAATGTTTCAGTGCTACGTATATAATAAATTAACTTTTATAATGGTAGTTGTTATGTAGTTATAATGAACTGTAACGTACCAGGAGATGTGACGTACCTGCCAGAAGGACGCACACGACATAAAGGCAGATAGGAATCAGAATAAAATGTCCGCGTAGCTCAATTGGTAGAGCAACTTATTCCGGAATGAGTGGATCCGGGTTCGAGTCCTGGCGCGGATAAAAATGACAGAGAAATTCACTTCGTTATAATGGCGCCCGAACTATCCGGATGACCCGACCGTTCACAATCTCGCAATGGTGTGATGTTATTTCCACACCGCGAGATAGGAAAAATAAGAGCAGCACTTCGAAAAAAAAAAAAATAAATAAAATAAGGGGGAGATGATGTAACGTACCAGGAGATGTGACGTACCTGCCCGAAGGACGCACACGACATAAAGGCAGATAGGAATCAGAATAAAATGTCCGCGTATCTCAATTGGTAGAGCAACTTATTCCGGAATGAGTGGATCCGGGTTCGAGTCCTGGCGCGGATAAAAATGACGGAGAAATTCACTTCGTTATAGAACAAGCTTAACTGCTAGTAATGTTGTAGTAGTGATTATGATGAATAAAGTCTTATGCTGGTTGTTAATAGTAACACTTAATGAAAGAGACCTAACAGCTAGACAGAGGTCTGACAAAACTATGAACTGAGAAAAACGTACTTACTAAGAAAACCTTTTATTAGGGAAACTCCTGGTATTATCCACACATACTTCACAGGTCACACAACTACTCGATATCTGGCTCTCACATAAACGAAGCTCTCTTTACACCAAACGAAGATCTCTTTACACATAAAACAAAGCTCTCTACGCACATAAACAAAAGCTATCTCTGGTATCGTTGAACGCGCCTATTTATACTGCCTACCACCACGTCTTGACTTACACTCATTGCCACATATCCTTCAGCGGGATAAATAACATCTCGTTAAGTAAGAAGATAATTTACATAGGAAAATAAAATAACGAGAGATAGTAAAATCAAAAGGAAACTGAATCTAGAGTATACGTTACACGCACTTGGAACATATACGAAATATTCTGTGCTGTGTGGGTATGTTCACCGTCTCTTACATAGGCACGTGGCTGAGCGCAGACCACGGTGTAGACTTCTTTATGAAAATTACTTAGCCGGAGACAGATGGAAATTTATTATGAATATTGATGAAGCATGGATCAACACAAACGACTATTACAAAAAAAGGTTGATTTACTACCGCAAAAGAGTAGAAAAAAGACCTACAAACTTGGTTAAAAGAATCCAAAGAAAGTTTCAGTAAAGGATTCATGATTATTGCTGGTGTTATGTGCAATGAGCATTAAAAGTTAAGAAAAGTTCAAAAAGACTTTAAAATCAATTCTACCTATTACCCAAATAATGTTTTAAATCCTATATTTAAAGAGGAAATACCATTCCTGTATCCACAGAGCCTTTAAAGAGTAGAACTCCATCTGGATAAGGCTAGCAGTGTGTAACGTATACTCTCGATTCACTTTCCTTTTGATTTTACTATCTCTCGTTATTTTATTTTTCTATGTAAATTATCTTCTTACTGAACGAGATGTTATTTCACCCGCTGAATGAGATCTGGCAATGAGTGTAAGTCATGACGTGGTGGTAGCCAGTATAAATAGGCGCGTTCAACGATACCTGAGGAGAGCGTTTGTTGTTGTATAGGGAGAGCGTTTGTTTATGTGGAGAGCTGTTGTTTATGAGTATAGAGCTTCGTTCATGTGCAAGGAGCTACGTGTTATTTGAGTAGCTGTGTGTGAAGTGTGTGTGTGATGATACCAGTAGAAGTTCATAATAAAAGATTTTAAGTAAGTACGTCTTTCTCAGTTCATAGTACTGTCAGACCTCTGTCTGGCTGTTAGGTTTATTTCATTTAGTGTTATTAGTAACAACCAGCATTAAGACTTTATTCATCTTAATTACTACTACAACATTACTACCAGTTATAAGTTTGTTCATTACTATTACTACACTACTAGCAGGAGACTTTATTCATGATCTTAATTAACTAGTAACAACAACCATTTGAATTCACTATTTGAAGCTTAGTACAAGCATTGAATTCATTATAATATTAGTGAAAGCTATATTCACGATAATTAGCTTAGTAGTAAAAGCTTTATTCATTATAAGTGATGCATCCAAACCTGCCACTCTTTTTCTCGTGAAAAAGAGACGGGTATCAACTCTATGCATTTTGCTCATATTCCTTCAAAGTCCTCCGATGTGTCACCAATGGACTACTGTGCCTTCGGACTGCTAAAAAGAGCGCTTTCTAAACGCAAACCTAAAACATTGATTGGTCTATAGAAATCAGGAGAACAGGAGTAGAATAAAATACCACTACCAACTTTAAGAAATGTAGATATAGGTTTATTCCCGACAAACGGCTATCAGATAAAGCATTTAAGAAAGAAAAATTTTACTTTAGACATTAATTACACAGTCGAGTCACATTATTGTGACCACCTCCTACTTTTGACGTCAACCCAATGAAAGAATGCACGTGTCATGAGCTGCTATGGGGGGCACGTAAGGTGCGCTTCAGGCAATCTGAAAGCACATCACTCGTTGTTGTCATGGATAAAAAGAACGATTAGGGCCGCGGTTGGCCTAATGGGCAACGTTCGTGACTTCCACGGAAATGACCTCAGGTTCGATCCCTGGCAGGTACGAACTCTCGATCCACTAAATACCCGCCGTGCGTCGGATGCGCACGTTAAGCCGTCGGACCCCGGGTACTGGCCCCCGGTAATAAATAAGAGCGTCTTCCTCCCCCTTTCTACTTCACTTCCGTGTCACTTTCCTATCGGGCACTCTAGCCCAAATCTCCCAGCTTCTTATATCTAATGATTGTTTAAGATCTGGGGTCAGGCACTCCCTTCCTAAAATCCTCGACATATGATCTGATCTGATCTGATGGGCAGATTAAGCCGTCGGACCCCGTGTACTGGCCCCTCGGTAGTAAATAAAGGCGTCTTCTACCTCGCTTCCGTGTGACTTTCCTATCGGGCACTCTAGCTCAAATCTCCTAGCTTCCTATTTCTAAGGGTTGTTTAAGACCTGGGGTCAGACACTCCCTTCCTAAAATCCTCTACATATGATCTGATCTGATCTGATGGGCACATTAAGCCGTCGGACCCCGTGTACTGGCCCCTCGGTAGTAAATAAAGGCGTCTTCTACCTCGCTTCCGTGTGACTTTCCTATCGGGCACTCTAGCCCAAATCTCCTAGCTTCCTATTTCTAAGGGTTGTTTAAGACCTGGGGTCAGACACTCCCTTTCTAAAATCCTCTACATATGATCTGATCTGATGGGCACATTAAGCCGTCGGACCCCGGGTACTGGCCCCCCGGTAGTAAATAAGGGCGTCTTCTACCTCGCTTCCGTGTCACTTTCCTATCGGGCACTCTAGCCCAAATCTCCTAGCTTCCTATTTCTAAGGGTTGTTTAAGACCTGGGGTCAGACACTCCCTTCCTAAAATCCTCTACATATGATCTGATCTGATGGGCACATTAAGCCGTCGGATCCCGGGTACTGACCCCACGGTAGTAAATAAGGGCCTCTTCTACCTCGCTTCCGTGAGACTTTCCTATCGGGCACTCTAGCCCAAATCTCCTAGCTTCCTATTTCTAAGGGTTCTTTAAGACCTGGGGTCAGACACGCCCTTCCTAAAATCCTCTACATATGATCTGACCTGATCTGATGGGCACATTAAGCCGTCGGACCCCGGGTACTGGCCCCCAGGTGGTAAATAAGGGCGTCTTCTACCTCGCTTCCGTATGACTTTCCTATCGGGCACTCTAGCCCAAATCTCCTAGCTTCCTATTTCTAAGGGTTGTTTAAGACCTGAGGTCAGACACGCCCTTCCTAAAATCCTCTACATATGATCTGATCTGATCTGATGTGCACATTAAGCCGTCGGACCCCGGGTACTGGCCCCCCGGTAATAAATAAGGACGTCTTCCTCCCCTTTCTACTTCGCTTCCGTGTGACTTTCCTATCGGGCACTCTAGCCCAAATCTCCTAGCTTCCTATTTCTAAGGGTTGTTTAAGACCTGGGGTCAGACACTCCCTTCCTAAAATCCTCTACATAAAAAAGCACAAAGAAAAGGAACGATTTATCAGATTTGCAAAAAGGGATGATTATCGGCTTTCGGGCCAAGGGTGGCAGTATTTCTGAAACAGCGCAGTTTGTGAACTGTTCGCGTGCTGCTGTGGTTGAAGTGCATCGTGATTGGAGAAATGACACCACTGCGAATAAGCGACGTGGAAACTGAGGAACATCACGTGCTATTGATGTGAGAGGTGTACGTCGGCTTCGAAGGTGCGTGAGGGCCGATCGCACGCTTTAGTGGAGCAACTCACTGGCCGAATGAACCAGGGGGATACCGGAAGTGTGTCTAAAACGACAGTTCAGCGAACCCTGCTGCGTGCGGGGCTCCGATGCAGACGGATGGTCATTGCACCTATGATAACGAAGATGAAACGACAGAAGAGGCTTACATTTGCACTGCAGTATCGGAATTGGATCTCCGCTGTTTGGCAAAGGAATACCGTGTCCGATGAGTCATGTTTTCTGCTTCATCGAACGGATGGACGTTGGCGTATAAGGCGAGAAATATCGGAGAACAAACACTCTTCAACCATTTCAGGCAAAACACATGCTGGTGGGGGTAGCGTTATAGTCTGGAGAATGTTTTCGTGACATTCTGTGTGTCCACTCATACCTGTGGAAGGCACTATGGGCCAAATTGGTTATGAATCTATCCTTGCAGACCAAGTACACCCACACATGCTGATTGTCTTCCTTGGGGCGGATGGGATCCTCCAGAGCGACATGTCACACAGCTAGAAATGTCCTAGAGTGGTTGGAAGAGCACTGATGAAGATTTCAAAGTACTTCCCCGGCCCCATAATTCCCCAGAATTAAACCCAATTGAGCATCTGTGGGACCACCTCGATCGTGTTGGATCCTCTACCACGCACCCTCCAGCAGCTGTCAGATGCACTGCAGTCAGAATGGGTCTACATAACTGTGAACACCTTCCAGCACCTTATTGAGTCACTCCCAGCCCGTCTAGTTGCTGGATATTAGCTGGTGGTCACAATGATGTGACTTGACCGTACATTTGGCTAGAAAATCGTATGTATATACTCGACCGACTGCTGAGAATAAGGTACGTGAGGACTCATCACACTATATCATACGTTTCCACTCATCAGCAGTCCAGGTTTCCTGCACACGACACCATATTTTTCGCATTGTAGCGTTGATTTCTGTGGTTAAAGTTTCGGCAATTGCAGCTCTTCCATGGATGTTGACTTTGGGAAGTTTTCTCTCGTACTGTTATTGTGGAAAGAGGGTTTTCCCAGGTGGATATTGAGTTCTACTGTCACTTTTGCTGCACTAGTTCTGTGCTTTTTTACGCTTTCCAACCGTAGGTAGAAGAAGCGTATATGCTCCAGCTTTGTCCGTCTGTCTGTCCGCCCACACGATAACTCGCGTAAAACTGGTCCGATTTCGATGAAAATTTAGTATGTGGTAGGGAACCACCTGGGAACAAACCCTACTGAAAATGGGCGAAATGGGATCAAAGATCAGGACATAGGAGCGGGATCCATTCCATTCTCCTTATGCGTCATAACTTGGGTTCGATTTCGATGAAATTTTAGTATGTGGCAGGGGACTACCTGGGGAAAAACTCTTTCGAAATTGGGTGAAATGAGGTCAAAGGTCAGGACATAAGAGCGAGATTTATTCTGCAGCCATTATCCTCATAACTTGAGTAATAATTTGAGTAATGATTTCTGGTATGTTGGAAAACTTATCATAATCAATGCATTGCATGATTTTACTAACTTGTTGGAAACAGTACTTTCTATTAACGGGCTTTCTCATTCAGTCTCGGTTTTTACCCACTATTCTTCTTCGCCGATGAAGTTCTGTTTTTCTTTGTGTGCGCAGTTATAACCGTGGAAATTGCTGCTTTGCAACACCAAACATTTGGCTGTAATAGTAACACACTGTCTTGCTAAACGGGCACTCACGATTTGTTCTCTTTGGAAGTCTGACAGATCACCCATTTCAGCCACGCTCGTGCGAACCGTTGCTGAACACAACTTGAACTACACTGGCAGACAACCTAGAGAATGCACGGTCGAGTCACATTATTATGGCCAACAGCTAATATCTAGAGTAACCGCCGTGTGCAGCGCAGATAGCAGCTAGACGTGCTGGAAGGTGTTCACAGACATGTGGAGCCATGCTGACTGCAGTACATTTGACAGCTGCTGGAGGGTGCGTGGTGGAGGATCCAACACGATCAAGGTGGTTTTCCACAGATGCTCAATTGGGTTTAAGTCTGGGGAACAAGGGAGCCAAGGAAGTACTTTGAAGTCTTCATTGTGCTCTTCCAACAACTCTCGGATATTTTTAGCTGTGTGACATGTTGCATTGTCGTGCTGGAAGATCCCATCCTCCCCAGGGAAGACAATCAGCATGTATGGGTGTGCGTGGTCTGCAAGAATGGATTCATAACAACTTATGTCCATAATGCCTTCCACAGGTATGAGTGGACCCAGAGAATGCCACGAAAGCATTCTCCAGACCATAACGCTGCCCCCACCAGATTGTGTTCTTCCAGAGATGGTAAAAGAGTGTTTGTTGTCCGATGTTTCGCTTTATACGCCAACGCCCATCCGTTCGATGAAGCAAAAAACGTGACTCATTGGAGAAGGCAATCATTTGCCAATCAGCGGAGGTCCAATTCCGATACTGCCGTGAAAATGCAAGCCTTTTCTGCCGATGCACCTTTGTTAGCATAGGAGCCGTGACAATCCGTTTGCATCGGAGCCCCATACGCAGCAGGGTTCGCTGAACTGTCGTTTTAGACACACTTCCGATATCGTGCTGGTTCATTCGGCCAATGAGTCGCTCGTCTGTCACGTGTCGATCGGCCCTCACGCACCTTCGAAGCCGACGTTCACCTTTCACATCAATGGCACGTGGTGCTCCGCAGTTTCCACGTCGCTTATTCGCAGTGGCGCCATTTCTCCAATAAAGATACATTTTAACCATAGCAGTACGCGAACAGTTCACAAACTGTTCCATGACAGCAACGAGTTATATGTTTTCAGAAAGCCCACAGCGCACCTTATATGCCCTCCAAGCCAGCTCACGACACGTGCCTTCTTTCATTGGCTACGCGCTGTTGACGTCAAAAGTACGAAGTGATCACAATAATATGACTGGACTATGTATATACAAAGAAAAGATAGACAAAATATAATCACAACGTTTGTTTGTTTCGGTGTAGCCTGTACGAATAACATTAACCTCTATAATAATGGTGTCCAATCTGTGTATGTATATATTATATAATAAATAATTTTTTCATTTATTTATTTAAAATGGTAACACTGGATAGAGAGAGAGACAGAGAAAGAGGGGTCTGTTTACAATTAATCTATTATATAAAGATTTATTCGGCTCTGAGATTTATTATAGGATAATCAACGTGCTCCTCTGAAAGTCAGATCCAGAATCTTTGACACGCGAACTGAATTTGTTTCCAGAGAGCTTTCTTTCATGTTTTTTCAATATTTACCAATGTCCTGAAGCCATTGAATTTTACTAAACGCTAGCTCGAGATCTCGTTTTTTCCACTTCAATGTTTAAGACTCCCTAAGAAACTGAAAATATTAGGTCTGTAGTTGTTTTCTGCATGCGCTTAAAAGTGGAATATATCCATGTTGATCAAAGTCGTTCAGATTGTATCTTCAGGGTAGTTTATTTTTAGAAACTACATCGTTGAATTCATTACAAAGAGCTCTCACGAACCACTAGCTGGGATATGAGGTGTTTTATAATCGCTACACGGCATCATTTTATCATTTTAATGGAAAATAACTATTTTATTTTATTTCAGTTTCTATATCATCAGTTAGTTTTCTTATATACCGTGGGCTCCTATTCATCTCTCTGACAGGTAAGAGCATACATTTTTCTAATCTCAGATATATTCTTTTATATTTCTTTATAATGCAAAGAGTCCTAGGAACATAAGTTTAAAATTATTTTTTCGGATACTACCTTAAACAAACCAAACGATCCTACTTTTGATGCAGCTGCATGTCGTTTGCCATGGCTTAATATAGACTTTGATAAGCATAGAGGTATGTTATTCAAACGATAGATCTCAGAATATCCATTAGTATGTTGAACCTATTTCATTTTGGATGTGTACAGATATTTTTAATCTGGGAGAAATGAATGGAATTCTTCGAATAATAATGTTCGTAAAAATTGCAACAGCAAGATAGAAATAACAGCGCTACTCAAATGAAATTTATTTCACATATTCCTTACGTTGTTGCAGGGGATAACTGATTACATTTGTAGAGCTATATAAGATCTTTTCGTTACATAACTCAGTATCATATTAAGCCACATCGAGCAAGAAAAACAGCCTCTACACAATTTGCCTTGAACGGAAGATGTTTTTGATATCGTTCTAAGGAATAATAGGCTTTTGATGTCGTCCTGAATTCTTCGAATAATACTGTTTGTAAAAATTTCAACACCAAGAAAGGAAGAATGGCGCTACTCAAATGAAATTCATTTCACAGATTCCTCATGTTTTTACAGGAGATAACTGATTATTACATTTGCATAGCTATACAGGGTTACAGGGAAAGCCCATGATCAGACCAATATCTCACGATCAGTTAGCGATTTACTTCTTGTGCAGTTGTATAGGAAATCCCCTATGACCACGAGCGATCCCCCTCGACCCCCCCCCTTTTTTTGGTGGATGAGAAGGCTATCGCGTCCCCTTTGCAGATAGGGCAAAAAAGTCAATTACAAACTTGTTCAGCTAGGCAAAAATATTTCATAAAGGTTTTTGTCCCATAACAAAAGATGGAAGGGGGTCTGGGAATGTGGCCCCAAAAAATCCCGAAGCAACAACCGAGTATTTAGACAAAGCTACAAGATGTGAATGCATAGTACTGTAGAGATTTTATTAGTTTAGAAAATACAATGTACATGTTTGCCTGCTCAAAATGTTGACCTTCAGCAACGATGCACGCCCACAAAATTTCTACGAGCTGACCATGCATGTGTTGCAGCATATCCTCATCAACAGAGGCATAGGTGGATGTTATACGCTGTTGCAGATCTGCTACATTTAGCGGTGGTGTTGCATACACCTGTGATTTAAGATGGCCCCAAAGGGAAAAGTCCAGAGGGCTAAGGTCTCGTGAGCGTGTAGGCCATGCTACGGGACCACCTGGTCCTATCCATCTCCGCTGTGCCGCCCCGGTGGCGCAGTGGTCTAAGGCGCTGGCCTCTGATCATTCGTCCGTAAGGGGTCCGGGTTCGAATCCCGGTCAGGCATGGATGTTGTGTTTGTCTTACGGCACTGGCTCTCTCCCTTCCCTGGAACCAGTGACCCTAAATTAGGGACGGGCGACTGCTAATAGCCCATTGAGTTGCTCACGGTGGTCGTTAAACCTTCAATCAAAAAAAAAAAAATCTCCGGTCAAACACATCTGTTAGCCATCTTGATATGTGTGCACTCCTATGTTGTGGTGCCCTGTCGTGCTGGTATCACACACTGACGGATAAAAAAATCCCAACACCAAGAAGGGGTTGTGTTAGATAAACGACAGTTGGTAGGCGGTGATAGTACATCTGTAAGATGACGTCTATGCAAATTTCGCGCTCGGCGCATACGTGTGGCGCTAGTAGCGCCCCTCGGAACATGCAAAACAGGTTTGCTGTAAATACGCGCTGTTACGTTCGTGAGCGTTAGTTATCGTTGAGATTCAACGTAGTGTGTTGATGTCAGTCAAGAATGCCTTTAAGAAGACGAAGAAGCCATTATCAACAGCTCACGGAGTTTGAACGAGGTCGTGTAATAGGGCTACGAGAAGGTGGATTTTCTTTCCGCAATATTGCAGAACGACTTGGCAGGAATGTAGCCACTGTGCATGATTGTTGGCAGCGGTGGTCAAGGGAAGGTACTGCCTCAAGAAGACCGGGTTCCGGCCGGCCACGTGGCACTACTGAGAGGAAAGACCGCCGTGTACGGCGGATGGCCGTGGCGCATCGTACCGCATTTGCGGCAGCAATTCGAGCTGCAGTTGCCACCACAGTGACACAACGAACTGTTACAAATCGGTTACTTGAAGGACAGCTCCGAACCAGACACCCTGTAGCGTGCATTCCACGTACTCCAAACCACTGCCGTTTGCGACGTCAGTGGTGTCAAGCTAGAGCTCATTGGAGGACGGAGTGGAGATCTGTTGTGTTTTCTGATGAAAGCCGGTTCTGCCTGGGTGCCAGTGATGGCCGTGTGTTGGTTAGAAAGAAGCCAGGTGAGCGCCTGCAACCAACCTGTCTGCGGCCAAGACACACTGGACCTACACCTGGAGTTATGGTCTGGGAAGCAATTTCCTATGACAGTAGGAGCACTCTAGTGGTTATCCCACGCGCCCTGACGGCACAGTTGGACGTCGGTCTGGTGAATCAACCTGTTGTGCTGCCATTCATGAACAGCATTCCAGGGGTGTTTTCCAACAGCATAACGCTCGCCCGCATACCGCTGTTGTAACCCAACATGCTCTACAGAGTGTCTACATGTTGCCGTGGCCTGCTAGATCACCAGATATTTCACCAATCGAGCACGTATGGGACATCATTGGACGACAACTCCAACGTCACCCTCAACCAGCATTAACCGTCCCTGTATTGACCGACCAAGTGCAACAGGCATGGAACTCCATCCCACAAACTGACATCCAGCACCTGTACGACACAATGCATGAACGTTTGCGTGCTTGCATTCAACATTCTGGCGGTTACACCGGTTATTAATGTACCAGCGATTCACATTTAAAATGGCTCTTCTCGCGCTTACATTAAGCTGTGATCTTGAAACCTTAATCGATTAAATATGTTACCTATACAAATGTATTGCCGCCATTTCATTCCTCTACAACTATTTTTTCGTGGTGTTGGGATTTTTTTCCGTCAGTGTATGTTTAATAAAGGTTGTAACGGTACATTGTCCAAGAAATCCATTACATCCGTTCGAAGGAGATGTAAAGGTCGTTTACCATTCAGAGTTACAAGCTGGTTACCCCCAAATGCCACACCAAACGTTGGTGAACCACTTCCCTTGATGGTGTGTGTCTCTCGTCCAACAGGGATTTTCCTGTGCCCAGTAGTGTACATTATGCGTATCCACAACGCCATCTCGTGTGAAGCGTGACTCATCTGTCCATAACATGTTTGACAGAAACTCTGGGTTCCTCTTCTAAAGCATTCAACATCCGCATCTCCAGGTCACAGTGCCTGCTGCGAATGAAACGAATATGGATGCATATAGTCCCTGTGCAAGATCTGTAGTGTACGCTGTAGGCTTAATCCACTTTCCCGGGCAATTTCATTTGTGCTACTGTAGGGATGTGCAAATACGTGTGCCAGAATATTCGTATCGTCCCGCTTTATCCTGCCTGTACGCGAACGGTGGCTGTCAGTACCCGGACACAGCAACTCAGATAGCTTCCCGCTTTTTTCGCATTTGGAGAGTCCTCTTCCATCTGTTCTTACAGGACAAAAACATTTATATACCATTTTTGCCTTGCTGAACAAAGTTGTATTTGACTTTTTGCCCTATCTGGGGGTAGCCCCCTCACCCCCCCCCCCAAAGGGGTCGAGGGGATCCCTCGTGATGTTATTGTGTGCGCCATAGAGCTCTTTCTATACAACTGCACAAGAAGTAAATCGTCTACTGCCATAGTTCGTGAGATATTGGCCTGATCACAGACTTTCCTTGCAACCTTGTATAAGACCTTTTCGCTACCGAACTCAGGATCATATTAAGCCTCCTCGAGCGACAATAACAGCCTCTACACGGCCACGCATTGAATGGAAGAGGTTTTTGATATCGTCCAGGGGAATAACTTGCCAGGCTTCTTCTACGCGAGACCAGAGTCCATTTGTTGTGTTTCGCTAAGGGGCTTTACAGACCAGTCTCTTAGCTACCATCTCCCAGACATGTTCGATAGGGGACACATCCTGCAAACGTGCAGGCCACGGAAGAAGCGGCATCTGCCTTGCATGAGAGAGGTTTTGGGAATTCCTGGCTACACGCGGTTGAGCATTGTCTTGCTGGAATATAGCACCAAGACAACTCTGAAGGAAGGGTGTCACCTCTGCTACTAAAACATCCCTAATCTTTCGCTGGACTTTTAGGGTTCCCTCAATTCGCATCAGGCGGAATCGCGAATTGAACCCAATGGCGCCCCAAATCATGACGCTTGGGGCTGGGACGGTATGACGCTACAAAATGCACGCTGCGAGGTGCCGTTTACTACGATGTTTTCGAACACGTATGCGACCATCATGGTGCATCAAGTTGAATCGTGACTCGTCAGAAAACACCCTGCTGCCAATCATTCATCTTGGCATTGGGCCGGTATGACGCTGCAAGGTTTCTTTCACCACGATGTCTTTCGAACACGTATGCGACCATCATGGTGCATCAAGTTGAATGGTGACTCGTCAGAAAACACGACCTGCTGCCAATCAGTCATCTCGCATTAGGTCGGTATGACGCTGCAAGGCGTCGTTCACCACGATGTCTTCGAATACGTATGTGACCATCATGGTGCATCAAGTTGAATCGTGGCTCGTCAGGAAACACGACCTGTTGCCAATCAGTCATCTCGCGTTGGGCCGGTATGACGCTGAAATATGCCGGTGACCACGATGTCTTCGAACACGTATGCGACCATCATGGTGCATCAAGTTGAAGCGTGACTTGTCAGGAAACACGACCTGTTGCCAATCAGCCATCTCGCGTTGAGCCGGTATGACGCTGCAAGGTGCCGTTCACCACGATGTCTTCGAACACGTATGCGACCATCATGGTGCATCAATGTTGAATAGTGGCTCATCAGGAAACACGACCTGTTACCAATCAGTCATCTCGCGTTGGGCTGGTATGACGCTGAAATATGCCGGTGACCACGATGTCTTCGAACACGTATGCGACCATCATGGTGCATCAAGTTGAAGCGTGACTCGTCAGAAAACACGACCTGTTGCCAATCAGTCATCTCGCGTTGAGCCGGTATGATGCTGCAAGGTGCTGTTCACCACGATGTCTTCGAACACGTATGCGACCATCATGGTGCATCAAGTTGAATCGTGGCTCGTCAGGAAACACGACCTGTTGCCAATCAGTCATCTCGCGTTGGGCCGGTATGACGCTGAAATATGCCGGTGACCACGATGTCTTCGAACACGTATGCGACCATCATGGTGCATCAAGTTGAAGCGTGACTTGTCAGGAAACACGACCTGTTGCCAATCAGCCATCTCGCGTTGAGCCGGTATGACGCTGCAAGGTGCCGTTCACCACGATGTCTTCGAACACGTATGCGACCATCATGGTGCATCAATGTTGAATCGTGGCTCATCAGGAAACACGACCTGTTACCAATCAGTCATCTCGCGTTGGGCTGGTATGACGCTGAAATATGCCGGTGACCACGATGTCTTCGAACACGTATGCGACCATCATGGTGCATCAAGTTGAAGCGTGACTCGTCAGAAAACACGACCTGTTGCCAATCAGTCATCTCGCGTTGAGCCGGTATGATGCTGCAAGGTGCTGTTCACCACGATGTCTTCGAACACGTATGCGACCATCATGGTGCATCAAGTTGAATCGTGGCTCGTCAGGAAACACGACCTGTTGCCAATCAGTCATCTCGTGTTGGGCCGGTATGAAGCTGAAATATGCCGGTGACCACGATGTCTTCGAACACGTATGCGACCATCATGGTGCATCAAGTTGAAGCGTGACTCGTCACAAAACACGACCTGTTGCCAATCAGTCATCTCGCGTTGAGCCGGTATGATGCTGCAAGGAGCTGTTCACCACGATGTCTTCGAACACGTATGCGACCATCATGGTGAATCAAGTTGAATCGTGGCTCGTCCGAAAACACGACCCTTTGCCAATAAGCACCCCAATGTTTGTGTTCAGAACCCCATTACAGCCTGAGGAGTCTGTGGTTGAGTGTCAAATGTGCCAGTCCTCTTTAAAGCAGACGACTTCGAACTGTGCTGGAGGACAAAGCGTAATCAGTGACAGTGTTCCAGCTAACACAGTGGATGTCTCTGTGCGATCGGTCACTGCCATGCGGTAGAGGTGTCTGCCCACTGACGTCACGTTCGCATCACTGTACTGTCGTTCCGTCCCCTACGGGTGTCAATTTCGCTAGAGGAAAATCCAGTTTCTCTCATCCCAAGAATCGTTCTTCGCTCAATATCCGTCAGGTGTTCATAAGACGACCTTCTTCTGCGACGGTGCATAGCGAGGCACAAGAAACACCCTTTCAACTCAATGGCGGCTCTTCACTGATTGCAACATCTCGTTTAAGCCAGCTCTTGATACCCAAAACCGGACAGTTCAGAGGGCGCTGCCCCGAAACCTCACGCGCATTCTCACTGACATTTTAATCATTTGCATGTCTCAACATGTTGTACATAACCTGTAATTTCAAGCTAATACCGACAATCTTTCGTGGTGTTGTAATTTTCAGAAACAGTAGAGTATCTGAGTTTACTGTGCTGCTCAGTTTTACTTCGATCGTGTGTACAAGAACAAATATGACGGTGAGTCAAAAGTTCGTCTCGTTCGTAGCGAACAATTTCAGTCATGTAAATTAGCCATGCACGTGCAACTCATTCTGTAAAGTATGGGCCGTTGTTTTCAATAGTCCTTTGTCAACGTTCCACGATGCCACAGTAGCACCACTCTGCAGGTTGTGAGGACAGAAATGCTCTGATTTCACAGCTGAAACGAACTGCCATACTTGTAGGGACATGGAGAGGAAGAGATACTAGTCGGATGGGGGCAAGGTCCGGATTATATAAAGGACAGGACGGAATCTCACCAACTTCCAATTCCTGTAGCTTTTGGCGGGCCATTCTGGAGGTGTGACTTTGGGAATTATCAACCTATTGACCACGCTGACGCAGAACATCATAGACCCGCTGCATTTGTTTGGCATATACAGGGTGATTTAAAAAAGACTTAAGAACATTGAAAGCATGTAGAATTTCTTTCAGAATACTTACAGAAATTTTTGAGACGTTAATCCTTTAACCAGCTGAAACGAATTTACTCGGGGTTAGCAAAATTGGCTGAAATCAGCTCGAACGAATATATTCGCCGTCTGAGAATTATGCCGTACACGACTGGAACAAGTGCTGAACCTGCGCATCAGAAAGCCTTGCTTTCCGATGTAATTCTGTAGTTCAATGTGGTCGTTTAGGGGAAGATTGACACTAATCCTTTTAGACTGATTACCTGCTAAAAGAGCTATAACAATGGCTACACACCTAAGAAAGGGGAGAGTGAGATGATCGAGTCGCTAGTTCCTACCCAGTGGCAGGATGTTCGTGTCAGGGGCACTAGCCCTTCGCCATCATTCTTTGTTGTCGGGGGAACTAGCCCATCTCCATCCTTCCGCGGATTGGAAGTGTTGTGGACCAGATAATACTTTATCACCTCTGACAGGTTTATGGCCGGTATTGCTGAGATAAAAAGGTGAAGGAATTGTTTGGAAGTAGCTTTCGTAAAACCCGGTCGCTATGTGAACCTTTCTGTTTGAAGAGCGCAGAACATTTTGGGTATTATTTGGTTCAGATACATCTGTCGTTTAAAGGGTTTTAATCTGCAGCAAAACCCATCAAGTTTTATTCCATTTAGTAATTTTATTTCGATGTGACTGCTACTGGTGGTAAGGCAGACATTGAAAGCAATTTCTTCTCAAACTCGAAGCAGCATATATGCTGTCACTTCTGCAACTACAGCGTGATTCGAGTTTTGAGTTCAGCGAGATTTGCAGGTAATCTTGGAACAAACATTCGAACTTTAATGAAACCCCATACAAGAAATGCAGAGGTACCAAGTCGGAAGAACAAGGTGGCCATGCTATCGGCCCTGCTAGACCAGTGAACCGACCTCGGAAACGTTTGTTGAGGAAATCCCGGACATCTGTATAGTAGTAAGGTGGTGCGCCGTCTTGCTAAAAGTGAATGCGTTCTTCTTGCTCATCACCGTCCAACTGTGGAATGAGATAATTATTGGGCATATCCAGATCCACCGTTGATGGGTTTTCTCATGAAAAAAGACGGGACCGTAAACCTTATCTTTGCTAAGTGCGCAAAACACATTCCCTTTTGGGGTGTCGCGAACACGTTTCAGAGATTCGGTGGATCTTTGACGCCCCAAATCCTCAGCTGTGGGTGTTAATCTTATCACTGACATGAAATGTCGACTCATCACTGAATATTATGTAGTCCAGGAATGTCCCGTCTTCCTCTATCCGATGCAACATTTCGGCACAGAATTTCTGACAAGCCACGCAATCTGCGTTACTAACTTCTTTAACCATGGTAGATCTGTATGGTTTTAAGAACAATCGTTTTCGTAACACGCGCCAAACACTAAGTTGTGAATTACTCATTTCATGACACGAACGTCCCGTTGATTTCGTGGGACTGTGAACGAAGCTCTCCTTCACGTGTTTCACGACAGCAGCACGAATACGCGGGCGACCAGAGGATCTCTCAATGCAAACAGAGCAACCAGTCTCAACCAAATTCTTATGCCAAGAGTTAATTGCAGGTCTAAGAGGAGGATCTCTACGTTACTGGGTGCAAATATTCCGGTGTACAATCATCGCGGATACCGTTTCTTCAAACCAAAACACCCAGCAAACACGCTCCGCACCTGTGAAAGCGGCCATTTTGAAATGCATGCCACTGGCGGTCGCGGTTACAGAATTCGGTGGTATGGCGCCACGTGAGGTATTTCCTAGAGATTGACGCCTCCAAAAATTTTGTAACTATTCCTTATAAATTTATATAAGCTTTCAAATTTGTAAATAAACAAAGGCATCGCTCTTTTCACGTTTATCAACACATAGCAACCGAAAAATTGTTATCCGGCCAAAGCTGGAATCGTACCCCAGATCTCTCGATATCTAGCCGAGTGCGTTCGCCTTACGGAACGGTGGCCAACAATCAACGGCGCTATGTTGTTTATCTGTTATATTCTGATATCAAAGCACAGATATCCCTAGGATGGGCTCAACAACTGAGACGTCTCCATCTGGTGGGCATTACCGGCACAAGCTATATATTAATGCCCACCAGATGGAGACGGCTCAGTTGCTGAGCCCATCCTACGGATTTGTGATGTCAGAAGCTGACAGATAAACACACACAGTGCCGTTCACTGTTGGCTACCGTAGCGTAAGGCGAACGCACTCGGTTAGATATCGAGAGATCTGGGATACTATCCCAGCAGTGGCCGGATAATAATTTTTCGGTTGCTATCTGTTGATAAACGTGGAAAGAGCGATGTCTTAGTTTATTCACTGACGCTACGTATTCAAAGGATTAACACAAATTTGATAAGTCCTTTTTGAATCATCCTGTACAGTCTGTCCCAAAAGCTTACGGACTCCTGTTTTTTGTCGAGAACTTTATTATGACGTCATGGGAGTTATTGAGTCTTGCACCAAACATATGAAAACCGATTATGAAGTGAAACAAATTCTAATTGATACAAAACATTGAAACTACAGTTTGGATAGCAAAATATTTAAAAAAACAGATGTCCCAAGAACAATCGGAGCCAAACGTTTTGCACCAGCAGACTTAAAGTAAAATTTTTGATGTCTCAAGTCAACTTATACAGCGTAGTGCTAAAGTCAGGAATACATTTTATACATCATTTTAAAGGAAATTTTATGCTGAATTCAAATAGTTTTGCAGAATTTTATTACCAGCAGTAGAAGTGAAGTTACAAGCAAAAGTACAGCGTCTCTTAATGAGCTACCTGTCTCATCGCAAACAGTATGTCACTGTAAATAAAATAAACTCCGATCTATTTAATATTTCATGTGGAGTGCCTCAAGGTTCGGTATTGGGACCATTACTGTTCCTGGTATATATTAATGACCTTCCTCTGTGCCTGCAATCAACTCATGCTTTGCTATACGCTGATGACACTGTCATTTTTCAAAAATGCCATGATTTGCATAAGTTACAGATAATGATCAATAGTGATCTATCAAATTTATCTCAATGGTTATGCTCTAACAAATTATCACTTAATATTCTAAAAACCAACACCGTATATTTCCGAAACGTTCATAAAAGAGAGGACATAAATAACTTTCCAGTCAGGATTAATGATCTCCCCCTTAAAATTGTGGACAAAGTTCAGTATCTTGGTGTTTGGTTTGATGAATTCTTTAACTGGAATACGCATGTTCAGTTTGTTTTAAAAAAGTTTCCTTACAGGTTGGCCTGCTTGGTAAAATTAAGCATCTCTTCCCTATCAATGTCCTAAAAACATTTTACTATGCTTTTATTTATACCCATCTCTCCTATTGTCTGGAATCTTGGTATTCAAATATAAGTGCAAACAATAAGTTATGCTTGCTCAAATTACAGAAGAAATCTGTTCGCTATATGCTGAACACAGATTACATGTCTCATTCAAAACCATTATTTTTAAAACTAAATATTCTAAAAATTCATGAAATTTTTACCTTGAAACTAGGTATCAGGTTTTTGAAAATAATGCATCTTAAACTGCCTATTTTTCAAACTGACATCAAATATCTGGATTATTCTATCTTCACCAGATCTGTTGCTAACAACAAATTATGTCAGCCGTGTGTTAGAATTAATTATGCTTGACATAGCATACAGTATAAAGCCATTATCCTATGGAATAATCTCCCAGAGAGCATCAGAACTCTTATAACTATCAAAACGTTTTCCTTGTCTCTGCGAAATTACATTGTAAATCACCCTGATCTCTAAAACGAATCTCAACCCTATCATTAAATAGACTTAATTATGGTTTAAATAGCATACTGTATAAAGCCATTATCCTATGGAATAATCTCCCAGAGAGCATCAGATCCCTGGAAAATATCATAAAGTTTTCCTTGTCTCTGCGAAATTACATTGTAAATCACCCTGATCTCTAAAACGAATCTCAACCCTATCATTAAATAGACTTAATTATGGTTTAAATAGCATACTGTATAAAGCCATTATCCTATGGAATAATCTCCCAGAGAGCATCAGATCCCTGGAAAATATCATAAAGTTTTCCTTGTCTCTGCGAAATTACATTGTAAATCACCCTGATCTCTAAAACGAATCTCAACCCTATCATTAAATAGACTTAATTATGGTTTAAATAGCATACTGTATAAAACCATTATCCTATGGAATAATCTCCCAGAGAGCATCAGATCCCTGGAAAATATCATAAAGTTTTCCTTGTCTCTGCGAAATTACATTGTAAATCACCCTGATCTCTAAAACGAATCTCAACCCTATCATTAAATAGACTTAATTATGGTTTGAATAGCATACTGTATAAAGCCATTATCCTAAGGAATAATCTCCCAGAGAGCATCAGATCGCTGGAAAATATCAATAAAGTTTTCCTTGTCTCTGCGAAATGACATTGTAAATCACTCTGATCTCCATAACGAATCTCAACCCTATCATTACATTGTAGTTCCAAGCATGCTGCTAACAGTGGTGCTTCTGTTATAACCATCTTACTTGATTTCATATATGCCATATGTTTTATTCTTTTTCTTACATCTGATAGGGGGAATCGCCTTACAACCAATGTGTTCAGATTCCACCTGGTATATTGCATTTTCATATAACTAAGTTTTAAATGTGTGCAATAACTAATTGTAAATTGTAGTCATAAAGAGCAAAACATTGTGAAATTAGTGTACAATGCATTTAATATAAAATTACTGTATAGTACATTATTGAAACTTGCAGGACACTTGAAATAACTTACCAACAAGCAAAATATGCTTTAATAATAATTAATTGGATAACCACGGTTTCTTAGTAACAAAATGCACCTTCTTGGCATGGAACTAATGAGCTTCTCCAGTTGTCCATTGGTGATAACGCGGTCGTGCCTTACAGACTTTAATTGTGTTAACACGGTACCATACGGCCCTTACAGTCTCAATTAAAGACTGAGTCTGTAAGGGCCGTATGGCACCGTGTTATCACCAATGGACAACTGGAAAAGCTCATTAATTCCATGCCAAGAAGGTGCACTTTGTTACTAAGAAACCGTTGTCATCAAATTAAATATTAAAGCGTATTTTGCTTGTTGGTAAGTTATTTCAAATGTCCTGTAAGTGACAAGATATTTGAAATAACTGACCAACAAGCAAATTTGTACTGTACAGTAATTTTACGTTAAATGCATTGTACACTAATTTCACAAATTTTTGCTTTTTATGACTAGACGCTGTACATTTGCTTGTAACTTAACTTCTATTTCTGGTAATAATATTCTGCAAATCTATTTGAATTCAGTATAAAATTTCTTTTAAAATAATGTGTAATATGTATTCCTGACTTTAGCATTACGCTGTATAAGTTGACTTCAAACATCCAAAATTTGACTTTCGGTCGACTGGTGCCGGACTTTTGGTCACGATTGTATATTTATAGCAAATCACAATATTATGCAAATTTAAGTGCGCAGTCAGTGACGTTGGTTTTGGGCGTGTAAAAATGTATCTCTGAGGTCAAAGAGCCCGGTTTTTCTGGGAACAAAATGCTTAAAGCTTCGCAGCCATCAGGTGATGAGATTGCCAAAATATTCAGCTTAAAGTTGCAAGGTAAGGCTGTATATGAAATTGCAAAAGTACGAAATCGTTGTAACAGTATGATTTTTCGTATTCTAGGAGGATCATAATAAAGGTTCTACACATGTTAATCTAAAACGGGAGCTGATGACACTACTAGTTAAGAATGCTACAGATGAAATTCGAAAGCATATCGAAATGACGTGGCTCAAGAGAGACAGTTGTGGACGAAACTTGGGGAGACTTTCATCCAGCAGTAGATGAATAATGACTGAGGATTTAATAAAACTCATAGTCGAGAACGTCTGGCTAGTGTTGGGAAGGCAAAAGCTGAAGCAACACGGACTGGTGTATAAAATAATTTATCCATTCAGTTAAGTTTACTGACAAAAACAGAAAAACTTTAGCTTCAAAACTTACTTAGGGAAACACGACTCAAAAGATTGAACACGTGATATCCTTTACCTATCGTGATCACTTAATAACAGAAAATGTATAAATGAAATCAAATTACGAATTCCAATAGCTAGATCTAATCTCATCTTAAAACAAAACAAGAAAGATGACACTGAATTTTCAGGTGTAATGAGCACTTCTCTTGAATCCGTTCTGACGCAAATTAAATTTATCGAAGCTATTCAAAGTCAATGGAACCGGTATAGAAAACAATAGTATCTGACGGAAGAAAGAAGTTATTTAATCGGGTTTTTTAATCACGCAGATATTGCTGTAAACGGAATCGTGAACTTACGCCCTCTGGTTGCAGACTTGTGCGTTAAGAAAAATTTGAATTTATATGGAAAATATTTCGCAGCGAAAACGCTCTCCAACAAAGATATAATTTTTCAAATCGGGCTCTTCGAAGCAGAGATATGGACAAATATCAGACATGCGTCTACGCCTTCTGGCGGGAAAACCATGCATTATTTTAGGAAGAAAGTATTCTCAAAATGTTATTCCATGTGAGTGGTATCGGTCCAAGAAAAAAAAAATTGTCGAATTTTCAGGAGCTCAGATTTTGCTGCAAATATATCAGAAGCAGAAATTAACACTTATGCCCCCTGGAGGCTAAACCATTCTTTACCAAATATTAGGAATTATATGGAAAACATTTTCCACCAGGAGCTGTATGCGATACAGGAAGAATTTTTCAAATCGGAGTTTTAGAAGTAGAGATATCGGGGCGAAAATATTTACTTATGCGCCTCCTAGCGTAAAGTCTATGAATTACTTGAAAATTTTTAAATTATATGAAAAACATGTCACACCGGAAACTCTATCCAACAAAGAAAGAATTTTTCAAATCGGACCATTAGCAGCAGAGATATTGACAAAAATAAGATATACATTTACTCCCGCTGGCAGAGAAACCATGCAATATTTTAAGAAGAAAATATTCCGAAAAGGTTTATCGACATGAGTGGCATCGGTCCAGGAAATAATTTTTTCAATCGAGGTTCTAGAAGCTTTGATATTATGGCAAAGACATCATATGCAAAATTTAACATTTTCGCTCCCTGGTGGCCAAAGTATCATTTGCCAAAAATTAGAAATTACACTGCTGGCCACCCAAAATGCAACACCAAGAAGGAAGCATCTGATTGGCCTGAAATTCGCAGCATGCGTCGCCCGCGAGAGGACATGCAAACGATTAGCATTGCAGGGCATACGCAAATCATGTGCGCCCGGCACGCCACTGAGAAGCACTATAAGAAGGGTGCACAGAAGGCGGGTGTAAGTAGTGGAAGTGTGTTGTGCTGCCGGACCTGTGTGTAGGAAGCTTCCTGATGCCTCGTCGCAGAATACGGCAGTCATTCCAGCACGTTTCGGAGTTCGACAGAGGACGAATAGTGGCTTATCGCGACAGCGGTTTATCGTACCGAGACATCGGCGCCCGTGTGGGACGACATCCAGCCACAGTGAGGCGAGTATGGATTCGGTGGGTGCAGGAGGGACGGACGGACCGAAATGAGCGATTGCCGCGGCCGCGGCACACCACCGAACGAGAGGACCGGCATGTTGTGCGGCGGGCATTGACGGATCGCACCGCCACATCACGAACGTTAGCGCAGGAATTAGGGTGTTGCGCAACAACCTGTGTCAGCACGTACCGTCTGATGTCGTCTGCAGGAGCGGGGACTTGTCGCACGGCGCCCATTTCTCCGATTACCGTTGACGTTACAACACCGGCAAGTCGGCGGCAGTGGGCAGTTGAACGCCGCACCTGGACTACGGAATGGCACGACATTGTCTTCTCCGACGAATCCCGTTTCTGCCTGCAACACCACGATCGTCGGATTCGCGTGTGGAGGCACCGCGGCGAAAGACTGTATGACGCCTGGGTTTGCATCGCCCTACCAGTCCGTCACCTGGCGTTATGGTTTGGGGCGCAATTGGATATGACACCCGCACCCCTCTGGTACGCATCGCCGGTACACTCAATAGCCACCGCACCATCTCCGACGTTTTGGAGCCTGTAGTCCTCCCTTACCTGCAGGACCTGCCAGCGGCCACGTTTCAACAGGACTATGCGCGCCCGCACGTTGCACGCATCGTGCAACAATTCTTTACGGCCCGCCAGGAGTCACTGCTGCCGTGGCCCGCCTGTTCTCCCGATAGACCGCCCATCGAACACGTCTGGTCGCTGACCGGCAACCGAGTGGCCCGACAAGCACCACCAGTGGCTACGCCGGATGAACTGTGGCAACGTGTGGAAGCAACCTGGACCGACATACCTCAAGCCCACATCCAAAGCCTCTTTCGTTCGATGCCGTGGCGTGTAGCGGCCGTTATTGCCAGCCATGGGGGCCAGACGAACTATTGATGTCTGCGTGTTCCGCAAGTCGCACGGGCCTGTAAGCTCAATCGTTTCATCTTTGTATCTGTTGTATTGTGTCCAGTAAATCTGGATTTGCTATCTCGTGTCCTTCTTGGTGTCGCATTTTGGGTGGGCAGCAGTGTATATGCAAAAGATTTTCCATTAGGAGCTATATCCGCTGGAGAAAAATGTTTTGAAATCGGAGTTTTACAAAAAGAGATATCGGGGAAAACGTAATTTACTTTTACGCCCCCTAACGAAAATTTGAAAATTCTATGCGTAACTTGAAAAAGTAACAATGACTAAAATACTCTTCGACATAAATAGAATTGAAAGATAAAAGAATTTCTTCAATCGGATGTTTAGAAGCAAATATATGGAATAAAATGTATTTTTTTAATTCGACATCGTCTGCGTTTACGCCCTCTAGCGGCGAAATTGTACATCGTAAAAAAAACAGAAATAAAGGTTGTTAATTCACATATTTCAAGCTTTGCAATGCAAAAAGAATTTTTTCAAATCGGACTAATAGTTGCAGAGATATGGTGTCGACAGGCGGACGGACGAACAAACCGATAACAGAAGCACGATTTTTTTACAAAAGACGTGCTAAAAATTATAACATAAGACAATACCAGTATGAGTACTATAAAATGCCCCCGAAAATAGCCTGGGTGGTTAACTAACTCTGAAAGTAGGACTTCGTTTAAATATTCTGCAAAAAGGGACAAAACTTACCGGCAGTTCTTTGGATGCGTGCTGTATAATAAAATGCTACAAATACCCTGTAGAAGTAAAAAGACGCTCAAAAAAATCTTGAAATGGCAGAAATAGTAAAATATCTTACAATCTGCGCAGAAATAAGAAAAGTGAAACACTTTGGACACCTGATGAGACACCAAAGACTTCCACGATAACACTTAGAAGAAAATATTGAGCGAAAGAGGGGAAGACAGAAAAAAAATGTTTCGCGAACAACTCTCACTATTCAGAGAGGATTGACATATCAGCCAGAAAGAAAATAATGGTACTAAAGACGAAATATTTCAAAGCAGTTAAATTCTAAGAACTCCAATCAAATGTACAAAACGCTCACATTTAAGAGGCAATTCAATGGTACAAAAATGCCGAAGACAGCGATTTATTTAGCCATTTAAAATTCAGCTAGTAAACATATCGATCTCGAATTTTACTTTTCTCTCCAATATACACTGAGTGTACAGAAATCATGCGACACCTACCTAGCGACTGGTAGGCCCACTTTTCCCCAGGGTAAGGGAAGTCACACGACGAGTCCAGTAGGTCACACGAGCTTTTCCACAGGTATCTGCGCAGTACGGCAATTATATAATGAGGCTGATTCTTTTCAAGAAAAATTGCGTGAATACCTAGTCTTACCATAAATACTGCTACAAAGTATTCAAAGAAATAACAAAACAAATGGAAAGATATTTTAATATACCTGTGATATGACGTAAGTAGTACACTTGTTAATACATGGCACCGATCACTTTTCAAAATGGCGTCCTTTTGCCTTCACACAGTTTCTGTGGCCACTCATCAATAGCTGTACGCAGGGTCTCCGCAGGAAAAGCTGCTGCTGCTGCCCACACCAAAGAACGTTTGAGACTGTCAGTAATGGAGTGTCGCTTTCTGTAGGCCATGTCCTCCAGTGTGGCCCACAACTCCAATGGGTTGAGGTCTGGGCATGATGGCCAATCAGCTGGAGAAATGAAGTCTGGCAAATTCGAATGAAGCCACTCCTATGTTGATTTGGCCTTGTGGGCAGGTGCGAAATCCTTCTGAAAGCTCCACTGTCGGTTTTGGAAGAGAGTGTGACTCACATTTTTTATCACTAGCTCCAAAACCGTAACCTGGTAGACTTTGGCGGATGTTTTCACTCCTTTCTCATAAAAATGGAACTCCATGGTCCCCTCGTAGGGGACTCCCCACCAAAGCATGATAATGTCCCCTCATGATACTTGGAGCTTTCTCCTGAGCTTCTCGTGTGGTTCACGCATACACCCTGTCATTTTGGCGGTTCAAAACCTCTTCAATAATAAAAATGTTTTCATCAGAGGAAAGGATCTGTCTGTGGCGACTGTCTACATACCACGGCAGCAAACGTTTCGCTTTTAGCACCCTCTGCTGCTTCAGTTGTGGGGTAAGAAAGTGCCCTGTACGCAGCCGGTAAGCACTCACCCTTAGGTCACTCCGCAGCACGTGTGACATCGACATTCTTGAAATGTTCAGCTCGTGATCCATCACTGATTGTTTTCTGTCAGGATTTCGTCGAATACGGGCTGCCACTACTTTCACCAGGCGAGCAGTCCTCATTGTGCGCGGCCTACCCTTTCTTGGGCGATCAATGACGGTCCCAGTCTCAAGGAATCTTTCTATGGTTAAGTAGACAAGCATTCGGATGATTTTCAGCTTCTTCAGCATATTAAAAATCTCGGAAGCTGATTTTCCAACTTTATGCAGCGCTATTACAGCCACGTGATTCTCATATTGGCCCTACTCCATGACAAATACTTCACGAAACACGTTATCTCCTCTGTGACTGAACGCACAACGATTCACTAGCTGCTTCATGCCTCCTCGCTGTTCGGTGACGTTGCACACCAGTTATGCGCCATCTGTCGAACGTTTGTAACAGTATTTATGCTAATACTGGGTATACACTGAGCGGCCACTTTATTATGACCACCACCTTAGTATTTCGTTGGGCAACCTTTTGCCTTTAATACTGCTTCGGTTCTTCGTGGCATAGACTCCACGAGATGTTGATAGCTGGTTTGAGGAATCTGAGACCATGCTTGATGAATAGCACTTTCCAGGAGTGTGAGATTGCAGGGTTGCGGATCCAGCTGTCTGATGGCTCGTTCAACTTCATCCCACAAATTCTCAATGGGGATTATGGAGGACACCTAAGCAAAGTAAACTCATCGGCATGTTCCTGAAACTAATCCTGTACAATACGAGCACTAGTGCAGGACGCATTGTCTTGTTGAAAGTCATTGGGATAAACCATCCACATGACAGGATGCACTTGGTCCGCAACGATGTTTAGATATGATGTGCCAGTCAGACACAAATTAAAGGGCACAAAGCATGCCAGGAAAGCATTCCCCAAACCATAACGTTGCTTCCACCAGCTTGAAGGGTTGTAGCAATGCATTTGGGGTCCATATTTTGGTGCTGTTTCAGCCAAATTCTCACTCGGCCATCGGCATGGTGCAACTGAAAACGTGATTCCTCGGAACACATAATGTGTTTCCAATTATCGACTGTCCTACCCTTTTGCTCCTGTGCGAACTGGAGTTAACTGCAGACTCTAACTCTTGTTAACTGCAGACAGCAAAGGTGTTCAAACAGGCCTTCGGCTGCCATATCTCATCCGATTCAGTGTATGGCGAACAGTGTGTGCAAAGATCATTTGAGGGGATCCTTGATTAAGGTGGTCTGTAATTTGCTGCAAGGTTGCCCTTCTGTTGTCTGTTACCAGTCTGGACACTCTCTGTTCCGCCCGAGCAGTCACTAGTCGATGACGACCACACGTTGCACGTAGAGACCCAGTTTTTTGGCTGACAGTCCAGTCTTTAAACACTTTAACAACAGGTGATCTGGAACATTTTACGAATGTTTCGGTGATACTCGCTCCATGGCTCCGAGCTCCTGCAATGATCCCACGTTGAAAGCCCGTCAAATCGCATTTTTTACCCATCTCGTCACCCAAAAATCTCTTCTACTACTGTCGCAAGCACTAAGCGTTCCCTTTTTATACTACCATCGCCCTCTGGCAGCAACAGCGTGCAGCCATAGCTCATTTTCTTAAAACGGTCAGGTGGTCATAAGAAACCGGCCACTCGGTGTATTTTATTCGAATTACATTCTTTCTGCGTTAATACAATAAGTGGCACAATCAGCCAACGAAAGGTTTGTTTGTTTGGAGGTTTAACGGCCCCGTGAGCAACTCAATGGGCTACAAGCAGTCGCCCGTCCCTAATTTAGGTTCACTGGTTCCAGGGAAGGGAAAGAGCCAGTGCCGTAAGACAAACACAACATCCATGCCTCGCCGGGATTCGAACCCGGACCCCTTACGGACGAATGATCAGAGGCCATCGCTTAGACCACTGCGCCACCAGGGCGGCACCAACGAAAGGAAAGATTTCCTTTGAAATTTGGCATGGAGTGAAGAGCTGATGTCACAGTTCCTAGTAAGTCTTCAAAAACTTTTCCTTTCAAAGACTTAAAGACAGCTTTAATTTAAGGAATAGAAAGTACCCCCACGATACAAATCTGAAAAATGGGGTGGTGGGGGTGATGGTTGATTACACACATTTGTTTTCGTGCAGAAACCGCTGTTCATTGACTGCTTTAGGTGCAGGTGTGTTATCGTGAAGAAAGAACCATTGCCCTTTTTTACGTTTTCCAACCGTTGTTTGAAGAAGCGTATATGCTCCAACTTTGTCCGTCTGTCTGCCTGTCCGCACGATAACTCGCGTAAAAATGGTTCGATTTCGATGAAATTCTAGTATGTGGTAGGGGACAAAGTGGGGACGAACCCTATTTAAAATGGGCGAAATTGGGTCAAAGGTCAGGACATAGGAGCGGGATTCATTCCTTAGCCCTTATGCATCATAATTTACGTAAGCCGCCGGCGCAGTGGTCTAAGCAATAGCCTCTGATCATTCATCCGAAAGAGGTCCGCGTTCGAATCCTGGTGAGGCACGGATGTTGCGTTTGTCTTACGGCACTGGCGTTTTCCCTTCCCTGGAACCAGTGACCCTAAATTAGGGACGGGCGACTGCTTATAGCCCATTGAGTGGCTCACGGTGGTCGTTAAACCTACAATAAAAAAATAATAATTTACGTAAAAATGCTTCCATTGCAACACAACTTTATCATGTTGTTTCGGGCCGCCCCGGTGGCGCAGTGGTCTAAGCGATGGCCTCTGATCATTCGTCCGAAGGGGTCTGGGTTCGAATCCCGGTGAGGCATGGATGTTGTGTTTGTCTTACGGCACTGGCTTTCTCCCTTCCCTGGAACCAGTGACATTAAATTAGGGACGGGCGACTGCTTATAGCCCATTGAGTTGCTCACAGTGGTCGTTAAACCTCCAAACAAAAAAAAAATGTTGTTTCGGAGCAACACAACTTTATCATGTTGTTGTTGTTTTTTATTCCACAGCCATTATCCTCATAACTTGACAACAAATGCTTGTATTGCGACAGTACTTTAGTATGTTGTTCCGTAGGTATACTGAACCAATTCTGTTTAATATCATCGAAATGAGGTCAAAGGTCAGTGCACAGGCCGGACTTATTCCACAGCCATTATCCTGATAACTTGACTAAAAATGCTTCTATTGCGACAAAACTTTGGTATGTTGTTCCGGAGGTATACTGAACCGGTTCTGTTTAATATAATCGAAATGGGGACAAAGGTCTGGGCACAGAATCGAGATTTATTCCACAGCCATTATCCTCATAACTTGACTGAAAATGCTTGTATTGCGACAGTACTTCAGTATGTTGTTCCGCAGGTATACTGAACCAATTCTGTCTGTTTAATATCATCGAAATGAGGTCAAAGGTCAGTGCACAGGCCGGACTTATTCCACAGCCATTATCCTCATAACTTGACTAAAAATGCGTGTATTACGACAGTACTTCAGTATGTTGTTCCGCACGTATACTGAACCAATTCTGTTTAATATCATCGAAATGAGGTCAAAGGTCAGTGCACAGGCCGGACTTATTATACAGCCATTATCCGCATAACTTGACTAAAAGTGCTTCGATTGCGACAAAACTTTCGTATGTTGTTCCGGAGGTATACTGAACCAATTCTGTTTAATATCATCGAAATGGGCTCAGGCACAGGAGCTAGATTTATTCCATAGCCATTATCCTCATAACTTGAGTAATGATTTCTGGTATGTTGGAAAGCGTATCATAATCAACGCATTGCATGATTTTACTAACCTGTTTGTACGCAGGCCTGACACGAAAAAGTATCTTCCACAATCGTTCCAAAATGGATGTGTAAGCATTAGCAGTCAGAGTTGTACCATCAGGGATAAACTCAATGCAGAATTCCAAGCACTGTCTTCATTTTGGACTTTTGTAACCTGATCTTCTTTCCTTTGGGTGACTGTGGCGACTTCCACTGAGCACTGAGGCGCTTCGTTTCAGGATCATAAGGGAAATGTTCGTCGCTTGCGGAATGCTGTCGGGAAGATAAGATCAGATAATATGTAGATGATTTTACGAAGGGAGTGTCTGACCACAGGTCTTAAACAACCCTTAGAAATAGGAAGCTAGGATATTCGCGCTAGAGTGCCCGATAGGAAAGTCACACGGAAGCGAGGTAGAATACGCCCTTATGTACTACCGTGGAGCCAGTACCCGGGGTCCGACGGCTTAATGTGCCCATCAGATCAGATCAGATCATATGCAGAGGATTTTAGGAAGGGAGTGTCTGACCCCAGGTCTTAAACAACCCTCAGAAATAGGAAGCTAGGAGATTTGGGCTAGAGTGCCCGATAGGAAAGTCACACGGAAGCGAGGTAGAAGACGCCCTTATTTACTACCGTGGGGACCAGTACCCGGGGTTCGACGGCCTAATGTGCCCATCAGATCAGATCAGATTATATGTAGAGGATTTTAGGAAGGAAGTGTCTGACCCCAGGTCTTAAACAACCCTTAGAAATAGGAAGCTAGGAGATTTGGGCTAGAGTGCCCGATAGGAAAGTCACACGGAAGCGAGGTAGAATACGCCCTTATGTACTACCGTGGAGCCAGTACCCGGGGTCCGACGGCTTAATGTGCCCATCAGATCAGATCATATGCAGAGGATTTTAGGAAGGGAGTGTCTGACCCCAGGTCTTAAACAACCCTCAGAAATAGGAAGCTAGGAGATTTGGGCTAGAGTGCCCGATAGGAAAGTCACACGGAAGCGAGGTAGAAGACGCCCTTATTTACTACCGTGGGGCCAGTACCCGGGGTTCGACGGCCTAATGTGCCCATCAGATCAGATCAGATTATATGTAGAGGATTTTAGGAAGGAAGTGTCTGACCCCAGGTCTTAAACAACCCTTAGAAATAGGAAGCTAGGAGATTTGGGCTAGAGTGCACTATAGGAAAGTCACACGGAAGCGAGGTAGAAGACGCCCTTATTTACTACCGTGGGGACCAGTACCCGGGGTCCGACGGCTTAATGTGTCCATCAGATCAGATCAGATCATATGCAGAGGATTTTAGGAAGGGAGTGTCTGACCCCAGGTCTTAAACAACCCTCAGAAATAGGAAGCTAGGAGATTTGGGCTAGAGTGCCCGATAGGAAAGTCACACGGAAGCGAGGTAGAAGACGCCCTTATTTACTACCGTGGGGCCAGTACCCGGGGTTCGACGGCCTAATGTGCCCATCAGATCAGATCAGATTATATGTAGAGGATTTTAGGAAGGAAGTGTCTGACCCCAGGTCTTAAACAACCCTTAGAAATAGGAAGCTAGGAGATTTGGGCTAGAGTGCCCGATAGGAAAGTCACACGGAAGCGAGGTAGAAGACGCCCTTATTTACTACCGTGGGGCCAGTACCCGGGGTTCGACTGCTTAATGTGCCCATCAGATCAGATCAGATTATATGCAGAGGATTTTAGGAAGGAAGTGTCTGACCCCAGGTCTTAAACAACCCTCAGAAATAGGAAGCTAGGAGATTTGGGCTAGAGTGCCCGATAGGAAAGTCACACGGAAGCGAGGTAGAAGACGCCCTTATTTACTACCGTGGGGCCAGTACCCGGGGTTCGACGGCCTAATGTGCCCATCAGATCAGATCAGATTATATGTAGAGGATTTTAGGAAGGGAAGTGTCTGACCCCAGGTCTTAAACAACCCTTAGAAATAGGAAGCTAGGAGATTTGGCCTAGAGTGCCCGATAGGAAAGTCACACGGAAGCGAGGTAGAAGACGCCCTTATGTACTACCGTGGGGCCAGTACCCGGGGTCCGACGGCCTAATGTGCCCATCAGATCAGATCAGATCATATGTAGAGGATTTTAGGAAGGGAGTGTCTGACCCCAGGTCTTAAACAACCCTTAGAAATAGGAAGCTAGGAGATTTGGGCTAGAGTGCCCGATAGGAAAGTCACACGGAAGCGAGGTAGAAGACGCCCTTATTTACTACCGTGGGGCCAGTACCCGGGGTCCGACGGCTTAATGTGCCCATCAGATCAGATCATATGTAGAGGATTTTAGGAAGGGAGTGTCTGACCCCAGGTCTTAAACAACCCTTAGAAATAGGAAGCTAGGAGATTTGGGCTAGAGTGCCCGATAGGAAAGTCACACGGAAGCGAGGTAGAAGACGCCCTTATTTACTACCGTGGGGCCAGTACCCGGGGTCCGACGGCCTAATGTGCTCATCAGATCAGATCAGATCATATGTAGAGGATTTTAGGAAGGGAGTGTCTGACCCCAGGTCTTAAACAACCCTTAGAAATAGGAAGCTAGGAGATTTGGGCTAGAGTGGCCGATAAGAAAGTCACACGGAAGCGAGGTAGAAGATGCCCTTATTTACTACCGGAACTCCAATACTCGACGGCGTAACGTGCCTATCCGACACACGGCGGATATTTAGTGGTTCGAGCGTACGTACCTGCTCGGATTGAACTCGAGGTCTTCTCCGTGGCAGTCACGAACGTTGACCACTAGGCCACCCGCGGCCCCCAGCGCATTAGATCAGATCAGATAATATGTAGAGGATTTTAGGAAGGGAGTGTCTGACCCCAGGTCTTAAACAACCCTTAGAAATAGGAAGCCCGATAGGAAAGTGACACGGAAGCGAGGTAGAAACGGGGAAGAAGACGCCGTTATTTATTACCGGAGGGCCAGTACACGGGGTCCGACGGCCTAAAGTGCCCAACAGACGCACGGCGGATATTTAGCGGTTCGAGCGTTCGTACCTGCCTATATTTAGCGGTTCGAGCGTTCGTACCTGCCTATATTTAGCGGTTCGAGCGTTCGTACCGTGGCAGTCACGAACTTTGACCGCTAGATCATCCGCTGCCCCCACTGTTGGGAAGTCCTGCAGTCCGTCTATTTATCGCCTGCGTTCGGGTTGGGTCTGTTCCACTCTGCGCGAGGGATGCCCATGCCAACTGTCCATCGCCCCTATCTCTAAAATTTCGTCTAATTAATGTAGATGAATTTGTGTGTTTTCCAACATTCAGTCACATGTTACATGAAAAAATAAACACTGATTTTTGTGCGCTTTGTCGTTATTTCTGTTTGAGATTTTTTTTTTTTTTTTTTTTTTTTTGTTTGGAGGTTTAACGACCACCGTGAGCAACTCAATGGGCTATAAGCAGTCGCCCGTCCCTAATTTAGGGTCACTGGTTCCAGGGAAGGGAAAGAGCCAGTGCCGTAAGACAAACACAACATCCATGCCTCACCGGGATTCGAACCCGGACCCCTTTCGAACGAATGATCAGAGGCCATTGCCTTAGACCACTGCGCCACCGGGGCGGCAGTTTGAGATTTGCTACCTTATAATTAGAAAGAGGCTGTCTTAAGACATTTGCGTTTTCTATGACTAGAAAGGGATGGACACAAAGAACTTTTCTTCCGACATCAAAGTTATATCATCGGCGGCGTATTTCAACGTTTACATATCGCCTCCATTGATCGGCAAAGCAAACTGTCCAAGTCGCTGCTGGGAGATAAGTTTATTCTGACGGAGACTTTGCCGCCCTTTTGAAAGCGCAATTCATAGATTACATAATAAGCACATTCACAGATTACGCATTAAGATTCAACTACGCGGCGTTTTAAGTGAGGTGAAAATACATACACTGATTTTGTTTGCAGACGGGGAAACAAAAATTAAGAATCGCTTCACTGAATTAATGAAAGACTGACTTCTCCCGCTATACACTGCTTGATTTCAGGCTCTTGCGGTTGTTTGCGAAACGTAATTATTATGGTCCAAAGGAGTTTTCTTGCTATGCTAGGATAGTGATTCACTGATTTTGAAGCCGACAGAATGAAACGCTTTCTGGACTATCAAGAGTGTTGCAACATCAAACGCAATTCAGGATATTTCTCAGAAATATTTCGAATGAAAATCATTAGTAGAGTTCATGCTGAATAAAAATTTAGAGGGGTAATTCAAAGAGAGTTTACTGAATTAAAAGGCTTTTGGACACTAGTTAAAAGCGAAGCATTCACTCCTACGGAGCAAAATAATTACCCTCTTTGAGGAAATGCAGGTAATTTGGGATGTGAAGGCGTTCCTAACATATCAGTTGTTTGATTGGTGTTTGCATTCAGTAAAATTTCAAAGATAACTTCGTCTTCAAAGTGCGTTTGGCCGCATTGATTGCCAGGTAGTAAGAAACATGTGATAGCCGAACTCCGACCCCAATCCTAGACCACATACGAGGCCAAATTATGGACGGGAGACTTCCCTCAGCCTGTGACGAATACCTCTAATTTAACCTCCTTTTCCACTTTCTGTGGTCTAATGCACCGTAGTTTTCTTCGTGCACTAAGCAGATTCGGAAATTCAGCATTATTTCTTTCTTTCGTATAATCCGTGGCGGACCAAAATTCGCAGACCGTGAAATTCAGAAAAAAAAATCGTCATATAATCCGTGTTGATCCTAGACCGCAATTTCCTACAAAACAAGTCGCGGCTCTTCGAATTACCCAGAAGTCCAAAGAAGTAGGAAAAACGATCTTATTAAAAAAAACATATTTTTAAGCGTTACTTTCAAGCAAATATACAGCAAAACTCACGAGGCTTACCATTACCGCAGTTACTAGTAAACGTGGCAATCCACGAACATGTGTGATGCTGAGGTTTGCATAACACGTGTCCGTCCGCGAGAGCAGATAAAGCCGTCTTCGTATTTTCTGTAAAACTGCACGTAAAGTAAGAACAAAAAAAAGTCTTTCTTAGTGTTTGCGGTCCTCGATTTTTATATTACGTTACGTTTTTCTGTAATTGAGGATTTTAAAAAACCAACGTGCCGTAAAACCTTTTTTTTTTCTTGTTTTAAAGCTGCGAGTTAATTCCAGAGCCTAAAATTTACAACTTTCTTAACAAATTAACCGCGGATTATACGAGCCGACCCGGTGGCGCAGTGGTTTAAGGACTGGCTTCTGACCATTCGTCTGAGAAGGGTCCGGGTTAGTATCCTGGGGAGGCACGGATATTGTGTTTGTCTTACGGTAGTGGCTCTCTCCCTTCCCTGCAACCAGTGGCCCTAAATTAGAGACGAGCGACTGCTTATAGCCCATTGAGTTGCTCACGATGGTCGTCAAACCTTCAATCAAAATACATATATAGAATAAAAGGTTATGCGATGGAAATTATGGTAAATTCAGTTTCATCTCACTAAACGTTTTCTGACTTAACGACACATTATTTTCCCCGACGAACTTTCTAAATTTGAAAGCACTGACAGTGGTTCAAATATCAATAAAACGTAAGTATTGGGTGTGTGCAAAAGTTCTACCCGTTTTTGTAATAGATGCAAATTGCGATCTGGGTAGTTATGCCACAGATGACGCTGTGATACCGAATTTTCGGTCAATAAAGCGTGGAGCAGTAGAGCATATAGAGGCACTAGGTTTGTCCGAGTAAGTCTTTCATAACGGAAATCACGGACGGTGTAACATGGCATGCGATAAGGAGCACATTCGACATTGTTTACTGTACCAGTTCGATAAAAGCAGTACTGCAGCCGCGCTTGCCGCAACATCTGTCAAGTGTATGGGGGGGGATGCAGCTGATGATAGCACATGTCGCCGTCAACCTCGTCCGTGGTTTCTGACGAGGATGTGGACCACGCCATAAAAAATGACCCACATCAAACCGTTCAGGAATGATCGGAAACGTTGTCGGTACACAGAACAACAGTCGAAAGACGGATGCATGCGCTTTGGTTCATCACCAAGTTCGATAACTGGGTTCCGCACCAGCTTTCTGCAAAGCAGCGAAAGGAAAGAATCTGTACCTGTGTTTCTTTGCTTTCTCGTCACAGAAATGAACCGTTTTGGAGACGAAATGTTACGGGAGATGAGAATTGGGTACTGTACCGTAATGTAAAGCGTCGACGGACTGTGTGTCAAAATGCGGAGCCTGCTCCATCGACCTCAAAAGGAGGACTGCATCCCAAAAAGGTTTTGTTGAGTGTTTGGTGGGATGTCCAGGGAATAATCCACTGGGAGGTGTTGGCACCTAACCGAACAATAAATGCTGACCTCTACTGCCAACCGTTAGACAGATTGCGAGAACAACTGACATCAAAGCGGCCAGCACTCGTCAATCGCAAAGGCGTGATCCTTCATCATGATAACGCCAGACCTCATGCTGCTTTAATCACTCGGCAAAAATTACTAGACTTTGGTTGGTAAGTGTTACCTCACCAGGCGTATTCACCTGACCTGGAACCTACGGACTGCCACCTTTTTTATCACTACAGAACGCCAAACCTTCGATGATGTGGGCGATGCGAAAACGGCAACACATGACTTTTTTGACTCTAAAACACAGGAGTTTTTCCGACGTGGGATTCACCTACTCATAGACAGATGGCAAGAGGTCATACACAATGATGGCAATTATGTGAAAACCTAGGTACGCTACTTCTTGTGTTTTCCTCCTTTCTTTGTAGCCTACAAAAACGGGTAGAACTCATGCACACACCCAGTACTTATCGTAGAAGGAAGGAGCGGGCTACTCAGATGGCGCAGTGGTCTAAGCGCTGGCTTCTGACTATTCGTTCGAGGTGGTTCCAGGTTCGAATACCATGGCGCATGGATGCTGTGTCTGTCTTACGGCACTTGTTCTCTCCATTCCCTTTAACCAGTGTCCCTAAATCAAGGACGTGCGACTGCTTACAGCCCATCCAGTTGCCCGCGGTAGTCGTTAATCTCCCGCCGAACAAATACAGAACAGGGCAGAATAGAGTTGAGGTAGAGTCTTTTAAACGGTAACTGCACTTGATGTAGCCCCTTGATAGTGTGTTACTTTTGAGACAACGACTTCTTAAATAGGAGGTCTTTTTGATAGAGGCAATTTGATGTGATTGTTGTATGATACAAAGCCAATAAGTTCATATTCTGTAATGCGTATTCTACACGGTGTGCCATAAAGGTGTAACCAATTTAAAATAAACATAACAGTTTTAATAAAAATGATCTCAGTACACAACTTGTGTTAATTGACAGAATGAAGTTTTATATACATTCGACATGGGCACCATTTTTCACCCGAACAATGTCTAAATGGTATTCCAGTTCCAACCATGTCCATATTAACTTTCTGCAGTGCGTGTGTAATCCTCCTCTTTAGGTCAGCAATGTCTGCAACAGGGGTGCTGTAAACCTCACCCTTGATGAATCCCCATAAAGAAAAAGTCACAGGTTTAAGTCCGGCGAACGTGGCGGCCATGCAATAGGACCACCACGCCAAATCCATCGATGGAGAAATTTGGTATCCAGAGACCTCCTCACATCAAAGCCCAATCAGGTGGCGCCCCATCTTGTTGGAAAATGACCGGAGTTACAAGTTCATCCAACTGGGGATACACGAACTGTTCAATCATGTCCATGTCATTATCAGCTTTCACGGTCGCTTCCTAAAAGAAAGAGGTTCCAATAACACGGTCGACCATTATGCCACACCAAACATTCACTTTTGGGCTAGCATGTTCATGTCCATTGTGCAATGCGGGTGTTCAGTTCCCCCAAATTCTCACATTCTGTTTATTGACCTTTCCTGAAACATGGGAAGTAGACATCCGAGAAACAGACTTGTCTCAGGAAAGATTCAGTACTTCCAATGCTCTCCACTTCAGCAAACTTATCTGCAGTTTATACGGGTGCATTTCCAATCTCTGACGTAACACACTATGCACTTACGACTTGAGGATGGCCAGGTGTCGTGTTGCTTGTCTGATTGACTTTCGAGGGCTACCAGTGAATGTTTGTCTCACAATCTTCTCCCTTTCTGGAACCAGCGATGGTCGTCCAGGGATTTTCTTTGTAAGGACACTACCAGTTTCCTTGAATGATTTGTACCACTTTCTCATGCTGTTACGTGTGGGCGGTTTGCTCCTATATTTTGTTCTGAAATTCCGCTGAACCTGCGTTTCGTATTGGGTTCGAATTAATCACTCCACAATCTGTGCTTTCGTCGCAATATCCATTGGGTACACTTCTAGAAAATTTGAGGGTATTCCTTACCACCTGCGATAAAAAGAATGCTGATATTAGTTTTGTATCCAATGTTATCATCATTTGAAATTGCTTACACCTTTTTGGGACACCCTGTATTTTGGTGAAGTACCAGTGAAGACCAGAGATTTGGAGATATATGTAGACGATTTTAGGAAAGGAGTGTCTGACACCAGGTCTCACACAACCCTTAGAAGTAGGAAGCTAGGAGATTTGGGCTAGAGTACCAGACAGGAAAGTCACACGAAAGCGAGGAAGAAAGGGGACGAAGACGCCCTTATTCACATCCGGTGGTTAACGTGCCCATCCGACGCACGGCGGATATTTAGCAACTGAACGGAAATGTTGAGGAGATTGGTGACGGTAGGAGGATGGGTCCCTTTACGTCAAAAGACGGTATTCCGTCCTTCGAAAGTTTCGAAAAAAGGAATTGGACGAAGTAGAAATTTATCCCGTAGTCATATTTTTTTCTCGTGATTTTTTTCTGCCCAGTATTGTTGTTAGATATGATTTTGTTTTATAAATATTTGCATTTCAGCTTGAGAACTTTCGAAAAATTTCCGAAAACGGAAGTCAGACGTAGCGAAGATTTCTACCGTAATCATAATTTTTTTCCAGCGATGTTCAAACTCTCCTCTGTTGTTAAATGTTATTCCCCCCATAAGTATGTGGGTTTAAGCTTAATAAGTGGTCTAAGAGCTGGGTTGAACCGTTCGTTCTAGATGGGTGTGGGTTCAAATCCCGGTTAGGCATGGGTGTTGTGTTTATCTTACGGCACTGCTTCTTTCCTTTCACTGGAACCAGTGGCTCTAAATCAGGAATGGGTGCCTGCATATAACCCATCGAATTTCTCACGGTGGTCGTTAGACATCCAATCCAAAGAAATTTGCAAATAGAAATTCTTATTGTGCGTGCCCGTCTCGCTCCAGCCAGAAGGGCACACACAATAAGCTCCTTATCGAACCCAGAAAGATCCTTTGTTTTTCCCATTATATTCAAAACTACTGACGATTACTGATGAGCAGCAGTCTTAAAGCGTCCAGCCAGACGGGCACGCACAATAAGCTCCTTATCGAACTTCGAAAGATCCTTTGCTTTTCCCATTGTGATCAACACTACTGACAAGCAGCAGTCTTAAATAGTCCAGCCAGACGGGCACCCACAATAAGCCCTTTATCGAACTCAGAAAGATCCTTTGTTTTTTCCATTGTGAACGCCACCACTGATGAGTATTGATGAGCAGCAGTCTTAAATAGTCCAGCCAGACGCGCACCCACAATAAGCCCTTTATCGAACTCCGAAAGATCCTTTGTTTCTCCCATTGTGATCAACACTACTGACGATTACTGATGAGCAGCAGTCTTAAATAGTCCAGCCAGACGGGCACCCACAATAAGCCCTTTATTGAACTCCCAAAGATCCTTTGTTTTTCCCATTGTGATCAACACTACTGACGATTACTGATGAGCAGCAGTCTTAAATAATCCAACCAGACGGGCACCCACAATAAGCCCTTTATTGAACTTCCAAAGATCCTTTGTTTTTCCCATTGTGAACAACACCACTGATGAGTATTGATGAGCAGCAGTCTTAAATAGTCCAGCCAGACGGGCACCCACAATAAGCCCTTTATCGAACTCCGAAAGATCCTTTGTTTCTCCCATTGTGATCAACACTACTGACGATTACTGATGAGCAGCTGTCTTAAATAGTGCAGCCAGACAGGCACCCACAATAAGCCTTTAATCGAACTCCCAAAGATCCTTTGTTTTTCCCATTGTGAACAACACCACTCATGAGTATTGATGAGCAGCAGTCTTAAATAGTACAGCCAGACGCGCACCCACAATAAGCCCTTTATCGAACTCCGAAAGATCCTTTGTTTCTCCCATTGTGATCAACACTACTGACGATTACTGATGAGCAGCAGTCTTAAATAGTCCAGGCAGACGGGCACCCACAATAAGCCCTTTATTGAACTCCCAAAGATTCTTTGTTTTTCCCATTGTGAACAACACCACTGATGAGTATTGATGAGCAGCAGTCTTAAATAGTCCAGCCAGACGGGCACCCACAATAAGCCCTTTATCGAACTCCGAAAGATCCTTTGTTTCTCCCATTGTGATCAACACTACTGACGATTACTGATGAGCAGCTGTCTTAAATAGTGCAGCCAGACAGGCACCCACAATAAGCCCTTAATCGAACTCCCAAAGATCCTTTGTTTTTCCCATTGTGAACAACACCACTCATGAGTATTGATGAGCAGCAGTCTTAAATAGTACAGCCAGACGCGCACCCACAATAAGCCCTTTATCGAACTCCGAAAGATCCTTTGTTTCTCCCATTGTGATCAACACTACTGACGATTACTGATGAGCAGCTGTCTTAAATAGTCCAGCCAGACGGGCACTCACAAAAAGCCCTTTATCGAACTCCGAAAGATCCTTTGTTTTTCCCATTGTGAACAACACTACTGATGAGTATTGATGAGCATCAGTCTTAAATAGTCCAGCCAGACGGGCCCCCGCAATAAGCCCTTTATCGAACTCCGAAAGATCCTTTGTTTCTCCCATTGTGATCAACACTGCTGACGATTTCTGATGAGCAGCAGTCTTAAATAGTCCAGCCAGACGGGCACGCACAATAAGCCCTTTATAGAACTCCAAAAGATTCTTTTTCCCTATTGTGATCAATACTACTGACGATTACTTACGAGCAGCAGTCTTAAATAGTACAGCCTGACGGGCACAGACAATAAGCCGTTTATCGAACTCCGAAAGATCGTTTGTTTTTCCCATTGCGATAAACTCTACTCACGATTACTGGTGAGCAGCAGTCTTAAATAGTCCATCCAGACGATCACCCACAATAAGCCCTGTATCGAACTCCGAAAGATCATTTGTTTTTCGCATTGTTATCAACACTTCTGACGGATACTGATGAGCAGCAGTCTTTAATAGTTGCCTAAATCACGTAGCGACGCACGTGACCATGTACTATGTATATAAAGCGTAAGTGACGTTTACGCACATCTGCCTAAAGGTTTCTAATTCAGTGCTCGTACTTCCATGCCCAATATGAAACTCTGAATATATCTCTTAACGTAACAATTTACTGGGCTCTGTACTATAAGAATACAATGATCTTTGTAACGAAGTACACTTAACTTCTATATAAGTGCTGACTTTCAGCAATGCACCACCGTATTCATCAATAAGTGACCTGATTTGTTCCTTCCCAAAGTTCACTGCACATGGTTGCAAAGGCCATTAACGCGAAGATACGAGGGCTGTACCGAAAGTAATGCAAAGTGTGCATAACTTTTTTATTAACTGACAGGGGTCGTTCAAATTGTACATGTTGGTAGAGTAACTCTTCCTCTATAGTAACCCTTCTTCTTCATTGCAGGTAAATACGCAGGTTGTACCGAATGTAATGCAAAAGTGGGCATAACTTTTTTATTAACTAACAGAGGTCATTCAAATTGCACATCTTGGTGGAGTAACTCTTCCTCCATATTAACCTTTCTTCTTCATTGCCGGTAAATACGCAGGTTGTACCGAATGTAATGCAAAAGTGGGCATAACTTTTATTAACTAACAGAAGTCATTCAAATTGCACATCTTGGTGGAGTAACTCTTCCTCCATATTAACCCTTCTTCTTCATTGCAGGTAAATAGGCAGGTTGTACCGAATGTAATGCAAAAGTGGGCATAACTTTTTGATTAACTAACAGAGGTCATTCAAATTGTACATCTTGGTGGAGTAACTCTTCCTCTATATTAACCCTTCTTCTTCATTGCAGGTAAATACGCAGGTTGTACCGAATGTAATGCAAAAGTGGGCATAACTTTTTTATTAACTAACAGAGGTCATTCAAATAGCACATCTTGGTGGAGTAACTCTTCCTCTATAGTAACCTTTTTTCTTCATTGTAGGCAAATAATGGATTCTAAGCAGGAGCAAGGTGCCGTCATTGGTTTCTTGACGAAGGAAGGGTGCAGGCTGTCAGACATCCACAGAAGGAGATGACACCTTTGACAAGACTTACGGAGATGACACCATTGACAAGACTTACGGAGATGATACCATTGACAAGACTTACGGAGTGACACAATTGACAAGAGCAATGTGCACAGGCGGACGAAGAAAAATTAAAAAAAGGGAAAACCATCATTGAAGCCAAACCACGCAGTGGGAGACCATCATCTGCAACCATTGATATGAATCGTCATCGAGTGTATGAATTGATTCGCGCGGAGAGACAAGTCACAATCCGTGGGCTCGTTGCACAAATGGACTGTGGTCACAATGCCATACAGAAGATGTGGAAAACTTAGGGTGTGGGAAAGTGTGTGCAAAGTAGGTACGTCGGCAGTTGACACCCGATTTGATGGAGAAGATAAGGGGGAAGTCTGCTCTGACCCCGAAAGCGTTTGAAGACAATGAAGAAACGTTTTTTTTTATCTGGTGACAGGGGATGAAACGTGAGCGTATCTTTACAATCCGTCGTCACACCTCTTCACCAAGGCCTAAGAAGTTCAAGAGCCAGCGATCAGCACAGAAAGTCATGGTGACTGCTTTTCCGGATGACAGGGGTGGCATTCTTCTTGATGTTCTGGAACGTGGCTGCACCGTGACCAGCGAGGCGGTACATTGAGACACTCAAGAAGCTCAGAGAAGCCATAAGGAGGTAGAGATCGCACAAGAATCTCAAGAGGATCCACATTCACCATGACAATGCGAGACCACATGGCAACAAATCAGGCGATCAGCAAATTAGGCTGGTCGGTGGTCCCCCATCCACCGTACAGCCCAGATCTGGCATCCTCCGACTTCCACCTGTTCGGTTTAATGAAAGACAGTCTCCGTGGATAAGAATGTGATGACACAGATGAAGTGAAAGTGGCTGTGAAGAAGTGGGTACAACAGTCCACACCTGAATTTTTTTAAAGAGGATTCGTGAGTTGGGTTCAACGATGGCGCAAATGCATAGCTTGTGATTGAAACTATGTTGAGTAGTACCTTTGTATGGAGAAAGAGTTACTCTACCAACATGTGCAATTTGAACATCTCTGTCTGTTAATAAAAACGTTATGCCCACTTTTGCTTTACTTTCGGTACAACCCTCGTTATTATCTGCAATGAAAAAGAAGGGTTACTATAGAGGAAGAGTTACTCTACCAACATGTGCAATTTGAACGACCTCTGTCAGTTAATAAAAATGTTATGCCCACTTTTGCATTACTTTCGGTACAACCCTCGTATTTACCTGCAATGAAGAACAAGGGTTACTATAGAGGAAGAGTTACTCTACCAACATGTGGAATTTGAACGACCTCTGTCAGTTAATAAATATGATATGCCCACTTTTGTATTACTTTCGGTACAACACTCGTTATTATCTGCAATGAAAAAGAAGGGTTACTATAGAGGAAGAGTTACTCTACCAACATGTGCAATTTCAACGACCTCTGTCTGTTAATAAAAAAATTATGCCCACTTTTGCATCACTTTAGGTACAACGCTCGTATGCCGTGGTTTGAGTGATCGTTAAGGAATTGTGTGCTATTTACTTACGCTACAACTAAAACTCTAGGATACTTCAATATAAACACTCTTCTTACTGAAAGTTCCGTAAAGATTAAGTCCTGCTCCGGACAGCTTAATTAAAGAACCTAAAGCTAATTAGGCAATTAATAGAAATGACGTCATGGTGAAAATCAAAGTGTACTTGCGAAGACAATTAATATTTATTGGTCTTTTGTAAGAATTCAAATTCGCACAACATCATAGAATAAAATTCACTTTGTACTTAATCATCTAGTACTTCAAGATCGGGATACAGCCGATTCTCGTAATACAGAATATGGCAATGTGCTGGATATTTTGTGTGAAAACAAAAATTTGTCAGCGACGGGGATCGATTTCGCAGCCGCTCACTCCGGAGAAAGTTGATCTCCCAACTAAGCTGCACGGACGGAATGTATTGCTGCAGATTTGTCGTCTTGACACGTGCTTTTCCTCTATAGTACGTCACATCATCTCCCTCCTAATTTTTTCTTTAATTGAATTGGGATTTTTCATTAATTCCAAACGATGAGTGAAACAGTCATCTCATATTTTTCGAAGAACTATGACGAAGTATATAAATTTCTCCATCAGTTTTATTCCATGGGCGGGATTCGAACCCACAACTCTCAGCTCCGAGTACTATCCACTATACTACTCTGGCATGTGCTTCCACTGCTATCTGCCTTTATCTCATGTACAACCTGCTGAGCAGGCACGTCACAGAACCCAACGGCCAATACATCCTTTTGTACGTTCAGGCACCAATGTGAAAACCGAATTCTTTCCGCGTCCCCTCACTCCGGAATAAGCTGCTCTCCCAACCAAGCTACACGAACCGAAGGTATCGCTGCAGATTTGTCATCTTGGCACGTGTTTTACCTGTGTTGCACGTCACAGTTGCCAGAAGAACGGACCACCGATGGATAACCGAAATTCTAGACTGCACTTCAAGGGACAGGAAACGACAAAGAAAAAGACGACAGGGGAGATTCAAAATCCAAAAGCATGAGGAAGTGACATGGAGGAGACTGACGTAAAATAGACCGTTTGGGGAGAAACTTGGGGAGACCGTCATCCAGAAGTGGAATGATAATGGTTGATGATGATGATAATGATATAAATGACACCCGAAATTCAAAAGCATTTCGGAAATGACATGGAGGAGACTGGCACAAGATAGACCGTTGGGTATGAAACTTGGGGTGACCGTCATCCAGCAGTGAATTGATAATGATTGTTGATGATGATAATGATGATGATAAAAATGACACCCGAAATTCAAAAGCATGCGGGAGTGACATGGAGGAGACTGGCGCAAGGTAGACCGTTTTGGGAGAAACTTGGGGAGACCGTCATCCAGAAGTGGATTGATAATGGTTGATGATGATGATGATATAAATGACACCCGAAATTCAAAAGCATGCGGGAGTGGCATGGAGGAGTCTGGCACAAGATAGACCGTTTTGGGAGAAACTTGGGGAGACCGTCATCCAGCAGTGGATTGATAATGGTTGATGATAATGATGATGATATAAGTGACCCCCGAAATTCGCTGAAGAAAAGGAAAAAGAAGTGTCCATTCAAAGAATGTTTTTTTTTTTTCCTTCCTTGAAATTTGCGCTCTGACACAAAATCTTTTTTTAGATATTCGTAAATGGCTTTTATTTACGTGCAGAGTGTGAATAAGTGAAATGAATAAATAATCAAAGGAAATGTTATTTGAATGGATTTAAATACGTGTCTGAACTAGTATCTAAATGACAACCGTAGTTCGTTGAGAAAAAAAAAAAAAAAAAAAAAAAGAAGTGCCCATTCAAGGAATGATTTCCTTTTAGCTAAATTTTCAGCCTTTGGGGTTTTGTGGTCAAACGCGCGGACTCAACATTTTCCCGTGGAGGTATGCTCTTTTAAAAACGTGGACACCAGTTTGGTGACGTCAAACCAGTGATGGAGTCGAAAATGATGTGAACAATGGGCGGTGGTAGGAAAGGTACATGAGGACCTATCGTTGGCTCTTATTCCTCCCGACGATAGCTTTGTACTACAGACAGAGCCCTATGCTAAAAAAAGATACCACGTTGTCCTTCTAGGTGGAAAACGTTCGAAAGATGCTGCTGCTGATGATGCAGGGGATCGGAGTGCGTTGTCATGGAAACATTCATTTGACGTCATGCGCTGTGGTGGGAAATTTGGAACAGTACCGCGCAATAAAATAATGAAGCTACGCGCTTCCCCTCCCACTTCGTAACACCTATGGAGTAAGAGGAGGCTCTACATAGATATATTGTACATGTATATAGCATTTTTTACATATCCTTAAGTACTAATATTGAAGAAGCCTTATGCTAATATATCAACTTAATCAACGCGTTCAAAAACAACGAAAAAAAAACCACATGTAGGAGTAATATAAATAAACTATTTACAATTTAAACATATATTTACACATTAAACACAAACTTTCGTGCATTTAAATATTTCGAATCAAAGCATACATTTATTTAAAAAATATATATACATGTCAAATAATGCGGCGTTCGATTTTTTTTTCATTTGATGGTCCGGGACCACCAAAGCAAATTTAGTAAAATCATGCAATGCATTGATTATGATACGCTTTCCATCATACTAGAAATCATTACTAGAGTTATTACTCAAGTTATGAGGATAATGGCTGTGGAATAAATCTCGCTCCTGTGCCCTTACCTTTGACTCATTTCGATGATATTAAACAGAATTGGTTCAGTATATCTCCGGAACAACATACTAAAGTTTTGTCGCAATCGAAGCAGTTTTTTGTCAAGTTATGAGAATAATGACTGTGGAATAAATCTCGATCATGTGCCCTGACCTTTGACCGTATTTCGATGATATTTAAACAGAACCGGTTCAGTATACCTCCGGAACAACATGAAAAAGTTTTGTCGCAATCGAAGCATTTTTACGTAAGTTATGACGCATAAGGGTGATGGAATTGATCCCGCTTTTATGTCCTAACCTTTGACCCCATTTCGCCCATTTTCAATAGAGTTCATTCCCAGGTGGTCCCCTACCACATACTAAAATTTTATCGAAATCGAACCATTTGTACGCGAGTTATCGTGCGGACAAAGCTGGAGCATATACGCTTCTTCAACCTACGGTTGGAAAAAGCAAAAAAGAAGTAATTTTATTTTAAACATTAATTATATTGCTGGAAAATTGTTCTAAAAATGTGTCTACAGTGCAACCTCGATTAAAGGTTTAACTTTTTACACGTAATTCTGCGCTAGTCCCGATATTGTATTCTAGCTTCTATCTTTTTTTTTATTTGCTTGGGAGTTTAATGACCACCGTGAGCAACTCCATGGGCTATAACGTAGTCGCCCGTCCTTAATTTAGGGCCATTGGTTCCAGGGAAGGGGGAAAGCCAGGACCATAAGAGGAACACAACATCCATGCTTCACCGGGATTTGAACATGGACCCCCATCTCGGACGAATGGTCAGAAGCCAGCGCTAAAACCAACGCCACCGGGACGGGGCGACCTATCGCTTTTTCATTTCCGTTTTAAATTTAAGATTATCAGAAACACACGGTTATTTGATTCTTTTATACATAACGCGGTATGTTACGATTTTGAGAGAAGTGAGGCACGAACTTTTTGCAGCCATGATATATATGATGCAACTAAAAATTTAGTACATAGCGTTTCACAGTTACCATTTTTTTCTGAATTCAAGAAATTTTAAACAAAGATTAGTGAATATTTTGCTTGGCGCTAATGCTAAATCAACTACACTGGCGTGCAAAAATTAAGAACGAGACGGTTTTTCGAATGTAACGTCGTGCAGAAGTGCTCCACATCGACTCAAATCATACCATAAGATCCCCAAGGACAAGTGAGCAAAACCGTCCAAACAAGGAATCCAAAGGATACAAAGGCACTTTATTGAAAAGGTAGCTTAGAGCACAACTAGACAGAAGACAGAAACGTCCATGTGACAGGCGGCTGCCAAGAAAAATCCAGTATTTAGTAGGAAATATGATCACCCCTGACAGCGTTGCAGGATTTACAACGTCTGTCCAAGCTGAGGACGAGGTTGTCAAGGAGCTGTTGAGGCATCGCGGCCCATTCCTCTTGTAGCGCCAATCGCAGCTGCGGAATCGTTGCTGGCGGCTGGTGACGTGCTGCCAAGCGTCTCCCGAGAAGGTCCCACTCGTGTTCGATTGGATTTAGGTCCGGGGACCTTGCGGGCCAATCCATGCGTTGAATATCTTCACTCTCCAACAGCTCTGCGACAGCCACTGTACGATGAGGTGTAGCGTTGTCGTCCATGAAGAGGAACTCAGGACCCACAGCACCTCTAAACAGACGCACGTGTGGCAGGAGAACCTCGGTACAATAGCGGACATAAGTGACTGAACCTCCTTGGAAGATGTGAAGGTCAGTACGGCTACCAAGGATGATACTGCCCCAAACGAGAACTCCGCTACCTCCAAACCGGTCCCTTTCGATGATGTTGGAGGTGTGATTGCGTGTTCCCTGCTCTCTCCAGATGTGTATACTTCCAGAATCGCTCGTCAGATTAAATCGGCTCTCATCCATAAAGAGAACTCGACCCCATTGCTGATGTGTCCAGTTCTTGAGCTCCTGGTACCACAGAAACCGCAGTCTCCGATGAGCAGGTGTTAATGGCACACACCGTACTGGTCGTCGTGCAAATAGACCACCTTTGTGCAGCCTCCTGGCCACGGTAAAACGCGATAACGGACGTCCAGTTGTCTGTTGCATGTGCCTTGTGATTTCTCCCGCTGTCTGCCGCATGTCTCTTCTCGCCTGTAGGACAATATACCGGTTGTCCGCCGCCGTGGTTGCTCGTGGACGACCACTGCTAAACTCTCGGACAGCTGTTCCTGTCGTTTAAAATGCTCTCCAAGCTCGTGAAACGATGCTGTGAGCGATCCTGAACTCCTCGGCCACACTAGTCACAATTCGACCTTCTTCCAACTTCCCAATGACGCGACCTCGGGTAAAGTCATCCAGATGTCGTCTACTAGATTGCCTGTTGGCCATATCACACGGTGGCAGCAACTCGACGTCGTTCAAACCGAAATACACCGTGCAATAGCTTTCACCAGATTGTTCAGCGTACACTGCCCGTGTGCTTTAAACCCTTCCGACACCCCCACCCCCTTCGTCATGCTGAATATATGCGCATGCCCTACCGTACCGGACCCTAGTCTCTCTACTGAGTGGTCTTTCGATCCGTTCTGCCTGCTCGTTCCGCTGTTATGCTAATTTCTCCTCTTCGTCCTTAATTTTTGCACACCAGTGTATATTGTGTACCAACTGCTTTGAAAAAAACGATGCTTATAAATAAAGAATGTATAATAGGGGCATTGAATATTAAACAAACTCATGTTTGGATTTCCTACCTATATTTCAAAAGCTTTTGTTTTTTTGAATTTCTTAACCTAGTTAACCTAGTTTTTATGAAAAAAAATGAATACAAATAAATACAAAGGTCAAAGTAGACACAGGCTAAAGATAGCCAACAAAGTATTCGTGTATGTATTCTCACATGAATTACTGTACACTAAAGTTATGTGGCTCTTTTTTTCTTTTTCGAGGCTTTAAAACTTTTGGAATGATACTACTGTTTCGTGCATAATTAATTCCTTCAGTTAAGGCCAAGTACGAAAAACCATCTCAAGGGCTTTGCTGGTGGTTTCGTAAACAACGGGTCGTTTCGCAACCAGGCGATTGCAGCTGTCGCCAAGCATGAGAGTTGTTATTGTTATTTTCCATTTTTGTTCTTTGCCTTGGGGAAACTTTTTAAGCAGTGAATTTTGACCTGAGTTGGTCACGTGATGCCATCGTGTGTACTGAGAAGAGCAACGGGTTGACACAGGGAGAGAGGATGACGATGTAAGAGGATGCTTGTGGTATCTCGTGCTCGAGTGTGTTTAGAACAGAAACATGCTGGATTAACATATTTACCAACGTGTTTCAGGTAAGATCATATTTTATGTTAGCGACGACCAAGATGTTCGTTGAGTTAAAGTAAAGATTTATAGCGTGGTAATTTATTGCCTGGAATACCACGGAAAACGTGTGTTTGCAGAACTCATTGACTAGGGGCAGTCCGACATGTTCTGCACATGAGGTCTTCACTATTCTTTCCGTGTGACTGTGAGTTATCTATTCATCTCGATCTTGTATTTAGTTTTACAATAGTTATTAAATGTTGCTGTCCTTTTTGCTGGTTTAATGATCTCTAGAGGAAGTTTTTCATGTGCTCACTCTCTGCGTTACTCTTCCTTGACCCAGATGTCGATTCCGACTGTTCCGGTTTCATCCTGTGCGTGTTGTCTCGAAACTGATTCGGGTCCGGGTTCGAATCCCGGCCAGGCATGGATGTTGTGTTTGTCTTACGGCACTGGCTCTCTCCCTTCCCTGGAACCAGTGACCCTAAATTAGGGACGGGCGACTGCTTATAGCCCATTGAGTTGCTCACGGTGGTCGTTAAACCTCCAATCAAAAAAAAAAAAAAAAAAAAAAAAAAAACTGATTCGGGGAAGAAGTCCACCAGCAACGTAACAGTGTTTAACATTTCGAAGTTTCTTTTCTTTTTATTTGGTGTTAAACGAGCCCCGTGAGCAAAAAAAGCAACACTAACATCAGTTCTTATTTGGACCACCAATAGCAGTCAAGATGAGGTGACAGAATATCCGAAAGGAGAATTAGCAATGTTAAGGTATATGGCAGACTTTAAAAAGAACATGGTAAATTCATATTTCATTTCTTTTACTCCATTCAAATACATTTTCTCTCGAAACGTATCGTGGAACTACTTTTTTAAATAGTAGCGCAATTTTTAGCGCGTAGTAACAAAGAGCGACGCGGTTTGAAACTTCAACAAACCCGCCCGCAACTACGACGGACGGATCATGTAACTGTTGCGTCTATGACTTTTGATGCGTGGTCCTCGTTGTTATTTTCGTACGCTTTATTTTAATTCTATCACGTTTGGCGAATCGTGCCAAATTCTAAACAATAACCGAAGAAACCAAATCCAATTTTGCAAACAGCTTAAGTAATATTTTCTTTTGTTCGACGATTTAAAGACCAGCGTGGGCTACTCGATGGGTTATAAGCAGTTGCCCATCCCTTATTTAGGACCATTCCTTCCAGATAACGGACAAAACTAGCTTCGTAAATCAATCACACCCCACACGGGATTCGAACCCATTTCGGGCAGCCCCGGTGACGCAGTGGGCTGAGTGATGGCTTCTGACCATTCGTCTGTGATGTGTCCGGGTTCGAATCCGGGATGGATGTGTTTGATTGTGTTTGTCTTATGGCACTGGCTCTCTCTCTCTCTTCCCTGTAACCAGTGACCCTAAATTAAGGACGGGCGACTGCTTATAGGCGATTGAGTTGCTCACGGCGGTCGTTAAACCTCCAATCAAATAAAAAAAAAGAAAAAAGAAAAAGAAGAACCCATATCGGTCGAATGGTTAGAAGTGCTTCGTACCACTCTGCCACCGTACCTGCGAAGTATTAGCATCAGTACGCATTTTGACAAAGGACAGCCACTTTAGGCAATTTTGATCAACTCATATTATTCAGCACAAAAGGCTTCCTTAAGGAGACGTTTTTAGTTTTTATTATGGTCGTTTATCATGCAAAATAGCATTAGTTCTAATTTTGGCCACCAGGGGATTTACTTTAGTAACGTTAAACTACGACATTAGATTCCTCTTAAAAACTTACCCTACCTTGCCCCTTTGGAGTTCTATAAAAAATTCCCCATTAATTTCTACAGCGGAAAGGGCCGCGGGTGGCCCAGTGGGCAACGTCCGTGACTGCCACGGAAAGGACCTCAGGTTCGATCCCAGGCAGGTACGAACGCTCGATATATATCCGCCGTGCGCCGGATGGGCACGTTTAGCCATCGGACCCGGGTACTGGCCCCTGGTAATAAAGAAGGACGTCTTCTTCCCCCTTTCTACTTTCCTATCTGGCCCTCTAGCCAAAATCTCCGTGCCACTTTCCTATCGGGCACTCTAGCTCAAATCTCCTAGCTTCCTATTTCTAAGGGTTGTTTAAGACCTGGGGTCAGACACTCCCTTCCTAAAATCCTCTACATATGATCATATGATAATCTACAGCGGAAAAACAGATAGACATACTTCTTGATAACTCAGTCCAAGAACTGGTTGTTCAGTAGATGTACTCTTCCTCTCTATTCTCCGAAGTTCTCTTCAAGCCATAGTATGTCTTGGTATTAGTGTCTTAGATTAGCTGTGCCACGAAACTATTCCTTGGCCGCCCTCTTCCTCTCTTGCCTTGAATTTTTCTTTCCAAAACTTTCAGAATCGGGCCACCATGGCGCAAAATGTGTTCCATCCATAACATTCTTTTTCTCTTCAACATGTTGGTCAGATTCCTGGGTTCTCCCACTCTCTCCAGGACCTTCTCATTAGTTTTTCTATCGAGCCAACTCATTCTCTCCATTCTTCTATAACTCCACATCTCAAATGTCTCCAGCCTTTTCCCTTCCTTCTTGGTCATATCTCAGAGCCGTAGAGAGTTTCTGGCCAAACATATGCCTTTAAAATTATCTTCCACAATTTGAGATCTACATTTCTGGCAGTCAGCTGTTCCTGATTCTCTCTAAAGGCCATTTTTGCCATCCCCAGTTTCACTCTAATTTTCTTTTCACATCCCGCATCTTCAGTAATAATTTGACCCAAATAGCGAAATGATTTAACAATAGCGAAATAATGTCCTTCAATTTTAAGGAATACCTGTTCTGGATCTTTTTTTTTTATTTTATTGGGGGTTTAGCGATCACCGTGAGCAACTCAATGGGCTATAAGCAGTCGCCCGTCCCTAATTTAGGGTCACTGGTTCCAGGGAAGGGAGAGAGCCAGCACCGCAAAGCAAACACAACACCCATGCCTCACCGGGATTCGAACCCGCACCCCTTTTGGACGAATGATCAGAGGCCATCGCTTAGACGACTGCGCCACCGGAGCGGCCCTGTTCTGAATCCTTCCCTATTACCACAGACATACAAACTTTCAAAAATATACAGTATAACCAGCTTGTATAACGAAGGCCTCGAGATTGATGAAAACTCTCGCTAAAACCATTTTAGTGTCAAAAATACCACCTTTAAAAAAACGCATGAGTGATAATATGCACAAACGTATATATTATACACCGAAGAGCCAAAACATTATGACCAGCGTGTCTTTATGCAAATCGAAGAAACTTCAGGTAAACAACGGCGCATTTGAATGTCATGAAACAGTATAAACACTGTAGTAAAAGAAGGAATAATACTGTATAATTAATACACAGCATATTGATAAATACACACTTCATCCATTACTGTATGCTGACTAAAACAGACTACTTTGCTACTAGCAGAACCAATAGTAACTTCGGCAGCTTTCAAGATTCTTTTTTTTGCCGCCCCGGTGGCGCAGTGGTCTAAGCGATGGCCTCTGATCATTCGTCCGGAAGGGGTCCGGGTTCGAATCCCGGCGAGGCATGGATGTTGGTTGTGTTTGTCTTACGGCACTGGCTCTCTCCCTTGCCTGGAACCAGTGACCCCAAATTAGGGACGGGCGACTGCTTATAGCCCATTGAGTTGCTCACAGTGGTCGTTAAACCTCCAATCAAAAAAAAAAAAAAAAAAAAGATTCTTTTTCTCTGCGTGTAAGTAATACAAATGGTGGACGGGCAAGTACAACGCACGTACAATCTCTATATTTCCTTCACCACAATTGAAACGCTTAATCATGCCCAGTTTTACGCTAAGCGTAACGGTGACATACTAGTGAGGTAAAGCACGTTTCAAGACGACAGCTGCAGCAATACATTCCGTCCATGTAGCTTAGTAGGGAGAACAACTTACTCCGAAGTGAGAGGACGCGGACAAAATTGCGTTTTTCCATTGGCGCCCAAACGGAGAAGTAGATGTACTGGCCGTTGGGTTCTTCGAAGAATGTGTGATGTTTGTTCCACACATCGTCTAGAATTAATAAATAATTCGTTCTTCGCTTAAACAAAAATTAAGAAGGAGATGATGTGACGTACTACAGAGGTAAAGCACATGTCAAGACAACAAATCTGCAGCAATACATTCCGTCCGCGTAGCTTAGTTGGGAGAGCAGCTTACTCCGGAGTGAGGGGACACGAATTCGATCCCCGTCACGGAAAAACTTGTGTTTTCACATAACAACCTTACGAACTCTCTTGGGCTTTTCTGATACCTTAGGACGCATCTTGCTAACGGATGCACAAGATAAATCGAGATAAAGCACAAATGCTCACCGAAACAGTTAAAAACTATAGCGGCTTTATGCTGAGATGCTGAGCGTAGTTCCCATGGGAAGGAAGTTGGTAGTGCCGCCACTGGAGGTGCGCGCTGCCTCTATAACGGCTCGCTGCAACACAAACGCTGAACGCTATTTTGGCTTTTCCCCTTACTTCGTAGAGGCGAAAATGCTCTTCGGTTTTTTTTCGGTTAGCGAAAGCATGTACTTATTTATGGTCTTTCATAACAGCGAAGTGGCGTAAAGCGAATTTTCGAAAAGTGGAGGGATACCGGTATCGTTGGAACCGACAGCTCAACCAAGTAACTTACAATAGTTAAAGGATCTGCAGATAACGTGATGTCCGATACCACAAATGCTTTTAGAAATTTTGTAGCGTCCATGCATCGCTGGTTTTCGTGGCACGTGGAGGACCAAAATCATATTAGCCAAGTGGTCATAATGTTTTGGTTCTTCGGTATATAGACTATAGAAGAGTATATACACTATATTGACAAAAGTCACCGGACACCTAGAAGAGAAACACAATATAGCATTTACTGACATACATTAGTACGGTGTCGGTCCACCTTTGCCCTTAATGCATGCATTGGCCCTTCGAAACAGGCTTTCGACAAGGTCTTGGAACACAGCGATAGGTACGCGGTTCCATTCAGTACATAAGGCTGCAGCTAACTGTTGCTCAGTAGTAGGCCTTGGTTCCAAACTTCTTAAGCGGCGCTCTAATTTATCCCATATGGGATTAAGATCAGGGCTCTGTGCTGGCCAGCCTACACACGATACGGAATTATCGTCAAACCACGCCGTAACAGTCCTTGCTTTATGGCTGGGTGCAGTATCCTTCTGGTACCAGCAAGGCTCGGTTCCATAGTATTGCCACAGAGTTGATAGGGCATAATTGTCCAGAATATCGAGGTAGACGTTCTGATTAACAGGTTTGTCCACGATAACCAATGGGCCGGGACCATACAACGAAAAACATCCACCACACGAGCACACTGCCAGCTCCAAACTTGACCGTAGGAACAGTACACTGTGGTAAATAGCGTTATCCTGGCTGCCTCCATACCTACACACGGCCATCGGACTCATGGATCGTGTATCTGGATTCATCAGTCCATAGAACCCGTTTCCATTGATCTACGGTCCACGATAAAGGTTTTTTTATACCATGCTAAACGATGAGTACCATTCCGAGTGGAGATGAAAGGCTTATGAGCAGCCGCACGACCACGGTAGCCCATGGAGTGAAGTTCTCTGCAAATGGTACGTGTACATATTTTTACGCTAGTTATCGTGCGGACGGACAGACGGTCAAAGCTGGAACATATACACTACTTCAACCTATATTTGGAAAGCGTAAAAAAGATACTTCCAAGGAGTGGGTGTCAGAGAGAGTCTCTTGCGCAACTCAAATGTTGAGCATTTGGTGTACTCCTCCCTGTCGCTTTTCTATCAACGTTCTTCCGCTAGCACACCATGATTCTCCTGCGCTTTTGCAATTTCGTTTTGTTTGCCGCCATTTCCATTTTCCATTCCAGAGCACTCTCTTTGCCTCGTTAAATATGGAATTTCACTAAATTTAGTTACTTTGACCGTTAAAAATGATCATCTTACACTGTAAAAAATAATTGGTGTGAATTCACGGAAAATTTCTGAAAATATCGTGCAGCAAATTTTCCGGTAAATGTTCGTCTTTTAACGGAATTTCCGTTTTTAAAAGTGCCCGTTTCTTTTTAACTTCCGTAGTTTTACAGATTTTCCGTAATCAGCAATCCCGTTGATTTCAGAAAAGGCTGTTTCAAGTTTTCCCGTATTTAGACAGAAATTTCGCAAAATCCAACATGCTGAAGATTTTAGCCCTTACGTGAGATAATCCTGTTGCGCCGGTGGTCGAACCCAGACGTTTGAATTGAAGCCGCGCGTCTTAACCACTCAGCCAGAAAGTCACAGGAATCATCAGACTCACGTTCACGGTAAACCTAATTGGGCTATGATGACTATTTTTTTCATTAATGCGAGTGATTTAGTCTTTTTTTTTTTTTGTATTGGAGCTTATTATTTTTTTAGTACGTTGGTAATAATTTTATTTTTTCTGTAGGAGGTCTTATTACAAATTACGTACTTTTTTATCGTGACTATTCGAAGCAACAGAATGATTTATGATTTGAGATCTTTTTTTCCAACTGCCAATAACTTTCAATTATCTTTAAGAGAAGGTGCAATGTACTGTTTTATAATACACGGTCGACTCACATTATTGTGACCACCAGCTAATATCCAGAGTAACCGCCGTGTGCAGTGCGGACAGCAGCTAGACGGGCTGGAAGTGACTCAAAAAGGTGCTGGAAGGTGTTCACAGGTATGTGGAGCCATGCTGACAGCAGTGCATCTGACAGCTGCTGGAGGGTGCGTGGTGGAGGATCCAGAATGAACAACACGATCGAGGTGGTCCCACAGATTCTCAATTGGTTTTAAGTGTGGGGAATTAGGGGGACAGGGAAGTACTTTGAAGTCTTCATCGTGCTCTTACAACCGCTCTCGGACATTTCTAGCTGTGTGACACGTCGCATTGTCGTGCTGGAAGATCCCATCCACCCCAAGGAAGACAATCAGCATGTATGGGTGTGCGTGGTTTGCAAGGATGGATTCATAACGAATTCGGTTCATAGTGCTTTTCACAGGTATATGAGTGGACCCCGAGAATGCCACGAAAACATTCCCCGGATCCTAACGCTGCTCCCCACCAGCTTGTGTTCTGCCAGCAATGGTTGAAGAGTGTTTGTTCTCCGATGTTTCTCGCCTTATACGCCAACGTGCATCCGCTCGATGAAGCAGGGAACGTGACTCATCGGAGAGGCCAATCCTTTGCCAATTAGCGGAGATCCAATTCCGATACTGTCGTATACAAATGTAAGCCTTTTCTGCCGATGCACCTTCGTTAGCATTGGTGCAGTGACCATCCGCCTGCATCGGAGCCCCATACGCAGCAGGGTTCGCTGAACTGTCGTTTTAGACACACTTCCGGTAGGCCCCAGGTTCATTCAGCCAGCGAGTTGCTCCACTGTAGCGTGTCGATCGGCCCTCACGCACCTTTGAAGCCGACGTTCACCTCTCACATCAATGACACGAGAGGCTCAGCAGTTTACACGTCGCTTATTCGTAATGGTGCCATTTCTCCAATCACGATACACTTTAACCACAGCAGCACGCGAACAGTTCACAAACTGCGTTGTTTCAAGAATACTGCCACCTTTGGCCCGAAAGCCGATAATCATCCCTTTTTGCAAATCTGATAAATCGCTCCTTTTATGCATGACAGCAACGAGTGAAATGTTTTCAGATCATGATCATATATAGAGGATTTTAGGAAGGGAGTGTCTGACCCCAGGTCTTAAACAACCCTTAGAAATAGGAAGTTAGGAGATTTAGGCTAGAGTACCCGATAGGAAAGTCACACGGAAGCGAGGTAGAAGACGCCCTTATTTACTACCGGGGGACCAGTACCCGGGGTCCGACGGCTTAATGTGCCCATCAGATCAGATCAGATCATATGTAGAGAATTTTAGGAAGGGAGTGTCTGACCCCAGGTCTTAAACAACCCTTAGAAATAGGAAGCTAGGAGATTTGGGCTAGAGTGCCCGATAGGAAAGTCACACGGAAGCGAGGTAGAAGACGCCCTTATTTCACTACCGGGGGGCCAGTACCCGGGGTCCGACGGCTTAATGTGCCCATCAGATCAGATCAGATCATATGTAGAGGATTTTAGGAAGGGAGTGTCGGACCCCAGGTCTTAAACAACCCTTAGAAATAGGAAGCTAGGAGATTTGGGCTAGAGTGCCCGATAGGAAAGTCACACGGGAGCGAGGTAGAAGACGCCCTTATTTACTACCGGGGGGCCAGTACCCGGGGTACGACGGCTTAATGTGCCCATCAGATCAGATCAGATCATATGTAGAGGATTTTAGGAAGGGAGTGTCTGACCCCAGGTCTTAAAAAACACTTAGAGATAGGAAGCTAGGAGATTTGGGCTAGAGTGCCCGATAGGAAAGTCACACGGAAGCGAGGTAGAAGACGCCCTTATTTACTACCGGGGGGCCAGTACCCGGGGTCCGACGGCTTAATGTGCCCATCAGATCAGATCAGATCATATGTAGAGGATTTTAGGAAGGGAGTGTCGGACCCCAGGTCTTAAACAACCCTTAGAAATAGGAAGCTAGGAGATTTGGGCTAGAGTGCCCGATAGGAAAGTCACACGGAAGCGAGGTAGAAGACGCCCTTATTTACTACCGGGGGCCAGTACCCGGGGTCCGACGGCTTAATGTGCCCATCAGATCAGATCAGATCATATGTAGAGGATTTTAGGAAGGGAGTGTCGGACCCCAGGTCTTAAACAACCCTTAGAAATAGGAAGCTAGGAGATTTGGGCTAGAGTGCCCGATAGGAAAGTCACACGGAAGCGAGGTAGAAGACGCCCTTATTTACTACCGGGGGGCCAGTACCCGGGGTCCGACGGCTTAATGTGCCCATCAGATCAGATCAGATCATATGTAGAGGATTTTAGGAAGATAGTGTCTGACCCCAGGTCTTAAAAAACACTTAGAGATAGGAAGCTAGGAGATTTGGGCTAGAGTGCCCGATAGGAAAGTCACACGGAAGCGAGGTAGAAGACGCCCTTATTTACTACCGGGGGGCCAGTACCCGGGGTCCGACGGCTTAATGTGCCCATCAGATCAGATCAGATCATATGTAGAGGATTTTAGGAAGGGAGTGTCGGACCCCAGGTCTTAAACAACCCTTAGAAATAGGAAGCTAGGAGATTTGGGCTAGAGTGCCCGATAGGAAAGTCACACGGAAGCGAGGTAGAAGACGCCCTTATTTACTACCGGGGGCCAGTACCCGGGGTCCGACGGCTTAATGTGCCCATCAGATCAGATCAGATCATATGTAGAGGATTTCAGGAAGGGTGTGTCTGACCCCAGGTCTTAAACAACCCTTAGAAATAGGAAGCTAGGAGATTTGGGCTAGAGTGCCCGATAGGAAAGTCACACGGAAGCGAGGTAGAAGACGCCCTTATTTACTACCGGGGGGCCAGTACCCGGGGTCCGACGGCTTAATGTGCCCATCAGATCAGATCAGATCATATGTAGAGGATTTTAGGAAGATAGTGTCTGACCCCAGGTCTTAAAAAACCCTTAGAGATAGGAAGCTAGGAGATTTGGGCTAGAGTGCCGGATAGGAAAGTCACACGGAAGCGAGGTAGAAGACGCCCATATTTACTACCGGGGGCCAGTACCCGGGGTCCGACGGCTTAATGTGCCCATCAGATCAGATCAGATGAAGAGGATTTTAGGAAGGGAGTGTCTGACCCCAGGTCTCAAACAACGCTTAGAAATAGGAAGCTAGGAGATTTGGGCTAGAGTGCCGGATAGGAAAGTCACACGGAAGCGAGGTAGGAGACGCCCTTATTTACTACCGGGGGCCAGTACCCGGGGTCCGACGGCTTAATGTGTCCATCAGATTAGATCATATGTAGAGGATTTTAGGAAGGGAGTGTCTGACCCCAGGTCTTGAACAACCCTTAGAAATAGAAAGCTAGGAGATTTGGACTAGAGTGCCCGATAGGAAAGTCACACGGAAGCGAGGTAGAAGACGCCCTTATTTACTACCGGGGGCCAGTACCCGGGGTCCGACGGCTCAATCTGCCCATCAGATCAGATCATATGTAGAGGATTTTAGGAAGGGAGTGTCTGACCCCAGGTCTTAAACAACCCTTAGAAATAGGAAGCTAGGAGATTTGGGCTAGAGTGCCCGATAGGAAAGTCACACGGAAGCGAGGTAGAAGACGCCCTTATTTACTACCGGGGGGCTAGTACCCGGGGTCCGACGGCTTAACCTGCCCATCAGATCAGATCATATGTAGAGGATTTTAGGAAGGGAGTGTCTGACCCCAGGTCTTAAACAACCCTTAGAAATAGGAAGCTAGGAGATTTGGGCTAGAGTGCCCGATAGGAAAGTCACACGGAAGCGAGGTAGAAGACGCCCTTATTTACTACCGGGGGCCAGTACCCGGGGTCCGAAGGCCTAATGTGCCCATCAGATCAGATCAGATCATATGTAGAGGATTTTAGGAAGGGAGTGTCTGACCCCAGGTCTTAAACAACCCTTAGAAATAGGAAGCTAGGAGATTTGGGCTAGAGTGCCCGATAGGAAAGTCACACGGAAGCGAGGTAGAAGACGCCCTTATTTGCTACCGGGGGCCAGTACCCGGGGTCCGACGGCTTAATGTGCCCATCAGATCAGATCAGATGAAGAGGATTTTAGGAAGGGAGTGTCTGACCCCAGGTCTTAAACAACCCTTAGAAATAGGAAGCTAGGAGATTTGGGCTAGAGTGCCCGATAGGAAAGTCACACGGAAGCGAGGTAGAAGACGCCCTTATTTACTACCGGGGGGCCAGTACCCGGGGTCCGACGGCTTAACGTGCCCATCCGACGCACGGCGGGTATTTAGTGGATGGAGCGTTCGTACCTGCCTGGGATCGAACCCGAGGCCCTTCCCGTGGCAGTCACGAACGTTGCCCACTCGGCCACCCGCGGCGATATGTTTTCAGAATGCCTACGGCACACCTTATATACCCTCCAAGCCAGATCACGACACGTGCCTTTTTTCATTGGCTACGCGCTGTTGACGTCAAAAGTAGGAGGTGGTCACAATAATTTGACCCGACTGTGTATTATTTCACAAATGTTCTAAATATACATTTTTTAGCTATATAGCTTTTGTCTTAAGGACTCCACAGACTGCTACATAGACATCGTACAATCACATGTACAATTAATTAAGTACACGGTTTCTTACGGTAGCACAATATATAATAGCTGATGTACAAAATAGGGAAGAGGAGAAGAAATATCCTGTCCCACGGTAACTAAAATTCGTGCGGTATATTATCAACAATATCCGATCTCGCTACAGAACATGAAAATCATATACTTTGACAGAACTATTGAAATTTAACAGTTAAGGGTCCTCCATACCTCGTAAATAATAGCTCAAAACACGCATTTGCAGAACGAAATGACATATACAGGGTGATTCATAAAGAAGTATACAGTTTCCAGATGCTGTAAAACAGTAACAGTTGAAGACACGGACCACAACTGCGAACCGTTAGGTAGATGTACTCATAACGTTTGTGTCCCGCTACTGAGGCACGTGACTAGTCAGTAGATGAACATCTTCCTCACCGATGGATTGGACGAGCCGCGGACTACAACATTCCACTGACCCAATGGCCCCCCAGAAGTCCTGACTTAACACCTTGTGACTTTTTCCTGTGGGGGTACGTAAAGGACAAGGTATTCGCCCCTTTCCTTCCTGTTGATCTAGCTGAGCTGAAACAGCGTATCACAGCCACTAACACTGCACTTGACTCAGATATCTTACCTTGCGTTTGGGTGGAAATGGATTACCGGCTCGATGTGTGTCGTGTTACTAAGAGTGCACACATAGAACAACTGTGACTGTCTCTAAAAAACTTAATTCTCCTACAATTCTGTTACAGGTAACATAAAATATCTTACATTGTTCTTGTTTTATTGTGCGTTGAAACTGTATACTTCTTTATGAATCACCCTGTATAAAGAGACAATTTGGAAATCCGGTGGTTTTTTTTCACATGTAAAATAAACATTGAGCCATATTTCTGCGTTTCTGTATTAGCATCACTTTGCGGTGTGATATTTAAATTATTATCCCAAAAGTGTAAAATAATGGGCAGATTGACAATTTTTTTTTTTTAAAAGTTCTAATTTTGATATCTGCAGGTTAAAAAACAGAAAAATAGTTTGATATTTTCTCTCGAAATATAAAAAATTTGGGAACACGTACGAGTGACATGATATATTGATTTTTCTATCTGCATGATGCTATATTTGTTTCAATTTCCCATTTGGCGGAATTGCAACAATACGGGGTATGGAGGACTCTTAATCCAATCCCTCAAGTATTCTCGTGAATATCTTCTATTACCGGAAATGTTTCGTCACATAGATACGAAATAAGTGAAAACGGAGTTTTTCCGTTAACATAAGAAAGGAATTGCAGAAAGGTTCCTGAAAATTCAAAATTTTTCTGGCGTACGTAAAGTCCGTGAAATTCTGACTTTTTCACGAAAAAAGTTGTGTCAGAAATATGTTTCGGTAATTAACGAAATAATTCACGGAAAGTGGCTCATGAATTTCAGAATTTTTTTTTTACAGTGTAGCTTTTTTTCTTCCTGGTTAAATCCGGGAACTTCGTTGAATTTTGTTCGTTATCAAATTAGCTTTGAATTATTATCATTGTTCCAAAAAAAAAAAAATAAATAAATAAAAAGCTCCTATCTTGCTGGTTAAATCCGGGGTCTCACTAAATAGGAAGATCAAGGGATTTCAAGGATAGTCAGGTCTGTTTGAGGCCTGGAGGGGCAGGGAGGGCTCGACCCCCCTCCCCCCAGCAGTTGGTATAGCCAATTTTTTAATAAATTTAAAACCCTAAAATAGACGAAACCTTTTTTTAAAGCACCTATAAAAATAATTAGATATTAATGATTGATTGTATCAATTATTTTTGTTGTATTTTAATATCTTGTACATTTACTAAAATGTTTGACAACCTTGAAGGAGGTAAGAATTTTTCTTAGATTCTTCCTAAAAGTACTCATATGGGCGCCACTGCTTATACTTAACTGTTCAGAATTATTAATTTTAATACGTAACCATTGCTTATACTTAACTGTTCAGAATTATTAATTTTAATACGTAACCACTGCTTATACTTAACTGTTCAGAATTATTAATTTTAATACGTAACCACTGCTTATACTTAACTGTTCAGAATTATTAATTTTAATACGTAACAATCAAGATCAATAAATGAAATGAAAATGAAATACGGACCCGTTGTAAACGAGTTTTGTATGTACAGATAACTGAGAATAAATCAGATTTATTTCGTACACTTCAAAATCAGCTGGCTTGAAATTGGTATGTACTCTATTTGAATTTGAAAGCTTAGCATTGAAGCTTGCGGCAACGTTCTAAATGTCTTGCCTTGCTTTTGACGGAAGATAAACCTTGAAGTTATTTCTTCTTTCGTACTAACAGTCACATTAGCGAGAGAAAATTTAATTCGGCCGATCTGATAATTGGATAATTGCTACACTTCAGTTATTTCGCTGTTCTGTTTCGTAACATGATGCTGCCCACTCTATTTCTTCCAGTGTTGTAGGGAATCGTCAATCTCTCTGGGTTTCCTATTATAACTCACCCCCTTGGCGGATAATCATTTACTTACCGCGTATATCGACACATTCCCAAATTACATCATCTTCAATCCAGAGAGTCATTCAGTGAACTGTTCGTAGAACGTAATCCTTAAAATAAATGACTCCATGTTATCCGCAGTAATAAAAGAGAATATCTGTGTGTGTGTTTGGCAGCCGTAACTCATCCGGAAATCGCGGTACACTGTAAAAAAATAGATGGTATGAATGCACGGAATGTTCCTGAAAATAACATAAAGGTGTTAGTCTGTCAACAAAATATTCGCTTTTTCTCACTTCAGTATTTTGACAGATTTTCCGTTTATTTGAGGAAAGTCAGTTCCCAGTTTTTTTGTATTTATACCAAAGTTTCACAAAATCTGGGATCCATTCACCTAAGACTTTTTTTCCCTTTCGTCCCCGGTGGGTTTCGAACCGAGGTCTTCTGACAAGGGAAGTCTTTCAACTGCCACTCCCCAAAATTGAAGAAACGTGACCAGGAGATAATACTAAGGGCAAAAACCAGTGGGTGCATTTCCGTTTTGGCCCAAATGAACTGACAAAGGTGAACGAGTGTTTTAACTGACAAGGGAAGCCTTTCAACTGTCACTCTCCAAAATTGAAGAAACGTGGCCAGGAGATAGTACTAAGGGCAAAAACCAATGGGTGTATTTCCGTTTTGGCCCAAATGAACTGACAAAGGTGAACGAGTGTTTTAACTGACAAGGGAAGTCTTTCAACTGCCACTCCCCAAAATTGAAGAAACGTGGCCAGGAGATAATACTAAGGGCAAAAACCAGTGGGTGCATTTCCGTTTTGGCCCAAATGAACTGACAAAGGTGAACGAGTGGTCCGAAAATGGTCTTAGAGCACAAGTGGAGAAAATCATACCAACCTCTGCTCACCATACCACCAAAGACAGCATGTTTCATTCAACCTCTAGATGTTTATTTTTTCCGCCAGTATAAAATATATGCACATAAAATATCTGATTATGTAACACTTCACAATGTCCATGATTTTGAACTCCATCACCGAAATAACATCATATTCCTGCATTCATTCATACACAATCAATTGCAGTCAGAAAAATTCAACAGCATGTTATATCTATGAAAAAAATGGGATACTGTGAAAATGATGACGCATTTTTTTTGATAATGTTCAACGTATTTGTTCAGATATCAATGACAATTGTCAGTACTGTGATAACTTTGGGATATTGCGTTGTTCTCAGCATTGTTCCAAATTACTTTGCTTCCGTCATGTGTTCAATGCCACAAATGTTCATTTACACCTGTAATAAAGGTTTTTGTAGCTTTTTGTATGACATGGGCTTATTTTGAATCATGGGGACATAGCTGATGTTTGGGGTTACATATCACGCACCACAACACATGTCAGACGTTTTTCCCCACTTGTGCTCTTGTCCTGGATATTATCCAGTCCATTACGCCAAATATATTTTTTTTAAAGAAAAATAATGTTTGGTAACAAACAAACAGGTACAGTATATGATTGATCAGGCAGTATTTCCACGAATAAGAGAGCATGTGAACTTGTAGTTGTAGCTATCGTCGACGGACCCCCAACTCTATGCGTAGAGTAATAGCAAAAAATGGCGACTTGTTTGTGTAAATAACTTTGAAACATCACATAAATTCCTATGACATAATTCAAACGCATAAAAAACTTATGTAATTTGAACCTAGAGGACTAAATTTGAAAATCTTAAAGTAATTTTACTTGTCTCCTTATTTTCAGCAAAGATATTGAATGGAATCCTGAAACACGCATTTGAAATGCTAAAGGTATACATACGTACACGTACATTGAAAATCCACACACGTATCTTTGCAAAAATAAGCACTTTACCTAAATTTCTGGTGATCAACTGTATCAAAACGTAATTGTGATTGAAACTCGAATTATTAGGAATCATTGTATCTAGGTTTTTTCATAAAAAAAATTCATGTAAAATTATAACGATTCTAAACTGCGCCATCAGAGACAGGAAAGGGGTATGAGACAAATTCATCACTTGCACATGATAATGTGTATGAAAATACTAAATATTTGATCCGTATATGCTTTGAGACACGAGTTTCATTTTAGTTAAAAGGTGAAGCGCAAAATTTGGGTTTTCCGCTAACGAATATAATTTTTCTTATATCTTTTTTTTTAAGTAACTAACCTTATGATCTTTCTAGAAGGAATGTGGTGATCGACCAATCAGGTTGCGCCATTTGGGTGCGGTCAACGCGTTTAATTGAATAACTTGCAAAAGTTTGCGAGCAGTATGTACTGGGACACAGATGCGTAATATATCCTTTGACAGATATAACAACATCTACGTATTTTCCGTGCCCGAGATTGTTCGGCGGTTTTGGCAGCCCTTGCTGCTGGACCATGCCCTCTTCGCCTGCCCAACTAACGGAGTTGAAGCAGTTTTCTGAGACTTCTGTATAAACGGGGATGGTGATTTCCGATTAAAGTTAGCAGAGAGACAGCAAGGAACAACCATTCGCTATCCTTAGCGTTCGAAAGAACTTCTAACCTTTGTGGAGAGGCGAGCTAGCCGAAGTGTGAAGCACCTACCTCTCAGACGGCAGTAGGATAGGGGAAAAGTATATTTTGTACGTGGAATAGATTCTGCTACCTGCTTTATCGTGGACCGCGGTCGGTTCCAGGCAGGGACGGCGCCACCGTGGGTGCTGGGGTGGGAGCAGGCCCACCCAAAATTTTGGTAAGACCCAGAATTTTTTAGATAAATGAAGAAAATGTAGTACACTTTACTATCGGAGCTGCATGTTCTTCTCTATTAATGGGAGAAGGATAGCATTATGCAATTATGTTCATCCAACCACGATCCATGACTCAGACGGGAAACCTTACTTGCATGCTGGGCTTCCGCTTTGGCGCACAGATGTCGAAGACCATCCCGAAGTTCAAAGAACATGGTCAATCCGATGCCGCGGCTCATTCCAGTGGGTTGAAAAGTTAAATAAGCATCACTCTGCCAATCCCGTCACCGCTCTGGCGCCCTCGCAGTCTATGACAATTAGTGGGCGTTATCACGATCGTCGAAAACAGCAGACAAATGATCGGCGTCAGTCACTACCAGACAGTGAGCGAAATTTCTCTTGGTTAGTTAGTAGTTACACTCGTTTTCTTTCTCGTTCTGGTGGAAAATCTAATTTTTCCTGCTTGACTTATTTTTTTTGTACGTATTGTGTGCGCGTGATACATAAGTGAGGTATTTCTTCCCAAACCAAAGTTTGAAATAACATGTCCGCAAAACGATCAATCCATGATTTTTTCGAACAAGATGTTAATCAGAAAAAAGTAAATTATGCGATAGTGCCTACAAAGCGGATAATGGTTATCAGACGGCTTCAACTTCATCAACAGCGTGTGGTGAATCATTAGGAATCAACGAGGATTCTTTAAGTGCTTGTAGTGACTCAATGGAAATTATTTTTTAAGAACGCATTGCTTGTGAAAATAAAACACTGGAAGGACCACATGGTCTCAAGACAATAAATGTTGAATTCGGAGAGCTTGATGTAGCAACTTCACTTTTGGATCAACCCAAACAGCTTATGTTGAAACAGTTCAAACAAAAAAACGGTAAAGAACAAAGAAGCTTCCAGACATATTAGTATAACATGTTCCCATGGCTTGCATATAGTATAAAGAGAGATTCCGCCTTTTGTTTTCCGTGCAGAATGTTTTCATCGGACGACGAAAAACATGAGGTCACCTTCGCTCAGCGAGGTTACAACAATTGGAAAAAAATCACTTGAAAAGAATTCGATTTTTAAAAAACACCAAAACAGCTTGACCCACAAAACTTACTTGGTGTCGGTACCTCTTATAAAAAAAAAATGAAATCAAGAAGGGCAGATTCATCAGTTGTCACACTTCAAAGTGCTGCATGTCCAGCGAAAGTCAAGGAAAAGCTTGGTTTAGGGCAATTAACGGCGGTTTTTAAAAATTCTTGACTTTAATAATATGTATATATGAAGCATAATTCGCCCCCCCAGATTTTGGAGCCCCCCCCTCTCGTTGAAAATTTTCTGGCGCCGTCCCTGGTTCCTGGGCTGAGGATCTGAAAGACTGTAGTCCAGAGATCGCAAGACAGCGATGGAATCAATTTATTAGCATCAGTGATGATCTATTATACTTCTCCATTTCCATGACATGCACACAGGAGATCGAGAGCATGAAACAAGTGGCACCAAAGGGGGTTTTGAAAGCCTCGTTTTAATACAAGTTTTACCTTAATAAGAAAGTGTAGAGCAGCGTCTCTAGTGTAGTGCAGTGTCTCAAGTGTAATGCAGTGTCTCAAGCTGTATAACGAAGTAAATATCTCCGTCACTTCTGTCCACGCCAGGATTCGAACCTGGATCCCCTCACTCCGGAATAAGTCACTCTACCAATTGAGCTACGCGGACGTTTGTTCTGACTACTATCTGCCTTTATGTCGTGTGCGTCCTGCTGGCAGGAACGTCACATCTCCCCCCCCCCAAAGAGGGCCGGGGGCATGGCCCACGGGTCAGCCGTGACCAGGAATCGTTGCAGGCAGCCATCCACTGTAGAACGTGCACTTGAGAACTCCATGTCAATCTGGTGTGTGGAATGCAACGTCACCCACATTTATTTTTCGAAGCGCTGGATAAGGGATTCACTGATTTTTCCTATCTCGCGGTGTGAAAAGAACATCACACCAATGCGAGATTTTGAACGGCCGAGTCATCCGGAAAGTTCGGGCGCCATTATAACGAAGTAAATTTCTCCGTCATTTCTGTCCACGCCAGGATTCGAACCCGGATCCCCTCACTCCGGAATAAGTCACTCTACCAATTGAGCTACGCGGACGTTTGTTCTGCCTACTATCTGCCTTTATGTCGTGTGCGTCCTGCTAGCAGGAACGTCACAGCTACAGTTTGATAGATGAGGTATAGAAGATAACGCGGTAATTTTTTTAAATTATCTTGCTTTTGATTCGTTTATCTACCCATTAAAAAATTATCTGTCGCCTTAAGTACAAACAAATACGCCTGTTGAATCAACCGTAACTGGAGTAGGTCTGGATTCTGAGAAAATGGGGGCTAACTGAAGTTTAATTTGTTTTGCTATGAATGCAACCATGATGATTTTATTGGTTTAATTTTTCTTTTCGGCAAGGGAGATGTTACAGACATCTTGGGAGATTAATATTTGTTTATTATTATTATTTTGGTAATATGCATTATATTCAATTTGAGTCTTGGTGATGAAGCGACAGAGATCACAAAAAAAAAAAAAAAAAAAAAAAAAAAAAAAAGAGGGGAGGCGAAGAACAAGAAAGAAATAGGAACATTTATCGAATTAAACTCTTAAACGATATCTTCTGTCCTTTTTTCGTGTCAGGAAAGTAATGATTTTTCGCTGCCTTTACTCTGAGAAGCCAGCAACATGTGGAACCATATATTAAACCCGTGGTTAACTTGTATGACTTTATGAGCTCGAGTGCGTGCTGCGAGAAGGTGAACTTCATGGTCAGGTTTAGAAATGGGTAGCTAATGAAAGTATACTTCTCTGAGCATTTCGAGAGTTGCTTCACAAACATATATGCCTTTTGAAAAAAGGGACTTTTCTTGTCAGCACTTTTAATCTATTTTCTATTTGAGATAATGGATAAAGTTCCAATACTCTTTTTTGAGCTGATTCAAAGCGGCCGAGGCTTTCGTTCGGAATTTGCAATAATTCAGAGTATTTCGCATTTTTAATTAATAGCTGATAAATATATCTAGTTAACAAGTGTTGTTGCTACCCAGTTTCAGAAGCTTACCGATTTACGCGTAAACCAGAGGTTTACCGGAATTGTACAGTAGTTGCGTTAATTATGGTTCTATTAATTAGACACAATTGATCGCGTGACAGTGAAACTGGGTTAGAAATACACTGACGGAAAAAAATCCCAACACCACGAAAAAATAGTTGTAGAGGAATGAAATGGCGGCAATACATTTGTATAGGTAACATATTTAATCGATTAAGGTTTCAAGATCACAGCTTACTGTAAGCGCGAGAAGAGCCATTTTAAATGTGAAATGCTGGTACATTAATAACCGGTGTAACCGCCAGAATGTTGAATGCAAGCACGCAAACGTTCATGCATTGTGTCGTACAGGTGCTGGATGTCAGTTTGTGGGATGGAGTTCTATGCCTGTTGCACTTGGTCGGTCAATACGGGACGGTTAATGCTGGTTGGGGGTGACGCTGGAGTTGTCGTCCAATGATGTCCCATACATGCTCGATTGGTGAAAGATCTGGTGATCTAGCAGGCCACGGCAACATGTCGACACTCTGTAGAGCATGTTGGGTTACAACAGCGGTATGCGGGCGAGCGTTATCCTGTTGGAAAACACCCCTTGGAATGCTGTTCATGAATGGCAGCGCAACAAGTTGAATCACCAGGCCGACGTACAACTGTGCCGTCAGGGTGCGTGGGATAACCACGAGAGTACTCCTGCTGTCATAAGAAATTGCTCCCCAGACCATAACTCCAGGTGTAGGTCCAGTGTGTCTCGGCCGCAGACAGGTTGGTTGCAGGCGCTCACCTGGCCTCCTTCTAACCAACACATGGCCATCACTGGCACCCAGGCAGAACCGGCTTTCATCGGAAAACACAACAGATCTCCACTCCGTCCTCCAATGAGCTCTAGCTTGACACCACTGACGTCGCAAACGGCAGTGGTTTGGAGTAAGTGGAATGCACGCTACAGGGCGTCTGGCTCGGAGCTGTCCTTCAAGTAACCGATTTGTAACAGTTCGTTGTGTCACTGTGGTGGCAACTGCAGCTTCAATTGCTGCCGCAGACGCGGTACGATGCGCCACGGCCATACGCCGTACACGGCGGTCTTCCCTCTCAGTAGTGCCACGTGGCCGGCCGGAACCCGGTCTTCTTGAGGCAGTACCTTCCCTTGACCACCGCTGCCAACAATCATGCACAGTGGCTACATTCCTGCCAAGTCGTTCTGCAATATTGCAGAAAGAAAATCCACCTTCTCGTAGCCCTATTACACGACCTCGTTCAAACTCCGTGAGCTGTTGATAATGGCTTCTTCGTCTTCTTAAAGGCATTATTGACTAGCATCAACACCCTACGTCGAATCTCAACGATATCTAACGCTCACGAACGTTACAGCGCGTATTTACAGCAAACCTACTTTGCATGTTCCGAGGGGCGCTACTAGCGCCACACGTATGCGCCGAGCGCGAAATTTGCATAGACGTCATCTTACAGATGAACTCTCACCGCCTACCAACTGTCGTTTATCTAACACAACCCCTTCTTGGTGTTGGGATTTTTTTTTTCCGTCATTGTATATGCGATTAGAGCTATCATAACCATAGTGGTATAGATTGTCACGTTTTAGATTCTGTGTGAATTCTTTAGAGTATAAGTAAACTACATGTGTGAAACCTTTTAGGTAAACTTATCCGTTACGACAATTCAAAAGCTATTTCAAAATGGAAGTAAAATGGTGATTCTCCATCGTTTCTTTATGCATCTGCCCATCTCCCTGTTTGGGTAAAAGTGAGTATATCTTTTTAAAGACGGTCTGCATAATTTAGAGTGTGTATACATATTTTTTTAGAGTGTAATTATTGCTATTTTTCCACAAGATTGTTTTTCCTTTTTCTTGAGCAAAAAGTACAAAAACTAGTACTGAATTTGTTGCATGCCAGAGGCATACAGAAATTGTTCTAGTATGAAATGAATTGAATGATGGCATATGAAATCATTTTGGGTTTAGAATGAAATTTAAATGAGAAATTGTGAAGTTAATTAGTTTTATAACCCAGGTTCGAATCCTCATCACGGCTTTGGTTTTTCTTATGCATTGTATGTGTGTTAATGCGTTTTAATATTGATGGTACATGGTGTTTAAGTAATGAGATAATTCTTATGAACATATGTTAGTTGCCCACCTTCAGATTCGGCCTACTCCATCATTTCTATATGTGATTTGAGATTCAGTCTGACGTAGCATTTTAATGACATAATTGGTAGTTGAATCCTAGAGCGTTATTTACATTGATGGACTGTACTTTAAACGGATTTGCAAACGGAACTCACATAATTATCATCGATAGTGATGACTTTCTTTTCCTTGCATATTGTGTGAACTTTGAGAATACTAATCTGTGTGAATTTCTTATAACAGACTGAGAATATAAATTTGTGTGAAACACTGAGAAATGACGTCTATTTAAAAAAAACAGCAACCAACAACTAAGATTTGTATTCATCATCATCATCATTGTCAACCATTATCAATCCACTGCTGGACGAAGGTCTCCCCAAGTTTCCTCCACAACGGTCTGTCTTGTGCCAGTCTCCTCCATGTCACTCCCGCATACTTTCGAATTTCATTCACCCATCTTCCACGTGGTCTTCTTCTGGGTCTTTTCCTGTTCCTTGGTATCCAATCTAAAATTTCGGCTGTCCATCGATGGTTTGTCCTTCTGGCAGTATGTCCAGCCCATTGCCATTTCAGGGATTTAACTCCTATCATGATGTCTTCCACTCTTGTCATTTTTCGGATCCATGAGTTCCTCTTCTTATCTCTCCTGGTTACACCAAGCATGCACCTCTCCATGCCACTTTGAGTTGTCTGCAGCCTTTGTATGTCTCTTTTAGTTAAGGTCCACGTCTCTGCACCATACGTAAGCACTGGAAGGATGCATTGATCAAACACTTTTCTTTTAAGACATAATGGCATATTGCTCTTGAAAATGATGCTGTTTCTTCCAAAAGCTCTCCAGGCAAGTTTTGTACGCCGATTAATTTCTTCATCAATGTGACCCTCACTTGATATCTGCTGTCCAAGATAAACGTACGTGTCTGTTATCTCCAGCTTTTCTCCATCAATCGATAAATCTTCATTTCTTGTAAAAGTATTGAACATCACTTTTGTCTTCTGAAAGTTCATTTTTAATCCCACTTCTTTACTAGATTTGTATTATCGGTACCTTAATGTTAATTTCGCAAAACTAGGAACTGACAGAGGACTGAGAGTAATTAATCTTGGTGATTTGAGCAATCTTAATTTTTGAGCTGTGTGTTCTTTAAAATGAAGCTGAGTTAAACGGTATTTTTTGTTTTTGTTTTTTATCCCAACGCATTTTCCTTGATATAACGTTATTTTCATTTTTATTTTAACCACAACGTATTTGCTCTTTATATTGTGCATGCATTTTTTAACGTCAATGTTTACATGTATTAAATTGTTTTGTTGCTAAAATTTGTGCCACTCACTTATTTGAGTGTTTCTTGAAATTCATTACTCCTATCTAGTCTCAATGCATCACCCCACACCTATATGGCCGTGGGAATGGTCAACAAATTCCGAACCTGATTAATAATAATAATCATTTTATTAATGCTAAAAAATTTTAACAGTACATTCTAAGGCCATTTTCAGAGCAATAGTTCACGTTTGTCAGCTCATTTGGGCCAAAAACGGAAATACACCCATTGGTTTGTGCCCTTAGTTACTATCTCCTGGCCACGTATCTTCAATTTTGGAGAGTGACTTTTCTTGTGAGTGAGATTAGAGGAAGCTGCGCGTGTGACCGATGCCCAGAAAGACACGTACAAGGCAGAACGCTAATCGTGCGATGTTGAAATGATTTTCGTTATTAATGCGGGTGAATTGGTCATTTTTTTCTGTTAGACCTTATTATTTTTTTGAATAGGGTTGTAATAATTTTATTTTCTGAAGAAGCAATTATCACAAATTACGCATTTTTTTCATCGCGATATTTCAAGGCAAAAAAGGCTTTGGAACTTACCTTATTTCTTTAGTTATCATTCATAATAAAATAAAAAATTACCACTACTTTATTTCATTCAAATAAATTAAAATAACGGTACCTCGCTTTTCTAAGTTTTTCTGTTCCATGCTCTCCGTTTTTCTAGATTCTACACCGGGGACCCTCTAGAGCCTTGGGTCCCTAGGCGGCGGCCTAGTTGGGCTTGTGGTAATTCCGCCGCTGATTATTATGCTTAAGAAAAAGGAATTATATTATTTTATAGCATTATTTCACAAAACTAAATATAACATTTTCTGTTGATATCTAGAATAGCTTTCGTCTTAAGGGGTCCTCAGTTTGACACATAAACGTCCCCCAATCACCTGCACAATACTTTAATTATCCAGTTTTTCACGGTATCACAATATACACTATCTACCAACAAGTAATTGGACACCTGTGATAGCAAAGGAAAACGAAGTTTATTCACCTTCAATAGTTGGTGGAGCCTCCACGAGCGGCGATTACAGCTGCGAGGCATACTCTCAACCAGGCGTTGTACGACGGCTAGCGGTATTTTCTTCAACTCGGCTTGGAGAAGACAGGTCAGTTCCTTCACCGATTTCGGACTGTGGGGGCACCCCTTAAGTTGACGCTCCAACTCGTCCCAGCGATTCTCGATAGGGCTAAGGTCCGGGCTCTGCGCAGGCCAGTCCATTCGATTAACCCCATTGTCACCATACCAAGCCATGGTGGACCTCGCAACATGACACGTGGCATTGTCATCCTGAAAGTAACATGGGTCCACCGCGTAAAACTGCCACAACGTAGGAAGCACATGGTCATCCAAAATGGTGCAGTAGGTCTCGGCGTTGAGTCTACCAGGAATTGCGACCAAGGGTCCCGTGCCATACCAGGAGAAACACCCCCATAGCATAATTCCACCGCCGCCGAACTTCACAGTTGGCACAATACATTTCGGCAGGAGGCGTTCTCCAGGCAGACGCCAAACTCATACCCTGCCATCCGAACGGTAGATGGGGAACCTTGATTCGTCGCTAAATAGAACCTGTTTCCACTGTTCAACGGTCCATTGTCGACGTTCTTTGCACCACGTTAGCCGAGCAGCGCTATTGGACTTGGTGATCAAAGGCTTGTGGGCCGCAGCACGTCCATGATAACCGAGAAGATGGGCTTTCTTACGGATAGTATTCATCGAAAGAACACTCCCGGATGCTTGTTGAAACTCCTCGCGGATGTGGCCCATCGATTTAGTGCTGTTCTGCCGAATTTCTCTGGCCAGCACCCGTCGATCTCTAACTCCCACTTTTGTGGGTCTGCCGGGTCGGGGCACATTCCGACAGTCACTTCTCATCTTCCACTTGCCAATCACGTAGGCCACTGTCGATTTTGGGTACTTCAACTAGCTGGATATGTCACGTATGGATCGGCCATTTCTGTGATACCCGACGATCACACCTTTCTCGAAATCAGAGAGCTCCGAACTGCGTGGCATCTTGCATGCGACTGGTCGCGTTGTTGTTTCCCACACGATATTTAACGCAGGCAGCCGTGACGTGTATCAGGACCGCAGATATCGTCGGTTGCAGGGGTGTCCAATTACTTGTTGGTAGATAGTGTACAATACCTGGTGCACAGAATGAGGGGAAAAGGAAAGAATATCAGGTGCCGCAATAACTAAACTTTCATGCGATATGCTATCCGCAGTATCCGAACTCGCTACAGAACTTCAAAATCAGATCCTCGGATAGATTATTTGAAATTTAACCCTTTGAAACCGGTTAGAAAAAAACATCAATCGCACTTCTACAATCAATAAAATATCCAGAAATAGAAACAGCTACTTACTTCCACGGGAGGCTGAAAAGTATGTAACGCAGATTAACAAATGTCTCACATAAAGTCTCAAATAGCAGAAGGAAGATATCAGAGACAAAGAGATTTTCAAATACAAAAGTTAAAAGAATAAATACAGAAGAAAACATGATATAACTCTACGCCTTCTAGCGGAAGAATTTTGCATAATGAGAAATTTCAAAATAGGCGAAACGTGTTCTTCCTGGTAAAAGCCATGTTCAGGAAAACGAATTTTCAAATACGTCTCCCGGAATCAGAGATAGAGAAAAAAAGGGTTTGGCGTTTACCTCTCTTGCGGGAAAGCTATGCATTATTCAAAGGAGATAATGTTCCCCATCTTTATTGTAGTGAAAGGCATACAGTGAGAAAAAAAGAATTTCTCAATAGGGTTTTAGAAGCTTAGATACTTCTACAAACAAAAGTACACAAACACCACCTAGCGACAGAACTGTGAACTACAAAACTCCTCAAATACAAACCTAAAGTGTTCCACAATGTAAAGCAGAGATATTGAGAAAAAAAAGATTAAACGAAAGTGGACATTGTTTAGGAAGTTTTCATAGTTAGTAGTATCTGACGGAAAAATAATTCTTTCAGTCGGGTTTTTAGTCCTATATCATCATCATCATCATTGTCAACCATTATAAATCCACTGCTGGACGAAGGTCTCCCCAAGTTTCCTCCACAACGGTCTGTCTTGTGCCAGTCTCCTCCATGTCACCCCTGCATACTTTCGAATTTCATCCACCCATCTCCCATGTGGCCTTCTTCTGGGTCTTTTCCTGTCCCTTGGAATCCAATCTAAAATTTCGGCTGTCCATCGATGATCTGTCCTTCTGGCAGTATGTCCAGACCATTGCCATTTCAGGGATTTAACTCTGATCATGATGTCTTCCACTCTTGTCATTTTTCGGATCCACGAGTTCCTCTTTTTGTCTCTCCTGGTTACACCAAGCGTGCACCTCTCCATGCTTCTTTGAGTTGTCTGCAGCCTTCGTATGTCTCTTTTAGTTAAGGTCCACGTCTCTGCACCATACGTAAGCACTGGAAGGATGCATTGATCAAACACGTTTCTTTTAAGACATAATGGCATATTGCTCTTGAAAATTATGCTGTTTCTTCCAAAAGCTCTCCAGGCAAGTTTTGTACGCCGATTAATTTCTTCATCAATGTGACCCTCACTTGATATCTGCTGTTCAAGATAAACGTAGGTGTCTGTTATCTCCAACTTTTCTCCATCAATCGATAAATCTTCATTTCCTGTAAAAGCATTGAACATTACTTTTGTCTTCTGAAAGTTCATTTTTAATCCAACTTCTTTACTCTTGTCAGCAAGTTCCTGGATCATACTCTGCAGATCTGATGGGGTAGTTGCAAAAATGACTACGTTATCAGCAAAACGGAGGTGGGTTAGATAATCTCCATTAATCTTTATCCCTTTGTTTTCCCAGTTCAGTGATTGAAAGACATTTTCCAATGAGGCATTAAAGAGCTTCGGAGACATGGTGTCACCTTGTCTCACTCCCTTTCCAATTTTTATGTGTGTTGTATTTTCAAACAGCCGAATCTTTGCACTTGCATTTTAATAGATGTTATTAATAATATTAATGTATGCATCTTCAATACCGCAGGATTTCAGAGCCATTGTAACTGCTGATGGTTTCACCGAATCAAATGCTTTTTCATAATCGATAAAAGCCATGCACAATGGAAGTTCATATTCCTCGCTCTTTCAATTAGTTCTTTCAGTATGTGGATATGATCTATTGTGCTGTAGCCCCTCCTGAATCCAACTTGTTCTCTCGGTTGAGCCATGCCCAGTGTTACCTTCAAACGGTGTGAAAGAACTTTAGTGAAGATTTTATAAACCACTGATAGGAGGCTGATAGGTCTGTAGTTCCTGAGATCCTCAATGTCACCTTTTTTATGTAGCAGGATGATTGTAGCGTTGTTCCAATCCTCAGGAATCTTCCCTTCATTAAGACATCGAGTGAAAATTTGGGCGAGTACTGTTTCGATTTCTCCACTTGCTTCTTGTATGATGTCTACAGCAATTCAATCTTCTCGTGGAGCTTTTCCCCGCTTCATGTTCTTGATTGCATGTGCAACTTCTGCTGGGAGGACTGGAAGAACTCTGGTACTCGTACCTTTCATGATGTCTGGAGTACATGTATCATCCCTTTCATATAATTTGGAGTAGAAATCTCTCACTCTTGTCAAAATTTCGCCTCTATTTCTTGTTACAGAACCATCTTCTTTTCTATACATTTTGTTTGTCTTATGAGCTTGCTACGTTCGAGTTTAGTGTTGAGGTGCATCTTACATCTCACCAATCTATGGTCACTACCTGTGTTGAACTTGTTTAGCACACTGCAGTCTTCGATGACGAATTTTTTGTTACACATAATAAAATCAATTTCACTTGTCATCCCATTTGGATGTCTCCATGTCCATTTCCTGTGTGGCTTTTTCTTGAAAAAGGAGTTCAAGATGAAAAACCCTTCTGCCTCTGCAAACTCTAAGAGAGTATTTCCACGCTGGTTTCTGTTGCCGTGACCGAATTTACCTACTGAAGTTTCATTCTGTTACCGTTGCCCTATTTTTGCATTGAAATCTCCCATAATTATCTTCAAGTGTTGCTTACCTTTATTATTTAGATGACGAATTTCCTCATAAACTTCTTCAATTTCTTCTTCAGGATGACTTGTGGTGGGTGCATAAGTTTGAATAATCTGAGCCTGGTATCTTCTCGAGAGTTGGATAACGAGTCTTGCAACTCTGTCAGAGGAACTTTCAACTTCTACAACTTTATCCTTCAGTTTCTTGTTTATTATAAATCCAACACCACTAGTTCTGCCAGTATCTGTCCCGCGACAGTAGAAGAGATGTCCACTTTTCAGTTCAACGAGATCTTCTCCTTTTCTCCTTACCTCACTTAGCCCGACGATGTCCCGCTTGATCCTTTGTAGTTCCTCTTCCAATTCAAAAAGCCTTGAATCAGAAGATAGGGAGCGTCCATTATACGTAGCCAAGGTGAGCATCAGATGGCAGCCTAGTCTGGTTCTCCGGGGATTCTTAGCACCCTCTGCCTTCATGTCGCACTGGCCGCTGCCTTGGCCAGGTACATTCCAGCTGCCGGAGACTGAGGGCCAAGATTTAAATTGTGGAGTCATTTTGGAGGGGTGTGGCTATAACTCACCACGCTGGCCAAGCGGGTTGGTGAGTGTGGGATAGCATTTCCTCTAATCCCGATGGTATAGTTATACCGCTATTGGCGGTCGTCAGAGCCCCTTTAGTGAGAACAGAATGCACCACGAGAAGGCGGGGTTGACATTTGTCAAGGAGAGGCTGTGATGTTACTCATCACCTGACCTTACATCCCTCAGTGTGTATATATATATAAATATATATATATATATAAATATATATATATATATATATATATATATATATATATATATATATATATATAGAATGAGGGATGTAAGGTCAGGTGATGAGTAACATCACAGCCTCTCCTTGACAAATGTCAACCCCGCCTTCTCGTGGTGCATCCTGTTCCCACTAAAGGAAATTTGTCATCTAAATAATAAAGGTAAGCAGCACTTGAAGATAATTATGGGAGATTTCAATGCAAAAATAGGGTAACGGCAACAGAATGAAACTTCAGTAGGTAAATTCGGTCATGGCAACAGAAACCAGCGAGGAAATACTCTCGTTGAGTTTGCAGAGGCAGAAGGGTTTTTCATCTTGAACTCCTTCTTCAAGAAAAAGCCACACAGGAAATGGACATGGCGACATCCAAATGGGACGACAAGTGAAATTGATTTTATTATGTGTAACAAAAAATTCGTCATAGAAGACTGCAGTGTGCTAAACAAGTTCAACACAGGTAGTGACCATAGATTGGTGAGATGTAAGATGCACCTCAACACTAAACTCGAACGTGGCAAGCTCATAAGACAAACAAAATCTATTGACATAACCAACCTTAAAAAACACCATAATACCTTCAAGTTAGAACTGAAGAACAGGTTCTCTGCTTTAGAAGGCCTAACATCGGAAGAAGTGGACATCTCTGAAGTTAACAGAAAAGTAACCAAAGCTCTTATGGAAACAGCAACAAAATTAGCTGGGTCTAAGAACAAGTTGCATGTGAACAAATTATCAGGAAAAACCAAAATGTTGATGCAAAAAAGAAGAGAGATGAGGACAACTAAAGAAGATGTGACTTCCAAAGTGGAATATATAGAGCTATGCAAGACAGTAAGAAAAAGTATCACTGAAGACGTAAGGAAATTCAACTGTGAACTAGTGAGGAAAGCAATTGAAAACAACCAAAGCCTAAAGATAGCAAAGGGACATCACAGTAAGGGAAGAAAACAGATTATGGCACTGAGAAAAGAAGATGGTTCTGTAACAAGAAATAGAGGCGAAATTTTGACAAGAGTGAAAGATTTCTACTCCAAATTATATGAAAGGGATGATATATGCACTCCAGACATCATGAAAGATACCAGTACCAGAGTTCCTCCAGTCCTTCCAGCAGAAGTTGCACATGCAATCAAGAACATGAAGCGAGGAAAAGCTCCAGGAGAAGATGGAATTACTGTAGACATCATACAAGAAGCAAGTGGAGAAATCGAAACAGTTCTCGCCCAAATTTTCACTCGATGCCTTAATGAAGGAAAGATTCCTGAGGATTGGAACACCGCTACAATGATCCTGCTACATAAGAAAGGTGACATTGAGGATCTCAGAAACTACAGACCTATCAGCCTCCTATCAGTAGTTTATAAAATCTTCACTAAAGTTCTTTCACACCGCTTGAAGGTAACACTGGACATGGCTCAACCGAGAGAACAAGCTGGATTCAGGAGTGGCTACAGCACAATAGATCATATCCACGTGCTGAGAGAACTAATTGAAAGAGCGAGGGAATATGAACTTCCATTGTGCATGGCTTTTATCGATTATGAAAAAGCCTTTGATTCGGTGAAACCATCAGCAGTTACAATGGCTCTGAAAACCTGCGGTATTGAAGTTGCATACATTAATATTATTAATAACATCTATGAAAATGCAAGTGCAAAGATTAGGCTGTTTGAAAATACAACACACGTAAAAATTGGAAAGGGAGTGAGACAAGGTGACACCATATCTCCGAAGCTCTTTAATGCCACATTGGAGGGTGTTTTTCAGTCGCTGAGCTGGGAAAACAAGGGGATAAAGATTAATGGAGATTATCTAACTCACCTTCGTTTTGCTGATGACGTAGTCATTTTTGCAACTACCCCATCAGAGCTGCAGAGTATGATCCAGGAACTTGCTAACAAGAGTAAAGAAGTGGGATTAAAAATGAACTTTCAGAAGACAAAAGTAATGTTCAATGCTTTTACAAGAAATGAAGATTTATCGATTGATGGAGAAAAGCTGGAGATAACAGACACGTACGTTTATCTTGGACAGCAGATATCAAGTGAGGGTCACATTGATGAAGAAATTAATCGGCGTACAAAACTTGCCTGGAGAGCTTTTGGAAGAAACAGCATCATTTTCAAGAGCAATATGCCATTATGTCTTAAAAGAAAAGTGTTTGATCAATGCATCCTTCCAGTGCTTACGTATGGTGCAGAGACGTGGACCTTAACTAAAAGAGACATACAAAGGCTGCAGACAACTCAAAGCAGCATGGAGAGGTGCATGCTTGGTGTAACCAGGAGAGATAAGAAGAGGAACTCGTGGATCCGAAGAAAGACAAGAGTGGAAGACATCATGATCAGAGTTAAATCCCTGAAATGGCAATGGGCTGGACATACTGCCAGAAGGACAGATCATCGATGGACAGCCGAAATTTTAGATTGGATTCCAAGGGACAGGAAAAGACCCAGAAGAAGACCACATGGGAGATGGGTGAATGAAATTCGAAAGTATGCAGGGGTGACATGGAGGAGACTGGCACAAGACAGACCGTTGTGGAGGAAACTTGGGGAGACCTTCGTCCAGCAGTGGATTGATAATGGTTGACAATGATGATGATGATGATGATGATATAGAATGAAAATGTTACAGAACAACAATACAAAATTTCAAAACAAGTAACAAAATGGAACAGGTTGCCGTCATCAGGAGAGCATCAACCTGTGGGAGTGGCCTTTCTAGTACCGACAAAGCGACAAGGCAAGGCAAAATTGTCGGTTGGTCATGCTCCCTAGGCTACAAAACCAAATTCTAATAAGTACAAAAATTACAAAAATCAACTTTATAAAACTAAAAAAAGAAGAATTAAAAACTCACACATTTTGTGGCTTACCAGGTAGTTGTTTAACCGTGACCACCTTTCTTATCAGTGTATATATTTGAGTTCTTGTGGGTGCTCTGTTCAGTCTTGTTTGACTCTTTGGCATGGCGGTTTTTGTTCTGCTGGTAAGCTTTTAATTCTTCTTTTTTAAATTTGATTTTTGTAATTTTTGTGCTTATTAGAATTTGGTTTTGTGGCCTAGGGAGCATGACCAACCGACAATTTTGGCTTGCCTTGTCGTTTTATTGGTACTAGAAAGGCCATTCCCACAGGTTGATGCTCTCCTGATGACGGCAACCTGTTCCAGTTTTTTACTTGTTTTGAAATTTTGTATTTTTGTTCTGTAATATTTTCATTCTATATATATAATATATATATATATATATACATGAATGTACACTATATTAACAAACGTATTCGGACACCACAATATTTTGGGACAAATGGCATTATTATCGCAGTTAATAGTTAGTCATTCCATCTTTTGCTTGTATGACATCGGCAACACGTCGAGGCATACTATCAACGAATTTTCGGTAGGTCTCGACAGGACTAGCTCGCCATTCTTCCTGTAAATCTGCTGCCCGTGTGGAGAGCAAAGACAGTCGTTGTGGACGATTTCGTATTCGTCATTCCAGTTCATCCCAGAGGTGTTCTATGGGATTAAGATCAAGACTAACAATTCCACCTCATTTTCAAGAAACGAGTCCTGCACACGCCGTGCAGTGTCGTAGGGAGCCGGATCGTGTTGGAAGAGACAACGGTCATTTCCATAATATTGTCACATTGTTGGTTGCGCAGAATTATCCAGATCGTCGAGGTACACTTCAAAGTTCATGGTTTGTGGTATGATAACCAACGGGCCGAGTCCCATCCACGAAAAACAACTCCATACCTTGACGGAATCTCCGCCGAACTTAACAGTTGGAAGAACAGTCCGACGAAAATCGTTCGCCGGGCTGTCGCCAAATCTAAACGCGTCGACCTGATTGGAAGAATTAAAACCTTGATTCATCACTCCAAAGAACAGCTTTCCATTCATAGTAGTGATGTGCGGCTTGTGTGCCGCTGCTACAGAATAATAACCTACACTGTGCAACTCTCTGCGGATAGTTGCGGTACTAACCGAGCCGTTTCAAGCCTTTCCTACTTCAGCGGCAATGGAAACGGCAGAGGAAGAACGGGATTTCTTAACATTTTTTACCATGACTTTTCTGTCACTTTCCATCCGTTTGTGCGGCTTTCCTGAACGCTTTTTTTACTCTCGTTGCACCGTCCTGTTTCCATCTCTTCCCAACATCACTTACAATTGATTTTGGTGTGTTTAGTTTAGCTGAAATGCCCCGTGTGGAAACTTTACTCAAATGACATCCTATGACCAGCCCTCGCTGGAACTCGGAATGTTTACGTCCACGCGGCATATCTATTCAAAGTTACTAATAACACGACAAATCATCTCAGCTTTATGCGTAGTACATGTACCTCGCCACTAACACAGCTCACGCCTTCCTGCGCAACCGTTCTTTGCACTTAGTTAGTAGCGGACAAACGTTTTCTTAATTCAACAAAAAAATTTGTCGGTATACAGTCAGCAAAAATTTTTGTTGAAATTGCAAAATTATAATGTTGAAAATTATTGTTGATTTAACAAAATTTATTGTTATCACGACAAAACGTTTTGTTCATTTAACAAAATGATTAGGTCGATTTTGTGGAATTTGTTTGATCCAACAAAACATTTTGTCATGATAACAATATGTTTTGTTGGATCAAACAAATTCCCCAAAATCGACCTAATCATTTTGTTAAATGAACAAAACGTTTTGTCGTGATAACAATAAATTTTGTTAAATCAACAATAATTTTCAACAAAATAATTTTGCAATTTCAACAAAAAAAAATTTTTGACTGTATGTCGACAAATTTTTTTGTTGCATCAACAAAATTTTTGTTGAATTAACAAAACGTTTTTCTCAATGAAAGGAAAGAAAAAATTACGTATCAGAAATTACGTAGAAAAAATTACGTATCAGAAATGTTTGTTTGAAACTTGTGAAAGAGACTAAGCAGTAAATATAATATTCACTAAGCAGTAAATATAATATTCTCAGAAGAAATGAAAAAAACCCCACATAGATGAACTGAAAGTATTGCTAACAGAAAGTAACCACCCAAAAAAGGAAATAGATAAATTACTCACACAAGAAAATACAAGTAAGCAGGAGTTTAAATTTACTAGAAAAAATTACGTATCAGAAAGGTTTGTTTGAAACTTGAAAGAGACTAAGCAGTAAATATAATATTGTTGGCCCGGTGGCGCAGTAGTCTAAGCGAAAAAATTTCCCTGGAACAAGTGGCCCTAAATTAGGGACGGGCGACTGCTTGTAACCCATTAAGTTGCTCACGGTGATCGTTAAACCTCCAATCAAAAAAAAAAAATCCGTCAGGGGAAACTGCCGAATGATGCAAACTAACACTTCTGTGGAAATACAACAGTTCCGTCAAAATAAATATTACAGAATATTGTCTTCTGTGTGCTATATTTTGCGTTATTAAATTAAAAGTGGCCTGTCATGTATTGTTTCAAATGTTTAGGGAATTTATCAAAATTCTCGTGCCTCGCTACTTCAATGTATAAAAAAAACTTCAATTAAAAAAATAAAAAATAAAAGCCCAGTTGTCCCTCTGTTTGTCGTCTGATTTCGGTGTAGGTTCTACTCTATGCGGGAGATGTCCATGCCAACTACCCATGATCTCCATCTCTAATGTTTTGTCTAGTGAGTGTATATTAGGACGATCCTCTGATGCAGTGTTTCTCAAAGTGTGGTTCACGGACAACTGGTGGTCCGCAGGAAATTTCAGAAGAAAAATTAATGAAGAATGTGAGAATCCCTCCTCTTAAATTTTGAGTGCGTGCTCGACACTATAACGAAGTAAATTTCTCCGTCATTTTTATCCGCGCCGGGGTTCGAACCCAGGTCCACTCATTCCGGAATAAGTTGCTCTACCAATTAAGATACGCGGACATGTACTCTGATTCCTATCTGCCTTTATGTCATGTGCGTCCTGCTGGCAGGTACGTCACATCTCCCCCCGAAAGAGGGCCGGGGGCATGGCCCACGGATCAGCCGTGACCATGAATCGCTGCAGGCAGACAACCACTGCAGAACGTGCACTTGAGAACTCCCAGTCAATCTGGTGTGTGGAATGCAACGTCACACACATTTATTTTTCGAAGCACTGGAGAAGGGATTCTCTGATTTTTCCTATCTCGCGGTGTGGAAATAACATCACACCAATGCGAGATTTTGAACGGTCGGGTCATCCGGGTAGTTCGGGCGCCATTATAACGAAGTAAATTTCTCCGTCATTTTTGGTCTACGCCGGGATTCGAACCCGAGTACGCTTATTCCGGAACAAGCAGCTCTACCAACTGAGCTACGCAGACATGTATTCTGATTCCTATCTGCCTTTATGTCATGTGCGTCCTGCTGGCAGGTACGTCACATCTCCTCTCCTGGTACGTTACATCATCTCCCCCTTATTTTTTTTTTTTTTTTTTTTTTTCGAAGTGCTGGAGAAGGGATTCTCTTATTTTTCCTATCTCGCGGTGTGGAAAGAACATCACACCATTGCGAGATTTTGAACGGTCGGGTCATCCGGATAGTTCGGGCGCCATTATAACGAAGTGAATTTCTCCGTCATTTCTGTCCACGCCAGGATTCGAACCCGGATCCCCTCATTCCGGAATAAGTTGCTCTACCAGTTGAGCTACGCGGACATTTTATTCTGATTCCTATCTGCCTTTATGTCGTGTGCGTCCTTCTGGCAGGTACGTCACATCTCCTCTCCTGGTACGTTACAACACGAATATCCAGAGCTATCAGATAGAGCCATCAAAGATCTTCCGTTGACTTACAAGTGTGAGTTTGGATTTTCGAATTTTGTTGAAATTAAGAGCAAGAAAAGAAATAGATTAAATGTTGAAGCTACTCTACTAGGGAAACACTCATACAACCGGATATAGTGAGCTTGGTAAAAGATCGCAAGCAACAGCAACCCTCTCATGGATGCTATGATTATTATTGTAGTTATTATTTTTGTTATTAATTATTAAATATTTATACGTGGGCTTTCAGAAAAGTATTAAAATTAAAAGAGAAAATCAAAATATAATTGTCCATATGACATTTTGCATGTGATGTAACTTGAATTGTATGGAGAAAATTTTTGCCGTGGATCATGGGCTTAGCTAGAATTGAAGTTGGTGGGGGAGTGGGGATTTTCGAAGAAGGTTTAAGTAATTTCCCATAAACATTACCTGTTATAAATCTTACTTTTTGACGTTTCGAGAAGGATTTGAACCCACAAAACCCCCTCCCTTGACCAGGGGCGCGCCAAGGGCATTTGCCGCCCCCTTGTACGAGAATATTTTTCAATTTTTATTCATTTTTACATGGAATAAATATCTTTAGTAACATTATTTTCTATTTCCGGTAAATTGAGATTTTCCATAAAACACTGCTGTCTCATATAAAACTGAAGAAAAAAAAATACTGTAAAACTCTAGTTCAGATGACGCTATGAATAATTCAAGAAGTCAGCTTCCTCTCTCTCTCTCTCTCTCTGTCAATTTACACAAAAGTCAGCATTAAAGGCAAAAAAACGTTTCGTCATGTACACACACACACACATAGTATATATGACTAAGCAAGAAAAGATGAGGAACCCGTGGATAAGGAAAATTAAAAAGAGTGGAAGACCTTATGATCAGAGTAAAATCTCTGAAATGGTAATGGGCTGGACATATTGCCAAGAGAACGGACCATCGATGGACAATCGAAATTTTAGACTGGATTCCAAGAGACAGGAAAAGACCCAAAAGAAGACCACGTGGGAGATGGGTGGATGAAATTCGAAAGCATACGGGAGTAAGATGGAGGAGACTGGTCCAAGACAGACCGTTGTGAAAGAAACTTGGGGAGACCTTCATCCAGCAGAAAATTGATAATGGTTGAGGAGGATGATGATATATATATACATGTAATATTAAACATGACGGGCATCTGTTTAACTATTCTAACCAAAATACCTAATATCGTGGAATACATCGAAATTGTACCCCAGTGCTCGTTACCCGTATTGCATCGATCCTATAATATTTTCCCGCCCTGTTTTACGGTCAACGCTGAAAGCTCTTTCTTGAAAATTTGCCAACGATAAGGTAATTCAGAAAAGTAAGCTTATATTTCTTGAACAATGCTGAAAATGTTCACAATCTGTCGGGAAATTTTTTCGTCGTCATTTACGACCAGATTTATTTAAAAGTATGAGCCGCTCAAAGTACATAAAATGCGTTAAGGGTCTTAAGTCGACAAATTATGCTTTTTGAAGTCCGTTGTGTTTTTTCTACATATTGGCCCCATTTGTCATAACGCTGGCCACGCATTCATGAATGCTGAAATCTTCAAGATTAAAAAAAAAAAAAAAATTAGAAAAATAATTTTCAATCCTTTTCCCGCGGTATCTGTTACTGAAAAAAACAGTACAAATTATTCTCTGATTTCAAGACGTTTTCTGTTGAATTATAAACAAGTTATTTTTACTAAAAAAGTAAACGTTCCACTTAGCATTACGATTTTCACAGTATAACGTTTTCATAACTTCTTCCACGTCACTGATATTAATTTATCAACCGAAAAAATTGATTGTGGGTCTTTTCCGCTCCCGGAATCTGGGGCCCGGGTGCTTAGCACCCGTTGAACCCCCGCTTGGGGGGGGGGTTCAACGGGTGATCTCTTTTTCGTTATACCGCTGAGAAAAATAAAATCGTAACTCACCAAACTCTTTCTTTATTAAATATAGGTACTCTAAAAATTACTTTCTTTCAGATAGGTTTAGCAACCGACCGGTATTTTAAGCACTTGGTCGGAATTTTTGACGATTTTCTGCCTAAGGCCGGTGACAACTGCTTACCGTCCCTATTTGGAGACGGTATTATTTTCAAGTACAAAACAGCTGAAAATTTGCTAAAAAAAAAGCTTAAAATTTGCTGAAAAAAGCTTAAAATTTACCAAAAGAAGTTAAAATTAACTAAAAATTACATTTCAAGGGGATGGGGGTAAACCAGCAGGAACTCATATCTATAAGCCCGTCTATAAATCACATAAATCGGTTAATTATTTTTACCTCTGAATGTCTCTATCAGAGCTGATAGCTCCCAGTCTCCCAGTCTTTGGTTGTGTCTTTCATTCGAGCGGAGAGGTCCGAGCAATCACTCACCGGCCGAGTAGGGTGTTCCGTAATTAACCAGGGCTGCAGACAATATATAATATATTTTTCAATTACAAATTTCTCCCAGGGAAGTTCCCCAGACTCAGCCCGCCACGCCCCCTTCCCGCTTGGTGGTTCGTGAGAAGTAAAGAAATGCTTAAAGTGGTCCATGAGCAGCCAAAGTTTGAGAAACACTGCTCTGATTGGACGAATGAATACCGAACGAAATCTACCATTGGACGATCAATGCATTGAGCCTAATCGCCTTTAGCCGAAAAATCGGGGATCTGTTACCGGGCGATGTTCGAAACGTCATTCGTCAATGATTTTGGAAGCGGGACCGCATATAGATTGCAATTACGTGAGGGATTTAGACAAAGTGACATTTATGTTAAGGAATCACAAAGCACCATAAAAAACAGCTAGAACAGCTCGTTTAATGAGCCTTCTTAGCGTATTTGGAAAGTAGATGTCCTTCTGTTAAGTAAAGCATGTGTCATTTGCGGTAATTAGTGGAACATACTATTGCAATGATATTCTGGTTGACAGTGCCGTTCACCCAAAAGTTTCCCACTAGATACACATACTGAGATTATAAATTTGCATAGCTCGGAAGTGACATTCCCTCCCTGTTACTCCTAAAGGAACTAAAGTTTGCTAAGGATCAGAATAATTCTTAGTGCTGAGGTATTCAAAATCCACAAGGAACGTTAGTTACTCGTAAATGTATTGAAATAAGCGCACATTGCAGGTGTATAATCTTTCCATGTAGTCCCGACAGACCGAAATCATTATTTTTTGCTAAGCCCTCGCATTATAAAACGAACGTGCTAATTAACGTTTTGCACGGCGCTCCATTTAAAAATAAAAACTCTCATCAGTAAGCACGGCTCTCTTATTGTAGTGGAAATTCTTTATAACCTGTCGTACAACACTCGGATTATAGGAAAATATTCTGATCGCTCTCCGTAAAACCTTCGTATTTAATTTTTCCACAGTCTTCGAAAGCTGACAGCGAAAGGAAATCTCGGATGTAAAAGGCACCTCTTTTGACTCCTTTCTGACAGGACGCGAAAATATTTCAAAGTAGATTTTTAGGAGAAACATTCAGCGGAAAATGAAGAACGCAATTACGCGTCCTAAAGAAAATCTGCTCATAATTTAAAATCCGCAATGTAGGCAGTGTTCTTCATATAGTGACATCTGAGCACGATAAGGAAGAGCAGAACCCGACATGTTCCATACCGATTAAACACCCGCTGTATTTTAATTTTTCCCGCCGTAATTATTTTATTGTGGTGTTTAAATTAATTTGGACCGCATTACGTCACAAGGAAACTTTTTCAGAGCCAGCAAAAGACCTCTCCCCGAGCGGATTTTTTTTTCAGTAACACAGTATTTATCATTTTCTTGTAGGACTTCCATCCACAGTGGAGTTTAGGTCCCAGCCACCTACAGCGAGATCGCCTTTTGGACATAGAAACGGAAGGAATGAGAGCAAGTCTAGCGACTTTGACAGAACAGTTTGTAGTGAGATTACAGTACAGTAGATGGCGCCACCGAACAAGTACGATGTTGCACATAGAGGGGTGAAAGAATTTCAGGGGGGCATAGGAAAGGATACCCATTTAACCAGTGGGTCCAGCCTGGGGGCCGTCACTTAGCGTGCTCGTCCGATGCACGGTGGACATTCAGCAATTGTTAGTAAATCATACCATCTCTGAAAGATCAGCCCAGGTTCGAACCTGAGGACCTTGCATTGATAGTCTGACCCGCTAACCACTAAGCCATCCACGGCTCTCTCCGAGCGGATTCAACCTGAGACCTTTAATATAGGAACTAGGTGTGCCAACCGCTCAGCTATACCTGTTCTTACAAGTGAATTCTTATCTGCGAATTCAGAATTTGAAAGTCGGTTTATTACCTTCTGGACTGTTCACGAACGATTTATATTTGACATAACGATGTATTGACACTATTTTGGTGCGTGTGTAACATGCTTCTAAATCCGATTTCTTTTTAAATGTTTGGCTTATTTTTTTTTTTTTGATGAAACAAATTATTGACATTTTTGGTTATAGACAATAAACAAAAACCGTAATGATTTTTTAACGTTCTATATGTTCCAGGGTACTATCACCAGGCAGTCTTTGGTTGCCGCACGAATTTTGAAACACCCTGTATATATAGCCTATACATGAAATCAAGCTCTATACATAAATTACAACTCTTATCATTACCTCATGTGCAAATTTTTATTTGCGATCAGGAACCGCAAGCCGCCATAAGAAATGCATTATAAAAATCTGGGCTTAAATTTAATACGTGCCCCTGTGCATCTAATAAGATGCGGCTTCTATCGTGTTCATTGTAATTATGAATCTACAAAGTGAAGCCAAATTATCACTGAAATTCACTGAATCCAACCAAAATAACACACAATAAACACTAGCATAAAAATACGTCAGAATTATTAAGATATATTAGAAATGCTTACCTCTGAATGTCTCTATCAGAGCTGACAGCTTACAGCCTTCTAACAATGCACTCAGCCATAATTCGAAGTGAAATCTTAAGCGCAAAACGAGATTCTTCTGGTCAGTGGTAGTTTGGTAGTGTCCGTATGGAGTAGCTAGTAATCACGTGCACTTTGGTGTAAGGTCGAGATGCCACCTCCATATATAGAATTAACAAATTATAGCCAACGAAATAAATTTGTGTTGCCAACAAAACAATGCCGATGGAGTTTGGCTAAAGCAACAAAATAAATCGACAAAACAGCTCAACAAAACTACTTTTTGTTGTTTCAAACAAACTTGTCCCAAAACCAATAAAAATGTTTTTATAAAAAATGTGCAACATTGCGTTCGACTTTGGCACGAGTCTCGAAAAAACGGCAGTCGTTGTAGTAACCATAGCAACAGACCACACCTTTTTTTATCACGTATTCGTCCTCGATAGGGAGCAGTTTAATAAGCGTTGTTACGTGAACCCCTAACAAGTGTTTTCGCTCTGTTATTTTTCGAAAAAATGGATGTGAGACAGGAACAAAGGTGCGCCATTAAATTTTGCTGTCGACTTTAGAAGTCTGGCTGAGAGACTTCCCGTCTTATGCGAAAGGCTTATAAAGTTGAATAAATATGTAGAAGATAAGTTCCTCGCAAAAAATGTACAAAAAACCTTTGAATACTAATCAAATACTGGATTTTAACTCCTATCATCCATACTTAATAACGAAGAATGTTGCAAGCCAATTTTTAGAAAAAATAAATAATTTGGTCTCCTCAGAAGAAATGAAAAAAGCCCACATAAATGAACTGAAAGTATTGCTAACATAAAATAACTACCCAAAAAAGGAAATAGATAAATTACTCAACACAAGAAAAACAGAAAAATACAAGCAAGCAGGAGTTTAAATTCACTAGAAGAATTGCGTATCAAAAAGGTTTGCTTGAAACTTTAAAGAGAGTAAGCAGTAGAACATCAAACGGAAGTCATCGCTATTTCCACTTTTATACGCGAGTCATGGAAAAATTCTCATCGGCCGCCACCGGAAATCGAACCCAGGATCTTTCAGTTAAGCGCCTGACATGCTACCACTGCATCACAGCTGCCTCAAATTCCTCCAGACGCACAAACACTAATTGCCATACCACATGGCAGGTTGCTTCTTGGAGCCCCGCACAATACTGGGGATTCACCAAGGATGGTAAGCAGCAACTGAACAAGCAACTACACTGAAAAAAACGTTTTGTTAATTCAACAAAAAAAAATTTGATATACAGTCAACAAATTTTTTTGTTGAATTTGCAAAAAAAATGTTGAAAATTATTGTTGATTTAACAAAATTTATTGTTATCACGACAAAAGTTTTGTTCATTTAACAAAATGATTAGGTCGATTTTCGGGAATTTGTTTGATCCAACAAAACATAGTCTTATCATGACAAAATTTTTTTTGCTGCAGCAAAACATATTGTGTCACGATAACAATGTTTTGTTGCGGCAAATAAATTCCCAAAAATCGACAACTCATTTTGTTAAATGAACAAAACGTTTTGTCGTGATAACAATAATTTTTGTTAAATCAACAATAATTTTCACGAAAAAAAATTTGCAAATTCAACAAAAAAATTTCCTGACTGTATATCGACAAAATCTTTTATTGATTCAACAAATTTTTTGTTGAATTAACAAAACGTTTTTCTCAGTGTATCAGTTACGCACCGGACATGATACCAGACTCACATACGACTAACTGCCAAACCACATGGCAGGTTGCTTCTTGGAGCCCCGTACAATGTTGGGGATTCACCAAAGATGGTGAGCAGCAAATGAACAAATAACTATAGGAGGCGCATGAATAGTTAATACACACAATTGACGCGGATTAGGAACATCAAAAGGAAGTCATCGCTCTTTTCACGTTTATAAGTGAGTCATGGAAAATTATCCGTGACTCATATCCATTTTTTTCCATGACTCACTTATAAACGTGGAAAGAGCGATGACTTCCGTGAACCGGGGCGGTCACCACCCCGTTTCACAGCCCTTAAAGTCAGCCCTTAGACACTACGCCATCGGGGCGGTGACCGCCCCGATGGCGCAGTGGTCTAAGGGCTGGCTTATGAGCGTTCGTCTGAGTGGGTCCTGATTCGAGTCCCTGTGAGGCATGGATGTTGTGTTTGTCTTACGGCACTGGCTCTCTCCTTTCCTTGGAGCCAGATGCCCTAAATTAGGGACGGGCGACTGCTTATCGCCCATTGAGTTGCTCACGATGGTTGTTAAACCTCGATGCCGCCCCGATGGCGTCATCAGATAATTTTTTTTTTTTTTGATTGGTGTGTCGATAAACCCCCTATCAAAACAAACACAAAAACAAAAAAAAATTCAAACGCTGCCAACAGGTATTCACATCTTCAATTTCCAATACCGTATCTGACGGACATGTATAATCTTGCGAGAGTAATAATGGAAAAATAATGCTTTGTCTTCGTGAGCATTCTAAACAAAGAAAAAGATTTAAAATCTTTTTGGCAGTTTGCATTTTCTTAAACAATATTTAACTACCGTGAATTTAAAGTGATGGTGCAGTAGATGTAAATATTTTGTTCGAGTTTTAAATTATAAGTGAAAGGTAAAACAAAATAATGGAGTAAGCGATATTCTACATAAATCGTGCAACACAGAAATTAACCGTGCTACGGAAATAAATGAAACTTCGTGCTTCCCAGTAATTTTAGTTTTGTTTCATCGCCTGCAGTCTTCTTTCTAAGCTAAATGTAATGCACCGAAGTAAAGTGAATATCTCAGTGATCATTCTGACAAACTGCACGAAACCAAGATGTATGTAAGCGTCATCGACTTAGAGCTGCTGGCTTTGAGGTCGGCTGAGTTAAAGTCAAGCAGAAGCTATTGGGAGAAAATGCGTGTTAGCCGCATACAGGTGCCATTTTAGCTGCTTTCCGTCCAATCCCTGGTTCAGTCAATGGCTGTTGTGACGTCATATCAGCCACGAAGTCTATGGAGCCTCACAATCGATTGGATTGACGTCACGAAAACACAAGATAGCGTTGTCCAGGTATCATCAGAACACTACTTCTTTTCCCTTTTCTTCTTCTTTCCAGAAGAATTTACACTATTACTTAAGTTCAGTCTTCGTTGCATCGGGAACTCGGCATAGCGATTGAAACATGAGCATTTTCTTTCGAGTTTCGAGTAAAGGATAAAAAAATAATCCCACGGTTAACTTTCTAAGAGAGCAGCAGCATTCGAACAAAGCTCGCGTGGGATTCCTTGCTTTGTTGCACGCGGATCCTTTCGACAACTGCCTTCCCGCCTACGAACCTTAAATACTCTTTCTTTTATTTTGTACATTTGCTTCTCCTTATCCACACAAATCAAAAATTTTAACGGTGACATACTGAAAACATCTAAGTTATTGCAGTAGATTGTTAAAATGCGAAATCCATCTGTAATAAACCATAAAGCAGCTACAAATAAACCAGCGCATTAGTTTAAAGAATGCGACAAATTTCGCGTTGTAAAACCTGTAATGCTCACAACAATTTCAGAAGGGAAGTTAAGAATATCACGGCATTCTCGTTACCAGAATTTTCACGTTCGAAATATTTTTTTTTTTTTTTTTTTTTGATTGGAGGATTTTTTTTTTATTTTTTTTTTTTGATTGGAGGTTTAACGATAAGCAGTCGCCCGTCCCTAATTTAGGGTCACTGGTTCCAGGGAAGGGAGAGAGCCAGTGCCGTAAGACAAACACAACATCCATGCCTCACCGGGATTCGAACCCGGACCCCGTTCGGACGAATGATCAGAGGCCATCGCTTGCGGCTTCGAAAGATTTAAACGCTTCCTGAAAAACAAATTAAGATTTCACTAAACGAAAGGAAAATAGCCGCCCCGATGGCGCAGTGGTCTAAGCGATGGCCTCTGATCATTCGTCCAAAAAGGGTCCGGGTTCGAATCCCGGTGAGGCATGAATGTTGTGTTTGTCTTACGGCACTTTCCCTTCCCTGGAACCAGTGACCCTAAATTAGGGACGGCCGACTGCTTATAGCCCATTGAGTTGCTCACGGTGGTCGTTAAACCTCCAATAAAAAAGGAAAATAAAAACAATGAAATGCTTATAAAAATACAACATTGACGAAAACTGTTAAATCAATTGAGAGCTAGAGGGGGGGGGGGGAATTAGCAATATAGACAAACCTTCCGGGTACGTAACTTCTTTTTTTTTATTGGGGGTTTAGCGATCACCGTGAGCAACTCAATGGGCTATAAGCAGTCGGTCGTCCCTAATTTAGGGTCACTGGTTCCAGGGAAGGGAGAGAACCAGTGCCGTAAGACAAACACAACATCCATGCCTCATCGGGATTCGAACCCGGACTCCAATCGGACGAATGATCAGAGGCCATCGCTTAGACCACTGCGCCACCGGGGCGGCACACAACATCTATGCCTCACCGGGATTCGAACCCGGACCCATCTCGGACGAATGATCAGAAGCCATCGCTTAGACCACTGGTGTGCCGCCCCGGTGGCGCAGTGGTCTAAGGCGTTGGCCTCTGATCATTCGTCCATAAAGGTCCGGGTTCGAATCCCGGTTAGGCATGGATGTTGTGTTTGTCTTACGGCACTGGCTCTCTCCCTTCCCTGGAACCAGTGACCCTAAATTAGGGACGGGCGACTGCTTATAGCCCATTGAGTTGCTCACGGTGGTCGTTAAATCTCCAATCAAAAAAAGAAAAAAGACCACTGGTGCGGCGTACGTAAGCTCTTATACTGCAACTGATAAATTATTCACGCATCTAAAAAAAATTTTGTGTGTGCGGGGAAGAGGCGATTTTTTTTTTTGATTGGGGGTTTAAAGACCACAGTGAGCAACTCAATGGGAAATAAGCAATCGCATGTCCCTAATTTAGGGCCACTGGTTCCAGGGAAGAGAGAGAGAACCAGTGCCGTAAAACAAACACAACATCCATGCCTCATTGGGATTCGAACCCGGACCAATCTCGGACAAATAGCCGTAAGCCAGCGATTAGGCCAAAGCGGTAGAAAAAACAGCACCGTCGTTTTCTTGGAACCGGTGCTGTTCTAATTCCCACACTTTCTGGCTTCACGGTTGAGAAATCAGGGGAAAGGGATTTCTTGCACCTTACAGTTACTCATGGTGGTTGCTATGCCCAAAAAGGTTAGAAGAAGATACCTGTTGATGCCATCTTCAATGGAACAGTTCCCCTTTGCGTGAAGCCTGCAACTGCGTGCGGCTGCCATTAAAGTGTGGAAAAGCTTTTGGTTTTCAAGGCTATTGCAATTCATTTTGCGTTGGCCGAATTGCATTCTTTCCTTGGAAATCTTTCTAATTTTGCATAGTAACTTGCTGCCGATGGGTGAGAAAATGCTGGATTTATAAAATTCTTAATTATTTTTAGATACCTTCCCATTTCTGTTTTAAATTGAATGTCATGTAAATTGTTTGGGGGAATTCAAAACAAAGCATACCGTTAAAACTGAAAGCCTTACTCGTTGATGAAGCATAATTCATTTCCGTTTAATATTAACACGATTTCGGCAACACAAAACCACGCAATTAAAAAATGTGCAGAGCTGAAACTACGTGGAACTCAATAGGGTATAATGTAAACAACATCAAATTCCCACACTTTCTAGCTTCACGGTTGAGAAACACGGGGCATCTCAAAAAGTCTTGTTCTAACCTCTTTCGTTGTACTCCAATGCGCAAAACATTCTTTTACTAAATGGCTATTTAGTAAAACAAATTTAGAGTGCATATGTCCAAAAGCGAAATGTAAACAGCATTAAAATGTTTTCTCCGTCTTGTGAGTTGTTCTAAAAGCAGTAGAGCCATTTCTTCCGGAGAAGACCCAGAACGAAATGTTTGCTTTGCCGCCCCCTTGACGCAGTGTTGTAAGCGATGGATAGGGACCATTCGTCCGAGTGAGCCCGGGTTCGAGTGCCGGATGAGGAATGGATGGTGGTGGTGTTCGTCTTAGGGCCATGGCTTTCTCTCTTTTCTGGAACCAGTGGCCCAATACGGACGGGTGACTGCTTATCTCCCATTGAGTTGCTCACGATGGTCGTTAAACTTCAATCCCCCCGATGGCGTAGTGTTCTAAGCGCTGGCTTATGGCCGTTCGTCTAAGTGGGTCCTGGTTCGAATCCCTGTGAGGCATGGATGTTGTGTTTGTTTTACAGCAATGGCTCTCTCCCTTCCCTGGAACCAGAGGCCCTAAATTAGGGACGGGCGACTGCTTATCGCCCATTGAGTTGCTCACGATAGTCGTTTAAAATCGATGCCACCCCGACGGCCCAGTGGCATAAGCACTGGCTTATGACCGTTGGGTCCTGGTTCGAATCCCTGTGAGGCATGGATGTTGTGTTTGTTTTACAGCAATGGCTCTCTCCCTTCCATTGAACCAGAGGCCATAAATTAGGGACGGGCGACTGCTTATCGCCCATTGAGTTGCTCCTGATGGTCGTTAAACCTCGATGCAGCCCCAGTGGCGTAGTGTTCTAAGCGCTGGCTTATGACCGTTCGTCTAAGTGGGTCCTGGTTCTAATCCCTGTGACGCATGGATGTTGTGCTTGTCTCGCTGCACTGGCTCTCCCCCTTTCGTGGAACCAGAGGCCCTAATTTAGAGACGGGAGCTTATATCCCATTGAGTTGTTCACGGTGGTCGTTAAACCTTCAACCAAAACAAACCTCAAAATAAAAAGTTTGCTTTGAAGAATATGGCGCAAATGAAGGAGACTTTGTTGGAGTCCTAATTCCATTAGGGAGTCTGATATTCAGTGTATACAAGACGATACCGATAAGGTGACAAAGACTGGGTGAAGTAGATTTTACAGTAGAGCCATTGTACAGCCATCTAGTTTACGCTGTTAACTAGATGCTTTGTGAAGCAAATTCGTTTTTAGCTGATGATAAATTTATCGGAAGTTTGACCCATGTCAGTTGATAAACGTGGAACATCCAAATGAGATTTGGGGACATTTTCCGAAGTAGACGTTCCACTTCAAGTTTGCGGAGATGTGAGGAAAGACTGGGTCTCTGAAACAATGCGCATATTTCAGCATATAAAGATATTGTATAATTACAAAGAAATTTCAATGCCCTCCTCTGGGTTTAACATCAGGTTAACGCATTTCTAGAAGTCGCCTGCACATCTTTCATCTTAACGGTGATGAGTCGGAAATCAAAGCCCTGATCCCAAGAGTCAAACACTTAGTCCTCCTTCGAGCAACTCCTCTTTCACACAAAAACACGAATTACGTTTTCTGACAAAGAAATAAATTTTACTTCCTTCAAGAAAGCTAATTACTCTTTTAGGCACGAATACTAATTTCTCTTTTAGACACTCATACCAATTTCTACTTCAGGAAAGAATACTATGTCTCCTTTCAGAAGAGAACACCAAGAATACTTATTCCCCTTTTAGACACAAATACTAATTTATCTTTTAGACACGCATACCAATTCCTACTTCAGGGAAGAATACTATATCTCTTTTCAGAAGAGAACACCGAGAATACTTATTCCTATTTCATGAAAGAATACTATGTCTCCTTTCAGAAGAGAACACCAAGAAATACTTATTCCTATTTCATGAAAGAATACTATGTCTCCTTTCAGAAGAGAACACCAAGAAATACTTATTCCTATTTCAGGAAAGAATACTATGTCTCCTTTCAGAAGAGAACACCAAGAATTACTTATTCCTATTTCAGGAAAGAATACTATGTCTCCTTTCAGAAGAGAACACCAAGATTACTTATTCCTATTTCATTCAGGAAAGAATACTATGTCTCCTTTCAGAAGAGAACCCCAAGAATACGTATTCCTATTTCATTCAGGAAAAAATATTACGTCTCCTTTCAGAAGATAACACCAAGATTGCTTGTTCCTATATCAGGAAAGAATACTATATCTCCTTTTAGAAGAGAACCCCAAGAATACGTATTCCTATTTCAGGAAAGAATACTATATCTCCTTTTAGAAGAGAACCCCAAGAATACGTATTCCTATTTCAGGAAAGAATACTATATCTCCTTTTAGAAGAGAACCCCAAGAATACGTATTCCTATTTCAGGAAAGAATACTATATCTCCTTTTAGAAGAGAACCCCAAGAATTCGTATTCCTATTTACAGGAAATATTACTATCTCTCCTTTCAGAAGAGAACACCAAGAATACTTATTCCTATTTACAGGAAATATTACTATCTCTCCTTTCAGAAGAGAACACCAAGAATACTTATTCCTATTTCAGGAAAAAAACTATATCTCCTTTCAGAAGAGAACACCAAGAATACTTATTCCTATTTCAGGAAAAAAAACTATATCTCCTTTTAGAAGAGAATACCAAGAATTCCCTTTCGTATTACAGGAAATATTACTATGTCTCCTTTCAGAAGAGAACACCAAGAATACTTATTCCTATTTCAGGAAAACAAAACTATATCTCCTTTTAGAAGAGAACACCAAGAATTCCCTTTCCTATTACAGGAAATATTACTATGTCTCCTTTCAGAAGAGAACACCAAGAATACTTATTCCTATTTCAGGAAAGAATACTATGTCTCCTTTCAGAAGAGAACACCAAGAATACTTATTCCTATTTCAGGAAAGAATACTATGTCTCCTTTCAGAAGAGAACACCAAGAATACTTATTCCTATTTCAGGAAAGTTTACTATGTCTCCTTTCAGAAGAGAACACCAAGAATACTTATTCCTATTTCAGGAAAGAATACTATGTCTCCTTTCAGAAGAGAACACCAAGAATACTTATTCCTATTTCAGGAAAAAAAACTATATCTCCTTTTAGAAGAGAACACCAAGAATTCCCTTTCCTATTACAGGAAATATTACTATGTCTCCTTTCAGAAGAGACCACCAAGAATACTTATTCCTATTTCAGGAAAAAAAAACTATATCTCCTTTTAGAAGAGAACACCAAGAATTCCCTTTCCTATTACAGGAAATATTACTATGTCTCCTTTCAGAAGAGAACACCAAGAATACTTATTCCTATTTCAGGAAAGAATACTATGTCTCCTTTCAGAAGAGAACACCAAGAATACTTATTCCTATTTCAGGAAAGAACACTATGTCTCCTTTCAGAAGAGAACACCAAGAATACTTATTCCTATTTCAGGAAAGATTACTATGTCTCCTTTCAGAAGAGAACACCAAGAATACTTATTCCTATTTCAGGAAAGAACACTATGTCTCCTTTCAGAAGAGAACACCAAGAATACTTATTCCTATTTCAGGAAAGAATACTATGTCTCCTTTCAGAAGAGAACACCAAGAATACTTATTCCTATTTCAGGAAAAAATACTATATCTCCTTTTAGAAGAGAACACCAAGAATTCCCTTTCCTATTACAGGAAATATTACTATGTCTCCTTTCAGAAGAGAACACCAAGAATACTTATTCCTATTTCAGGAAAGAATACGAGAGTTATTTCAAAAGTTTTGCACGCTGTGGGTTATCTTTTAAAAAACGAATTTATTTCACAACATACCTTTACACGCTTTGGAAGAAATCTCTATGTTTCTCTATGACAGCGGCCCAACGTTTGGGCAAGTCTTGTATTCCAGTCAGGACATCTCCATTGTTGAGGTGTCAGATTACTCCGGTCACCTCGTTAGAAACATAATGAATCGTACTAAATCGTTTGCCGCGGAGTGGCTGCTTCAGTTTTGGGAACAAGTCGTATTCTAGTAGGTTCATGTCAGGAACGCACGGCACGTGGGCGAGCAATTCCCATCCATACTTTTCCAGATTGTCTCTTGCTGTACGGGCAACATGCGACTTCGCGTTGTCGTGCAAAATGATGACACCAGCTTCGAGCATGTCAGGCCTTCTTTGGCGAATCTTTGGGCGCAAAGTATTTAGCAGAAAGCTTCTGTAGTATTCCGCTGTTACAGTGGTTCCCCTCGGGCACTCTGTTTGTTGCTATCACTCCAATCTTGTCGTAGGCCATAATCATCATCAGCTTAAGCTTTCTGGCTAGGTGATTCTGGATGTTCCCACTGAACGGACTAAGATTTCAGTTCTGGTTCCAAATTTCGTATCCAGGTTTCATCTATAGCAACAATTTTTGTCCAAAAACTGCTCACCTTCTGTCTCGTACCGCTGAAGCAATTCTTCTGCAATCCCTTTGAGAACTGCTTGCTGCTTTTCTCTCAGATTATGCGAAGGAATCCATTTGCAGCCACTTTTTTCTTCTGTAATTTTTTAGTTAGGATTCTGAAAACCGAAGCGGTAGACAGGTTTCCTTCATATGCAATCTCTTCATATATTTTCCGTTGATCTTCTTCCAAAATGCTGTTGACCATAACCACATAACTGTCGTTTTTTTTTTTTTTTTTTATTGGAGGTTTAAAGACCACCGTGAGCAACTCAATGGACTATAAGCATATCGCCCGTCCTTAATTTAGGGTCACTGGTTCCAGGGAAGGAAGAGAGCCAGTGCTGTAAGACAAATTCAACATTCATGCCTTACCGGGATTCGAACCCGGACCCCTTTCGGACGAATGATCAGAAGCCATCGCTTAGACCACTACGCCACCGGGACGGCGATTGAAAGTTTAACGACCACCGTGAGCAACTTAATGGGCTATAAGGAGTCGTCCGTCCCTAATTTAGGGTCACTGGCTAGAGGGAAGGGAGAGAGCCAGTGCCGTAAGACAAACACAACATCCATGCCTCACCGGGCTTGGAACCCGGACCCTTCACCGACGAATGATCCCAGCTCTTAGACCACGGCGGTGGTAACTGTCGTCCGTTGCATCTGATGGCCGGCCGCTTCTTGGGTTGTCTTCGATGCTTTCGCGACCTTGGCGGAAACGAGAAGCTCGCTGTGACACTGTACTACGATCCGCTACACTAATTCCACAAACTTCACACACAGCTTTGTGAATTTCGGTAGGGAATTTTCCTCACAAAGTCACTGGTCGCTATGCGAGATCTCACCTGACTAACTTTCTTCCTGCATTTCTAGGCAGAATTTTTCGTAAGAGTAACAAATTAGCCAGAAAACGTAGACGCAACGATTGGAGCGATTGCATCATCCTACGGGCAGCGACTGCGCAGTGTGTAAAACTTTTGAAATAAACCTCTTACAGATTCTTTTTTCGGGTGAAAAATAAAATACTCTCTCAGGCAGGAATAAAAATTCCTTTTTTTTTTTTATTGAGGGTTTAACGACGGTGTCGTGCGAGAAGCGACCCTCTAGAAATCGTGCGCGAAGCGACCCTATTATATTTTACCATGGACGAAGCGACCCTGCAAATCGAATCATTTTACTTATTTTTTTTTTTTTTTTTGGTTGGAGGTTTAACGACCACCGTGAGCAACTCAATGTGCTATAGGCAGTCGCCCGTCCCTAATTTAGGGCAACTGGCTCCAGGGAAGGGAGAGAGCCAGTGCCGTAAGACAAACACAACATCCATGCCTGACCGGGATTCGAACCCGTACCCCTGTCTGACAAATGATCAGAAGCCATCGCTTAGACCACTGCGCCACCGGGGCGGCCATTTTACTTATATATATATATATATATATATACAAATCGTAGTCAAATTATTTACATCTAATTAATTAATCACTTACATCAAGTTTTTTACACTAAATACAAGTTTTTAATATAATTTTATATATATATACAAATCGTAGTCAAATTATTTGCATCTAATTAATTAATTACATCAAGTTTTTTATACTAAATACAAGCTTTTAATATCATTTTATATATATATACAAATCGTAGTCAAATTATTCACATCTAATTAATTAATTACTGCCATCAAGTTTTTTATACTGAACACAAGTTTTTAATATAATTTTATATATATATACAAATTGTAGTCAAATTATTTACATCTAATTAATTAATTACTTACATAAAGTTTTTATACTAAATACAAGTTTTTAATATCATTTTATATATATATATATATATATATATATATATATATATATATATATACAAATCGTAGTCAAATTATTTACCTCTAATTAATTAAGTACTCAGATCTTCTGAATTTTGTAGCATTTGTGCTTTGTCTAGCTTAATGTTTTCAGGCATTTTTTAAGGTCTTTAGAATTTCCAAATTCAACGTGTGATGCACAAACAACAATTAAAAGAATTAGGAGAACTTGATCTGAAAAGGAAGAAAATGTATTTACAAGTAAATGAACGCATTCGCAATATCATGGCGGAATTTGGAAATTCTAAAGACCTTAAAAAATGCCTGAAAGCATTATGCTATGTAGCCAAGTTGGACTAAGGGCAAAAGCTACAAAATTTAGAAGATGAAAGTATTAATACATTAGATGTAAATAATTTGACTACGATTTGTATATATATATACACTGACGGAAAAAAAATCCCAACACCACGAAAAAATAGTTGTAGAGGAATGAAATGGCGGCAATACATTTGTATAGATAACATATTTAATCGATTAAGGTTTCAAGATCACAGCTTATTGTAAGCGCGAGAAGAGCCATTTTAAATGTGAAATGCTGGTACATTAATAACCGGTGTAACCGCCAGAATGTTGAATGCAAGCACGCAAACGCTCATGCATTGTGTCGTACAGATGCTGGATGCCAGTTTGTGGGATGGAGTTAAATGCACTTGGTCGGTCAATACAGGAACGGTTAATGCTGGTTGGGGGTGATGCTGGAGTTGTCGTCCAATGATGTCCCATACATGCTCGACTGGTGAAAGATCTGGTGATCTAGCAGGCCGCGGCAACATGTCTACACATGTTGCCGCATGTTGGGTTACAACAGCGGTATGCAGGCGAGCGTTATCCTGTTGGAAAACACCCCCTGGAATGCTGTTCATGAATGGCAGCACAACAGGTTGAATCACCAGACCGATGTACAACTGTGACTGTGCCGTCAGGGTGCGTGGGATAACCACGAGAGTGCTCCTGCTGTCATAGGAAATTGCTCCCCAGACCATAACTCTAGGTGTAGGTCCAGTGGGTCTCGGCCGCAAACAGGTTGGTTGCAGGCGCTCACCTGGCCTCCTTCTAACCAACACACGGCTATCACTGGCACCCAGGCAGAACCGACTTTCATCAGAAAACACAACAGATCTCCACTTCGTCCTCCAATGAGCTCTAGCTTGACACCACTGATGTTGCAAACGGCGGTGGTTTGGAGTAAGTGGAATGCACGCTACAGGGCGTCTGGCTCGGAGCTGTCCTTCAAGTAACCGATTTGTAACAGTTCGTTGTGTCACTGTGATGGCAACTGCAGCTCGAATTGCTGCCGCAGACGCGGTATGATGCCCTACGGCTATACGCCGTACACGGCGGTCTTCCCACACAGTAGTGCCACGTGGCCGGCCGGAACCCGGTCTTCTTGAGGCAGTACCTTCCCTTGACCACCGCTGCCAACAATCATGCACAGTGGCTACATTCCTGCCAAGTCGTTCTGCAATATTGCGGAAAGAAAATCCACCTTCTCGTAGCCCTATTACACGACCTCGTTTAAACTCCGTGAACTGACGATAATGGCTTCTTCGTCTTCTTAAAGGCATTCTTGACTAGCATCAACACCCTACGTCGAATCTCAACGATAACTAACGCTCACGAACGTTACAGCGCGTATTTACAGCAAACCTGCTTTGCATGTTCCGAGGGGCGCTACTAGCGCCACACGTATGCGCCGAGCGCGAAATTTGCATACACGTCATCTTACAGATGTACTCTCACCGCCTACCAACTGTCGTTTATCTAACACAACCCTTTCTTGGTGTTGGGATTTTTTTCGTCAGTGTATATATATAAGTAAAATTATTCTATTAGCTTCGTCCACGATGGAATATAACTGGGTCGCTTCGCGCACGATTTTCCACAGGGTCGCTTGGCGCACGGTCACTTCCCGCACGAAGTCTTAACGACCACCGTTAGCAACTCGATGGGCTGTAAGCAGTCGCCCGTTCCTAATTTAGGGCCACTGGTTCCAGGGAAGGAGAGAGCCAGACCCGTAGCATAAACACAACATCCCCGCCTGACCGGGATTCGAACCCGAACCCATCTCGCACGAATGGTCAGAAGCCATCGCATAGACCACTGCACCATTGGGGCGGCAAAAGTCCTTTCACAGACAGTTTCATTTGGGCGACACTTGTATTTTAACCATCAAACCTTGTAACGTACCAGGAGATGTGACGTACCTGCCCGAAGGACGCACACGACATAAAGGCAGATAGGAATCAGAATAAAACGTCCGCGTAGCTCAATTGGTAGAGTGACTTATTCCGGAATGAGGGGATCCGGGTTCGAATCCTGGCGTTGACCAGAAATGACGGAGAAATTTACTTCGTTGTAATTGGCGCCCGACCTATCCGGATGACCCGACCGTTCAAAATCTCGCATTGGTGTGATGTTATTTCCACACCGCGAGATAGGAAAAATAAGAGAATCCCTTCCCCAGCACTTCGAAAAAAAAAAAAAAAAGGGGGAGATGATGTAACGTACCAGGAGATGTGACGTACCTGCCCGAAGGACGCACACGACATAAAGGCAGATAGGAATCAGAATAAAACGTCCGCGTAGCTCAATTGGTAGAGCAACTTATTCCGGAATGAGGGGATCCGGGTTCGAATCCTGGCGTGGACAGAAATGACGGAGAAATTTACTTCGTTATAAGGTAAGAATACAAATTTCTCTTTCAGTCAAGTAAAAAAAAAATTCCCTTTCGAGAAAGAAAACAAATTCATCTTTCATGCAAGAATACTAATTCCTGTTTCAGGAAAGAATATTCTGTTTTCTTTCAGACAACAACACCAGTTCCCATTTCAGGCAAAGAAGCCTTTTTGAAATGCCACACGATCACACACACGCACGAAACACCGAACTGCCGTGAGGCAGTATTAATGACCTTTCCCGATTTACTCGAAAATACAGAATATAAAGAAGCAAAAGTTAAGAATTGCGAGAAAAAGAGAGTACAATTATTTACTGCCTAATACAGTATAAAAAACACACTAAACATACTGTCACAATGTTTTGCACATAGTAAAAATCTTTTCTTTTGACTGCTATTAAAAAATGGCACAGCCTCTGTTGCTTTTTTCCCAGCAAAGAACACCAGTTAGTAGGCGTAGTTATGTGCAAGCAAGTGTAATACATCTACACTGTTGGCCACCCAAAATGCAACACCAAGAAGGAAGCATCCGATTGGCCTGAAATTCGCAGCATGCGTCGAACGCGAGAGAACATGCAAACGATTAGCATTGCAGATCATATGCAAATCATGTGCGCCCGGCACGCCACCGAGAAGCACTATAAGAAGGGTGCACAGAAGGCGGGGTGTAAGTAGTGGAAGTGTGTTGTGTTTCCGGACCTGTGCGTGGGAAGCTCCCTGATGCCTCGTCGCGGAACACTGCAGTCATTCCAGCACGTTTCGGATTTCGACAGAGGACGAATAGTGGCTTATCGCGACGGCGGTTTATCGTACCGAGACATCGGCGCCCGTGTGGGATGATATCCAGCCACAGTGAGGCGAGTATGAATTCAGGAGGGACGGACGGACCGATGTGAGTGATTGCCGCAGCCGCGGTACACCACCGAATGAGAGGACTGGCATGTCGTGCGGCGGGCATTGACTGCTCGCACCGCCACATCACGAACGTTAGCGCACGAATTAGGGTGTGTTGCGCAACAACCTGTGTCAGCACGTACCGTTCGACGTCGTCTGCAGGAGCGGGAACTTGTCGAGCGGCGCCCATTGCTCCGATTACCATTAACGTTACACCACCGGCAAGTGCGGCAGCAATGGGCTGTTGAACGCCGCACCTGGACTACGGAATGGCACGACATTGTCTTCTCCGACGAATCCCGCTTCTGCCCGCAACACCACGATGGTCGGATCCGCGTGTGGCGGCACCGCGATGCGAAAGAGTGTACGACGCCTGCATTATGCATCGCCATACCGGTCCGTCACGTGGCGTTATGGTTTGGAGTGCAATTGGATATGACACCCGCAACCTCTGGTACGCATCGCCGGTACACTCAACAGCCACCGCACCATCTCCGACGTTTTGGAGCCTGTAGTCCTCCCTTACCTGCAGGACCTGCCACGTTTCAACAGGACAGTGCGCGCCCGCACGTGGCACGCATCGTGCAACATTTCTTCACGGCCCACCAGGTGTCACTGCTGCCGTGGCCCGCCTGTTCTCTCGATATGCCGCCCATCGAAAACGTCTGGTCGCTGATCGGCAACCGAGTGGCGCGGCAAGCTCCACCCGTGATGAACTGTGGCAACGTGTGGAAGCAGCCTGGACCGACATATCCCAAGGCCACATCCAAAGCCTCTTTCGTTCGATGCCGCGGCGTGTAGTGGCCGTTATTGCCAGCCATGGGGGCCACACGAACTATTGATGTCTGCGTGTTCCGCAAGTCGCACGGGCCTGTAAGCTCAATTGTTTCATCTTTATATCTGTTGTTATGTGTCCAGTAAATCTGGCTTTGCTATCTCGTGTCCTTCTTGGTGTTGCATTTTGGGTGATCATCAGTGTATATACTAATTCTATTAGGTTTTTTACTATGAGTCCTATTTTGAGAGAACGGCTTAACGTAAAGATCTGGTTGAGGTATCAAAATAAAGGTCTTACCATGTAGATGTGCCACTCGAAGAGAAAAGTAAGATTGGGGCAACTGTTCGGGCGTTGTGAGGCCGCAAATTTCCCATGCAAAGTGTATGGGAGAAGTGTGTGGTTGGCTCACGCACTGTTGTAGGCGGAGGCTTGAAGGGGCTCAGATAGTCCAAAGTCCGAAGTCTCTTTTTTGAGCGAACCGTTGCGCAAAACAACGCTAGCAGGCATTGGTATCAAAGTACTTTTCATCGGAACAGCGCACGCTCTCGAAGACCTGATTGCGTTATGCCGTTGGACTGTGTGATGTATATATATACAATTTAATATTCATTCGATCCAGTTTATTCACGTAGGTAAGACGTTTCCCATTATGTAAAGATGTAAATAAACAGGCCGTTGACCATTGTTAGTGAATATATTACGGGCGACTGTTTTAGCCCATTGAGTTGCTCACGGTGGTTGTTAAACCTTCAATCAAAAAAAAAAAAAAAAGAAAGAAAAAAGAAAATCACGAACCTGGACTATTGTTTTTACTGAAGTGATTGAATGAGTTTGTCAACCAAATAAAGTTTACATTTGTTGTTTTACATGACTATTCTTTTCCAAAAAAAAAAAGAACAAAAAAAAAACTAACCGTTGATTCTGACGGGTTTCGTCTAGTAACGTCTTATTCTCATTGCTATAAAAATTTCATTTATTCAACTGATATTTCAATCACATTCTCTTGTTAATATGCGTGTATAGAAAGTATTGCTACGCCAGTGAAAAGGGGTCTCAAGTCATCAGGAATAACTGCATTTCCTTCACCCAGTGTTTATAAACTAAGACGAAAATGATTTCTTGAAGATTTTATTTATTTGCTGAAAAAAAAGGTATCAAAAATTGCTTTTCTTTTTAATACTTCATTCAAAGCTGCAGTCAAACATTCCTGGCTGTTTCTTTAACCAGTTCTACATGAAATTTCCGCAAAATGATTTATAAAATCCAGCTATTGAGGCTAAAGGCTCTCTTAATGGGAGCCCCCCCCCGAGCACTGCGGGGTTGCAGGGCTATCAGTACGCCCACTGTTGTAATGGGGTGGCCGTAATTTACTAAGTACTCAATATATCCGTCGTGACGTGGCAACATCAGATAACGTATTAACATATTTACGTGATATTGTTTACTCTTGCTAATAAATTGGTCACGAAGTGTTTATTTTGTAGGTAAAATGAGTCAGCGTTTTCTTAGAAATTATATCTCTTTACAGAGTTATTCGCATAAGACTTCTTTTTTTTATTCATGGATAAAATAGCGCTGGCAAAACAAAAGGGCAACATGAATGTTTATCCCTTGGACGACAAAAACATTTCTTTTGTACCCTTTTACTTCCACTTTGTTGCAATAAATATTTGACAAGCGGTAAATTAAAAAGTAAAGCCTCAATCAATGCGAAAAGTATTCAAGAAACAAAAGTTTATTCATCGCAGAAAAAAAAACTCGGATGAATATAAGTATAGGTTCACTGTGACTGGAATCCGCATTCACGAAAAAACAACAGAAAAAAGAATATGGCATGAAAGAAAAAAATTGTGAATAAGAAAAAAAAAATGAGTAATATAATAAGGAAAAGAAAAACGAAGGGGTGATTGTGGTTAACTGTCATTCTCAGGGGTACGGGAAAAGCTATCGTGGTAGCTCACAAGGGAGTAAAATGACACCGATGGCTTTTATCACAAAAAGAATTAATTGAATTTTTTTCAAATATTTAAGTGACATTGCTGTTCTATTTGAAAGAACGTTGCAAACGCTTCTAAGAATGCATTTCTTCTTCAAATAAGATTCAGGCCACCAAAATGCGGATTTAAGATATTTTTAAAACGATCTTTAAACGTGAATTTGAAAATAAAAATTCTTTTTTAACACCAAAGGATAAGCTGTGAAAGCTTTAATAAGGTGTGTCGCAAAATGAGAGAGCCACAGGAGAAAGTGGATAAATAACAAATTACATTTCAATCAAGTGATTGTACAGGAGTGCATATAAGTATTCATGCAGTGAGACATACGTGTGCACCAAAATAAAAGTGAAATAACAAAACGTGTACCTGTTTAAGGGTTCCAAACAAATACGTTGAACTGGTGACTGCCCCCAAAAATAGAATCGCTGTCACAAATGTGTGTCAAACCAGATTTTTAACGTCCAATAAAACTTCCATTTCGCTCGATGACATCAAACACACGTTTTGGCATGGAAATCACTAGTTCCTGACACTGCTGTAGGGAAATATTATCCCAAGCTTTCAAAATTGCGCGTTATAGGTCCGTAAAACTGTTCAATTGCCTCCCATGTGCATACACCTTACGTGCGACAGCTGCCCACATGTTTTCCTTAGGATTCAGATCTGGAGAACATGCAGGCCAGTCCATGACAGGAATTCCATTGGCAAGAAACCACTCTCAGGTCGAGTTCGCAGTGTGAGGGGGTGCATTATCCTGTTGAAACTGAGCTTCAGAGTCATTTAATGATTCAAAGGAAGGCACGAGATGGTCATTCAACAGTTGCTGGTAACTCACAGCATTCAAGTGTCCAGTTAGAGCGGCTAATGGTGTTCTAACTGGACACTGTTGCTGGTAGCCCTCAGACGGTTATACCTCCACTACCTTATGGCGCTTGGAGTAACTCAATTCTCCCTTTCCAAGGTCGTGCCAATAATACTTCACCCGTCCAGGCCATCCAAATTAAACTTCTTTTCATCACTCCAAATAACTTTATGCCATTTTTGAGTCCATGACATATGGTATTCAGCCCAGTTACGTCTTTTCTGTTTATGTGTTTCAGTTAGCTTAGCGCGGCACCGCATTTTCCGATGGAGAATGAATGGACACTTCTTTAGAACACGATGTACAGTCGATTTCGATACGTTTATGTTCACAGCAGACGAGACTTGCCTGATACTGGATGTTGAGTTACTCATCCGACGCATAATCAACCTTTTCTGACGTGAAGTCAAAACTGAAGGACGGCCAGTAGATTTCCTAATGCCGTACAATCCATTTGATGTCAAATAATGAGCAACCACATGATAGGAACGATTAAGAAACCTTCAATACCTCGAATGGAAAGTTTACACTGAAGTGCCAGAAAAACTGGTACACCAGTCTAATGCTTGGTAGGTCCCCCACGGGAGCGCAGGACTACAGAAATACGACGGGGCATGGACTCCACTAGCTTCTGGAAATATGCTGTAGGCAATGCACACCATACTTCCTGCAGGGCGTTCCACAATTCGGGTGTATTCCGAGATCTCGGATTCCCGTGTTCGATAGCGCGTTGCATGGCATCCCAAATGTGTTCTATCACGTTCAAATCTGGGGACTTGGGTGGGAATGGCAACACCCCAAACTCAGATGAATGCTCCTCTAACCATAATGTGGCATCCCGACACTTGCATTGTCCTGCTGGAAGAGGCCCAACCCATCAGCATGAATGCAGGACATGAACGGGTGTACCTCGTCAGAAAGGATGCGCACATAGCGTTGGCCGATCACAGACGTTTGTAGACGTACCAGGGGTCCCAGTGAAATCCAGCTAAACACACCCCATACCATTACGGACCCCCCACCAGCCGGTACAGTTCCCTGTTCACAGGCGGGATCCATCGCTTCATGGGGTTTGCGCCACACACCAATCCTTCCATCTGCCCGATACAGTTGGAAACTCGACTCGTCAGACCAGGCTACTTGTTTTCAGTCATTAAGTGTCCAGTGGCGGTGTTGCCGTGCTAAGCGAGGCGCATAGCTCTGTGTCGTGCACCCATCAAGGGGACTCGAGTTGGGCGTCGGCTCCCAAAGCTCATATCATGCAGGGTACGTTGCACAGTCCGGACGCTGATGCTTGTTGAGGCTCCAGCATTGAATTCCGATGCTACCTGCGAGAATGTCGCGTGAAACGATTCTTGACAGCCGACGATGGTCACGTTCACCCAATGTCTTTTTACGGCCACACTGGTATCGTACGTTGGAGGTTTTGCCGGAATTCTTGTAGTCCCTTGCAATGGTCGTCAGTGGAAATCCGAACTTCGTTTCTACCTCCGAAACACTATGGCCCATCTCACGAGCGCCAACTATGACACCGCGTTGAAAATCGCTTAAATCGTTATTACTTGTCATGCCGGAAACAGCTCTGACAGCTGGCAAGGATGTCTATCGCTTTATATACGCACTGGCGGACGCAACCGAGTACGTGACGTTGCTATGTATTTTGCATAAGCTCGTCTGTACCAGTTTTTCTGGCATTTCGGTGTATTTAGGTATAATGCATCCATTTTCTGTTGCTCGGGCTCCGTCAAACACTTTCGACGGCCTATGTCGCATAAACTTTCGGTTGCCGCTAACGAACTCCAACTACGCAGTTCTAACGTACTGAAACGATTGGTATTTCTTGCGCCTGCAGTCTCGCAGCAACAATCTCCTGCGTAGCTGCGGTAATATTTGCATTACAAAACGGTATGCACGAGTGGTTCTATCATTTTGGGACACGTATCTCTAACGTCAACATCTTTATAATTCTCATACTCATTTATTTGTATGGCATTTGCTACCAATTTTCATGTACAACACCGCAACACCTATTTGAAATGCCTATCTATGTAATGTCTGATTTCAACCATTGGGTCCGAAAGTTCACAGCCATTTTAGTGGCTTTATCATTTTGGGACACCCTTTATATCCATGTTCAATAGGCCTTAACTGATCTGGTTACAAATATCGAAACATATTCCGGATTATTTTCTGAATCACGAAACTCTATTGTATTTAAATTTATTTTCGTTCAAGAATCCAACATCTCCCCTAACCCAGCAGGAAGTCACACATCCCAAATTTTGAGATTTTGGTTCATTGTAAAAATAAGTGGTGTGGATTCACAGAAAATTCTTGAAAATAACGCGCAGAAAAGTTGCCGGCAGGTCTTCGACTTTTAACGAAATTTCTCTTCTGAAAAGTTTGTTTCTATTAAACGAAACTTCAGCATTTTGATAAACATACTGGCCGCTGGATTACAAACTTTGATTCAATACCGGTTTGGACCTTTTTCAGCCAAAACTACAGCACGCATGCGGCTTGGCATTGATTGCACAACGTATTGGAGTGCATTTTCCGTACGTGTACAGCATACCATGCGTTCAGTCTTTTAACTGGCTCAGATTTGACGGAAGAAGACTTTACTATCGAATCTGTTTTTCTAACATGTACCATACATTCTCAATGGGGTTCAGATCTGGGCTTTGTGATGTCCACGGAAGATGGTGGAAGTCGCTGGTATACTCGTTGGACTACTGCAGAACAAGAGAGCGAAACGGGTCAAGCATTTTGGAACCTAACCTGACCCGGACCCTGACGTCACATACTTGGACCTGACCCGGACAAATCTGCTTTGAACTATAAATTCGAATATATCATCATCATTGTCAATCCACTGCTGAAGTCATCGCTCTTTCCACGTTTATAAGTGAGTCACGGAAAAATTCCCATCCGCCGCCACAGGGAATCAAACCCAGGGTCTTCCAGTTACGCGGCCGACATGCTACCACTGCAGTCGTATGTGAGTCTAGAGAATTCGAGGTCGCTGTGGTGCAGTGGTAGCATGTCCGGCGCGTAAGTGGAAGAGCCTGGGTTTGATTCCCGATGGCGGCCGATGAGAATATTTCCGTGACTCACTTATAAACGTGGAAAGAGCAATGACTTCTGTTTGATGTTCCTAGACCACGTCAATTGTGCGTGTATTAATTAGTCCACTGCTGGATGAAGGTCTCCCCAAGAGTCTTCAACAACGGACTGTCTTTGGCCAGTCTCCTCCATCTACCCATCTCCCACGTGGTCTTTTTTTCTGGGTCTTTTCCCCCATGGAATACAGTCTAAAATTTCGGTTGTTCATCGGTGGTGCGTTCTCCTTTCAACATGTCTAGCCCATTGCCATTTCATGATTTTTTCTCTGATCATGATGTCTTCCACTCTTGTCATTTTCCTTATCCACGAGTTCCTCTTTTTATCTTTCTTGGTTACGCCAAGCATGCATCACTCCATGCTTCTTTCAGCTGTCTTCAGTCTTTGTATGTCTTTCTTAGTTAAGGTCCACGTCTCTGCTCCGTACGTAAGAACCGGAAGGATGCATTAATTTAACACTTTTCTTTTAAGACATAATGGTACATTGCTTTTAAAAAATGCACGGTTTCTTCCAAAAGCTCTCCAACCAAGTTTTTTACCTCAATTAATTTCTTCATCAAAGTGACCCTTGTTTGATATCTGCTGCCCAAGGTATATGCATGAATTGGTTATCTCCAGCTTTTCCCCATCAACTGCTAAATCTTTATTCCATGTAAAAGCATTGTGTTTCAGTTTTGTCTTCAAAAAGTTCATTTTTAGTCCCATTTCTTTAACCTTCTCAGCATGTTCTTGGGTCAAGACCTCTGATGGATTCTTTGAAATATTATTTTTTTCAAAAATAAAACAGAAATAAAACCGGGTCAAAATCGAGTGAGGAACACTTGACCCGCCCCGTTTGACCCGCAAGAAATTGTCGACCAGCTGACCCATTTCCATCTATGTACAGAACACCTCTCTCGTGATAGGTTGTCCATGAAACTTAATCGGCAACAATGTTCAGATAATCCTTGGAGGACACCCGACCTTCCGGCAATATCAGGGGGTGGGGGACCGTTTCCTACCAACAGAAGCTGTCCCACACCATGGCACCGTCTCCAGAACCTTCAGTTGTGTTTACAAGGAAATGCTGGGTCCATTGCGTCAAGGGCTTTCCGCTAAAATCTCTGCCTACCGTCGATACAAAGCAAGGTGTACTGCGACTCGTCGGACCACATGACTTTTTCCCATTGTTCAGTCACGGGGTTCCAGACACCACTGTAGACGAACTTTCCTGTTCTTCGCAGGAATCAGTGGTTTCCGTATGGAACTTGTCGGACCACATGACTTATTTTCAGTGTGCAGTCACGGTGTTCCTGACACCACTGCAGACGAACTTTCCGGTTCTTCGCAGAAATCAGTGATTCCCGTATAGGACTCGTCGGACCACATGACTTTTTTCCAAAGTGCAGTCAGGGTGTTCCTGACACAACTGTAGACGAACTTTCCGGTTCTTCGCAGAAATCAGTGGTTTCCATATAGGCATGAAACTACCAACGCCGATCCTCTTCAGTTCCGTCCTTATATTTCGCTGGGTTTTGGTTCGGAAACAGCCTAAATTGAATGGTTCGGTCAATTGCTGCACATAGAATGTTCTGTTTCTCCGTATAACCCTGCGATCTCGATCTTGGCTGATTGTCGCCGCGCCACAGTTACGTCTCTTAGACAGGCAATATGGGTTATTTTTCCACTGATTGAAGACCCGGGGTATCTTACCTTTTGGGAAACCAGACAGATTTCAAAACCGCCGCTCCTGCCAAGCAGGAACCCACAATAAGCCCTTAATCGAACTTCGAAAGATCAGTTGTTTTTCCGATTGGAATCAACACTACTAAGTCTTTTGTTCCTTCACACGGAAACTTAAAGCCCTGTGGATCTGTCCTATATACACTATCTACCAACAAGTAATTGGACACCCCTGCAATCGACTATATCTGAGAGTCTTGATACACGTCACGGCCGCCGCCGTTAAGTATCGTGTGGGAAACAACAACGCAACCAGTCGCATGCAAGATGCCACGCAGTTCGGAGCTCTCTGATTTCGAGAAAGGTGTAATCGTCATGTATCACAGAAATGGCCGATCCATACGTGACATATCCAGCGAGTTGAAGTACCCAAAATCGACAGTGGCTTACGTGATTGGCAAGTGGAAAATGAGAGGTGACTGTCGGAATGTTCCCCGACCCGGCAGACCCACAAAACTGGGAGTTAGAGACCGACGGGTGCTGGCCAGAGAAATTCGGAAGAACCGCACCAAATCGATGCGCTACATCCGCGAGGAGTTTCAACAGGCATCCGGGAGTGTTTTTCGATGAATACCATCCGTAAGGAAGCCCATCTGCTCGGTTATCATGGTCGTGCTACCGCCCACAAGCCTTTGATCACCAAGTCCAATAGCGCTGCTCGGCTAACGCGGTGCAAAGAACGTCGACAGTGGATCGTTGAACAGTGCAAACAGGTTCTCTGGAGCGACGAATCAAGGTTCACCCTCTACCATTCGGATGGCAGGGTCTGGGGTTTGACGTCTGCCTGGAGAACGCCTCCTGCCGGAATGTATTGTGCCAACTGTGAAGTTCGGCGGCGGTGGGATTATGCTATGGGGGTGTTTCTCCTGGTATGGCACGGGACCCTTGGTCGCAATTCCTGGTAGACTCAACGCCGAGAACTACTGCACCATTGTGGATGACCATGCGCTTCCTACGCTGTGGCAGTTTTACGGGGTGGACCCATGTTACTTTCAGGATGACAATGCCACCTGTCATGTTGTGAGGTCCACCATGGCTTGGTATGGTGACAATGGGGTTAATCGAATGGACTGACCTGCGCAGAGCCCGGACCTTAACCCTATCGAGCACCTCTGGGACGAGTTGGAGCGTCGCCCCCACCGTCCGAAATCGGTGAAGGAACTGACCTGTCTTCTCCAAGCCAAGTGGAAGAAAATACCGCTAGCCGTCGTACAACGCCTGGTTGAAAGTATGCCCCGGACGGTCGCAGCTGTAATCGCCGCTCGCGGAGGCTTCACCAACTATTGAAGGTGAATAAACTTCGTTTTCCTTTGCTATCACAGGTGTCCAATTACTTGTTGGTAGCTATTGTATATGAAAGTCCACATTCACAAGGTATCTGATAAATTCCCCGGGAATTTATGTCTTCGACGTAATCTTTAGATCCGTAAAAATTCACCTTGTTTATGGGTTTGAAAATAACTTTGAAATTAAAACTTCTCAGAATTTTTGAAATTCTGAAGCAAATCTGAGGAGCAAATGGGATAACCGCCCAATTTGCTGGAAACAACTCATCAAAATCCGTGACCGTCAGAACTCTGATGATGTCACAATGATTTGAATGTTTACGCTCCATTCGTCCTGATGATGCCGAGCCAAACGCTCTAAGAAACTAAAGTCGATGTTAAATAAACATTGAATTGTGAAACAAAAGTTGATAATTTAACGGAAGACCGTGGGTTCGATTCCCGGTGGCGGCCGATGAGAATTTTTCCGTGACCCACGTATAAATGTGTAAAGAGCGATGACTTCTATTTAATGTTGATATTTTCTTCTATCTCAGCATCACAAGTGTGTAGTCTTAAATTATAGATGCCGCCCCGGTGGCGCAGTGGTCTAAGCGATGGCCTCTGATCATTCGTCCGAAAGGGGTCCGGGTTCGAATCCCGGTGAGGCAGTGATGTTGTGTTTGTCTTACGGCACTGGCTGTCTCCCTTCCCTGGAACTAGTGACCCTAAATTAGGGACGGGTGACTGCTTATAGCCCATTGAGTAGCACACGGTGGTCGCTAAACCTCCAATCAAAAAAAAAATTATATAATACCGGAGAAAGATGAACAGGAGTAATTATATCAATTCACGTATGAAAACTCCGCAGAATTCAGGATTTTTCCATCATTTCACGAAAAAGGTTCAGTAAGGAGTATGCTTCGTTAATTCGCAAAAAGAAGCAGGGAAAACGTTTCATTTCCACCTCTGAGTTCGTCGAGTTCTATTTAGTAAGTGAAAAACTACATACCAGTTGTAAAGTTTAAAAAGTTACATTTTGTCACTTGTGGTTAATTATTAGCGTGATTCACAAAAGTTATTGGCGTGTTGAATTGTGGTCCTCTGTCAGGACTACTCGATGCGCATGCGTTATGTAAATAAGAACAACGCATGACCGGAAAACCAGTACTGTCTAGTTGGTATACACTCATTGTCATAAAAATCCGCGCACCAAGAGAAAACCGTGCGATTAACACGAAACTCGGTGAATAGCTACGGAGAGGTCAGACATGCAAATGATTAAAGTTTCGTGTGATGCCCAGCTTTCCCGCTAGGTGGCGTTAACGTCACAAACTTTTTCTCGCCAACTTTGCTTCCAGGAGACGTATTTGAAAAATTCTTTTTCTTTAACATAGCTCTTGCCAGGAAGAATACTTTTCACCTGTTTTAAACTTTTCCATTATACAAAATTCTAAAGGCGTAGAGTTATATCATGTTTCCTTCTATACTTCTCCTTTTAACTGTTGGATTTGAAAATCTCTGTCTCTGACATCTTCCTTCTGCTACGAAACTTTTTGTGCGCCATTTGTTAATTAACATACACTATATTGACAAAAGTCACCGGACACCTAGAAAAGAAATACAACATAGCATTTATTGACATAAATTAGAACGGTGTCGGCCCACCTTTGGCCTTAATGCATGCACTGACCCTTCGAGACATGCTTTCGAGAAGGTTTTGGAACCCATCGATAGGTAAGCGCTTCCATTCAGTACATAATACTGAAGGTTAACTGTTGCTCAGTAGAAGGCCTTGGTTCCAAACTTTTTATGCGGCGCTCTAATTCATCCCACAGGTGCTCTATGGGATTAAGATCAGGACTTTATACTAACCAGTTCACACACAATACAGAATTACACGCCGTAACAGTCCTTGCTTTATGGCTCGGTGCATTATCCTGCTGGTACCAACAAGGCTCGGTTCTATAGTATTGCCACAGAGTTGGTAGGGCATAATTGTCCAGAATATCGAGGTAGACGTGCTGGTTAACAGGTTTGTCCACGATAACCAATGGGCCGGGACCATACCACGAAATACACCCCCACACGAGTACAATGCCAGCTCAAAAAACTTAGTGGGTTGTCCATAAGAGAAACCGAGGGGCGTTTATACATACCCAAGTCAACTATTTTGGATGTACTGAATAAGTGGAAGACACATGGCGTGCCTGAAGCAACAAAACGTACCGACAGACCAAAGAAAATCAGTGATAGAGGACGTCAAAGCCTCTGGAGAGTCGTTACAGCTAATCGACAGAGAACTGCACAACACCTCAGTGTACAGGTGAGTATGTACACGTGCCATTTGCAGAGAACTTCATTCCATGGGTTACCGTGGTCCTGAAGCTGCTCATAAGCCTTTGATCTCCACTCGGAATGCTACTCGTCGTTTTGCATGATGTAAAGAACCATCATCTTGGACCGTAGATCAATGGAAACGGGTCCTATGGACTAATGAATCCAAATACACGATCCATCAGTCTGATGGCCGTGTGCGGGTATGGAGGCAGCCGAGGGAACGCTATTTTTTAACAGTGTACTGTTCCTACGGTTAAGTTTGGAGCTGGCAGTGTACTGGTGTGGGGGTGGTTTCCGTGGTATGGCCGCGGCCCATTGATTATCGTAGAAAAAAAAACCTGTTAACCAGCACGTCTACCTCGATATTCTGGACAATTATGCCCTACCAACTCTGTGGCAATACCATAGAACCGATCCTTGTTGGTACCAGCAGGATAATGCACCGAGCCTTAAAGCAAAGTTTTAACATCGCTTTAATAGTTATCTTGTAGGGTTACATTGAAATAAAGGGGAAACATGGCAATACAATAAAACAGGGCACGAGGCAGGGCTCAATCAGTAGAAGTTCGGTACAGAAATGTTCACACGAGCCGGAGAAACACAGCGAGAACAGTGCGGCAACGTAGGCCTGAGTAGCACACACGTAGCAGGGCAAACGACGAGGAACTGTGGACGCGGCGACAGCAGTCACTGCGTCTCATCAGAGAAGATCAGGGCGTTGGCAGAAGGTGATACACGACAACAGGTGGGGCGGGCTGGCCGAAACTGGAATCGTCGGATGTAGAGGACGCGTGTTGAACAGTGGTTGGAACTGACTGTTGCGGAGAAGCGGGTCCAGAAGGCAGTAGAAGCAAAGACACGCGTTGAGCAGAGGCTGTAAATGACTTTTGCTGGGAAACAGGCTCAGAAGGCTGGGACAAACGTCTGGAAGCGGGGGCACCACGAGAAACACTGCCAGAGCAAAATACACAATGACAGACCGAGGCTTTCTGGCCATGTGAGTGGTGGTACCGGGAAAAATGTCGTCTTTAAAGCAGAACACTATTTCTTCAAGGGGAGTGTCAAGCAAGCCCTCGAAGGAAACTCCGAGGTGGAGCAGTGCGCAGCTGTTAACCACTGGGAGCGTCTTCAGGAAAATCTAGGAAAAGTTCATGGCCATGGAGAGTAACATAGTAATCCAGAGCACTTACCGAGGAAGATGAGGACGCCGAAGCAGGAGCCGAAGCAGCAGATGAGTATAAGCAAGTGGTTTTTGCAGTCCTCGAGGAAGGCGAGGCTGTTCTGAAAGATGGAACACCAGGTGAGGGAAGAGGAGCAACGTCCGGAGCAGCAGCTGGTAAAGTAGGCAGCGATGAGGCTATGAGCCGCTGGAGGACACAGCATGAACGGCAGCAACAGGAGAAAAAGAGGTATCTTGCACATCGTCTGACGTAGCCGGCGAAGGCAGGAAAGCAGAGGCCACAGCTGGGAAAGAAGAGGCATCCTCGGCGCCATCGGAGATGAGCGAAGACAGGACGGTATTATGGAACGCAGTAGCCACGTCAGTTGTAGGCAGGGAAGACGGAGGAGACTCAGAGATATGGGCAGGGCCCTTAGCCAATCCGGGAGAAGACGCCATTTGCAATGGCGAAGAAAGCTCGTAGAACGACCGGCTTGGTCGAGAGGTAAAACGAGGATAATAGAAAGAAACTAGCACTCACCGACTTGGGAGATATCTCAAACGAAAGACGAGAACTTCGTGAACATCACACGCAACAAGGCAGATGACGGGAATCACTGAAAAAGCGTAGAAAGGAGCAAAGGTACACACGTCCAGAGCGCCATAAAGCAAGAGCTGTTGCGCCGTGGTGTGACGATAATTCCGTATCGTGTGTGAATTAGCCAGCACAGAGCCCTGATCTTAATCACATAGAGCACCTATGGGATGAATTAGAGCGCCGCATAAGAAGTTTGTAATCAAGGCCTACTACTAGGAAACAGTTAGCGGCAGCATTATGTACTGAATAGAAGCGCATACCTATCGCTGTGTTCCAAAACCTTGTCGAAAGCATGTCTCGAAAGATCAGTGCATGCATTAAGGCCAAAGGTGGGCCGACACCGTATTAATGTATGTCAATAAATGCTATGTTGTGCTTCCCTTCTAGGTGTCCGGTGATTTTTGTCAATGCAGTGTATACTAAGTAGCTGGTGCACCAAATAGGGGAGAAGAAATGTCGTATGCCCTAATAAACAAAATCCATGAGATATGCTATCAACAATATCCGATCTCGCTAAGGAACTTCAAAATTTGACAGACGATTGAAATTTAAAAGTTAATCAAACCGCAAGCATTCTCAGGAATCGCTCCTATTGCCGGTAGTTTCTTGTCATACGGATACGGAAGAAGTGAGAACGGAGATTTTCCGTTAGGAATTGCAGAAAGGTTTCTGAAAATTCAGAATTTTTCGTTAACACATTTCTAAAACCGTAATTTACCGTCAATATAAGAAAGAAACTGCGGAAAGGTTTCTGAAAATTCAGAATTTTCCCGTAAAATTAAGTGAAATTTAGGTGTCCCTGAATTTCAGAAATTTTTTTTACAGTGCGGGATGGCGCACACAAGGTGTGTGAATAAAGTTCTGTAATTGAAACTCCTACCCCAGATAGGACACACTTCTGGATCGTTTAAAAAACTTCCGGGAGCCGTGCGAAATGTCATCCTTTGTTGTTGTGTACATCTGGGTCGTCACTTTCGCTTGAATGCTCGAAAATTCCTTCCATTTCAGCGTTAATTTCAGTCATGGAAACAAAAAAGTCAGTCGGTGCAAAATCAGGCGAATACGGTAGGTGATTCGACCAGCTCTGGCTCGTCGTGGTTAAAAGACCTATGACAAATCTTGTGAGGAGATCTTTTCCGAAATCTTAACTTAATATCGTACGGAGTGTTTCCTGATTATTACCCAGTTTTTTTGGCAATCATTAAGGATGAGCTCTCGCACTTTTTCAGTGTGTTGAGGATTTTTGGAAGTCACTGGCCTTCCAGTCCGGGGAGCGGGCATTTCAATGGAGTCCCTTCCTTCGAGCAAGCACTTGAACCTGAGAAAACACACTTCAAGGTCACTTCATCATCACCGTACTGTTTGTGAAAATTGCAACACAATGAGAGACTGCTGGATCAGCTTGAAACATACAAAGTATGTACAACAGGTTAGAAGAAGCAAATGTTTAAAATATCCGTGAAAATGCGCATGCGGTTTCGGAGCAGCCCCATCTGAACTGTTCCGTCTTGGGTACAAAGAGATGACTCAAACAAGATGTTGCAATCTGAGTCGTGGATGGCCGAGTGGTCAGCGTTCGTGACTGCAGCGGAGAAACTTCAGGTTCGATCCCAGGCAGGTACGGACGCCCGAACCGCTAAATATCCGCCGTGCGTCGGATGGGCACGTTAAGCCGTACAGTACTGGCCCCAGGTAGTAAATAAGGGCGTCTTCTACCTCGCTTCCGTGTCACTTTCCTATCGGGCACTCTAGCCCAAATCTCCTAGCTTCCTATTTCTAAGGGTTGTTTAAGACCTGCGGTCAGACACTCCCTTCCTAAAATCCTCTACATATGATCTGATCTGATGGGCACATTAAGCCGTCGGACCCCGGGTACTGGCCCCCCGGTAGTAAATAAGGGCGTCTTCTACCTCGCTTCCGTGTGACTTTCCTATCGGGCACTCTAGCCCAAATCTCCTAGCTTCCTATTTCTAAGGGTTGTTTAAGACCTGCGGTCAGACACTCCCTTCCTAAAATCCTCTACATATGATCTGATCTTATCTAATGCGCAGGGGGCCTCGGATGGCTTAGTGGTCAACTTTCGTGACTGCCACGGAGAAGACCGCGGGTTCGATCCCAGGCAGGTACGAACGCTCGAACCAATAAATATCCGCTGTATGTCGGATGGGCACATTAAGCCGTCGGACCCCGGGTACTGGCCCACCGGTAGTAAATAAGGGCGTCTTCTACCTCGCTTCCGTGTCACTTTCCTATCGGGCACTCTAGCCCAAATCACCTAGCTTCCTATTTCTAAGGGTTGTTTAAGACCTGGGGTCAGACACTCTCTTCCTAAAATCCTCTACATATAATCTGATCTTATCTAATGCGCAGGGGGCCTCGGATGGCTTAGTGGTCAACTTTCGTGACTGCCACGGAGAAGACCGCGGGTTCGATCCCAGGCAGGTACGAACGCTCGAACCAATAAATATCCGCCGTATGTCGGATGGGCACGTCAAGCCGTCGGACCCCGGGTACTGGCCCACCGGTAGTAAATAAGGGCGTCTTCTACCTCGCTCTCGTGTGACTTTCCTATCGGGCACTCCAGCCCAAATCTCCTAGCTTCCTATTTCTAAGGGTTGTTTAAGACCCCAGGTCAGACACTCCCCTCCTAAAATCCTCTACATATGATCTGATCTAATGTTGCAATCAGTGAAGAGCCGACATTCAGTCAAAAGGGTGCTTCTTGTATCTAACTATGCCCCATCGCCGAAGAAGTTCGCTTTATGATCACCCGACGGACTTTGAGCGAGGGAGGATTGTTGGAATGGGAGAAGCTGGATTTTTCTACCGCAAAATTGCCACTCGTACGGCACGAAATGCCAGTACGGTGATACAAACTTGGAGTTTGGTGATCAGATGAGGCTCGGACGCACAGAAATACGAGAAATGGACCGCAAAATCGACTGAACGGGATGATAGACACCTATACCGCAAGGCAGTTACCGATTGCACAGCGATATCCACGGTGTTAGCGCAGCAGTGGAACCCTGTCGCAGGTCAGGCTTTGTCCTCCAGCACAGTTGACGTCGCCTGCCTAACAGAGGACTGCTCGGTATCAGCCCATTGCTGCGCATTACTTTGACTCTCAACGCCACAGGCTGCAATAGGGTCTCGAACACAGACATTGGCGCACTGATTGGCAACAGGTGGTGTTTTCTGACGATTCACGATTCAAATTGATGCAGAATGATGGTCGCATACGTGTTCGAACACACCGTGGTGAACGGCACCTTTGCAGCATCTTACCGAACTAACGCCAAGATGACTGATTGGCAACAGGTCGTGTTTTCTGACGAGTCACGATTCAACTTGATGCACCGTAATGATCTCATACGGGTTCGAAGACATCGTGGTGAACGGCACCTTGCAGCGTCATACCGGCCCAACGCCAAGATGACTGATTGGCAACAGGTCATGTTTTTTGACGAATCACGATTCATGTCGATGTACCCTGAAGGTCGCATACGTGTCCGAAGACATCGTGGTCAACGGCACCTTGCAGCGTCATACCGGCCCAACGCCAAGATGACTGATTGAAAACAGGTCGTGTTTTCTGACGAGTCACGATTCAACTTGATGCACCGTGATTATCTCATACGTGTTCGAAGACATCGTGGTGAACGGCACCTTGCAGCGTCATACCGGCCCAACGCCAAGATGACTGATTGGAAACAGGTCGTGTTTTCTGACGAGTCACGATTAATGTTGGATCACCATGATGGTCGCATACCTTTTCGAAGACAACGTGGTGAATAACACCTTGAAGTGTCATGCTGGCCCAACGCCAAGCGTCACTGTTTGGTACCCCATTGGGTTCAACTCGCGATCTCGCCTGATGCGAATTGAGTGAACCCTCAACATCCAGCGGTAAATCTGGGATGCTTTACAGGCGGAGGTGATGCTTTTCCTTCAGGGTTGTCTTGGGGCTGTATTCAGGCAGGACAATGCTCGGCCATGTGTGGCAGAAAAGACAAAACTCTATCTCAAGAGAAAAGGGGGCTCAAGTATTTCGAAACGGTTGTTTCGGAAGGACACCATGCTCGGTTTCGAAAGGACACTATACTCTTATATCAGAAGCAGGACATATTTATCTCGGGCATGTAACCTGTGATTCAAGACAAGCTGTAAATATTACAATTAGCATCTTGAAATCGCTAAATGATAAAACTATTGATTTGCCTTTTTTATTGGCTGTGTGTTGTGATGGTGCCGTGGTCAAAACAGGGCCAAAGGGGGATCGGCATAATACGACTTTTAGAATTACAGCTGAAGAAACCCTTACAGTGGTTCATCTGTCAGTTTCATGCGAATGAACTTTCCTTGATGCATTAATGCACTTAGATGGTGAAACGACAGGTCCTCAAGGGTTTTCAAGCTAAATAGGGAAACAGCTGCAGTGCTGCGAAAAGCTCCCTGCTGTTGAGTTTGAGAAAATAGAAGCAACATTACCTGTAGTAGAAGATGAAGCTGACCTTAGCACACACCAAAAATAGCAGCTACTGTCAGTGAAACACGTTCCTAGAATTTAGCAGAGAACTTGATCACATGTCACACTCAAGATAGCTTACAACTGCCAACAGGATTTTGCGCCCATATATTGCCACGGAAACCCCTACCGACACCCTAAGAACATTAACCACTTTCGTTGTACAAGTATGTTGGTCTGTGTGGTTTACCATCAAGAGGAAACCTTTGGGCAAAAGTGGAGCTGAAAATGCACAGATGCTGAGTAGAGTTTCGCAATATTTTGCATAAACGCATGTGCTGCGGCGGGTATGTCACGTGAACTACACTGCTGGATACCCAAAATGCAACACCAAGAAGGACACGAGATAGCAAAGCCAGATTTACTGGACACATAACAACACATACAAAGAGGAAACGATTGAGCTTACAGGCCCGTGCAACTTGCGGAACACGCAGATATCAATAGTTCGTGGGGCATGGCTGGCAATAACGGCTGCTACACGCTGCGGCACCGAACGAACGAGGCTTTGAATGTGGGCTTGGGGTATGTCGGTCTAGGCTGCTTCTACACGTTGGAACAGTTCCTCAAGAGTAGCCGCGGGTGGTGCTTTCCGGGCCACTCGGTTGCCGATCAGCGACCTGACGTGTTCGATGGGCGACATGTCGGGAGAACAGGCGGGCCACGGCAGCTGCGACACCTGCAGGGCCGTGAAGAATTGTTGCACGATGCGTGCCACGTGCTGGCGTGCATTGTCCTGTTAAAACGTGGCCGCTGGCAGGTCCTGCAGGTAAGGGAGGACTACAGGCTCCAAAACGTCGGAGATGTAGCGGTGGCTGTTGAGTGTACCGGCGAAGCGTACCAGAGGGGTGCGGGTGTCATATCCAATTGCGCCCTAACCATAACGCCAGGCGACGGACCGGGATGGCGATGCATAACGCAGGCGTCATACAGTCTCTCGCCGCGGTGCCGCCGCACGCGGATCCGACCATCGTGGTGTTGCAAGCAGAAGCGGGATTCGTCGGAGAAGACAATGCCGTGCCATTCCGTAGTCCAGGTGCGGCGTTCAACGGCCCACTGCCGCCGCACTTGCCGGTGGTGTAACGTCAATGGCAATCGGAGCAATGGGCGCCGTGCGAAAAGTCCCAGCTCCTGCAGACGACGTCGAACGGTACGTGGTGACAGAGGTTGTTGCGCAACACACCCTAATTCCTGCGCTAACGTTCGTGATGTGGCGGCGCGAGCCGTCAATGCCCGCCGCACAACATGCCGGCCCTCCCGTTCGGTGGTGTGCCGCGGCTGCGGCAATCACTCACGTCGGTTCACCCGTCCCTCTTGCACCCACCAAATCCATACTCGCCTCACTGTATCTGGATGTCGTCCCACACGGGCGCCGATGTCTCGGTACGATAAACCGCCGTCGCGAAAAGCCACTATTAGTCCTCTGTCGAACTCCGAAACGTGCTGGAATGACTGCCGTATTCTGCGACGAGGCATCAGGAAGCTTCCTACGCACAGATCCGGCAACACAACACACTTCCACTACTTACACCCCGCCTTCTGTGCACCCTTCTTATAGTGCTTCTCGGTGGCGTGCCGGGCGCACATGATTTGCATATGCCCTGGAATGCTGATCGTTTGCATGTCCTCTCGCGGGCGACGCATGCTGCGAATTTCAGGCCAATCGGATGCTTCTTTCTTGGTGTTGCATTTTGGGTGGCCAGCAGTGTAGTTCAAGTCGCGCACTGCAGTCAGTCGAAAGGGATATAAAGTGGTAGTCGTTGCTGTGAACAGCATTGCATGTCGTCGTTCTGTCTGTGGTTGGGACGCCTAAAAGATGAACAGCCACAACCGGCTAATTAGGGAACATGTGCTTTACGGGTTTGAACTCAGCCATAACAGCAGCACGAAACATTTGTCATGCGAAAGGAGACGGCTCCGTGGACCACAGCACCGCAACCAGATGGTTCACGAAATTCCGCTCAGGTAACAGAAACCTCGATGATCAGCCAAGGTCAGGTAGGGCGCGAACAGTGGATTCGGAGGTCGTGCGCCAGGCCGTAGAGGCAAATCCGACAACCAGCACTTGGAGATTATCGGGCGAGCTGGGCATATTACAGACTACCTTAGTTCGTCACTCTCAAGATCTCGGCAAGGTCTACAGGAGCTGCCGCATTGTCCCTCGCGAATTAATGCCAGCTGAAGCAAACCGCCGAGTGGAAGTGTGCACGAAACTCCTAGAAGACCCACGCGATGTACGTTTCATCAAGGGAAGTGTTACGTGCGATGAAAAGTGGGTCTATTTCCATAATCCTAACACACAACGACAGTGGTTGAGCCCGGGCCAGTTTCCCGAACCTGTTGCCAAACGTGGGCGCTTCGGGCAAAAAGTGATCCTCGGCGTCTGGTCGAATTTCGAGGGGATAATCCATTACGAATTTGTTCCAGACTGTTTGGACCATCAACGCCAACCTCTACTCTGAACAGCTGGAGCGGATGTATGCCGTTTTGTCGGAGAAGTGCCAGGCAATGGTGAACAGAAAGCATGCTCTCATACAGTAAGACAACGCTCGGCTTCGTACCGCGAGAACAACCCGGGACAAACTCCAGGAACTTGAGGGCATCGAATTGATGCCACACTCAGCATATTGTCCGGACCTTGCCCCGTCGGATTATTACTTGTTCCGGTCCATGGTCTACTTCCTTCGCGGGCGTCACTTCAACAAGCAAGAGAAGGTGGCAGCTGAGTTAAAGGAGTTCTTCGCCTAGAAGAACTGGCAGACAGATGGCTGAAGACGGTGCAACACGATGGCTTATACATTGAATGCTAGTCAGCTTTCTTCGTGAAGGTACGTATGAAGACATAATGTGATCCAAATATTGCAAAACTTTCGACTCGCTCTCTGTAGCAACGACTGAACGAAGTCGTTACCTTAGTGACGATTTGAAAAAAGTAATCGATCCTGTCATTTTGGTCATGCTGAAAATGTTTTATTACGCATGCTGGCTGATGAAAGAAAGACAATTAGAGAACTAGGTTAGCGTCGCATTCTAAAAGCACGAAGTTCACAGAAGTGTTCCAGAATTCGTTCTTTCGTCATTCGTGTTTTCAATTTCGAGGCTAGATACTTCATAGACCTGATAAACTAGCAAACAATGGAAATTACTGAGTCACCACTTACTTCAAATTTGTCTATCGATCAACTGCAGGAAATATTTGAAAGTGTTTGCGAACCAGGAGAAAAGAATTTCACGCTTCCCGTGCCACACCCAAGCAGGGGAACGTTGCATCAAGCTGGTGACAGTCTCTTCTGAAGCTGTCTGCGAAGTACGGAATCGTTTCGTCAGAGGGAGGCTTTTATAAATGGCTTCATGCGAGACAGAGAAACGAGGCTTTTTTTTAAATGGCTTCATTCGTGACAAAGAAAGAATATGCTACTTAGGAATCTGATATGTTTGTAATAGGCTTCCATATTTTAGCACGTCTTTTGTAAAAAAAGACCGTGCTTATGATATCGGTTTGTCTGTCCGTCTGACAACACCATATCTCTGCAACTATCAGTCGGATTCGAAAAATTCTTTTTGCATTGGAAACCTTGAAATATGCGAACGACAATCCTTCATTTCGTTTTTTTTAATGATGCGCAATTTCGCCGATGGAGGGCGTAAATGCATTTGATAAAGAATTCAAAATACGTTTTATTCCACATATTCGCCTCTACACATCCGATTGGAAAAATGTTTTACCTTTCGATTCCATTTATGGCGTCATAATCGCTTTGGCCTCATTGTTCCGAAAGTAATGCAAAAGTGGGCATAACTGTCTTATTAACTGACAGAGCTCGTTCAAATTGTACATCTTGTGGAATTTCGTCGCTAGAGGGCGTAAATGCAGATGATAAAGAATTCAAAATACATTTTATTCCACATATTTGCCTCTACACATCCGATTGGAAAAATGTTTTACCTTTCGATTCCATTTATGACCTCATAATCGCTTTGGCCTCATAAGGTGGAGCTTGGTCCACCTTACAAAAATAATACGAGGGTTGTACCGAAAGTAATGCAAAACTGGGCATAACTGTCTTATTAATGTGACAGAGGTCATTCAAATTGTACATCTTGGTGAAGAAACTCTTCCTCTATAGTAACCTTTCTTCTTCATTGCATGTAAATAATGGATTCCAAGCAGAAGCAACATGCAGTCATTGAGTTCTTGACGAAATAAGAGTGCAGGCTGTCGGACATCCACAGAAAGCAACAGAATGTTTACAGAGATAACACCATTGACAAGAGCAATGTGCACAGATGAATGAAGAAGTTTAAGAAAGGGGAAACCAGCATGGAAGATAAACCACTCAGTGGGAGACCATCATGTGCGGCCACTGACACGAATCGTCAGCGAGTGAATGAACTGATTCGCACGTAGAGACGAATCACAATCCGTAAGCTTATTACACAACTGGAATGTGGTCACAATACCATACAGAAGATAGTGTAAGACTTAGGGTACCGGAAAGTGTGTGCAAAGTGGCAGTTGACACCCCGCTTGAAGGATTGTTTATGTTCATTTATTCTTACACCCAAAGTACGTAAAGTTGATCCTACGTAAACTTGGGGTTTATCAACTGTGTCGTAGCTTTCCAATGGTATACAATATATACCAGATTTATTGATATCGTCAATCGACTCCCGATCTTTTTTAATCATTGAAAGCAGATTTGAAGTGGTTTCGCCCAAATCCAAGTCATATTTTCTGCGAGCATTCCTTATAGCTGGTGAGTCGGTGGGTAGATAGTTGATAGTGCCGACATATTTGATGGGTTTTCTTGTTGTGACTCTTTGAATCGGCAAGTTCGACGTGCCAACCCAGAACCACGTCATTTCCGGGACCTCCGTGGTCTGCTGCAGTTCGAATGGGCACGTGCGCCACGGGAAACCTTCCAGGGCCTCATTTCGTCCATGCCACGCAGTCTCGCCGCTGTCATAGGTACCAAGGGTGGTTATTCCCATTATTAGTGGTCATATTATTCTGATACGACCGCTGACCACAGGCCACCCGCGGCCCTATCTTCAAAAAAAGGCGTTCTTTTCGCCTTTTTTTAAGATAGGGCCACGGGTGGCCTAGTGGTCAGCGTTCGTGACTGCCACGGATGTAACCTCAGGTTCGATCCCGGGTACGTACGAACGCTCGAACCTCTAAATACCCGCCGTGAGTCGGATGGGCACGTCAAGCCGTCGGACCCCGGGTACTGGCCCCCGGTAGTAAATAAGGGTGTCTTCTACCTCACTTCCGTGTCACTTTCCTATCGGGCACTCTAGCCCAAATCTCCTAGCTTTCTATCTCTAAGGGTTGTTTAAGACCTGGGGTCAGACACTCCCTTCCTAAAATCCTTTACATATGATCTGATCTGATCTGATGGGCACTTTAAGCCGTCGGACCCCGGGTGCTGGCCGCCCGGTAGTAAATAAAGGCGTCTTCTACCTCGCTTCCGTATCACTTTTCTATCGGGCACTCTAGCCCAAATCTCCTAGCTTCCTATTTCTAAGGGTTGTTTAAGACCTGGGGTCAGACACTCCCTTCCTAACATCCTCTAGATATGATATGATCTGACGGGCACATGAAGCCGTCAGACTCCGGGTACTGGCCCCCCTGTAGTAAATAAGGGCGTCTTCTACCTCGCTTCCGTGTCACTTTGCTATCGGGCACTCTAGCCCAAATCTCCTAGCTTCCTATTTCTAAGGGTTGTTTAAGATCTGGGGTCAGACACTCCCTTCCTAAAATCCTCTACATAGGATCTGATGGGCACATGAAGCCGTCAGACTCCGGGTACTGGCCCCCCTGTAGTAAATAAGGGCGTCTTCTACCTCGCTTCCGTGTGACTTTCCTATGGGGCACTCTAGCGCAAATCTCCTAGCTTTCTATTTCTAAGGGTTGTTTAAGACCTGGGGTCAGACACTTCCTTCCTAAAATCCTTTACATATGATCTGATCTGATCTGATGGGCACATTAAGCCGTCGGACCCCAGGTACTGGCCCCCCGGTAGTAAATAAGGGCGTCTTCTACCTCGCTTCCGTGTGACTTTTCTATCGGGCACTCTAGCCCAAATCTCCTAGCTTCCTATTTCTAAGGGTTGTTTAAGACCTGGGGTCAGACACGCCCTTCCTAAAATCCTCTACATATGATCTGATCTGATGGGCACATTAAGCCGTCGGACCCCGGGTACTGGCCCCCTGTAGTAAATAAGGGCGTCTTCTACCTCGCTTCCGTGTCACTTTGCTATCTGGCACTCTAGCCCAAATCTCCTAGCTTCCTATTTCTAAGGGTTGTTTAAGACCTGGGGTCAGACACACCCTTCCTAAAATCCTCTACATATGATCTGATCTGATCTGATGGGCACATTAAGCCGTCGGACCCCGGGTACTGGCCCCCGGTAGTAAATAAGGGCGTCTTCTACCTCGCTTCCGTGTCACTTTGCTATCGGGCACTCTAGCGCAAATCACCTAGCTTCCTATTTCTAAGGGTTGTTTAAGACCTGGGGTCAGACACTCCCTTCCTAAAATCCTCTACATATGATCTGATCTGATCTGATGGGCACATTAAGCCGTCGTACCCCGGGTACTGGCCCACCGGTAGTAAATAAGGGCGTCTTCTACCTCGCTTCCGTGTGACTTTCCTATCGGGCACTCTAGCCCAAATCTCCTAGCTTCCTATTTCTAAGGGTTGTTTAAGACCTGGGGTCAGACACTCCCTTCCTAAAATCCTCTACATATGATCTGATCTGATCTGATGGGCACATTAAGCCGTCGGACCCCGGGTACTGGCCCCCGGTAGTAAATAAGGGCGTCTTCTACCTCGCTTCCGTGTCACTTTCCTATCGGGCACTCTAGCGCAAATCTCCTAGCTTCCTATTTCTAAGGGTTGTATAAGACCTGGGGCTAGACACTCCCTTCCTAAAATCCTCTACATATGATCTGATCTTTTTTGAAGATAATTGAAAGACTTTGTCAGTTTAATAAGGTGTCAAGTTCCAAAGCATTTTGTTGCTTCGAAAACACACGGCGAAAAAATTACGTAATTTTTAAGTCCTTGAGCATAAAATAATAAAATTAATACAAACCTATTCAGAAAAATGATAAGGCTGCAACAGAAAGTAACATAACAAATTCACAACATTCATGACAAAAAAATCATCATCCCGCTTTTAAAGTTCTACCTTATACACGGTGCTCAATAAATGATCGAACACTTAGTTTGCAGAAAACGTTTTATAGACAAAAGATATAATTTAAGCAAACAGTGTTTTTTTAAAGTGGGCTCAAAAGGTAATTACGTGATAGCATTTTCAAAGTGTTTGCATTCCGTTACCACAAGATGGCGCATCCGGGCTTCAAAGTTCTCTATGACTCGTCCTAGAGTATCTCGAGTTACAGTGGGAAAAGCCTCAGTCATAGCGTCTTTGAGCTCAGTGAGGGCGTGATTTGTATACCAAATCTTTGATGTATCCCCAAAGAAAGAAATCGCAAGGATTTGCGTCGGGAGAATACGAAGGCCATTCAATAGCTCCAGGTTAATGATTGGGGTAGTTGAGAGCGAGCGCCTTGTGTCCAAAGTGGCTGCTTATCGTCCTGAAAACAACCAGAGTGCAATACGGAGGTGCACCATCTTGCATGAACCAGAAACCATCTACCATTCCCAGACGGCGAATTTCCGGGAGAAACTTGTTTTTCAGCAAAGCTTTGTTTGTCTCAAATGTCCTAACCAGGACCAGAACTGCTGACTTTGATGGCTTCCGAACAATCTTGTAAGCTGTTGACCACTTTCTCAGTGTTTCAGAAGGACTTTTGTATGTTTCATACCAAGTTTCACTATAAAAACGCGTGTTGTTCGGTTGAATACAATATTTTTAACTTGCACTAAAACACAGTCGAACCAACACTGAATCAGTTACCTATAAGCACTTGGTCGACGAAAAACTGATAGTGCTGCCCTCTCGTGCGTATTTCAAAAGTTATTCCAAACTAAGTGTTCGGTCATTTATTGAACACCCTGTACTTGCTGGTACTTTACAAGTCTTTCTGGTTCAGCAGTAGCTCACGCGGTTCACGTAGGTAAGGTCGCTGGTTCGAAATAGAGATGAACTCGGGACCGGCCCGTGCTCGGACGGGCTCAGAATTCATTAACTACCGAAAAACCCGGGCCCGGGCTCGGAATTACACGTCTTGAATTTAATTACTGTAATTAATTCAACACCTGTAATTCCAAGCCCGGTTGAATTACACGTGTTGAATTTCATTGTGGATTTGTTACCATGGTGGAAGGATTTTCAATTTCTTAAGCTAGCTGCCATTGCAAGACAAATTTTGCTTAGCAAGACTTGCATTATGCATTGTCCAAAGCTATGGCCCAAGCAAGGATTAGTTTAAGGAGGTCTGGTTTCGAAAAACTGGGAAAAATCACATACCCATTATTTGTATTTTATTAAAAATCAAGAATCTTATCTTTAGAATGATGTATTAATTTCCAAAATTGTGCAGTTAGAATTATTGTTATTTATTTTTTTAAATTTCCTCACTCACGCGATTTTAGGGGTGACGTTGGTTTTTAGTGCAGCAGGTCGAGTTTTAGAGAAAAGAAGATCAAGTTGAAGCGCTGAGGCGTTACATGCAATTCTTTCTCTCTCTCTCTCTCTCTCTCTTTTCATGATGAACTTGATCTGGAAACTGCACACACATATGATAATATTGTGATTATTATACTATTAAGCGCAAAGCTTTTTTAATGTTACAAAATGTAGAATAATCTGGTCTGGAATGCTTTTACGTTCTTTTATTTTTTTAATTTTGGAAATTTCCCTACATGCTTTTTTTTTATATTTTACTACATCACTCTAAACTACCTTTACCAATTAACATAAATGCAAATTATATTACAAAGATTAGTTTTCTAAAGTCAAAATTTCAAACACTTGCAACTATCTGTACGGCGTTGTATGTTTTATAATGCAATTTATTCCAAATAAAAGTAAATTTAGAAATCAAAAAGAAATAGCGAATGGATTTTTTTGTTTCTAAACGATTTTCTTTTCTTCAGCTTTTACCAAAATTACTGATTCCCCTGATACGGTCGAAGGGCACGTTGATTATTTATTTATTTTCAAATCCACATTTTAGAACATTTGGCTTTATGCGTAGTTTTTCTAAAAACATATTAATATTGTGAAGTGGATGAACTAAACTTTTTAAACTAATGATTTTTTAAACTAATCATTTCTTGGACCATATCTTTGGCCAGTGTATAATACATAAATGCAAGCCTTGATAAGCAAAATTTTCCAAGAATCCGGGCCCGGGCTCAGCAAACACATGTAATCAAAGAAAGCGGGCCGGGCCCGGGCCCCTAAAATTGATCCCGAACTCATCTCTAGTTCGAAACCCACTAGAAGTAAAGGGAACGAATTCGTAAAACGGCTAAAAAAGTAAAAAACACAGTTTTTGCGAAATAGGATGACGTCTTAGCAACAAGTCAGTCCGGGAAATTTCCGCCCTGCTGTACCTGGTCCGATCAGCTTTAACTGATGCTAATGTGAAGCGGAAACGTCTAGAAGCAGCAACAGCGCAATCGGGACTTGGTTGCTCATGTAAAGTGATAGAGCAGGCCCGCCGAGTGCTGAAGCCTGTGGTAAGACAAAATCGCTTGTCCTAGGTTGCAGCACTCACCAGAGAGTTCCGTAATGCCTTTGAAAACAACGCCAGCACCGTAGCGGTCCGTCAAGAGCTGAAGGGAAGGAGTTTCTATGGATGAGAAGCGGTACATAAGCCCATCATTGGCAAGATCAACACCAAGCGTCAGTTGCGGTGATGCAAATCTCTGCACCAATTGATTCTTGAGCAGTGGAAACGCGTTATCTGGAGTCATGCTTTACCATCTGGCATTCCAACGGACAAGTTCGGTGTGATGAATGCCAGATGCAAGCTACGTGTCCGATTGTGTTTTACCAACTGTAACATTTGGTGGAGGAGGCATCATGCTGTGGGGATGTTTTTCATTGTTTACGCCGAGCCCCATAGTTTCAGCGCCCAGAAAACGTAAACCTGCGGCACTCTATTGAGAATTATCGACCTATTACAATTATTTCTGTCTTATCGAAAATCGCAGACTCTTATTTATTCTAAGCTATGTGATCATTTCAAACGAGTTCTCGCCACCCCGGTGGCGCAGTGGTCTAAGGCGTTGGCCTCTGATCATTCGTCTGTAAGGGGTCCGGGTTCGAATCCCGGTCAGGCATGCATGTTGTGTTTGTCTTACGGCACTGGCTCTCTCCCTTCTCTGGAACCAGTGACCCTAAATTAGGGACGGGCGACTGCTTATAGCCCATTGAGTTGCTCACGGTGGTCGTTAAACCTCCAATCAAAAAAAAAAAAAAAACAAGTTCTCATCTCTGCACAACACAGTTTTGTGAAAAAACTCTCAACGCTTTCCAACCTATTCCACATCACAGAGAATATCTGCCGCCCCGGTGGCGCAGTGGTCTAAGGCGCTGGCCTCTGATCATTCGTCCATAAGGGGTCCGGGTTCGAATCCCGGTCAGGCATGGATGTTGTGTTTGTCTTACGGCACTGGCTCTCTCCCTTCCCTGGAACCAGTGGCCCTAAATTAGGGACGGGCGACTGCTTATAGCCCATTGAGTTGCTCACGGTGGTCGTTAAACCTCCAATCAAAAAAAAAAAAAAAAAAAAAAAAGAGAATATCTCGCCATCTGTTGACAGCAGAGTTGAGACGGGCTGAGTACGAACGAACCCGAGCCTGGAAGCCAGAAGCAGAGCCCAGGCCCGAATCGGGCTCGGGCTGTAGAATATTTACTGCGGTTCGGGCTCGGGCGGTGGAATATTTACTGCGGTTTGGGCTCGGGCAGTAGAATATTTACTGCGGTTCGGGCTCTTAGAGAGACGGAGAGCGAGATAATTTTTTGATATATAAATGTGATTATGTATGATTTAGCAAATGAGACACTTTATAGTGGGTGAAGGAAATTCTTCGGCAACTGGTTCTGGTTGGGGAGTGGACATTCGAGATGGATATTTATTCCGAGCTTGGGTAGAAAATGCCATAGTGTGTTTCTGCAGAGAAGAAAGAGCTTTTTCAAGAACTTTTTTTTTTTTTTTTTTTTGATTGGAGGTTTAACGACCACCGTGAGCAACTCAATGGGCTATAAGCAGTCGCCCGTCCCTAATTTAGGGTCACTGGTTCCAGGGAAGGGAGAGAGCCAGTGCCGTAAGACAAACACAACATCCATGCCTGACCGGGATTCGAACCCAGTCTCCCTTACGGGCGAATGATCAGAGGCCAGCGCCTTAGACCACTGCGCCACCGGGGCGGCTTTTCAAGAACTATAGATATTGGATAGTTGATAGCATGCCGAGGATAATTTACCCTCTATCACCATGCAGTAGCACCCTGCTAATTTTATTTAGCAACGTACATGTTGCAGCGCAATATGGCTCGATAATATTAGCATTATTTGAGCAACATATAATTGCAGCACCGCCCGATCAGTTTTAATACCCGGCCGCCCGAAGCACTTCAGGTGGAAACGAACGGTCAAAGAAAATCGTACAATTACACTATAAAAATAGGTAGAGGTCCCTTCCCCACTCCCCATTTGAGAACTACATTGGTTAATTGCAGGAGGAGGAGAGAGTGAAAGTGTGGAAAAGGAGATGTTTTTTTTTTTTTAATGGTTGAATAAGTTAGCCAGTTTTCGGGCTCGTTCAGGCCCGTGCTCTATCTTGCAATATAAAATTCGTGCTCGGGTTGTCTCGGGCTGATATATTCCATGGGCTCGGACGGACTTTGGCTCCTAAAATTGAGCCCTAATTCAGCTCTTGTTTACAGAGAATCACAAGTTGGTGTTATTTGCACTGACTTTGCTAAAGTTTTTGACATAGTTCATCATGGCATTTTACTCAAGAAATTAAACTGTCTTGGCCTCAGTGATAATCTGTTGTCCTTGTTTAAGTCCTATCTTTCGAAATGGTCCTAGTCTGTTATTTATAACAACCACGTTTCTGATCCCTATCTTGCCACGTCTGGAATACCCCAAGGCTCTAATTTACGACCAGTTTTGTTTTCCATATATACATTAATGACCTTCCTTTTTACATTGACAGCCCCTGTTTCTCGTTCGCTGCTGATCTCGAGCTTTATCGTAATGCACAAACTCTTGATCTTCAAACTAACATCAGTACCCAGCAAAAACAGTCTTGCTGGGCCATTGCTGGCAGCCAGCACTGCCAGCAATGGTCCAGCACTATGTTGCCGCTGCCGAACCGTCAATAAAATGTCCGGGCGGCCAAGAGAAGGGCCAGCAGTTCAGGCCAACAGCTGGCACCCCATCAGTTGTCCTATGCCACAACAGGGCCATCAATGGTCCATCACAGGCAGTAACTGCCACAAGTGGCCCTTCAGGGGCCCAGCAAGCAGGTGCCAGAAATGATGGCTAGCCTAATGTGGTCCGCTAGTGTGCCGTTAGTGGCAGCCGGCAACCACGTGACGTAATTGGTGGCTTGCCGAATCTTGTCCGCCAATTTCTAAGTAGTAGCCATAATAATAATAAAGATAACCGCAGTTTCCTAAAGCTACAATTTTTTTTCTCTACCCTTACGAAGCTTGTGAATTTACGCACTGCGCTGGGGAAATTTTCTCAACAGATCGGAAAAACACACATTTGAATCTGAGAAGATTTGAACCTGCGCCGTTAGCGTGATAGCTGAACTCTCTACCGACCGGACTAATTTTCCACGCTCGAGCACGCTGTCTGTTTGGTATGCAATGTGTAATCGAATGCTTTCATTTTACAATATTGCGAGGTATTTTTCATAAAAGTCAGTTTCATATAATTGATAAATTAATTTTTTCAACGTAACGATAGTTGTTTTTTTTTTTTACCTTAAGGGAACTTCACTCATTTTCAAGGCGTGTACATACTTAGAGTCGCTTTCCAAAGTTTTGTACTGTCCTTGCCGTCTTGAAAAGAGATTGTTGAATAAATATATATTTACCCGGGCTCATGTCACATTCTGTTACATTTTTAACGTTGTGTCTTTCCTTTCCGTTGTCCGAAGTTACATTTGTTTTAAAGAGTAAAAGATATTTTATTTTACTTCTCGTTATTTTTAGAAGCGAATTCCTCCCAGTCTTGTGTATTCAACCCATGGATGAGTACACCACATAGCGTTGCTTTTTTTTCTTTCAAATAATTAATAAATTTTTCACGCGTATAATTCTTTTTTTTTTTCAACAAAGTTTGTTTTAATGGTTTTCCAGGATATTTGTTTCAAGCGGTTTCAAATTTTTATTTGTTATTCATCCACTCCATTCCATGAATTGTTATTCATGGAAATGGAGTGGGTGTATTTCATGGCTGTTATCTAGTATTTCATGGCTTAATCTGATATCTTCGTCGACGTAAAATTTCATTAGGAAAATTAATTCGCCTCTCCACATATGGATTTTTTCTTAACATCCACAAAATAACACGATGGCGATAGCGTCGTCTTCAACTAACTGGTACCATGAGAGACACAGCAAGTGTTGCTTCTGCGCATGCGCAGTCCCGTTGCTTCCACTTGCTGTTGGGGGTTGCATTGGTTGCCAGCAACGGGCCACTAGTGGCACTTGCTTGGAGGCCCACAATTCACGGCGATGCTGCAGGGCCATCAATGGCTCGCCAACTAATAGCGCTGCCACCAACGGACCACTACCGGGCCGTGAGCGACAGATTTCAGCCAGCAGTGACCCATCACTGCCAGCTGGTGGCCAGCAGTTTCCCAGCACTTGTGTTTTTGCTGGGTAACTTGTTTCAGTGGTATACGTTACACCATCTCCACCTCAACATCTCCAAGTGTCATTTCCTTTTCACGGAAAAGAAACCCAGTTCTTTTCTACAACAAAGCTGGCGAATATTCTCTAAGCTAGACAAACGATGTCTAGGACTTGGGAGTCAAATTTGATTCCAACTTGAATTTTAAAAGCCATATCCAAAGAGCTGTACGTTCAGCATATAGAAATCTTAGATTCATCATGCGATATTCTAAGTACACTCATCGTCAAGAAAATAGTTGCAACAAGAAGGAAGCAACCGACAGGAATGAAACTTAGTGGGTAGGTTTGACATCGTGAGACATGCAAATGATTCGAGTATCACGCTCGGCCGCGCATGTGACGCAAGCAAGGAGGGGTCGTAGCGCTGTGCCTGACCGGGTATATAAGGTCGTCCCGTTGCACGTGCTTGTCATTCGGACTCGTGCTGTTGTGTCGGTTGCATTCTTTGCAAGTGAAGTATGCCTCGGAGAAAAGTTTGGAAGGGCCGCATCGTCGGGCTCCTGGAAGCGGAATGGCCTTATCGCCGTGTTGCGCGCCATACCGGTCGTGCGGATATTACCATAGCACGCTGTTGGCGGCAGTGGGTAGAACTGCCGCCAACAGCGGGAGGCTTCAGGAAGGGTCTGGGAGACGTAGACGAACCACGGGGAGAGAGAGAGAGAAAGAGAGAGAGAGTACATACGGATTGTCCGACATGCGCGGAGTGACACATCAGCCACGACTGGGGATATTCAGAGAGCAGTGGTGCCCTTCATGCATCGTCCGATAAAGACCAGGACTATTGGCAGACGGCTGCACGACGTAGGACTACACGCACGCAGACCGTTACGACGAATGCCCTCAACACCACTGCGTCGTCTCAAAATACTGCAATAGTGTCGGGCCAGACTGTCATGGAGCCACGCAGAATTGCAGCCGGTGATCTTCAGTGATGAGTTCCGCTTTTACCTTGGAGGAGACGACCACTGAATCCTTTTGCATCATGTTCAACGCCAAGATGAACGGTTTGTTGTCGAACGACACACGTCCAAAATACCTGGTGTCATGATGTGGGGTGCAGTTGTCTACGATGCCAGATCACCTTTTTGTGTTAATTACAGGCACTTTGACAGCCCAACGTTACGTTAATGCGCTCCTGCAACCACTGGCCCTACCTTTTCTAAACGCTCACTCCTGAGCGATTTTCTAACAGGACAACGCTCGTCCGCATACTGCTGCTCTCTCGAGAGCTTGCCTTCAAGGCACTGACACTCTGCCATGGCCTGCCGCATCGCCAAAACTATCGCCGATTGAAAATGTGTGGGATGCTATTAGACGCGCTAATCACACTGCACCCCTATGGCACAACCTGCAGGAACTGCGTGAGAAGATTCAAGCTTCATGGGATGGCTTATCGCAAGACACCATTAGGAACCCGTACAACTTCATGCCGAGACGTCTGGCATGCTGTGTGAACAAACATGGTGGCCCGACGCCATACTGAGAGACACTACGTATTGGCATGTAGCTCCATAAATACCCATATCAGTCTCAATGATTAATCATTTATTGTTCCTGGTAACCTTTACCTTCCTCCCGAATAGCATTGCAATCCGACACGTCATTCTGGGTGCACTATTTTCTTGATTTTTCCAATTCTAGGACAAAAGTGAGATCTTCACTAGACTATGCTGGGATCATTGGGATCCGTAGGCTCGAACCGCTAATGAACGAAATTGAGAAAGTAGAAAAAGATTTCTACAACATCTTTCTTACAAATCTACTGGTGTTGGGATATTTGCGCTATACGCAAATATCCCAACGACTGACCTTCTGTCATTGACCTAAAAATTAGCTGATCCCGAAATAATATTTTTGTCGCTAACTCCAATCCGAAATCCCCTAAATGTAACTTTTTCCACTAGTTGGCGACACTACCTCTGAGGTAAGTACTGGGTGTGTGCATGAGTTCTACCCGTTTTTGTAGGCTACAAAGAAAGGAGGAGAACGCAACAAATAACGTACCTAGGATTTCACATAGTTGCCATCATTCTGTATGACCTTTTGCCATCTGTCTATCAGTAGGTGAATCCCACGCCGGAAAAACTCCTGTGTTTTAGAGTCAAAAAAGTCATGTGTTGCCGTTTTCGCATCGTCCACATCATCGAAGGTTTGGCGTTCTGTAATGATCAAAAAAGGTGGTAGTCCGTAGGTTCCAGGTCAGGAGAATACGCCTGGTGAGGTAACACTTACCAACCAAAGTCTAGTAATTCTTGCCGAGTGATTAAAGCAGCATGAGGTCTGGCGTTATCATGATGAAGGATCACGCCTTTGCGATTGACGAGTGCTGGCCGCTTCGATGTCAGTTATTCTCGCAATCTGTCCAACTGTTGGCAGTAAAGGTCAGCATTTATTGTTCGATTAGGTGCCAACACCTCCCAGTGGATTATTCCCTGGACATCCCACCAAACACTCAACAAAACCTCTTTGGGATGCAGTCCTCCTTTTGAGGTCGATGGAGCAGGCTCCGCATTTTGACACACAGTCCGTCGACGCTTTACATTACGGTACAGTACCCAATTCTCATCTACCTTAACATTTCGTCTCCAAAACGGTTCATTTCTGTGACGAGAAAGCAAAGAAACACAGGTACAGATTCTTTCCTTTCGCTGCTTTGCAGAAAGCTGGTGCGGAACCCAGTTATCGAACTTGGTGATGAACCCAAGCGCGCGCATCCGTCTTTCGACTGTTGTTCTGTGTATCGAAAACGTTTCCGCTAATTCCTGAACGGTTGAATGTGGGTCATTTGTTATGGCTTGGTCCACATCCTCGTCAGAAACCACGGATGGACGTCCAGGACGTGGTTGGTCTTTACAGCTTCTGTCTCCGTCCCGGAAATTCCGAAACCAACGGGAACATGTGCTATCATCAACTGCATCCTCCCCATACAATTGAAAGATGTTGCGGCAAGCCGCAGCTGCAGTACTGTCTTAATCAAACTCGTACTGTAAGCAATTGTGACGTGCCTGCCCAGCAGGACGCACACGACATAAAGGCAGATAGCAACGATAACGAACGTCCGCGTAGCTCAATTGGTAGAGCGACTTATTCCGGAATGAGGGGACCGGGTTCGAGCCCCGGCGTGGACAAAAATGATGGTGAAATTTACTTCGTTATAATGGCGCCCGAACTTCCCGGATGACCCGGCCGCTCAAGATCTCGCAATGGTGTGATGTTCTTTCCACACCGCGAGATAGGAAAAATCAGAGAATCCCTTCTCCAGCGCTTCGAAAAATATATGTGTGTGACTTTGAATTCCACACACCAGATTGACTGGGAGTTCTCAAGTGCACGTTCTACAGAGGATGGCTGCCTGCAACGATTCATTTTCCCGGCCGACCCGTGGGCCATGCCCCCTGCCATCTTTCTGGGGGATGTGACGTGCCTGCCCGGCAGGACGCACACGACATAAAGGCAGATAGCAGTCAGAACGAACGTCCGTGTAGCTCAATTGGTAGAGCGACTTATTCCGGAATGAGGGGACCCGGGTTCGAGCCCCAGCGTGGACAAAAATGACGAAGAAATTTACTTCGTTATACAATGTCTAATGCGATCCTTATCGCATGTCATGTTACACCGTCCGTGATTTCCGTTATGAATGACTTACACTGACAAACTTAGTGCCTTTATATGCTGTACTGCTCCACGCTTTATTTGCCGATAATTCGGCATCGCAGCGTCCTCTGTGACGTGACTACTCCGATCGCAATTTGCATCTATTACGAAAACGGGTAGAACACTCCCAATACGTCACAATTTCGGGACTGGGGATGACAAAACTGTTCACTAAATGGAGGTGCCCGCTATTCGGGAGAGTCTCGAAAGGAAGTTTTACTGTATTTGCAGTTTCATTATGAAGACTTATTTTTGTGTTTGCAATCTTGGTGTGTTCTTTGGAAACACTCTACTTTTTCGAAAGTGTGCATTTTAAAAATGAATTCAAGTCTTTGCTAAATATTTTAAGTGAAGCTGCCAGAAAACTCACGGTTCAATAATACCCAATCTCTAATGTTTGTCTTTTGTGTACTTGAAATCCACGCCTACTTAATTATATGAAAGGGCATGCACCCAAATGTGCACTTAAAGATTAATTTTGAGGCCAACTCGTCAACCGTGTCTCTTGGAGAACGTAATATTTTTACCGAGTCAAATTTAACATTATTTATTTAGGTTTCTTCCACCCAGATTATACCTCTAAATCATTAGTGTATGTGCTGTTTAATAACACATTAGCTCTGAAAAAAATAGCAAGCTGAGAATTGTCAAGCAACCTAAACTTAAGTACATTAAAAGGAAGCTCTTTTGTTTGTATCACGGATGGTAGAACGCATGCATAAAGTTTGATTCTAAGAACACGATAAGTCTCCCATAATGTAGTGCCTAATATTAGTCGAACGACTGCATTTCGAAAAAGCCCCGGTGAAGCATAACATGCATTCTGCCTACGCATATCTTTAAGACCACCTACTTTTAGTTTATCATTCCTCCCACACAGAAGCTTCCCACGTACATTTTGAGCTTTCGTTGCTATTCAGCCATCAAGAAACGGTAATCGTGACATTAGATCCAGCATTTTAGGAGATAAATCCTGTTTCTACCTTCGAATTAAACAAATCTTTATCGAATAATGGCATTAGGCAATTTATAATTTTTCAGGATACAGTTTCAATTTACTATAAAGGTACAAAAATATTTCCCCTTTACATTCACCTAGTTATCTTTCCACCTAAACAGATTTTAAAATATCGATAGAATGCCAAAATAATTTGTTCCAAGACCATGAAACGCATATTGCGTATTAAATCCGTTTATGTTTGTGGTGTAGTCATCAGCACAAAGATTCGCCATGCTTTCGCACTCCACTGGAGGACTTTTTCAAGGCTAATGGTACACATAAAAAATACAGGGAATTGGAACACGTTAAGTTGATTTTTGAAAATACCGTGGGTAACATCAGGAGCTGGTCTCGTGTCTGGCGCTCTTTCGCTAAATTTGGCCCTTGCGCCAAAAAACCCATCAACCAACCAACCGACATCAGGAGCATATTACACGAATTTTTATTGCGCAATTATACGGTGCGCCGTGATGTGTTCCCATCTTCTAATAACGCATGCCAAACTATTGGTAGTTCAGTAGAAACTATATCATTGCATGCCAGTTTGCTGGATAGGATTTCGACAGTTTTCCTGATGGCAGTCTCTTTAAAATTCGTGTAAGGGGCAATTCTTCTAATATTATTCCACACGGAAACAAGCGAGCAATGCATAACTTCTCTCGAGAAGGCTGTATTGTGCATGTCCTGTGTGACACTTCGTACGTGTTCTTTACCTTTAGTGTCCAAGGATCGCTTTGTCATTCCGATATACACTATATCGACAAAGGTCACCGGACACCTAGAAGAGAAACACAACATAGCATTTATTGACATACATTAGTACCGTGTCGGTCCACCTTTGGCCTTAATACATGCACTGGCCCTTCGAGACATGCTTTCGACAAGGTTTTGGAGCACAGCGATAGGTATGCGCTTCCATTTAGTACATAATGCTGCCGCTAACTGTTGCTTAGTAGTAGGCATGGTTCCAAACTTCCTATGCTGGGCTCTAATTCATCGAAAATGGGATTAAGATCAGGGCTCTGTGCTGGCCAATCCACACACAATACGGAATTAAACGCCGTAACAGTCCTTACTTTATGGCTCGGTGCATTATCCTGCTAGTACCAACAAGGCTCGGTTCCATAGTATTGTCACAGAGTCGGTCGGGCATAATTGTCCAGAATATCGAGGTAGACGTGCTGGTTAAGAGGTTTGCCCACGATAACCAATGGGCCGGGACCATACCATGAAAAACACCTCCACGCGAGTACACGGCCAGCTCTAAACTTGACCGTAGGAACAGTACACTGTAGTAAATAGCGTTTCCCCTGGCTGCCGCCATACCCACACACGGCCATCAGACTGATGGATCGTGTATCTGGATTCATCAGCTCATAGGACCCGTTTCCATTGATATACTGTCCACGATAAATGTTTTTTACACTATTCTAAACAACGAGTAGCATTCCGAGTGGAAATGAAAGGCTTGTGAGCAGCCGCACGACCACTGTAACCCATGGAATGAAGTTCACTGCGAATGGTACGTGTACATACCGAGGTTCCAGCATTTTTATTCACCTGTACACGTAGGTCTTGTGCAGTACTCCGTCGATTAGCGGTAACGACTCTCCTGAGGCTAAGATGTTCCCTATCGCTAATTTTCTTTGGTCTGCCGGTACGTTTTGCTGCTTCAGGCACGCCATGTGTCTTCCACTTATTCAGTACATCCAAAACAGTTGACTTGGGTATGTATAAACGCCTCTCGGTTTCTCTTATAGACAACCCACTAATATAACACCCAACAACCTTTCCTTTCTCAAAGTCAGTTCTCTCCCGCCGCGCCATTTTCACTCAACCGCACAGTGCGATATGATCGCGGTCAGCTGCAGGCTTGTTTTTATACCGTTTGCAAGTGCACCGCGCATCTTAACAACATGCAGCGTATTCATTCATTTGTTTTTGAAGGGGTGTCCGGGGACTTTTGTCAATATAGTGTATATCTTTTCCGTGTTGTCAGGATATACCAACGGTATAGCGTACACACCCGTCTTTTCTTTCTCACACTGTCTTTCCTGGCAACTTAATATTATGTGTGATAACGGGCTGACTACACCACAAAAATAAACGGATTTAATACGCTATATGCGTTTCATGATTATTCGAGTCTGGTGTATTTAAAATAAAGTTATTCCAAGACTATATTTCCGTGTTTTGTCTCGTCAGCCTGTAAGGGTCTCTTTCTAACAATGACTAAAACTACTTTAATTTTTCTCTGATGTATCTAGTTTCGATTCCCGTTCTCTACACAGATATCATATAAGGGACTAAATTGGCTGCCTGTTCTGTTGAACGTATGCTTGCATTGTGAGAACCATGAAGCCACATTGAGCGGGTCAAGACGTTGGAGCATGATATACACTCACGGACAATGAAATTTGCGTACCTAAAAGAAAGCATGCTACAATCGCGAAACTTTGAAAATAGCTAGAGTGCTTGACGGTATGCAAATGATCCACGTTCGATGCGATTGCGCATGACCGCACATCCTGTGGTGGCCCTGCAAGCACGAAGCCGAAGCCTTATAACCGGCGTGTAGTCGATACCCCATGAAAGCGAACAGCACCGGCCGACGCAAGCACACTCGTTATTATCTGCAATGAAAAAGAAGGGTTACTATAGAGGAAGAGTTACTCTACCAACATGTGCAATTTGAACGATCTCTGTCTGTTAATAAAAAAGTTATGCCCACTTTTGCATTACTTTCGGTACAACCCTCGTTATTATCTGCAATGAAGAAGAAGGGTTACTATAGAGGAAGAGTTACTCTACCAACATGTGCAATTTGAACGACCTCTGTCTGTTAATAAAACAATTATGCCCACTTTTGTATCACTTTCGGTACAACCCCTCGTATTTACCTGCAATGAAGAAGAAGGGTTACTATAGAGGAAGAGTTACTCTACCAACATGTGCAATTTGAACGACCTCTGTCAGTTAATAAAAAAGTTATGCCCACTTTTGTAGTACTTTCGGTACAACACTCGTATTTACCTGCGATGAAGAAGGGTTACTATAGAGGAAGAGTTACTCTACCAATATGTGCAATTTGAACGACCTCTGTCAGTTAATAAAAAAGTTATGCCCACTTTTGCATTACTTTCGGTACAATCCTCGTATTAATTTTTACGTAAAGCTAATTACGATTATACTGTATTAAAAATTTCGATATTCCATCTATTTATGCATTAAAGAAATCTCCATCTATTTATGCATTAAAGAAATCTCAGTTTTTGAGATTTGAAAGTATTTAATAACGCAAACTTGCAATCAAATGATGCGTTAAATGTCAGCATTCATTAACAATAAACCTCAAAATTCTATTTTCTCGCAACAAATTAAAAAGAGTGTTTTTTTTTACGCTTTCCAACCGTGGGTTGAAGAAGCGTATATGCTCCAGCTTTGTCCGTCTGTCTGTCCGTCCGCACGACAACTGGCGTAAAAATGGTTCGATTTCGATAGATTTCGAGAAAAATGTAGTATGTGGTAGGCGACTATCTGGAGACGAACCTTATTGAAAATTGGCGAAATGGAGCCAAAAGTCAGGACATACGAGTAGGATCCATTCTATCGCCCTTATGCGTCATAACGCATGTAAAGATGCTTCGATTGCGACAAAACTTTATCATGTCGTTCTGGAGGTATACTCAATAAATTCTGTTTAATATCATTGGAATGGTGTCAAAGGTCAAGGCACAGGAGCAAGATTTATTCCACAGCCATTATCCTCATAACTTGAGTAATGATTTCTGGTATGTTGGAAAGCGTATCATAATCAGTGCATTGCATGATTTTACTAACTTGTTTTATATCGCAGATGCTGGAGTGCAGTTTCCGTTGAATTTAAGTCCAGACCAAAATTTTAAATATTTCTATATTTTGCCATAGCCTTGAAATTGCAGTCTGTACTGGGGAATATGTGTATCAACTATTTAGAATTTGAAGATAAAGAGCAAATGCTTGCTTAAAGGGAGCGCGATGCCCCGCTCAAAATAGCTCCTACATTTTTGTTTTATTTATTGGAGGTTTAACGACCGCCATAAGCAATTCAATGGGCTATAAGCAGTGGCCCGTCCCTAATTAAGGGCCACTGGTTCCAGGGAATGGAGAGAGCCAGTGCTATAAAGATAAACACAACATCCATGCCTCACGTGATTCAAACCCGGACCCCTTTCGGACGAATGATCAGAAGCCATCGCTTAGACCACTGCGCCACTGGGGCGGCTCTCGTACATTGTCACGACTCACGGCCGAGGTTCCCGATTTAGCTTCTTGTACAAATATGATATATATGGTTCTCTACCACTACTTCTTTGTAAACTGAATGGAAAAATTATTTAATACACCTACCCTGTTGATACAAATTTTGCCGTTTCAAGAACTGTAGATAGATATTTCATTCACGAGACAGATTCAGAGTAAATGTGAATCCCTCAAAGCTAGATCTCAATTATATGGTATGAAATCAAAGAAACTTTATTCTACATCTCTGATGATGACCGCGTGAGGAAATATCTATCCGTGGGCGATGACGGGAAAGAAGAACTCGTGTACGTACACGCGTTTATCTTAGTGTGAACGAGATTTTCTTGATGAAACAATAGCTCAGTTGTTCGCATCGTTCTGTCTTAGTTGATTTAAGAAGCACTCTGGTTTCCCATAAACCGAGCGAAGTCATCAGTAGTTGTGATATCTTCCTTCTCCAGGTTGTCAATAAACACGATCACTTCGGCGAACTAGAAAATTAATACCACGGTCTTGGCTGCCGGTGCAACGATAGAGCGTTTCTTGGGAGACGGAGGCAAGTGTTTTGTTCGATTTCCTTGTTTGAACTGGAGCCATACACACATGTATCACCCAGGGTGATAAATCAGGACAAAATTACTGCCGGATTCTTCTGGATCATAAGCAGATTTTGCGTTCTTCTTTGGCTCTTTGACAAATACACTGAAATGCCAGAAAAACTGGTACACCAGTCTAATACTTGGTAGGTCTCCGAGGGGAGCGCAGGACTGCAGACATACGGCGGGGCATGGACTCCACTAGCTTCTGGAAATATGCTGTAGGCAATGCGCACCATACTTCCTGCAGAGCGTTCCACAATTCGGATGTATTCCGAGGACTTCGATTCCTGTGTTCGATAGCGCGTTGCATGGCATCCCAAATGTGTTCTATCACGTTCAGATCTGGGGACTTGGGTGGGAATGGCAACACCCCAAACTCAGATGAATGCTCCTCTAACCATAATGTGGCATCCCGACACTTGTATTGTCCTGCTGGAACAGGTCCAACCCATCAGCATGAATGCTGGACATGAACTGGTGTACCTCGTTAGAAAGGATGCGCACACACAGGGTTGGCCGGTCACAGACGTTTGTAGACGTACCAGTGGTCTCAGTGAAATCCAGCGAAACACACCCCATACCATTACGGACCCCCCACCAGCCGGTACAGTTTCCTGTTGACAGGCGGGATCCATGGCTTCATGGGGTTTGCGCCACACACGAATCCTTCCATCCGCCCGATACAGTTGGAAACGCGACTCGTCAGACCAGGCTATTTGCTTCCAGTGGTGGTGTTGCCGTGCCCAAGCGAGGCGCATAGCTGTGGGTCGTGCACCCATCAAGGGGACTTGAGTTGGACTTCGTCTCCCAAAGCCCATATCGTGCAGGGTACATTGCACAGTCCGGACGCTGATGCTTGTTGAATCTCGAGCATTGAATTCCGATGCTACCTGCGAGAGTGTCGCGTGAAACGATTCTTGACAGCCGACGATGGTCACGTTCACCCAATGTCTTTTTACGGCCACACTGGTATCGTAGGTTGGAGGTTTTGCCGGAATCCTTGTAGTCACGGTACACCCTTGCAATGGTCGTCCGTGAAAATCCGACCTCTGAAATACTATGGCCCATCTCACGAGCGCCAAGTATGACACCCCGTTGAAAATAGCTTAAATCATTATTACTTGTCATTCTCATGCCGAAAACAGCTCTGACAGCTGGCAAGGATGTCTATCACTTTATATACGCACTGGCGGATGCAACCGAGTACGCGCACAGGCGACGTTGCTATGTATTTTGCATAAGCTCGTCTCCACCAGTTTTTCTGGGACTTCAGTGTACATGATAAAGAACAGTTGAAATGACAGAAAACAGGAGTAATTTACCTGCGATTACAACAATTGCTGAAAGTGCTGTCCTCCGACATCACGACACAGCTGCACACGACGGAACATGTTGTTCGTAACGCGCCACAACTCATCGGCTGTAATCTGGGCTGTGGCATCCGTAATTTTCATTACATACAGACTAATTTTTCAACGAAAACGGCGGTCTTGGATGTTTTCAATTACATACAGACTAATATAGATTCAGGAAGATTTGTCTTGGGTATTTTCTGCGATTTAACCAGATTTATCTATGTTCATCATGATATTCTTCTATTTAAATTATATCATATTGGAATCAGGGAAGTTCCGTATTTATTTTTCAAAACCTGTCTGTCGCAAAGGACACAATACGTGCAGGTAGGTCGGAATCCGCTCGTCTGAACGTAAAATTTGAGTTCCTCAGGGCTCGGTTTTAGGACCGTTATTTTCCTCATTTATATTAACGATTTCTTTACGTAACTTCGCGATCTCATTGTGTATTGTTCGCAGACGATACCAGTTTGTTTTCTTCTGGACGCTCATTGCTTGAAATGACACCCACTGTTAATCGAGATCTTCGTGAATTTTTTTGTTGGTTTTGTTGTAATGTTTTAACTATTAAATCAGATAAAACTACGGCAGTTCGTTTCTCTCGTCGTGGTACACAGCTATCGTTTCTGAATGGACTTTTTTTTTAATGATGTTCCTGCTATTTTTAAGAATTCAATTAAATTTCTGGGAGTTTTCTTGCATGAGTCCCTACGTTTACATTAACCATTTGGCAGTTCAACTTAGTTTGCGTACAGGTGTCATTCACAGGAAATTGGAATTGTTGACGATTCGAATTAAAATTGTTTTATACTATTATTTCATCTATTTACTTCTCTCCTACTGTTTATTGGTCTCGGGTCAGACTACGTTGGGCAATGTCTCTCGACTATTTGTACTACAAATAAAAATACATTCGTTTATTGGGTAATGACCCAAGTTCTAGCCGGGTTTATAGTCTATACCACATTTTGCCATTTAATAAATTATACACTTTTTGTTTATTACTTTTCATGCATAATAGAATTCATTCTAATAGATACTTGGGCGTCCTAATGCATTTTTTACATTTTCATGATACTAGGGGCAATCTGAACTTTCTTTTTCCTAGGGTTCGGTCGAACATAGCACAATACGGTATTAATGCAGCTGGTCCTCGAAAATGGAACAAATAACATTAGAGGTGTTGTAAACTACAGGGCATTCAGGAAAATATTATTTACTATTTTAATAGCTACTTGATTGCTTATTATATTGTGGTCTGCACTTTCTAATCTGGTATTTTGATTCTAATTCACTAATGCCCTTCAAATTTCGTTCTGCCCATGTTGTGGGCCTCATGGACTATGATTCCATGCCTTTTAGACTTACATTCACTTACCATCGTTTGACTTTCTGACTTCACACTTCATCAGTAACTCACATCTCTTTAATGCATGACTCAATAGCCTGCATTGTTCTCATGGTTATACATAATGGTACTATGACTATAGGCATATATAAAAAGGTATTATAACTTGATTATTGATTTAGTGTATGTTGGACACGCCACTATGGGCGTAACTTATTGCTTAGTGTTTATTTAATGTGGTGTATTGCCGGTATGGTGATTTGCTTTTAGTATTAGTTATATCGTTGCTCATATCAGCATGATTTGTGGGGCGCAGTTAGTAGAGTGAGGGTTATATTCAGTTCACTTCTTTTTATAGTTCCCACCTACTGTTACATGTGTGATAAATATTTCATATGTAGCTTTGAGACAAGTCTTCGGACTATTCTCACATATTGTGCTACGCACCAGTGTACATATCATATATTATACTTGACCTTTTTCATTATTTTGACTTTCGGCGTTAAGACTTTATAATATTTAAATAACTTCACATTATGTATTAGACGGGTTGTTTGGTACTTGTTCATATATTGCTGCATACTGGATACAGCTTATGATATTCTTATTATGTTAGTTCTCATGACTAACCTGCGTTATACTACACATTTTCTATTTCGTGCTCTCTGGCCTGTCACTTATTAAATTGGGGATCAGGAGCTTGTCAGGCTTTTTTAAAGCCTTTTTTCCCTCGCTCCATGCCATTCACCGTGGTGATTCATGGCGCCTTAAATAATTTATGTGTTTACAATACTAACTCTACATGTTTCGTTTGTTGAACAGTTTAAAAAAATATTTAAAATGGTACTCATGTATATTGAATATCTTTGAATAATTACTTAATATTTCATATAGGTTTATTGTGGTTGAGTATACTGCATTGAATTGAATTTGAATTGAATTGAATTTAATGAAAATTCTGCCACACAACACAGTACATCAAATTTAACAAAATACAAACATCAAAATTGTCATATATACTAAACTAAAATTAAATATTAACACAATGTTAGCACAATGTAATGAAAACATGGAATCACAGTAATATCACAAAGTTCAATATAAATTAATAACATTCAGTACTAACTATTTATTCCAAGAGTAAACAAGAGCTCAAACCACCTCAGATATATCTAGTATAATAATCATAAACATACAAGCACTAAAACTCATTTATAATTGACCAAAAAATCAAAACAAAGTAATTCATCAAAAAAAACAAAGATAGCGTAATGTACTATGGAACTGTAGCATGGAGCCAGGGAAAAAGGCTTAAATTTAAGCCTGACGAGCCCCTGATCTCCAAAGGTAGATGAGTCAGAGTCAAAACAATAAAAATAGCAACATTAGAAATACGACCGGTATTGACATACCGTGAAAGAAAGAATACAGGAACTCAATCAAACAACAAAAACTCTCGTAGCAGTTTTTTAAATGCCCCAGAGGCCACTACTTCCCTTATGTATAATGGCAGTCTGTTCCACTCACGGGGTCCAGCTGCAATTAATACTGTTATGCAGCAATCTGGTGCGCGTCCTAGGAACCACAAAACTTACATGACCTTGAGTATCATGTGAATGGGAGAAACGCTGTAATTACAATAGTTCAAGATACCTATTCGTATAGACTCTGTCATGCATAAATAATAATAACCTGAAAATGAATATTTTATCGAAGGGAAGTATGTCTGTACCAGTATTTAAAAATGAATTTTGAAGTCGAATGTATTTTCTCTGAAGAACAATAATTCTGTTGACGTTACCATCCGTTGTCTGTCCCCAGGCCAATATACAATAAGACATGGGATAGATAAAGGAATTATATAGTATTAATCTGAGTCTGGTTGTCAAAAATCCAGAAATCCTAGAAATAGCTCCAATACGAGACTTAAGAATATTTGCTAAATAACTTATATCGACATCCCAAGGCAAAGTCTCATGCAGTATAACACCCAGGAATTTCACAGAAGACCCGAATGCAACATTATCCCCATTCAAGAACATACCAGTAGGCGACGGCAGCCGAAGACCACGGCTCGAAAAAAAGACACAGGTTGTTTTATTAGTATTAATTGTAAGAGCGTTACAAACAAACCAGCGAGATATCTCCTGAAATTCACGATTTGCACGGGGCAATATCTGGGACAACGAATCCCCAGAGGAAAAAAGCTGGTGTCGTCAACATATAAGACTCGGTGAGAAGTAGAAACAACATTAAATATATCGTTAACATAAATTTAAAAAAAGCATAGGGCCTAAGACGGAGCCCTGAGGCGGTCCCGGACGATTCGTCCAACGACGATTGGTCCAATGCCGATTCGTCCAAAGGGACGATTGGTCCAATGCCGATTGGTCCAATGTCCGATTCGTCCAATGTCTGATTCGTCCAATGTCCGATTCGTCTAATGGTACGATTGGTCCAATGCCGATTCGTCCAATGGTACGATTGGTCCAACGCCGATTCGTCCAATGGTATCCTCTTACCAACGGTAAACTTTTTTATTTTCCAGAAAGGAATAATAATTTAAATTATTCTCCTCTTTATATCCTTTTGAAATAAAATTCCCGTATATTTGGAAATTGTAAACATTTTACATAAACCTGGTAAAAGGCACTCAATGGAGCATTTCTCAGCTGTTTGCAAAGCACATAGACCGCGGGCCTTTTTAGAAGATTTTGAGTTACAACCTAGATATTTGGTATTTGTAAACATTCTATAAAACCTTATAAAAGGCACTCATCGAATCATTTCCCAGATCTTTACAAGGCACCTAGGCCGCGGACCTTTCTAGAAGATTTTAAGTTACAACCCAGATATTTGGTATTTGTAAACATTTTATAAAACCTAATAAAAGGCACTTATCGTATCATTTCTCAGCTATCTAACAGGAATCAAGGCCGCGGGCGTTTTTAGAAGATTTTAAGTTACAACCTAGATATTTGGTATTTGTAAACATTTTATAAAACTTTATAAAAGGCACTCATCGTATCATTTCTGAGGTCTTTGCAAGGCACCTAGGCCGCAGGCCTATGAATTAATATTTCGTGCTTAAGTGAAAGCGCAATATTATTAACTTGATTTAATATGTAAATGTTATGAATATGACATCGGTAGAATATAAACTGTTAAAAAGGCCTACGCCTATGGCCCATGAAGTAATATTTTGTGTTTAAGTAAAAGCGCAATATTATTAACTTGATTTGATATGTAAACGTTATGAATATGACATCGCTGGAATAAAAAATGTTGAAAAGGCCTCTGTCCAAACCCCGACCAGTTGTTTCCATTGGGCAGTTGGCGGAACCCCACTGCATTCTACAAACAGAAACGGAAAACTAGTATTTTTTATTATTTCATGCGAAAGAGAAACATGGAAGTTGATTGAACGGCTCGTACATCAGTAACTTCATACGGCAGCAAGGACAGTATAACAATAAAACGCGATTCCAAAAAAAAAAAAAAATCTGTAACCACAATATTACGTATGAAATGTAACATTATTTTACATTCTTTGGACTACCGGCACTTTCGTATAACATCGGAGATAGAATCAGAACAGATGAGACTTTTATAGCACGAGTAGCACTTCGGACAGATAGGACGGAATTAGACTAATCGTCCATTGGACGAATCGGCATCGGACCAATCGTCCCATTGGACGAATCGTACCTTTGGACGAATCGTCCCTTTCGACGAATCGGCATTGGACCAATCGGTATTGGACGAATCGGCATAGGACCAATCGTCGTTGGACGAATCGGCATAGGACCAATCGTCGTTGGACGAATCGTACCAGACCCGCCCTGAGGAACTCTAAAAGGAACTCTTTGAACTGAAGAGCGAATACCCTGTATTTGTACATATTGTGTCCTGCTAGACAAATAATTCTCGAAAAATGAAAGTGCGACTGCCCTGATCCCAATATGTTGTAATTTAGACAAGAGAATATCATGGCGAACACAGTCGAATGCTCTTGACAAGTCGCAAAATAAACCCAAAACACGCTTTCCACTATCTACATTTGACTGTAAAAAATTCGTAGCATCCAATAGCGCTGACATTTCCGGAAACCGTGTTGATTCCAATGTAAAATTTTATTCAAATCCAAAAATCCTGATAAGCTTTTCAAAACCAGACTCTCCAATATTTTAGCAAATATCGAGATATTTGCAACTGGACGGTAATTAGCGATATCAGTTCTATCACCCCTTTTATGGATAACCGAAACCCTACTTATTGTAAAGGAAGAAGGAATTTTTCCAGTTAAAAAGATACAACTGAAAATATTAATCAAGGGTATTACCAAATTTTTTGAAGCATACTTAATTACTCTCGGATGAACGTCATCCGGACCCGCTCCCTTTGATGAATCCAGATTAGTCAAAACCGACATAAAATCATCTGAAACAGGATGAAAATAAAAAGAAGAAGATAATCTCTGGTGCGACAGGAATTCAGAATAATGCCCATTTGAATGTGGGATATCAGCCAATAACTTTGCAGGTAATTCAATAAAATACGTATTGAACAAATTTACAATCCGATTAAAGTCAGTAACTCTAGTGCCCATGTGATCAACCTGTATGGATTACCCCAGGACCCGAGACCTTGATAACAACTCATTATTTGATTGCCAAACTTTACTGCTGTCGCCAGTATTTGAAAATCGACTTAAAAAATAATTTTTTTGCTCGTTTTAACTTAGAGTTAAACCAGTTTCTATATCTACGAAAATTTAATAAATCAGAAGCATTTCTTGAGCGCAAGAATATTTTAAATAATTTATTTTTCCTATGTAAACATTTCAATAAATTCCGAGTAAACCAAGGCTTTCTGCAACGAGGCGAGCGCCTTATGGTCCTGAGAGGAAATATTGAATCATAAAAGCTCCGGAAAGTCCCCCAAAAAACATCAAAAGCACGAATCGGATCAGTAAGTCATAGAACAGGGGACCAATCAACGCCAGATAGGGCAAGATCAAAAGACCTCAAAACTCTCCAGTCCATAGAAATGCAATCGAATAGCTGGACAATTCGAGGAATTTAATCTCCCGTTACGTCCAGACAAACAAAATATAGGCAAATGATCACTTATATGGTATGACAGTACACCAGAACAATAATCACAATTGTTTGTAATACATAAATCCAATTAGAGGAGGTGGTACTTGTAATTCTTGTAGGAATAGTTATTGCATTAACAAACCCAAACGAGGTAATAATATCGCAAAATGATTGCGAAGTATCATTTGAAACAGTTACATCAATGTTGAAATCACCGAAACAATATAGCATCTTTCCCGCAAGATTCATCTCGTCCAAATAACCCGAGAAAAAGCCAACGAAAGCCCTTTGGTTACCATTAGGAGGACGATATACCGCACTTATAATACAATGTTGAGTTTCAATAGTCATCATTTCAAAGTTGTTATTTACAGTGGTATATTTATCACATGATGAAACAATAATAGAACGTTTAACAAAAACTGCTACTCGCCCCCCCCCCCCCCCATCCGAGGCCAAGAACGCGAAGCAGCAAAACCATGAAAACCGGGTAAATTAGATTTACCTCAAGCAGTAAATCTAATTTACCAAATAGGCTACGAGCATCAATTTGCAGAAATCTCAAGTGACGATCACACGATGCAAGTAAACCGTGGAAATCACCCACGGAAACCATATAAGTTTCGTCATTATTCTCCGGTATACCATGAATCTCTACGTTTTTATAGCGCGTATACTGTTCCAAGTCATTCAGGCCCTGAGACAGTCTTATAATTACTGTTATGTATTGAATTACCAGTTGTGCGGCATAATATTTCAATAAATGAAATAAACAAAATCAAAATTCAAAAGAAAGGGTGACGAGGTGCAAAAATTTGGCCATGGCCCTGCATGCCTATAAAGTTTTGTGGCTCTGTTGCTGTCAGTGTGTCCGGAACGCGAACTGATAGCCCTTTTTTGCTTACCTTAACTTTGAAATACAATAGTCCTTGAAGTATTGCCAGAATCGAAAAACGGTTTATTTCAGAGTGTTCTCCAAACAGTTCTCTACAAACGATGTGAATTTCACATTTTTGTGTTCAATACTTTTTGCGGAGTGAGATAGAAAAACGCGAGTATCGCGAAATTTCTAAATCGGCGACAGAGACAGCGACGGCAACGGTAGCGGAGACGGCTGCAGTGGCGAAAGCAACGGCAGCCGAGGCGGCTGCAGCGGCGACGGCAACGGCAGCCGAGGCGGCTGCAGAGGCGAACAGCAGTGCATTCTCTGACTGCTGTCATGCAATCTGTGAGAGCATGCATGTACGTCCTACCCCTCAGGACGTACATTAGGTAAAGGCAGACAGCAGTGAGAGCACATGCCAGTGTACTATAGTGGATAGCACTCGGAGCTCCGGAGCCGAGAGTTGCAGGTTCGCATCCCGACCCTGGCATAAAAATGATGGAGAAATTTTCTTTGTCATAAGCCATAATTTGATAAGACCTCAAGTTTGACTTGGGAGAGAGAAAGGTAAAGAGAGAGAGAGAGAGAGAGGTGGAGAGAACTGTTAAATTAATAATATATTTACATAAGAGGAAAATGCAGATGGAGGCGCAATATTTTATGGGTGCCCCTGGCGTAGAAATATTTAGTTACGCCTCTTATGTGTGTTCATAAAGTTAGCAGTTGTCTTTAAACCAAACGTTTTAGAGTGATGTGTGACGATTTTTATAATTAATTGTTTCACTCTGCGGCAGTACAAATACTGCCTTTCGTTATAACGAAGTAAATTTCTCCGTCATTTCTGTCCACGCCAGGATTCGAACCCGGATTCTCTCATTCCGGAATAAGTCACTCTACCAATTGAGCTACGCGGACGTTTTATTCTGATTCCTATCTGCCTTTATGTCGTGTGCGTCCTTCTGGCAGGTACGTCACATCGCCTGGTACGTTACATCGTATTTATTAATGTACATTTCCAAGTTAAATATCAACGAATACGAGCTACCTATTACACAACAGCAGTGCAGTCAGAGTTCTTAGCTGGTGTTCCCATCTTGTGAGTGAAACCCTAATGAAAAAAATCAAAATATGAAAAACATAGAATTTTGAAAATGTGATGTATCCTCATTTCACTGCAAACTATATAGATAAAACTAAAGATAAAATGGTTATGAGATGGTTCTAGTAACACGAAAAAATTTTCGATCCGGTAACTAATCAATGGGCGAAGATATACCAACTCCGACAGACGAACGAAACGACCGAAGTGAACGGCGAACAATTTGGATGCACGGATCTTTTGGATCTTTCGGATCCTCGACTCGAGAACCGAAGCGAACGGCGAACAATTTGGATGCACGGATCTTTTGGATCTTTCGGATCCTCGACTCGAGAACCGAAGCGAACGGCGAACGAGATCTGCTGGAAGTACTGAATGGGTCTTTTCGTTCACTCTGTCGACAGAGTCACTTGGAACGGTTCGGAGATGGAAACGGGTCAACGGGTCGGGTCTAGGTGTTCCAGACCCGATTTTGACCCGGTTTTATTCCCGTTTTATGAAAAGAGAAAAATATATTCCAAAGAACAAAGCGCGTGATGGAATTATGTAGTCGATACTGCTGCCCACGGAGTGAATAATGATTTGCCATGCAAAAATATTGTCGTCTCTTTCTTAAACCAAGGAAGATTTCCACCGACCGACGTCAGACATACCGACACCATATCGTAAAAAGATACTTCCTTTGCGTTCTTTTACAGTGCGATTGTCTAGGGCAAGGTACAGGCAAACGCCATTCGACTGCTTCTCAGCTGATTCACTCTCTCCGTGCAAAGTTCACTGCATGACTAAGAGTTACTTTTCACATCGCATCTTTTACATTGAGCATTCAGAGGTTTTCGATTGATTTGCTAACATCCCGTTCCCATGACATGTCATGTCGAAATTAACTCCTTATTTGTTAATATAGATGGATTTAATATTAAGGAGGTTGAGAAAGGCGTCGAGACAACAAATACGTGCTTGTTGAAAACCACAAGGGAAAGAGTGAATATCGGAAACTGCTTCGTCTTATTAAGGAACCGGTGAATAATTCTGTGTTGTTTGGTCTTGCTTGTTGTTCAAAATATGGAAAGTGTATAATTACAAAGAAAGATGTCGACGGTGTAATAAAAGATTATGGAACCAAAAATCTAACGGACCATATGAAAGTATGCGCACCTCCATCACAGCGCGGAAAGAGTGAACAATCGAAATACATTTAAAAAAGTACATTTGTGTAATCGTAAATAATGATTCCCATTTGTAATATACACCATGGTCACTGTCATAGTCAGCCATTACTTCTGGATTACGCAAAATAGTGGCACTAAAATGGCACTAAAATTTGGCAAGTAACCAAATTTTATTATTAAAAAAAGATTTCAGTTATTAAATATCAAGCAGTTATTGGGATGAATATGTATGTTACGTTGATATGTATATATACATAAATTGATTTTCGAATTTATAGTTCAAAGCAGATTTGTTCGGTTCAGGTCGGGTCCGAAATTTTTGACCCGTTTCCAAATCTGGAACGGATCAGTCGCGAACGACCCATTTCTAATAGCAGAAAAGGGTGGTCCAACTTAATTTTAATTCCATTCCTATTACAGGGAGTTTGTGGATAGGCAAAAGTCCGGATACTTTTTATCAGACAGCGTATTTCCCTGCTTTTCGAATAATGTTGTCCAGCTCGCTATAAAATCTTCCTCGTCTCATCAACAATCTGTTACCTCGAAGATTTTTGCCCTGCTCTAAAAAAAAAATGTATAATTCCACTGGATTGATCTTCATACAAATGATAGTCGAATGCCATAAACGAAAGTGAAACACTTAATACTTCTTTTTGATGTTATTCTTCAACACCGCAATCTTTGCGCACCTTGTCAGAGAAGACCTAAAAGTCTTGTCAAAAACCCTCTTCAAATTAAAGTAAAAGTTATTATAGGTTTCTTCATGTTGGCTCTGCTTTCACAAATCATTTCCAAAACATCCATAAAAAAAATTATATGATTCCCACGCGTGTTTCAATTACACATTGCAATCATTGCCACGGGAAACGATATTTTTGCTCTTTGTTCATAACGAACCGCTTTGTCATAGCTGTGGAGTTTGAACAATACTTTCTAGGCTTCACTCAGACGGAGGATTATTGTAGAGACTGGTGACACCAGAATCAAATATTAACTGATTTTCTTTCGTTTCAGGCAAATCACATTCACGAAAACGGTGTTTGCAAAATAAAATTCCAGACGACAATTATTTAAAGTAAGATGTTTTTCTATTTTGTTTACGGTTTTTTTCGCTTCCAAAAATACTCTTTGAGCGATTTTCTACAACCCACAAAAGAGGGAATTATTAAAAAATGGTGAATATAAGTAATATACACTAAGTGATCATTGAATTATGATCACCTACCCAATACTTCGTAGGCCCTCATTTCGCCCTCAGTACAGCAGGTATCCGACGTGGCATCAATTCAATAAGATGCCGGAAGCAGTTGGAAGGTATGGCCAACCTCGCTGGGTGTAATGCGGCCTTCAGTGCAGGTATGGCGGTGTATCCAGACGTCTGACAAGCTGTTCCATAGTGTCCCACAAGTGCTCCATGGGATGAATATCGGAGGGGGGGGGGTTCGGAGGTCAGCTTAAATTCTGAACTGTGTTACTCAAACCATTCCTGCACAACATCGGACCTGTGACTCGGCGCATGGCCATCTTGGAAGACACCGTCACCATTCGGGAAAAAGTGCAACATTGCTCGGGGTGCAGAATCAGCAAGCAATTCTCGATGGTGGACACCAGTCATACGTTGTTCCACATGTACCACGGGTCCAAGATCCTTCCAGACAAACGTCCCCTACACCATACAACCGTCTCCATCGGCTTGGACTGTGGAAACCGTGCAGAATGGATTGAGTGTGCCATGTTGTTCGCGTCAAATACATACACGCCCATCCACGGAGTGGAGAAAAAACGCAACTCGTTATACCAGAACACTTTTCTCCTGTCATCGACGGCCAGCTCTCATAATCTTGACACCAGGCAAACTGTGATTAGGAGATGATGTCGTTTGTTTGCTGTTATAACCCATACGTTGAGCGTGCGCCGCATGGTAATGACAGATAGTGTTCCGGGTTGATCTCTGTTGTATTGGGTAGTCAACTGTTGAACTCTGCTGCATCTGTTGGACCAAACGAGTAGTCAGACCCGACGCTCACGTCTGACATCAACCTGTAGCTATCCTGTGCAGTCTAACTCCAGTCCTGATACACTTTTACTACGGCGGTTCGGGAACAATCCACGAGCCACGAGTTCAGCTGTTTGGGAAACCGAGGCACCACCTCTCGGAGCTCCCACTATCTGTCCTTTCTCAAACACCGATAATCCTACCGTTCACCCATCATGCACCGAATTTTACTACCTACTGCTCCACTCGCACGTCATATAGGCTACCTTGGCCGTTATGACGAAGTAAATTTCTTCACCATTTTTATGCCAAGGGCAAGATTCGAACCCACAATTCTCGGCTTCGGAGCTCCGAGTGCTATCCACTATACTCCACTGGCATGTGCACTCACTGCTGTCTGCCTTTATCTCCTGTGCGCCCTTCCGGGCAGGCACGTCCTCCCCCCCCTCCTTCTCCACAGAGAATGAGGGCTGGGGCATGGCCCACGGTTCAACCAGGACCATTTGCGGCTGTAGGCAGTCATCCGATGAAGAACGTGCATTTGAGCAATACCAGACAATTTGGTGTGGGAAAAGTAACATGACACTGATTTATTTTACGAAGCACTGAAGAAGGGATTCTCATTTCTCCTATCTCGCGATGTGGAAAGTAAATCACACCATTGCGAGAAACTTATCAGCCGGGTCATCTTTGAAATACGGGCGTCAATATAACGAAGTAAATTTCTCAATCACTTTTATGCCAGGGGCGAGATTCGAACCCGCAACTTTCGGCTCCTCCGGAGCTCCGAGTGCAATCCACTAAACTACTATGGCATGTGCTCTCACTGCTTTCTGCTTTTATCTCGTGTGCGTGCTGTCGGACATGCACGTCACATCGCCTAGTCGTGCCCTCCTGGAAATCACGTGGTCAACGGGCCGCATCCACTTCCGATAGGGGTGGTCATAATTCAGTGAACACTCGGTGTAAATGAAAAGCTTTCTTATTTTTTAATATACTAACAGTTATGCTCGTTCTCCGAACGGTGATACTGTAATTTTTTCAACATGAAATTAAAGAAAGGAAAAATAATTAAAGGTAAGAAAAGTAATTTAAGATCCTTAACTGTTTCACAATTTAGAACAGGGTCGTGACGTCAATGCATACGGTTTTACGTAAAACAGATCAGGCTTTGGCGCCCCTTAATTTTAAATCAAAATTGCATGGAATTTTTACAGCATTTCAACGTTCCTAGCATAATTATCTTTAAACCTATCAGCACTTTGAACAGTAAAGCTAAGCCTCCCTTTTGAGCTGTTAGGTTTTTAGACATTTTTGGGTATCTGGACCTTAAGGATGCCAATTTTCAGATCTCAAGGTTATTGAGAAGTGGTGGAACAATTCGCGAAAACTTCAAACGCAAAATGTTCCAAAACCCCCATTTTGATTTTTTTTTCGGAATTTTTTATGTATTTTGACCTATCATATCAATCATAACAATTTTCAAAGCTCCAGGTAATGTAGAGGAGGTCGAACAATTCGCGAAAATTTCAAGCAAAGAAATGTTCCATAGCCACCATTTTTATTTTTATTTTATTTTATTTTATGCCGGAGGAAAACACCGAACTTTAAAGCCGTTGCTACGTTATTAAGCAATGCGTCTTTACCAGTTTGGTTATAGCCTGTCCTTTCACCCAATGAGAAGAGATTGCTAAAAATAGCTGCGTCACCATACCATCAGGTCACGGGACCAGAACTTTCCCGTGTGGTTACCGTTGAAGACAGAGGAAGCCTTTCGTTACTTTCCTATGCGTCTTTAAAAAATGCTTAAAAATCAGAAAATGATTTTTCTTAATTTTTTTTAAAGAGGGATGATAGTTGTGAATTTATGCTGTAAAAATTGTAATGCGTTATGTTTTTTAGTTTGCCATATATCCGTTTGTTAAAATCTATCCCATCGCGAAATAGAGAATTTTATGAAATTTAAAAATTTAATTTCTCGTAGACAAAATCGAAATTCAAAAAAACAGGGCGACGAGGTGCAAAAATTCGGCCATATCCCTACATGCCTATAAAATTTTGTGGTTCTGTTGCAGTCAGTGTGTCCGGAACGCGAACTGAGAGCACACTTTTGCTTACCTTAACTTTGAAATACAATAGTCCTTGAAGCATCGCCAGAATCAAAAAACGGTTTATTTCATTTTCATTTACTTTCATTTATTGAAATATTCTGCCACACAACTGGTAATTGAATACATAACAGTAATTATGCAATATACTCAACCACAATAAAACTATATGAAATATTAAGTAATTAGTCAAATATATTCAATGTACATGAGTACCATTTTAAATATTTCATAAACTGTTCAACAAACGAAACATGTAGAGTTGGTATTATAAACACATAAATTATTTACGGCGTCATGAATCACCACGGTGAGTGGCATGGAGCGAGGGAAAAAAGGCTTTAAAAAAGCCTGACAAGCTCCTGATCCCCAATTTAATAAGTGACAGGCCAGAGAGCACGAAATAGAAAATGTGTAGTATAACGCAGGTTAGTCACGAGAACTAGCATAATAAGAATATCATAAACTGTATGCGCCATGCAACAATATATGAACATATACCAAACAAACCATCAAATACATAATGGAAATTATTTAAATATTACTAAGTCTTTACAAGCCAAAACGCCGAAAGTTAAACTAATGATAAAGGGCAATTATAATGTATGATACGTACACTGGTGCGTAGCACAATATATGAGAATATTCCGAAGACTTACATCTCGAGGCTACATATGAAATATTTATCACACATGTAACCATAGGTAGGAACTGAAAAAACAAAGGAACTGAGCATAACCCGCACTCCAATAACTGTACCCCACAAACTATACTGATATGAGAAACGATATAATTAATATTAACAGCAAATCACCATACCGTTAATACACCACATTAAATAAACACTAAGCAATATGTTACGCCCAGAGTGGCGTGGCCAACATACAGTAAATTCATAATCAGTTTATAATACCTATTATATATGCCTATAATCATAGTACAATTATATATAATAATGCAGGCTTTTGAGTCATGCATTAAAAAAAGATCTGAGTTACTGATGAAATGTGAAATCAGAAAGTCAAAAGATGGTAAGTGGATGTAGGTCTAAGAGGCATGGAATCATAAGTCCATGAGGCCCACAACATGGGTAGCACGAAATTAAAAAAGCATTAGTGAATTAGAATCAAAATACCAGATTAGAAAGTGCAGACCACAATATAATAAGTAACACAAGTAGCTATTAAAATAGTAAATAATATTTTCCTGAATGCCCTGTAGTTTTCAACGCCTCTAATGTTCGAAAGCAATTTGTTCCATTTTCGAAGACCAGCTGCATTAATACCGTATTGTGCTATGTTCGACCGAACCCTAGGAACCAGAAAGTTTAGACTGCCCCTAATACACTACTGGACAATTGCTAAGGACGGATCATAAACGGCTATATAGCGCATAAAAAAGTAAGTGTGGTTGGATGCCAAGTGAAATAAAATAATGTCAAAATGCCAGGACATTACAAGAAAGACAATTTATTGTGCTCTGAAATCCAGAAGGCTATGGAACGTGTTCAAGGGACAAACAGGCCATTTTGTGCAGAATACGTAAACGTGAAAAAAATGCAATTACCGTCCGCAGGCGTTCCAGCGTAAGATGTCAATGCGGGATATGGCCACCATGGAGGGCGATGCAAGATTCCACACGTCGTGTCATGCTTTGCACAACATTATCAAGCAGCTGTTGGGGTAATTTATCCCATTCCTCTGTCAGTACACGGATGAGGGTGTCCTTGTGAATTGGAGGGCATTGGCGACCAGCAAGACTCCTCCCCAAAGCATCCCCCACATTTTCAATGGGATTCAGATCTGGAGAACGTGCTGGCCATACGAGGCGTTGAATATCCTCGCTCTCAAGACACTCCTGGACAGCGACTGTTCGATGACATGTTGCCTTGTCGCCCATGAAAATGAATCTATCACCGACAGCACCACGGGACATGCGAACATGAGGTAGCAGAACATCATTAATGTATCGTTGGCCAGTCATAGTCCCAGTTGGAAGCACATAGAGGGACGTACGGCCATTGATCATGATGCCAGCCCATACCATGACACTACATGTCGGATATCGGTCCCTTTCCTGTATGTTTGCTGGACAACATGCAGTACCACTATCACGCCAGATCAGTTGTCGTCGACAATCAGACGATACACTGTATCTACTCTCATCTGAGAAGAGGACAGCAGACCAGTCGTTATCAGTCCAATTGCGATGTTGATGGCACCATTGCAAACGGGCGGTACGGTGACGTCTGGACAATGGGATGCAGACAACAGGACGGCGGGCGTATAGTCCTCCTTCATGCAAACGTCTGGCGACAGTTTTTCGGGAGATCCGCTTGCCAGTAGCAGCCATAAACTGATTTGCTACCTCACTAGCTGTGCTGCGCCGGTGTCTTTTTGTTGATAGCACTATGTACCGATCTTCTGCAGGTGTCGTACTGCGAACACGACCTCCCCCGTGACGTTTGCTACACTCTCCATTTCTTTGAAATGATTTCCAAAGCCTTGAAACAACACTGTGGCTGACGTCGAACTCCCTGCCAACATCTGTTATTTTTTGCCCTTCTTCAATCTTGCGAATAATACGGCCACGCGTAAAATCATCTAGGTGATGTCGGGAAGACATACTGAAAATTGCAAGTTCGTCAATTGATTCTTTCCCTTTCAACTTTGCGTTTGAACAACAACGGTCAATACGCGTCAAATCCTTTATATATCTTATCAGCGCTATGACGTCACGAACAATTTCGGCAATCCAAAATTTGCATACGCACAACACGTCTTACTGTAACCCGCACTTATGCTAATTTCTACATTTTCCTGCCTTCTATTTTATAGTTGCTATCGTTGCTATTGTCATCCGTCCTTAGCAATTGTCCGGCAGTGTATCATGAAAATGTGAAAAATGCATGAACTCAAGGACGCCCAAGTATCTATTAGAATGAATTCTATTATACATGAAAAGTAATAAACGAAAAGTGTATAATTTATTAAATGGCAAAATGTGGAACAGAATATAAACTTGGTTGGCACTAGGGTCATTACCCAATAAACGAATGTATTTTTTTTTGTAGTACAAATAATCGAGAGACATTGCCCAACCTGGTCTGACCCCTGGCCAATAAGCAGGTGGAGAGAATAGATGAAAGAATATTATAAAACAATTTTAATTCGAATCGTCAGCATTCCCGATATCCTGTGAATGATACCAATACGCATTCTAAGTTGAATTGCCAAATAATTAATGTGAGTATCCCAACGTGGGGACTCATGCAAGAAAATTCCTAAAAATTTAATTGAAATCTTAAAAATAATAGGAACATCATTTAAAAAAACTCCATTCAGAGTCGATAGCTGTGTACCACGACGAGAGAAAAGAACTGCAATAGTTTTATCTGGGTGTATATAATAGTTAAAAAATTACGACAGAACTATCAAAAATATTCATGAAGATCAAGATTAACAGTGGGTGTCATTTCAAACAATGAGCTTCCAGAAAAAAAAACTGGTATCGTCTGCGAACAATACACGATGAGATCGCGAAGTTACGTTAAAGATATTGTTAATATAAATAAGGAAAAGAACGGGTCCCAGAACCGTGCCCTGAGGAACTCCAGAGCATATTTTACGTACAGACGAGCAAATTCCGCGTACCTGCGCGTACTGTGTCCTTTGTGACAGATAGTTTTGAAAAAATAGATACGGAACTCCCCTGATCCCAATATGATATAATTTAAGTAGAAGAATATCATGTTGAACACAGTCAAAAGCTCTGGATAAATCGTAGAAAATACCCAACACAAATCTTCTCGAATCTATATTAGTCTGTATGTAATTGAGAGCATCCAAGACCGCGGTTTCCGTTGAAAAACCATCACGGAAATCATGCTGCCCTGGATGTAGAATTTTATTTTTATCCAAGCATTTGGTCAATCTATTTAAAACTAATCTTTCAAAAATTTTCCAAACATAGGAATATTGGTAATCGGACGATAATTTTGCACATTGTGTCAAGAACCCTTTTTATAGAAAACGGATACCCTACCAATAGTAAATGAAGGAGGTATCTGAGGTATCGAACGGCGAACGAGATCTGCTGATTTCAGCATATTCTCGAAACAATTCTTTACCAACGATGTTAATTTCATATTTCTGTGTTTAATACTTTTTGCGCTGCGAGCTAGAAAAACGCGAGTGTCGCGAAATTTCTAAAACGGCGGCGAAGACAGTGGCTGTTATTGCGGCTACGACGGCGGCTGCTTCAGCGACGGCCGCCGCACCTGCTTCTCCCGCCGCGAGAAAAGAAGCGAACGGCGAACGAGATCTGCTGGAACTACTGAACGTATCTTTTCCTTCACTCTGTCGACCGGGTTACTTGGAAGGGATCCGTTGCGAACGACCCATCTCTAATAGCAGCAAAGGGCGGACCAACTTTATATTAATTCGTTTCCTCTTACAGGGATTTTGTGGATAGGCAAAAGTTCGGATACTTTTTTATCAGACACTAAATTTCCTTGCTTTTCGAATAATGTTGTCTAGCTCGCTCTAAAGTCTTCCTCGTCTCATCAACAATCTATTACCTCGAAGATTTTTGTCCAGCTCTAAAAAAATTATAATTCCACTGGATTGATCTTCATACAAATCAATGATCGTCGAATGCCATAAACGAACGTGAAACACTTAATACTTCCTTTTGATGTTATTCTTCTACACAGCAATGTTTGCGCACCTTGTCAGAGAAGCCCTGAAATTCTTGACAAAAACCCCTCTTCAAATTAAAGATAAAGTTATTATAGGTTTCTCCATGTTAGCTCTGCTTTCACAAATGATTTCCAAAACATAAATAAAAAATTATATGACTCCCACGCTTGTTTTAGTTACACATTGCAATCATTGCCACGGGAAACGATATTTTTGCTCTTTGTTCATAACGAACCGCTTTGTCATAGCTGTGGAGTTTGAACAATACTTTCTAGGTTTCACTCAGACAGTGGATTATTGTAGAGACTGGTGACACCAGAATCAAATATTAACTGATTTTTTTTCGTTTCAGGCAAATCACATTCACGAAAACGGTGTTTGCAAAATAAAATTCCAGACGACAATTATTTAAAGTAAGATGTTTTTCTATTTTGTTTACGGTTTTTTTCACTTTCAAAAATAATTTTTGAGCGATTTTCTACAACCCACAAAAGAGGGAATTATTAAAAAATGGTGAATATAAGTAATATACATTAAGTGAGCATTAAATTATGACCACCTACCCAATACTTCGTAGGCCCTAATTTCGCCCTCAATACAGCAGGTATCTGACGTGGCATCGATTCAACAAGATGCCGGAAACAGTTGGGAGGTATGGCCAACCAAGCTGGGTGTAATGCGGCCTTCAGTGCAGGTATGGAGGTGTATCCAGACGTCTGATAAGCTGTACCATAGTGTCCCACAAGTGCTCCATGTGGGATGAATATCGGGGTGGTTCGGAGGTCAGTTGATATGCTGGAAGTCTGAACTGTGTTCCTCAAACAATTCCTGCACAATATTGGACCTGTGACTCGACGCATGGCCATCTTGGAAGACACCGTCACCATTCGGGTCAAAGTGCAACATTTCTCTGGGTGAAGAATCAGCAAGCAATTCACGACAGTGGGCACGAGTCATGCGTTGTTCCACATGGGTCCAAGATCCTGCTAGACAAACGTACCCTACACCATACAACCGCCACCATCGGCTTGGACTGTGGAAACCGTGCAGAATGGATTGAGTGTGCCATGTTGTTCGCGTCAAATACATACACGCCCATCCACGGAGTGGAGAAAAACGCAACTCGTTATACCAGAACACTTTTCTCCTGTCATCGACGGCCAGCTCTCATAATCTTGACACCAGGCAAACTGTGATTAGGAGATGATGTCGTTTGTTTGCTGTTATAACCCATACGTTGAGCGTGCGCCGCATGGTAATGACAGATAGTGTTCCGGGTTGACCTCTGTTCTATTGGGTAGTTAACTGTTGAATTCTGCTGCATCTGTTGGCCCGAACGAGTTATCAGACCCGGCGCTCACGTCTGACATCACACTCTCGCTATCCTGCGCAGTCTCACTCCAGTCCTGATACCCTTTTACTACGGCGGTTCGGGAACAATCCACGAGCCACGAGTTCAGCCGTTTGGGAAATTGAGGTACTACCTTTTGGAGCTCGCACAATCTGTCCTTTCTCAAAGCCCGATAAATCCGACCGTTTACCCAACACGCACCGAATTTCACTACCTACTGCTCCTCTCGCACGTCATACAGGCTATCTGGTCGTTACGGAGAAATAAATTTCCCTACTTTTTTATGCCAGGGCAGGGATTCGAACCCACAGTTTTCGGCACCGGAGCTCCGAGTGCTACCCACTATACTGCATGTGACTGCTAACTGCCTTTATCTCAAGTGGGTCCTGGTAAGCAGGCACGTCACATCTCCCCCCCCGATAAAGGGCAGGGGGCATGGCCCACGGTTCAGCCGGGATCATATGTCGCTGTAGGCAGTCATCCGATGAAGAACGTGGATTTAAGAAATCCCAGACAATTTGGTGTGTGGAACATAACATCACACTGATTTATTTTTTCGAAGCACTCAAGAAGGGATTCTCATTTTTCCTATCTCGCGGTGTGGAAATAACATCACACCATTGCGAGAAACTTTTCAGCCAGGTCATCCTTGAAGTTCTGGCGCCAATGTACGAAGTAAAATTTTCCACACTTTTTATGCCATGGGCGCGATTCGAACCCACAACTCTTGGCTCCAGAGCTCCGAGCGCTATCCATTGCACTACACTGGCATGTGCTCTTACTGCTATGTGCCTTTATATTATGTGCGTCCTGCTGGGCAGGCACGTCATATCGCCTAGTCGCGCCCCGTCCTGGAAATCACGTGGTCAACGGGCCGCATCCACTTTCGATAGGGGTGGTCATAATTCAGTGATCACTCGGTGTATGTGAAAAGCTTTCTTATTTTTTAATATACTAACAGTTATGCCCGTTCTCCGAACGGTGAATCTATAATTTTTGAATATAAAATTATAGAAAGAAAAAGTAATTAAGGGAAAGTAAAGTAATTCAAGATCCGTAACTGTTTCACGATTTAGAACAGGGTCGTGACGTCGATGCATACGGTTTGACATAAAACAGATCAGGCTTTGGCGTCCCTTAATTTTAAATCAAAATTGCATGGAATTTTTACAGCATTTCAACGTTTCTGGCATAATTATCTTTAAACATATCAGCACTATGAACAGCAAAGCTAAGCCTCCCTTTTGAACTGTTTGGTTTTCAGACTTTTTTAGGTATCCTGATTTTAAGGACTATCAGGATGACAATTTTCAGATCTCAAGGTTATTGAGAAGTGGTCGAACAATTCGCGAAAAATTCAAACAGAAAATGTTCCCCAAACCTCCATTTTGATTTTTTTCGGGCTCTTTTAGGCATTTGGACCTTTAGACCTATCATATCAATCCTAAAAATTTTCAAATCTCCAGGTCATGTAGAAGAGGTCGAACAATTCGTGAAAATTTCAAGCAAAGAAATGTTCCATAGCCACCATTTTTATTTTTATTTTATTTCATTTTATGCCGGCGGAAAACGCCGAACTTTAAAGCCGTCGCTGCCGCCCCGGCGGCGCAGTGGTCTAAGCGATGGCCTCTGATCATTCGTCCGAAAGGAGGGCGGGTTGGAATCCCGTGAGGCATGGATGTTGTGTTTGTCTTACGGCGCTGGCTCTCTCCCTTCCCTGGAACCAGTGACCCTAAATTAGGGACGAGCGACTGCTTATAGCCAATTGAGTTGCTCACGGTTGTCGTTAAACCTCCATCAAAAAAAAAAAGCCATCGTTACGTCATTAAGCATTGCGGCATTACCAATTTGGTTGTAGCCTGTCTTTTGACCCAATTAGAAGAGCGTGCTAAAAATAGCTGCGTCACCATGACAGCAGGTCACGGGACTAGAACTTTTCTGTGAGGTTACCGTTGAATGCAGAGGAAGCAGTTCGTTCCTGTTCCTTTGCGTCTTTAAAAAATGCTTAAAAGTCAGAAAAGGATTTTTTCTTAATTTTTATTAATAGAGGGATGATAGTTGTGAGTTTATGCTGTAAAAATTATTACTATCTATCTATCCAGATATGAAGTTAACCTACATTACATAGGTTAACTTCATATCTGGATAGTAACGATACTTTGGGCCACAATCAGCATGGTTTCCGTAAGGGTTTTTCAACCGAGACTGCGCCGCCCCGGTGGCGCAGTGGTCTAAGGCGCTGGCCTCTGATCATTCGTCCGTAAGGGGTCCGGGTTCGAATCCCGGTCTGGCATGGATGTTGTGTTTGTCTTACGGCACTGGCTCTCTCCCTTCCCTGGAACCAGTGACCCTAAATTAGGGACGGGCGACTGCTTATAGCCCATTGAGTTGCTCACGGTGGTCGTTAAACCTCCAATCAAAAAAAAAAAAAAAAAAAAAAACAACAACCGAGACTGCTGTTCTAGATGTCATTAATTATGTGCAGGATGGATTAGATTCTGGAAATAATGTTGTTAGACTCTTTTGCGATCTTTCTAGAGCATTTGATACTGTACGCCATGACATATTATTAACTAAATTAGAGAGGATTGGGATTAGAAATGTTGCACTTAACATGTTTCAGAATCATTTATCAGGAAGGAAGCAGTTTGTTCAGATCCATGATCACTGTTCTAGAGTTGAGCCTGTTTCATTTAGAGTTCCTCAGGGTTCAGTGTTAGGTCCTATTCTGCTTTTGATTTATATAAATCATATTTTTCGGGTTCCATCTGTTGCTCATTTGGTATTGTTTGCTGATGATGTAAACTAATTTTTAAGGGGAATAATCTGAGTTAGTTGATTCCTCGAGTAAATCTCGAACTTAGGGAGTACCTTCATTGGTTTACATGCATTTTTTTAACGTTAAATGTCACTGAGTTGTGTTTACTTAAATGATACGGCATTACAGTTCCAGACCACAGTGAAATTTTTGGGTGTTGTTCTTCATGAATCTCTTAGATGGGATTCTCAGGTGGATCAGTTGAGCTTGAGATCTTGCATTGAGCTTGAGATCTTGCATTGGTATGATTTCGCGGATTTCTGGTTTGTGTCAGTTAGAAATCTGTTAATTTTATACTATTCTTTTATTTTTCCTATATTGTCGTACTGCATTTTAATATGGGGTGCGACTACAAGGCGTAACATAGTTCGTTTATCTGTGTTGCAGAGGAAGTTTGTCCGATTGTTAAATTTTTCGGCTGGTTCGGAGGTTCTTTTTCGTCATTTTCAGATATTAACTGTTGAGCAACTACATAAATACAGATTGCTGCTGATGGTCCATGATGAACGTATTTTTACAGGAAGATATTCCAACTTGATTGCATTACGGCGTACCACTCACTCCTATGATACTCGTGGTGGGTCGGGTTTTTCTGTTCCGTGGGCTCGTACAGGTTTAATGTTTAATAATATCAATGTGTTAGGATTGCATGAGTGGAATGGATTACCGTTGATTATTAGATCAGGGGCATAATATTCAGCATTTAAACGAGTGCTAAGAATTTTTTTGACGGGAAATTGAATATTTGAACTTACTGCTTTATGATTTGTAAAAGAAATGCATTGTAAAATTGGTTTCGTTGTCTTGACTGGACTGGAATAATTTATTTTTATTTTAGAGGGGATCAGAGGCTTGTCAGGCAGTACTTCTGTCTTTTTCTCTGGCCCCTTGCTGTACATTTAATTATTTTTAACATATAACATTTGATTCACATTAACAGTACGTAATTGGTCTATTTAATTGATATTAATTTTTAATGGAATGAGTTTTGTTGTTGTGCAGAATTTATAATATTGTGAAAGTTGGAGATTTGTTGTATTTTGTGAGTTTCATTGGTGAATTTGTTTATTTTATTCGTACAATTAGTTTAGGATTGTGGTATATATTGTAATTTTCCTGAGCATTATATTACTTTTGTATAATATTGTACAGCAGAAATTTTATAAAATAAAAAAAAATGCGTTATGATTTAGAGTTTGCCATATATCCGTTTTTTTGAAATCGGTCCCATCGCGAAATAGAGAATTTTGTGAAATTTAAAATTTTAATTTCTCGTAAACTAAATCGAAAAAAAAAAAAAAGGGGGACGAGGTGCAAAAATTCGGCCATGGCCCTACTTGTCTCCAAAGTTTTGTGGTTCTGTTGCTATCAGTGTGTCCGGAACGCAAACTGATAGCACTTTTTTGCTTACCTTAATTTTGAAATATAATAGTCCTTGAAGTATCGCCAGAATCGAAAAACGGTTTCTTTCAGCATATTTTCCACACAATTCTCTATAAAGGATTTCAATTTCATATTTTTGTGTTCAATACATTTTGCGCTGCGAGCTAGAAAAGCGCGAGTGTCGCGAAATTTCTAAACCAGTGTCGGAGACAGCGGCTTTACGGATATGTTTCATTAGAAAACGTAGAAAGCTAGTGGTGAAGTCTAAATTCGAGGATATGTTTCATAACAAAACGCAAAAAGCTAGAATTTTACTGATATGTTTCATTACAAAACGTAAAACGCTAGAATTTTACGGATATGTTTCATTACAAAACGTAAAAAGCTAGAATTTTACGGATATGTTTCATTACAAAACGTAAAAAGCTAGAATTTTACGAATATGTTTCATTACAAAACGTAAAAAGCTAGAATTTTACGGATATGTTTCATTACAAAACGTAAAAAGCTAGAATTTTACGGATATGTTTCATTACAAAACGTTAAAAGCTAGAATTTTACGGATATGTTTCATTACAAAACGTAAAAAGCTAGTGGTGAATTCTAAATTCGAGGATATGTTTCATTACAAAACGTAAAAAGCTAGTGGTGAAGTCTACATTTGAGTACAAAAATCAAAATTCGAGGACAGTTTGCGTCCCCAAAGACGTCAGATACTTTGGAGGACAGTAAACTAAATTTGAGGACTGTCCTCAAGAATTCTGGACCTCTGGCCAGATTATAGCTAGGTGAGAAAAATTTAATTTTTAGAAATTATCCGAAATTAGGGGCCCCTGTCTGACGGCAGTATCAGATCCCTAAAGTGCGTTATTTTAGGGATTAATGTCAACCAATAACAACTCTGGGGGCTATTTCTTTTTTATTTGTGGGTTTAGCGACCACCGTGAGTAATTCACTGGGCTATATGCTATCGCCCGTCCTTAATTTAGGGTCATTGGCTCCAGGTAAGGGAGAGATCCAGTACCGTACGACAAACACAACATCCATGCCTCACCGGGATTCCAACCCGGACCCATCTCGGACGAATGATCAAAAGCCAACGCTTAGGCCACTGAACCACCGGGGCGGCTGTGAGGGCTACAAGTAGTCGCCCACCTCAAATTTTGGACCACTGGTTTCTGGTAAGAGAAAGAGCCACCACCGTATGACAAACACACCATCGATACTTTGAAGCAGGCTCACCCCGGACGAGTGAAATGAAACCAGCGACTCCAAGCATTCGTCCACTGGAACAGTCTGATGTGTGTTATAATATTAAATTTATTATACCAAAGTATCATAGTACTCACCTTTTATGGCCCATCTTCAGCACCTATAAAAATACTGCATTACATAGAAAATACCACACCATGACGGAAAGCACATAATGAAACAAAACTTACCACACATGTAGACAAGTGGAACTTACCACAAATGTAGAAATTCAGCAATACAGCATTACATCGATGGGAAAAGTCACCATATGGTGTCCTGATGTACACGGTTATTCAGAAAGAATCATTAGATTTCAAAAATTTATATTTCGAAAAATTAACAACACAGAATGGTAAGTATTAATGTAAAGGGAAGGGAAATGCCTAAGTTTTAGATTACGCACAATAGATGGCGCTAGTGTGTCGTTTATGAAGCTCTTTTGGCGAAGAAGTGAAAATGGCGTCTGGTCAGCAGAAAGCTCTTTGTTGTGCTCTCGTTTGCACGATGTCTGTCGGTAATCACCGTTCAGCGTTAATTTCGTAGAAAGTACCAAATTAACGGCTCAGAGTATTCTTAGGTGGTATCATCAGTTCGAGGACACTGGATGTCTTTGCAAAGGAAAAAGTCCAGGGCAACCAGGCGTATCTCTGCAGAGCATGTTGAAAGAGTGAGAGAGACTTTTCTACGCGGTTCGAAGAAATCGACCATTCGCGCTAGTCCAGAACTGGGAATTTCTCAACCTACTGTTTGGCTTGTGTTGAGGGAAAAATTGCGTTACAAGCCATACAAATTGCATTACTTGCAAGCACTGAAGCCTTGTGATGAGCTACACCGACTGAACTTCTGCCTTTACATGCAAGAGCTACCCCGCAGTTAGATTGGTCAAAGTGGACCACATGACTTGGTCTGATATGACCAATGATGTATTCAGGCATCTTCTCGAGGGTGCCCCACCGAAAATCTATGAATGTTCCTCGTAGGTTTTGGGACGATCTCTCCTAATATTTAGTCTAAATTGTGTTCGTTTATTACTGAATATTTAGTGAAATTAATTTAAAATATTAAGAAAATAAGGGAAAACATTGTAAAAATAAAATAAAAAGATCTGAAATTTCTATCATTCTTCAACAAAACATCAAACAGTACTCGCTAAAGGGGCAATTTTTCAAGCACTGACAACTTGGACTACTTCCGCAATAAAAGCCAAATTTCACAGAGTAGAGATGTTTGCACTGCAATACTTCATCATGTTTTGGAAGCTGGTATTCAGTTTTATTTCAGTTTTATCGATGCCGACTTTCCGGCTAAGCCTCAGTGTAGCTAACGTGACGTTAAGGCTTCCAATACAACCTAATTTTTAACAATAGCAAATTATTAGAAATTGTTTCCATAATAAAAGATTTTTTTTTCTGGCGGTGGTGGTTTACACTCTGTGACAAAAAAAAAAAGTCGAGGCACCTCAAACTGGCACTGAAACTGCTAGTTAGTTTTTGGTTTTTTTACTACTATTTGCTAATCTAAATAATCTAACAGGGTTGAAACCAAATGGTAGGCTTACACCATACGTTTTCAGGTAACACTGTTATTATTCCTAAATAATCAGAAACACGCTTGTACACAGTAAGGCGAGAACATTTTTACCACCCCAAATGTCTTGGGGAGATTTTCTCCACCACAACCTTACCTTTACTAGCGTCCTCAATATTTTACACCACCCCTTGTGAAATCTGTAGTCTATTACGAAATTAAAGCAAAGGTATAACATTTTTACATTTTTAATTAGTTGTATGTGTAGATTTCTTGGAATCTGCATTTGCGATATAAGAACATAATCAAATTTTTGTACTCTATTTAAAATTTATATAAATATTAATATCCTATCTTCTGATTTTCTGATTCAAGACTTCTTGAATTGGAAGAGGAACTACAAAGGATCAAGTGGGACATCGTCGGGCTAAGTGAGATAAGGAGAAAAGGAGAAGATCTCATTGAACTGAAAAATGGACATCTCTTCTACTACCGTGGGACAGATACTGGCAGAACTAGTGGTGTTGGATTTATAATAAACAAGAAACTGAAGGATAAAGTTGTAGAAGTTGAAAGTTCCTCTGACAGAGCTGCACGGCTTGTTATCCAACTCTCGAAAAGATACCAGGCTCAGATTATTCAAACTTATGCACCCACCACAAGTCATCCTGAAGAAGAAATTGAAGAATTTTTATGAGGAAATTTGTCATCTAAATACTAAAGGCAAGCAGCACTTGGAGATAATTATGGGAGATTTCAATGCAAAAATAGGGCAACGGCAATAGAATGAAACTTCAATAGGCAAATTCGGTCACGGCAATAGAAACCAGCGTGGAAATACTCTCGTAGAGTTTGCAGAGGCAGAAGGGATTTTCATCATGAACTCCTTTTTCAAGAAAAAGCCGCAAAGGAAATGGACATGGAGCCATCCCAATGGATGGACAAGTTAAATTGACTTTATTATGTGTAACCAGAAAATTGTCATGGAAGACTGCAGTGTGCTAAACAAGTTCAACACAGGTAGTGACCATAGAATGGTAAGATGTAAGATGCACCTCAATGCTAAACTCGAGCGTGGCAAGCTCATAAAACAAACAAAGTATATTGACGTGACAAAGCTTAAAATGCATCATAATACCTTCAAATCGGAACTGAGGAACATATTCTCTGCTCTAGGAGGTCCAACATCAGAAAAAGTGTACATCTCTGAAGTTAACAGAAAAGTAATCAAAGCTCTTATGGAAACAGCAACAAGATTAGCTGGGTCTAAGAACAAGTTGCATGTCAACAAATTATCAGGAAAAACCAAAATGTTGATGCAAAAAAGAAGAGAGATGAGGACAACTAAAGAAGATGTGACGTCCAAAGTAAAATATATAGAGCTATGCAAGACAGTACGAAAAAGTATTACTGAAGACGTAAGGAAATTCAACTGTGAACTAGTGAAGAAAGCAATTGAAAACAACCAAATAGCAAAGGGACATCTCAGTAAGGGAAGAAAACAGATTATGGCATTGAGAAAAGAAGATGGTTCTGTAATAAGAAATAGAGGCGAAATTTTGACAAGAGTGAAAGATTTCTACTCCAAATTATATGAAAGGGATGATACATGCACTCCAGACATCATGAAAGGTCCCAGTACCAGAGTTCTTTCAGTCCTCCCAGCAGAAGTTGCACATGCAATCAAGAACATGAAGCGGGGAAAAGCTCCAAGAGAAGATGGAATTACTATAGACACCAGACAAGAAGCAAGTGGAGAAATTGAAACAGTACTCGCCCAAGTTTTCATTTGATGCCTTAATGAAGGGAAGATTCCTGAGGATTGGAACAACGCTACAATGATCCTGCTACATAAAAATGGTGATATTGAGGATCTCAGGAACTACATATCTATCAGCATCTTATCAGTGGTTTATAAAATCTTCACTAAAGTTCTTTCACACCGCTTGAAGGTAACACTGGACATGGCCCAACCGAGACAACAAGCTGGATTCAGGAGTGGCTACAGCACAATAGATCATATCCACGTACTAAAAGAACTAATTGAAAGAGCGAAGGAAAATGAACTTCCATTGTGCATGGCTTTTATCGATTATGAAAAAGCCTTTGATTCGGTGAAACCATCAGCAGTTACAATGGCTTTGAAATCCTGCGGTGTTAAAGATGCATACATTAATATTATTAATAACATCTATGAAAATGCAAGTGTAAAGATTCGGTTGTTTGAGAATACAGTACACATCAAAATTGGAAAGGGAGTGAGACAAGGTGACACCATACATCTCAAGCTCTTTAATGCCACATTGGAAAATGTCTTTCAATCACTGAACTGGGAAAACAAAGGGATAAAGATTAATGGAGATTATCTAACTCACCTTCGTTTTGCTGATGACGTAGTCATTTTTGCAACTACCCCATCAGAGCTGCAGAGTATGATCCAGGAACTTGCTGACAAGAGTAAAGAAGTGGGATTAAAAATGAACTTTCCGAAGACAAAAGTGATGTACAATGCTTTTACAAGAAATGAAGATTTACCAATTGATGGGGAAAAGCTGGAAATAACCAATACCCACATTTATCTTGGACAGCAGATATCAAGTGAGGGTCCCATTGAGGAAGAAATTAATCGGAGTACAAAACTTGCCTGGAGAGCTTTTGGAAGAAACAGCATAATTTTCAAGAGCAATATGCCGTTATGTCTTAAAAGAAAAGTGTTTGATCAATGCATCCTTCCAGCGCTTACGTAGGGTGCAGAGACGTGGACCTTAACTAAAAGAGGCATACAAAGGTTGCAGACAACTCAAAGAGGTATGGAGAGGCGCATGCTTGGTGTAACCAGGAGAGATAAGAAGAGGAACTCGTGGATCAGAAAAATGACAAGAGTGGAAGACATCATGATCACAGTAAAATCCCTGAAATGGCAATGGGCTGGACATTCTGCCAGAAGGACAGACCATTGATGGACAGTCGAAATTTTAGATTGGATTCCATGGGACATGAGAAGACCCAGAAGAAGACCACATGGAAGATGAGGGGATGAAATTCGAAAGTATGCGGGAGTAATATGGAGGAGACTAGCACAAGACAGACCGTTGTGGAAGAGGCTTGGAGAGACCTTTGTCCAGCAGTGGATTGATAATGGTTGACAATGATGATGTGTATAAATAACAAAACTGGGATTATATGTGTATAATCAGTCAAGAAGTTTTAGCCCCCTCGAAATTTGTAATTGCCCCTCCCCCCGGAAAAAACTATCTGAATGCAACACTAGATATGACGCCATGCGACTTCTTCCTTTGAGGGTATGTAAAAGATCTGGTGTTCGTGCCTCCTTTGCCCACAACTCAATGGGAACTTAAACAACGCATTTCTGCTCCTTTTGAAACAGTTACCAATGACACATTAGACCGTGTTTCGCAGGAATTTTCATATCGCGTAGACATTATACGCGTGACTAAAGGAAGTCATATCGAACATTTATAAAAAAAAAAAAACTTAGACATTTTCCCTTTGCATTGATGTATTACTTATCATTCTGCGTTGTTAATTTTTCGAAATATAAATTTTTGAAATCGGATGATTCTTTCTGGATAACCTTGTATAGCTGACCATGCGTCGGTGATATGTGTCAACAATTCTTTGACATTGCGAGGGTGTCGTGCAAAGGCGTCAAGTCGTCATCCAATAACGTCCCACACTTTCTCTATTGGGGAGAATACTGGGAATCGCGCTGGCCAGAGCACCAGCTGGATATCTTCTAGCCAATGTCTTCTCATGTTGGTGGTGTGGACATTTGATACTGGATATAATGGATAACACGGAGATTTGGCAACAAAACGGGCGGTAGCACTTTATCCGGTATCCTCATTGTACGCACTATGTGTATGAACAGTGAACTGCTGGTGGAACTGATACCGTCCCAAAGCATGATATCAGGCTGAGAAATCGTATGGATGGTAGCAAGATCAGCCCAGTGATTACGTCGTTTCCTGGCTCTTATTCGGCGATCGTCATCGCTCAGACTGAAGACTAATAACTATCACCTGCGCCGCCTGCCGGGTCGGCAGGAATTAGTCGATGGATTAAAAACGGTTGCGAAAGTAATGCCACCCCACTCAGAAACTCCAGGCGCGAACACTAGCAGCCACAAACCAACCGCACGAAGCCCCACCAGCAGGAGAAGACCAATGCTATGATAAAAACTGGGGGAGCGCGAAATGGGAGAGTGTTACTCCTGCGAACAATCATTTTTACGATGGAACCAAATTGGTCCTTTATTAACATTTTACCGTTTAAAAGATTTAATAGAACACATTGGTAAGTCACATTTGGCGGCTAATTTCAACACTTGTGGGCACTACTTAGAGCAACTGCATTATCACAAAATACATCGTACCGGTCATTTTAGCATCACGGTCCACCATCAAGTGTGACGTACTACAGAGGTGAAAACATGTGTCAAGACGGCAAATCTGCGCGAGACATTCTGTCCGCGTAGCTCAGTTGGGAGAGCGTGTGACGTACTACAGAGGTGAAAACATGTGTCAAGACGGCAAATCTGCAGCGAGACATTCTGTCCGCGTAGCTCAGTTGGGAGAGCGTGTTATAACGAAGTAAATTTCTCCGTCATTTTTATCCGCGCCAGGATTCGAACTCGGTTCCCTCATTCCGGAATAAGTTGCTCTACCAATTGAGCTACGCGGACGTTTTATTCTGATTCTTATCTGCCTTTATGTCGCGTGCGTCCTTCTGGCAGGTACGTCACATCTCCTGGTACGTTACATCATCTCCCCCTTATTTTTTTTTCGAAGTGCTGGAGAAGGGATTCTCTTATTTTTCCTATCTCGCGGTGTGGAAAGAACATCACACCAATGCGAGATTTTGAACGGTCGGGTCATCCGGATAGTTCGGGCGCCATTATAACGAAGTAAATTTCTCAGTCATTTCTGGTCTACGCCGGGATTCGAACCCGGGTCCCCTCATTCCGGAATAAGTTGCTCTACCAATAGAGCTACGCGGACGTTTTATTCTGATTCCTATCTGCCTTTATGTCGCGTGCGTCCTTCTGGCAGGTACGTCACATCTCCTGGTACGTTACAGTGTGACGTACTACAGAGGTGAAAACATGTGTCAAGACGGCAAATCTGCAGCGAGACATTCTGTCCGCGTAGCTCAGTTGGGAGAGTGTGTGACGTACTACAGAGGTGAAAACATGTGTCAAGACGACAAATCTGTAGCGAGACATTCTGTCCGCGTAGCTCAGTTGGGAGAGCGTGTGACGTACTACAGAGGTGAAAACATGTGTCAAGACGGCAAATCTGCAGCGAGACATTCTGTCCGCGTAGCTCAGTTGGGAGAGTGTGTGACGTACTACAGAGGTGAAAACATGTGTCAAGACGACAAATCTGTAGCGAGACATTCTGTCCGCGTAGCTCAGTTGGGAGAGCGTGTGACGTACTACAGAGGTGAAAACATGTGTTAAAACGGCAAATCTGCAGCGAGACATTCTGTCCGCGTAGCTCAGTTGGGAGAGCGTGTGACGTACTACAGAGGTGAAAACATGTGTCAAGACGGCAAATCTGCAGCGAGACATTCTGTCAGCGTAGCTCAGTTGGGAGAGTGTGTGACGTACTACAGAGGTGAAAACATGTGTCAAGACGACAAATCTGTAGCGAGACATTCTGTCCGCGTAGCTCAGTTGAGAGAGTGTGTGACGTACTACAAAGGTGAAAACATGTGTTAAAACGGCAAATCTGCAGCGAGACATTCTGTCCGCGTAGCTCAGTTGGGAGAGCGTGTGACGTACTACAGAGGTGAAAACATGTGTCAAGACGGCAAATCTGCAGCGAGACATTCTGTCCGCGTAGCTCAGTTGGGAGAGCGTGTGACGTACTACAGAGGTGAAAACATGTGTCAAGACGGCAAATCTGCAGCGAGACATTCCGTCCGCGTAGCTCAGTTAGGAGAGCGACTTACTCCGGAGTGAGGGGACACAGATTCGATGTCCGTTGAGGACAAACTTTTGTTTTCCCACAAGTTAACCCTTTTTTCCTACGGAAACAAATTTTAGTCGGGTTGCCAAAATTGGCTGAAATCAGCTCGGACGGATATATCCGCTAATAGCGAAATTTTTCTGCTGGTGATGGGATTCCAGTCCAAATCTTTCTTGTCCAGAGTTGGACTCTCTACCTACTGAACTTCGCCGGCTAAGGCTTCTCGCTGCAACTTGCCATTTTGACATGTGCATTACATCTAATGTAAGTAGGTCATACGCTGTCTAAGAATTGGACCGAACGTGGCTGGAATGAGTGAACCTGTGCATCAGACAGCGTCAGCTTTGTGATTCGAAGTGATCATTGAGGCAGATAATTGACACTGACTGATTACCTGCTGCTAAAAGGGCTACAACAATGGGATCAAACCCAAGAAAGGACACAGGAAAAGTTTAAGTCACTTGGTTTTATCCAGTGGCATGATGTCCGTGCCAGGGGCATGCTTCTCCATCATGCCTTGGATCACGGAGCAGTGAATAAAAGACTAGAAAAAGTGCTTACCAGTAGTGTCACGTGAGGTGTTTATTTTCGGTACTGCTGAGATGAGAGGGAAGAACAAATTGTTTCATCGCAGCTTTCGTAAAACCGGGAGCGATGTGGAAATTTCAGTTCGAGAGCGCAGAAAATTCTGGGCACCATTTAGTTCGGTACTTCGGCTGCTTAAAGTGTTAAAGTAAGAACACACTAAAATCACTAAATAAACAGGTAAAACAACGATATATCTATACAACGCTATATGAATCAAATTATTTACATTTTAACAAAGGCAAGTTCAATGACAAGTTAGTAAAATCATGCAATGCATTGATTATGATACGCTTTTCAACATACCAGAAATCGCGCGCAGACACACCTTCCTCCCTACCCTGACTATTGAGTCGTTCAGTATACCTCCGGAACAACATACTAAGTTTTGTCGCAATCGAAGCATTTTTACTCAAGTTATGAGGATAATGGCTGTGAATACATTTCACTCCTGTGCCCTGACCTTTGACCCTATTTCGATGATATTAAACAGAATTGGTTCCGTATACCTACTAAACAACATACTAAAGTTTTGTCGCAATAGAAGAAGCACTTTTACATAAGTTATGACGCATAAGGGCGATGTAATGGATCCCACTCCTATATTCAGACCTTTGACTCCATTCCACCCATTTTCAATACGGTTCGTTCCCAGGTTGTCCCCTACCACATTTTAAAATTTCATCGATATCGAATCATTTCTACGCGAGTTATCGTGCGGACAAAGCTGGAGCACATACGCTTCTTTAACCTACGGTTGGAAAGCGTAAAAAATGGAAATTAACCATTTCCAAAATTGTTAAACCCTTACAATTAAATGCACTAGACGAATTATAACTACAAATATCACTAATACTAATCACATAAAGCAATTTGTTTCAAAGTAATTTATCACAAGCCGGTGTTTAACAATTAAAGTTTCCAAGCTGAAAGAAATTCCGCCGGCCCGTCGGCAAAATGCTACTCGGCCCCAGCGAAAGCTTCTCGTGTCAATAGGACGTAGGCTATCAATTCAAACTAAACGCTGGCTTCTGACCATTAGCCCAAGATGGGGCTGGGTTCGAATCCCAGTGAGAGGTTTAAATTCCTAAGAGATGGCTCCTGACCATTCGCCTAAGATGTGTCTCGGTTTGAATCCCAGTGAGGTGTCTGAATTCCTAAACGCTGGCTTCTGACCATTCGCCCAAGATGGGTCTCGGTTTGAATCCCAGTGAGGGGTCTGAATTCCTAAGGGCTGGCGACCATTCGCCCAAGATGGGTCTCGGTTTGAATCCCAGTGAGGGGTCTGAATTCCTAAACGCTGGCTTCTGACCATTCGTCCAAGATGTGTCTGGGTTCAAACCTCAGTGAGGGGTCTGAATTCCTAAGGGCTGGCTTCTGACCATTCACCCAAGATGGGTCTCGGTTTGAATCCCACTGAGGGGTCTGAATTCCTAAGCGCTGGCTTCTGACCATTCGCCCAAGGGTTGGAATCCTAGTGAGTGTTCTGGATTCCTAAGCGCTGGCTTCTGACCATTTGCCGAAAAGGGGTCTGGGTTTATATCCCAGTGAGGGGTCTGAGTTCCTACTAAGCGCTGGCTTCTGACCATTCGCCCAAGATGTGTCTGGGTTCGAATCTCAGTGAGGGGTGTGGATTCCTAAGCGCTGGCTTCTGACCATTCGCCCAAGATGGGTCTGGGTTTGAATCCCAGTGAGGAGTCTGAATTCCAAAGCGTTGGCTTCTGACCATTCGCCCAAGATGGGTCTGGGTTGGAATCCTAGTGAGGCTTCTGGATTCCTAAGCGCTGGCTTCTGACTATTCACGCAAGATGAGTCTGTGACTATTCACGCAAGATTAGTCTTCTGACCATTCGCCCAAGATGGGTCTGGGTTAGAATCCCAGCGAGGGTTCTAGATTCTTAATGTGTCTGGGTTCGAATCCCAGTAAGATGTCTGGATTCCTAAGCGCTGGGTTCTGACTATTCGCCCAAGATGGGTCTGGGTTTGAATCCCAGCGAGGAGTCAGAATTCCAAAACGCTGGCTTCTGACCATTCGCCCAAGATGGGTCTGGGTTGGAATCCTAGTGAGGTTTCTGGATTCCTAAGATGGGTCTGGGTTTGAATCCCAGTGAGGAGTCTGAATTCCAAAACGCTGGCTTCTGACCATTCGCCCAAGATGGGTCTGGGTTGGAATCCTAGTGAGGCTTCTGGATTCCTAAGCGCTGGCTTCTGACTATTCACGCAAGATGAGTCTGTGACTATTCACGCAAGATTAGTCTTCTGACCATTCGCCCAAGATGGGTCTGGGTTAGAATCTTAGTGAGGGTTCTAGATTCTTAATGTGTCTGGGTTCGAATCCCAGTAAGGGGTCTGGATTCCTAAGCGCTGGCTTCTGACCATTCGCCCAACATGGGTCTGGGTTTGAATCCCAGTGAGGGTTCTAGATTTCTAATATCTGGGTTCGAATCCCAGTAAAGGGTCTGGGTTCGAATCCATTGTCTTACGGTACTGGTTCTCTCTCTTCCCTGGAACCAGTAACCCTAAATAATTAGGGACGGGCAACTGCTTATAGCCCATTGAGTTCTTACGGTGGTCGTTAAAAAAACAATCTCGGAAATTTCCAGTAAATTTGGATTTACACGGTCATCTATTTTAAGGGTGTACGTGGACTACACAAACTCAGTGGTGTGGCCGTAGGAAAGCCCTGAATGATCATGGACAGCAGCGTCTGGCACGCATCGTAATATCCGGCCGCTGTGCGACATTGCAGCAAGACACAACGCAATTCAATGCAGGGCCAGTAGTAGCATCAGCGTTCGGACTGCGCAACGTTCCCTGTATTCTACGGGTTTCCCGAGCCGGCGGCTTACCCGGGTGCCATTGCTGACCCGACGACACAAGGCTGTGCGCTTTGCATTTGGCTCGGGAGCACCGCCATTGGACGCAAGATGACCGTAAGCGTGTAGCCTGGTCCAACGAACCGCGGTACCAACTCTTGATGTCTGACTCCGGGTGTGGCGACAACCCCAGGAGGCAATGGATCCCGCATGCCTACAAGGGACAGTGCAGGTCGGCGGTGGCTCTGTTATGGTGTGGGGTGTTTTCATCAGGCAAGCATTAGGACTCCTCATACGTCTGCAGACCGCTGTGACAAGTGGAGGCTGCGCAGCCGTCCTTGGGGATCATTTATACCCGTTAATGTCATGCGTCCGCACCAACTGGTGCGACCTCGTTCAAAACAACGGGCCACCGCACACATTCACAATCGCCTGATAATGGTTGGAGGAACATTCCACGGAGTTTGGCATCCCAACTTAGCCCCCTCGGATTTAAAGGCCGTCGAGCACGTTTGGGATGTTGTTCAACTGACCGTCAATGTCAGGAATCATCCACCGGCGAATATTATGGAATTGTTGGACGCTCTTCAGGAAGCATGGTGTGCACTGTCTCCACAGTACTACAGAGAGATCGTGGAGTCCACGTCCCTTCTCGTTGCTGTCGTTATCCGATTGCGAGGAATGTAACGCATATTATATTTTAACTTTCCTTTTGAGTTTCTTTTTCTATGTAAATTTGTATTCGTTCTCTTAGACATTTTCAAACCTTAACGTTATGTCTTTTCCCTCAAACGAGAATGATGTTGGCAACACACTGAGGAAGGAACGATAGTGACGTATGTGTGGTAGGATAAGAACGACAGTTAAAAAGACAATTTACGGGGTTTGATACACTGAAGAGCAATTGAATTAGAGATACCTGTCTAGTAACGTGTGGCACCACCTTTCGCTCTGATGACGGCGGCGATTCGTCTCGGCATGGACTCGACAAGACACCGGAAGCGTTGGGAAGCCATACGGATCCACGTCCCCTGAACAAGCTCCCACAGTTCACGAAGATTTGATGGAGGGGGTCAGAGCTTCAAACATCCCTCTCGATGGCATCCCAGATGTGCTCGATGGGATTGAGGTCAGGTGACCTAGCTGGCCAAGGAAGCGAGGTCACGTCGGTGGAGTGTTCATCCAACCATTCGGGAGCGATGGCACGGTGTATTGTCTTGTTGCAGGATGAGGTCCTCAGTGGGATGTTGAAGACACACAAATGGGAGCCAATGGTCGTCCAGGATATCCCGGTAAAGTTGACCTGTGAGGGACGATGTCACACGTACCAGGGGTTCCATTTCAGTCCACGTAAACAGTCCCCAGACGAGAATGCCACACCCACCAGCTTGAAGAGTACCCTGCTGGCAAGAAGAATCCATCGCTTCATGTGGTTTGCGCCGTACTCGTATCCTGCCATCCGCATGTACCAACGTGAATCTCGACTCATCAGTCCAGGTAACATTTACCCACATGTAGGGTCCAGTGGCGATGTTCCCGCGCCCATGCTAATCTTTGCACCCTGTGATGTGCGGTCAGCAGCGGTACCCTCGTGGGACAATGGCTTCTGTACCCCATAGTGAGGAGATGGTTCTGGATGGTGTGGCTGCTTACACGTTTTTGTGCACCAGCGTTTTTGTGCACCAGCGATTTCTTGCACTGTGGCTCGTCTATCCACTGTTACAATGCGAGCTACCAGACGATGACCCTGCTCATCCACACGCTGTTGCCCACGGCAGTTGGCCCTTGCAGGGATGGTTTTACTCACGGTGCACCCGTGACACAGGGGCTCGTGAAAATCCCAGTGCCTTCACGACTTCCGAGATGGAGTGACCCATTCGTCGGTCCCAGACAATTTGCCCACGATCAAATGCGCTTAGATCCTTCGTCTTACCCATACTGCGTCCGACTCTTACTGATTCCCGTCGCATTACTCCTTATATTGTCGGATTGCTGCATACGTCATGTTTCCGTTTACAGGGCCGCCCACAGCGCCACATTTGCATAACGCCAGCTGTCTCTAATTCAATTGCTCTTCAGTGTATTATTGATGATAAACGTGCTGTTATACTGCGATTGGATGTTAAATCACTGATACTGTATTGAGTACGCCAATAAACCGGATGTGAGTGTGGAGTACAAACCATGCACGCAAAATAAACGTATTTGTAAGAACTACAATTGACCTCTTTCTTGCAAAGGGTATGGATACCTTCTAATATTACACTGACTTTAACACACATGACGCAATTACGGACGTAAGGACTAAATTAGAGAGGAAAGACAAATTACGTTATATTGCGCAAGAACTTCAAAGATGACCTGGCTGATAGGTTTCTCGCAATGGTGTGATGTTCTTTACACACCACGAGATAGGAAAAATGATGAATCCCTTCTTCAGTGCTTCGAAAAATTAAATCAGTGTGATGTTACGTTCCACACACCCAAAATTGCCTGGGATTTCTCAAACGCACGTTCTTCGTGGAATGACTGCCGTTCGAACACATGATCACGGCTGATGGGGCCGCCCCGGTGGCGCAGTGGTCTAAGCGATGGCCTCTGATCATTCGTTCGAACGGGGTCCGGGTTCGAATCCCGGTGAGGCATGGATGCTGTGTTTGTCTTACGGCACTGGCTCTCTCCCTTCCCTGGAACCAGTGACCCTAAATTAGGGACGGGCGACTGCTTATAGCCCATTTGAGTTGCTCACGGTGGTCGTTAAACCTCCAATAAAAAAAAAAAAAAACGGCTGATGGGGGAGGGGGAGGATGAGGCGTCCCTGCCCCGCAGGACGCGCATGAGATAAAGGCAGATAGCAGTGAGAGCATACGCCAGTGTTGTATAGTGGATAGCACACGGAGCTCCGGAGCCGAGGGTTCGAACTCCAACCCTGGCATAAAGGTGATGGAGGAATTTACTTCGTTATAGGAGGACCAACGCGCTATTAGAGAGGTTTTCCAGATTCTTTTGTCATTTCAGTGTAGTTATTCCACGAAGCGCCTAAAGAAATATTAAAAATTAAAACAGCATGATTCAAGTTAAACATTGCTTATTAACTATGAACACCAATTTACTCTGAGCCTATAGTTTAACACCCAATTATTGTCACCCAGGCAGAATCCCGATGACTATCGCCTGCGCCGTCTGACGGCTCAACAGGAAATCATCGCCGAGATAGAAGAGAGATTTATAATTCCCGCACGCATGACTGTCACGACACCACTACAACCTTGCGCGACGATGTGCTGGGTTGAGTGGCAGTTTTCGCAATGGCTAGCGAGAGCGCAAATTTGCATCAGTCCATCTGCGATTCACAGTCCCTGTCGATAAGGGGATGTCCATAGCTCCCTGTACCAGAGATGGAAAGAGGTCACGGGTCAACGGGTCGATAATTTCATGCAGATCAAACGGGTCGGGTCAATGTGTTCCTCACCCGATTTCGTTCCGGTTTTATTTCCGTTTTATTTTTCAAAAGATAAAAAAATATTTCAAAGAAAAAAGGCGCACTGTAAAATTTTGTACTCGATGCTTCATTCTTAAAGCAACCAATATTTCCATCAATCGACGATACGGCGGCGACGGTAGACACCCCGACACCGTATCGTAAAACGGTACTTCATTTGCATTTGTCTGCAGTGCGATTGTCCGGAACACAGTACGGACAATCGCAACTGCTGTGTCGCCTGCTGCTGTGCTGATTCACTCTCTCACACCGCGCGTGCCACATTGTAAGACTGTGAGTTACTTTTTTTTTTTTTATTGGAGGTTTTTTTTTTTTGAGGTTTAACGACCACCGTGAGCAACTCAATGGGATATAAGCAGTCGCCCGTCCCTAATTTAGAGTCACTGGTTCCAGGGAAGGGAGAGAACCAGTGCCGTAAGACAAACACAACATACATGCCTGACCGGGATTCGAACCCGGACCCCTTATGGACGAATGATCAGAGGCCAGCGCCTTAGACCACTGCGCCACCGGGGCGGCTATTAGAGGTTTAACGACCACCGTGAGCAACTCAATGGGCTATAAGCAGTCGCCCGTCCCTAATTTAGGGCCACTAGTTCCAGGAAAGAGAGAGAGCGCTATAACGAAGTAAATTTCTCCGGCATTTTTATCCACGCCGGGGCACGAACCCGGGTCCCCTCATTCCGGAATAAGTCGCTCTACCAACTGAGCTACGCAGACATTTGTTCTGATTGGTATGTGCCTTTATGTCGTGTACGTCCTGCTGGCAGGTATGTCACATCTCCCCCCCCCGAAAGAGGGCCGGGGGCATGGCCCACGGGTCAGCCGTGACCATGAATCGTTGCAGGCAGCCATCCACTGTAGAACGTGCACTTGAGAACTCCCAGTCAATCTGCTGTGTGGAATGCAACATCACACATTTTTATTTTTCGAAGCGCTGCAGAAGGAATTCTCTGATTTTTCCTGTCTCGCGGTGTGGAAATAACATCACACCAATGCGAGATTTTGAACGGCCGGGTCATCCGGATAGTTCGGGCGCCATTATAACGAAGTAAATTTCTCCGTCATTTTTATCCACGCCGGGGCACGAACCCGGGTCCCCTCATTCCGGAATAAGTCGCTCTACCAACTGAGCTACGCAGACATTTGTTCTGATTGGTATGTGCCTTTATGTCGTGTGCGTCCTGCTGGCAGGTATGCCACAGAGCCAGTGCCGTAAGACAAACACAACAACCCTGCCTCACCGGGATTCGAACCCGGTCCCCTTACGGACGAATGTTTAGAAGCCGTCGCTTAGACCGCTGCGCCATCGGGGCAGCTAGTTACTTTTCATATCGCATCTTTTGCAGTAAGCATTCATAGGTTTTCGTTTGACGTGCTAACATCACGTTCCCATGTCGTGTCGGAATTAATGCCTTACTTGTTAATACGGATGAAGTTAATATCAAGGAGATTGAAAAAGGAGAGGGGCTTCTGAGTACCAATCCACATTTTGGAAAATTTCCGCTCATCAGAAGCTTGTGAAAATTGGTGTTGCTGTGGATCATATTCTGAAGCTTGATATGTTCAATATGCAGTAAAACTCGTGGGCCACACAATTAAATCTGTAGAAACAACGCTGTCACTGCTCGATTAGAAAACATGTTCACACACGATCTATCGGTAAAAAAGTTTAATATACCTAAAAATATACATACTAAAAATTTACGCTAGGTCTTTCGGGCGGGTGGTCCAACCCATCTTCAGGTATAACACTACGAACGGACGCACATCAGGACACTATATACATGAAGGTGAAAGGATGACGTAAGCAAATTTGTTGGTTACGTAAAAACTTGTTGCTTTAGTTTGCTTACGTCATCCTATAACGAAGTGAATTTCTCCGTCATTTTTATCCGCGCCAGGATTCGAACCCGGGTCCACTCATTCCGGAATAAGTTGCTCTACCAATTAAGCTACGCGGACGTTTTATTCTGATTCCTATCTGCCTTTATGTCGTGTGCGTCCTTCTGGCAGGTACGTCACATCTCCTGGTACGTTACATCCTCTCCCCCTTATTTTAATTTTTTTTATTTTTTATTTTTTTTTTTCGAAGTGCTGCTCTTATTTTTCCTATCTCGCGGTGTGGAAATAACATCACACCATTGCGAGATTGTGAACGGTCGGGTCATCCGGATAGTTCGGGCGCCATTATAACGAAGTGAATTTCTCCGTCATTTTTGGTCTACGCCGGGATTCGAACCCGGGTCCACTCATTCCGGAATAAGTTGCTCTACCAATTAAGCTACGCGGACGTTTTATTCTGATTCCTATCTGCCTTTATGTCGTGTGCGTCCTTCTGGCAGGTACGTCACATCTCCTGGTACGTTACAATCCTTTCACCAAATATCACACGACATGAGCAAACAAGTTTTGGCAAACTCTGATGACGTAAGCAAACAAGTTTTAGCAAACTTGTTTGCTTACGACATCCTTTAAACGTCATCCGTAAGCAAACAATCCTTTAAACGTCATCCGTCCTTTTTACGTCATCAGTAAGCAAACAACCAAACTTGTTTCCTTACGCCATTCTTTCATCTTCATGTATTATAACGAAGTAAATTTCTCCGTCATTTTTGGTCCACGCCGGGGATCGAACCCGAGTCCACTTATTCCGGAACAAGTCGCTCTACCAACTGAGCTACGCAGACGTTCGTTCTTGCTGCTACCTGCCTTTATGTCGTGTGCGTCCTGCGGGGCAGGCACGTCACAGTATATAGTGTCCCGATGTCTTGCGTTCATTCGCAATGTTACACCTCAAGATGGGTTGGGCTGCCCGCCCGAAAGAACTAGTGTCAATTTTTAGCATTATATTTTAAGGTATATTAAACTTCTTTACCTATAGATGGTGTGTGAACGTGTTTTCTAATATGCAGTGACAGCGTTGTTTCTACAGATTTTTTTCATTTGGAGTTTAACGACCACCGTGAGCAACTCAATGGGCTATAAGCAGTCGCCCGTCCCTAATTTATGGCCACTGGTTCCAGGGAAAGAAGAGAGCCAGCACCGTAAGACAAACACAACATCCATGCCTCACCAGGATTCGAACCCGGACTCATCTCGGACTAATGAACAGAAGCCATCGCTTAGACCACTGCGGCACCGGGCCGGCCTACAGATTTAATAGCTTGATATGTTAGCAAGAAAACACCAAAAACTGAATGCAATTCAAAATACAACAAGTTACTTAATTCGAAACTTTTGACTGAAGCGTAATCAGAATTAGGTGGAACAACCTTAAGATTACTGCGGAGTGACTTTTTGACTCTCGCAGATGTGTTTAAAAACATGTGTAAAAGAGTGAGGTTAAGTCGCGCAAATGAAGGACGACAGTTTCAACATTTCCTAATGAGTAAATCAAACGCTCTCGTAATACATTTGTTTGATTTCCGTATAACCTACGATACCCACTGCTGAGATATTTTTTGGACGTCCTGTATATCGCCGGCTAAGGCTTCTTGCTGCAACGTTCGTGTCCCTGTCCGAAATTTTTGACCTTTTTCCAACTCTGCCCTCGTCGAATGTTGTCTGCTGTGAATGGTGGGGCTGCTATTGTTTGCCGTCGAATGTTGTCCGCTGTGAATGGTGGGGCTGCTACTGTTTACCGTCGAATGTTGTCCGCTGTGAATTGTGGGGCTGCTACTGTTTGCCGTCGAATGTTGTCCGCTGTGAATGGTGGGGCTGCTACTGTTTGCCGTCGAATGTTGTCCGCTGTGAATGGTGGGGCTGCTACTGTTTGCCGTCGAATGTTGTCCGCTGTGAATGGTGGGGCTGCTATTGTTTGCCGTCAAATGTTGTGCGCTGTGAATTGTGGGGCTGCTACTGTTTGCCGTCGAATGTTGTCCGCTGTGAATGGTGGGGCTGCTACTGTTTGCCGTCGAATGTTGTCCGCTGTTAATAGTGGGGCTGCTACTGTTTGCCGTCGAATGTTGTCCGCTGTGAATGGTGGGGCTGCTACTGTTTGCCGTCGAATGTTGTCCGCTGTGAATGGTGGGGCTGCTACTGTTTGCCGTCGAATGTTGTCCGCTGTGAATTGTGGGGCTGCTACTGTTTGCCGTCGAATGTTGTCCGCTGTGAATTGTGGGGCTGCTACTGTTTGCCGTCGAATGTTGTCCGCTGTGAATGGTGGGGCTGCTACTGTTTGCCGTCGAATGTTGTCCGCTGTGAATTGTGGGGCTGCTACTGTTTGCCGTCGAATGTTGTCCGCTGTGAATGGTGGGGCTGCTACTGTTTGCCGTCAAATGTTGTCCGCTGTGAATGGTGGGGCTGCTACTGTTTGCCGTCGAATGTTGTCCACTGTGAATTGTGGGGCTGCTACTGTTTGCCGTCGAATGTTGTCCGCTGTGAATTGGTGGGGCTGCTATTGTTTGCCGTCGAATGTTGTCCGCTGTGAATTGTGGGGCTGCTACTGTTTGCCGTCGAATGTTGTCCGCTGTGAATGGTGGGGCTGCTATTGTTTGCCGTCAAATGTTGTCCGCTGTGAATTGTGGGGCTGCTACTGTTTGCCGTCGAATGTTGTCCGCTGTGAATTGTGGGGCTGCTACTGTTTGCCGTCGAATGTTGTCCGCTGTGAATGGTGGGGCTGCTATTGTTTGCCGTCGAAAGTTGTCCGCTGTGAATTGTGGGGCTGCTACTGTTTGCCGTCAAATGTTGTCCGCTGTGAATTGTGGGGCTGCTATTGTTTGCCGTCGAAAGTTGTCCGCTGTGAATTGTGGGGCTGCTACTGTTTGCCGTCGAATGTTGTCCGCTGTGAATTGTGGGGCTGCTATTGTTTGCCGTCGAATGTTGTCCGCTGTGAATTGTGGGGCTGCTACTGTTTGCCGTCGAATGTTGTCCGCTGTGAATGGTGGGGCTGCTAGTGTTTGCCGTCAAATGTTGTCCGCTGTGAATTGTGGGGCTGCAACTGTTTGCCGTCGAATGTTGTCCGCTGTGAATTGTGGGGCTGCTACTGTTTGCCGTCGAATGTTGTCCGCTGTGAATTGTGGGGCTGCTACTGTTTGCCGTCGAATGTTGTCCGCTGTGAATTGTGGGGCTGCTACTGTTTGCCGTCGAATGTTGTCCGCTGTGAATTGTGGGGCTGCTACTGTTTGCCGTCGAATGCGGAGATCCTACTACGGCGATGCATGTTACATTCCTCCCCCACAGCAGAAAGTTCATGATCAGTCTGCGGCAGTTATTATATCATGGTGCCACAGCAAATCTGTAGGCTGTCACTTGGCAAGATAAGAGATTAAAAAAATAAGAAAAGAAACTTACCACCTTGTATTTTCTTCAGCCTACAAAAAGGTACTACAGCAATTGGAATGACAACTAGGATCACAGACTCTGCCCTTAGTCCCTTGAGTTCTGTCTCCACTTTCAAGCTGAAATACAAAGATTTATTGAATAAAATTATATTTCATAACAATACAGGGCAGAGGAAACATAGCGAGAAAAAATACAATTACGGGAGAAATCTTCGCTCCATACTACTTACGTTTTTGGAAAAAGTTCGATCACTTTTTTCTGAAATACAAATATTTATGTAATTCAATATTTAAACAATAATACAGGGTAGTGAAAGCAACACCGTGGGAAAAAAAACCGATTACGGTAGAAATCTTTGCTGCATTAAGCTTCCGTCACCGAAAATGTTTGCCTTGGGACTACAGGATAAACCTTCGCTCCGTCCAACTTCCACTTCCCGAAATATTTTCTCCGTTTTCAGTCTTTAATACAGAAATGTATCTAACAAGTTCGTAAAATCATGCAATGCTTTGATTATGATACGCTTTCCAACATACCAGATATCATTACTCAAGTTATGAGGATAAAGGCTGTAGAATAAATCTCGCTTCTGTGCCCTGACCTTTGACCCCATTTCAATGATATTAAACAGAATTGGTTCAATGTACTTCCTGAACAACATACTAAACTTTTGTCGCAATAGAAGCATGTTTAGTCAAGTTATGAGTATAATGGCTGTAGAATAAATCTCGCTCCTGTGCCCTGACCTTTCAGCATATTTCGATGGTATTCAACAGAACTATATGATAAAGTTTTGTCGCAATCGAAGTATTTTAACGGCGATGGAATGGATCCCGCTCCTATGTCTTGACTTGTGACCCCATTTCGCCCATTTTCAATAGGGTTCGTCCCCAGGTTGTCCCCTATACCACATGTCGTCAAAATCGAACCATTTTTACGCAGGTTATGACGCATAAGGGCAATGGAATGGATCCCGCTCCTATGTCCTGACCGTTGAACCCATTTCGCCAATCTTCAATAGGGTTCGTCCCCAGGTGGCCCTCTACCACATACTGAAATTTCATCGAAATCGAACCATTTTTACGCTAGTTATCGTGCGGACAGACGGACAAAGCTGGAGCATATACGCTTCTTCAACCTACGGTTGGAAAGCGTAAAAAAAGAACAATACTCTGAGGAATAAAGGCATGTTCTTAAACTCATTGGATTTGTTTCATTCCACATAAAAAAAAACGCTCAGGACTTTCCAGATAATCCAATATGAATAATCGTTTCCAATTTTCGCACATCAACCAGATTACTTTTTCAAGGAAGATAGACAGAACTTCCTTGAACTGTCTATCTTCCTTGAAAAAGCCATGTAGTTGATGTCCGAAAGCTTGGAAACGATTGTTTATATATTCCTACCCCAATAAATCGGATTACTAGTAAAACTTTACTATTTTCTGATTGTATGATGCCTATGTATCAGTCTATAGACCCCTTATGACAAAAGCTATCATACACTGCTGGCCACCCAAAATGCAACACCAAGAAGGAAGCATCCGGTTGGCCTGAAATTCGCAGCATGCGTCTCCCGCGAGAGGACATGCAAACGACTAGCTTTGTAGGGCATATGCAATTCATGTGCGCCCGGCACGCCACAGAGAAGCACTATAAGAAGGGTGCCCAGAAGGCGGGGTGTAAGTAGTGGAAGTGCGTTGTGCTGCCGGACATGTGCGTAGGAAGCTTCTTGATGCCTCGTCGCAGAATACGGCAGTCATTCCAGCATGTTTCGGAGTTCGACGGAGGACGAATAGTGGCTTATCGCGACAGCGGTTTATCGTACCGAGGCATCGGCGCCCGTGTGGGACGACATCCAGCCACAGTGAAGCGAGCATGGATTCGGTTGGTGCAAGAGAGACGGGCGGACCGACGTGAGCGATTGCCGCAGTCGCGGCACACCACCGAACGAGAGGACCGGCTTGTTGTGCGTCGGGCATTGATGGCTCGCACCACCACATCCCGAACGTTAGCGCAGGAATTAGGGTGTGTTGCGCAACAATCTGTGTCAGCACGTACCGTTCAATGTCGTCTGCAAGGGCGGGGTCTTGTCGCACTGCGCCCATTGCTCCGATTACCATTGACGTTACACCACCGGCGAGTGCAGCGGCAGTGGACCGTTGAACGCCGCACCTGGGCTACGGAATGGCACGACATTGTCTTCTCCGACGAATCCCGCTTCTGCCTGCAACACCACGATGGTCGGATCCGCGTGTGGTGGCATCACGGCGAGAGACTGTATGACACGTGCATTATGCATCGCCATACCGGTTCGTCGCATGGCGTTGTGCTTTGGGGTGCAATTGGATATGACACCTGCACCCCTCTGGTATGCATCGCCGGTACACTCAACAGCCCATGCTACATCTCCGACGTTTTGGAGCCTGTAGTCCTCCCTTACTTGCAGGACCTGCCAGCGGCCACGTTTTAACAGGACAATGCGCGCCCGCACGTGGCACGCATCGTGCAACAATTCTTCACGGACCACCAGGTGTTACTCCTGCCGTGGCCCGCCTGTTCTCCCGATATGTCGCCCCATCGAACACGTCTGGTCGCTAATCGGCAACCGAGTTGCTCGGCAAGCACCACCCGCGGCTACGCCTGATGAACTGTGGCAACGTGTGGAAGCAGCCTGGACCGACACACCCCATGCCCACATCCAAAGCCTCTTTCGTACGATGCCGCGGCGTGTAGCGGCCGTTATTGCCAGCCATGCCCCACGAACTATTGATATCTGCGAGTTCCGCAAGCCGCACAGGCCTGTAAGCTCATTCGTTTCATCTTTGTATCTGTTGTTATGTGTCCAGTAAATCTAGCTTTGCTATCTCGTGTCCTTCTTGTTGTTGCATTTTGGGTTGCCAGCAGTGTACATATTTTTTTTATTGGAAGTTTAACAACCACCGTGAGCAACTCAATGGGCTATAAGCAGTCGCCCGTCCCTAATTTAGGGTCACTGGTTCCAGGGAAGGGAGAGAGCCAGTGCCGTAAGAGAAACACAACATGCATGCCTCAACGGGATTCAAACCCGGACCCCTTTTGGACCAATGATCAGAGGCCATCGCTTAGACCACTGCGCCACCGGGGCGGCAAAGTTATTATATGTAGCTATCAAGAGTAAATTTCGCCGCCCCGGTGGCGAAGTGGTCTAAGCGATGGCCTCTGATCATTCGTCCGAACGGGGTCCGGGTTCGAATTACGGTGAGGCATGGATGTTGTGTTTGTCTTACGGCACTGGCTCTCTCCCTTCCCTGGAACCAGTGACCCTAAATTAGGGACGGGCGACTGCTTATAGCCCACTGAGTTGCTCACGGTGGTCGTTAAACCTCCAATAAAAAAAAAGAGTAAATTTCATATTTAGGAGTTTTATGAAATAATACTATAAAGCAGTACATCTGACCTTTTCTTAAAGATAAAGGAAAGTCATTGTCATTTTTAAAAGTTTTGTTCCAAAACATTCTGTTACTTCGAAAAATCACGATGAAAAAATACCTAATTTATAATAAGTCCTCCTACAGAAAAAAATAAAATTATTACAAGTCTATTCAGAAAAATAAGCTCCAACAAAAAATTAAATAGCTAATTCACCCACATCAGTAACAACAAAAAATCGTCATCGAGCAATTAGAGTTGTACCTTACATGCGGAAGGACTTAATGAGAACTTCTGGTCCAGTGATAAGACACGCGCTTCCCGTTCGGGAGATCGCTGATTAACATCCCAACAAGGAAGAATAAGGAAGGTCTCGGTGAATTAGAACGCCAAGTAAAAAAAAAGTCATAAATGAGGATATTGCGAAATTTCAGTAAACACGCAGAAAAACCCACAACGGATCTTTCTGAAATAAACCGTAGTAGTAGTAGTAGTAATTTATTATAAAACCTGTACCTCCAATTGGCTTCACAGGGATTAACGGAACCAATTACATGCGGGAAAGAAAGGCCCCGTTAATCCAAATACACATATTAATAAAATATTTCAAAAGAATGATGTTAAACAAAAAAAAAAGCATTCCAAAACTAAATTCCACATAATCACACCAATAATTGAACAACAACGTTCTTCAACTCCCAAATCAACTGACATCACAAAGAAAAAAAGGAAATAATTAATAACAAATGTTATAAATAAGTTAAAAGTCAAAAAATTATATAATTAATGATATTATAAAATCAATGAAAAATTAAACTTATGTACACCATTGAATCCAAGCTTATGTAGACCATTGAATTACTAAATCATATTAAATAATCCATTTCACAAAAAATGGCAACATAATTCACTAAAAATTACAACATAATTCACTACAAATTGCAACATAATTCACTAAAAATTGCAACATAATTTACTAAAAATGACAACATAATTCACTAAAATGACAACATAATTCACTAAAAATGACAACATAATTCACTACAAATTACATAATTCACTAAAATTTTCAACATAATTTGCTAAAAATTACAACATAATTCACTAAAAATTACAACATAATTCACTAAAACTTGCAACACAATTTCAAATAACACAAACAAACAACTCAAAATGAAGGTTCCCATTCCTCCTTCGATTCCTCTGCAGCATCAAGGCCAATAGACGAATCTCTGCGGAAAATATTCAACTCCTCCTCCGCAAGTCTCCCGATCATGTAGGAAACTGCAACACGGTGTCTGTTCGTCCAAGTATGAAAAGGCTGATTTACACATGGTAACTGCACCAAAGCACGGTGGGCACTTAATCCCTCGTACTGCATCACAAGATGGAACATAGATGCATTAACAGATCCACAAAAACAGGTGCAGTGCTTAATATTAAAATGATTAAAATAGGCTGGAGTTATGCCAAGCTCAGTCAAAAACAGATTTAGGAGTCTATCAGAAAGGCATCGTTTGGTTTAACCACCGGAAGATACCCGTAAGTCACTCGACCAGTGTCACTATGTGTCCAACACTCCTGCCATTTCAATATCATCAGATGATAAACACGTGCTCTAATAGTTCTAAAACTTTCCCGAATCTCCATGTCCTCCACTAGTTCCCTAGTTCCACTTTTACCAAGGTCATCAGTAAGCTCATTGCCACAATTTCCAGCATGACTCTTAATCCAATGAAAAAACACATTCACCATGTTATTATCACGGATTAACTGCTTTGTCCTCAATACCATGTTATCACAATTATTAAATTTAGCCAAAGGCTTCAGGGCTGGTTGGCTGTCCAACAACACGCTGACCATCCACCTTTGCATTGATCCATTCCAGAGCCCTTAAAATTGCCACTAATTCTGCTTGAAAAGCTGTGAACACATCAGTTTTTTAAACGAAAGCACATCGATGTAACTTGTCTTCCATCCAAAAAGGCACAAAATCCAGCTCCCACATGATCATAAAAAGGTGAAGCCGTCAGTAAAACTTTTATATCCATATCCGTCGGGGCCACCCAATCCTATTTTAAACAAAATTCCAATGCCGGATGAATCTTAGTTCGTCGCAATTGATTCTCATATGAACTCATCTCGAAAGTTACTCCAAAAATTCTCACCGGCTGAACATTTTCTCGCACATGAAACAATCCCGCCTCGCTCTCCACCACCAGATCTAGGGGCTCACACCCCGTTATTACTTGAAGAGCAGCGCTGGAAATAGTCCGAAAACATCCAGAAATACCCAATAAGGCCATTCGTTGTATTTGAATAAGCTTCTGACGAAGTCGAACAGTATCCCGCCACCAGGTACCTGCAGCATAAACTATAATCATTCCAACTGCTCTTTTATAGCTCGTTTTTTGAGTAATTCCAGTAAATCTCATGGAGATGATTAGATTCACCAAACCCATCGCTTTTCTTCTTAGCCAGTCTAGAAACATTTTTGATCTAAAATTACTCCAAGGTAATTTTAGATCGAAATTTTCCACTCTTCTAATAGAAACACCTCCGAAATGGCACATAGGTTTTCTTTTCATTAAACCACTTTTAGGAAATACCAACATTCTAGTTTTTTCAATGAAAAAACTAAATTTCATATCTCGAGCCAATGATAGAAAGCAGGCCAAAGCTCTGCTGGTCTTTTCTTCAATAGCTGGACGTCCCGGAGCCGAAGTCATCGGCCTATGCTTGAAGATGAACTCCATCTTCAAATGTATGAGTCAGTGCATAATTCGCAATTACTTTCCAATAAACTGGCCCAGACAATGAGCCCTTTATCATATTCTCAAATAAGAACTCCCTCCGGGGAATCATATTCCACCACCCGGAATGATAAAAAGTCCCTTATAACACAAAAGATATTTCTCGGGCATTTTAACTCTTGCAATGTATACAGAACACGTGGCCACGACACATTATTAAATGCGTTTGCTACATCCAATTATATAAAAACAGTATGCATTCCAGCCATTCTGGTAGTCTCAACTATTATTTTAATGTTAGATATGACCCTGTGTGGAATCATGTCCCCGGCAGAAATCCATACTGAAATTCACTAAACCACTTCCTCTCGTCCAGGAAATGAAGCAGACGATTCGTTATAATCTTGTCCAACAACTTTCCGCAAACAGGCAATAAACAAATGGAACGATATGAAGCCGGATTCATTTTATCTCTGCCAGGCTTACGGTAGCGGAAATTCTGTTAAAATACGAGAGACAAAACGGAAACTTTTTAAACGCGCGGAAATTTCGTTAAAAGACGCACACCTATACCGACAACTTTGCTGGACGTTAGTTTCAGAAATTTTCCACGACTGAATTTTTACAGTGTACGCCAAACAGCTTTACCCTTTTTTTCTCCCTCAACCCATCATGTGATTGGTTCGCATCTGAAATCATTTACATAACTGAACTCTTGACACATACCAAGGCCGTCTAGAAAACGAAAGGCCTTGTGATATTAGAGAGATCAGTTCCCTCCACTCATGTTACACAGCCTGATGCGTCGGTGTCATGTTTGACGTCACACACGAAAGCGTTGTAAACCAATCAGAAGCCTTGGTTTCCGCGTGACGTCACTAAAAGAGGGCACTCATCTCTCTAATGTCATGGCCTTGCGTTTTCTGGGACAGTGGTTCCCAAAATTTTTGCATTCGCGGACCGCCAAAACGTTGGAGAAATTTTTGCGGACCGGCGATGCAGAAACAAAACTTTTAGGCTATTTTCGAGCATTTAATCTCGTAATATTCTATATTATAATGATCACTACCTGCAATCCATAATATATATACCAGATTATTACATGTCACCTTCTTACAGATAATATCATTTTGTCTGTTAATATTCTTTAGTGATTAATATGTGCAATCCATAACCAATATACCACAATATTCTCCTTGCAGTTAACATAATTTTTCTGGTGTCAATACCACAAAATCATTTAATCTGTTAATATTCTTTAGTGATTAATAAGTGTGATCTATAACCAATACACCACAATATTCTCCTTGCGGTTGACATAATTTTTTCTGGTGTCAATACCACAATACCATAATATCATTTAATCTGTTAATATTCTTTAGTGATTAATAAGTGCAATCCATAAACAATACACCACAATATTCTCCTTGCTGTTAAAATATTTTTTTATGGTGTCAATACTATAATATCATTTAATCTGTTAATATTCTTTAGCGATTAATAAGTGCAATCCATAACCAATATACCAGAATAGTCCACAATATTTTCCTTGCCGCTAATACAACTTTTTCTGGTGTCAATACCACAATAACGTAATATCATTTAATCTGTTAATATTCTTTAGCGATTAATAAGTGTAATCCATAACCAATATACCACAATATTCTCCTTGCTGTTAACATATTTTTTTCTGGTGTCAATACCACAATATAATTTAATCTGTTAACATTCTTTAGTGATTAATAAGTGTGATCCATAACCAATACACCACAACATTCTCCTTGCCGTTGACATATTTTTTTCTGGTGTCAATACCATAATATCATTTAATCTCTTAATATTCGTTAGTGATTAATAAGTGCAATCCATAAACAATATACCACAATATTCTCCTTGGTGTTAACATATTTTTTTCTGGTGTTAATACTATAATATCAATTAATCTGTTAATATTCTTTAGCGATTAATAAGTGCAATCCATAACCAAAATACCAGAATATTCCCCTTGCCGTTAACATAATTTTTTCTGGTGTCATTACCACAATACCATAATATCATTTAATCTGCTAATATTCTTTAGTAATCAATAAGTGCGCTGCCCCAGTGGCGCAGTGGTCTAAGCGATGGCTTCTGATCATTCCTCCGAGATGGGTCCGGGTGCGAATCTCGGTGAGGCATGGATGTTGTGTTTGTCTTACAGCGCTGGCTCTCTCTCTCTCTTCCTGGAACCAGTGACCCCAAATTAGGGACGGGCGACTGCTTATAGCCCATTGAGTTTATAATGAATAAGCTTTATTTACTTTCCGCTAAGCTAATTATAATGAATAACCTTTTGTACCAGCTAAGCTAATGATAATGAATAAAGCTCTTTCTACTACTGAGCTAAGTATACTATAATGCTACTGAATTATATGCTTGTACTAAACTTCAAATAGTGAATTCAAATGGTTGTTGTTACTAGTTAATTAAGAACATGAATAAAGTCTCCTGCTAGTAGTGTAGTAATAGTATTGAACAACTTGTAACTGGTAGTAATGTTGTAGCAGTAATTAAGATGAATAAAGTCTTATGCTGGTTGTTACTAGTAATATTAATTGAAATAAACCTAACAGCCTGACAGAGGTCTGACAGTACTATGAACTGAGAAAGACGTACTTACGTAAACCATTTATTATGACCTTCTACTGGAATCATCACACACAGCTACTCAAATAACAATAATAAAGAATCAACCTAATCACATAGAACGAAGCTCTCCCTATCCAACAACAAACGCTCTGGCTATACAACAACAAACGCTCTCCCTATAACAACAAAAGCTCTCCTTGGCTATCATTGAACGCGCCTATTTATACTGGCTACCACCACGTCATGACTTACACTCATTGCCAGATCTCATTCAGCGGGTGAAATAATATTTCGTTCAGTAAGAAGATAATTTACATAGTAAAATAAAATAACCAGAGATAGTAAAATCAAAAGGAAAGTGAATATATAGTATACGTTACAAGTTGTTCACGGTGGTCGTTAAACCTCCAATTAAAAAAATAAAATTAAAAAGTGCAATCCATAACCAACATACCACAATATTCTACAATATTCTTCTTGCCGTGAATACAACTTTTCCTGGTGTCAATACCACAATACCTTAATATCATTTAATCTGTTAATATTCTTTAGTGATTAATAAGAGCAATCCATAATTAATATACCACAATATTCTACTTGCCTTTAATATCATATTTTCTGGGGTCAATGCGACGTCTGTTGCTGCTGCTTCGCGATAATTTTCTCGATCCGTGGTTCCAGAGTCGTTTCTGAAAGGCGCAGTGCAACATTAGTGTCTTTTGTGTTCCTTTGTTTTATTTTGACTGCCAAAGCGAGTGAAAAGTTTTTCTCGCAATAAATACGTGGTCGAAAAAGTTACCAATAAATTTAGAGCTTTGTCGCTGAGATTTGGATATTCTTTCTCCACAACACACCAAAGCAGAGTCAGATATTTGGATCTGAATAAACAGACTGACATCAGAAGGAAGTTCAACAAAGCTTTCCTTTTCCTGGTAAGTCAGCCTGCAGGAGATCAGATCTTCTGTGGAGAGATTAGCGATTCAAGCTTCCTTTAATCTTCCGCGACAGGAGTTCAAAAAAAAATTTAGATCTAGATTTCCGCTTACTTTGACTACATTTCGATTTAAAGGAAAAATAAATGAATTCACTCGTTTCTCGGGGACTGGCAGAAATAACCTCGCGGACCGCTACCAGTCCGTAAATCGGCGGTAGGGAAACATTGTTCTAGACAGCCTTGCACATACCCACAAATTTGCAATCCGCTCCGAAAAATACTTCCTGGTGTGGCATTTAATACACTGTATTGACTAAATTCACCGGACACCCCTTCAAACGCAAATGAACGGATCCGCTGCATCAAACGGTATAAAAACAAGCCTACAGCTGACCGCGATCATATCGCACTGTGAGGTTGAGTGAAAATGTCGCTGAACTAACTTCGAGAAAGGAAAGATTGTTGGGTGTTATATTAGTGGGTTGTCCATAAGACAAACCGAGAGATACTCAAGTTAACTGTTTTGGATGTACTGAATAAGTGGAAGACACATGGCGTGCCTGAAGCAGCAAAACGTACCGGCAGACCAAAGTAAATCAGTGACCGAGAACGTCGAAGCCTCTGGAGAGTCGTTACAGCTAATCGACGGAGTACTGCACAAGACCTCGGTGTACAGGTGAGTAAAAATGCTGGAATTTCGCTATGTAATTTCATTTCATTTGTTACCGTGGTAGCGCGGCTGCTCATAAGCCTTTCATCTCCACTCGGAATGCTATCTGTTCGTTTAGCATGGTGTAAAAAACATTTGTCGTGGACCGTAGATCAATGGAAATGGGTCCCATGGACTGATGAATCCAGCTACACGATCCATCAGTCTGATGGCCGTGTTTGGGTATGGCGGTCGCCTGGGAAACTTTATTTACCACACTGTACTGTTCCTACGGTCAAGTTTGGAGCTGGAAGTGTACTCGTGTGGGGGTGTTTTTCGTGGTATTGTCCCGGTCCATTGGTTATCGTGAACAAACCTGTTAACCAGCACGTCTGCCTTGATATTCTGGACAATTATGCCCTACCAACTCTGTGGTAATACTATGGAACCGAGCCTTGTTGGTACCAGCAGGAAAATGCACCGAGCCATAAAGCAAAGACTGGTACGGTGTGGTTTGACGATAATTCCGTATCGTGTGTGGACTGGCCAGCACAGAGCCCTGATCTTAATCCCATAGATCACCTACGGGATGAATTAGAGCGCCGCATAAGAAGTTTGGAACCAAGGCCTACTACTAAACAACAGTTAGCGACAGCATTATGTACTGAATGGAAGCTCATACCTATCGCTGTGATCCAAAACCTTGTCTAAAGCATGTCTGGAAGGGTCAGTGCATGCATTAAGGCCAAAAGTGAACCGACACCGTACTAATATATGCGAATAAATTCTATGTTGTGTTTCTCTTCTAGGTGTCCGGTGACTTTTGTCAATATATTGTATGTCGAGCAGTGTACGTACGGAGGAAAGAGACGTAAAAGATTCCAAATATTAATTCCTTAAAACCTAACAACGAGACAACGCTCTCAGTACAAACAGGTGTTTCATTTCAATGTTTTCTTCAGTGAACACGGCGATTCGTATGATGGTAGAATAAAATTAAATAATAGGAATTATGCTGTGAAACATTTCGCCTAAGGCTTCAGCTCTGGGCATGTTTCTCAGGAAGTAATCAGGTATTTCACGCTCATTAAATCTAAAATGTCCTTAATTACGCAGCACTCACCATGATGTCTGTTCGGAATCATTGTATGGAAAGACTAAAGAGTACTGGTTACATTTGCAAATGAATAAGGGAAACCAAGGATTTGGGAGATCAAAATATTGTCAAAAAGGAAGCAGGTAAGAGTTGTCATGGGAATTTCATTACGCGTATGCTACAAAACGAACTTTCATTTGCAGTTAGGAAATATTGAATCCATCCAGGCAAGAAAAATAACCACATGCTACAAAAAGAAACATAAAACAACAGTTATGCCAGAAATTACAGACAATGTTCATGCATTTTTAGAACGTTTTTGATAAGAAATTACAGAAAATAAAAGAAGTTCAAACATTGAAACTGGCAACAACGTGTTGGATGAGCATAAAAGAACCATCTGCTTCAGTTAAATACCGTCTGCTAAGGAGATGGCGCACAAGTTGTGGATAGGAGGTTATGTTTTTGCGCTTTACGAAAAGAAATATTCGTATTCGGTTATTAAAAACGTAGTGAAAATCATCGAATTAGCATTTCTAATGTAAAATATGCATTATTATTAATAACTGAGGGGGAAATCGTCAAGCATTGTTTTTAACAGAAAAAAGAACACCAAACGAATATCCAAAGAAGGTACGTACTTTTACAACTATTTCGAAAGTAAAGTCTCTAATCTTAAACGAAAATTCGCAGGCCCAAAGAGCAATCACTAATTCGTTAAAAATATCTGTATCAACTGTAAACAAGGTAATAAGCAAAGATTTGAATCTGAAAAAAAAAATTACCGCCTTTTGAGTGGCTGAGTGCAGAGCGCGGTGTACACTTCTTTATGAAAATCACTTAGCCGAAGACAGATGGAAATTTATCGTGACTGCTGATGAAACATGGATCTACAGTACCTACACCGATGAACCATTAATTTATGACCACCCCCAAACTAGAGAAATGAGCGCGCCTGGAGACCGAACGGTGGCGCAGGTGAAGTTCACAGAGCAGTATATCCAACCCGAGGACTGGCTTTCGGTTAGTAGAGCGTTCGGAGTCAGAATGGGAAAGCTGCCGATTTATCGGAGGACAGATTTGTGAAAGCACGGCGACTCAGAACTACGATCTAGGAAACGGCGCAGCTTGTGGGTTGTTCACGCGCCGCTGTAGTGAGTACGTATCAAAAGTAGTACACAGATGGCCAAACGACGAACCGTCGTCCAGCCGTGTATCGTCCGCAGCTCAATGATGCCAGAGGGGAGCGGAGACTGTCGTGCATTGTTCACAGCGACCGCAAGGCCACATTGCGACAAATCACCCGCAGCTACAACAGTGATGATCAGGGCAATATGTCACAGTACACAGTTCATGGCAGCCTTCTGCGCATGGGCCTGCGAAGCCGAAAACCCAACCGGGTCCCCATGCTCATTGCACGTCATCGCCAACAACGCGTGAAAGGAACCCGAGATTATCGAGATTGGACTGTGGATGATTGGAAGAAAGTGGCCTGGTCTGACGAATCAAAATTCCTGATGCATCACGTAGACGGCCGAGCGCCGATACGCCGATTACCAACGGAGGCTATGGCACCTAGATGCGTTGTTGGGCGGAAACAGGCTGGAGGCGGCGGTGTTATGCTGTGGGCGATGTTTTCTATGGACACTTTATGCCCCATTATCCCAATCGCAGAAACTCTGACAGCTGTCAGGTATCTGAACATCGTTGCGGACCAAGTTAACCCATTCATGGCAAATGCTGGTGATGGCCATTACCAACAGGATAATGCACCATGCCACACTGCCAAAATCGTCAAGGAGTGGTTCGAGGAACATGCTGGTGACTTTCTGTTAATGCCGTGGCTTCCAAATTCACCGGACATGAACCCAATCGGACATTTCTGGTTCGACTTGGAAAAGAGGGTTCGTGCTAAATCACCACCACTCCGAAATGTAAGGGAACTGGAGGGCCTGCTGTTGACATTATGGTACCAGATACCCCAGGATATCTATCGGCACCTCATCGAATCGATGCCTTGCCCAGTGGCTTCTGTTCTGCGGGCTAAAAGAGGTCCTACAGCTTATTAGATAGCCGGTCATAATGTAATGGCTCATCGCCTTTGATTAGTTAATTTGCCCATATACTTTATGTGACGGTCATGGTCCATCCAGGTATAACAGACATCATTGACAAGCATAAGGAGTAGAACGGACACTACGGCAGAGCTCAGCAACTTTTAAAGTGGCAAGATTATAAGATGCCATCTTAGCAAAAGTTCAGTACGGACATTTCTGCCCTATTGCAGCTGCCCCGAGAAATGGTAAGGGATGTTATTATGAAAGGGAAAAACCTAAGAGAAGCAATAGCAGCCTGGTAGGTCACGCAAAATTACAGAACTGGATTGCCGAGTGCTGAAGCGAGTGGTGCGACAAAATCCCCTGTGCTGGGTTGCAACACTCACCACCCAGTTCCGTAATGCCTTTGGAAGCAATGCCGGTACCATAACGGTTCGTCGGAAGATCAAGGCAAACGGTTTCCGTGCCCAAGCAGCAGCACAAAAGCCAAACATTAGCTAGATCAGCGACAAGCGTCGGTTGGAGTGATGTAATTCTCAACGCCAGTGGGCTCTGTAGCACTGAAAAAGCGTTCTCTGGAGTAATGAATCACATTTTAATATTGAATTGATGCATAAGTTCACGCCGTTTTATTTCACGAGTGTTTCCCAGGCCAGTAGTGACTGTGCGGATAGCCAGTTCTATATCAAAATGTAGCCAGTAATATCGTGTATCTAAATCATACTGCGTTGTGTGATTGAGGCTAATTGTGTTTGGTTTTCAGGTCCGGAAGTATGGAGTGTCAAATAGAGAGGAATGAGGATTTCCGACATCTGCTCCCCTACGAGTTTAACAAGGGATCCACAGCAGCCGAGGATACTCGACAAATTAGTGCTGTGTATGGGGAGGATGCTATTGCTCCGAGGACAGCCCGCAAATGGTTTGAGCTGTTCCGAGGTGGCAATTTTGACCTCAACGACTCTCCACGCTCAGGTCGTCCATCTCACTTTGATGAGGATCGTTTGAACCATCTCATCCACTTGGATCCGCGTCAAACCACACGCGAATTGGCCACTGAGATCCACTGTGATCAAGCCATAGTGGTGCGACACCTGGAACGTATGGGAAAGGTCCAGAAATTGGGATCTTGGGTGCCTCACACTCTCACCGAGGACAACAAGAATCGGCGTGTTGCCATATGGGGTACCTTGCTCGCCCGTTATCGCAAATGTTCTCAACAACACAAATCCTTTATGTCACATATTGTTACCTGAGATGGAAAGTGGTGCCTGTACGTGAATTTCAGGCATCGGAATAATAGTTAAGCTCAAACAAGACGACCACACCACGTCCAAAACATGATCTTCATCCTGCGAAGATCATATTGGGTGTCTGGTGGAACGTAGAAGGCATTATTCACTGGGAAATGTTGCCGAGGAATCACACTATCAACGCTGCACTCTATTGTGAGCAACTCCGCCGTGTGGAGGGAGCGATTCAGCAGAAACGGCCACATCGGCGCCATGGTGTCCTTCTTCAACATGATAACGCACCCCTCACAGTACAAGTATGACCAAAATGGCCATTCAGGACATCAAATGTGAGATCCTTCCACATCCGGCCTATTCCCCAGATGTTGCTCCTTCAGACTATCACCTGTTCCGATGTCTGCCGAATGCACTTCGTGGCAGAACATTCAACAATGATGTTGATCTCCAGAATTTCCTTGATGATTTTCTTCGCAGCAAAATCTGCACGTTTTTTCAAGAACGGTATTGCAGACCTATCCAGACGTTGGGACACCATCGTAAACAATAGGGGGTACATAGTTGATTGATTCAGTTTTCTCTTCTGATGTAATACGTTCCTGTAGTGCGGTGAAATCAACGGCATGAACTTATGCATCAACATCTGGGAGTCCGACAGTTGAGTCTGAGTGCGGAGAATGCCTGATGAACACTCCCTGTTCGACTGTGTTGTGCCAGTTGTGAAGTTGGTTGGAGGTGTTATGCATTGTAAACAATAATAAGTGGCATTCACTGTAAAAATAATAATTGTACCGATGAGATACAACAGAGGTTCAAAATATCATAAATATAGCAAGCACTTTTGGTTAATCTGGATATGTGGTTAACAACATTCTCAGAAGACTAATAGATTCCGGTCAGTCAACTCTACAGCAGGACCAACAGCAACCTAAATTCATAGGATCAATGATATACCACGCCACAGTTACCCCAGTTTTAAAACAAATCTGTCGAAGATTTGGTATAGACTTTGGGTTAAGAGTGTGAAGTATATTGGCAACCATGAAGAACGATCGTGACCCAGTGGGACAAAGAGATAGACATGGAATATATATAGTATTGTATTATGAAGTGTGAAACAGGATGAACCCGAAAAGATCTATATAGGATCCACAGGACGCACTCTAGGGACAAGGATTGCAGAGCACAAACACAATATTAGAAATGGTTCGGTATCAACATCATTATCGGTGAACGAAAGTAAGTACTACCCTGTTTGGGAGGAGGCCTCAGTCATTGCTACTCCACCGTCAAAATCAAAATCATCTTACTTGTTTACAAAAAGGTTACACATATTTTGTAATGAACATATATTAATACACACAGTTGACGTAGACAACTGTGTGTATTAATTACTCATTGGCGCAGTGGTCTAAGCGATGGCCTCTGATCCTTCATCCGAGATGGGTCCGGGTTCAAATCCCGTTGAGGCATGGATGTTGTGTTTGTCTTACGGCACTTTTTTTTTGATTGGAGGTTTAACGACCACCGTAAGCAACTCAATGGGCTATAAGCAGTCGCCCGTCCCTAATTTAGGGTCACTGGTTCCAGGGAAGGGAGAGAGCCAGTGCCGTAAGACAAACACAACATCCATGCCTCACCGGGATTCGAACCCGGAGCCATTCGGACGAATGATCAGAGGCCATCGCTTAGACCACTGCGCCACCGGGGCGGCAGTCTTACGGCACTGGCTCTCTCCCTTCCCTGGAGCCAGTGACCCTAAATTAGGGACGGGCGACTGCTCATAGCCCATTAAGTTGCTCACGGTAGTCTTTAATCCTCAAATCAAAAAAAAAAAAAATTACTCATTCGCTTCCTAGTTATTTGTTCAGTTGCTGCTTTCCATCTTTGGTGAATCCCCAGCATTGTGCGGGGCTCCAAGAAGCAACCTGCCATGTGGATTGGCAGTTAGTCGTATGAGAGTCTGGAGAATTCGAGGCCGCTGTGGTAGCATGTCAAGCGCTTAACTGGAAGACCCTGGGTTCGATTCCCGGTGATGGCCGATGAGAATTTTTCCGTGACTCAATTATAAACTGTGGAAAGAGCCCCATGGCTTCTGTTTGATGAACATATATGTTGTAATGACAATATTCCCGCATACATACCACAATCGTGGAGATATTCGTTATTGAAAAACATTCCTAATCATCAAGAAGAAACTTAAAGTAAAAGATTCACGTAATAATAATATGCATTATATGTACATAACTGTGTCTATTGCCGAGCGTGATGTATCCTCACAAGGTGTACGCACCAGTAGCGGATTTACCATTAGGCCAACTAGGCCGCGGCCTAAGGGCCCTAGGCTCTAGAGGGCTCCAGGTGTAGATTCCAGAAAAACGGAGAGCATGGAACAGAAAAACTTAGAAAAAGGAGGTACCGTTATTTAATTTACTTGAATAAAATAAAGTAGTGGTAATTTTTTGTTTTATCTTGAATGATAACTAAAGAAATAAGAACGTAATAATAGCTCTATTGCGAGCACGCCCGTGTTTGTTCGAGTGCGATAGAGAGCGCATTCGACGTAAAGTGTAGCTCTTTACATTTTGAATGTGCGATAGAGAGCGCATTCAAAATGTAAAGTGTTGTTCCTGGATAAACATGAACCTCTTTGACTATGTTTACAAATATTTTTTTTATAACCTTTAATTTAATAACAAGTTAAATCAAAATAATTTTTATTTAAATAATACTTATATAACAATGAAATTATACTACCAATTATTATATTCTTAACTTAAAGATAAGTTTATTAGAAAATCTTATAGGAGCAAATTCAAATATGGGTGGTGGAGCCCCCTCCACCACTGGGCCGCATAGAAAATTTGGCCTAGGGCCCCAGAAGCCTTATATCCGGCACTGGTATGCACTATGACATGACTGCGTCATTAACCACTAACCAGTCAAAGTCTAAAAGATTTGTCTCCACATACGCAATTTTTAGTCTAACACCTAATGATGATTCTAATGTACAGTTGAAATATCTTGTGTATTTTACTGTGTAAATAAAGTTTTAACCAGTAGGGTTTTAATTTTATATAGTAAACATTTTAACCGTGCAAAGAGGGTGGTTTTTTTTATCTCTATAGTAAACTAGCGCGAATAAACTCAACAGTGTAAAAACCGTCTTTTGGGCTGATAACTCACGGCTTTAACCACTGAGCTACAAACGCTCGGAAATCTGAGTCACGTACATCGTAAAACAAGTTCCGAGACGATTTTTTTTTAATTATCATTAATGCGAGTGATTTAGTAATTTTATTTTCTGTTGCAGCTTATTATTTTCCTGAATAGGTTTGTAACAATTTTCTTTTCTGTAGTAAGACTTCTCACAAATTAAGCATTTTTCATTGTGATTTTTAGAAACAACAAAATGCTTTGCAACTTGATATTTTTAAACTGACAATGACTTTCAGATATCCTTCAAAAAATTTTAAATGTACTTTTTTTATATTCACATACACACAAAAAAAACCCCTCCTAAACATAAAATTTAATCTTGATAACTATAATAGCTTTTTATCTTAAGTTGTCCAAAGACTGATCCATAGACATCGTATAATCATCTGTACAATAAGTTAAGTACCCGGTTTCTTACAGTAACGCAATATATAAGAAATAGCTGTTGTACAAAATAGGGAGAGGAGAAGAAATATCCTGTGCCACAATAAACAAAATTCATGCGATATGCCGATCTCGCTAAGGAACAAAATTCATGCGATATACGATCTCGCTAAGGAACTTCAAAATTCGACAGACGACTGAAATTTAAAAGTTAATCAAACATCAAGTATTCTCACCAATCGCTCCTCTTACCTGTAATTTCTTGTCATACGGATACGTGTGAAAACACAGGGTTATCCATGCCGGAGTAAGTCGCTCTCCCAACTGAGCTACACGGACATGTGCTCTTATTGTTATCTGTCATGTGCGTCCTACGGCGCAAGTGCGTGCTGCGGCGCAGGCGCACTTGCGCTCCATGTGCAAGTCCTGCTGCGCAGGCACGTCACTTCTCCTGAAGTTTTTGAAATTACATTTAATTGTCTGTCCCCACTATAAGATAGCATAATTAATATGAGTCTGAAACATGGTATAATACAAATGAATTAGTGTTTTATAGGTAAGGTTTGTAAATACCAAGCTGATAACTCTAACGTTTTTAGACAGTTTGAAAAGAAGAGAGTCCACATGTTGGTTCCATGTATGGTCCCTATGTAAGGTAATCCCCAAATAAAGTAAGGAGTTCTAGGTTTGTATCATTAATAGATAATGTAATAAAAGGAGGTTGTGAAATATTTTGTTTTGAGAAAATTAAAGATTTTGTTTTGGTAGTATTTATTATTAATTCATTGGAATTAATCAATCTGAGATGTTATTAGGTTGAGTATTAATATTCAAAATAGTGTCAGTCGTTAAATTAAATGAGGTGAGGATGGTTATGTCGTCTGCATAGAGAAAAAGATCAATATCCCTTATTGAACTAAAGATATCGCTAATGTATATACTGAAAAGTACAGGTCCCAAAATTGAACCCTGTGGAACACCAGTTAGTGTGAGTTGAAGAGCGGATTGATGTTGGTTAATTGTGCATATTGTTGCCTATCTGATAAATAACTTTTAAAAAGAGAATGTTCATTGTTTCTAATTCCTATCGTGTCTAATTTGTGTAGTAAGATATTATGATTTATGGCATCAAAAGCTTTGGATAGGTCTAAAAATAATGCGATGGTATATAAGTTGAGTTCAAACTTATGTTGGACTGTTTGTTGTAGGTATAATAAGGCTGATTCTGTTGACTTTCCAGATTGAAAACCATGTTGATTTGGATGGATGATTTTTAGATTATGAATGTACGAGATTAGTCTATTGTAAATCAATCTCTCCAAAATTTTAGCAAAAATTGATAAATTGGCTATACGGCGATAGTTTTTTACATCGTTTATTGATGAAGATTTGTATTTTGGGATTAATTTTGTGATTTCAAGTAGATCAGGAAATTCACCTGATTGGAATATATCATTGAATATAAACAATAGAGGATCAAGAATAAGATTAGTAATTTTTTTATTAATTATGGTTGAAGATCATCATATCCAGGGCCAGACCTGGAATTCCGTTAATATACGAAAGGAATTGCGGAAAGGTTTCTGAAAATTCAGAATTTTCCTTTAAAGCATCTCTAAAACGGTAATTTACCGTCAATATAAGAAAGAAACTGCGGAAACGTTTCTGAAAATTCAGAATTTTACCGTGGTACGAAAAATCCGTGATATTCCGGTTTCTTTCCGCCATTTGACGGAAAAGGCTCTATGAGAAATATGTTTTGTTAATGCACCAAACAAATGACAGAAAGTGGCTCGTGAATTTCAGGAGTTTTTTTACATTGTAGTGTTTTAGGGCTATTTCTCATGGCTTAGGCTGGGCCCAAGAGTTGCGGTGCCCGGGTATCTTAACGCTGTGGACTACTGTATAATAACATCTTTGACAATTCGGTGATGCCAACATTATGGCAACAGTTTGCTCAAGGCCCTAAACAATGTCCCATCCACAAAGCGAGGTCAGGGCAGGAATAGTTTCATGAGATGGGTGTGGAAGAACTTGATTGGCCTGCATACAGACCCGATTTCAACCCCATGGTACATATTTGGGATGAACTAAAACGCCGATTCCGACTAAGGCGGGAGCGCCGACCGATTTGACTATTGCTCATGTTGCAGAATGAAACGCGATTCGGCAATGTCCTCATAGAGACACCTTTGACATCCACCGGGAGATGCGGCGAAGTGTGTAGTCAGACACGGCAACTATCTGGGCTGACGACCGTCGATTCTTGGACCTCTAAGGGGCGCGTGTGCAAATTGCGTTTGTAACAGTAACCTAGAAAACACAGCTAGGATAGGACTCGGTTTCCTCTTTTAAACATAGCACAAACAGGCATAATACAGTAATAACTAACTTTATTTTCTCTAGTTGCCTCAATGTTTTACCTGCTGCCAAGGTAATGGCATTTAATCACTTTTTAGCATTAGTCTAGGGACCACTCCGACAATGTATTCCAGATAGCACTTGTCCTAAGCTTTCAAACAAGTGGTATTACGTTTCTGTATCTCCCTTACTTCTGGAGATAGCTCTTTAGCTTTATTTTCTCTAATTGCCTCTCTGTTTTACTTGCTGTCATCTCTAAAATGGTAATTTACGTTAATATAAGAAACAAACTGCGGAAAGGTTTCTGAAAATCCAGAATTTTACCGTGGTACGAAATATCCGTGAAATTCAGGTTTCTTTCCGCCATTTCACCGGAAAGGCTCTATCAGAAATATGCTTAGTTAATTCACGAAAGAAATGATGGAAAGTGGCTCGTGAGCTTCGAGAATTTTTTTACAGTGTAGTGTGTTTGGGGCTATTTTTCATAGCTTGGGTTGGGCCCAAGAGTTTCAGTGCCCGGGTATCTTAACGCTGTGGACTATTGTATGCAAGGGCGGATTTCCAACTAGACGCACTAGACGAGCGCCTAGAACCCAAGAGCAGGAAGAGCCACGAAAACGTATAATTCGATTGCCAGTATTGTTTTGGTTTTCACAGACCGAAACAAATCAATCCTTAAAGCGACCACTTTATTTGCATTGCCAACTGCTATTTTACTTTCTCATATTAGTAACATATATTATTCCTTGCTGTTGAAAGGAAAAAGTATTATACTGTTGATACGCCGAATTTTCGAGTTCTTATCGATGTCCTTGTTTTGAAAGGAACAGTTAAAATAATTTAGCCTTCCGTTTAGTGGTAGGAGAAGAAAAAATTCACGCTTCCTAAACTTTTCACTGTTTGAGTCTGCCCCCCATGAGTTGCGATGAGGAGGGCTTGTAGACACTGTCTTGATGATCGGCGGTGTTTGCTCCTACGAATTAAGAAATTGTTCGCCACAGGAAAACTCCTCCACGAAAAGTCATCCAGCGTTTTCAATTGAAGTGCTGTGCACAAATTGCATTTTACTGATATTTTCTAATACGGAGAACTTTTCCGGTTGCCATTGTCTTCAAATATTTTATTTTTTCTTGATACGATGCTCGTTGCTTACTAATTTGCTCATAACTTTAAAAACTAGATCTCCCTAAGCTGAAGCAATGAAACAAGCACGTTTTTTTAATTGAAACACATTGCAATTTTATGACAATTTACACTTCATGTACTGATAAATTTAGCGAAATTCGATTTTCAGCTTCCTTAGCGTTAAATTTGCCAAGTAACTTGGAACTGAAAAGGTGCTAAAGTTATCAGTTTTGCCTAATGCATCAAACTCAAAAATAACTTTTGCTGTAACCGAATTAGTCTCTCCGTAGCGTAAAGCTAAAATTTAGTAAAATTTTCATCTTGAGAACTCCTAGCGGGAAATTTATGAACTAGTAATGAAATTTAAAATGGGAACATTTTAATTAATTTTATGCCCTATCATTCGCAAAAATAAATTTTGAAAAATCTTTGAAAACCAAATTTTTTGGCTTTCAGCGCATCAGCAGGACATTGACGACTAATTGGAAAATTTACATATTTGAGAAGGAACACTTGAGCCTAATCCGAGAGGCACAAAAAGTAATTTTTTCATTTAAGTGAATTGTTTCTTGACATAAGGACTTTAATTTTTTGAATTTTCGACTTTAACACACCTTAGCGTAAGTTCGTGAAGTATATGGGATATTAAAAGTGCCAAACTTATTATACTTTGATTTCCTACTACCCATAAAAATAATTTTTGCAATATCTTTAAAAGCAAAAAGTTCGATGTGCACGCACAAACAAAGTGATTACTTACGAAACGCATATAGCGTATGAAATCCGTTTATTTTCCACGAAAATAAACGGATTTCATACGCTATATGCGTTTCGTAATTATTCAACTCTGGTGTATTTAAAAAATAAAGTCAAAGTGATTACACTGTTTCTTACAAACCGTCTAATAATAGGAAGACAGAATGGCATTTTAAAAAGCGTAAAACTTTTTTTTTTTAATCTGATGGATGAAAATTTCTGGGGCGATAAGAAGGGGGATGGCCCCCTGAATATTTTAGCACCTAGGTCCCCAAAAGGTCTAAGGTCCTCTCTGATTGTATGATAACATCTTCGACAATTCGGTGATGCCAACATTATGGCAACAGTTCGCTGAAGGCCCTAAACAATGTCCCATCCACAAAGCGAAGTCCGGGCAGGAATAGTTTCATGAGATGGGTGTGGAAGAACTTAGTTGGCCTGCATACAGACCCGATTTCAACCCCATGGTACATATTTGGGATGAATTGAAACGCCGATTCCGACCAAGGCCGGAGCGCCGACCGATATGACTAATGCTCTTGTTGCAGAATGGAACGCAATTCGGCAATGTCCTCATACAGACACCTTTGACATCCACCGGGAGATGTAGCGAAATGTCGCGCGGAAGTGTGTAGTCAGACACGGCAACTATCTGGGCTGACGACCGTCGATTCTTGGACCTCTAAGGGGCGCGTGTGCAAATTGCGTTTCTAACAGTAACCTAGGAAACACAGAGAGGATGGGACTCATTTTTCTCTTTTAAACATAGCACAAATAAGCGTAATACAGTAATACTAAAGGCACAGTGTACCATAAAATGCATACATGGTGATTATGAAAACTTTAAGTTGAAAACTAGCTTTATTTTCTCTAGTTGCATCACTGTTTTACCTGCTGTTAGGCTAATAACATTTAATAATTTCTTGATATTAGCTCAGGATGCACTCCGACAATGTAGTTCAGATAGCACTCGTTCTAAGCTTTAAAACGAATGGTATTACGTTTCTGTATCTACCTTAGTTCTGGAGATAGCTCTTTAGCTTTATTTTCTCTAGTTGCCTCACTGTTTTACCTGCTATCAAGTTAATAACATTTAACAACTTTTTGGCATTAGCTAAGAGTCCACTCCGACAATTTATTGCAGATAGCACTTTTCCTAAGCTTTAAAACAAGTGGTTTTAACGTTTCTGTATCTCCCTTTGTTCTGGAGATAGACCTGTCGCTTTATTTTCTCTCGTTGCCTCACTGTTTTACATGCTGTCAAGCTAATAACATTTAATATTCTTTTTGGTATTAGCCCAGGGTCCACTCCGACAATATATTCCAGATAACACTTGTCCTAAGCTTTAAAACAAGTGCTATTTACGTTTCTGTATCACCTTAGTTTTGGAGATAGACCTTTAGCTTTATTTTCTATAGTTGCCTCACTGATTTACATGCTGTCCAGCTTATAACATTTAATAACTTTTTGTTATTAGCCCAGGGTCCACTCCGACAAAGTACTGCAGATAGCACTTCTTCTAAGCTTTAAAACAAGTGTTGTTACGTTTTTGTATCTCCCTTAGTTCTGGAGACAGCCCTTGGTATTAACTTATTTGCATACACTGACCCCTTGATTTTCTAATTTGGGCTCTCTCTCTCATTTTTCTGCTGCACAACTACGCTTAGAACAGGAGAAAATGAAGTTACTTTTCATTTTAAGGTTTTCACAATCAGCATGCATGCATTTGATGTTACGCACTGCATTTGATATTAGTGTATTATACTTATTTGTGCTATGTTTAAAAGAGACAAATAGATCCAGTCTTGGCTGTTTCCTAGGTTACAGTTACAGACGCAATTTGCAGACGGTTACCTTAGAGGTCCAAGAGTCGGCGGTAGCCACCAAAGATAGCTGCCGTGTCTGCCCGCGATTTTCGTCGCTATACTTTGATGCATATCCCGGGGGATTTCAAAGTTGTCTGTATCAGGACATTACCAATTACATTCCTACTGCAGGGTGTTTGTAGATAATCAAATGTCCGGATACTTGTGATCAGAGAGTGTATCTTCTTAACAGAGAGAAAACACATATTGCTTTAAATGACATTCGAGGTGTGGTTAAAAGGTTATGACGTAGACAGTCGTATCAGAATAATATTACCCCTTATCTAATAATGGAAATAACCACCCTTGTTGCGGATGACAGCGGCGAGATGGCGTGGCATGGACGTGATGAGGTCCTGGAAGGGTTCCCGAGGCACACGTGCCCTTTAGGGCTGCAGAAGAGCACGGAGGTCCCGGAGATGACGTGGTTGCGGGTCGGCACGTCGAACTTGTCGATCCAAATAGTCCCACAAATGCTCTATGATATTGAGGTGGGCGATTTCGCCGGCCAAGGGAGAACGGAGACATCGCTGTCGTGTTCCTGGAACCAGTTACGCATCCCTTTAGCGACGTGGTAGACACCATCACCTTTTGGTAGACACCATCACCTTTTGGTAGACACCATCACCACCAGGTTAAACGTCCAAATTGAAGGGATTCATGTGGTTAGCGAGGATGGACAGGTAGCCATTGGCGTTCAGGGACCCATCAGTGGCACCAGCGGTCCCATGTCATACCAGGAAAACATCCCCCAGACATGCATACTACCACCGCCGTCCTGTACTTGACCAACAAACGTGTCAGGGTGTTGGTTCTTGTGCGTCTGACGCCGTATACGTCACCGCTCGTCACTGGTGTGGAGTGGAAATCTCGATTCGTCGGAGAAGGCAACGTTTTGCCGCTCTTCCAATGTCCAAAGATGGTAGTCCCATGCAAACTGCAGGCGTCGTTGCCAACGGACCTGGGTTAACATGGAAACGGGGAGAATTGAATGGGTCGTGCACCAGTTTATGAGTGGTATAAGCGGTTTAAAGATGGCCGTGAAAGTGTTGAGAGTGAGGAACGGTCTGGAAAATTCGCAGCCAGCAAAAGTTAAAACAATATCGAACTTCTACGCATAGATTTGAGGGAAAATCTATTCGTGAGTTATCTAAAGTCTTCAATATTTGTTTCGTTTCAATTCAGTCTATTCTTAAAGTTGATTTGGGTATGATACGCGTCTCCGCCAAATTTATGCTAAAATTGTTCTCGGCTGAGCAAAAACAGGCTCGTGTTTCAGATACTAATGACCTGCTTGAGTGCGTCGAAAACGACGAAAATTTTTAAAAAACTATCATAGTTGGTGATGATTCGTGGATTTATGCGTATGAAACCGAAACTAATACTAAGGCCCTGTCTGCACAGTGGCAAACTTCAAACTTTCCCAGGTCTAAAAGAAACGCTACAGTGCAGCAACAATGTCAAGAAGATGCTGTCTGTTTTTTAGCACGTCTTTTGTAAAAAAAGATCGTGCTTATGTTATCGGTTTGTCCGTCCGTCCGTCTGTAGACACGATATCTCCGAAACTATTACTCCGATTTGAAAAATTCTTTTTGCATTGGCAAGCTTTTTTTTTTGATTGGAGGTTTAACGACCACCGTGAGCAACTCAATGGGCTATAAGCAGTCGCTCGTCCCTAATTTAGGGTCACTGGTTTCAGGGAAGGGAGAGAGCCAGTGCCGTAAAACAAACACAACATCCATGCCTCACCGGGATTCGAACCCGGACCCCTTTCGGACGAATGATCAGAGGCCATCGCCTTAGACCACTGCGCCACCGGAGCGGCTTTGGCAAGCTTGAAATTATGCGAATGATGATCCTTTATTTCGTTTTTTTTTACCATGTACAATTTCGCCGCTAGAGGGCGTAAATGCAGATGATGTCGAATTTAAAAATACGTTTTACTCCACATATTTGCTTCTAAACATCCGATTGAAAAAATTATTTTATCTTTCGATTCCATTTATGTCTAAGAGTATTTTAGGTATAGCTACTTTTTCAAATTACGTATAGATTTTCCGCTAGGGGGCGTAAAAGTAAATTACGTTTTCCCCGATAACTCTTCCTCTAAAACTCCGATTTAAAAAAAAAAAATCAGCTGATACAGCTCCTAATGGAAAATCTTTTGAATATAATTTCTAATTTTTGGTAAAGAATACTTTGGCCACCATGGGGCGTAAGTGTTAATTTTTGCTTCTGACCCTTCTGATGTATTTGCCATAAAATCTGAGCTTCTAAAATCTCGATTAAAAAATTATTTCGTGGACCGATGCCACTCACGTCGATAAACCTTTTCGGAATATTTTCTTCTTAAAATATTACATGGTTTCTCCGCCAGGGGCATCGATGTATATCTTATTTTTGTCAATATCTCTACTTCTAGGAGTCTGATTTGAAAAAGTCCTTCTTTGTTGGATAGTGTTTCCAGTGCGACATGTTTTTCATATAATTTCAAAATTTTCAAGTAATTCATAGACTTTCTGCTAGGGAGCGTAAATGCAAATTGCGTTTCCCCCTATATCTCTGCTTCTAAATCTCCGATTTGAAAAAAAAATTCTGCGCTGGATACAGCTCCTGATGGGAAATCCTTTGCATGTAATTTCTAATTTTTGTAAAAAATGGTTTGGCCACCAGAGGACGTTAGTCTTAATTTCCGCTTCTGATGTATTTGCAGCAAAATATGAGCTTCTAAAATCTCGAATGAAAAAAAGGCGTTTGTAGACCGATACTACTCATGTTAACAAACCTTTTAGGAACATTTTCTTCTTGAAATAATGCTTGGTTTCTACGCCAGAGAGCGCAGATGTATATTTTATTTTTGTCAATATCTCTACTTCTAGAAGTCTGATTTAAAAAATGTCTTCTTTGTTGGATAGTGTTTCCGATGCGAAATGTTTTTCATATAAATTCAAAATTTTCAAGTTAATCATAGACTTTCCGCTAGGAGGCGCAATGGTAAATAGCGTTTTCTGCGTTATTTCTGCTTCTAAAACTCCGATTTGAAAAATTATTCCTGTATCGCATGCAACACCTAATGAAAAATATTTTTCACATAATTTCTAATGTTTGGTAAAGAATGATTTGGCCAACAGGGGGCATAAGTGTTAATTTCTGCTTCTGATGTATTTGCAGCAAAATCTGGGCTCCTGAAAACTCGACTAAATTTATTTTTTTCTTGGACCGATAGCGCTCGCATTGAAAAACCTTTTGAGAATACTTTCTTCCTAAAATAATGCATGGTTTTCTCACCAGGGGGCGTAAAGTTGCATCTTATTTTTGTCGATTTCTCTAAGTGTCCGATTTGAAAACTTATTTCTGTATTTTAGAGCGTTTCCGGGGCGAAATGTTTTTCATATAAATTCATATTTTTCTTAACGCACAAGTATGCAACCAGAGGGCATAAGCTCACGATTCCGTTCGCAGCAATATCTGAGGGAATAAAAACCCGATTAAAAAACTTCTTTCTTCTATCAGATACTATTGTTTTCCATACCGGTTCCATTGACTTTGAATAGCTTTGATAAATTTAATTTGCGTCAGAATGGATTCAAAAGACGTGCTTATAACACCCGAAAATTCGGTGTCATCTTTCTTGTTTTCAATGATGAGGGAATTGTGCATCATGAATATGCTCCGTTAGGTCAGATAACAAACAGGATGAACAACTGTCAAGTCTTGTGGCGTTCAAGGGACGCAGTTCGTCGCAAAAGGCCGGCATTGCATGAGAGTGCCGAGTCGCAACTCCGCCATGGCAACGCGCCTGCCAATGCATTGCAACGTTTTTTTTTGTTTTTGTTTTTATTGAAGGTTTAACGACCACCGTGAGCAACTCAATGGGCTATAAGCAGTCACCCGTCCCTAATTTAGGGTCACTGGTTCCAGGGAAGGGAAAGAGCCAGTGCCGTAAGACAAACACAACATCCATGCCTCACCGGGATTCGAACCCGGACCCCTTTCGGACGAATGATCAGAGGCCATCGCTTAGACCACTGCGCCGGCCATTGCAACTTGTGCAGCAGTTTCTTGCTAAGCACCGCGTTGCACAAGCCCGACAGCCACCCTATTCGCCAGAGCTCGCCCCCTACGACTTTCTTCTCTTCCCCAAAATCAAACACCACTTGGAAGTAAAAATATTTCAAGATAATGACGAAATACAACTGAATGGGACGAAGCAGCTGTTCGCTATTTCAGAAGATGTCTTCAAAAAGGCTTCGGGCAGCTGAAACAGAGCTGGGCTAAGTGTGTGGCTTCAGAAGAGGACTACTTCGAAGGCGATTATGTTTCAAATCTGTAAGTCTTGTACTTTTTTTCAATAAATCTAGTCTGGATATTTTATGATCACATCTTGCTTTTAAATGCAGAGAAAGTTTGCAATATTTGGATCACGTTATGTCTTTATACGTACCTTTACGACAAAACCTGACTAGCATTCAAAGTACAGACCATCGTGTTGCACCATCTTTAGCCATCTGTCTGCCAGTTTTTCGATTCCGCAGTTCTTGTCCTTCGAGAAGAAGAACTCCTTCAATTCAGCTGCCACCTCCTCCTGGTTATTGAAGTGCCGCTTGCGAGGGAAGTGGGCCATGGACCGGAACAAGTAATAATCCGACTGGTCAAGGTCCGGACTATATGCTGGGTGTGGCGTCAGTTCGATGCCCTCAAGTTCCTGGAGTACTGCCCGGGTCGTTCGCGCGATATGAGGCCGAGCGTTGTCCTGCTGTAGGAGGGCGCACTTTCTATTCCCCAGTGTCGGGTACTTCTCCTCCAAAACGGCATACATCCGCTCCAGCTGTTCAGAGTAGAGGTTGGCGTTGATGGTCAGACCGTCTGGAACAAATTCGTAATGGATTATACCATTTTCCACCAGACGCAGAGCATAACCTTGTAATCGAAGCGCCCACGTTTTGCGACAGGTTCAGGAAGCTGGCCGCGACTCAACCACTGCCGTTGTGTGTTATAATTACGAAAATAGGCCCACTTTTCATCACCTGTAACAATTTTCTTGAAACGTACATCGCGTGGGTTTTCTAAGAGTTTCGTGCGTACTTCGCCTTGGCGGTTTGCTCCAGCTGGCGCCAGTTCGTGAGGGGCAACGCGGCAGCTCCTGTAGACCTTGCCGAGGTCCTGAAGGTGACGAACCACGGTGGTCTGTGATATGCCCAGCTCGCCTGATAATCTCCATGTGCTGGTTGTCGGATTTGCCTCTACGGCCTGGCGCACGGCCTCCGAATCCAAGATTCGCGGCCTACCTGACCTTGGGTGATCGTCGAGATTTCTGTCACCTGAGCGAAATTTCTTGAACCATCTGGTTGCGGTGCTGTGGTCCAGAGAAACTTCCCCTTTCGTATGACAAATGCTTCGTGTTGCTTGAGCAGCGTTATGGCCGAGTTCAAACTCGTAAAGCAAAAGTTCCCTAATTAGGCAGTTGTGGCTTTTCATCTTTTAGGCGTCCCAAGCACAGACAGAACGACGAGATGCAATGCTGTTCACAGCAAAGACTACCACTTTATATCCCTTTGGACTGACTGCTGTGAGCGACTTGAACTAGTTTAAACACGTGACATACCCGCCGCAGCACATGCGTTTATGCAAATATTGCAAATCTTCCAACTCACCCTCTGTATTAAGTTAGCCCTCTATTATTCTTTTATTTATTGTCTACTTGCTTGGGGTAGGACAACTAAATTAACATTAATGGGATTTCTTTACAAAAAAAATTCGTTCGCTTGTTGAATCCACTGCGGAAAACGTGGAAATCCTGTTCATTTGTTATAAATTATTGATCTTTCAGAAATTATACAGTTATCGATTGATGTTGTTAATACATGAGAGTGTTTATGCCAACAAACATCTCAATTTAATAAATTTAAGTTATCCTGCACATAGTTATCAGACTCGCGGGCATAACTTTTTAATTCCAAGAGCTCGTACTAAATGCACTTTTTTAATATTAATGCTCATTGCTCTCGGCTCTGGAACGGGTTGCCGACTCATATAAAATCCCTTGCCAGTTTTGTATAGTTAAAAAAAACACTAAAAGAATATTATGTTAATAGTTAAATGTGATTAATTTTAGCTATATCGTATTGCAAATGTGTGTTTATAAGTTGAAAAATATGTAATTACTTGACTTGACATTTTTTTACGCTTTCTAACTATAGGTTGAAGAAGAGTATATGCTCCAGCTTTGTTCGTCTGTCTGTCTGTCCTCACGATAACTCGCGTAAAAATGATTCGATTTCAATGAAATTTTAGTATGTGGTAGGAGACAACCTGGGGACGAACCCTATTGAAAATGGGCGAAATGGGGCAAAGGTCAGGACATAGGAGCGGGATCCATTCCATCCCCCTTATGCGTCATAACTTACGTAAAAATGCTTCATTTGCGACAAAACTTTATAATGTTGTTCCGGAGGGATCAGATCAGATCATATGTACAGGATTTTAGGAAGGAAGTGTCTGACCCCAGGTCTTAAACAACCCTTAGAAATAGGAAGCTAGGAGATTTGGGCTAGAGTGCCCGATAGGAAAGTCACACGGAAGCGAAGTAGAAAGGGGGAGGAAGACGCCCTTATTTATTTCCGGGGGGGCCAGTACCCGGGGTCCGACGCACGGCGGATATTTAGTGGATCGAGCGTTCGTACCTGCCTGGGATCGAACCTGAGGCCCTTTCCGTGGCAGTCACGAACGTTGCCCAATAGGCCACCCGCGGCCCATTTCCGGAGGTATACTGAGCCAGTTCTGTTAAATAACATCGAAATGGGGTCAAAGGTCAGGGCACAGGAACGAGATTTATTTATTCCTCATAACGTGACCAAAAGTGCTTCTATTGCGACAAAAGGTTAGTATGTTGTTCCGGAGGTATATTCTGTTTAATATCATCGAAATGGGGTCAAAGGTCAGGGCACAGGAACGAGATTTATTCCACAGCCATTATCCTCATAACGTGACCAAAAATGCTTCTATTGCGACAAAACTTTATCATGTTGTTTTGGAGGTATACTGAACCGATTCTGTTGAATATCATCGAAATGGTGTCAAAGGTCAGGGCACAGGAGTGAGATTTATTCCACAGCCATTATCCTCATAACTTGAGTAATGACTTCTGGTATGTTGGAAAGCGTATCATAATCATTGCATTGCATGATTTTACTAACTTGCTTTCCACGACTTTAGTCCATCTTTCGGGAAGTTTTAGAATGCCATCCCTGTAGAACATGGTTGGCTTGGAGGCAAAAAAATCATTCACGTGTTTCTTGACAATGTTGAGATCACCGAATGATTTTCCACTTAAAGAATTTGTCAGAGACCAAAACAAATGGAAGTCGGTAGGCTCAATGTCCGGGGAATAAGGTAGGTGGGTAAGGCATCCCAGCCCATGGCGTGGAACTTTCTGCGGGCGACAAAAGAAACGTGCGGCAGCGCATTTTCTTGATGGAACACAACACTCTTTCTGTTCAGAAGTTCTGGCCTTTTCTGTTGCATGTTAGTCAGGCAAATATTAGCATTTTCCCCTGTTTCTCTGCTATGTTGCTACAGAATTAACTGAGTGTAACATGGCAAATAAAACAAAATTATTGGACTGGTTCCAGAATTTAGGAAATTTCTTAATGCTTGTGAAGAAACCCTTAGAGAATTGGTTCCTATTTTCGCTTACTTTCCCCTTAGGTTCCATGACAGAAATATTGTCAGATTTGCAGTCATGCATCGCTAAGTTGTTCTCGATGTCGTTCACTGTATGAAAATCAGCGCATCCCGTTTCGGCATAAGGAAAAGTGAAGTTTCTAGGTGTTTTGCAGCTTTCACGGATTATAAAGCTGGCAGCTGCTCTTGACAAAGCCTGCCTAGCGTAGCTGTAGCGATCTCGTGTTATGTGCTGTGCGACCATGAGCAACGAACGGATCACGTGGGATTTGGGAAACAAAACCACTAAAGCTTCAGCGGCAAGAAATGCGTTTCTGTAGCAAAGTCAGTTTTTGATGCGATTTACATTTACAGAAAGATGAACTGATCGCAACTGTCGAATGGGATCGGACAGATAGAGAAGAACTTAGTTGTCTTTCTTCAGAAACTGAGCAGAATAAATTTGTTTCTTCCTCAAGGAATTTCGTGTCATTTTGGAAGTTTGTTATTTGTTTTAAATGTGTATCTACGGACAATCAAAACAAATACTGAGATTTGTTAAGAAATTATGTACTATTTCACTTCTGCCAAGAAGCAGAATTTTTTTTTTTTTTTTTTTTTTATTGGAGATTTAACGACCACCGTGAGCAACTCAATGGGCTATAAGCAGTCGCCCGTCCCTAATTTAGGGTCACTGGTTCCAGGGAAGGGAGAGAGCCAGTGCCGTAAGACAAACACAACATCCATGCCAGACCGGGATTCGAACCCGGACCCCTTACGGACGAATGATCAGAGGCCAGCGCCTTAGACCACTGCGCCACCGGGGCGGCGAAGCAGAATTCCTCACTCGAATATATTTTTTCGAGGTTTATCATCGCCTATCATCATCTAAGGCTACAAACTACACTCCGTAGACAAAACATGGGTGGCGCAGTGGTCTAAGCGTTGGCTTCTGATCATTCGTCCGAGATGGGTCCGGGTTCGAATCCCGGTGAGGCAGGGATGTTGTGTTTGCCTTACGGCACTGGCTCTCTCCCTTCCCTGGAACCAGTGTTCCTAAATTGGGGACGGGCGACTGCTTATAGCCCAATGCTCACGGTGGTCATTAAACGCTTCTCCAATCAAGAACAAGAAAGAAAGAGATAGGGATGATGGGCAGTTGACACCCGCGTAGATTGATATAGATCCAAATCGAACGCAGGTGAAAAATAAGCAGACAGCGGGGCTTCCCCACAGTGCATAGAGATCGACGGACATCGGTAAACGTGGTGATCTAAGAGACTTTGATCGTGCACACATTGTAGGCGCAAGACAGATGGGTCATTCTATCACATAAGTTGAAGAACATTGGGATTCTCACGGGCAACTGTATCAAGGGTATACTACGGGTATACCACCGACGGACGCACCAACGCCCAGAGCGCAAGAGATGGCAGATCACACGCAATTCATGACCGGGGTCGACGTAGACTATCCAGGCTCGTACAGACAGACCGCTTGGCAAAGGCGACGCAAATAACATCCAGGTTAAAGGTGGGAGGCCCAAGCAGCGTCATATAGCAAACGATACGGCGCACGGTGCGTACCCTTGGCTACGGAGCGTACGCCCTACTCGTGTGCCACTGTTGACTGCTCGTCATCGGAAATTACCCCTCGCCTGGTGCCGGGAACATCAAACTATACCTCTTTAAAGTAACACCGCGTCGTGTGGTCAGATGAATCCCGTTTTCAGTGGTACCGAGCTGACGGAAGCGTGCGGGTGTGGCGTCGGTAGCCTGAGGCCATGGCTCCGTCGTGCCACGTCGGCTCTCTTCAAGGTGGTGGCGGTTCTGTGATGGTTTGTGGAGCCATCTCATGGGGCACATTAGGTCCCTTAGTTTGTCTGGAAAGATCTTAAACGCCTCGCGCTACCAACATGTGCTGGCCACCTACACGCTTTCATGGCCTTCGCGCGTCCTGCAGTTGATGGTCTGTTTCAGAAGGACAATGTGCCACCTCACCGGGCCGCAACCTCCCAGTCATGTCTCAAAAAGCACTCATCTCTATGTGGAGCCAACCAGCGGCCCCTAGTGACCCTGATTTAAACCCTGTGGAAGCTCATTGGCATACCGTCGATCATAACATCAGATTCATAGATTCTGGACCGATGTCTCGGGCGGAGTTGTGGACAATGCTGCAACAGCCATGGCTGAAATTACCTCTGGAAACCCTCTGGCATCTCGTGGAGTTGAGATAATCAGATCCATGGATCCTGGACCGATGTCTCGGACGGAGTTGTGGACAATGCTGCAACAGCCATGGCTGGCATTACCTCTGGAAACCCTCTGGCATCTGGTGGAGTTAGATCATCAGATCCATGGATCCTGGACCGACGTCTCGGGTGGAGTTGTGGACAATGCTGCAACAGGCGTGGCTGGCATTACCTCTGGAAACATTCTGTCATTACCTCTGGAAACCCTCTGGCATTAGCTCTGGAAACCTTCTGTCATTACCTCTGGAAACCCTCTGGCATTACCTCTGGAAACCTTCTGTCATTACCTCTGGAAACCCTCTGGCATTACCTCTGGAAACCCTCTGGCATCTTGTGGAGTTGAGATCATCAGATCCATGGATCCTGGACCGATGTCTCGGGCGGAGTTCTGGACAATGCTGCAACAGGCATTGCTGGCATTACCTCTGGAATCCCTCTAGCATCTGGTGGAGTTGAGATCATCAGATCCATGCGGGCGGAGTTGTGGACAATGCTGCAACAGGCATGGCTGGAATTGCCTCTGGAAACCCTCTGGCATCTTGTGGAGTTGAGATCATCAGATCCATGGATCCTGAACCGACGTCTCGGGCGGAGTTGTGGACAATGCTGCAACAGGCATTGCTGGCATTACCTCTGGAAACCCTTTGGCATCTTGTGGAATTGAGATCATCAGATCCATGGATCCTGGACCGACGTCTCGGGCGGAGTTGTGGACAATGCTGCAACAGGCATTGCTGGCATTACCTCTGGAAACCCTCTGGCATCTTGTGGAGTAAATTTAGATCATCAGATCCATGGATACTGGACCGATGTCTCGGGCGGAGTTGTGGACAATGCTGCAACAGGCATTGCTGGCATTACCTCTGGAAACCCTTTGGCATCTTGTGGAATTGAGATCATCAGATCCATGGATCCTGGACCGACGTCTCGGGCGGAGTTGTGGACAATGCTGCAACAGGCATTGCTGGCATTACCTCTGGAAACCCTCTGGCATCTTGTGGAGTAAATTTAGATCATCAGATCCATGGATACTGGACCGATGTCTCCGGCGGAGTTGTGGACAATGCTGCAACAGGCATGGCTGGCATGACCACCGAAAACGGAACGGCATCTGGTGGAGTCGATTACAGATGAGCTTATACCCGGGCCCGTCCCGGGCTTTGGCGGGCTCAGGATTCATTAAGAGCCGAAATCCCCGGGCCCGGGCTTGGCATTACACATGTTGAATTTCATTACTGAATTCTGTATATATATATCCTTCATTGCTTAAAAGTTACCTTCGCGAAAAACTGTAATTAAAAATAATTCCCTGGATATTATTGTTTAAACTGGTTACCAAAAATTAAAGAATTTCTAGTGTTAAGTGCACGGATGGTGTCACTTCTAGATCTGTAGCTTGATTTCTTCAGCAATGATTTTTTTTTTCATTTTTCTGATTTTTTTCCCGGAAAAAAATCAGCAGGCTTATTTAAAGATTTAGAAGATGAGTTTGAAATTCGCGATCCTGATCCAGATGAAATTTGTAAGTATGTGGAATTGCGCATGGGAGAAACACACTTTGAAGCTGTGGATTTGTTACCGTGGTGAAGGAATTCTCAATTTCCTAAGCTAGCTGCCATTGCGAGACGTGTACTATGTATACCAGACAGTAGTTCTGCAAGCGAGAGAGTGTTTAGGGCAGCAGATCAAGTTTTAGAGGTACGAAGATCAAGGTTAAGCGCTGAAGCATTAGATGCGATTCGTTTTTTGAGGAGTTTCGAGAGGCTTAAACGATAAGCAATTTTCATGATGAACTTGCTGGAAAATGCACACACGTAGAATAATATCGTGGTTATTAAACGATTATGTTCAAAGCTTTGCTAATGTTACAAAATGCAGAATAATCTACTCTGGAATGCTTATACGTTATTTTGGAAATGTTCTTACATGCCTTTTTTCATACTCTACTACATCACTGTAAACTATCTTTACCAGTAAGAATATATGTAAATTATATTGCAAAGTTTAGCATTCTAAAGTCAAAATTTAAAACACGCGCGACCGTCTGTAAAGATTTGTACGTTTTGTAATGCAGTTTATTCAAAATAAAAGTACATTTAGAAATCCAAAAAAAATAACGAATGGAATATTTTTTTGTTTCTTAAAGATTTTTTTATCATCAGCTTTTGGCAAAATCACTGATTCTACTGGTATAGTCAAACGTAATGTGCATCATTTATTTATTTATTTTCTAGTCCACATTCTAGAACATTTGCTTTTATGTATAGTGTTCCGAAGAACATATTAATATTATGAAGTGGATTAACTGAAGCAAACTTTTTAAACTAATCATTTTTAAACTTGATTGGGCCATAGCTTTGGCCTGTGCATAATGTAAGCCTTGCTAAGCAAAATTTTGGGAGAACCCGGGCTTAGCAAACACATGTAATCAGAGAAAGCGGGCTGAGCCCGGGCTCCTAAAATTGAGCCCGAACTCATCCCTAGAGTCGATGTCTTGGCTGTATTCGCGCCAGAGGAAGACCAACAAGCCGTTTAGTACGTGTCTCTAATGTTTTGTCCATTGATTGTAGAAGTCTGCCCTTGCTTTAATTTGAAAAGCCCGACCCAGCACGGACCCGAAAATAAGAGAATAGAGTGTTCTGGCTCAGAATTTCCAGTTTATGCCCCACCCCCTATTTTTTCAGACCTTCTTCCTGCATTATTTTTTTTTTTTTGATTGGTGGTTTAACGACCACGGTGAGCAACTCAATGGGCTATAAGCAGTCGCCCGTCCCTAATTTAGGGTCACTGGTTCCAGGGAAGGGAGAGAGCCAGTGCCGTAAGACAAACACAACATCCATGCCACGCCGGGATTGAACTCGGACCCCGTTCGGACGGATGATTAGAGGCCATCGCTTAGACCACTGCGCCACCGGGGCGGCCCTGCATTCTTTGTTAACTATTGAGAAAAACGCAAAGCCTTTTCTGGATAAAGAAAACTGCTCTCCTAAGCTGAACTGCTTCAGTATTACGAGTAAACTGCAAAAACAAATATTTGTCCTTGCGCATTAAAGCCGCGGCCCCTGACTCCGAAGTAAGTTGCTCTCGCCGCCCCGGTGGCGCAGTGGTCTAAGCGATGGCCTCTGATCATTCGTCCGAACGGGGTCTGGGTTCGAATCCCGGTGAGGCATGGATGTTGTGTTTGTCTTACGGCACTGGCTCTCTCCCTTCCCTGGAACCAGTGACCCTAAATTAGGGACGGGCGACTGCTTATAGCCCATTGAGTTGCTCACGGTGGTCGTTAAACCTCCAATCAAAAAAAAAAAAAAAAAAAAAAAAGTTGCTCTCCCAACTGAGCTACACGGACGGAATGTATCCTACAGACTTATCGACTTCACACGTGCTTTACCTTTGTAGTGCGTCACATCATCTCCCTCTTAGGTTTTTTTTTTTTTTTTTTTGAAGCGAAGAACGAATTTTTCATTAATTTTAGACGATGTGTGGAACAAACACCATATTTTTTTCGAAGAACCCAACGGCCAGAACATCCATTTTTACGTTCGGGCGCCAATGTGAAAGCACAAATTTTTCCATGACCAAGGGATCGAACCCGTGGCCCCTCACTCCGGAGGAAGCTGCTCTCCCAACTAATCTACACGGACGAAATGTATCGCTACAGATTTGTCGTCTTGACACGTGCCTGTGTAGTACGTCACAAAACGTAATGTAACGCAGAGAGACGTGCGTTTCTGCAAGGAATTCTTCTCACAGTTGAGGTTTAGATCGGACAACCTATTTCTATAACAAATACACTATACTGACAAAAGTCACTGGACACCCCTTCAAAAGCAAATGAACGGATCCGCTGCGTTGTTAAGATGCGCGGTACAGCTGCAAACGGTATAAAAACAAGCGCTGACCGCGATCATATCGCACTGTGAGGTTGAGTGAAAATGTCGCTGAACTGACTTTGAGAAAGGAAAGATTGTTGTTTGTTATATTAGTGGGTTGTCCATAAGAGAAACCGAGAGGCGTTTAAACATACTCAAGTCAAGTGTTCTGGATGCACTGAATAAGTGGAAGACACATGAAGCAGCAAAACGTACCGGCAGACCAAAGAAAATCAGTGATAAAGGAGGTCGAAGCCTCAGGAGAGTTGTTACAGCTAACCGACGGAGTACTGCACAAGACATCAGTGTTGTATAGGTGAGTAAAAATACTGGAACCTCGGTATGTACTCGTACCATTCGCAGAGAACTTCAATCCATGGTTACCGTGGTCGTGCAGCTGCTCATAAGCCTTTCATCTTCACTCGGAATACTTACTCATCGTTTAGCATGGTGTAAAGAACATTTATCGTGGACCGTAGATTAATGGAAAAGGCTCCTATGGACTGATGAAACCAGATACATGATCCATCAGTCTGATTGCCGTGTTTGTGTATGGTGGCAGCCGGGGAACGCTCTTTACCACAGTGTACTGTTCCTACAGTCATGTTTGGAGCTGGCAGTGTACTCGTGTGGGGGTGTTTTTCGTGGTGTAGTCCCGGCCCATTGGTTATCGTGAACAAACCTGTTAACCAGCACGTCTACCTTAATATTCTGGACAATTATGCCCTACCAACTCTGTAGCAATACTATGGAACCTAGCCTTGTTGGTAACAGCAGGATAATGCACCGAGCCATGAAGCAAAAACAGTTACGGCGTGTAATTCCGTATTATGTGTGGACTGGCCAGTACAGAGCCCTGATCTTAATCCCATAGAGCACCTGTGGGATGAATTAGAGGGCCGCATAACAAGTTTGGAACCAAGGCCTACTACTAAGCAACAGTTAGCTGCAGCATTATGTACTGAATGGAAGCGCATACCTATCGCTGTGTTCCAAAACCTTGTCGAAAGCTTGTCTCCAATGGTCAGTGTATGCATTAAGGCCAAAGTGGACAGACACCGTACTAATGTATGTCAATAAATGCTATGTTGTGTTTCTCTTCTAGATGTCCGGTGAATTTTGTCAATATAGTGTATAAACGCATTACCTCCTCCACATTTATGCATAAGCAAGGTAACCTTGATCCCTAAATACACTTTTATGCAAAGTTAAAAGAAAATACAGAATTTCTCACTAAAGATGCAGTGGATGGACAGAAATGCAACGAAAGTGGATGCATATGCAAATACGGTGATATAAAGGAAAAAGCACGTGCATCTCTGTTAGCTTACAATATGCAAATCAGGACGGCGTTATGTGCCAAAAAAAACCTGGTAAGAGCGGTACCTGAGGTACCAAAAAAACTGGTAAGAGCGCTACCATTTCCAGCACATGCCACCACACCCATGCGGTAAATGGTATCGTCCTCAAACGAAGTATGTATATAGAGGCAGATATCTCCGCAAGCTCAAGTAGTAGCATTCGCAGTTCAGATGGTAGCTCATCAGGATTTACGCGATTTCGAACGTTGCATGATAGTTGGCGTGTGACGTACTACAGAGGTGAATCACGTATCAAGACTACCAATCAGCAGCGATTTATTCCGTCCGTGTAGCTTAGTTGGGAGCGCAACTTACTCCGGAGTGAGGGGACGCGGACAAACTTGTGTTTTCACAGCGCCCGGGAGATGGGTCCCTCCATCTCGGAAATCCCCACGTGGATTTACACGGTCAACAATTTCAAAGGTGTACCTGGACTACAAAAACTCAGGGTACATCCAGAGTGCGAGATTGGTGTGGCCGTAAGCTAAGCAGATGACTTAACCTGCTCCGTAAACTCAACTAGCAGAGTTTTAATATGGAAATAAATGCAGAAGGTATTCTATACAATCAGACGCCGAATCATTAAATTTTCTTGTTTGAAAGGAAAAAGCTATCTAATTTCTCCCTCACACACCAACATTCACCCTGATAGGGAAATGTGCGTATGTTCCGCGAAAGTTTAAAGCACTAAAGAAAGTTTGCGTTCAATAATGTGTGCAAAGAAATACAGAGTATCCATAAAGTTTTTCCCACATTACAAAAATTAATAAAAAAAATGTATTATAGGTACAAGAAAAGGACTGCACGACAATGGTGGTTCACAAGGAAAGTTTTTTTTTTTCGTTTTTTTTTATGTCAGTTATTAGATTTTAACTATTTGTTATAAATTTAGAAATTATAAGCATTTGATGAATCGTAAGAAATTATGTCGGTCAAGTTTTCCTAGAGGGTACCTCATGGTACCGATTTTAAAGACGTATACACGTCAAAAAATGTTCGTCAGCTAATGTTTTTAGACGTTACTGTATCTAGATTTTTTCTCCGTGATTATAACTGGAAAAAATGTCTTAAGGCTTTACAAGACCCGCCATCTTGTATTGCTGCCTTCTCTTATTAACCAACGGGCAAGCGTATTTCAAAAATTGCTCGGGCAATTTTTACACATTTTGGAACACCGTTTGTGACTAACGCAAGATATATGATAAATAAAGAGTTCCCTGGTTTCATATTTTCATTTTGGACTCTTTAAGTATTTTTTATTAATTAATAAAACTATGGAAGACGCCTTGGTACGACTTTCGCTGCAGATAAAAAATGAAGGGAACGGTCAATAAAAATTCTGAAACCAGGGAACTCTTTATTTATCATATATCTTGCGTTAGCCACAAACGGTGTTCCAAAATGTGCAAAATTTCCCGAGCAATTTGTGAAATACGCTTGCCCGTTGGTTAATAAGAGAAGGCAGCAATAAAAGATGGCGGGTCTCGTAGAGACTTAAGGTTTTTATTTATCCTTTATGCTTGCATGAAACCACAGTGAAGCTTATGTAATTTTACTTTTGTTTTCATTTCACAAAATATTTTAATTTCAAAGTGGAAGTTATTTGACACATTTGACATGTTATTTGACATTTTTAACATTCATTTCACAAAATATTTGATTTCAAAGTAGGAAGTTATTTATAGGGGTAAGAAGCGCCCTCTCATGTATGCCCATAAATTTATGGTTTAGTTAATCGTGGGGTCCAACTAAACGCGCGTCTATAATTAGACATTTTACGAAACTCAAGAAATTGTGGAGTTTTCCCATGTTGACATGAGTTATTACAATCAGAGATGTACAGCAATACAAGCAATATTAAAATTAACAGGAAGATAATGCGAAAAGTCCACAGTTTGATATGAAAAACAGACAGAAACGTAAAACAAACAAAAATGCAAAGCAAATAGATGGATAGACAGATATCTAAAACAAGCAAATAGAAATATGAAGCAAAGAGATGCATAGAGAGATTTGTGAAACAAACAGATAGTGATGTGAAGCAAACAGATGGTTAGAAAGATATGTAAAACAAAAACACTGATCGGTAACGATGTAAAGCAATGTAAGCAATATTCAAGTTAATAAGATGATATCAAAGGCACACAGATAGAAATGTGAAACAAACAGATAGAAATGTTAAGCAAACAGATGGATAGATACACCGATGAGCTATTATATTATGACCACCTACCTAATAAGCTGTAGCACCCACTTTAGCCCGCAAAACAGCGGCCATTTGGCAAGGCATCGATTCGACGAGGTGCCGGTAGGTATCCTGGGGTATCTGGTACCATAATGTCAACAGCAGGTCCTCCAGTTCCCGTACATTTCGGGGTGGTGGTGATTTAGCGCGAACCCGCTTTTTCCAAGTCGAACCACAAATGTTCGATTGGGTTCGTGTCAGATGAATTTGGAGGCCAGGGCATTAACAACAAGTCACCAGCATGTTCCTCGAACCACTGCTTGATGATTCTGGCAGCATGGCATGAAGCATTATCCTGTTGGTAACGGCCATTACCAGCAGGGAACACAGTTGCCATGAATGGGCGGGTGAACTTGGTCCGCAACGATGTTCAAATCCCTGACAGCTGTCAGGGATTGAGTTATTGGGGTAAGGGGGCCTAAAGTGTCCCAAGAAAACATCGCCCACAGCATAACACCGCCGCCGCCGCCGCCGGCCTGTTTCCGCCCAACAGTGCATCTACGGGACGTAGCCTACGTTGGTAATCGGCGTATCCGCACTCGGATGTCTACATGATGCACCAGGAATCTTGAATCGTCAGACCAGGCCATTTTCTTCCAATCATCCACGGTGCAATCTCGATTATCATTGGCCCATTTCAGGCGTTGTTGGCGATGACGTGCAGTGAACATTGGGGACCCGGCTGGGTCTTTGGCTACGCAAGCTCATGCGCAGAAGGCTGTGATGAACTGTGGGCTGTGACACATTGCCTTGATCACCACTCTTGTAGCTGCGCGTGATTTGTCGCACTGTGGCCCTGCGGTCGCTGCGAACAATGCGCGACAGTCTCCGTTCCCCTCTGAGATCAAAGATCTGCGGACAACACGCGGTTAAACGACAGTTCGTCGTTCGGCCATCTGTGCACCACTTTTGATACGTACTCACTACAGTGGCACGTGAACAACCCACAAGTGCGCCATTTCCGAGGTCGTAGTTCCGATGCTTCGTGTCATCGCAATTTGTCCTTTATCAAACTCCGATAAATCGGCAGCTTTTCCCATTCTGACTCCGAACGCTATATTAACCAAAAGCCCGTCCTCGGGTTGTTCACCTGCGCCACCGTTCGGTCTCCAGTGGCGGCCATTTCTTTAGACGGAAGGTGGTCATAATGGAATGGCTTATCGGCGTAGACACGTAGGTAAAACATACCGACGGGAAAATAGAGTTGTAAAACAAACAGATAAATATACAAAATATCAGGAACCCTGATGTAAAGCGCACACATAAGTGGATAAGTAAAAAAATAAGCAGATTGACAGGGATACAGCAGACAGACAGACAGACAGCATTCTGAAGTAAGCAGATAGGTATGCAAAACTAGCAGACAAATATGAAAAGCAACCAAGAACATATACAGGTATGTGAAACAGATAGATTCATAGCTGAGAGAAAAAAAATGGAGGTATATGTAGATGGATATGTAAAGCAAATAGACAAAAAAATTAAGAAATCGTTTTCGCAATTTTAGGCTAAACAAAATTACTACTCTCAGGCAGACTTTTATATTGAAACAAGCCAAAAGGAGAACCTCTTGATTTAGTAAGGCAACGAGTAGCAGAGCGTAAATTTATTCATGAGAAATATCTTTAAATAGCAAGTTATTCTGAAGTAAGCGAACAGAAAACCTAACACGTGCTTTAAAAATAAGTGGAGAAATTTCAAAGCACTTTAGAAATACTTTTTCGTTAAAAATACACCAAAAGACAATATTTCGAAAATACGTATGTCAAAAGTAAATATCTATGCCAGCCAAAATACCTTCCATAAGTGCTCCGTAAGGGATCCTAAAGATGTAAGATCTCCGACGAAATTTTTGAGCGCATCTGAAGTAGCGAAGTGTTTTCTGAACGATCAGGGGATAAGGCGGACTTCGTTCGAGACGTTGAAGCGCACGCCAGAAGCTTTTGAGAGAATTTCGAAAAGCAAAACTCGTAACGCAACGATGCAAACAACAGAAAACTAAAAATAAGCAAAGGAGTGCATTTGTGCGTGAGTATAACTATATTATGAATCACACTGTGTTTTTTGAAGCTGGTTCGTTTAAGCCATGGTAATGTAATTATGATTCGAAAAATAGATAGCGACGTAATTCCCCGTCTCTCATAAATCTATGCGGATCAATCGCAGTCACCGGATTTTGTCTCCCACAAAAGCAATGTTATCGCTGATCGTAAAATATTTCTTGGAAGCACGTCACTTTAAGCCGGGCAAAAACTGCCTTTTGGGCAAAAAAAGAAAAAAAAATCCTTTACGGCATAAAAAAAACGTGTTTTACATACATTTTGTACTCAGCTACACTATGTGGACAGAAGTGATTGGACACCCCACGCAAGCGCACTGGTGTGCTTCTGCAGCAGACACGTGGTCCATAAGGTATACAAAAGGCAACGGGAGTAAGCTCGGATCAATCGCTGATAAAATGGCATGCAGGAGAGACCTCTCCGAGTTTGAGAAGGGCGTTATGATAGGCTGCTTAATTGGAGGCATGAGCATAAAAAGCATTGCTGATGTCATCATCATCATCATCATTGTCAACCATTATCAATCCACTGCTGGACGAAGGTCTCCCCAAGTTTCCTCCACAACGGTCTGTCTTGTGCCAGTCTCCTCCATGTCACTGATGTCATACATGTCGCTAAATCGACTGTAGCCTTTGTCATCAAGAAGTGGAAGAAGACGGGACATTGCAGGAATTCACCTCGCCCTGGAAGACCTACGAAACTGCAACCCAGGGACCAAAACGATGCTGCAGAAGGAGATCCGGAAAACCAGGTCTCGACCTGAGTTCCAGATGGCGACAGATATTATCGTCTCCACATATCCGTGGCCGTCTGTATTGCAGGAATTCACCTCACCGTAGAAGACTTATGAAACTACAACCCAGGGGCCGGACGATGCTGCAGAGGGAGATCCGGAAAACCAGGTCCGCACCAATGTACGCCATAGCACATAAGTTCCACATGGACACAAATATTATGGTCTCCACCAAGACACTTTGAAGAGATGCCCATGCACTCGGGTACCATGGCCAAGCAGCCGCCCATAAACCTCTCATCACAAAGACCAATAAAGTCACGAGGCTACGATGGTGTCAACAGCACAGAAATTAGACATTGGAGCAATGGCGGCAGGTGTTATGGAAGGACGAATCCAGCTTCACATTATTCCGATCGGATGGATGTACTTGGGTTTGGCGGTAACTCAGAGAACATCTGCTTTCGGAGTATACAGTGCCGACTGTGACGCACGCAGGCGGCGGAGCTATGGTATGGGGATGTTTCAGCTGGTACAATTTGGGTCCGCTGGTTGTTATTCATGGCAACATGAACTCTGTGCTCTATAGAGATACTCTGGATAACTCTATGCTACCAACGTTGTGGCAGTTATATGGACAGGATGATTGTTTCTTCCAGGATGACAATGCTACTCATCATGTTTTCAGGGCTATAGTGGAGTGGTATGAGGAACATCAGGTCTCTCGGATGGACTGCCCTGCTCAGAGCCCGGACCTCAATCCCACTAAACACCAATGGGATGAACTTGAACGACGGGTGAGATCTAAACCAACATGACCTTCTTCACTGACAGAGTTGGTCGACGTACTGAAGGCGGAATGGAGGAACATCCCGCTATCCCCGTACTCAATGGACTAGTGGACAGTTTACTCGACGGGTGGCTGCTGTAATCCCTGCAAATGAGGGACCTACCCGCTACTCACGTAAGTACAATACCGTTTTTCTATTTACTTACGGTGTCTAATCACTTTTGTGCACATATTGTACTCTAAGCTGTAGAGTATGAGATATTGTATATTCTATATCTCCCAAGCTCTTCAGTGGCACATTGCCGAATGCCTTTCAATCATTGAAACGCAAGAGGATAAAGATTAATGGAGATTGCTTAACCCACCTTCGTCTTGCTGAGAACAGTGTTATTTTAGCAAGTACCCAATCAGAGCTGCAGATTACGATCCAGAAATTTGCGCACAAGAACTGCGATAAAAGATGAACTTACAGAAAACAAAATTGATATACAATTATTTTACAAGAACACGAAATTTAGAGAAGGGTGTGGGGTTGCAGATGTCGAAGAAACTGACGCCTTCATCTACCTTAGAACAAAAGCATCAAGCAAGGACCGCATCGCAGATGAAATTAATAGGGTTATAACACATGGCTGGGGTGCATTTGGAAGAAACAGGACCATTTCCAAGACCTCTTTACCATTATTTCTTAAAAGAGTTCAAGCAATGCATCCCTTTTTCTTCTTTTTCATGGATAAGAAGCATGGACCTTAACAACAGAAGACATACATTGGCTGAGAACAACTCAAAGGAGCATGGAGACACGCATGCTTGGTCTGGAAAACGACAAGAGTGGAAGATTTCATGATCAAAGTAAAGACCTTCAGATGCCAATGGGCTGTACATATATTTAAAAGAACTGGATACCTTTGAACAACTGAAATACTAGACTGGACACCAAGAGCAAGAAAGACCCGGAAGCATTTCGGAGTGGCATGAAGAGATTTGTTCAAGACAGAGTGATCTGGGAAAGAGACTTAGAAATATCTTTATCCAGAAACGGATTCAGAATAGCTGCTAGAACTGACCACCGTTGGACAACTGAAATACAAGACTGTCTACCAAAGATAGGAAAGGCCCAGAAGGATGAGATGCGAAGCATATCGGAGTGGTATAGAAGACATTTGCTCAAGACAGAGTGCTGCTCAAGAGACTTGTAGGATATCTTCATCCAGCAATGGATTGAGAATAGGTGCTAGAACTGACCACCGTTGGATAACTGAAATACTAACCTATATTATCCAAGCTCTTTAATGCCACATTGGAAAATGTCTTTCAATCACTGAACTGGGAAAACAAAGGGATAAAGATTAATGGAGATTATTTAACTCACCTTCGTTTTGCTGATGACGTAGTCATTTTTGCAACTACCCCATCAGAGCTGCAGAATATGATCCAGGAACTTGCTGACAAGAGTAAAGACGTGGGATTAAAAATGAACTTTCAGAAGACAAAAGTGATGTACAATGCTTTTACAAGAAATAAAGATTTATCGATTGATGAGGAAAAGCTGGAGATAACAAATACCTACATTTATCTTGGACAGCAGATATCAAGTGAGGGTTACATTGATGAAGAAATTAATCGGCGTATAAAACTTGCCTGGAGAGCTTTTGGAAGAAACAGCATAATTTTCAAGAGCGATATGCCATTATGTCTTAAAAGAAAAGTGTTTGATCAATGCATCCTTCCAGTGCTTACGTATGGTGCAGAGACGTGGACCTTAACTAAAAGAGACATACAAAGGCTGCAGACAACTCAAAGAGGCATCGAGAGGTGCATGCTTGGTGTAACCAGAAGAGAAAAGAAGAGGAATTCGTGGATCAGAAAAATGACAAGAGTGGAAGACATCATGATCAGAGTAAAATCCCTGAAATGGCAATGGGCTGGACATACTGCCAGAAGAACAGACCATCGATAGACAGTCGACATTTTATATTGAATTCCAAGGGACAGGAAAAGACCCTAAGATCACATGGGAAATGGGACAATGAAATTCGAAAGTATACGGGAGTAACATGGAAGAGACTGGCACAAGACAGACCGTTGTGGAAGAGGCTTGGAGAGACCATCGTCCAGCAGTGGATTGATAATTGTTGACAATGATGATGATTATTATCAAAAATATTTGGACACTACCAAGTATTTGCATAAGTGCAAAGAACGGTTGCGCAGGAAAGTGCGCTGTGAGTGGGTAGGTACGTATATAAAGCTGAGATGTTCTGTCGTGTTATCTGTAACTTTGAAGCGTATATGGCATGTGGACGTAACCTTTTCGAGTTCCAGCGTGGTCTGGTGTTATAGGATGTCATTTGAGTAACAACGCCATACGGAGCATTGCAGCTAAATTAAACATACCAAAATCGCCTGTAAGTGATGTCGTGAAGAGATGGAAGCTGGACGGTGCAACTACAGGAAAAAAAACGTTAAAGAAGACCCAACAAACTGACAGAACGTGACAGAAGAGCCATGGTAAGAAATCCCGTTCTTCTTCTGACGTTTCTATCGCTGCTGAAGTAGGAAATGCTGTAATGGCTCGGTTAGTACCATAACTATCCTCAGAGAGTTGCACAGTGTGGGTTATTACCGTTGAGCAGCGGGCACCCAAGCCACACATCACTACCGTGAATGAGAAGCATTGTTTGGAGAGGTGTGTCTTCCATCGTTCAGGGACTGTGAGGGACTGGAAAACTGTTTTTTGGAGTGGTGAGTCACAGTTTTCATTCTTCCAATCTGATGGGAGTGTTTGTATTTGGTCGACAGTCGAGCGAACGATTTTCGTCGGACTATGTTCTTCCAACTGTTAAATTAGGCGGAGGCTCCATCATGGTATCGAGTCGTTTTACATGGATGGGACTCAGCCCGTTAGTTATTATACCACAAATCATGAGCTCTGAAGTGTACCTCGACGTTCTGGATAATTCTGCCCAACCAACAATGTGGCAGTATTATGGAAATGACCATTGTCTCTTCCAACACGATACAACTCCCTGTCACACTGCACGACGTGTGAAGGACTGGTTTCTTTTAAAATCAGCTGAAATTGTTGGGCTGGCCTGCTTATAGTCTTGATCTTAATCCCATAGAACACCTCTAGGATGTACTGTGCGATTGTTACGAAATCAACCACAACGACCGTTTTCGCTCTAAACTCTGGCAGCAGCTATGCAGGACGAATGGCGAGCTATTCCAGTCGAGATCTACAGCAAATCGGTTGATAGTATGCCACTGCATGTTTCTGCTGTCGTACAAGAAAAAGAGTGGACTGACTAACTACTAATTACGATAACAAAGCCATTGTCCCGAAACATCGTGGTGCCGAAATACTTTTGATAAATATAGTGTATATTGTATACCAAAAGGTCCAGTACGATGAAATTCGAAAGCATGTCGGAGTGACATGGAAGAGATTTGCTGAAGACAGAGCGTTGTGGAAGAGACTTGGTGAATATCTTCATCCAGCAATGGATGAAAATAGTTGCTAGAACTGGACCACCCTTGGACAACTGAGGTACTACACTATATTGACAAAAGTCACCGGACACCCCTTCAAAAGTAAATGAACTAATCCACTGCGTTGTTAAGATGCGCGGTACAGCTGCAAATGGCATAGAAACAGGCCTGCAGCTGACCGCGATAATATCACACTGTGAGGTTGAGTGAAAATGTCGCAGCGGGAGAGAACTGACTTTGAGAAAGGAAAGATTGTTGGATATTATATTAGTGGGTTGTCCATAAGAGAAACCGAGAAGCGTTTAAACATACCCAAGTCAACTGTTTTGGATGTACTGAATAAGTGGAAGACACATGGAGCAGCAAAACGTACCGGCTGACCAAAGAAAATCAGTGATACAGGACGTCGAAGCCTCAGGAGAGTCGATACAGCTAATCGATGTAGTACTGCACAAGACCTCAGTGTACAGGTAAGTAAAAATGCTGGAACCTCGGTATGTACACGTACCATTCGCAGAGAACTTCATTCCATGGGTTGCCGTGGTCGTGCGGCTGCTTATAAGCCTTTCATCTCCACTCGGAATGCTACTCGTCGTTCAGCATGGTGTAAAGAACATTTATCGTGGACCGTATAGATCAATGGAAACGGGTCCTATGGACTGATGAATCCATATACCCGATCCATCAGTCTGATGTCCGTGTGTGGGTATGGCGGCATCCGGGGGAACGCTATTTACCATAGTGTACTGTTCCTACGGTCAAGTTTGGAGCTGGCAGTGCACTCGTGTGGGGGTGTTTTTCGTGGTATGGTCCCGGCCCATTGGTTATCGTGGACAAACCTGTTAACCAGAACGTCTACCTCGATATTCTGGACAATTGTGCCCGACCAACTCTGTGGCAATACTATGGAACCGAGCCTTGTTGGTACCAGAAGGATAATGCACCGAGCCACAAAGCAAGGTTTCAACATCGCTTTAATAGTTCTCCTGGAGCGTTACGTTGAGGTAACGGGAAAAACACGGCAATACAATAAAACAGGGCAAAAAGATACAAAAAAACTGCGCATCACAAAACGTGGCAGGGGAAACATTACAGTAATGTGAACACACAATGATGAGCATGGCGCACGAGGCAGAACGCAATCAGTAGAAGTTCAGTACAGAAATGTTCACACGAGTCAGAGGAACACAGCGAACACAGGGCGGCAACATAGGCCTGAGTAGCACAGACGTGACAGGGCAAACGATGAGGAACAGTAGACGTGGCGACAGCAGTCACTGCGTCTCATCAGAGAAGATCAGGGGCGTTGGCAGAAGGTGATACACGGGAACAGATGATGCGGGCTGGCGGAAACTGGAATCGTCCGATGTAGAGGCAGATGGCTGCGGATGCGAAGACGCACATTGAACAGTGGCTGGAACTGACTGTTGCAGAGACGCGGTTCCAGAAGGCGGTCGAAGCGAAGACACGCGTTGAGCAGAGGCTGCAAATGACTTGTGCAGCGAACCGTGTCCAGGGGGTAGCGGAAGCGAAAGACACGCGTTGAGCAGAGGCTGTAAATGACTTTTGCTGAGAAACAGGCCCAGAAGGCTGGGACAAACGTCTGGAAGCGGGGGCACCACGAGGAACACTGCCAGAGCAAAATACACAATGACAGACTGAGGCTTTCTGGCCATGTAAGTGATGGCACCGGGGAAAGTATCGTCTTTAAAGCACAACACTATTTCTTCGGGGAGTGTCAGGCAAGGCCTCGAAGGAAACTCCGAGGTCGAGCAGTGTTCAGCTGTTAACCAGTGGGAGAGTCTTCAGGAAAATCTAGGAAAAGTTCATGGCCATGGAGAGTAACATAGGAATCCAGAGAACTTACCGAGAAAGACGAGGACGCCGAAACAGGATACGAGGCAACAGATGTGTATGTGCAGGTGGTTGTTGCAGTCCTCGAGGAAGACGAGGCTGTTCTGAAAGATAGAACACCAGGTGAGAGAAGCGGAGCAACGTCCAGAGAAGCAGATGGTAAAGCAGGCAACGACGCGGCTATGACACAGCTGTAGGGCACAGTTGCAACGGCAGCAACAGGAGAAGAAGTATCCTTCACACTGTCTGACGTAGGCGACGAACGCAGGACAGCAGAGGCAACAGCTGGGAAAGAAGAGGCATCCTTGGCCCAATCAGAGATAGGCAAAGGCAAGACGTCAGCAAAGGACGCAGTAGCAACGTCAGTTGTAGGCAGGGAAGAAGGAGTAAGCTCAGACAGATGGGCAGAGCTCTTAGCCAATCCGGGAGAAGACGCCATTTGCAATGGCGAAGAAAGTTCGAAGAACGACCAGCTTGGTAAGGAAGTATAACGAGGATAATAGGAACAAATGAGCACTCACCGACGTGGGAGATATCTCAAACGAAAGACGAGAACTCCATGAACATCACACGCAACAAGGCAAATGACGGGGATCACAGAATAAGCGCAGAAGGGCACAAAAACGCAGAGCAAAGGCACACACGTCCTGAGAAACCATAAAGCAAGGACTGTTACGGCGTGGTTTGACGATAATTCCGTATCCTGTGCGGACTGGCGAGCACAGAGCCCTGATCTTAATCGCATAGAGTACCTATGGGATGAATTAGAGCGCCGCATAAGAAGTTTGGAAATCAAGGCCTACTACTAAGCAACAGTTAGCGGCAGACGTATGTACTGAATGGAAGCACATACCTATCTCTGTGTTCCAAAACCTTGTCGAAAGCATTTCTCGAAGGGTCAGTGCATGCATTAAGGCCAAAGGTGGACCAACACCGTACTAATGTATATCAATAAATGCTATGTTGTGTTTCTCTTCTAGGTGTCCGGTGACTTGTCAGTATAGTGTATATTGTACACCAAGGATGGGAAAGACCCAGAAATGTGAAATTCAAAAGCATGTTGGAGAGACATGGAAGAAAGTTGCTCAAAACAGAGCGTATTAGAAAAGATTTGGGAGATATCTTCATCCGGCAACGGATTGAGAATGGTTGCCGATGATGATGGTGATGATACACAACATCATTTTTCCTTCGGGGTTCAGCTACGTCGATGAACATCGAAGTCCGTTTTTGCTTCTTAATTTTGGTTCAATGGTTCCAGGGAAGGGATAGAGAAAGCGCCGTAGGACAAGCGTGTCATCAATGTCTCATCTGGAATTAGAGTTTTGGCCCAACTCGGATGATTAACCAGAAGCCCGCGCCTCTGAGAGTTAGACCACCATAGCAGCCATACGGAACTATAAAAAGAAGGAATTTCAGATATTTGCCCCAAGTATAATGGTTGGCAATGATGATGATATAATATTATACATATATATATATTCTCGAGAGTTGGATAACGAGTCGTGCAGCTCTGTCAGAGGAACTTTCAACTTCTACAACTTTATCCTTCAGTTTCTTGTTTATTATAAATCCAACACTACTAGTTCTGCCAGTATCTGTCCCACGATAGTAGAAGAGATGTCCACTTTTCAGTTCAATGAGATCTTCGCCATTTCTCCTTACCTCACTTAGCCCGACGATGCCCCACTTGATCCTTTGTAGTTCCTCTTCCAATTCAAGAAGCCTTGAATCAGAAGATAGGGAGCGTCCGTTATATGTAGCCAAGGTCAGCATCAGATGGCAGCCTAGTCCGGTCCTCCGGGGATTCTTAGCACCCTCTGCCTTCATGTCGCACTGGCCGCTGCCTTGGCTAGGTACATTCCAGCTGCCGGAGACTGAGGGCCAAGATTTAAGTTGTGGATTCATTTTGGAGGGGTTTGGCCATAACTCACCACGCTGGCCAAGCGGGTTGGTGAGTGTGGGATAGCATTTCCTCTAATCCCGATGGTATAGTTATACCGCTATTGGCGGTCGTCAGAGCCCCTTTAGTGGGAACAGGATGTACCACGAGAAGGCGGGGTTGACATTTGTCAAGGAGAGGCTGTGATGTTACGCATCACCTGACCTTACATGATGATATATATATATATATATATATATATATATATATATCATCATCATCATTGTCAACAATTATCAATCCACTGCTGGACGAAGGTCTCCCCAAGTTTCCTCCACAACGGTCTGTCTTGTGCCAGTCTCCTCCATGTCACCCCTGCATACTTTCGAATTTCATCCACCCATCTCCCATGTGGTCTTCTTCTGGGTCTTTTCCTGTCCCTTGGAATCCAATCTAAAATTTCGGCTGTCCATCGATAGTCTGTCGTTCTGGCAGTATGTCAGCCCATTGCCATTTCAGGGATTTAACTCTGATCATGATATCTTCCACTCTTGTCATTTTTCGGATCCACGAGTTCCTCTTCTTATCTCTCCTGGTGACACCAAGCATGCACCTCTCCATGCTTTTTTGAGTTGTCTGCAGCCTTTGTATGTCTCTTTTAGTTAAGGTCCACGTCTCTGCACCATACGTAAGCACTGGAAGGATGCATTGATCAAACACTTTTCTTTTAAGACATAATGGCATATTGCTGTTGAAAATTATGCTGTTTCTTCCAAAAGCTCTCCAGGCAAGTTTTGTACACCGATTAATTTCTTCCTCAATGGGAACCTCACTTGATATCTGCTGTCCAAGATAAATGTACGTGTCTGTTATCTCCAGCTTTTCTCCATCAATCGATAAATCTTCATTTATTGAAAAAGCATTGAGCATCACTTTTGTCTTCTGTAAGTTCATTTTTAATCCCACTTCTTTACTCTTGTCAGCAAGTTCCTGGATCACACTCTGCAGCTCTGATGGGGTAGTTGCAAAAATGGCTACGTCATCAGCAAAACGAAGGTGGGTTAGATAATATCCATTCATCTTTATCCCTTTGTTTTCCCAGTTCAGTGATTGAAATACATTTTCCAATGTTGCATTAAAGAGCTTCGGAGATATGGTGTCACCTTGTTTCACTCCCTTTCCGATTTTTATGTGTGTTGTATTTTCAAACAGCCGAATCTTTGCACTTGCATTTTCATAGATGTTATTAATAACATTAATGTATGCATCTTCAATACCGCACGATTTCAGAGCCATTGTAACTGCTGATGAATCCACCGAATCAAAGGCTTTTTCATAATCGATAAAAGCCATGCACAATGGAAGTTCATATTCCCTCGCTCTTTCAATTAGTTCTCTCAGTACGTGGATATGATCTATTGTGCTGTAGCCACTCCTGAATCCAGCTTGTTCTCTCGGTTGAGCCATGTCCAGTGTTAATTTCAAGCGGTGTGAAAGAACTTCAGTGAAGATTTTATAAACTACTGATAGGAGGCTGATAGGTCTGTAGTTCCCGAGATCCCCAATGTCACCTTTTTTATGCAGCAGGATCATTGTCTCTCCCTCTCTCTCTCTTTAGGCTTGGTTGTTTTCTTTTTTTATTTTTGATTGGAGGTTTAACGCCCACCGTGAGCAACTCAATGGGCTATAAGCCGTCGCCCGTCCCTAATTTAAGGTCACTGGTTCCAGGGAAGGGAGAGAACCAGTGCCGTAAGACAAACACAACATTCATGCCTCACCTGGATTCGAACCCCGACCCTGTTTGGACGAATGATCAGAGGCCATCGCTTAGACCACTGCGCCACCGGTGCGGCTTGGTTGTTTTCAATTGCTTTCCTTACTAGTTCACAGTTGAATTTCCCTACGTCGTCAGTGATACTTTTTCTTACTGTCTTGCATAGCTCTATATATTCCACTTTGGAAGTCACATCTTCTTTAGTTGTCCTCATCTCTCTTCTGTTTTGCATCAACATTTTGGTTTTTCCTGATAATTTGTTCACATGCAACTTGTTCTTAGACCCAGCTAATTTTGTTGCTGTTTCCATAAGAGCTTTGGTAACTTTTCTGTTAACTTCAGAAATATCCACTTCTTCCGATGTTAGGCCTTCTGTTCTTCAGTTCCAACTTGAAGGTATTATGGTGTTTTTTAAGGTTGGTTATGTCAATACATTTTGTTTGTCTTATGAGCTTGCCATGTTCGAGTTTAGTGTTGAGGTGCATCTTACATCTCACCAATCTATGGTCACTACCTGTGTTGAACTTGTTTAGCACACTGCAGTCTTCTATGACGAATTTTTTGTTACACATAATAAAATCAATTTCACTTGTCGTCCATTTGGATGTCTCCATGTCCATTTCCTGTGTGGCTTTTTCTTGAAAAAGGAATTCAAGATGAAAAACCCTTCTGCCTCTGCAAACTCAACGAGAGTATTTCCATGCTGGTTTCGGTTGACGTGACCGAATTTACCTACTGAAGTTTCATTCTGTTACCGTTGCCCTATTTTTGCATTGAAATCTCCCATAATTATCTTCAAGTGCTGCTTACCTTTATTATTTAGATGACAAATTTCCTCATAAAATTCTTCAATTTCTTCTTCAGGATGACTTGTGGTGGGTGCATAAGTTTGAATAATCTGAGCCTGGTATCTTTTCCAGAGTTGGATAACGAGTCGTGCAGCTCTGTCAGAAGAACTTTATCCTTCAGTTTCTTGTTTATTATAAATCCAACACCACTAGTTCTGCCAGTATCTGTCCCACGATAGTAGAAGAGATGTCCACTTTTCAGTTCAATGAGATCTTCTCCTTTTCTCCTTACCTCACTTAGCCCGACGATGTCCCACTTGATCCTTTGTAGTTCCTCTTCCAATTCAAGAAGCCTTGAATCAGAAGATAATGAGCGTCCATTATACGTAGCCAAGGTCAGCGTCAGATGGCAGCCTAGTCCGGTCCTCCGGGGATTCTTAGCACCCTCTGCCTTCATGTCGCACTGGCCGCTGCCTTGGCCAGGTACATTCCAGCTGCCGGAGACTGAGGGCCAAGATTTAAGTTGTGGAATCATTTTGGAGGGGAGACACACACACACACACACACACACACACACACACACACACACACACACACACACACACACATATGTGTGTGTGTGTGTGTACATACAATACTAGAAATCCCGCGAGATTTTCGTTTCGCCAAGAGAATTGTTACGTGCGATGAAAAGTGAGTCTATTTCCGTAATCCTAATACATAACGGCAGTAGTTGAGCCCAGGCCAGCTTTCTGAACCTGTTGCCAAACGTGGGCGTTTCGAGCTCAACGTGATACACTGCGTCTGGTAGATTATTCGAGGGAATAATCCATTGCTAATTTGTTCCAGAGAGTCGGAACATCAACGCCAATCTGTACTCTGCACAGCTGGAGCGGATGTATGCCATTTTGGAGGAGAAGTACACGACACTGATGAACAGAAAGCGCGCCCTCCTACAGCAGCACAACACTCGGCTTCATACCGCGCGAACGACCCCGGTAAAACTCCAGGAAATTGAGGGCATCGGACTTATGCCAACCCAGCATATAGTCCGGACCCTGCCCCGTCGGATTATTATTTGTTGCGGTCCATGGCCCACTTTCTTCGCGGGCGGCACTTCAACAACCAGGAGAAGGTGACAGCTGGGGAGAAGGAGTTCTTCGCCTCGAAGGACAAGAACTCGTATCCTCGCGAAACATAAGAACTGGCAGAGAGATGGCTAAATACGGTGCAACATGATGGCCTATAATTTGAATGCTAGTCAGCTTTCGTCGTAAAGGGACGCATGAAGACATAAAGTGATCGAAATATTGCAAAACTTTCGACTCACCCTCTGTAGAATCGAAGAACTGGCAGACAGATGGCTAAAGACGGTGCAACACGATGGCCTATACTTTGAATACTAGTCTGATTTCGTAGTAAAGGTACGTATGAAGACATAAAGTGATCCAAATATTGCAAAACTTTCGACTCATCCTCTGTACGTTACCAAACTACAAGCAGTTCACGAACAACATTAAAAGAATGAATGGCTGAGGAAAATGTCTGTGATTCCGAGGTTGTAGTCTTTGTTTTTGTATGCGTACTAGAAATATTCCTCTTCAAATGACCAAAAGAGTTGTAATGGCAGGGGTTCATATCCGTTGAATACTGTGGATGGATGCGGCAGCCCCCCCCGACTGTTCTGTTCTTAGGACAGCAACACAAACCTAAAGAATGGAGACTTTTTATAAATTCCTCAAAAATAAGCTTAAAAGCTGTCCTTCATAACTGAAACATGTATCCGTCAGTTCCTGTTGCATATGCTGCATACATGAAAGAAACATATGCAAATATGTAACTGTTGCTTCAAAGTATAGTATACAAAAAACACTCATGGAATACTTGGGGCGATCTTAAAGTGATAGCTTTACTCCTTGGTCTACAACTTGGATACATCAAATACTGCTGCTTCCTCTGTGAATGAAACAGTAGGGACAGAAATTCTCATTACATTAAAAAGACCTGGCCTAAAAGAGAGTCCTTAATTACAGGTAATAAACATGTTGTTGCTGAGCCTCTAGTAAGTCCTCAGAACGTGTAGTTTGCCAACGCTTCACATCAAACTGGGTTTGATAAAAAAAAACTTTGTAAAGGCATTGAATAAAGATGGAGAAGCCTTTCGTTTTCTAAAGAACAAGTTCCCCAAAATATCTGAAGCCAAAATTAAACAAATCCTTTTTATTGGTCTATAAATAAGGGAACTTATGCGTGATCTTGCATTTGAAGGCATTTTGAATGAGACTGAAACTGCTGCATGGAAGTCCTTTAAAGATGTGGTGCCGCCCCGGTGGCGCAGTGGTCTAAGGCGTTGGCCTCTGATCATTCGTCCGTAAGGGGTCCGGGTTCGAATCCCGATGAGGCATGGATGTTGTGTTTGTCTTACGGCACTGGCTCTCTCCCTTCCCTGGAACCAGTGACCCTAAATTAGGGACGGGCGACTGCTTATAGCCCATTGAGTTGCTCACGGTGGTCGTTAAACCTCCAATCAAAAAAAAAAAAAAAAAAAAAGATGTGGTACTGAACTTTTTAGGTAACCGGAAGGCAGAAAAATATTAAGAACTTGTTACTGAGCTTCTAGAAAGCTATAATGCCATGGGATGCAATATGTCCCTTAAAATACATTTTCTTTACTCGCATCTGGACTTTTCCCCCCAGAACTTAGGAGCTGTAAGCGATGAGCACAGAGAACGTTTTCATCAGGACATATGTACCATAGAAAACCGCTATAAAGGAAAATGGAGCCCTAAAATACTAGCTGATTACTGTTGGAGTCTAAAAAGGGATGTAGTACAACCAAAGTACAGAAGAAAATCTGAAATAACTACTTTTTAAGGTAAGTGTAATTAATTGCTTGTAGCGAAATATACCGTGTTTCCCATAAAATAAGACCGGGTCTTATATTAATTTTTGCTCCAAAAGATGCATTAGGACTTATTTTCAGGGGCTGTCTTATTTTTCATGTCCTACCAATTTTTTTCCATCTACATTTATTCATTTATAGTCTTCAATTAACACTTGATTTAAATCTACCATTAAATCAAGTGTTAATTGAAGACTGTGTTAATTGTTAATCGACACATTATTGGCAACACAAATGATGACAGTTAAGAATGTACGTTCGGCCCCAAAATATTAACTCTCTGATTTTTAAAGAATACTTTCAGTCACCGTTGCCAACACAATACCTTGGACAGGGACGAGCCCATTTCGTAATCCATTGAAGGGGGGGGGTTAGAACACTTCTTACTTTTTCTTTGAGTTCGCATGTGTCCTCCCCCCACCCCTTTTTTCTAAAAACACACACTGCCTGTTGATGAATAACTTTTCCGCCAAAGATAGCGTTCACCGGTAAAGTTTCCCACGTCGGATTAACTTTTCGGAACTGGATGTTGCAGCTGCCGCACAAAAGACGGCTTCTTTTCATCTCCCGCTAGCTCTCTGAACCGAACTGAATGCACGCGCCATAGTTACAAAAACCATATCCTCGGCTGAGTTCAAAGTCAATCGACTTTCTTTCTTACTCTGGATATTCAAGGCAAATTAAACTTATGAACATGGTAGCCTCCAGTGATTTTGGCACTCGCTTCAGTTGTTTTTTTAACAGTGATAGGCTGGCTGACTACGGTGCTACGTATCGCAACTGAGGCTTATTTTCGGGGTAGGGCTTATATTACGAGCATCCGGAAAAATCATGCTAGGGCTTATTTTCCGGTTAGGGCTTACTTTCGGGGAAATACGGTACATGCCAAAATGAAGGCTTATTGTACACTGAAACAACGGTTTACTCGAGAACTATGCCCGATAACACAATTTAGCAAGCAGATTTATAATCAGCATGACAAATACTGTATGATTCGGCATATGCAGTCTTTGTAACAAACAAAAAGTTAATTTTTGTTGTTGCGTGTTATGAATTGCGTGATTTAGTCAAAAGTTAATATGAAGAGTCAAGTATTATAAATGTATCCCCCAGTGAGATTGAGAACTTCGGTAACAACTTTTAAATAAATCACACCTAGCGTTAAACTTTAACTTGAAATTGAAACTAATACATGAACAATGTATACACTCAATGGACAAAACATTAGAGATACCTACCTAAGGTCCTCCTCTAACGCGAATAACAGCCTGCACATGACAAGGCATCGATTCCTCCAGATGCTGGAGAGTTTCCGGAGGTAATGCCAGCCATGCCGGATGCAACAGCTTCAACAGGGTTGAAATGTGGGGACCTTGTGGGTAACTGGATGGTTCCAAACTCAGTGCCGTGGTTTTTACGGATGTTCCACCACATCCGTAAGAGCTTCTACAGGGCTGAAATGAGGGGACCTTGTGGGCCACTGGATAGTTCCAAACTCGGTGCCGTGGCTTTTACAGATGTTTCACGGCATCCGTAAGAGCTTCCACGGGGTTGAAATGAGGAGATCTTGTCGGACCCTGGGTGGTTCATGAGTGCTTCTAGAGCCATGCCAGGGTGGTTTCGGCCCAGTGGGGTGGTGAATCGTCCTGCTGAAACAGAGCATCGGCCACAGGATGCGCGAAGCCCGTGAAAGCGTGTTGGTGATCAGTAGCGCGAAGCGGTAAAGAACCTCTCCAAACACACTAAGAGACCAAACGTGTCCCATGAGAAGGCACCCTGAACAATCACAGAGCCGACCTGTCACGACTGGGCCATGACCTCATGCTGTCGACGCCACCCTCCCGTAACTATCTTTCACCCGTAGCTATCTTTCATCTGTTTGCCCGTAGCTATCTTTCCCGCAAAACTTAGTTTTGCATTGGAAAGCTTGAAATGTGCGAATGATTGATGATCCTTCATTTCTTTTTTTATAAGATGCACAATTTCGCCGCTAGAGGGCGTAAATTCAGATGATGTCGAATTTGAAATACATTTTATTCCATATATTTGCTTCTAAACATCCGATCGAAAAAGTTATTTGACCTTTCGATTCCATTTATTTCGAAGACTATTTTAGATATGGTCACTTTTTCCAAGTTACGCATAGATTTTCCGCTAGGGGGCGTAAAGGTAAATTGCGTTTTTCCCGATATCTCTGCTTCTAAAACTCGGATTTGAAACATTCTTTCTGCAGCAGATACAGCTGCTGATGGGAAATCTTTTGAATATAATTTCTAATCTTTGGAAATAATGATTATGCCCGCAGGGGGGCGAAAGTGTTAATTTTCGCTTCAGATGCATTTGCAGCAAGATTTCAGCTTCTAAAATCTCGATTGAAAAAAAATTCGTTTGTGGACCGATAGCACTCACGTCGAAAAACCTTTTCGTAGTATTTTCTTCTTAAAATAATGCATGGTTTTACCGCCAGATGGCGTAGGCGTATATCTTATTTTTGTCAATATCTCTGCTTCTGAGAGTCCGATTTGAAAAATTCCGTCTTTGTTGGATACAGTTTCTAGTGCGAAATATTCTTCATATATTTTTAAAATTTTCGAGTAATTCATAGACTAATTCGTAGCTATCTTTCTCGTAGGGAAAGATAGCTACGAATTGTTAAAAGAAGGTATTTCTTCTTTTAACTGTATTTTGTTAAAAGAAGATATTTCTTCTTAACTGTTCGATTTGAATATCTTTGTCTCTGATACATACCTAGACAAAGAGATAGTTTATTTTGTTAAAAGAAGGTATTTCTTCTTTTATCAGTTCGATTTGAAAATCTCTTTGTCTCTCATACCTTCTTTGTGCTATGATCAACTTTTTGTGCGTTATTTCTAAATTTTCGTAACATGTTTTTTAGCCGCTGGTGGAACTAAGTAGATGTTCCTATTTGTGAATGTTTTATCGATTGTAAAAATCGGTTGATCGTTTTTTTAATACGGTTCCATTGACTATGAATAGCTCTGAAAATTTTAATTCGCGTCAGTATGGATTCAAAAGACGTGCTCATTGCAACGGAACACCGGGATTCAGACCTGAACCCATCTAGGACAAATGATCGGAAGCCAGCACTTAAACCACTCCGCTACCACCAAGAATTTCAAACTGCGGGGTGCTGAAAAGGATCGGGGGAGGGGTATTAAAAAATGGGGGTGGGGTGTTGGTGTTAAATGAAAATAAATTTTTTGAAGGATAAATATCATAATAGTGAAACATTTAGGCTATAAACCACGGATTAAAAACAGGAGAAACTTCATAAAATAGAGAACTGTCAATTTTTTAATAAGCACACCGGAGAAAAAATTAGTCACCCCTGTCAGAACTTATCTAATAACAGGTGACCAAGCCTCTTGTCTTGATAACAGCATAAATCCGGTGTGGTAGAGACTCCACGAGGTTGTGGATGTATTGAACATCGATTTGCAGCCACCCGTGCGCCAATTGGTCACGAAGTTCCGCCAGAGTACGTGGGTGTCTATTCTGGCGTTTCTCCTTTTGTTCCAAATAATCCCACAGATATTCAATAGGATTCAAATCTGGGGATTTGGCGGGCCAGTCGAGGTGAGACACTGATGCCGATTGTTCGTCGTGCCACTTAGACACATGTTTTAGCCACGTGCACACGGCAATTCTCGTCTTGGAAGACAGAAGTGGCAATGTGATGCTGCTTCTGGAGATGTAGGGCAACACTACGTCATTCGGAATGCGGGAGGTACACATGCTGGTTCAAATTCATCGTCACTGCAACGAGAGGGGCAATTTCGCTGTACGAAAAACATCCCTCAAACATCACAACCCCCCTCCAGCTTGAGCAACACCTTCGACACAATCAGGATTAAAGGCTTCATTGGGCCTGAGATGCACTCGTCACCTACACTAACATATTGGTCCACTTCGTTCACTTCGTGTCCATGGGCATGGCAGTACACGATGGCTCCTTTTTGCCATTCAGTAACGTCTGTCTTACGACACATATTGCGCGTTGCTCTTCACCATGGCACGAGACAGAAATGATCCGTAGACCACGTCAGTGTTATTTATCTCCCAATAATGCTATCACGGCACCCTCTGAGCAACTACTAGCTTCCTATTGTCCTTTCTGTTAGTGGTGACTAATTTTTTGTCCGGTGTGCTTAGTTAAGAATGGTAAACCGGGAACCATTTGTTTTTCCAAACAAAACTACACGTGGTTATTTCATTCTTGTGCTATTTTTTATCTCTCATGTTAAATACTTCCCTAAACAACTGGGAGGGGGGGGGGGTAGTGTTTAATGACAACCGAGAACAACTTAATGGGCTATCAGCAGTCGCCCGTCCCTATTTAGGGCCGTTGTCTCCAGGGGAAAGAGAGCCGTAAGGGAAATACACTATCTACCAACAAGTAATTGGACACCTGTGATAGCAAAGGAAAATCAAAGATTCACCTTCAATAGTTGGTAGAGCCTCCACGAGCGGCGATTACAGCTGCGACCCTCCGGGGCATACTCTCAACCAGGCGTTGTACGACGGCTAGCGGTATTTTCTTCCACTCGGCTTGGAGAAGACAGGTCAGTTCCTACACCGATTTCGGACGGTGGGGACACCCCTTAAGTCGACGCTCCAACTCGTCCCAGAGGTGCTCGATAGGGTTAAGGTCCGGGCTCTGCCCATTCGATTAACCCCATTGTCACCATACCAAGCCATGGTGGACCTCGCAACATGACAGGTGGCATGTCATTCTGAAAGTAACATGGGTCCACCCCGTAAAACTGCCACAACGTAGGAAGCGCATGGTCATCCAAAATGGTGCAGTAGGTCTCGGCGTTGAATCTACCAGGAATTGCGACCAAGGGTCCCGTGCCATACCACGAGAAACAGCCCCATAGCATAATTCCACCGCCGCCGAACTTCACAGTTGTCACAATACATTCCGGCAGGAAGCGTTCTCCAGGCAGACGCCAAACCCAGACCCTGCCATCCGAATGGTAGAGGGTGAACCTTGATTCGTCGCTCCAGAGAACCTGTTTCCACTGTTCAACGGTCCACTGTCGACGTTCTTTGCACCACGTTAGCCGAGCAGCGCTATTGGACTTGGTGATCAGAGGCTTGTGGGCGGCAGCACGTCCATGATAACCAAGCAGATGGGCTTCCTTGCGGATGGTATTCATCGAACGAACACTCCCGGATGCCTGTTGAAACTCATCGCGGATGTGGCCCATCGATTTGGTGCGGTTCTTCCAAATTTCTCTGGCCAGCACCCGTCGGTCTCTAACTCCCAGTTCTGTGGGTCTGCCGGGTCGGGGCACATTCCGACAGTCACCTTTCATCTTCCACTAGCCAATCACGTAGGCCACTGTCGATTTTGGTTACTTCAACTCACTGGATATGTCACGTATGGATCGGCCATTTCTGTGATACCCGACGATTACACCTTTCTCGAAATCAGAGAGCTCCGAACTGCGTGGTAGCTTGCATGCTACTGGTTGCGTTGTTGTTTCCCACACGATATTTAACGGCAGCGTCCGTGACGTGTATCAGGACCGCAGATACCGTCGATTGCAGAGGAGTTCAATTACTTTTTGGTAGATAGTGTACAACACTCATGCCTAACGCACAAATATTTCACTTTTTCAAGTCGATCAAAGGTCTCGCGAAACCTTGGTCGAATTTAAAAAATAAAATATTTGTGACAAACGTTGTATTTTCTTAATACATATAATCATCACATGACTGTAGTCTCTGATTTCAAGAGTAGTTCTGATATTTTCATAAATCTTTTGCATGCAGAAATCACTCAGAATAAGCAAGGAACGCATAGCGTAGTAAATCCGTTTATTTTCGTGGTATAAATTTGTATAAAGATTCGCCAAGCTGTCACCCTCCACTGGGAGGTTTCCTCAAGGCAACGTAGACATAAAATGCAGGGAATTAGAACATGTAGGAAATAAAGGTGATTTTTTTTAAATAACGCGAGTGACATCACGAGCAGTATTACGTGAGTTTTTATCACGCAATTCTGCGATGTACGGCGATGTGTTGCTTCGATCTTTTTTTTTTCGGCGACCTTTTAACAACGCATGCCAAACCATTGGTAGTTCCATAGAGACCACGTATAACATACAAGTTTGTCCGCGCCGGACATCGAACTCGAGTCCCCTTACTCCGGAGTAAGTCGCTCTTCCAACTGAGCTACGCGGACATGTGCTCTCACTGCTATCTGCCTTTATCTCATGTGCGTCCTGCGGGGCAGGCACGTCATTGCATGCCAGTTTGCTTGAAAAGATTTCTACTGTTTATCTGATGGCAGTTTCTTTAAAGTTCGTGTAAGGGGCAATTCTCGTAATGCAATTCCATACAGGAGCGGCCGAGCAATGCATGACTTCTCTGGGGAGGACTGTATTCTGCATGTCCTGGTTGACACTTCGGGATGCGTTCTTTACATCTAGTATCCAAGGATCTCTTTGTCATTCCGATATATATATTTTTTCCGTGTTGTTAGGATACACCAACGGTATAGCGTACACACCCGCCTTCTCTTTCTCATTCGGTCTCACCTTGCAGCTTGATATTATACACTATATTGACAAAAGTCATTTGACACCCCTTCAAAACAATAAACGGATCCACTGCGTTGTCAAGATGCGCGGTACAGCTGCAAACGGTATAAAAAACATTCTGCATCTGACCGCGATTATACACTGCCGGACAATAGCTAAGGACGGATGACAATAGCAACGATAGCACCCATAAAATGGAAGGCAAGAAAATGTGGAAATTAGCATAAGTGCGGGATACAGTAAGACGTGTTGTGCGTATGCAAATTTTGGATTGTCGAACTTGTTCGTGACGTCATAGCGCTGATAAGAGATATAAAGGATTTGACGCGTATTGGCCGTTGTTGTTCAAACGCAAAGTTGTAAGGGAAAGAATCAATTGACGAACTTGCAATTTTCAGTATGTCTTCCCGACATCACCTAGATGATTTCACGCGTGGCCGTATTATTGGCAAGATTGAAGAAAGGCGAAAAATAACAGATGTGGCCAGGGAGTTCGACGTCAGCCACAGTGTTGTTTCAAGGCTTTGGAAATCATTTCAAACAAATGGAGAGTGTAGCAAACGTCACGGGGGAGGTCGTGTTCGCAGTACGACACCTGCAGAAGATCGGTACATAGTGCTATCAACACAAAGACACCGGCGCAGCACAGCTAGTGAGGTAGAAAATCAGTTTATGGCTGCTACTGGCAAGCGGATCTCACGAAAAACTGTCGCCAGACGTTTGCATGAAGGAGGACTATACGCCCGCCGTCCTGTTGTGTGCATCCCATTGTCCAGAAGCCACCGTACCGCCCGTTTGCAATGGTGCCATCAACATCGCAATTGAACTGATAACGACTGGTCTGCTGTTCTCTTCTCAGATGAGAGTAGATACAGTCTATCGTCTGATTGTCGACGACAACTGATCTGGCGTGATAGTGGTACTGCATATTGTCCAGCAAACATACACGAAAGGGTCATGGTATGGGCTGTCATCATGATCAATGGCCGTACGTCCCTCTATGTGCTTCCAACTGGGACTATGACTGGCCAACGATACATTAATGATGTTCTGCTACCTCATGTTCGCATGCTCCGTGGTGCTGTCGGTGATAGATTCATTTTCATGGACAACAACGCAGCATGTCATCGAACAGTCGCTGTCCAGGAGTGTCTTGAGAGCGAGGATATTCAACGCCTCGTATGGCCAGCACGTTCTCCAGATCTGAATCCCATTGAAAATGTGTGGGATGCTTTGGGGAGGAGTCTTGCTGGTCGTAATGCCCTCCAATAAACAAGGACACCCTCATCCGTGCACTGACTGAGGAATGGGATAATTACCCCAACAGCTGCTTGATAATGTTGTGCAAAGCATGACACGACGTGTGGAATCTTGCATCGCCTTCCATGGTGGTCATATCCCGTATTGACATCTTACGCCGGAACGCCTGCGGACGGTAATTGCATTTTTTTCACGTTTACGTATTCTGCACAAAATGGCCTGTTTGTCCTTTGAACACGTTCCAAAGCCTTCTGGATTTCAGAGCACAATAAATTGTCTTTCTTGTAATGTCCTGGCATTTTGACATTATTTTATTTCACTTGGCATCCAACCACACTTATTTTTTTATGCGCTATATAGCCGTTTGTGATCCGTCCTTAGCAATTGTCCAGCAATGTATCGCACTATGAGGTTGAGTGAAAATCTCGCGGCGGGGGAGAACAGACTTTGAGAAAGGAAAGATTGTTGGGTGTTATATTAGTCGGTTGTCCATAAGAGAAACCGAAAGGAGTTTAAATATCCCCAAGTCCACTGTTCTGGATGTACTGAATAAGTGGAAGACACATGATGTGCCTGAAGTAGCAAAACGTACCGGCAGAATAAAGAAAATCAGTGATAGAGGACGCCGAAGCCTCAGGAGAGTCGTTACAGCTAATCGACGGAGTACTGCACAAGACCTCAGGGTACAGGTGAGTAAAAATGCTGGAACCTCGGTATGTACACTTACCATTCGCAGAAAACTTCATTCCATGGCTTACCGCGGTCGTGCTGCTGCTCATAAGCATTTTCATCTCCACTCGGAATGCTACTCGTCGTTTAGAATGGTGTAAAGAAAATTTATCGTGCACAGTAGATCAATGGAAACTGGTCTTATGGACTCCACATACACGATCCATGAGTCTGATGAGCGTGTGTGGGTATGGCAGCTGCCGCGGGAGCACTATTTACCACAGTGTATTGTTCCTACGGTCAAGTTTGGAGCTAGCAGTGTACTCGTGTGGGGGGTGATTTCCATGGCATGGTCCCGGCCCATTGGTTATCGTGGACAAACCTGCTAACCAGCACGTCTACCTCGATATTCTGGACCATTATGGCCTACCAACTCTGTGGCAATACTATGGAACCGAGCCTTATTGGCACCAGCAGAATAATGCACCGAGCCATAAAGCAAGGACTGTTACGGCGTGGTTTGACGATAATTCCGTATCGTGTGTGGACTGGCCAGTACAGAGCACTGTTCTTAATCCCATAGAGCACCTATGGGATGAATTAGAGCTCCGCATAAGAAGTTTGGAAGCAAGGCCTACTACTAAGCAACCGTTAGCGGCAGCATTTTGTACTGAATGAAAACGCATACCTATCGCAGTGTTCCAAAACCTTGTCGAAAGCGTGTCTCGAAGGGTCAGTGTTTGCATTAAGGCCGAAGGTGAACCGACACCGTACTAATGTATGTCAATAAATGCTATGTTGTGTTTCTCTTCTAGGTGTCCGGTGACTTTTGTCAATATAGTGCATGTGATAACGCGATACGTGACTTTATTGCTATTGAGATCTTGTACTTACGCAATACATTTCTCAACCAATATGTAAATCCTGAGACATATATGTGATGGATCCTGCATAGCTCATTGTCTAACTAGTTGGTTTTGTCATCGCAGACATTATATACGACTCCCTATGTATTCTGTATAATCATCCTTCTTACATCCAGCATTTAGAGCTTTACTATAAATATTTCTAATTTCCTTATGTAGGTAGGCGGGTCTGCATACGTTTTTCGCTCTATAGAACCATGTTCTAAAAGCTGAAATTGTGTACTCTTTTGGGCAGTGTGAATCAGGAGGGACAAGGTTCGGTACTGCAGTTGGTTTATACCACGAGAATAAACGGATTTGCTAAGCTATAAGCGTTCCTTGCGCATTCACAACCTGGTGTATTTAAAAATAAGATCACTCAGAATTACATCTGTAACAGACTAAAAACTAAGCTACTGGGGCCAATACAAAAGTTATACTGGGGCCATTACAAAAGTTCTGCACACTGTTAATTTTTGAAAAAATGTTAAGTAACAGAGAAAACTTACCTCATTGCCGTTCGGTGTACTCTCTTCTGCTGTTAATGACAGCTTGCCAGCGGTGAGGTAGGACCTGGATGCCCCGTAGTACGCCATCTTTGTTCAGCTGTCGTATTACTCGGGTCACGTCCAATGACAGTTCGTCCAGCGATTCCTAGCGGAAGCCACGGAGCCGATGTTTTAGCTTAGGTAAAAGATCAAATTCTGGTGACGGAGATCAGGGCTGCATGGTGGGTGGGATAAAGTTTTCCAGCCATATTCCGACAAAAAACCCAGTACCGACGCTGCACCGTTGTCATGCAACAAGATCGCTCCCACTTTCCAACAGGTTGGGGCGATTTTGACGAATTGTCGGTCTCAACTTTGTCCTCGGAAAGAAATTGCGCTTCTATCAAGAGTTCCTTCCTCATAAACTTCTTGCAAGGCAGTGTGGATCTGTGTCAGTGTTTACCCCCTGCAGAGTTTCTATTTTCATGTATGAGCACTGGTCTAACGCAGTGACTCGACCTGAGGAGCTTCACGCTTCCATTTCCAAACCCTCCCACGTCCACACAGCACACGACAGCGCGTCGTTCTGACACCACTGCGTTGCTGAGAGTCTGACCTCGACATGACGCAGTCATTTTCCAGATTGCATCATCCGCTTCTGTTTTAGATTAACGTGTGCAGAACTTTTGTTATCACCCTCGTACAGAACATACACAGTGTGGCAAAGAATTTTCAAGACTGGGTCTGTAAAATGAAATAGAAACAAGAAATTATGATTTGTTTTGGTTTGTTATTCAAAATAAGTCCCTCCGGCTTCAATACACTTGTTACAGCGATTTAATAATGATTCGAATGCCTGTTCCAGTTCACTTTGCGGAATTGCCTCCAAAGCACGCGTCCAAGCTGTTTGTATGGTCGAAATATCATAAAAATAACACCCTTTTAACGTCATTTTAAGTTTTGGGAACAAAGAAAAGTCACAGGGTGCTAAATCAGGCGAATACGGTGGATGATTCAACACACACACACACACACACACACACACACACACACACACACACACACACACACACACACACACAGACGTTATTTTTCGCCAAAAATCTACGAACAAGAAGTGAGGTGTGACTGGGTGCATTATCGTGCAACAAACACCAACTGTTTTCATCCCGATATTCTGGACGAATGCGACAAATTCTGCCCATCAAACGCCTTAAAACATTTAAATGAAACTCACCAGTAATTGTTTGTCCACCTGGAACAAATTCTTTGCGGATAATACCTTTACTGTCGAAGAATGTAATGAGTATTGTTTTGATTTTCAATTGAACTTTTCTTGTTTTTTTTTGGCTTGTGGTGAGTTTTTTGACTTCCATTCCGCACTTTGTCGCTTTGTTTCAGGATCATATTGAAAACACCATGTTTCATCACCTGTAACAATCGATTTTAAGAAGTTTGGATCATTTTCAGCGGCTGAAATGATGTCTCTGCAATGTGCACTTCTCCTTGACTTTTGTTCATTGGTTAACGTGTGTGGAACAAATTTAGCACAGACTGTTTTGCCCAAATCTTCATGCAGGATGGTTCGATTCGTTTCTTTGTTGATGTTTAAAGACTCTTTCATCATTCTTAGTGACGCGCATCGATTGTTTTCCACGAAATTACGCACTTTTTCAATAATCTCAGGTGTCCTAGATGAACTTGGTCTTCCGGTATGCTTATAATCTTCTAGCGTATCTCTTCCGTCTAAAAAACGTTTGTGCCACAGGAAAACATTTGATCTACTTAAACCAAACTCACCGTAAACTTGTTTCATCATTTGGTACGTTTCCGAGGCACTTTTACCAAGTTTTGCTTTAAATTTTAATAACAGCCCTTTGTTCCATCTTAATAATTCAACATGAAAAAAATTGTACTTCTCTAATGAACGGCGGTTTCGTTTGAGTTACTTTAACAACTGCGCAGTACTTTTGGAAGAAAGCAAGCAGATGGGCTACAAGCGGTAGCTAGTCCCTAATTTGGATCTGCTGGCGTGAAAGAGTCAGTGCCGTAAGACAAGCACACTATCCATGTCTCATTCCGGACTCCGATCCGGACCCCCAACGGTCAGCAGCCAGCGCTTAGACCACCGCACCACCATGGAGTATCTTAATAATATTCAAATGTTCTGTATGAATTCCTAGAGTGAGCCATTTTTAGTTACGAGGTCAAACGTGTCTAATAAACTGCTTGTTTGTTTGGTGGCTTAACAACTATCATGAACAACTGAACGGAAACAACTAAAAGCAGTAAGTAGCCAGTCCCTAATTTGGATCTACTGGAGTGAAAGAGCCAGTGCCGTAAGACAAACATACCATCCATGCCTCATTCGGGACTCCGACCCGGACCCACTCGGACGAACGGTCAGTAGCCAGCGCTTAGACCACTGCGCCACCAGGGAGTCTCCTAATAAACTGGCATCTCGGTGATCTTGCTAAACTGGCAAGTGGGTGCTTTAAGGAATTTTGTTTTTGTTTGTTTGTTTGTTTGTTTGAAGGGTTTAACGACCACCGCGAGCAACTCGATAGCGTATAAACAGTCTTCTGTCCCTAATTTAAGGCCCCTGGTTTCAGAGAAGCGAGGTATCCAGTGTCGTAGAAAAATACAGCATCCATGCCTCACCGGTATTGGAACCTAGACCCGCTTCGGGCGAATGGTCATAAGCCATCGCTTAAACCACTGCGCCACCGGGGAGTCTTCTAATAAACTGGCATCTCAGTGATCGTGCTAAATTAGCAAATAGTTGCTTCTGGGATTTGTGTGTGTGTGTGTGTGTGTGGATTTACCGACCACCGTGAGCAACTCGATGGCCTATAAGCAATCTCTTGTCCTTAATTCAGAGCCACTGGTTCCAGGGAAGCGAGTAAGCCAGTGCCGTACACAAACACAACATCCATGCCTCACCGGGATTCGAATCCGGACCCATCTCGGACGAATGATCAGAATCCAGCGCTTAAACCACTACCCCACCGTGGCGGCATTTGGAGTTCAACGACCACTGTGAACAACTCGATTGGCTCCTGTCCCTAATTTAGAGCAACTGGCTCCAGAAAAGGGAGAGAGACAGTGGCTTTAGAGAAACACAACATCTGGATTCGTACCCCAACCCATCTCGGGAAAATATTGAGAAGCCAGCACTTAGACCACTGCGCCACCGGGTCGACATTTTGAGGTTTAACGACCACTGTGAGAAACTCGGTGGGATATAAACAGTCGCCCGTTCCTAATTTAGAGCAACTGGCTAAAGTGAAGCGAGAGAGCTAGTAGCTTTAGACAAACATAACATCCATGTGTTTTTTTTTTCTTTTTTTTTTTTTTATTGGAGGTTTTAACGACCACCGTGAGCAACTCAATGGGCTATAAGTAGTCGCCCGTCCCTAATTTAGGGTCACTGGTTCCAGGGAAGGGAGAGAGCCAGTGCCGTAAGACAAACACAACATCCATGCCTGACCGGGATTCGAACCCGGACCCCTTACGGACGAATGATCAGAGGCCAGCACTTAGACCACTGCGCCACCGCGGCGGCACTTCGGGGTTTAACGACTACTGTGAGCAATTTGATGTGCAAAAGGCAGTCGCCTGTCCCTAATTTAAAGCAACTGGCTCCAGGGAACGGAGAGAGCCAGTGGCTTTAGAGGACACACAACATCCATGCATTACTCCTGGTTCGTACCCGAACCCATCTCGGAAAAATGTTGAGAAGTCAGCGCTTAGACGACTGCGGCACCGGGGTGGCTTCCGGTTTTATTAGACATGTTGCTTCATTACTGATTTATTCTCTATCAAATTAAACCGGATATTTGACAGACATGCAAATAAAGCTGTCACGATATTAGCTCCGATTCACTAAACATCATATTGGATATCAGAATAGAGAAGGGTTTCTATCTACTGGAGGTAGGTTAAACTTAACATTTACGGGGGCGGTTAATCGTGTTAATAAAAGCCTGACAACTGGTCTTTTACAAATAAAGAGACCACTGTCTAGTTGAAATCCCATAACCGCTTTGAAAATTACTGCTGAAGTAAGAGACGTCTTGTGTGAGCTTCGTCACCAGAATAAATTTCACGAAGATTCTCAGCAGTCGGGCTTTATGAAGACCTACTTTAGCTTTGTCCAATGTGAGAGAAAAAATTAACGGGATGGAATGGGTTGAAGAAGAACGCAGATATTGTAATGCCCTTGAGACAATGCACGTCGTGCCGGAAGCAGAGAGTGATCAATAACGGTATTCATTATTGCGGGGAGTAAATAAGATGGCTGGAAAAGGTAACCTACCCTCAAGCGTTGAAAGCCATCGTTTCCTCGTTGTGTTACGACATGCAAGTATTTCGACGCTAGAATTTACGGTAATCCTATTGTGTTGGAATCTCTACGTGATCTTATCGCCATCTTGCGTTTTTAATTGCATTATTTCGTGGCACGCCGTAAATTCTGTTTGTAACCCTTACACGACAGATCCTCCGCAGGAGAATCTTGTTTCTCTTAACATTTATTTTATTCTCGAAAGTAAATGAAGGAACAATTAATACGAGGCCGTGTCTTTCCGTGTATTTTAGCCCCGTAGGACAAACACACCGCCCATGCCGCATCCGGGGCTCGAACCCGGGTCCATTTCGGACGAATGGCCAGAAGCCAGCGCCTAAGACCACGCAGGCACGAGAAATGCGATATAACGAACTTCAAGGGATTACATTTTTTTCTAGCTATGCTGAAATAACGAAAATAGGGGCAAACTCTTAAAATGGCTTCTCACCATTTGTCAGAGATGGGTGAGAAAGATTGTGTGTTTGTCTACGGTTATGGTTCTCTCTCTTTCCTGGAGCCAGCAGCCCTAAATTAGGGAAGAACGACTGCATATAATCAATTTTTTTTTTGATTGGAGGTTTAACGACCACCGTGAGCAATTCAATGGGCTATAAGCAGTCACCCGTCCCTAATTTAGGGTCACTGGTTCCAGGGAAGGGAGAGAGCCAGTGCCGTAAGACAAACACAACATCCATGCCTCACCGGGATTCGAACCCGGACCCCGTTCGGGTGAATGATCAGAGGCCATCGCTTAGACCAATGCGCCACCGGGGCTGCATATAATCCATTGAGTTGCTCACGGTGATCCCCAATAAAAAAAACACTTAAAATGCTGTAACTTGTTTCAAAATTATTATGGCTGTATAATTTTGTTAAACATCGCAAATTCCTGTATGTTGCTGAAAAGTGCATCAGGGCGTTCCGTAGCCAATCACTTTGATCATTCGTCCGCACGGGGTCCGGGTTCGAATCCCGGTGAGGCATGGATGTTGTGTTTGTCTTACGGCACTGGCTCTCTCCCTTCCCTGGAACCGGTGACCCTAAATTAGGGACTGGCGACTGCTTATAGCCCATTGAGTTGCTCACGGTGGTCGTTAAACCTCCAATCAAAAAAAAAAAAAATCACTTTGAAACCGAGTCAGCCATATCATATTTTTTTCTTTAAAAGCGAATTTTCTTTAAATTTGTCTCGGTCTTCAATTTTAACACGATATTTGTAAGAAAGCAGACAGTGAGCTATTGCTAAATTTTATCGCACCATTGCGTTTCCGTTTTTAAGAATTCCCACTTTCCAAACATCTTGTTGTTTTTTTTATCTACTACTTCTTATCTAACTTTGGGCTAAAGAAATACGACGGAATCGAAACTAAATTTTTGGAGTCAACCGTAGACGAGACAGAGAAGCTAGCTCATCAAGGGCATTCTGACGTTCACAACATGGCTACGCAGGCCCATGCGCAGAAGGCTGCGATGAACTGTGTGCTGTGACACATTACCCTGACCACCACTGTTGTAGCTGCGGGCGATTTGTCGCACTGTGGCCCTGGGATCAATGCGCGACAGTCTCCGCTCCCTTCTGGCATCGATGAGCTGTGGACAACGGCTCGCGTCGTTTGGCCATCTGTGCACCACTTTTGATACGTACTCACTACAGCGGCACGTGAACAACCCACAAGCCTCGCCGTTTCCGAAATCCTAGTTCCGAGGCGCCCTGCCATCACAATTTGTCCTTCATCAAACTCCGATAAGCTTTTCCTATTCTGACTCCGAACACTCTACAAACCGAAAGCCGGTCATCGGGTTGTATATATACTGCTCTGTGAACTTAACGTGCGCCACCGTTCGGTCTCCAGGCGCGCTCATTTCTCTAGGCTAGGGGTGGTCGTAATATAATAGCTGATCGGTGTATTGCCAGAAGGATGGACCACCGATGGACAACCGAAATTTTAGACTGGATTCCAAGGGACAGGAAAAAGGTGACATTGAAGATCTCAGGTACTACAGGTCTATCAGCGCCGCCCCGGTGGCGCCGTGGTCTAAGCGATGGCCTCTGATCATTCGTCCGAAAGGGGTCTGGGTTCGAATCCCAGTCAGGCATGGATGTTGTGTTTGTCTTACGGCACTGGCTCTCTCCCTTCCCTGGAACCAGTGATCCTAAATTAGGGACAGGCGACTGCTTATAGCCCATTGAGTTGCTCACGGTAGTCGTTAAACCTCCAACCAAAATAAAAATAAATAAATAAATAAATAAATAAACAGGTCTATCAACCTCCTATCCGTGGTTTCAAAAATCTTTACTAAGGTTCTCTTTCACACCACTTGAAAATAACACAAGACATGGCTCAACCAAGGGAACAGGCTGGAGTTTGGAGTGGCTGCAGCACTATAGATAATATCCATGTACTGGGAAGACTAATTGAAAGAACAAGAGAATATGAACTCCCATTGCGCATGGCTCTTATTGATTATGAAAAGGACTTCCATTCCGTGAAACCATCAGCAGTTACAACGGCTTTGAAATCCTGCGATATTTGAGATGAATACATCGGTATTATAAATAACATCTATGGAAACGCAAGTGTGCCGCCCGGTGGCGCAGTGGTTTAAGCGTTGGCCTCTGATCATTCGTCCGAAAGGGGTCCGGGTTCGAATCCCGGTGAGCCGCCCCGGTGGCGCAGTGGTCTAAGCGATGGCCTCTGATCATTCGTCCAAACGGGGTCCGGGTTCGAATCCCGGTGAGGCATGGATGTTGTGTTTGTCTTACGGCACTGGCTCTCTCCCTTCCCTGGAACCAGTGACCCTAAATTAGGGACGGGCGACTGCTTATAGCCTATTGAGTTGCTCACGGTGGTCGTTAAACCTCCAATCAAAAAAAAAAAAAAAAAAAAAATCCCGGTGAGGTATGGATGTTCTGTTTGTCTCATGGCACTGGCTCTCTCCCTTCCCTGGAACCAGTAACCCTAAATTAGGGACGGGCGACTGCTTACAGCCCATTGAGTTGCTCACGGTGGTCGTTAAACCTCCAATCAAAAAAAAAAAATGCAAGTGTAAATGTTCTGGTTATTTAAGGATACAGCACCAATAAAAATTGGAAAGGGGGTTTGACGAGGTGACACTATAGTTTTTCGCGCTTCATTGCCACACTGTTGAATGTTAGCTCATCCACACGCACTCTTTCAGCTGTGGTAGAAGGACCTAAAACTCAGCACTAACTGTTCACATTGAGTGGACTCCATGCCAGGATGGCCGCCCCGGTGGTGCAGTGGTCTAAGTGATGGCTTCTGTTCATTCGTCCGAAAGGGGTCTGGGTTCGAATCCCGGTGAGGCACGGATGTTGTGTTTGTCTTACGGCACTGGTTCTCTCCCTTCCCTGGAACCAGTGACCCTAAATTAGGGACGGGTGACTGCTTACAGCCCATTGAGTTGCTCACGGTGGTCGTTAAACCTCCAATCAAAAAAAAAAAAAAATAATAATAATAAAAAAAAAATGCCAGGATGCCTACGGATGCTACTGAGAGAAAGAGGTGGTCATTCGTCCGTGAGGGGTCCGGGTTCGAATCCCGGTGAGGCATGGATGTTGTGTTTGTCTTACGGCACTGGCTCTCTCCTTTCCCTGGAACCAGTGACCCTAAATTAGGGACGGGCGACTGCTTACAGCCCATTGAGTTGCTCACGGTGGTCGTTAAACCTCCAATCAAAAAAAAAAAAAAAAAAAAAAAGAAAGAGGTGGCCATATCATGTAATAATGAGACAAGTTAACGTGGAATTTTTTGTACAAATTGAAATAAATATTTTTTTCCCATTTCGGTGTGCTTGTTTTACTTAATTTGTACGAAAATGTACAATGAAACAATTTTCGAGAAACTGACAAGAAAAATTATTTCACCACCTATTAACACATCAAAACCACGTTGGACCAGATTGGACGGAATGAAGAAATTTTGAGATCTGTTACCCATGGCTTCTTCAAGGATCAGCATACACTATATTGACAAAAGTCACCGGACACCTAGAAGAGAAACACAAAATAGCATTTATTGTTACACATTAGTACGGTGTCGGTCCACCTTTGGCCTTAATGCATGCACTGACCCTTCGAGACATGCTTTCGACAAGGTTTTGGAACACAGCGATAGGTATGCGCTTCCATTCAGTACAAAATGCTGCCTCTAACTGTTGCTTAGTAGTAGGCCTTGATTCCAAACTTCTTATGCGGCGCTCTAATTCATCCCATAGGTGCTCTATGGGATTAACATCAAGGCTCTGTGCTGGCCAGTCCGCACACGATACGAAATTATCGTCAAACCACGCCGTAACAGTCCTTGCTTTATGGCTGCTGGCCATGCCCTTCTGAGCTCTGCATTTTGTGCTCTGTTAGCCTGTTTCTAGCACCCATATCGCAGTTATTTTGTGATTCTCTCGTGCGCGAATGTTTGCGCTGTCTTGCTAGCGACTTTTCCGAGTTGGGGAGTGTATATTTTACTGATATTTGTTTACAATCTGCCCATCGTGACTCGTTTTGACTGTGTGCTCTGAACCTTCCTGCTGCTTGTGTCTGCGTTTGTCTCCTGCGTGTGTGCTCCACCTATCGCTAGTGGTTCTCTGCGCTGCCTTCCGCGGTGTGCCGATTGCCCTACTAGGATTCCTGTTGCTGCCTTCCCCAGTGGTTTCCTTGCTGCCCGTGTCCCGTTGCATGTCTTCTGCGTCGGTGCGTATCTCTTGTACTCCGCCTATCCTTAGTGGTTTATCTTGCTGCCTTCCTTTTTGAACTGCTTGCGGCCTCGCCTTTCTTCAGTGGTTCGTGCTCATGGCTTGTGCTGCTGTCTTTCCGGGTGGTCCTGGGGCGTCACCTTCCCCTCCCATGTGTTCTCCGTTCCAAGCTCTTCTCCCGACATCTATAGACTCCTTCATCGCTCGACATGGGGCCTCGCTCACAGCAACTGTCTCTGAGTCTTCGAAGCTTGATAAGTCTATGCTTCATGCTCTTAGCCTTGGCGTCAAGTTTGGTGCGATGCCTGATACTAAGTTAAATGCCTATATGTCCGACTTATCCTTTCTTCCTTCCGCTGCGATTACGCACATTGCACGAAAGCCTAAGTCCGTACTATGCTCATGTTGCAGAGGTTCTATCTACCGGTATTTTTCTTGGGGACCGAAGTTTGGTCCCGATGCCTTTTCCTAAACATGTTTCCGGTATCTCCGGAAGTGTCTGATGATTTGCTGCTTGCCTTTCTTTCGCGGTGTGGACGCGTTGTTGGCGGTGTCCGCACGCTCCCCTCCGCACAAGGTGATCGTCCGTATTTGAGTTTTCGACGACAAGCTGCTTACTATGATGCTCCTCTCGCCTGTGATCTTCCTCCTGATGCCTATGCCTCTGAACTCTCTACTACCTCGAGCACCCCTTCGGAGGCCTTCGCTGTTACTTCAGGAATCCCAAACAGATGATCCGTTGTGACTGCCTGGTGACGCTTGCATTTCGGTATTTTGGACAGTTGATGCTCCGCCTCCAGGCTTATGCCTTGCTTCTTGTGCCTTGTATTTATTATTGTACCGTGCTTTGTATATATCTTTGTTATTGCCCGTTTTCAGGCACGTATTCTCCCGTTTTTCGTGTGCCTGCCCCAGAGGCTCATTAACGCGATGTTGAAACCTTGCTTTATGGCTCGGCGCATTATCCCGCTGGTACCAACAAGGCTCGGTTCCATAGTATTGCCACAGAGTTGGTAGGGCACAATTGCCTGGAATATTGAGGTAAACGTGCTGTTTAACAGGTTTGTCCACGATAACCAATGGGCCAGGACCATACCACGAAACGCACCCCCACACGAGTACACTGTCAGCTCCAAACTTGACCGCAGGAACAGTACATTGTGGTAAATACACTGCCGGACAATTGCTAAGGACGGATGACAATAGCAACGATAGCAACCTTAAAATGGAAGGCAGGAAAATGTGGAAATTAGCATAAGTGCGGGATACAGTAAGACGTGTTGTGCGTATGCAAATTTTGGATAGCCGAACTTGTTCGTGACGTCAAAGCGCTGATAAGAGATATAAAGGATTTGACGCGTATTGACTGTTGTTGTTCAAACGCAAAGTTGAAAGGGAAGGAATCAATTGACGAACTTGCAATTTTCAGTATGTCTTCCCGACATCACCTAGAGGATTTTACGCGTGGCCGTATTATTGGCAAGATTGAAGAAGGGCGAAAAATAACAGATGTTGCCAGGGAGTTCGACGTCAGCCACAGTGTTGTTTCAAGGCTTTGGAAATGATTTCAAACAAATGGAGAGTGTAGCAAACGTCACGGGGGAGGTCGTGCTCGCAGTACGACACCTGCAGAAGATCGGTACATAGTGCTATCAACAAAAGGACACCGGCGCAGTACAGCTAGTGAGGTAGCGAATCAGTTTATGGCTGCTACTGGCAAGCGGATCTCTCGAAAAACTGTCGCCCGACGTTTGCATGAAGGAGGACTATACGCCCGCCGTCCTGTTGTGTGCATCCCATTGTCCAGACGTCACCGTACCGCCCGTTTGCAATGGTGCCATCAACATCGCAATTGGACTGATAACGACTGGTCTGCTGTCCTCTTCTCAGATAAGAGTAGATACAGTCTATCGTCTGATTGTCGACGACAACTAATCTGGCGTGAAAGTGGTACTGCGTATTGTCCAGCAAACATACAGGAAAGGGACCGATATCCGAGATGTAGTGTCATGGTATGGGCTGGCATCATGATCAATGGCCGTACGTCCCTCTATGTGCTTCCATCTGGGACTATGACTGGCCAACGATACATTAATGATGTTCTGCTACCTCATGATCGCATGTTCCGTGGTGCTGTCTGTGATGGATTCATTTTCATGGACGACAACGCAACATTTCATCGAACAGTCGCTGTCCAGGAGTGTCTTGAGAGCGAGGATATTCAACGCCTCGTATGGCCAGCACGTTCTTCAGATCTGAATCCAATTGAAAATGTGTGGGATGCTTTGGGGAGGAGTCTTGCTAGTCACCAATGCCCTCCAATAAACAACGACACCCTCTTCCGTGCACTGACAGAGGAATGGGATAAATTACCCCAACAGGTGCTTGATAATGTTGTGCAAAGCATGACACGACGTGTGGAATCTTGCATCGCCCTCCGTGGTGGCCATATCCCGTATTGACATCTTACGCCGGAACGCCTGCGGACGGTAATTGCATTTTTTTCACGTTTACGTATTCTGCACAAAATGGCCTGTTTGTCCCTTGAACACGTTCCAAAGCCTTCTGGATTTCTGAGCACAATAAATTGTCTTTCTTGTAATGTCCTGTCATTCTGACATTATTTTATTTCGCTTGGCATCCAACCACACTTACTTTTTTATGCGCTATATAGCCGTTTATGATCCGTCCTTAGCAATTGTCCAGCAGTGTAGTTCCCCAGGCTGCCGCCATACACACACACGGCCATCAGACTGATGGATCGTGTATCTGGATTAATCAGTCTATAGGACCCGTTTATATTGATCTATGGTCCACGATAAATGTTCTTTACACCATGCTAAACGACGAGTCGCATTCCGAGTGGAGATGAAAGGCTTATGAGCAGCCGCATGACCACGGTAACCCATGGAATGAGGCTCTCTGCGAATGGTACGTGTACATACCGAGGTTCCAACATTTTTACTCACCTTTACACTAAGGTCTTGTGCTGTACTCCGTCGATTAGCTGTAACGACTCTCCTGAGGCTTAGACGTCCTCTATCACTGATTTTCTTCGGTCTGTCGGTACGTTTTGCTGCTTAACGTGTCTTCCACTTATTTAGTACATCCAAAACAGTTGATTTGGGTATGTTTAAACGCCTCTCGGTTTTTTTTTTTTTTTTGATTGGAGGTTTAACGACCACCGTGAGCAACTCAATGGGCTATAAGCAGTCGCCCGTCCCTAATTTAGGGTCACTGGTTCCAGGGAAAGGAGAGAGCCAGTGCCGTAAGACAAACACAACATCCATGCCTCACCGGGATTCGAACCCGAACCCCTTCTGGACGAATGATCAGAGGCCATCGCTTAGACCACTGCGCCACCGCGGCGGCCCTCTCGGTTTCTCTTATGGACAACCCACTTATATAACACCCAACGATCTTTCCTTTCTCAAAGTCAGTTCTCTCCCGCTGCGACATTTTCACTCACCCTCACCGTGTGATATGATCGCGGTCAGCTGCAGGGTTGTTTCTATACCGTTTACAGCTGTTCCGCGCATCTTAACAACGCAGCGGATTCGTTCATTTGCTTTTGAAGGGGTGTCCGGGTTCTTTTGTCAATATAGTGAACATATAAACCTTTCTCGTTTCTACTGTACCCAGTGAACGGGAGGTTTCCTGCTATTTCATTTTTTTTTGTTTGGGGGAGAGGGGTTAATGACCATCGTGAGCAACTCGATGGGCTATAAATTATTTATTTGACCTGGTGGTACAGATACAGTGGCAGGATAAACAGACATAGTTGTGCACTATTGACAGGCAGATATTTTTTTTTTTTTTTTTTTTTGGTTGGAGGTTTAACGATCACCGTGAGCAACTCAATGGGCTATAAGCAGTCGCCCGTCCCTAACTTAGGGTCACTGGTTCCAGGGAAGGGAGAGAGCCAGCGCCGTAAGGCAAACACAACATCCATGCCCGACCGGGATTCGAACCCGGACCCCTTACGGACGAATGATCAGAGGCCAGCGCCTTAGACCACTGCGCCACCGGGGCGGCCAGGCAGATATAGACAGTATAATAATGAAACGCATATAGCGTATTAAATCCGTTTGTTTTCTTGGCTGACTACACCACGAAAACAAACGGATTTCATACCCTATATGCGTTTCATTATTATTCAACTCTGGTGTATTTAAAATAAAGATAGACAGTATATTCAGTTTACATCAACAATGTACATAGCGAACATCGTATACATTATGCCAAATGATCAAGTAACACAGAGAGAGAGAGAGATAGTGCTGATGAAGTAACACATAGACATAGCAAACATGGTAGACAGTATGCCAAAATAATAAGTAACACAGAAAGAGCCAGTGCTAAACAAGTAACACGTAGACATAGCGAACATGGTATACAGTATGACAAATGATCAAGTTGCACAGCGAGAGCCAGTGCTGATCAAGTAACACATTGAGAGCCAGTGCCGAAAGACAAACACAAACATCCATGCCTTACTCGGGATTCGAACTCAGACCCCTGCCTGGGCAGAAGCCATCGGCTAAACCACTACGCCACCGGGGCGACATCATATTTGAAAATGGACCAAGTGAAAATTACCCCAAAAAATATTAAAGTATATTTTATTACCCGTTTTTTTAGCTTCCGTGTATTATACAACTCTGGAAGAAAACCACACCAGAGATAAACCATTTTGAAATTACAATTAACTCGATATTTTAAAACGCTTATTTTGCTAAAACGCCTTTTTAACAGAATTCAAATACAAATATAATGATGTACGTTGCCCGACCCGACTAAGAAACTGCTGCGAAATGAACTGAACGGAGAATGTTGCAATTATTTACATCATATTGCAGTATTATCTTGCAGGAAAAATTATTTTAGTGAAGGAAGCGATCTTCCAAATGAGAGGAGAAATCTTGCCCCTGGCAAAGACAAAGCAAAAACTACAAATTCGCAACGCCAAAAAAAAGGACGCTCATCAGTAATGATTGAATTTGAATTTGAATTTTATATCAAATTCAAATTCAATTTGATATAAAATTAAATTGGAAATTCAAATACACAAGCGTACCAAATACACAAGCAAGAATAGTCAAAAGTTTAAAAATAAAAAGCATGCAACGAACTGAAAAAAAAAAAATAATACAATTTCAAAACCAACTAGAAACTTTCAAACTTACCTAGGAGCAGTCCAGCCAAAGAATATCTAACGAGAAGAAGGCTCAGCGAGACGTAACTAGCGCCACCATATCTTCAGAGCAAAAATGCAGTGCACAGAAGCCAACATACAGGCTGATGCCGGAGCAGACAGAGAAGACTGCGCATGCGTATTTCTGTTGACTTCAATCTTTGACTTCAATTCTTTGGGTAAAGAACACCAGTCAGCCGAGCTACGCACAGCACGTGATTGTTACCTTCTCGGTAGCATAATCACTTCACAAATCGGATATACTAGTTTTGTTACGCCAAGCGGGTTAGTTAAGGCTTTTGTTTGTTCTTCAGTTTTTCAGAAACATTTTAAGTAATGCCAAATGCTAGGGAATGTCTGCATTTTATACGGATCCTTAGGCCTAACTGTAATATTTGCTGAAATTTAATTTAAATAGTAATACTAATGTTATTGCATATTTTTCTCACCAAAATAAGGGATGGGCGGGACATCAGAAAACAGCAACAACAACAAAAAAAAAACTGCTGCTCTAAGCAAATAGTCCTCAAATCGAAGGAAACCATCGTGGATCAAAGAAAAGCTTCACTGCCGTAGTCCCCCTAACGTGTTTTGCTCCTGAATTTTAACTTTCCCGCAGAGCATATTACCTCTTAAGATGTGATGGCTCTGTTGCCACCTGTTTTGCGTTACCTCTATAGGAGTTGACCTTCTTTAAGCGTTAGATATTCTTTGGTCCAGCCACGACCTCTTACAAGGAGACCCGCTACACATAAGGCCTCACAGTAAGGCTCACCACGAGGAAGAAGCTCCACTAATGCAGCAAAAGAAATTTCTAGCAATACCCACTCTGCTCGACTTGTAAAATGCCACAATAGGAGTTATTTGTCGCAGCGCCATGCAAATTGGTGGATATGCGTCGACAGTTTGGTAATTAAATGATTGTTGTTGCAAACCAATCAAGTGATAGGTTGATGGAGATCAGAGGCCAAAGCGGCTCCGCGTAGCTAACTTTAATCGTCTTCAGTAGGAAGTGTGGTCCACTGCATCGGAGTGATCTCGGAAGCGACGGCACGTGTACGGAGTGGGAATTCTACCATCAAACGGATTCCATTATCAAAGGCTTCAACACTGGGTAGGTGATCCCTACGTCACACCTCGGCAGAAACTAATCAGGATGCTACAACTGTGGGCCGAATGTAGCGACAGTGATTGGAGGAATGTAACGTGCGACGCCGTAGTGGGGATGGTGCAAGTAGGCGAAAGTCTGAACGCCTCGACCACCACATTCGTTGGCAAACCCTACAATTCACAGCGGAAGATATTCGATGAGGTGTACAGGCAGCCATAGACATCCCCGTTTCGACACGGACTGTGAATCGCTGATTGGCTGATATAGTTTTGCGCTGTCGTCAGCCACTGCGACGACTGTTGCTCACACGCAGCACATCATCACGAAAGTTTGCAGTGGGGCCATACCAGACATACGTGGCGGGACGAATAGAGCCATATCGACGACGACGAGTCTCGCTTCTGTCTCAGAGCCGACGATCGGCGATTGAGAGTCTAGACATGACGGGCTGATCTTTTACCCCCGACCGCGGGAATTCCTATACTTCGATTCACCCTTAGATAACACTGAAGGGAAAGGTACGTAAAAGCTATCGCCGCGACTAAAAATAGTTCCCAACATTTTCCGTGAAAACCAAAGCATTTGTTGCCCAGAATTATACTTTATATTGTCCAAGCTCTTTACATATAAGTAAATATTGTTATTTTAGAGAAATCTAAAAAAGATATGTTTTCAGAAATTAAGTTTTAAAATCAGACTAACACACCCATGCGTAGATATGCAGTGTTTGGGAGACAAGAATGCCAATGAGTTGATGGGGAAGTGATTGACAGCTGCTAACAGCAGGACACAATGGGGTGTGACGCAGATGAACACCCGACCGTCCCCAAAGGCTCAGTGAGTGCTTTAACTGCAGTGTCATCTTAGGGTGAATCGAAGTATAGTTACGTTTCTGACTGTGATTCGCACATTGGCTGAGGCACGTTTGAACTCTCGCCACCATTGCGACGACTGCCCTCAAAGTTGCGCAAGGTTGCAGTAGTGCTGTACCAGACAAGCGTGGCGGAATGAGTGGAATCATGTCGCATTCAGCGACGAGTCTCGCTTCTGTCTCAGCGCTGACGATTGCTGATTGAGAGTCTGGGAACGACATCGTCACCAGGCGTATCTTACTGCAATCCGTGAGCATCATACTGCTTCTCAGCCCAGTCTCATGGCTTGGAGCCCTATCAATGTCAACAGCCGTTCATAGCTCGTTTGCATAGTGGGTGCTGTACCAGACATGTGTGGAGGGATGAATGGAACTGTGCCGTATTCAGCGACGAGTCTCGCTTCTGCCTCAACGCCGACGATCGCCGATTGAGGGTCTGGACGCGACGTGGTCACGGGGCTTATCTTGCTGCCATCAGTGAGCGTCATACCGCTCCTCGGCCTGGTGGTACAGTTTGGAGCGCTATGAGCTTCAAGATCTCGCACGCATAATATGTAGCTGGCACACCACGTGTAGATGAGGTGCATTCTGTTGCCAAACCTCCATGGTACCACTGATGCCCAGAGTAAGCAAGATAACGTCCTCCCGCACACTGCCAACATCAGTAGACAGTGCCTGCAAAGTGTCGAGGTGGCGGCTTGGCCAGCGCGGTCACTAGATTTCTTCCCAGTAGAGAAAATGTAGGATGTCGTTGGCAGACGACTTAAGGCCTCTGCACAACCCCTTCACAATGTCCACAAATTGTGGACAAAGGCCAACAACGCCTGGTCAGCGACACATCAGGACACCTTCCGGGGTCTTATCCACTCGATGCAACGCAGCCGTGTTGCGGAGTGTAAAGCCATATGATAATCATACGACCTAATGACTCAAGCCTCATTATACAGTCTCTCACCCATCTCATTCATGTAATCCCTCAGAAATCAAATCAATGGCTTTCCCAACTACTGGTCTACATGTATGATACGTTTCGTCCCATTTCGTGCATTCCTTCCTGGTGTAGCATTTTCTATAATGAGCAGCGTACTATATGCGAAATATTGGTTGCAACTGCAGTAAGGTCTTCATTGATAATACAAGGCGATGCAGGTTTTCTGAAGAACTCGCCTCATGGGCGAAGATTAAACCCGGAGTTTGTATCTTGTAAAGTATCGAGCTTTTGATACTTTTTCAAAACAGGGATTTTGTTCCCTGTTTCAGTTAAAACAAAACAGAAAAAGGAAGAACTTCTATCTACGCTTATGCATCCACTGAATCTTTGGAGACAGTGATTTAGTCATCCTTTCCTCTTATTTCAATCAAATTCAGGAACAGAACTTGTGAGGAGTCCCTGTCCCAGCATCCTGGAAATATAAGTTATCAATATTACATCTGAATATTTTAAGTAGATTTTGCTCTGTTCAGTATTTCTTAAGGCATATGCAACATACACCGATCAGCCAAAACATTAAAACCACCTACCTGATATGATGTAGGTCTTCTTCTCGCCGCCAAAAGAGCTCTCACTCGATGAGGCTGTGAAGACACAAGTTTGTCCGCGCCACCTCCCTCCGGAGTAAGTTGCTCTTCCAACTAAGCTACACGGACGGGATGTATTGCTGCAGATTTGTCGTCTTGACATGTGCTTCACCTCTGTAGTACGTCACATCATCTCCCTCTTACCTTTTTTTTTTTTTTTTTTTTTTGAAGCGAAGTAGGAATTTTTGATTAATTCCAGATGCTGTGTGTAACAAACATCACACAGTTTTCGATGAACCCAACGCCCAGCAAATTCGTTTTCACGTTTAGGAGCCAATTTGAAACCACAAATTTGTCCGTGATAGAGATCGAAATCGCTCCCCCTCACTCCGGAGTAAGTTGCTCTCCCAACTAAGCTACATGGACGGAAGGTGCCGCTGCAGATTTGTCGTGTTGACACGTGATTCACCTCTGTATCACAAGGCACAGATTTAACGAGATGTTGGTAGGTATCTCTTGATCTTTGGTACCATGACTACAACAGAAGATCCCGCAGTTCCCCTAAATTACGTGGTTGGTATGATGCTGCTCGTACCCGTTTCCCCAACTCAAACCACAAATGCTCGATAGGATCCGGCGAATTTGGGGTCCATGGCAATAGTTGGAATTCCTCTTCATGTTCTTGGAAACATTCCTGAACCTTCTCGTTGGTGTGGCGAACCTTCTTGTTGGTGTGGCATGGAGCATTGTCTTGTTAAATGACGCCATCTTCGCCAGGTAATACGGTAGCCATAAAGGGGTGTAATTGGTTAGCTGTGATATTCAGATGTGTGACAGTTGTCACAGTTCGCTCTACAGGGATAGTGGGTTCAAGTGTTGCCCATTGGCAAGATCATCACATTGCCTCCAGCCGACAGTGCATCCACGTGAGAAGGATTCCTTGGGTAAACTTCCCACACGAGCTCGTCCGTCGACATGGTGTAACATAAAACGGGATTCGCCTGCCCATGGAACCTCTTCCAGTTTTCTATGGTCCAATGGCGATTATTATGTGCCCTCAGCAAGCATTAACGACAGTAAACGGCTGTGAGCATAGACACATAAGCGTGTCTTCGGCTGAGGAGACCCATGTCTAACACCGTACGATGAATTGTGTGTTTGGACACATTCGGCACTTCACCACAATTGAAATTGTGGGTAATGTCAGCCACAGTAGCCCTCCTGTTGCTGGGGCAGGACGAGATAGCCTGCGTTGACTTCTGACATCTATGAGGAGTGGACTGCCCAAGCCTTGTCGACGGTTCAAAGTACCATCTGTTTCGGACCATCTTTGATAAGTGCTAACTACTGCATAGCTTGAGCAGCCAACCAGCGTTGCTGTTTCGGTGATACTTTTACCAAGGCGTCTTGCCATAACGATCTGAAATCCTTTGCTTTTCCCATGTTGAGACGACACGAAATGCTGACTGAGAGAGCTCCGACCCTGGTATTATATATATATCATTAACGACCTTGCAACGTGACGATGATTGACCGTACGCGCGCTTATTTGAATAACGCAGAGGTGGTTTTAACGTTTTGGCTGATCGGTGTATTTCAAGAGCTCCTCTTCATTAATTTAACGTGAGAGTGTACCGAAAAGAATATGTCCACAAAATACATGGAAATGCAATTTTTAAAAATACACTATATTGACAAAAGTCACCGGACACCCATTCAAAAGCAAATGAACGGATCCGCTGCGTTGTTAAGATGCGCGGTACAGCTTCAAACGGCATAAAAACAAGCCTGCAGCTGACCGCGATCATATCGCACTGTGAGGTTGAGTGAAAATGTCGCTGAACTGATTTTGAGAAAGGAAAGATTGTTGGGTGTTATATTAGTGGGTTGTCCATAAGAGAAACCGAGAGGCGCTTAAACATACCCAAGTCAACTGTTTTGGATGTACTGAATAAGTGGAAGAAACATGGCGTGCCTGAAGCAGCAAAACCTACCGGAAGATCAAATAAAATCAGTGATAGAGGACGTCAAAGCCTCAGGAGAATCGTTACAGCTAATCGACGGAGTACTGCACAACACCTCAGTGTACAGGTGAGTAAAAATGCTGGAACCTCGATATGTACACGTACCATTCGCAGAGAACTTCATTCCATGGGTTACCGTAATCGTGCGCCTGCTCATAAGCCTTTCATCTCCACTCGGAATGCTAGTCGTCGTTTAGCATGGTGTAAAGAACATTTATCGTGCAGCGTAGATCAATGGAAACGGGTCCTATAGACTGATGAATCCAGATACATGCGGGTGTGGCGGCAGCCTGGGGGAACGCTATTTACCACAGTGAAATGTTCCTACGGTCGAGTTTGGAGCTGGCAGTGTACTCGTGTGGGGGTGTTTTTCGTGGTATGGTCCCAGCCCATTGGTTATCGTGGACAAACCTGTTAACCAGCACGTCTACCTCAATATTCTGGACATTACCAACTCTGTGGCAATACTGTGGAACCGAGCCTTGTTGGTACCAGCAAGATAATGCACCGAGCCATAATGGAAGGTCTGTCACTGCGTGGTTTGACGATAATTCCGTATCGCGTGTGGACTGGCCAGCTCAGAGCCTTGATCTTAATCCCACAGATCACCCATGGGATGAATTAGAGCGTAGCATAAGAAGTTTGGAACCAAGGCCTACTACTAAGCAACAGTTAGCGGCAGCAGTATGTACTGAATGGGAGCGCATACCGATTGCTGTGTTACAAAACTTTGTCGACAGCATGTCTCGAAGGGTCAGTGCATGCATTAAGACAAAGGTGGACCCACACCGTACTAATGTATGTCAATAAATGCTATGTTGTGCTTCTCTTCTAGGTGTTCGGTTACTTTTGTCAATATAGTGTATATCCACTACTTGAAATCTCGCATAAATTATGAACAGCGAAATATTTTTCCTGGTATTGTTTCGTTCCGTGTAACATATGTAGTATATGCAAGCTATGCTTATACCAGCTGTTTCGTACATTTCTGATTTTTTTTTTTTTTTTGAGTTTGTTATTGGTAGATTATGATACTTTTGCGTTAAATTCTCCTGTTGAACGGCACGTCACTTCTCCGAATTCCTTTGTAATTTTTGGCAACAACTGACAGAGTCGAGAGCAAAGAAGAGTGTATGGTGGAAGTACGACAAATGATGATTGACTGACACACACTGTCTTGATGAAATAGATGTATCTATAATTAACAAATAGCCCTATCTACAATGAATAAATAGCCTTTTCTATAAACTGAAATAGTCTCATCTGTGAATGTGTTAATATAATAACAATACAAGTGTGATTTGCGAATCAGGAAGCAAATAAATCGTTGTAAGTTATATTTCTTGATATTGCTTACTCATCGATTCCTCAGATCGTTAGAGGCGTGTATTTTACGACTAATAGGATAATTATTTTTATTAATAGCATAATTGGATTATAAATATAATCGAAAAATCGATTATAAATACAATCGAAAAATCGATTATAAATATAATCGAAAAATCGATTATAATTAATGGTATAATTACATTACTTATATAAATAAAAGTATAATTCGATTAATAGATAAATATAATACGATTAACAGTATAAATGTTGTGTATTTAAAGAATAAGAGTATTTCAACATGCCATTGCTTAAAATATAAAGTCTTAAAAACATCAAAACATTATATTGAGGCTTAATATAAACAGTAGCGTGTAATGAAATTTTCCTTGTTTTTTGAAATGATTAATTTGATTTGACTAAAGGGAAGTCCCTGAAATTTTCTCCCTAATTTTGTTTTAAATTGTTACATGGGCCAGTTCACGAGCTTAATATGAGACGAATGAGGACTCTCCTACAAGTATCACTGGGGTATATTAAATGAAATGTAACTGGGAGGAACAGTATTAATGCAGTTTAAATTCTCTCTGCGTAATAACACTGTATAATCAGAGAACCGGTTAGACATCCAAGCATATAAAAACATGAAAATGCGGTCTTCCTATTTAAACAGTTACCACTGTACCCGAATATTACCAGTCAAAAATTTCCAAGGCAGTATAGCTCTAACTGACGAGAGAAAACAAGACTATCAGGTCGTAAATAAAGTTTCCGGAAAAAATCGTATGTAGCGTGTGTAACGCAAGATACTGCGGACCAGCTGTGACGTAAACATCCCAGAGTGCTGTGCGCGAAAGAATAGATTCTAAGGACAGAACGCACGCTGTTTTTTTTTTTTTTTTTTATTGGAGGTTTAACGATGACCGTGAGCAACTCAATGGGCTATAAGCAGTCGCCCCTCCCTAATTTAGAGTCACTGGTTCCAGGGAAGGGAGAGAGGCAGTGCCGTAAGACAAACACAACATCCATGCTTCACCGGGATTCGAAACCGGACCCATCTCGGACGAATGGAAACGCCGCACGCTGTTGTGGTGAAGATTAGTTGCACGTGGAGACGATATAATGGCGATATCGAAGGAAGGTGTGTGTGCGATATTGCTCTAGGAATAACTGAATGGCGTGAAAGTTAGCGGAAGCACTTGGAAAATTACGAAACGCTTTTGGGGATGATATTATCGGAGAGGGTACTTGCTATGACTGGTACAGGAAATCCGACACTGGTGTACGGGATCTGTCTGATGAGCCCAAAAGTTGCAGACCCAGTAAGGTTGAAGATGATACACTGCAACACGTGCTATCGACCAAGATTGATGCAATACTACGCGAACTGGCAGAGGAACTGTAGACCTCCCATACGACCATCAACACCCAACTTGGGAAGTTGCGATATTCGTGTAAACCGTGTAAATGGGTTTCCCACGCTTTGTCTGACCAGAATTTGATGCAACGCTACTCCATTGCTGTTGCTCTGCGTGAAAGAGAAAAACGGGAGGGCTTTATGCATCGGTTGATCACGGGTGACGAAAGAATGGGTCACATACGTGAATGTTAAACGACAAAGAGCATGGACCAAGCAGGGACAACCCTCCCCAGAAGGTCACTGAGCCACCTCTTCATGGACGGAAAATGATGCTGAGTTGCTGATGGAATTGCTGTGGAACAATGAACTCTTACTGCGGAACAATACCATTACAACGGATGCTTACATCCAACAGTTGACCCGTCTCCATGCTGCACTGCAAGAAAAGCGTCCAGCGTTGATTAATCGCCATGGAGTTGCTTTTCACCAGGAAAACGCTCGTTCACATGTCGCTTTACGGGCGCTCCACCCCCACCCCCCAATAGCACGAGCTGGAATGCGAAATATTATCTCACCACCTTATTTCCCGGATCTTGCCCCGTCCGACTTACATCTCTTCCTGTCTTTGACGAATTTCCTCGGTGAGAAAAAATTTTGCTAATGACGATGATGTGAAACGTAGCGTAGATGACTTCTTCAAACCCCGCTTGCCAGACTTCTATCCCAATGGGATATTTCAACTTGTGGAACAAGGTCATCTGTTCCAATGGGGACTTCCTGGACGATTAGGTGAAGGGTTTTGTACGATTTTGTAAGCTTGAAATATATGCTTCTCTATTTTCCGTATACTTCCTTTATAACCTGATATATATTGAGTGAACCTTAGTTATACATTTTTCTGGGCCATAAAAAACGTATAAATGTAAAAAGAAATTCAAAATGTTAAATATTATTGTAAAATCTATACTTTGAAGTAGTACAAGACATTCCTTAATAAGGATTTATTTAAATTGAAATTGACGGCGAAAGGGGAAAATAGCGTTACAAAATGTACATTCTAATACACAGAAGGTGGAGGCGAAAGTTTGCAATATTTAGATCGTCTTCATACGTACCTTTACGACGAAAGCTGATTAGCATTCAAAGTATAGGCCATCATGTTGCACCGTCTTTAGCCATCTGTCTGCCAGTTCTTCAATTTCGCGGGGGTACCAGTTCTTGTCCTTCGAGGCGAAGAACTCCTTCACCCCAGCTGCCACCTCCTCCTGGTTGTTGAAGTGCCGCCCGCGAAGAAAGTGGGCCATGGACCGCAACAAATAATAATCCGAAGGGGCAGGGTCCGGACTATATGCTCGGTGTGACATAAATTCGATGCCCTCAAGTTCCTGGAGTATTGACCGGGTTGTTCGCGCGGTATGAGGCCGAGTGTTGTCCTGCTGTAGGAGGGCGCGCTTTCTGTTCATCAGTGCCGGGTACTTCTCCTCCAAAATTGCATACATCCGCTCCAGCTGTTCAGAGTAGAGGTTGGCGTTGATGATCCGACCGTCTGGAACAAATTCGTAATGGATTATCCCCTCGAAATTCCACCAGACGCAGAGCATCACTTGGTGCTCGAAGCGCCCACGTTTGGCAACAGGTTCTGGAAGCTGGTCCCGGCTCAACCATTCAGAGATGGAAACGGGTCACGGGTCAACGTGTCGACAATTTCTTGCGGGTCCAACGGGTCGGGTCAAGGTGTTCCTGACCCGATTTTGACCCGGTTTTATTCGCGTTTTATTTTTGAAAGGAGAAAAATATATTCCAAAGAAAAATGCGCGTTGTGGAATTTTATAGTCGATACTGGAGCCCACGGAGTGAATAATGATTTGCCATGCAAAATTATTGTCGTCTCTTTCTTAAAGCAACGAAGATTTCCACCGACCGACGTCAAACACACCGACACCATATCGTAAAAAGATAATTCCTTTGCGTTCTTTTACAGTGCGATTGTCCAGGGCAAGGTACAGGCAAACGCCATTCGCCTGCTTCTCAGCTGATTCACTCCCTCAGTGCGAAGTTCACTGTATGACTAAGAGTTATTTTTCACATCGCATCTTTTACATTGAGCATTCCGAGGTTTTCGATTCATGTGCTAATATCTCGTTCCCATGACATGCCATGTGGAAATCAACTCCTTATTTGTTAATATAGATGGATTTAATATTAAGGAGGTTAAGAAAGGCGTCGAGGCAAACAAATACGTGCTTGTTCAAAACCACAAGGAGGAGAGTGAATGCTGGAAATTGTTTCGTCTCATTAAGGAACCGGGGAACAATTCCGTGTTGTTTGGTCATACTTGTTGTTCAAAATGTGGGAAATGATTATAATTACAAAGAAAGATGTCGACGGAGTAATAAAAGATTATGGAACCAAAAAATCTAACAGACCATATGAAAGTATGCGCACCTCCGTCAATGCGTGGAAATAGTGAACAATCTAAATACATTTAAAAAAATGCCTTTGTGTAATCGTAAATAATGACTCTGATTTGCAATATACTCACAGTCACGGCCATAGTCAGCCATTACTTCTGGATTACGTAAAATAGTGGCACTAAAAATGGCACTAAAATTTAGAAGTAACCAAATTTTATTATTAAAAAAGGATTTCAGTTATTAAATATCAAACAGTTATTGGGATGAATACATATATTACGTTTATATGTATATATAAATTGAGTTCCGAATCTATAGTTCAAAGCAGATTTGTTCAGGTCAGTTACGGGTCAGGATCGGGTCGGGTCGGGTCCAGTTACGGGACGTCCGGGTCCGAAATTTTTGACCCGTTTCCAACTCTGTTAGGATTACGGGAATAAAACCACTTTTCATCGCACGTAACAATTCTCTTGACGAAACGTACATCGCGCGGGCTTTCTAGGAAATTCGGGCACAATTCCACTCAGCGGTTTGCTTCCGCTGGCGTCAGTTCGTGAGGGACAAAGCTGCAGCTCCTGTAGATCTTGCCGAGGTCCTGAAAGTGACTAAGCCGCCCGTGGTGGCGCAGTGGTCTAAGCGATAGCCTCTGATCATTCGTCTGAGATGTGTCCGGGTTCGAATCCCGGTGAGGCATGGATGTTGTGTTTGACTTACGGCACTGGGTCTCTGCCTTCCCTGGAACCAATGACCCTAAATTAGGGACGAGCGACTGTTTATAATCCATTGAGTTGCTCACGGTGGTCGTTAAACCTCCAATCAAAAAAAAAAAAGTGACGAACCACGGTGGTCTGTGATATGCCCAGCTCGCCTGATAATCTCCGAGTACTGGTTGCTGGATTTGCCTCTACTGCCTGGCGCACGGCTTCCGAATCCACGGTTCGCGGCCAACCAGACCTTGGCTGATCGTCGAGGTTTCTGTCACCTGAGTGAAATTTCTTGAACCATCTGGTTGCGATACAATGGTCCACGGAGCCTTCCCCTTTCGCATAACAAATGTTTCGTGTTGCTTGAGCAGCGTTATGGCCGAGTTCAAACTCATAAAGCAGCCTAATTAGCCGGTTGTGGCTGTTCACCTTTTAGGCCTCCCAACCACAGGCAAAACGACGACATGCAAAGCTGTTCACAGCAACGACTACCACTTTATACCCCTTTCGACTGAATGCAGTGCGCGACGTGAACTAGTTTAAACACGTGACATACCCACCGCAGCACATGCGTTTTTTGCAAATATTGCAAAACTTTCGACTCACCTTCTGTATTTCATCACATTGGAAAAGTATGGGAATCATACTTCTCTTTCGACAGCTCTATCGGTCTAAAAAAGTCCTAATTCTAAGTTAAGTGAAATTCTCACAATTAAGAATCTGAGATCAGGGCTTCAGTATGCAAAACATCAATTAACAGCATTTTTTCTGCGAATGGTGAATGCAACCATTTGAATTAGGAATGACACATTTTGGACACTATTCTTCTACGACACAAAGTTACGTTTCAGGGATTTACCAGTTTTTAAATAGTGCATATGTGTGAGAGTCGTGAAATGCGAAACCAATTTTTCATCCATACCGAAAATAAACACATACCCTTCTCTGATTGGTCAAAATTCAACTTTGGCTTTTTTTTTTTTTTTTTGATTGGAGGTTTAACGACCACCGTGAGCAACTCAAATGGGCTATAAGCAGTCGCCCGTCCCTAATTTAGGGTCACTGGTTCCAGGGAAGGGAGAGAGCCAGTGCCGTAAGACAAACACAACATCCATGCCTCCAACTTTGGCTTCACCAAGCAGGAACACAGAAACGCTGTCTCGATCTTCTCAAAGATTTTCACATACAGGGTTACGGTATAAAAAAAAATCATATTGATAACTTGAAATTCAAATTTTAACGTATAATCGCAAAAAGGTTATAAATGAATTACGTATAACCGAACTGAAGAAGCGATAGAAAGCACTATAAAATATCAGGACTAACGCAGGCAAAATGCAGTGTCAAAGTGAAAAACTTATTATCCGGGTTCCACTGTAAATATACAAAATATATTAACTTGAATAAATATACTTGATCCTAGGTTCAGGTTTAAATATGCTTGGATGGACACCTTAGATTCCTTAAGCTTTTAAAAGCACGTATAACCGAACTGAAGAAGAGATAGAAAGCACTATAAAATATCAGGACTAACGCAGGCAAAATGCAGTGTCAAAGTGAAAAACTTATTATCCGGGTTCCACTGTAAATATACAAAATATATTAACTTGAATAAATATACTTGATCCTAGGTTCAGGTTTAAATATGCTTGGATGGACACCTTAGATTCCTTAAGCTTTTAAAAGCACAAAAAATATTTAACGAAAACCTATATAGACATTTTACAATGCAGCTACCTAACTTAAAAGAAAACATGTAACACTACTTTTCCCTAATCACTGATTGGACTAATTTACCGTAACATACTGTCTAGAAAAAATTTCATTTCGAATCAGTGAAAATTAATGCTCCATCTTGCGCTTGTGGAAATATATTAGCAAACCACAATTGGAAAAATTATAAATTTAAGGGAACGAGAACTCTTGAGAACTAGGGAAATATATTTTAACAGTCATTTACTGAACTATGGAGAACCATTTATATCATATGTTTATTACTAGATATTGAACGAAAAAAAATATGAGGCGTAATTCCCGCATTCTCAGTTCTCACGACGAATTCAAATTTCTTGCCTAGTAATTGTTTTGTAAATTAAGATTGGTATCGGTCGATGCCAATTGTGACTAACAGAAATGTGAATATTGAGATTATGTGTAAGCTCGAAATGTTCACATATCAAATTTGCAAAAATATTTTTTTTAAGATAGGAAGAGAATTGTACTGTATTCGAGATTTTCATTTGCATAATCCAGGTTGGTATGTATTGTAATGCATACTCGTACCGATATGTATTTATAGTCATTTTGAGCTCATTCTTCTTTGCTTGTAAAATACCAAAAGGATTTTATGCTACCAAATTACATTCATTGTATGATAAATATTTGGTATATTTTTATAAAAATATTTCATTCACAGAAATAACTGAAATATGAAATGAAATTTCATGCGTAACTCTAAAACTTGAGGAAGGGCTCTTTGGAATTGTTCGAACAGCAAAACAAAAATGTTAAAAACTATCATATAAAGCTGCTATCATTTTTAGTTCAAACGATATGCATATAATGTAGTGGAAGTTAAGATTTTGTGTAGTCTATATATGTATAGTGATGTTTTCAACTATGTCTTTAGTACTTTAATGCCGGGTGTATACAAAAGTACTTTAAGTACATCAATATGTAAGAGAAGTGGTGGTTTTACTTTATTCACAAAGTACAAGCTTGTAAACACAAATACTTTTCAGGAAAATTATTAAACATTTTGCTGTACGAAAAATAAAATAAATATGATAATGCATGCACAGTAAATTTTACATAAGCTAACTTTAAACACATTGTAATCTTAAAAAGGGTATAGCTGCTAAATAATTATCTTTCCTTTTTGTAGTGAACATGGGTGTGCATAGTTTTCATGTGGTGTTAAATGAATTATAAAATCATTGAACTGGAAAAAAACTTTTGTGAAAAACATTCTCACGTACGTTGAAAAGCTGGGTATTTTTTTCCACAGCGTCATGAAAAATACGAGCTCAGTCCGATACGCGTCTGTAATTTAAATAAGTTCTGAAATACATAATGCATTTTTTATCTATTTCGCTATGTAGCTGAATATGAATTTCTATAAGAAAAAAATCAACTCACCAACCATGGGGAACTGGAATTGAAATAGAAGTGATTATAACATTTGAATTATTAGCTAAGTAATGACTTACCACATTTGCCCAGATTGGCCCTTGATGCATAAGCTGTAGTGGGGTTGCTAGGGTCATGACCTGGAAGGGGGATAGGGGGCTCTTGGTTGTCTGTTGTTGTTGTCCAAATGATTTCCTGATATAGGCAATTCATTTTTTTTGCCTACTCAGTGCAAACGATTAGGGAACTTTGGCGGCCATTAAGGTTTCCATTGCAGGAGTTACCTCGGGGTTCTTGCAGTGAAATAAATGACAGGCTCCCCTTTCGCCGTCATTTCGTTCTCTGAAAGCTCTGTCTACCTGCTCTGCGTCGGCGAACACAATCGAACCAACGAGCTGCTCTGAGTATAAACCCACAGGCCTCACCGTCTGTGTGAGCTACGCGCATGCACCAAAACCCAATGTCTGACGTCACGACCCCTTGCCGCTGATGGCACAGATTGGCGGCGATTTTCTAGCGGAGGCAGTCATCTGCGTGTGTTTCGACGGGGAAAAGTTGGTAGTTCTCTCATTCAGATGGTCAGCCTCTCTTTTTACATTCCGCACTTTCCATCTGTCGGTAGGTTTGCAAATAATGAACCGCAATCGTGCAGCACCGTTTTAGATTCCCAAGATATTGTTTTTTTTATGCTCATTACAAACTTTTTTAGGACATTCGTACTTTTTAGTAACTGTGTCCCATCGGTACACTTTTTCTCGACTTATAATGCATCACCGGTAAACACACTGCTGTCCATAAATTAAGAATAAAATGCATTTTCGCCAGCCAAAATTTCAACAAGAAAGATAACACCGAATTTTCGGTTCTAGTAAGCACGTCTTTTGAAACCTTTCTGATGCGAATAAAAATTTTCAAAGTTATGCATAGTCAATGGGACCGGTTAGAAAAAAAGCAACCGGATTCCTACAATCGATAAAACATGCACAAAGACAAACAGCTACTTACTTCCACCAGCGCCTAAAAACTATGTATCAGAGACAAACAGATTTTCAAATCGAACAGTTAAAAGAAGAAATATAGAAGGAAACATGATATAACTCTACGCCCACTAGTGGAAGAATTTTTGCATAACGGAAAAGTTTTTTATTTTTTTTATTTCGTGTTTTACGACCACCGTGAGCAACTAAATTGGCTAGAAGCAGTCGCCCGTCCCTAATTTAGGGTCACTGGTTCCAGGGAAGGGAGAGAGCCAGTGCCGTAAGACAAACGCAACATCCATGCCTTACCGGGATTCGAAACCAGACCCATCTCGGACGAATGATCAGAAGCCATCGTTTAGACCACTGCGCCACCGGGGCGACATGAAAAAGTTGAAAATATGCAAAAAGTATTCTTCATAGCAAATCTATGCTAAGGAAAAAGATTTTTTCAAATACGTCTTCCGGAAGCAGACATGCCGAGTAAAAGGTCTTGACCTTATCTCGCTAGCTATGCATTATTTAAAGAAAGTAATGTTCCCCATCTTTATTGTAGTGAATGACACACACTAAAACAAGAAAGATGACACCGAATGTTTGGGTGTAATGAACACGTCTTTTAAATCTATTCTGACACGAATTAAATTTATCAAAGCTATCCAAGGTCACTGGAACCGGTAGTAGTAGAACATGAACAGTTCTGTAACAAAGAAAACGGCCCACGCACGTGGTCCGTTCCTGTCTTACCGATGTGGTTAGTCAATCGTGACGTCAGTCACCGCCATTTTTGTTCCATGTGATCTTTGCGACCATCTTTTGTTCGCCATTTTTCTTTGTGTCCAGTCATGACATTTTCTATGCCACGTGTTTTGGGCTGAGTCGCCATTTTTTTTTTTTTTTTTTTTTTTGTGGCCAACCATGACATTTTGTGTGCCACGTGATTTTACTGAACATCTTTTGTCCGCCATTTTTCTTTTGTCTCCGACATTTTTCCAATCACCACCATTTCTCTTTTTTTGTGTCCAACCATGACATTTTGTGCGCCACGTGTTTTGGGTGAGTCACCATGTTGGATGACAGTGCTGTGCTAGCATGCAACACCATGACGTCAGTCAACGCCATTTTCTCCCCACGGGGTCAGTGCTAAACTTTTCTTGTGAACATATTAAAGGAATTAAGAATGGGGTAGTAGGGGAAGTTGCGTCATCTGAGATTATGTTAGACACATTAAGCCCCAAGACTGATTTTTTTTCAATGACTTGGTAATTTTGCAACGAATATAATTATTCCTTATTTTTTTTTCATAATTTCTCATTTTATATATATAATTTTTCAACGTAATGATTTTTTTAGGATACTTCAAGCATTTTCAACGGACGTAATAATTTTCAACGGATAAAGACGTTTTCCAAAATTTTGTGCTGTAGACATAATCTTAAAACATCATTGTTTATTAACGTATTTATGTGTTCATGGCATTTTCTGTTACATTTTTAACGTTGTACCTTTTTCCACCGTCCAAAGCCGCAATTTTTTATGCATAGTTAAAATATTTTTCTTTATGTCTTCGTATTTTTATTTCTTCATGATTAATCAATGAAATGTACCTTTTAATGCACATCTTAATCTATTTTTTTCTAAATGCTTGCGTAGTCGTTAAACTTCTCAATATATCAACATTATTTTTTTTAACTTTACAAACTAACAACTACTTTTATCGAGGCTTTATTTTTTTAATTCAAACAAGCAAACGTTTCTTCATTGTTATTTATTTTTCCTATGCAAACTACTTTCTTCCTTTGCTTTTAAAGTATGACTTAATCTGTTTTTCTATATGGCTGTTTCATGTTTGTACAAGAAATATACAGATCTTCATAAAATTCTATCATAACAACATCTTTTTTTTTTTTCAGATTTTTTTTCCCTTCTGAAACTATTTTTTTCTTACTTGCTTTTAATGTATGCTTTAATCTATTTTTCTATCTCACTTTTCCATGTGTGTACAAGAAATAGACAGATCTATAGCAGTTAAAATTCGATTGAAACAATATTTTCTTCATTCTTACGGTATTTTTACATTTCTTTCTAACAGACGTTTTCTTCACAAGTCCCCCTATCTAACTTAATTTATGTTTTGAAATATCATTCCATGTTCACATATTCGTCCAATATTTTTTTTTCAAACTTTGCTAACTGTCGCATACTTTAATTCTGACTTTATTTTTTTCATTTCCTTCCAACAAACGACCTGATGTCGCAAGATGCAGCAAAACTTCAAATTTATTTTTTAATATAACATAATATTTTTTAAAACTCACATTTAAGTATTCCTGAAACCTTACATTTGTGAGAAATACACAGATCTGAAGTGGTTAAAATTCGACTGTAACAGTATTTTCTTTATTCTTACTTTATTTTACATGTCATCCCGATAGGTTTTCTTCCCTATTACTTCTTTCCCTCATTTAACTTAATCTATTTTTTGAAATACTATTCTATGTTCACGTATTTGTCCATTTTTTTTTCAAACCTTGCAAACTGTCATATACTTTTATTCTGACTTTATTTTTTTCATTTCATTTCAACCAACGTTTCTTAACGACTAGAAGAACTAGATGTGACAAAACTTCAGATTTGTTCCCCCCTTAAACTATTTTTTTCTAACTTGCTTTTAGTGAATGACTTAATCTATTTTTATATATCGCTGTTTCTTGTGTGAACAAGAAATATACAGATCTATAGCAGTTATACATAAAATTCGGTTTCAACAGTATTTTCTTTATTCCGTCTTTATTTTTCTATTTCATTTCAGCAAACATTTCTTCATCATTATTTCTTTTCCCTATGTAACTTAAGCTATCTGTCTTGCTTTTATTGTATAAGTTAAATTTCTTTTCTTACTTGCTTTTATTGTATAAGTTAACCCTTTTGTCCCGAGTGGTACACAAATGTACCAGAAAGTGTGCAAAATACCGGAAACCTGGAGAACGCTTGACAGACAAGAAATATTGTACCACGGCGGGGTTTTGTGTTACCGCTTGCTGAGAGGTTAACGCATAGAAGACTGGAGGGACACTTTCGCTGAGATTGGGTATAATTCACAAGGGCGCCCATTGGGGGAGGGGGGCCTCAAACCCCCTAGCCGTTGGTATTGATACATTTTTGATAAATTTAAAACATTGAAATAGACGAAACCTTTTTTTAAAACATTTTTAAAAATAATAAGATATTAATGATTGATTGCAATTATCAAACTTCTTTATTTTAAAAAATTGATTTGCCCGATTCTTCTATGCGTTTACTTTCAAAAGTACGACAATTAATTGTAGTTGACAGTTTCAACACATCTGATTACGAAGAACGAACCGACGAATCAGTAATGCTTTTAGGGGAGGGAGAGTGGCTGACGTCAAGTTTGTGCTTATTAAGTGTTCACAGAGACAGAATAAAAGAGAAAGAGCTGAGTTTGGTAGAATTGGCTATATATAAATTTTCTAAAAACAAGCAAAATCTGCATTTTGCTTTCTCTGAAAAGTACTAGATATCATGGTGGAATTAACTTTTGCCACCACAATGTTCTAAATTGTAATTATAACTTTAATTGTATAGTTCAGTTAAAACCTCTGCTTTGACAAAAGAAATTACTACAAACTTTTAATTCATTTGAAATGTAGTTTTTACAAACCATTATCACACATGTAATATGAAGTTGCAATGACAATTTTTAAAATCAGCTAAATCATTTATTGGTTCAGTTTTTTTTTTTTTTTGTAATTTTATAAATAAATATAATGAACAGAACAGAAAAAATATTATGTGAGTTTTTGATAGACCTTTCACATTTTAAAATAAGGTACTTGTTAGCTTAAATCAGTGTGATATTACATATGAAAATTTATGTCTTAAAAGGATACATCTTGTAGAATGTCGGTAATTTGTATTGACAAAGTGGAATTATGATGACCAGAACATATTAGCAAAAGTGAAATGCTTTACCTTGTATATGTGCCGAATTAAAATCAAGCTGCACACCAAACTAATTACATGGCGAATTTTTCATTTTGCCAAAGTTTTTGGAGAAACTTAGATCAAGTACAGTCGAAATTTGACCGCGTCAGTAGTTCAGTGTACTAGTGACCATTCGTACAAGTGGGTACGGGTTCGTGTCTCGACTGAGACATAGATGGCGTGTTTGTCTTACAGCAGTGGCTCTCTCCCTTCCCTAGAACTAATGTCTCCAAATTAGAGATAGGTGATTGCTTAGAGTTGCTCGCGGTGGTCGTTAAACTCGGAAAGAATAAAAAAAAAAAGTCAAAATTTGTTTTCACAAGAAGCATGTCGGAGAATTAGTACAACGAAAACTATATACTTCTAAGAACATTTTTCATTAGAAATCTAACGAGCTAATGAGGAAGTGTAAATTCGAGAACACTTGAGGACAAACATCAAAATTTGAGGACAGTTTGCGTCCCCAAAGGCATCAGATGCTTTTGGGGACAGTAAACTAAATTCGAGGACTGTCCTCAAGAATTGAGGACTTCTGGTCAGCTTAGATATGCTGTCCACAATAACCAATCTCGTTACAAATCAGATCCTTTGACAGACAACTGGAATTTAGTATTAATCAAACCTCAAGTAATCCCGTGAATCGCCCTTATTACCGGATATTTTCCGTCATTTGGATGCGGAAAAAGTGAGAACGGATTTTTTCCGTTATTATACCAAAGGAATTGCCGAAGGATTTCTCAAAATTCCGAATTTTCCGGTAACACATTTCAAAGACGGCAATTTACCGTCAATATAGAGGATGTTAACACATTTTTAGAACAATTTTCCGGCAATATAATTAATGTTTTTAATAAAATTACTTCTTTCCTAAATGTTCTGTCTGTTAACCCTTTCTCTGAAGTATGAACCTTCTTTTCTCTAAAGTATGAGCATTCTTTTATTTACCCACTTATGTCTTTTAGCCTGGGAAGTGACAACTAGAGGAAATATTAATAGAATTTTCACTTTGCAAAAAAATTGGTTCGATTGTTAAACCAATCCGAAAACGTAGATAGTTTGTTCTACCGTTATAAGTTACTGATTTTTGAGAAACTATACATTTTCAGATTTATGTTGTTAATGCATGAGCGTGTCTATGCCAATAAGCATTTAAATCTAATTACTGTGTGTCGCTTATCACACTCGTGGATATACCGATTTGGTAATCCCCAGAACTCAGGCAAACGTTTTATACAGGGTGTCCCATAGTTACTGGACACATTACAAAATTATGTACAAAAAAATCTATGAGCATTGCCTGTTTTTCTATGTCACGTATTACCAACACGGTTTCTATATTTTTGTTTTGCAGAATTCTTTTTCCCAGAATCCAATAGATGGCGCTAGGTGTGGCCTGATGAGGAATGTATAAGAAATGCGCAATCAGTAGTCATGTCATCCGTACAGCAGAAGGCGATGTGTGTGTTATGGCTTGTGGAATTAAAGTCTGTCATTAAAGTTAAAAGACGGTACCGTTTAGAGTATGGTTGTAATCCTCCGTCAACGAATTCAATTAAGCGGTGGATGAAACAGTTCAAACAAACTGGCAATGTGGAACATCGTGGAGGAGCCGGTAGGCCTAGCGTCAGGGGTGAGACGGTTGACAAAGTTAATGAAAGTTTTCGACGAAACCCCAGGAAATCCGTTCGTAAAGCAAGCAGAGAACTGTGCATTCCGAAATGGACAGTTCACGATATCTTACACAAGAAATTAAAGTTTAATGCTTATAAAATTCAAATAATGCAAAAGATGCATGTAAATGATCACATTCTGCGATACGATTTCGCTGTGGATATGTTGAATCGAGTGGAAAACGACCAAAACTTTCTCAGTACTGTAATTTTTAGTGATGAATCTACATTTCATGTATCAGGTATTGAGAATCGTCACAATTATAGGATATGGAGCAGTGAACTGCCTCATGTTGCTATTGAACTGGAAGGTGATTCTCCAAAAGCTAATGTGTGGTGCGCCCTATCAAAAAGAGAAGTGATTGGCCTTTTCTTCTTCTACGAAAAAATCATAAATGGTGACATTTACTTGGATATGCTAGAAAATTTCGCTATACCCCAGATCAAAAGATATGACAACGTCGAATGCAGAGGAAACGTCGTACCTCTGCATTGGTCAATGTGTGTACGAAAGTGCCAAAATGAGCATTTTCCCAACAGATGGATTGGGCGTGGTGGTCCCATTCCGTCCAAGCGAAATCGAGTATCGCTTGGACGTACTACGAGCAACCAAGGGATCTCACACCGAAATTTATTAACTTGTGTAGTTACATTGTAAGTTAGTACAGTCAGTTTCTTTCTATCTGTTTAATGTTTTGTTTTATATAATTTTGCAATGTGTCCAATATTTCTCGGACACTTTGTATTATAATATCAATGCTACTTGCCCTCGATTCTGGAACGGGTTGCCGATTTATATTAGATTAATTGTTAACTATGCTTCATTTAAAAGAGAGTTAAGAGAATACTTGATATACAGTTAATATGTTTCTGGTTTCATCATCTGCAATTCCGATTATGTAAATAGCAGTTCTATAGGAGGATAATCGCTTGACTTGGCACTTTTTTTGTTAGGGAACCAGGGGCTCGTCAGGCCTACACTAGCCTTTTCCCCTGACTCCCTGCTATGTTGCACTACAGTTGATTGTATAACTGTTTGTAATATACGTAGTACTATTCGCATTGTCACACGTGTTTTGGTATTACTACAACTTCATTTGTACTCTGCATTATATGTAAATTCTTATTGTATAATATTTGTATTTGCATGTTTGATGGTTCAAGTGTTTGTGTTAGTAGTATTATTATTCATATTTTTGCATTTATGTGTTGCATTATTGCATTTCTTACATATATGTATTGCATTTCTCTTGTGTTTGCATATGGTGCGATTAGTATTTGGTTAATCTTTTTTTGGTACAGAAATTGCATGTGCGATTTGATTGTATACTAGATGGTGTAACATGACAAAATAAAATTCAAATTTAAATTCAAACAAGATAACAAGGTATTTCTTAAAATTGATAGCGGTATTTTATTCTACTCTTCTTCCACTGCTTTCCATAGTCCAATCATTGCTTTAAGTCTGCGTTTAAAAAGCGCTCTTCTTAGCAGTCCGAAGGCACAATATTCAATTGGTGACACATCAGGGGACTTGGAAGGCATATGAGCAAATGTACAGACTTTGATACCCGTCTGTTTTGTTTTGTTTTTTTCATTTTCTCAAGAAATAGAGTGGTAGATTTGGATGTATGACTAGCTCGACCATCTCCCCTATAGCCCCCGACCTGGCGCCCTGCGATTACTGCATCTTCGTGCCACTGGAAAAAGCTCTCAAGGGCCTCCGGTTCACTAACACAGCTGAGGTCAGGGACGCCATTGAAGACTTGTTCCACAGCCAACCACGGGCGTTCTTCGCTCAGGGTATCCACAATCTCATGCAGCGCTGAGACACTTGCTTGAACCGACAAGGCGACAATGTGTAGCGGGTATGTAGCCCATGTATCACTCTTACTTCCTGTATGTACAAGTGTTCACATATTCCAATCTACAAACCTTTACGTCAAAAACCTGACAGTCACAGTTTCATTTGGGCGACACTTGTATTTTAACCATCAAACCTTGTAACGTACTAGGAGATGTGACGTACCTGCCAGAAGGACGCACACGACATAAAGGCAGATAGGAATCAGAATAAAACGTCCGCGTAGCTCAATTGGTAGAGTGACTTATTCCGGAATGAGGAGATCCGGGTTCGAATCCTGGCGTGGACAGAAATGACGGAGAAATTTACTTCGTTATAATGGCGCCCGAACTATCCGGATGACCCGACCGTTCAAAATCTCGCAATGGTGTGATGTTCTTTCCACACCGCGAGATAGGAAAAATAAGAGAATCTCTTCTCCAGCACTTCGAAAAAAAAATGAAGGGGAGATGATGTAACGTACTAGGAGATGTGACGTACCTGCCAGAAGGACGCACACGACATAAAGGCAGATAGGAATCAGAATAAAACGTCCGCGTAGCTCAATTGGTAGAGTGACTTGTTCCGGAATGAGAAGATCCGGGTTCGAATCCTGGCGTGGACAGAAATGACGGAGAAATTTACTTCGTTATAATGGCGCCCGAACAATCCGGATGACCCGACCGTTCAAAATCTCGCAATGGTGTAATGTTCTTTCCACACCGCGAGATAGGAAAAATAAGAGAATCCCTACTCCAGCACTTCGAAAAAAAAAAAAAAATGAAGGGGAGATGATGTAACGTACTAGGAGATGTGACGTACCTGCCAGAAGGACGCACACGACATAAAGGCAGATAGGAATCAGAATAAAACATCCGCGTAGCTCAATCGGTAGAGTGACTTATTCCGGAATGAGGGGATCCGGGTTCGAATCCTGGCGTGGACAGAAATGACGGAGAAATTTACTTCGTTGTAACCTCAGAAATACAAAAAGAAATACAAATAATACAATTTTGGACTCTAGAATTTTGTACCGGTTTCCAAGCTTTCTCTACTTGGGAACATCTTCAAAATTTTACCAGACAACTGCGGGTAACCTTTAAAAATCTGCATTTTAATTTCTGTGCTGAATTTAATTAATGTACTAAATTCGTCTACTTGTGATCTTCCACTTTTCGTTGACGTTGGTTTTGCTATTTTATTGAACACTGGTGAAACGTTCTGCGAAACTATGAACGAGAAGTTGATCTTCTAATTATAATTTAGTTACTACTTTATTCTTAATATTTTGACATGAAATCGAATGATTATATACAAAATTTTCCAAGGGAAATAAAAATTATTAAAAAAAAAAAAAAAAAAAAGGAGAATCCGAAGTTTCTTTCTTCCCTCCGATGGAGTCTGTTAATGTAAATAAATTTAATTAGTTTGACTTTTTTTTTTTTCAGTTGAGGCGGTGTTTAACACCATAAATATAAGCTTCCGTAACTTTTTCTTAATATCGCACAAAAAAGTAATATTTAAACAATAATCGTAGATTAAAATAAGAAAGAAATGACGAAGAAAAATAAATGAACATCATGCATAGTAAATACAATGGCGCAAGTGTAATTGTTTAACATCCCTTAACGGCAACGTGTTTTCTCTGCAACAAATGAAAACGTATAAGAAGCTAACTAGCAGGGAAACAACATGGCAAAAGCAATAGAGAAATGTTTAGCGAGGTTTTTTTTTTCTTTCTATTTCTTTATTTTATCCCCACAACTGAACAGCTTTCAACGAACTTGAAACTAAAAGAAGCAGCTTTTTCTTTGATATGGAGTTACTGAATCCAGGAAAGTGCCTAAATAAAAACTGCCGAAAAACATTTAAAACACCCACGTTTTATAAACACAAAATGTGCCGACAGAGCTCGGTGAATGCACGGTATACATGAACAATAGGTAATATTTAAGAAAGCTTACCTGTCTGGTCTTTAAGCAATACACCCAGATGCAATCCCCTTTTGGCGTCATTCAAAAAACCGCTCGAAGCTATACGAAAAGTCCTCCTGTTATCGTCTCAGCTGGAGAGTAGCATTCGCTTAAATATCCTCAAATCTCTTCCCTTTAAGCGCTTTTACGTTGCACAAATTCACCGCTAGAGGGCTAAACGCATATGATATCTAATTCAAAATACATTTCATTCTATATATTTGCTTCTAAATATCCGATGGAAAAAATTCTTTTACCTATCGATCTTATTTGTGTCGAATACTATTTCAGGTACAGTCACTTCTACCTGTTACGCACAGATTTTTATCTAGGGGCGTAAAAGTAAAATATCGTTTCTCCCGATGTATCAGCTTCTAAAACTCTGATTTGAAACATTCTTTCTGCAGAGGATACAATTCCTGATGGGAAATTTTTTGAATATAATTCTAATTTTTGGTAAAAAATGGTTTGACCACCAGGGTGCGTAAATTTTGATTTACGCTTCTGATGTATTTGCAGCAAAATCTGAGCTTCTAAAATTTCCATTGAAAAAATTCGTTTGTGGACCGATAGCGCTCACGCCGATAAACCTTTTCGGAATATTTCCTTCTTAAAATAATACACGGTTTCTCCGCCAGGGGGCGTAGACCTATATCTTACCTTTGTCAATATCTCTGCTCCTAAGAGCCCGATTTGAAAAATTCCTTCTTTGTTGGATACAGCTTTCAATGCGAAATGTTCTTCATATAATTTCAAAAGTTTCACGTTATTCATAAACTTTACGCTAGTAGGTGTAAACGCGTAGTGTGTTTTACCGATATCTCGGCTTCTAAAACTCCGATTTGAAAAATTCTTTCTGCACCAATTACAGATCCTGATGGGAAATACTTTGCATGTAAATTCTAATATTTGGTAAAGAATAGTTTAGCCACCAGGGGGCGTAAGAGTTAATTTCTGCTTCTGATGTATTTGCAGCGAAATCTGAGCTCTTGGAAACTCGACTGAAAAAATTATTTCCTACACCGGTACACCGCTTACATTGAAAAAACTTTTGAGAATACTTTCTTCCTGAAATAATGCATGGATTTTCCACCAGGAGGCGTAGATGCACTTCTTATTTATGTCGATATCTCTGCTTTTAAGAGTCCAATTTGAAAAATTATTTTTTTGTTAGACAGCGTTTCCGCTGCGAAATGTGTTTCATATATAATTTAAAATTTTTGTTAACTCAGAAATCTGCCAAAAGAGGGCGTAAGTTCACTTTTCTGTTTGCAGCAATATCTGCGGTAGTAAAAACCAGATTAAAAACCTCTCTCTTCAATCAGATACTACTAACTATGCAAAATTTGTGTGCGAATTTTCTTCCCAAAATAATGCACAATTTCGTCGCTAGGGGGCACAAATACTTAATCTGTTTTTCTCAATATCTCTGTTACTACATGTGCGATTTAAAAAATTATTTCAACACCGGATGGCATTTATCTTCTAGAACACTTTAGGCTAGTATATCAGGAGTTTTGTAGTTCACAGTCCTGTCGGTATGTGGCGTTTGTGTTCTTTTGTTCGCAGCTGCCTCGCCGCTTCTAAAAACACTATTGAGAACTTTGATCTGTACAGTATGCCATTCGCTACAATAGATATGTGTGGATGATTTTCCTCCTTAAATAATGCACAAATTTCCTACTAGATGCGTAAGGATGAAACCCTTTTTTTTTTCTTCGCTAATTCTGCTTCTGGGAGAAGTATTTGAAAAGTTATTTTTCCTTTGCATAGCTTTTTCCATGAAGAATATTTTTCACCTACTTTCGACTTTTCCATTATGCAAAATTCTTGTCCTAGCAGACGTAGACTTATATCCTGTTTCCTTCTATATTTCTCCTTTTAACTATTCGATTTGAAAACCTCCTTTGCTCTGATACCTTCCTTGTGCTATGAAAATCTTTTTGTCCGCCAATTGTTACTTTTCGTAATATACTTTTTAGCCGCTAGGGGAACTATTAGGTGTACAAATAAGTTTTAAAGCGTTTTAAGACAACACAACATGTAATTTGATTGAAAATAACAGTACCTTTACGAATCAAAATATGCGCCGTCATTATCTATCACCTTCTGCCATCGCCGCCCCGGTGGCGCAGTGGTCTAAGGCGCTGGCCTCTGATCATTCGTCCCTAAGGGGTCCGGGTTCGAATCCCGGTCGCCGCCCCGGTGGCGCAGTGGTCTAAGGCGTTGGCCTATGATCATTCGTCCGCAGGGGTCCGGGTTCGAATCCCGGTGAGGCATGGATGTTGTGTTTGTCTTACGGCACTGGCTCTCTCCCTTCCCTGGAACCAGTGACCCTAAATTAGGGACGGGCGACTGCTTATAGCCCATTGAGTTGCTCACGGTGGTCGTTAAACCTCCAATCAAAAAAAAAAAAAAAAAAATCCCGGTCAGGCATGGATGTTGTGTTTGTCTTACGGCACTGGCTCTCTCCCTTCCCTGGAACCAGTGACCCTAAATTAGGGACGGGCGACTGCTTATAGCCCATTGAGTTGCTCACGGTGGTCGTTAAACCTCCAATCAAAAAAAATAAAAAACCTTCTGCCATCGGTCGGGAAGCTGACGGATTCCAACTATGAAGAATATTTCGTCGTGTGATGCGATGTAGTCGTCAACCCATTTTTGCACCTCGTTACATGTCCGGAACCGTACAGCAGACAAACCATGTTGCATCAAATGATAGTCTGAATGGGGCTATGTCGGGACTATACGCCGGATGCCCCACACGGGGATAACTGGTTTTCCAGTTATTTGGGGAGCGGCGCCCCCACGGCCCGAGCTGACCTTGTGACGGAACATCTTTCTTTTTCGTCTTGTACGATTACATCACCGAAGGGACAGCTGTTCATCCAGCTGCTGGGGGATGGCGTCCCCACGGCCCGAGCCAACATGTACTATATGTGATGATTTTCACATTTTTTATGTATTTTGTTTTTTTCACTTGACACGCTCCCGCCTCAGTTGTAGGCTGCTGAGGTTGTGATTATGCGCCAGCTCTGGATTATAGTTTCTCGTTTTCTTTCCTGTATTCTCCATTTCATGTTCCTTTCTTTGTTTTTCCGAGCTGGTTAGCTAGACCTGCCTGCACGTTTGCCGTGTGCGGTGACCCGTAAGGTGGAAAAGGGGATGCTGGAGGCTGAGGTTTCTGGAGGCCTGGGTGTTGTTGTCGCCAGTTGCCAACACTCCTCTTTGCCCTCTGCTTCACCCTAAACAGGCGGCTGGGAACTAACCCACTCCTAGTCAATGAGGTCTGTGGCCGAGTGCAGCCCAGACTTCTAACGGCTTGTCGTTTTGCACGACAGGATGCGTCTGGGGATTGGGTGGGCATGCCGAAGGGGTGTTCCCCAGGCATGGGAAAGTCTGATTGCACGCCGAGCGCATGTCTGCCCTATCAACTTGCTATATCCGCTTGCTATCCCTAGAGTCGTGTCCTGCGTCCACTTGGGCTTGCGGACCTCCGGCTCTCCCTTGTTGGGCTCGATTGTGGGTGGGGAAGTCAGCGGACGAATTATTAATTTTTCTTTATGGATGAAAAAAAAGTTTCCCACGAACCAAAAAGCAAAAGAGGTATGGAGGAAGGCTCATCCCCTTCCGCAAAAAAAACATGTTCCTGATTGTTCGAATGCTCGTTTCTTTTTTGTTCATTCATTAGACCCTTCAAAGCCTCTGAGTGCCAAAAGTCCATTTTGGATAAACAAAGCACTTCAATCTATAGCAAGCTCTCCTAAGAGCGTCAAGAAGCTCCAATCTAGAGATCTTGTGGTTGAAATGTCCACTGTGGCCTACAGCTCTACACTTCTTAACACTACCACGCTGCTTGAGACTCCGGTCAAAATAACACCTCATGGATACCTAAATTCATCTCGAGGTGTTGTCTCCTCTCAGAATCTCGTTGAATGCTCTGAGGAAGAATTACTTGAAGAACTGAGGAGTCAACACGTTGCGGGTGTGCTGCGTATTCTATTCAGGCGGAATGGGCAGTCCGTCCCATCCCGCAACATCATTTTAACTTTTGATAGCCCTTCCCCTGCCTACGTCCATCAAGGCAGGGTATCTCCACCTAGAAGTACGCCCGTACATCCCTAACCCGTTGAGATGTTTTAGGTGTCAGTCTTATGGCCATTCTCAGCAGTCGTGCAGGAGCAATCCTAGGTGTGGACGCTGTGGTGCCACAGAACATCTTTTGGCAGAATGTGTGGCCGAGGCCGAGTTTTGTGTGAACTGTAAGGGTTCACACGCAGCATCAGTCAAAGATTGTCCCAAGTGGAAGGAGGAGAAGGAAATCCAAAAGCTCAAAACGGTGAAAAATATTTCCTATCCTGAGGCCAGAAGAAGAGTAGTTCCTGTTATATCTGATCGGCGATCATACGCTTCAGTGGTGGTTGCCAAAACTACGGTTGCCATTCAGACCGACATTCAGATCCCCCTAAATGTCTATACAGTGTAAACGAAATCATCGCAGGAGGACTGGAGGCACTCCAGTCTCGTGCTAGGGGTCTGAAAGCGCCACCCACCACTTCGCCGAATCAGACTCATCCCACCACCAACAAGGGAACTCAGGCCACTTCTTCTAACAAAAAAACCAAAGCCCAGGATAAGAAAAGCATTTCTTTTTCTCCAAAATCTGAGCAAACGACTCAACATCGTGCGCCTCCCGTTAAGACACTTGGGACAAAGCATGCTCCCATCTTGGCCCCTGGTCACACGCCTCTAGATCTGGGGGAACCCCCATCAGAAATGATGGAGCCTGACTTCGTTTGATCATTTTCATTTTCATTTCACTTATAACCATGGCTTCAATCATTCAGTGGAACTGTCAAGGTTTTCGGACGAGTTTTGATGAAGTGAAACATCTACTTTCATTGAACTCTCCGGTGTGTTTTTGTTTACAGGAAACAAAACTTAAACCATCAGACCTGCTTTCAGTTCGAGGCTACAGTGCGTATCGGACAGATAATGCATCGGGAGATATCGCCTGTGGGGGAGTCGCTATTCTTGTCTCTCACAGTGTTCCGGTGTCTTCCGTTGCGATATCCACAACTTTGCAGGCCGTGGCGGTGCGAATATCTGTCCCTGGGCCTCTTACTGTCTGCAGTGTCTATCTGCCGCCGGACGAGAACGTAAGCATCTCTGTACTGGAGAGATTGGTTGATCAGCTGCCTTCACCCTTTCTTTTACTGGGTGACTTCAATGCTCATCATCATTTGTGGGATAGTGTCAGCATCAGCACGAGAGGTCGTCGCATAGAGTCTCTTCTGTCCTCGGCCTCTTTGTGCCTTTTTAACACCGGTGCTGACACGTACTTCCATGAGCCGACAAAATCCTTCAGTGCGATCGATTTGACCTTGGGATCACCATCGATTATTGCTGATTGGTCGTGGACGGTGTGTAATGACCTCCACGGGAGCGACCATTTTCCAATTGTCATCTCGCATCATGCGAACATGCCATCTTCTGCCACCCGCCCTCCTCGGTGGAGGATGGAGCGTGCGAGATGGGCGGTCTTCACATCGTTCACAGTAATATCTTCTGCAATGGTGACCCAAGAGTCAATCGACGCAGCTGTTCTTGAAGTCACAAATTGCATTCTTCAGGCAGCTGATCTTTCTATACCCAAAACATCTACGACACTCTCCAGAAGTCCGAAGCCTTGGTGGACCCCTGAATGCGCAGTGGCTAGGAGAGCTCAACATAAGGCCTGGTCTACGTTTCGGCGTTATCCAACCTATGCTAATCTCGTTACATTCAAACGAGCAAAATCTTATGCTCGGTTGGTGCGTCGACGTAGCAAGAGGGAGTCTTGGATCCAGTATGTGTCATCTCTCACTTCACGTGCCAGTTCGAAAAGTGTGTGGGAAAAGATTCGTAAGATCCGGGGTAACTACAGCTCTCACCAGATCTCCATTCTCGAGAGTAACGGCTGCACGTATGCTGAAGTCGGGGAGATTACTGATTGTTTGGGGGGGGGGGCGTTCGCCTCCGTGTCGAGTGACCGGGCGTATCCTTCTTCTTTTCAAAGAATAAAATCCACTGTGGAACGCCAGAGAATCTCTTTTGCGCCTTTCTTCGACACTGGATATAACTCCCCCTTCAGCATGGTTGAACTCAGGGTGGCTCTGCATCGGTCCGGCGCTACATCTGTCGGTCCCGATGGAATCCACTATGATATGCTCCGTCATCTCTCGTAGTCGTCTCTCGAGAATCTCTTAATCTTGTATAATCGTATTTGGTCGGAGCACAGTTTCCCGGAATCTTGGCGAAAAGCTTTTGTTCTGCCTTTTCCCAAAGCTGGAAAGGATCCCAAGTCTCCCTCTAGTTATCGTCCAATTGCTCTCACTAGCTGTCTGTGTAAAGTTCTTGAACGCATGATTAATTCCCGGTTAGTTCATTTTCTAGAATATCATCAAGTACTTTCACCATCACAAAGCGGCTTTCGCCGTCATCGTTCACCTCACGATCATCTCCTGCACCTTGAGACATCTGTGCGCGAGGCGTTCGTGCGTAGACAGCACCTGGTTTCTGTTTTTTTCGATATTGAAAAAGCCTATGATCGAGCGTGGCGGCACGGTATTAACCGTGACTTCCACGCATGCGGATTGCGAGGAAATCTTCCGACTTTCATCGTTAATTTTCTTCGCAATCGGGTGTTCCAGGTGCGCCTGGGTACGACGCTCTCGGCACCGTTCCATCAAGAACAAGGTGTTCCTCAAGGTTGCATTTTATCTGTCACATTGTTCATCCTCCGCATTAACTGTCTGTTCACAAATCTTCCTCCTGCGGTTTCGGCTACTGTTTATGTTGATGACTTGCACATTTTCTGCTCGTCATCAAGCATGCATTTTATTGAAAGGCAGTTGCAGTCTGCGATTAACCAGATCTTTAAAGCGGCGAATAGCAATGGTTTCGTTCTTTCTCCCGACAAGACAGCGTGTGTCCATTTCTGCCGGAGGCGCGGCCTCCATCCTGACCCAGAGCTGTTTTTAGACCATGCAGCCATACCAATTTTGCCGGAGACCAAGTTCCTTGGACTGACCGTCGACCGTGCGCACGTTCGGCGGCTCAAGATTTCCTGTCTGCGGGCTCTATCTATTCTTAAGATCCTTTCGAGAGTCTCGTGGGGCGCAGACAGGATGTCTTTAATTCGCATTTACCATTCCTTAATACGGTCGAAACTGGATTATGGTTGTATCGTGTATGGCTCTGCTCGTCGTTCCGTTCTCCGGCTTTTGGACACTATTCACCATCAAGCACTGCGTCTTTGTTCGGGATCATTTCGAACATCTCCAATTCCCAGCCTTTACGCTGACGCGAACGAACCATCGCTTGAATTACGCCGTCTGCAGCTATCTATTCAATTCTGCCTGAAACGTATATCTCTTCCAGACCATCCTTTATACGATGCAGTTTTTCATCCCCAGCATGCTCGTTTATTCGGGAACCGGCCCTCGTGCATTTCAACCTTCGATGTTCGCATGGCGGCTGTAGCCCGTGATGTAGGGCTCGACTTGTCACTTGTTGGAGAGACCAGGGGCTTTGGGGATCCTCCATGGCACCCACTTGCTGTCATGGTTGATACCACCTTTACATCTTTCGATAAATCCTCAACCCCCTGCGTCAGTGTACCAGCAGCTCTTTGCTGAGCACCGTGACCTCAATTTTGACTACACTCCTATTTTTACTGATGGCTCCAAGATGCATGGAGTTGTTGGATCCGCGGCTGTCTGTGTTGATGACGTTTCAGTAGCGCGGATCCCAGCTGAGGCCACGGTGTTTTCGGCGGGGATGCATGCTGTGCATCTCGCCCTTCTCCATGTTCAGTCGAGTTCTCATCATTGTGCTATGGTCTATACGGATTCTTTAAGTGTCTTGCAGTCCTTATCATCTGCGGATTGCCGTGACCATCCTTTTCTCTTGGATGTGAGACGGTTGCTTCGTCGTTTGCTCTAGGCCGGTTTTCAGGTTCAGTTTTGCTGGATTCCTGGACATGTTGGAATCTCGGGTAACGAGTGTGCTGATGCGGCTGCTAGATCTGCTTCCTCTTTGGTCGTCACACCCTTGCCACTGTTTCACCGGGATTTCCGCTTTCTTGTTCGCGACCATATCAAGCGAACGTGACAAGGTCTGCGGGACCAAGAGGTGGAAAATAAACTGCATCGTATTAAACCTAATCTTGAAATTTGGAAATCCTCATATCGTCGGAACCGTAGGGAGGGAGTGGTGCTTGCGCGTCTCCGCATTATGCATTGTCGTTTCACTCACCGCTTTTTGCTGTGTGGCGACACTGCGCCGATGTGTGAGACGTGCAACTGCCGACTCACCGTCACTCATCTTCTGTGTACCTGTGTTCGTTTTCGTGATGTACGTTTTCATTTCTTTCATTCTCATTTGTTGAACGAGGACGCCGCTACACTGCAGCGGCTCCTCAATGACCACTGTGATACTGTTGTCGTGTTTTCATTTTTTAAAGAAATGGACTATTTTAAAAGTATCTAGATTTTAGCCTTATCATCATCCTCATTTCTCAGTTTTACTGAATCAGCTAGATTTTAATCATTGTATCATGTTTTCAATACTGTTTGTTTCATTATCTTTTTTAGCCCTTCCATCGTTCTCATTTTTTTCAGTTTTACTTGATCAGCCAGATTTTAAGCTTTTTACCACGTTTTTAATACTGTTTGTTTGTCTTGTGTCTGGCGCTCTTTGGCCAAACATGGCCCTTGCGCCATAAAAATTAACCAACTAACCTATACGCCGGATGCTCAAAAACTTCCCAACCAAGCGTCAATAACGTTTTCTTGACCAATTTCGCGGCATGCGGCCTAGCGTTGTCATGCCGTTATTTCATGCGATGCAATCCTTTGCCTGTGAATGGATGTTTCCGACAGATTTCCTTGTTCACTCGCAGCAATTGTTGCTTGTAACGATCAGCAGTAACAGTTTGACCCTGTTCCAATAGTTCATAATAGAGCACACCCTTCATATCCCACAAAACGCACAGCAGAACTTTCTTGGAGTGAATATTGTGTGTTCGGTGTCGAAGTCGTTGCTTCACCGAGGTCTACCCAGTGTTTTTTGCGTTTGGGATTGTCGTATCATATCCACTTTTCATCAATCGTAACGATTTTCTACAGGAAAGATTTTCTGTGTTGTTTATTCAACAGATTCAAACACCTCATGAGACGCTCCCCTTTGTTCCTCTGGCTCAGGTCACGTGGCACCCGTTTTCCTTTCTTCTGAATTTTTCCCATTGCGCGTAAACGTTTGGAAATGGTTTGTTGAGTTACCCCCAGTTGCGCAGCTAGTTCTTTTTGCGTTTGAGACGAATCTTCATCCAGCAATGCTTGCAGTTCCTAATGTGCTACCTTCCGTTACGTTTTCGATCGCTAACATCGAAATCACCTGCTTTAAACCGTCTAAAGCAAAACTCACACGTGCTTTTTCGATACAATATTCTCCCCCAGAACAGAACAGATCGATGCACATGCTTTTGCAGCACTTTTTCCTTGATGAAATTCGTAACGAATGCAGTGTCCAATAAATGCAGTATCGCTTGCCATTTTTAACCTACCGATGTGCAAGTGCTTTGACTGTTGGGCAAACTTCTGTGTCACATTTTATACTCTGGACCAGTTACGGTCACATGACAATAACGCGGGGAAATGTCGGATATGTAAATTAGTGGTTTACCTGACACAAAAAAAACGCTTTAAATCTTATTTGTACACATAATAAATAGATGTTTGTAATTCTGGATGTTTTATCGACTGAAGAAACCGGTTGCTTGTTTTCTTAATCAGTTTCATTCACTTTGAATACCTTCGATAAATTTAATTCGCGTGAGAATAGATTCAAAAGACGTGCTCATTATAACCGAAAATTCGGTGTCATTTTTCTTGTTTAATTTCTGAATTAGTGAGTTTTTATTTAAAGCAGCCGCCAGTTTCTCTTAAATTTTTTTCTCTAATTGCACCTGGAACGACGGAAATGGCATTTTCAATTTTATTTTTTTTTTCTATTGCGTCACTTAATAAGATGCCTCCACATTCTAGCTTTGTAATGTTCACTTGTAGCCAGGAAACGTGTCTCGATCATTGATATACACAGATCAAAAAAAGGTTGGGATATTGCAGTTTCGAAGGTAAAATGTGCTGATATGCAAATTTGATATGCAAATTTGAAAATCCTTTGAAATTCTGCGGTATTGAAGATGCATACATTAATATTATTAATAACATCTATGAAAATGCAAGTGCAAAGATTCGGCTATTAGAGAATACAGCACCCATAAAAATTGGGAAGGGAGTGAGACAAGGTGACACTATATCTCTCAAACTCTTTAATGCCACATTGGAAAATGTTTTTCAAACACTGAACTGGGAAAACAGAGGGATAAAGATTAATAGAGATTATCTAACTCACCTTCGTCTTGCTGATGACGTAGTCATTTTTGCAACTACCCCATCAGAGCTGCAGAGTATGATCCAGGAACTTGCTGACAAGAGTAATGAAGTGGGATTAAAAATGAACTTTCAGAAGACAAAAGTGATGTACAGTGCTTTTACAAAAAATGAAGATTTATCGATTGATGTGGAAAAGCTGGAGATAACAGACACATACGGTTATCTTGGACAGCAAATATCATTTGAGGGTCACATTGACGAAGAAATTAGTCGGCGTGTAAAACTTTCCTGGAGAGCTTTTGGAAGAAACAGTATAATTTTCAAGAGCAATATGCCATTATGTCTTAAAAGAAAAGTGTTTGATCAATGCATCCTTCCAGTGCTTACGTATGGTGCAGAGACGTGGACCTTAACTAAAAGAGACATACAAAGACTGCAGACAACTCAAAGCAGCATGGAGAGATACGTGCTTGGTGTAACCAAGAGCGATAAGAAGAGGAACTTGTGGATCAGAAAAATGACAAAAGTGGAAGACAACATGATCAGAGTAAAATCCCTGAAATGGCAATGGACTGGACATACTGCCAGAAGGACAGACCATCGATGGACAGTCGAAATTTTAGATTGGATTCCAAGAGACAGGAAAAGACCCAGAAGAAGACCATATGTGAGATGGGTGGGTGAAATTCGAAAGTATGCGGGAGTAACATGGAGGAAACTGGCACAAGACAGACCGTTGTGGAAGAAACTTGGGGAGACCTTCGTCCAGCAGTGGATTCATAGTGGTTGATCATGATGATGATGCAAATTTAGCGACTATTGGAGATCGGTTATCCTCGTGGGTAACTACGTCATATGTAAATGTGCATCATGAGAACACAGAACGTGGGTTGAGAGCTCCGATAAAAGGACCTTGTGAGAAGTATGGTCTGGAACAGCGGTGAGAAACCTTTTCATGTTGGGATGCCGCATTCAAGAAACTTCAGATAGATATACAGGGTGATTCAAAAGTCTCCGAACTCTATATTTTAAAACGTATGTGCTGTAAAATCATAAAAGATAGCCGAGTATTGCTGCTTGTGGCTGTTGTGTGTGACTTTGGGGAACGAGCTGCGCCACGTGATAGCACCACGTGACACTACGCTTACGCGGGCGCTGGCAAGCAGTAACGTTCAGTCAGCCATGAGACTTACCCAAGAACAGAGTCGCTTTGTTAGAAGTTTATTTTGCGGAAAAATCTCCCCAATGTTGCATCCAGCTCTTTCAAAGGAAGTTTCCTGATGCTCCTGTACCAGGGAAAATAAATGTGTATGACCTTGTCAACCGGCTTCGCGAGACAGTTGACAAGGCATTGTTCAGGATAAGCCTAAAAGCGGCCGGCAGTCCGTGGTGACGACCACGTTTCTGAAGAAAATTAACGTTTCCCTGCAGCGCTCTCCTCGGAAGTCACTTCGGCGGCTGTCTCAAGAATTAAGGTGGACGTCAAGTAATTTTGCTTCCTATACTTCCAATGGAAAAACATCTGTACACATTTCCTTCACAATTAATGCGTTCCCAAGGATTAAAATTTGAACAACGATTAAAATACACTGCTGGCCACCCAAAATGCAACACCAAGAAGGAAGCATCCGATTGGCCTGAAATTCGCAGCATGCGTCGCCCGCAAGAGGACATGCAAACGATAAGCATTGCAGGGCATATGCAAATCATGTACGCCCGGCACGCCACCAAGAAGCACTATAAGAAGGGTGCACAGAAGGTGGGGTGTAAGTAGTGGAAGTGTGTTGTGCTGCCGGACGTGTGCGTGGGAAGCTTTCTGATGCCTCGTCTCAGAATACGGCAGTCATTCTGTAACGTATACTCAAGATTCACTTTCCTTTTGATTTTTACTATCTCTGGTTATTTTATTTTACTATGTAAATTATCTTCTTAATGAACGAGATGTTATTTCACCCGCTGAAAGAGATCTGGCAATGAGTGTAAGTCATGACGTGGTGGTAGCCAGTATAAATAGGCGCGTTCAACGATACGTAGGGAGAGCTTTTTGTTGATGTGCTTAGGAAGAGAGTTTGTATATGTGGAAGTGAGCTGTTGTTGTATGGAGAGCTGTTGTTGCGTAGAGAGAGAGCTGTTGTTTATGTGCCAGAGAGCTTTTATGTGTAAAGAGATCTTCGTTTATGTGAGTAGAGCTTCGTTGTATGTGGGATCATATCAGAAGTTTCACTAATAAAGAATTTGTTGTAAGTACGTTTTTCTCAGTTCATAGTTTTGTCAGATCTCTGTCTGGCTGTTAGGTTTATTTCATTAGTTGATTATTATTAACAACCAGCATAAGACTTTATTCATCTTAATTACTACTACAACATTACTAGCAGTTAAAAGCTTGTTCATTATTATTACTACACTACTAGCAGGAAAGTTTATTCATGATATAATTAACAAACAACAAGCATTAGAAGAAGCATTAGCTTAGAAGAAGCTGAATTCATTATAATTCAGTAGTAGAAGCGTTATATTCATTATAATTGCAGCACGTTTCGGAGTTCGACAGAGGGCGAATAGTGGCTTATCGCGACAGCAGTTTATCTTACCGAGACATCGGCGCCCGTGTGGGATGACATCCAGCTACAATGAGGCGAGTATGGATTCGGTGGGTGCAGGAAGGACGGACGGACCGACGTGAGCGGCTGCCGCAGCCGCGGCACACCACCGAACGAGATGACCGGCATGTTGTACGGCAGGCATTGACGCTCGCACCGCCACATCACGAACGTTAGCGCAGGAATTAAGGGTGTGTTGCGCACCAACCTGTGTCAGCACGTACCGTTCGACGTCGTCTGAAGGAGCGGGGGACTTGTCGCACGGCGCCCATTGCTCCGATTACCATTAACGTTATACCACCGGCGAGTGCGGCGGCAGTGGGCCGTTGAACGCCACACCTGGACCACGGAATGGCACGACATTGTCTTCTCCGACGAATCCCGCTTCTGCCTGCAACACCACGATGGTCGGCACCGCGGCGAGAGACTGTATGACGCCTGCATTATGCATCGCCATACCGGTCCGTCGCCTGGCGTTATGGTTTGGGGCGCAATTGGATATGACACCCGCACCCCTCTGGTACGCATAGCCGGTACACTCAACAGCCAACGCTACATCTCTGACGTTTTGTAGCCTGTAGTCCACCCTTACCCGCAGGACCTGCCAGCGGCCACGCTTCAACAGGACAATGCCCACCTGTACGTGGCACGCATAGTGCAACAATTCTACACGGCCCACCAGGTGTCACTGCTGCCGTGACCCGCCTGTTCTCCCGATATGTCGCCCATCGAACACGTCTGGTCGCTGATCGGCAACCCAGTGGCCCGGCAAGCACCACCCGCGGCTACACCTGATGAATTGTGGGAACGTGTGGAAGCAGCCTGATCCGACATACCCCAAGCCCACATCCAAAGCCTCTTTCGTTCGATGCCGCGGCGTGTAGCGGCCGTTATTGCCGGCCATAGGGGCCACACGAAATATTGATGTTTGCGTGTTCCGCAAGTCACACAGGCCTGTAAGCTCAATCGTTTCATCTTTGTATCTGTTGTTATGTGTCCAATAAATCTGGCTTTGCTATCTCGTGTCCTTTTTGGTGTTGCATTTTGGATGGCCAGCAGTGTAGCTTCATTTTATAACTTAATATTTTCTAAAACATAGCCATAATTATGCAATCCAACATTTGTTTGTCTACTGTCGTCATCAAAGTAGAGGTAGCGCCATCTTTTTTCTGGTTTCAACACGCCCAAAGGAAAAGTTACTGATATTTAATATAAGTATGGTTATGTTTTAGAAAATATTAAGTACTCCATGTTATAATATGAAGTTATTTTAATCAATGTTAAAATTTGCATCCTTGGGAAACACACTAATTGTGAAGGAAATGTGTACAAAAGTTTTTCCATTGGAAGTATAGCAAGCAAAATTCCTTGACGTCCACCTTAAGGTCACCGTATTCAGCCTGCCAAAGGGCTACTAAACTTCTAAATCTACGTCCGTACAGAATTCGAGTAGTACAAGAGTTACGTCCTTTGGACTCGGAAAAACGCATTGCCTACTGCCAGTGGTTTAAGAATTTCACGCGCAACAAAGTGACTAACCAGCTTAACAACACTTTTTTTCAGTGACAAAGCATGGTTTCATTTGAATGGATATGCCAATAGCCAAAATACTCGCATATGGGCTGTTGAGATCCCACACGCATTGCATGAGGTTGAACTTCATTGTCCGAAAGTTGGAGTGTGGGGCGCCATGCCTAGACGGCGAATTGTAGGGCCATTTATTTTTTTTTCGACACAACTGTGAATTCCGCTGGGTATCTAGACATCATCCATCAATTTGTAGCGATACTGGAAGAACACGAACGTTACTGTTGGTTTCAACAAGATGGAGCAACGTGCCACACATCAAACGACACAATGAAGATGATCCGTGAGTTCTTCCACGATCGGTTAATTTCGAAAAAACTTTGGTCGCCTCGCTCACCAGACTTGAGTCCTCCAGACTTTTATTTGTGGGGCTATCTGAAAGACACTATTTACCACAACAACCCTAAGACGGTACAGGACCTGCGGAACAACATTATTACAGCCCTGAGGGACATACCAGCCAACACGCTGAAATGAATGTCTGCCAGCATGTGTCGTCTGGTGAATTTGTGTCTTCAACAGAATGGTGGACAATTCCAGCATCTATTGTAAAGTGGTTTTCATTTTCTGTAAGTATGAGTGTCAATATAACAGTATATTTTTTTCTCTAGTTAAAATCTCCGCGCGTAGGATTTTTCAGTGTGTGGAGGCCTTCAGCCCCACCCACACTGCCCCCCAGCGACTAGGGAGTAGCAGGGGTGTTTGGAAGTTTGATTTGAAAGGTCGGCCATGTTTCCTCAAGAGTGGAAGAAGTTAAGTTGCGTAAGAGGTAAGCTCTCTTCATTGTCTTTGGGTTTTAGGTTTTCCAGGTTCAATATTTGAACTTCTGGAGCATTTTTTCTTTTTTTTTTTGCTTTAAGCATTTAGGCACCAGCAAGTCTATTAACTTTTTTGCGGATTTTAACTCTTTCTTTTCTTGGTATCTTTGCGCGTTTTTTGGGAACTAAGGCCAAGCAGCCGGCCGTTTCATTGTTCTTGTAGTCTGCGCTGTGTTTTCAATGTAGTTAAGGTCTTAATAACTACTTAATTATGCACTTAAAGCACTTCTGAAATACTTTGTACATATTGCAACTAATTGTTTATGTCACATAACCTTCACAAAGCATTTCTTTAGTTTATTATTGTCTTTATTTTATTCTCGTTTTTGTGTTGTCAGAAGTTGTGGAGTAGGGGGTTTTTATAATCCAGTTTTCTTTCAAGAATCTGTGTTTTTGAAAAAACTAATATTTCCTTTTATTGCAATGTTAAGAATTTGTAATACTTTTGTATTGCTATTCAGGTTTAAATTCTCTCTCAGGCGAACTTGGCAATTTGTTATTGCTGAACATTATTTCTGATTCATTATGTCACTCTTACAACTTGAGTTTTCTATAATCATCTTCTTTCTGTTTAATAGTAACAGATGAAGAGCATGGGTCGGGCCAGGAAAGTTATGGATGCAAGCTAAATTGTTAACTAAAGCTTGGTCATACAACTCTGCGAAGGTCATGACATATATATATATATTTAAATTATTATTTGGTGGGCTTATTACTTGCATCTATGACTTTGCAGAAACCCATTTCCAAATAGGTCTTTGTGGAAGTGAGAAAATGCAGAGTTTTTGCTGGTCCTTGATGAAGCCAAGGCTCAGTATTCTCGACACTTTCTACATTCAGTTGTTCTCTTTTTTTCTCTTTTTACTCACACCGGTCAATACATAACCTTTTCTATGTTGTACTTGGTGTGAGGCAAAAATTTTTTTGCTTCAGTCTCTTCTTAATAGAATGTGAATTCTGAATTTTCATAACTGCTGCGTTGCGCGTTTTGATCTTCAGGTTATTTTGCAACTTTCGTTTTAAATTCTAAAGTTTTTCTTATGTTTTTGGCTTTGCTCTTTAGCATGTAAAAATAGTTATAAATCACCATATTCGTGGTAGAAATATTTGAATTCAGAGTTCGGGGACTTTTGAATCGCACTGTACTTCAAAACGTACATTATTTTGTAAAAATCTTACTATTTACTAACTTCAAAAAATGAAACAAAAAAATTAATTTTAAAGTTAACTAACCTTTTAATGACTTTATTGTGAGTGCTTTTTGTTAGAAACCATTTAAATACACGTGAATCCCAATAAATACCGAATTATGTCAATATCCCAAATATTTCATTTTAATATTGTCAAATTAATGTTTCAAAGAATAAAAAATAACTGACATATAGATAGAAAATTAGTCATTCATAACTATAGAACCAGGGGCAAATCTCTTCTACGACCCATTAACTCCCAATCCTTAATGATGAAAAACAGCATGAATTACGCTGTCTAACAGAAAAAATGCCACACAACGAAGGAATGCTCGAAAACAGACCAAACTGCACAGCCTAGTAGATCCCGAACAAATGATTTAATTGTCACATACAGACTAGACTTTAGTGGCTGAATATACATGATGATCAATAAGGAGCGTGGCCCCAATTTTGGGCGACACAGCGTTGAATCCGACGTGGCATCGAGAGTCCGAATAGAGTCCTGGGGAATCATGGACCATGTGGTGTTGATCCGAGTCCACAGCTCATCTTCATTTTGCGTGGGTGGGAGGGTACTCAACCGACTGCCAATTGTGTTCCACAGATGCTCAATGGGCAAGAGGTCGGGGGATTGTGCTGGCCACGAAAGCATTCGCACACCGTGTAAGGCATTCCCGCTGATCCGAGTGGTGTTCGTCCGGGAGTTATACTGTTGAAAAATGGCGTTTGGGATACCCTACAGACACGGTAGGTTTCAAAATCGCTTTATTCTAATTTATCATAAGAAAACATAAGAGGGAGACGTACAGTATTGGGCGTCTCACTGGGAAATAATACAAAACTGTTAAAACATGATGGTATATACACTGCAATGACAATGGGGATGAATAACAAATGCTGCAAGCAAAGCTTATTGAATAAAAATTGCAGAAGTGACAGAGAGAAACACATCGTGTCACATGACATTGGCTGGGCATGATTTACAGGATAACACAGGCGAAACAATAGAACACAATTAGAAAAAGAACAGCACAAACACCGACGTGAAGGTAAAACATTACATACATGAGATAAAAACACAGCGTGCACAATTGTGCAAGTTATTTAACGAGGGCACCAAAGTAACATAATACAGGCGGGGTGAAAGTAGGTAATGTACACGAGTAAGCATGAAAATACACTGAGATGGCATTAGCATTCACAATTCAACGGTAGTGTGGATTGCACGAGTCGTAGAGTGGAGGAGGGGCACCAGGGTGCCACGGAACTCAGCAAAGGAGGTGTAGAATGTCCTAGGGTACTGATAGGTGTAGCAGTCCAGAATCAACCGCAAACCATGGAGCGGCCGGCGCCCAGGTAGCATAGAAGGTGGCTTCTCGACGACTGGAAGAAGCCGACTGGTACTCCAGGCGGAGTCGAGAAAGCAATCGATCTTGAAAATGGCACAAAAGTGCGGCCGCAGCACCTCATTAACATAGCGGTGTGCCGTCAATGTGCCCGTAATGCGTACCAGCGGTAAGCGGCTGTCGGAGCTGATAGCACCCCACACCATGATTCCACGTTGCCGGGCCGTGTGGCGTTCCACAATGGCAAATAAATCCGCCCGTTGGCTACGTCGCCTCCAGACTCTCACACGGCGATCATCCGTTGTGAGACAGAACCGCGAACATCGTTGGGAGCCAAGTTCCCCCATTCATGACAACTGTGTTCCCTGCTGGTGATGGCCATTACCAAGAGGATAATGCGCCATGAAACACTGCCAGAATCATCAAGGAGTGGCTCGAGGAACACGCTGGTGACATGGCCTCCAAATTCACCTGACATGAGCCCAATTGAACATTTGTGGTTCGACTTGGATAAAAGGGTTCGCCGTGAATCACCACCACCCCAAAATGTACAAGAACTGGAGAGCCGGCTGTAGACATTATGGTACCAGATACCCCAGGATACCTATCGCCACCTCATCGAATCGATGCCTCGCTGAATGGCCGCTGTTTTGCGAGCTAAAGGGGGTCCCTTCAGTTTTTTAGAATGGTTGTCGTAATGTAATGGCTCACCGGTGTATGTTATAAATAGTTACGAAATGCTGATATCACTGCTTTTCCAATCGCTAAATGGCTAAACGCATGTAGCCGACCTCTGTGATTAAAAAACCAGCCGCGCAGATGGTAAGACGGTATGGTGGTTTGACTGTTAGAGTTGGGCCCCGGGTTTGAGACCTGTGATGTAGCTACCTCAGAGGTGTGGCACATGTCAAGACAGCAAACTCTGTCGGTGCAACTTGGTTGGGAAAGCCTTTGGCTCCGGAGCAAAGCATGCGGTTACGATTCTCGCCACAGGCCAAATGGCTTGTGCGGTACATTGGCAGCCGAACGTAAAATGAATCTCCTGGCCGACCATCTCCACCTTTTCATTACGTGCCTCTGTCAGAAGCAAGTTCCTATCTTTCAACAGGACAACGCTCCACCCATCGGTCCCGGTGAGCGACCAAGTGGCCCCAGGAGCATAGCAGTGAGCTTACCACACTCACGTGGCCCACCTCGTTCACAGTACATCAACCCCATAGAGAATTTAAGGGACATATATTGGAACGTGCTGTTCGTGATCAACCATCCCCACCTACATATCTGCTTGCTCTACGTCAAGCACTCTTAGATTATCGGTCAGCGATACCTGAGTCTGTGTTTCGAAACCTCATTGCGTCCGTACCACGACGTTTGGATGCTGTTCTGACAAGGGAAGCCTTTCAACTGTCACTCTCCAAAACTGAAGAAACGTGGCCAGGAGATAGTACTAAGGGCAAAAACCAATGGGTGTATTTTAATTTTGGCCCAAATGAACTGACAAAGGTGAACGAGTGTTTTAACTGACAAGGAAGCCTTTCAACTGTCACTCTCCAAAATTGAAGAAACGTGGCCAGGAGATAGTACTAAGGGCAAAAACCAATGGGTGTATTTCCGTTTTGGCCCAAATGAACTGACAAAGGTGAACGAGTGTTTTAACTGACAAGGGAAGCCTTTCAACTGTCACTCTCCAAAATTGAAGAAACGTGGCCAGGAGATAGTACTAAGGGCAAAAACCAATGGGTGTATTTCCGTTTTGGCCCAAATGAACTGACAAAGGTGAACGAGTGTTTTAACTGACAAGGGAAGCCTTTCAACTATCATTCTCCAAAATTGAAGAAACGTGGCCAGGAGATACTAAGGGCAAAAACTAAGGGCAAAAACCAATGGGTGTGTTTCCGTTTTGGCCCAAATGAACTGACAAAGGTGAACGAGTGCTCTGAAAATGGCCTTAGAGCACAAGTGGGAAAAATCATCTAACATGAGTTCTGGTGCGTGATATGTAACCCCAAATATCAGCTATGTCCCCATGATTCGAAATAAGCCCATGTCATACAAAAAGCAACAAAAACCTTTATTACAGGTGTAAATGAACATTTGTGGTATTGAACACATGACCGAAGCAAAGTAATTTGGAACGATGATGAGAACAACGCAAGATCCCAAAGTTATCACAGTACAGAAATTGGCATTGATATCTGAAAAACAAATACGTTATTAAAAGAAGCGTCACCACTTTCACAGTATCCAATTTTTATCCACGGAAATAAAAACATGTTGTTGAATTTTTCTTACTGCCATTGATACGTTCGATGATTTTCGCCACTTGTGCTCTAAGGCCATTTTCAGACCACTCGTTCACCTTTGTCAGTTCATTTGGGCCAAAACGGAAATACACCCATTGGTTTTTGCCCTTAGTACTATCTCTTGGCCACGTTTTCTTTAAATATTGGAGTGGGTCAGTTAAAAGGCTTCCCTTGTGAGTGCAAAAGGTGGTGCCGCACACTATTAGGTGGGTGTACGTAATAATTTATCCTTTCAGTGTATATAAAGGTTTCTAATTCAGTGGCAGGCGTGTGGGCAATGGATGCCAGTGAAGCTCGTGTTGCATGCCAAGATCGCTGTAAATGGAGACGTTTGATACACCAACAGTAAGTAAAGTTTAGCAACATGTTTTAAACTTTAATCCGGTAGATGAGATTTCTCTGAGGAGTTAATCTCAAATTCTCAGAGAACAGATTAGTGATATGTATTGATGCATTATTTCGATATATGCCAAATAAATAGCTTAACATTGATAGCAGGTGGACTTTCCTTCCTCGCTCGAAGCGCAGTTAAAATTTTTGAAATGAAACTTTCAATTAAAAGCGAAGGAAAATTTACAGAGCGAATTATTACGTGAACACTAATTACAAAAGGCAAGACGTTGAGCTATTATTATTAATAAGAACACTTGTTAACCCACTAGTCAAACTTTGTTATAAACCCAAGCGCATGCTTACTACTGTTGTTCTGTGTAGAGAAAACCTTTCTGATAATTCTTCCACGGTTAGATGTTGGTCATTTGATATGGTTTAGTGGAGATCCCCTTCAGAAACCTGTGATGGATGTCCAGAACGTGGTTGATCATACACCTCACAAATGTTGCGGCAGGCTTCCGTTGTATTACTCAGGAAACGCATATACAGGGTGATTCAGCAAAGAGTGTGTAAAGTTCTGGGAGAGGTAGGTTGCACAAAGACAAATCGGAATCACATAGCAATGCAGGGTCGGAAACGCCATCTTCATGCGGTAGATGGCGTTGTTCGGCCACGAGACTGCTCATGCGTTCTTTCAGGATGCCGTCATTTGTAAATCACCCGCAGAGGTAGTAGGATGGCTGAGTACACGAACGCCGAAATGGCTCATATGCACCTCGCATACGGAGCAGGGGACTGCGACGGACGAGGCGCCGTGCGACTGTACCAGGAACGATACCCGATGAGACGAATGCCAAACCACCAAGTGTTTGTACGGCTACATCAGAGCTATTGAATGAACAACAGGTCCCTCAGTAGCTGCCCCGTGCAATATGCTCCCAGCACGATGCCCCCGCCTGTTTCAGCAATGACGTTCGTCATCACTTAAACATGACATTTGGACATCAGTGGATCGGGCGTGGTGGTCCCGTTCATTGACCTGCAAGATCGCCGGACTTAAAATGCCTTGATTACTTTTTCTGGGGTTACATCAAAGGACTGGTGTACGACACCCCCGTTGAAAGTGATGAGGACCTTGTAGCATGCATCTCTGTACCTGGTTTGGAATTCCGAGACACGCCAGGAATTTTTCAAATTGCACGTGATTCCATGCGCCGACGATGTCAAGCGTGTGTTACAGCTCATGGTCGCAACTTTGAACACCTTCTGTAACCTCAGCGCATTAATGTCTTGTGAGTAATAAGCATTTTGTTCTCTTACTTGCTGCTCTTTCATTTCTCGTCCTCTCTGTACACTAGCACATGAAGATGACGTTTCTAACCCTGCATTGCTATATGATTCCGATTTGTCTTTGTGCAACCTACCCCTTCCAGAAGTTTGTACGCGCTTAACTGAATCACCCTGTAGAATATTAAGGTGGACTTTAAGTAATTTTGCTTCCTATACTTCCAATGGAAAAACTTCTGTACACATTTTCTTCACAATTAATGCGTTCCCAAGGATGAAAATTTGAACATCGATTAAAATAGCTTCATTTTATAACTTGGAATACTTAATATTTTCCTAAACATAACCATAATTATGCAATCCAACATTTATTTGTCTACTGACGTCATCAAAGTACATTTCGCGCCATCTTTTTTTCTGGTTTCAACACCACCAAAGGAAACGTTATTGTTTTTTAATAAACACTATCTACCAACAAGTAATTGAACACCTGTGATAGCAAAGGAAAACGAAGTTTATTCACCTTCAATAGTTGGTGGAGCCTCCACGAGCGGCGATTACAGCTGCGACCCTCCGGGGCCTCAACCAGGCGTTGTACAACGGCTAGCGGTATTTTCTTCCACTCGGCTTGGAGAAGACAGGTCAGTTCCTTCACCGATTTCGGACGGTGGGGGCGCCCCTTAAGTAGATGCTCCAACTCGTCGCAGAGGTGTTCAATTCGGTTAAGGTCCGGGCTATGCGCAGGCCAGTCCATTCGATTAACCCCATTGTCACCATACCAAGCCATGGTGGACCTCGCAACATCACAGGTGACATTTTCATCGTTGAGTTTACCAGGAATTGAGACCAAGGGTCCTATGCCATACCAGGAGAAACACCCCCATAGCATAATTCCACCGGAACCGAACTTCACAGTTGGCACAATACATTCCGGCAGGAGGCGTTCTCCAGGCAGATGCCAAACCCAGATCCTGCCATCCGAACGGTAGAGGGTGAACCTTGATTCGTCGCTCCAGAGAACCTGTTTCCACTGTTCAACGGTCCACTGTCGACGTTCTGTGCACCACGTTAGCCAAGAAGCGCTATTGGACTTGGTGATCAAAGGCTTGTGGGCGGCAGCACGTCCATCATAACCAAGCAGATGGGCTTCTTTACGGATGGTATTCATCGAAAAAACACTCCCGGACGCCTGTTGAAACGCCTCGCGGATGAGGCCCATCATTTTGGTGCGGTTCGTCCGAATGTCTCTGGCCAGCACTCGTCGGTCTCTAACTCACATTTTTGTTGGTCTGCCGGGTCGGTGCACATTCCGACAGTCACATCTCATCTTCCACTTGCCAATCCCGTAGGCCACTGTCGATTTTAGGTACTTCAACTCGCTGGGTATGTCACGTATGGATCGGTCATTTCTGTGATTCCCGACGATTACACCTTTCTCGAAATCAGAGAGCTCCGAACTGCATGACATCTTGAATGCGACTGGTTGCGTTGTTGTTTCCCACACGATATTTAACGGCGGCGGCAGTGACGTGTATCAGGACCGCAGATATCGTCGATTGCAGGGGTGTCCAATTACTTGTTGGTAGATAGTGTAATTATGGTTATGTTTTGTAAAATGTTAAGTATTCCAAGTTATAATATGAAGTTATTTTAATCGATGTTCAAATTTCCATCCTTGGGAACACACTAATTGTGAAGGAAATGTGTACAAAAGTTTTTCGATTGGAAATATAGGAAGCAAAATTACTTGACGTCCACCTTAAATCCTTTTATTTTTGTTTTGCAATAAGCACAAAGATTCGCCAAGCTTTCGCACTCCACTGGGAAGCTTTTTTCAAGGCAAAGCTTTTTATGTCTTTCGCACTCCACTGGGAGGCTTTTTTCAAGGCAAAGCTTATTATGTCTTTCGCACTCCACTGGGAAGATTTTTCAAGGCAAAGCTTTTTTATGTCTTTCGCACTCCACTGGGAGGCTTTTTCAATGCAATGGTAGACATAAAAACCATTTTTACGTCTACCATTGCCTTAAAAAAGCCTTCCAGTGGAGTGCGAAAGCTTGGCGAATCTTTGTGCTGGTTACACCGCAAAATTAAACGGATTTAATACTATGTATGCTAAAGTTCGGGTAGATTACGTCAAATAATCAGTATGCAAAAGAAATAAGATATCCGTTTATTGACGTACAAACGTTATGAATAAGCTTTCAACACCAACGGGTGCCTTCTTCAGACTTGTTCGTGGTTAGGTAAGGCAAAAGTAACAAAGAATAGAAAATTTTAAATAAAATAAACATTAACAGAATTTGAGAACGTGATATGTTGCGTCGAGAGCATGCATCAACGAGAGATGTCAACAGGAACGTGCTAAGCGTGAAGGAATGTGCGCCATATTTGGGGAAGCTCAAATGAGACGTCATCGTTGCAAACTACAGGGTTACTCAAAATCTCCATGGTTTCCCTGACGGCAGTGCCCCTGGCGGTGACCTAACAGCTGTTCTACGCTTAAAGGACGATTCAACGGTTGTCTTCGCACTCACGGATAAATCAGGCCAGATTGCGATAATGGACTCAGATGAGTTCAACCGTAAAATCATGGAGTTCATACAACAGTCGGATTCAATCCAGATTGCCTCAAGCCCATTAAATAGGTGGGTTGCGAAAGTTAAGAGAGTGGCGAAAATGCCCGCCATCCCGGATACTCTCAGATCAGCCGCATGGCTTCCTCCGGGGCTGAAAATACCCTTTGCTCTTTGCGAGAATTAAACATCACAAGCAAGGACTCCCGCTTAGGCCTATTGTTTCACGGAGGACAGCCCCATCAATAAATCTCGAGCGTCAACTTACAACATTCCTAACAGCTTTCCTGCCTGTCTCCACAACAGTCGTGTTGTCGTCGGGTGATTTCGTCACAAGGCTGAAGAACTTCACTGTGGCTCCGCACCACATCATCGGGAGTCTTGACGTGGTGTCGCTTCATCCGTCAGTACCTGTCGACGAGGCAGTGGGCACTTTGAAGAGAGCACTTGCTGATTCTTCAATGTTCTCACGGGACTCACTACTGGGTATATCCTATGCGATTGATGTGGTGACGGAATCAAATTTTTTCTGTTTTAATAACATAATTTACAAGCAGTCCAAAGGGGTTGCCATGGGCTCACCGCTATCGGCTGTACTAGCTGAGGCCATCCTCAGACCGCTGGAATCAAAAATTCTAAATGAAGCTAAACTTGCTCCTCTTAGATGGCTGAGATACGCCGACGATGTATTTTTTGTCTGGCAGCATAGAGCTGATGAACTGAACGCTTTTTTCGCTTTTATTAATTCCCTCCACCGGAAAATATGTTTCACCATGGAGTGTGAGGACAACTGCAGTCTCCCGTTTTTGGACGTCCTAGTCATGAAATCTCGTTCTGGATCCCTCCATACCAAGGTTTATTACAAGCCAACATATGTCCCGAATGTAATACTACCCACCTCTATGGGACCAGTTTCGCACAAATTAGCCATTTTCAGACATAGGGCTAAACGTGCCTTTATTCTCTCATTGGACACTGCATCCAGAATTGAAGAAGTCGACAACCTAAGAGATCTGGCCTTTTCCTCCGGCTACAGTGTGCAAGTGATCGAGGACATTATCAAGAACGCCGATGCTGTTTTCTCCAACCCGGGTAGTCGCCATACCAAGCCTTCTCTGAAATACATTGGGGCTTTCCCGTATGTACCCGGCCTGACCTACTTCTTGCAGAACACCTTAAAGAAACTCGGGCTTAGTTTGGGAATACGCTCACCGAGATCGATATCACGCCACCTGCTTTCATCCCGAAACACCCATACTTCTCTGACTGATGCGGGAGTGTACTATATACCATTGGAATACATGGATGGTACCACCAGGTACTACATCGGAATGACAAAACGCTCTTTTGCTCTTCGACTTATCGAACACAAACGGGACGTCTCGCACGGAAGATTGACAACCGCCTTATCCAGAGAAGTGGTTACCCATTCCGCCATCCCGAAATGGGACAAGATAAAGCGAATCGCTCCTTATACTACCACCAGGGGCACTGCCGTCAGGGAAACCATGGAGATTTTGAGTAACCTTGTAGTTTGCAACGATGACGTCTCATTTGAGCTTCCCCAAATATGGCGCACATTCCTTCACGCTTAGCACGTTCCTGTTGACATCTCTCGTTGTCGCATGCTCTCGACGCAACATATCACGTTCTCAAATTCTGTTAATGTTTATTTTATTTAAAATTTTCTATTCTTTGTTACTTTTGCCTTACCTAACCACGAACAAGTCTGAAGAAGGCACCCGTTGGTGTTGAAAGCTTACGCTTTATTCATAACGTTTGTACGTCAATAAACGGATCTTATTTCTTTTGCATACTATGTATGCGTTTTTTGAGTACTCACAGTCTGTTGTATTTAACCCTTTAACGACCATAACACGCAAAGCGCTCGTGCATACAAACAGCCATAGCCGACCAAAACGCATGTCTAGAGTGAGTCAGATTTCTTACCCTTGCTCGTTCTTCAAGTTTTCTCGATCAACAGGAGTCACCCTCAGTCACTATTGGTGTTATTAAACAAAGAAGTGAACCAACAAACAATTTCGATCGTTATGGTATTTGGAGTGATAAAAGATTTTTGTGTCACGGTCGTTCAATGGTTAAAATAACGTCATTCAGCTGCATTGTTGCCTTTGTCGAACTCACAAAGCAAACAGTGCCTAATGTGGTCCTTATTGCTTGACATGTTAACCCTTTATATATTATTTATGACTACAAAACTTGTGGTTTTGAGATAAAATAAAAATACCAACGTTTACCACAATCAAAGGTTTATTATATATCGACTATATAATAACGCAAGAAACTGTACACCAACTATATATAAGATAGTACAACTATACTAGTTATTCGAATTTATTGGCGTAGATAAAATCAAGGTTTCCAAGCTTTCGCACATCAACCAGATGGCTTTCTCAACGAAGGTAGACAGCAAACTGCAAACTGGATAATAGAACGTTTCAACAATTTGAACGCGGTGAGTTGACTTGACAATAAACGAAGAGATGCGAACGTAATTATTCAATAAAAACACGAGGCATCATGTTCGTTTTGCACGCGGAATCCTTGGAGGAAAACAAAAGGCATTCATTATTTGAATAATTGGTTCCAAATTCGTGGTAATTCTAGCGTGCTAATGATCTCCAATGTTTCCCGAATGGCAGTGGATTTAGGAGTAGAGTAGGCAGCTAATTTCTTTATATCATCCCACATAGGATCGGCGTATTGAACTGGACTTCTCTGGATAAGGCCGTGGTTAATTTGCCGTTCTTTATATCCCTCTTATGCTCGTTGACTCTAATTCTAAATGAACGTTTAGTCATCCCAATGTAGTATCGCTTGGAGCCATCCGGTTATTGTAGATGGATGGCATACACCTGCTTCATCGGAAAGTGGGAGCTCGTCAGTATTTCGTTTAAGCATAGCATATAAAGGTGTCGGAGATCTTATGCCGACACCGAGGTTCATCTTTCTGAACGCGTTCTTGAGTTTATAGGAAACATTGGGTACGTAAGGAATAGAGCCCAGATAGCGTAGTCACGGCATAGAAAGATCGGCATGCCTCTTTTTGTTTCTTTCGATATATCTATGTACCATATTCGGATCGTATCCTGCCTCGGTCGCCAAATCGATAACGCTTTTTAATGCGCTTAGTCTAGAAGGAACATCGGAGGAGATGTAGAATGCTCTTCTGATTCGAGAACGGAAGAAAGCTGTCTTGTAATCAGCCGGGCAGAATGAGCTACGGAGCATCAGGTTGGGAACGGAAGTGGGTTTGTAATAGACTTGTGTACGGAAGCGATTTTTTTTTGATTGGAGGTTTAACGACCACCGTGAGCAGCTCAACGGGCTATAAGCAGTCGCCCGTCCCTAATTTAGGGTCACTAGTTCCAGAGAAGGGAGAGAGCCAGAGCCGTAAGACAAACACAACACCCATGCCTGACCGGGATTCGAACCCGGACCCCTTACGGACGAATGATCAGAGGCCAGCGCCTTAGACCACTGCGCCACCGGGGCGGCGAAGCGATTTTCAGGCGATTTACTCATATGTGGAAATCTTCTAATACATGAAGCTTGATAGTCGAATCGAGTTCATTAATGAGCGTAGCGTTTTCAAACAAAAATTTCCGAAATTTTTAAATTTCACAAATTTTTGTTTGAAAACGCTACGCTTATTGATAAACCTGATTCGTCGCTTAATGTATTAGAAGCTTTCCACATATACTGGAACTCTTCGCAGCTTGTCAACGACATGACGTTGACTCCATTTCTTTCAAGCGCGTGGAAACAACTCACCAAAAACCATGACCGTCAGAACTCTGATGATATCACAATGATTTGAATGTCTACGCTCCATTCGTCCTGATGATGCTGCGCCAAACGCTTAGCGAAACTATAGTCGATGTATAATAAACTTTTGATTGTGGTAAACGTTGGTATATTTATTTTATGTTAACCCTTTGTTTACGAATGAGACGTGCCTGCATACTTGGTGTCATTTTACACTGAAGAGTAATTGAATTAGATATACTTGTCTAGTAACGTGTAGCACCACTTTTCGCCCTGATGGCGGCGGCGATTCGTCTCGGCATGGACTCGACAAGACACCGGAAGCGTTGGGAAGCCATACGGATCCACGACCCCTGAACAAGCTCCCAAAGTTCACGAAGATTTGATGGAGAGGGGTCAGAACCTCGAACATCTCTCTCGATCGATGGCATCCCATATGTGCTCGATGGGATTGAGGTCAGGTGACCTATCTGGCAGAGGTCACGTCGGTGGAGTGTTCATCCAACCATTCGGTTACAATTCGAGAGCGATGGCACGGTACATTGTTGTTGCAAGATGAGGTTCCCAGTGGGATGTTGAAGACGCACAAACGGGAGCAAATGGTCGTTCAGGATATCCCGGTAACGTTGACCTGTGATGGACGATGTCACATGTACCAGGGGTCCCATTTCAGTCCACGTAAACAGTCCCCAGACGAGAATGCAACCCCCACCAGCTTGAAGAGTACCCTGCTGGCAAGAAGGATCCATCGCTTCATGTGGTTTGCGCCTTACTCGTATCCTGCCATCCACATGTACCAACGTGAATCTCGACTGATCAGTCCAGGCAACATTTTTCCACAGGTCTAGGGTCCAATGGCGATGTTCCCGCGCCCATGCTAATCTTTGCACCCTGTGATGTGTGGTCAGCAGTGGTACCCTCGTAGGACGATGGCTTCTGTACCCCATAGCGAGGAGATGGTTCTGGATGGTGTGACTGCTTACACGTTTTTGTGCACCAGCGTTAAATTTCCGAATGATTTCTTGCGCTGTGGCTCGTCTATCCGCTGTTACAATGTGAGCTAGCCGACGATGACCCCGATCATCCACACGCTGTTGTCCACGGCAGTTGGCCCTTGCAGGGATGGTTTTACCGGATTCGATGTACTCACGGTGCACCCGTGACACAGTGGCTCGTGAAAGTCCCAGTGACTTCCGAGATGGAGTGACCCATTCGTCGGGCCCCGACAATTTTCCCACTATCAAATGCGCTTAGAGTCTTATCCATACTGCGTCCGACTCTTACTGATTCCCGTCGCATCACTCCTTATATTGTCGGATCGATGCATACGTCATGTCGTTTCCGTTTACAGGGCCACATTTGCATAACGCCAGCTGTCTCTAATTGTATTGCTCTTCAGTGTATAGACTACTCCTCAAAGCATTTTGGCCATCACATGCGCCGTCTATTGTAGTAATTGTTATTTAAATGTTTTATTTGGAATTTCAATCACGAAAAACGAGTAGAACTTTTGCATCATCATCATCATCATCATTGTCAACCATTATCAATCCACTGCTGGACGAAGGTCTCCCCAAGTTTCCTCCACAACGGTCTGTCTTGTGCCAGTCTCCTCCATGTCACTCCCGCATACTTTCGAATTTCATCCACCCATCTTCCATGTGGTCTTCTTCTGGGTCTTTTCCTGTCCCTTGGAATCCAATCTAAAATTTCGGCTGCCCATCGATGGTCTGTCCTTCTGGCAGTATGTCCAGCCCATTGCCATTTCAGGGATTTAACTCTGATCATGATGTCTTCCACTCTCGTCATTTTTCGGATCCACGAGTTCCTCTTCTTATCTCTCCTGGTTATACCAAGCACGTATCTCTCCATGCTGCTTTGAGTTGTCTGCAGCCTTTGTATGTCTCTTTTAGTTAAGGTCCACGTCTCTGCACCATACGTAAGCACTGGAAGGATGCATTGATCAAACACTTTTCTTTTAAGACATAATGGCATATTGCTCTTGAAAATTATGCTGTTTCTTCCAAAAGCTCTCCAGGCAAGTTTTGTACGCCGATTAATTTCTTCACCAATGTGACCCTCACTTGATATCTGCTGTCCAAGATAAACGTACGTGTCTGTTATCTCCAGCTTTTCTCCATCAATCGATAAATCTTCATTTCTTGTAAAAGCATTGTACATCACTTTTGTCTTCTGAAAGTTCATTTTTAATCCCACTTCTTTACTCTTGTCAGCAAGTTCCTGGATCATACTCTGTAGCTCTGATGGGGTAGTTGCAAAAATGACTATGTCATCAGCAAAACGAAGGTGGGTTAGATAATCTCCATTAATCTTTATCCCTTTGCTTTCCCAGTTCAGTGATTGACAGACATTTTCCAATGTGGCATTAAAGAGCTTCGGAGATATGGTGTCACCTTGTCTCACTCCTTTTCCAATTTTTATGTGTGTTGTATTTTCAAACAGCCGAATCTTTGCACTTGCATTTTCATAGATGTTATTAATAATATTAATGTATGCATCTTCAATACCGCAGGATTTCAGAGCCATTGCAACTGCTGATGGTTTCACCGAATCAAAGGCTTTTTCATAATCGATAAAAGCCATGCACAATGGAAGTTCATATTCCCTCGCTCTTTCAATTAGTTCTCTCAGTACGTGGATATGATCTATTGTGCTGTAGCCACTGCTGAATCCAGCTTGTTCTCTCGGTTGAGCCATGTCCAGTGTCACCTTCAAGCGGTGTGAAAGAACTTTAATGAAGATTTTATAAACCACTGATAGGAGGCTGATAGGTCTGTAGTTCCTGAGATCCTCAATGTCACCTTTTTTATGTAGCAAGATCATTGTAGCGTTGTTCCAATCCTCAGGAATTTTCCCTTCATTAAGGCATCGAGTGAAAATTTGGGCGAGTACTGTTTCGATTTCTCCACTTGCTTCTTGTATGATGTCTACAGTAATTCCATCTTCTCCTGGAGCTTTTCCCCGCTTCATGTTCTTGATTGCATGTGCAACTTCTGCTGGAAGGACTGGAAGAACTCTGGTACTGGTACCTTTCACGATGTCTGGAGTACATGTATCATCCCTTTCATGTAATTTGGAGTAGAAATCTTTCACTCTTGTCAAAATTTCGCCTCTATTTCTTGTTACAGAACCATCTTCTTTTCTCAGTGCCATAATCTGTTTTCTTCAATTACTGAGATGTCCCTTTGCTATCTTTAGGCTTTGGTTGTTTTCAATTGCTTTCCTTACTAGTTCACAGTTGAATTTCCTTACGTCTTCAGTGATACTTTTTCGTACTGTCTTGCATAGCTCTATATATTCCACTTTGGAAGTCACATCTTCTTTAGTTGTCCTCATCACTCTTCTTTTTGCATCAACATTTTGGTTTTTCCTGATAATTTGTTCACATGCAATTTGTTCTTAGACCCAGCTAATTTTGTTGCTGTTTCCATAAGAGCTTTGGTTACTTTTCTGTTAACTTCAGAAATATCCACTTCTTCCGATGTTAGGCCTTCTAAAGCAGAGAATCTGTTCTTCAGTTCCAATTTGAAGGTATTATGGTGTTTTTTAAGGTTGGTTATGTCAATACATTTTGTTTGTCTTATGAGCTTGCTACGTTCGAGTTTAGTGTTGAGGTGCATCTTACATCTCACCAATCTATGGTCACTGCCTGTGTTGAACTTGTTTAGCACACTGCAGTCTTCTATGACGAATTTTTTGTTACACATAATGAAATCAATTTCACTTGTCGTCCCATTTGGATGTCTCCATGTCCATTTCCTGTGTGGCTTTTTCTTGAAAAAGGAGTTCAAGATGAAAAACCCTTCTGCCTCTGCAAACTCTACGAGAGTATTTCCACGCTGGTTTCTGTTGCCGTGACCGAATTTACCTACTAAAGTTTCATTCTGTTGCTGTTGCCCTATTTTTGCATTGAAATCTCCCATAATTATCTTCAAGTGCTGCTTACCTTTATTATTTAGATCACGAATTTCCTCATAAAATTCTTCAATTTCTTCTTCAGGATGACTTGTGGTGGGTGCATAAGTTTGAATAATCTGAGCCTGGTATCTTCTCGAGAGTTGGATAACGAGTCGTGCAGCTCTGTCAGAGGAACTTTCAACTTCTACAACTTTATCCTTCAGTTTCTTGTTTATTATAAATCCAACACCACTAGTTCTGCCAGTATCTGTCCCACGATAGTAGAAGAGATGTCCACTTTTCAGTTCAATGAGATCTTCTCCTTTTCTCCTTACCTCACTTAGCCCGACGATGTCCCACTTGATCCTTTGTAGTTCCTCTTCCAATTCAAGAAGCCTTGAATCAGAAGATAGCGAGCGTCCGTTATACGTAGCCAGCATACACCTAATAATTCTCGACATTCTGTTTCTTATTGGGATTTCGTTTCCCGAACTCTCACGAAACTTCACTGTGTTTGTCACACTAATGGTGGATTGAATTATCGGTCACAGCAGTGAGAGCGAACCATTCATGGTGACTAGTCATTCTTTGTGAGCAAAATTCACTCTAAGCGGGCATGGGCAATGCGCACTTAACCCAATGAGCCAGGCAGGCATCAAAACCACTTGGGCAAAAAAAAAAAAAAAATATCTGAGCTTCTCTTACTAATGCAGTAAAAGTTGGAACTTGGATTAGAACAATTATTTTTTCTAATCCACCCATTTTTATCACCGTTCTTTCCGCAACTGATTTTAAATAAAAAAAATTAAAAACATTTCATTAATTAAAATTTTTATTACATAAAAAGTGAGAAGCTCAAACTTACTTCTGGAATAAAAACGCTGGAAATTAGAAAAAGCATGTTTACGCATAATACACAGTTTCTTTGAATGTTAAAATACCCAGGAGAATAAGAAACAAAATAACAACTAAACGCAAAATAATTAGTTCAAATCGAATAAGTGCAAAATCGTTCTTATCTGACAGTCCTTTCAAGGAATAACTCGCCTCTCAATTTTTTCCTATAAACAAATCGAAGACTCGACCGTGAGAATTTAGGACTCAACAATCTATGAGAGTACTCGGAAAATAGTGTTTACCATTTATGAGGAAGTTGTCGGGCTGATCAGTCTCCGGCTTTTCAGCGAAGCCTTTGAGAATGAAACAGCTTTTCAGCGAAAGCTTTGAGAACGAATCAGCTCTTCGGCGAAGTCTTTGAGAATGGATCAGCTCTTCGGCGAAGTCTTTGAGAATGAATCAGCTTTTCGGCGAAGCCTTTGGGAATGAATCAGCTTTTCGGGCGAAGCATTTGAGAACGAATCAGCTCTTCGGCGAAGTCTTTGAGAATGGATCAGCTCTTCGGCGAAGTCTTTGAGAATGAATCAGCTTTTCGGCGAAGCCTTTGGGAATGAATCAGCTCTTCGGCGAAGTTTTTGAGAATGAATCAGCTCTTCGGCGAAGTTTTTGAGAATGAATCAGCTCTTCTGCGAAGCCTTTGAGAACGAAGAGGACAATGAGATGAACTTAGAAGGGGGCGGACGGCATTTAAGAAAAGTGTTGTTTTGACTTTAGATAGCCCGAATTTTATTTATTTATTATTATTTTTGCAGGTAATTGGTTTTCGATTTATGAAAGTTAATTAGGGATTTGGGAATTTTAATCTAAAATGCTTACTGCGCGGAGGAAGCTAAGTCGCTGCGCGGTCGCGTGTGCGCGCAGCTTGTAGGGAACATTGGTCGTGAGCCAGTCGTTGACGAATGGACCATCAGTACTGTGCAGTAATACCCAAATTTTCTTCTTTCTACATCATAAATACAAATCGCATATAAAACACGCGGACTTGTATCGACCTTTATTATTGCGGCATTAAAAATTAAGGGCTAGGAGACACTGGGGTTGGACAGAATAATGTGAACACCACGCTCAGAGACGTGACTTTTAATGCAGCTGCGTACGTCGTAATACGCAAAGGTATTCACCATTTCTTAGTTGTTATAGCTTTGTTTAGAACCTCAAGGTCCTGTTTAAGTGCATTCAAAGTGTCTTGTTGCAAAATTTCTTTCGGCTAACGACGAAATGAGCTACCTAACAGACTTCGAAAGAGGGCTAATTGTTGGTGCCCGGTTACTTAGTGCCACCGTGACAACAGTCGCCAGGGTAGTGAGGTTATCGAGAGCTACGGTGTCTAGCGCCATGACAGCATACAGTGTTCGTGGCAAAACCTCGTCTGCGAAACACAAGAGCGGCCAGAAAACGACCCTGACTGATAGAGACGAGAGACTATTAAAGAGGATTGTCACCCTCGTAATAAGAAGACCACGGCGCCGAAAATTAGTGCGGAGCTCAATCTGCATCTCCAGAATCCAGTATCACCAAAAAACAGTGAGCAGCGAACTGCATAAACAAGATATTCATGGCAGAGCTGAATGCACAACGGCGACGGCGGTGGTGACAGGAGCATACAACGTGGACTGCCGATGTGTGGAAGTGCGTAATATGGTTCGATGAATCCACTTTCACACTATTACCCACCGCAGGACGTGTATACGTGTGGGAAACACCGTCAGAAGCATACAACCCAGACTGTCTGCTCCCAACAGTGTAGCACGGTGGTGGTTCTGTCATGCTCTGGGCGGCCATATCGTGGTTCTCAGAAGATTCTCTGATCACCTTGAAAGGACGGATGACTGGAAGGGAGTATGAAACCAATTTGGCCGACCAAGTCCATCCAATGGCTCAGGAATTGTTTCCTGCAGGGATGCCATCTATCAAGATGATAACGCCTCAATTCACACAGCTCGGAATGTCCAATCATGGTTGAGTAACATGAGGACGAACTTTCACACCTTTCTTGGCCTCCCCAATCACCAGACTTAAACATCATCGAGCCACTGTGGTCTGTGTTGGAAAACAGAGTAAGATCCCGTTATCCTCTTCCTGCATTTCTAAAAGACCTGGAGCAGTTTCTGCATGAAGAATGGTGTAACATCCCACTAACCACCATCCAGGATTTGTATGCGTCCATTCCAAGGAGGATTCAGGCGGTTTTGAAAGCCATAGGGGGTCCCACACCTTATTAGGTACGTAAAACCTTCTTTCTGCATGAAGAATGGTGTAACATCCCACTAACCACCATCCAGGATTTGTATGCGTCCATTCCAAGGAGGATTCAGGCGGTTTTGAATGCCAAAGGTGGTCCCACACCCTACTAGGTACGTAAAACCTTCTTTTCCTAGGTGTTCACATTATGAAGAATGGTGTAACATCCCACTAACCACCATCCAGGATTTGTATGCGTCCATTCCAAGGAGGATTCAGGCGGTATTGAATGCCAAAGGTAGTCCCACACCTTATTTGGTACGTAAAACCTTCTTTCTGCATGAAGAATGGTGTAACATCCCACTAACCACCATCCAGGATTTGTATGCGTCCATTCCAAGGAGGATTCAGGCGGTATTGAATGCCATAGGTGGTCCCACACCTTATTTCGTACGTAAAACCTTCTTTCTGCATGAAGAATGGTGTAACATCCCACTAACCACCATCCAGGATTTGTATGCGTCCATTCCAAGGAGGATTCAGGCGGTATTGAATGCCATAGGTGGTCCCACACCTTATTTGGTACGTAAAACCTTCTTTCTGCATGAAGAATGGTGTAACATCCCACTAACCACCATCCAGGATTTGTATGCGTCCATTCCAAGGAGGATTCAGGCGGTTTTGAATGCCAGAGGTGGTCCCACATTTTATTAGGTACGTAAAACCTTTGTGACGTTCCTGCACCGCAGGACGCACATGAGATAAAGGCAGATAGCAGTGAGAGCACATGTCCGCGTAGCTCAGTTGGGAGAGCGACTTACTTCGGAGTGAGGGGAATGTCCGAAGTGGACAAACCTGTGTTTTCACGCCTTCTTTTCCTAAGTGTTCACATTATTCTGCCCAACACCTGCATGTTTAACCTCATGATGGAAACAGCTTCAGAAAGCAGAAGATATGTGAAAGTTAGGCTATTCGGCGGCATGTGAGATCTCAGCAACAGAGGAAATAGAAAAACACGGAACAACTGTGAGAGAGCTTAGTTCTGTCGGCAACAAACGTCACGCTGCAAATCAGTAGAATAATTAATTGGAAAACAAATTATAAAAGAGAAAATTTGAGCAGTTTTGGAATCAAATTTCACGCTTTCATTTTCCCAGTAATTGACATCGTTTCATAAACACGACCCCACAATTCCCTTTGCCTTCTGTAACAATAGCTAAAAGAATCGTTGAGAAAGTGCTATTTGATAGCACAAAGTTAGAAATGATTTCTCTTGATTAAAGATTTTGCTAATTGGTTGTAATTTCGCAGTAATTGGATTCATACCGTTTAATTGCTTAACCTCATTAAAATAGCTAAGTAGAAATTTTACCTGTCGCAGTCTTTCGTTTCAAATAATGGAATTTCTGAAGCCTGTCCTGGATTTGTTACGCGAGAGAACAGAGAATTCGAACCCTAGCATTAGATCCGGTAATTGGTTTTATTTCTGTATCTGTAACCATAAAGTGATTGTTTTTAGGACATCTTTAAAACACAAGAAATATGACTGATGCGAATTAAAAGTTTCAAAGCGATTCAAACTTAATGTAATCGGTTAGGAAAACAATCATCGATTTCAACAATCGATAAAAGATCCAGAAATAGAAACATCTGCTTAGTTCCACCAGCGGCTAAAAAGCATGTTACGAAAATTAACAAATGGAGCACAAACAGTTTCTCATAGCACAAGGAAGGTATCAGAAAGAAAAATATTTTCAAATCCAACAGTTAAGGTGGACGTCAAGTAATTTTGCTTCCTATATTTCCAATGGTAAAATTTCTGTACACATTTTCTTCACAATTAATTTGAACATCGATTAAAATAGCTTCATTTCATAACTTGGAATACTTAATATTTTCTAAACCATAACCGTAATTATGCAATCGAACATTTATTTGTCCACTGACGTCATCAAAGTACAGGTCGCGCCATCTTTTTTCTGGTTTCAAACCACCAAAGGAAAAGTTATTGATTTTTAATATAATTATGGTTATGTTTTAGAAAATATTAAGTATTCCAAGTTATAAAATAAAGCTATTTTAATCGTTGTTCAAATTTTCATCCTTGGGAACGCATTAATTGTGAAGAAAATGTGTACAGAAGTTTTTCCATTGAAAGTATGGGAAGCAAAATTACTTGACGTCCACATTAAAAGAAGAAATATGTACGTGAGAAGAAAACATTAATATAACACTATGCCTCCTAGCGGAAGAATTTTACATAATGGAAAAGTTGAAAATAGGCGACAAATATTCTGCATGGAAAAAGCTATGCTAAGGAAAAATAACTTTTCGAATACGTCTCCCGGAAGCAGAAATAGCGAAAAACTGGTTTCGACCTTTACGCCTCCTAGCGGGAAATCTGTGCATTATTTAAAGAGGATAATGCACCACATCTCTAGTGTAGCGAATGGCGTACAGTAAAAAAGAAATGTCTCAATAGTGTTTTTAGAAGCGGTGATACAGCTGCAAACTGAAGTACACAAACACCACCTACCGACAGAGCTGTGAACTAGAAAATTCCTCATGTACTAGCTCTAAGTGTTTTACAGGGTAGATGGCATCCGGTGCTGAAATAATTTTTTAAATCGCACATGTAGAAGCAGAGACATTAAGAGAAACATATTAAGCATTTGCACCCTTAGCGGCGAAATTTTGCCTTATTTTGCGAAGAAAATACGCACAGAGTTTGCATAGTCAGTAGTATTTGACCGAAAAAAAAAAAGCTTTTCCGTCGGATTTTTAGTCCCGCAGATATTACTGTTAATGGAAACGTGAGCCTACGCCCTCTGGTGGCAGACTTGTGCGTTAAAAAAATTTGAAATTATGTGAGAAACATTTCGCAGCAGAAACGCTCTCCAACAAAAAAAGAATTTTTCAAATCGAACTACTGACAAAAAATAAGATATGTATCTACGCCCCCTGGCGGAAGAACCATGCATTATTTTAAGAAGAAAATATTCTCAAAAGGTTTGTACATGTGAGCGGTATCGGTAAGCGGAAGAATTTTTTCGATCGAGTTTTCAGGAGCTCAGATTTTGCTGCAAATACATCAGAAGCAGACATAAATAATTACGCGCCCTGGTGGCCAAACCATTCTTTACCAAATATTAGAAATCATATGCAAAGCATTTTCCATCAGAAGCTGTATCCGGTGCTGAAATAATTTTTCAAATCGGAGTTTTGAAAGCAGAGATATCGGGGAAAACGCGATTTACCCTTACGCCCCCTAGCGGAAAGTTTATGAATTACTTGAAAATTTTGGAATTATATAAAAAAACATTTTGCACTGGGAACTCTATCCAACAAAGGAGGATTTTTTTAATTGGCCCCTTACAAGCAGAGATATAGACAAAAATAAGATATACATTGATGCCTCCTGGCGGAGAGTTCCCAGTGTATCGAACGAATTTTTCAATCGAGATTTTAGAAGCTCAGATTTTGCTGCAAGTACAACAGAAGCAGAAATCAGTACTTAAAACTGTGGCTAAACTGTTTTTTGACAAAAATTAGAAATTATATGCAAAAGGTTTCTCATCAGGAGCTGTATCCGCAGCAGAACTTTTTTACAAATCGGGGTTTCAGAAGCAGAGATATCGGGGAAAACGCAGTTTATTTTTACGCCTCCTAGCGGAAACTCTATGCGTAACTTGAGAAGGTGACTATACCTAAAATAGTCTTCGACATAAATGGATAAATGGAATCGAACGGTAAAAGATTTTTTTACAGTCGGATGTTTAGAAACAAATATATGGAATAAAATGTATTTTGAATTCGATATCATCTGCACTTTCGCCATCTAGCGGCAAAATTGTGCATCGTGGAGAAAAACAAAATAAAGGATCATCATTCGCATATTTCAAGCTTTCCAATGCAAAAAGAATTTTTCAAATCGACTATTAGTTGCAGATATATGGTGTCCACAGACGGACGGACGGACGGACAAACCGATAACATAAGCACGCTCTTTTTTACAACAGACGTGCTAAAAAAAGAGCGCTCTTATATTATTTGTCCGTCCGTCTGTCTGTGGACACCATATCTCTGCAAATATTAGTCCGATTTGAAAAGTTCCTTTTGCATTGAAAAGCTTGAAATGTGAGAATGATGATCCTTACATTCCTGGGGGTATTTTTCGATGTACAACTTCGCCGCTAGAAGACGTAAATGCAGAAAATTTCGAATTCAAAACATATTTTATTCCATATGTTTGCTTTTAAATATCCGATTGACAAAATTATTTTTCCTTTCGATGCCATTTATACCGAAGGCTATTTTAGGTACAGTCTCGTTTTCAAGTAATGCACAGATTTTTTGATAGGGGGCGTAACGTTAAGCTACGTTTCCCCCGATATCTCTGCTTCTGAAAGTCCGATTTGAAATATTTTTCCTGCATTGGATACAGGTCCTGATGGGAAATGTTTGCCCTATATTTTCTATTTTTAAAGAATGGTTTGGGCACCAGGGAACGTAAGCGTTTATTTCTGCTTCAGTTGCATTTGCAGCAAAACCTGCGCTACTAAAAACTCGATTTAAACATTTTTTTCGTGGACTGATACATCTCGCCACAAAAGTGTTTTGAGTATACCTTCTACTTAAAATGATGCATAGCTTTCCCTCCAGGGGGCGTAGTCTTATATCTTATTTTTTTCTATATCTCTGCTTCTAAGAGTCCAAATTGAAAAATTCTTTATTTACCGGACAGCATTTCCTCAACGAAATCTTTCACATATAATTTCAAATTTTTCTTAACGCACAAGTGTGACACTAGAGGGCGAAAACCCTTTGTGTGCATTTTCTTCCCAAAATAATGCCCGATTTCACCGCTATGAGGTGCAAACTTTTAATCTGTTTTTATCAATATCTCTACTTCTAAGCGGCCGATTTAAACAATTCTTTTAACATGGGATACCATTTATCGTGGGGAACACTTCAGATTTGTATTTGAGAAGTACTGTGGTTCACAGTTCTGTCGCTAGGTGGTGTTTGCGTTTTTCTGTTTAGAGCTGTATCTCCGCTTCTAAAAACCTTATTGAGAAATTTCTTTTTTTACTGTGTGTCATTCACTACGATAAAGATGTGGAACATTACCCTCTTTAAATAACACACAGCTTTCCCGCTAGGGGGCGTAAAGGTCAAAACCTTTTTCTCGCAATCTCTGCTTCTAACAGACGTATTTGAAAAGTTCCTTTTCCTTAGCATAGCTTTTGGTATGAAGAACACTTTAGCCTGTTTTCAACTTTTCCATTATGCAAAATTCTTCAGCTAGAAGGCGTAGAATTATATCGTGCTTCGCTGCCCCGGTGGCGAAGCACGATAAAACTTCGGACGAATGGGGCAATGGTATAAGCCAGCGCTTAGACCATTGGGGCGGCGAAGCACGATATAACTAACGGACGAATGGGGCAATGGTATAAGTCAGCGTTTAGACGATTGGGGCGGCGAAGCATGATATAACTTCGGACGAATAGGGCAATGGTATAAGCCAGCGCTAAGACCACTGGGACGGCGAAGCACGATATAACTAACGGACGAATGGGGCAATGGTATAAGTCAGCGTTTAGACGATTGGGGCGGCGAAGCATGATATAACTTCGGACGAATAGGGCAATGGTATAAGCCAGCGCTTAGACCATTGGGGCGGCGAAGCACCATATAACTAACGGACGAATGGGGCAATGGTATAAGCATGCGCTTAGACCATTGGGACGGCGAAGCACGATATAACTAACGGACGAATGGGGCAATGGTATAAGCCAGCGCTTAGACCATTGAGGCGGCGAAGCACGATATAACTAACGGACGAATGGTGCAAGCCAGCGTTTAGACCATTCGTCCGAAAAGGTCCGGATTCGAATCCCGGTGAGGCATGGATGTTGTGTTTGTCTTACGGTACTGGCCGTCTCCCTTCCCTGGAACCAGTGGCCCTAAATTAGGCACGAGCGACTGCTTATAGCTCACGGTATTCGTTAAACCTCCAACTAAATATCGTGTTCCCTTTTATATTGGGTTAGTGCGAATGAAATATCCGTCAAAGACAACGCACGCGGACGGTTAGAACGGAGGAGCAGGAGAACTTACCTAGGCAAAATAGTCCCCCTTGACATCGACACATAGTTGCCATCTGTCCGGGAAGGCCATGATCGCGGAATGAAAACATTCTTGTGTCTGGGACCTGAAGAAGTCATCAACTGCACTTTGAACCTCGTTGTCAATCGTGAACTGTTTCTCGGACAAGAAGTGATCCAGGCGACGAAACAGATGATAGTCTGTCGGAGACAAGTCCGGCTAATAGACAGGATGAGGCAGTGCTTCATAGCCCAAGGCACTTAGTGTCAGCATCGTTCGTTGTGCGACATGAGGGCGGCGTTGTGCTGGAGCAGAAGAACACCATGTCTGTTGACCAAAGCCGGTTGTTTACGCAGCAATTTCCGGTGCATCTGGTGTAATTTAGCACAATAACGTTCTGCAGTGATGGTTTGGTCTCTTGCCAAGAAACGCCGATGAATTATACAGGCTGTGGACCACCAGACAAGGAGCATCATCTTCTTGGTGTGTACGGTTGGCTTAGGAAACTGTCCAGCAGGCTGTGCCTTGCTTAACTATTGTGCAGATCGTTCCCGATTATCATAAAAGACACACTTCTCGTCGCAGGTGACGATTCGATGCAGTAGAGGTTCCCGTTTATTCCTGGAAAGCAGCGACATGCAGACTTCCAAACGCCTAGTCTTGTTGGCAGTTGTCAACTCATGCGGCAGTCACATGCCCAGCTTTTGACCTTACCCTGCGCAGCTAGACGCCAAACAACTGTCGTGTGGTAGACATCTACCTCTTCCGCTATCTCACGACACGTTTTTCGCGGGTCCGCTTCAACCACACGTAACATAACATCGTCAGAAATAGCAACAGGTTGGTAACCACGTGGTTCGTTTTGCAGGTCCGTATCTCAGGTTCGAAACTTCTCAAACCATTGCCGAATGGTTCATTCGTTGGCTGTATTCTTCCCAAACGCTTTGTTAACGTTTCGAGCGGCAATTCCTGCGGAATGTCCCAGTTTAAATTCATATAAGAAGATGACTCAAAAATCCGGCGTCTGCATGTTTCCTTTGCAAGCCACGTTACGTCCAAACAAACCACGCCTGAACCTTGTTCTTCACACACGTGCCAGCTATTTATAGTAACTCTGTGACGTAATACCCGCAACACCTGTGGGTGGTTCCATTCCGTTGTGGTGTGGGCCTGTTTCCACTGCTCGTTCGCGTAGCACATTTTATTCGCACAAACCCAATATTTCTTTTTTTTTAACAGTTCGATTTGAAACTCTATTTGTCTCTGATACATTCGTTAAGTTTGGTACATACTGTTTAGCCGCCGGTTGAAGTAAACAGCTGCTTCTATTTCTGGATATTTTATCAATTGTACAAATCCGGTTGATATTTTTTTAAACAGTTTTATAGACTTTGAATAATTTCGGTAAATTTTATTCGTGTTGGAACGGATTCAAAAGACGTTCTCATTACAACCAAAATTCGGTGTCATATTTCTTGTTTTTCTTTTCGGGAAACAGAGAAGTTCGGTTGAGAATGCTACGTAACTGGTACGACCTATTCTTAAAAATAAGCAACTTAATTTTCAGCAAAGTGTAGATTATTATCTCAGTTTCTGAGGAGAACGAAGAAGTTTTAACGTTACTAGTGACTTGGACGTGACTTTATACCATACATAAGAACAGTGACTCTTTTCTTAAGCATAATTCTTATTGAGTTTAGAATATGGATCTGCTTTTAAGAAAGCAAAAATTTATAACAGTATCTTTCACAAAAAATTATAACAATTCGGTGCAAGAATTTAGTTAGCAGGAACCAGAACATGAAAATGTTAAAACTAAATTTACTACCTTAGAACGTTTATCGAATGAATTAAATGCTATAAATGATGACGTCAAGAGGATAAATCTGACGAAGAATTTGAAAACGAATGCTCAATTATAAAGGAATGTAAAGAAAATAAATGACATTGCACGAGTAAAATTTGAAGCATTTGGAAGCAGTTTGTCTGTATCATTAAAGTATACTGCATTTGCATGCTCTTTTCCGACTTCTAAACGAAAACTAATATTACGTAACACTGAACTTAAAACATTTGTAGGTGAAGAAATAGCTTTTGGAACCACTTTAAGACAATTCAGGAAGATAAATACACTATATTGACAAAAGTCACCGGACACCTAGAAGAGAAACACAACCTAGCATTTAGTGGCATATGTACGGTGTCGGTCCACCTTTGGCCTTAATGCATGCAACGACCCTTCGAAGCTCAAAGTGGTTGGGTTTTGAGCTCCGTGGTTTTCGTTGCTATAAGGTGTTTATTGAGTGCTTTAGTTTCTGTGGTTGCGTGTATCTTCAAGTTGAAGTTCTACACTTTACGTTCGTGTATCTCCCAGGTTGGTGAGTGCCATATTTTTTCATTATTCACTGTTTTATTTTTCAACCAAGCTGGTCTTTTTTCGTTAAAGTCTCGTCATTGCTTCGATGGCGGAGGCAGACAAGGGTGACGCCCACATCCTTATCTTGGCAGATCAGCCAGCTTCCTCTTCTTCTTCTACCGCGGTAGCTCCTGCTCAGCTTAATGAGGTGACTCCCGAGCGTCATTGCGACGTCATGGACACCTCTTCTTCTCCAGCTATAACTCCCACCAAGTCTCCTATCTACATCTCAGCAGATGATGACGTCTCCGTTATCAGCAATACTGAGCTCATAGCTTCCACTTCTCATCAACTTTCTGATCCACCCTCACTGCTAGGGGCCGCTCGATCGACTTCTCGACCCATGTCTGCCCAAGCGTCCTATGCTTCTGCAACTTCTGGGGTCCTCACACCCCCAGTTTCATCTGCTATGCCTTTTCCTGAATCCTATGTCACTGTCGTCGGTTCTACTGCTACAATTGACATACCAGAGGATTCCCGAGCTGGTCACCTTTTTCCTCCACTATGGAACGGGGCGTCTATTTTGATGCGCTTCCCGACACTAAGCTGTGGCAATATAGCCGACCCTCAAAAATATCTTACCAAAGGATGCTATAGACTTTGTAGCTCGAAAACCCAGATCTGTCTTGGTCTATTTTAAGGATAAAGCGCATGCTGACCAGGTCCTTACGGAAGGTCTAACCATCAATGACGTGCATCTGTTAGCACAGCCGGTTGCACACCGCCCGGTGCAGGTGACCTTCTACCTCGTACCACCAGAAGTATCCGACGCTGCCCTCTGCACCTTGCTCAGCAGGTACGGCAGAGTTGTTGGCTCCATAACAACTCTCTCTGCGGCTCCCAGGGACCCTGAAGACAAATCAATTCGGGGTTTCCGCAGCACTGCTCGAGTTCTCTTTTCATCTGATGCTCAGCTGAAAGCGGTTCCGAATGTGTTGCACATCCGCTGTGGACAGCAACGCCGAAGAGTTGAGATAATCACTTCACAGTATTTCACTATCTGTCAGAGCGAAAGTCACATAAGGGCTCAGTGCCCACGTGCCTCCCTGCAAACAGCTCCACACACTACATCTTCTTCTACTTTGTCCACTAATGCTTCACAGACTTCTTCCTATTCGAGGAAAGTCGCGGAATCAAGATCTTCCAAAAGTCAGCTTACTGCCATTGGTCAACAAACGACTTTGATGCCTCCACCTCCTGCTGATCCTAAGAATTTTCCCAGGCTTCCAAAATCGACCCCCCTAGTACTTTTACAACCACTGCTGATGTACATGTTGACCACTCCTCAGCTTTTACCGTTGGCTCCATGACACGAGTCACAGGTAACGCTTCGGGTTCAGACTTTCCAGACGATCATGAAGCTTTAGTGGTTGCTGGAAAACGCAGTGGTGCTTCTCGCCCCAAGACAAAGAAGTCAAAGACTCTGGCGTCCCGAAGATCATCTCGCTCTTCTACCCATTCATCCACTCGCTCCGTCAGCTCTCGACGACCGTTCTCCAGGTCGCCTCTACACACTTCCTCTGAGACAGCATGTGAGGGTGCCTTTCCCTCACTAGATGAATTCACAACTTTTCTTGCTGAAAATGCTTTCCCTGCTGAGCATCTGCCATACGAAGACGTGCTGGATTGCCTTTTAGGGTCCTCTAGCCCTTCCTCCGTACGCACTTCCATTCAGCAGTATGAAGCAGCTTTACCACAAGTGCTGGTTCAATTACACTCACTTGAAAACACTCTTCGGCGCACTGCGTACGAGGTCCCGTGGAGTGCTTGTTTTCTCCGTCGACTCCACTCCATCACTACAGCCAGTCAATTCCTACTGCATCCCACAACTAACCTAGACATTCAGGGTGGTGTCACTTAATTGTCGCGGTTTTGCGACACCTCTTGCGAATGCGCTGGTACGAGAGGATCTTGCTCCACTGAATGCTGATATATTACTTATGCAGGAAACAAACTGTACTTCCACCACTCAATTTCATCAATGGCGTCAGTGGGATCATACTTTCCATCACGCCTACAGCCAACTGTCGCGTGGTGGCATGGCAGTTGGTGTTCACTCACGTTTTCGTTCAACTCTTTCCTCCTTCTCAGTGAAAAACTTATGTCGAGACTTATTGCAACGGGTCTCTTTCACCGTAGCAGCTGAAAAATTTCATGTATTCAACATTTATGTTCCTTGCACTCCTACTCACGTGCCAGAGCTGTTTGCAAAACTTCGACGGGCTCTGTCACGTATTCCCATCACCGACCGGGTACTTATCGGAGGTGACTACAATTGCACTCTACATCCCCTAACTGATCGCTCTTCTGCTTCCAGAGAACACCGTACAGAAGTAGTACATCTTTTACAGTCTATCATTTCAGACTTCTCACTCGCCGACGTTCAACGCTATTTGTCACCAATCCAAACTACACATACATGGCGTGCACCAAGAGCCATTGATCCTCCTACAGCAAGATTGGATCGTTGTTATGCAACTTCTCTTCTTCTACCAGCAATATCAGATTCATGCTGTACACCCACAGCTTCCTCGGACCATTGCGCCATTGCCATTACAGTTTTTGCTACTTCAACACAGCCACGTACAATCCGGCCTTGGACTTTTGACGACACTCTTTTAGATGACCCAGCCTTCTGCTCATCGGTGCGAGATTTTCTCGCGGATTGGCGTCCAAGGTTTCATTCTGCACCGTGCTCCCTCAACTTTTGGTTGGAAGTAAAACGCCACCTCATACTACTGGTACGAAACCTGTCATACTCGATCATGACCCAACGGAGGATGCGACTTGATCATACTAGGCAAATGCTTTCTTTGCTCAATCTTGCTGATCCCCTATTTCAAGTCTACCAGGCAGAATTGCATTCACTTTTGGTGCCGCTTACAAAACAAGCCTTCAACGCCTTAAACTACAACACCTGAAACCTGATGCTTGTTCGTACGAATTCCTTACGTCACTTGAGTCAACTCGCCGAGCCTCTTCTGTTCTACAGCACCTTCGTCTTCCAACTGGAGTGGTATCATCCGAACCAGTTCAAATTTGTTTTTTTTTTTACGGAACTACTACATTTCAAAATTTTGTGAAACTCCTCCTCCCTCCCCTACAGCTTCTGCTCTTCTGTTCTCTTCTTTGCCTCAGGTCCCTTCTCATGTTTCAGCCAGCCTCCTCCATCCTCCCACTTTAACTGAGCTCTCTGACACTTTCTCCTCCCTCAACCCCCGGGCTTCACCTGGCCCGGACGGTCTCCCTGTTTCTTTCTATAAGGCTTTTCTTCCTGCCCTCCTTCAGTTTCTCCTCTGTGCTTTTTCTACTGCCATGCATCTTGCATCTCTTCCGAGGAGTTTCACGCTCGCACATGTTGTACTTTTCCCTAAGAAGGGTGATCCGCTTGACTTGGGGAATTGGCGTCCCAACTCACTCTTAAATACTGATTATAAATTCTATACTAAATTTCTGTCCCGCCGGCTTAACCCCACACTCCCTCATATTCTCTCCACTAATCAAACCTATACTGTACCCGGCCGCTCCATCTCCCATAATATTCAGCTTCTTAATTATCTAATTCACCTCGCCCGCTCTCGCTCAGAACCCCTTGCTCTTCTTTCCCTCGATCAACGCTCAGCATTCGATAATATTTCTCATAATTACCTTCTTGCTACATTACCAAATTTCGGCTTTCCTCCTTCCTTTGCTTCTCTTCTTATTTCCCTCTACCGGGACGCAGTTTTCCACGTCAAGCTGCTCAACCTTCTCACAGCTCCCATACCCTTTCGTCGCGGCGTACGTCAGGGTTGCCCCTTATCCGGGCAGCTCTTCGCCCTCGCAATAGAACCTTTTTTACGCGCAGTCCATCGATCCTACTTTGCTTCACTACCACCTGTGGTAGCCAGCACACGTCATCATGTTGCTACCTATGTTGCCTACGCCGACGATGTTACATTCTGCATTCGGCAAGACTCACAATTTCACGATCTCCACAATCTCTACAATACCTACGCCTCATGTTCCGGAGCAGCGCTAAACACAACGAAAAGCACAGGCTTATGGACCGGTTCGTGGTCTAACCGCACTGACTCTCCTTGGGGAGCAGAGTGGTCCAACATCTCTCAACGATTCCTAGGAGTCCACCTTGGAAAACCAGCAACTGCTTCACTCGTCACCTGGACGACTCTCCGACCACGCCTACATCGCTCGGTCGCAATCTGGCGGCGCGCACAATTCTGTACCTCCGTCTTTCAAACAGCACGTCTAACGCACACTTACCTGCTTTCAATGCGCACGTATTCCTGGTTGGCTTCGAAGCAACCAGCACTACGTCTTCTTGAACTCACCCGCTATCAAACTCAGGTTATCTGGCCCGGCCATCACTGGGTCGGAGCACCTCAACTCAGCCTGTCTCCTTCCAACGGAGGCATTAGTCTACCCGACGTCAGATCCTATTACAAGGCTTATCGTGTGTCTACGTTTTTACGATCACTTGCAGCACCTGCTCCTTCTGCAGTTGCTGCTCGTGATGTCATAGTCTCTCCGCATAACCCACGCTTTACTCTCCTTTCGTTCTTACTCATGGACCACTGTCCCCTTCTCACACTTTTCCCTCCTGTCTACGAAGAGGCTATCTCCTTTCTTCGTTCCCTCCATCTTTCTCGCTCTCTCCCTGCCTCCACAAATGACCTATTTTCCGAACCTCTTTTTTTCTTCTCTGCTACACCCTCCCCATCTCCCATGTTTTGCTTTTCCTTCATGGCTCCGAGCTGGAGTCGTTACAGTCAGCGATCTTGTTAACACTGATCTTTCCTGGCTCCCCTTCTCTGCTCTACCCTCTGCTCTCCGTTTCAATGCCAATGCTCACTTTGTTCACAACTCTCTTATTTCTACTATAATCTCCCTGTTCTCTGAGCTTGCTACTCCCTCAGGTCTCATTTCTGTCCACTCTGCCTCTCTCCCTCTCCCATTTTTTCTGTCGTCCAATGGTCCACCTCTTCCTCTTGTCTCTTTCTCAACAGTTGATCTCTACCGTTTTCTCTCTCGCTCTTCTGCACCTCTTCCCATTTCTGGCATTCCACTTTCTTCTACCTCCGCAGTGTGGTCCGCTGCTTTTCCCCCACTTTCAGCACCCGTTGAAGTCAATTCACATTGGCTTTACTTACACAACCGCCTCCCTGTGCCGTCGATTTTACATCGCATGACCATTTTATCTTCACCCTCCTGTCCGTATTGTGGCGAGGAGGCTGACGTCCAGCATGTCTTCATGTATTGCACAGTATTATTGCCAATACTCCATCTCGCTTTCACGCTAGCGCAACGATCCTGTGAGACCGTCCTCACCTTCAGCGCCTACCGAACACTACTTCTGAACTCTTCTCGCCCTATTGACCTTCCGACAGTCTGCTCCTACATCTTCGTGCTTGTAAAACATATAATTCACGTGTATCATCTCCAGCGTCCCCCGAAGCTTCTACTGACATAAATAAAGTCAGTACTGCGTTACTTTGTCATTTTCCTAATCGCCTGCTCTCCCGTCTTCGACTAGAACTTACCACTGCAGTTGCACGCTGCAGTGAACCACAGTTCCTATCAACTTGGTCACAAGCAACCTCTTGGTTTGCAGGGTCGCCTACAACGCTTCACCTTACAGTCGGAACTTTTGTGTCACCTACCTCCTGATTAATAAAATTTTTGCCATGCTGTTTTGTTTTCAATCTCTGCTTCACCAGAGACTATTTTTTGTCTTTCCCGACAAATTATCATACATAAATTGTATTCTCTCATCACTGTATTGAGCTTTGTAAATAGGTCGTTGCGTCAGCTACAAGCACCTGTAAATCTTCTTTTCATATGTCATTTTGAGACGATTTTCCTATACACATTTCCTGTTTTTTTTCTTGCTTCGCAACTGAGTGTAATCTTGTTCTTCAACATTCACTGTACTATATTATTTGTACTCTCTATTTTATCAGATTCTTTTTGTTTGTCTCACTATTGTACATCCCTTTTAGTAGATCAATTATTGTATAGAATCCTATGAATTGTTCGAAGCATGAGCAACTTATAATTGTCAATTTCTATTCACGCTTTTTTAAGACTCAATTCTCATCCTCTTCACATGTTTTTTTTTTCGTGTATAACTCATGTGTAATTTTTTTTGTTTTTCATTGCTCATGTTGCTGAATTGTGTATTCTCTCTGCGATGTCAGAGACTATTTTTTACCACCTCTGACAAACCAATATATATAAATTGTAACTTCTCATTGTACAGAATCATGTAAATAGGTCGTATCACGAACCACAGACATCTGTAAAGTTTCTCTTCTTTGTCGTTTTTACAGTATATTTTTATCTTCAATTCCTGATTCAAATGTGTAATTTTACTTATCAACTGTGTAAATTTGTGTTCTCCAATACTCACTGTGATGAGTTGTGTCTTCGCTCTGTATTTTCAGAGATTATTTTTTTATTTTGTATTCTCAGGAAAATTATTGTATATAACTACTTTTCATATCACCGTTGTATGTAACATGTAGTACCACGAGCCACATTCATCTGTAAATTTTTCATCATCTGTCTTTCGAACTTTTGATTTCATGTTTGTCTCCTTGATCACCTGCAACCTCCTGGTTTTCCAGGTCACCCACAACGTATCACCTTTCGGTCAGAACTTTTTTTTTCATCAATATTATGTAAAATTTATACTCCATAGTGCTCATCATTCTGGACTGATTCTACTCTCTGTATTACCAGAGATTCATATTGCCTCGCCAGATTTCTACTGCACTTAACTATTGCCTTGTCAACGTTGCACAGAATCCTGTAATTTACGTAGCTCAAGCTGCATACATCTGTTAATTTCTCATCACCTGTCTTTTGAATCTTTGTCTGCAAGCTCGAATTCTGTATTATTCCTTGCTTCAATACTGTGCAAAATTAATATTGTATAACGCTCTTCAAGCTGAATTGGTCCTATTCTTTGCTTTGTCAGAGACTTTTGTTGCTACACCAGACACTGTAGTGTAACTAACTGTTTTTTTAATATCATCAATGTACAGAACCGTGTAAATAGGCAGTAGCGTAAGCTACAAGCATCTGTAAATATTTTTTTTGTCATACATCATTTGAGATGATTTATTCAAGCACATCTCCTGTATCTTTCTTCTAATAAATACTGTGTGAAAACTGACCCTTCGAGATATGCTTTCGACAAGGTTTTGGAACCCAGCGATAGGCATGCGCTTCCATTCAGTACATAATGCTGCCGCTAACTGTTGCTTTGTAGTAGGCCTTGGTTCTAAACTTCTTATGTGGTGCTCTAATTCATCCCATAGGTGCTCTATGGGATTAAGATTAGGGCTCTGTTCTGGACAGTCCATACACGATACGGAATTACACTCCGTAACAGTCTTTGCTTTATGAGTCGGTGCATTATCCCGCTGGTACCAACAAGGCTCGGCTCCATAGTATTGCCACAGAGTTGGTAGGGCATAATTGTCCACAATATCGAGGTAGACGAGCTGGTTAACAGCTTTGTCCACGATAACCAATGGGCCGGGACCATTCCACGAAAAACAGCCCCACATGAGTACACTGCCAGCTCAAAACTTGACCGTAGGAACAGTATACTGTGGTAAATAGCGTTCCCCGGCTGGCGCCATACCCACACACGGCCATCAGACTGATGGATCGTGTATCTGTATTCATCAGTCCATAGGACCCGTTTCCATTGATCTACGGTCCACGATAAATGTTCTTTACACCATGCTAAACGGCGAGTAGCATTCCTAGTGGAGATGAAAGGCTTATGAGCAGTCGCACGACCACGGTAACCCCATGGAATGAAGTTCTCTGCGAATGGTACGTGTACATACCGAGAGTCCAGCATTTTTACTCACCTGTACACTGAGGTCTTGTGCAGTATTCCGTCGATTAGCTGTAACGACTCTCCTGATGCTTCGACGTCTTCTATCACTGATTTTCTTTGGTCTGCCGGTACGTTTTGCTGCTCCATGTGTCTTCCACGTATTCAGTACATCCAAAACAGTTGGCTTGGGTATATTTAAACGCCTCTCGGTTTCTCTTATTGACAACCCACTAATATAACACCCAACAATCTTTCCTTTCTCAAAGTCAGTTCAGCGACATTTTCACTCAACCTCAAAGTGCGATATAATCGCGGTCAGCTGCAGGCTTGTATTATTCTCTTATGGACAACCCACTAATATAACACCCAACAATCTTTCCTTTCTCAAAATCAGTTCAGCGACATTTTCACTCAACCTCACAGTGCGATATGATCGCGGTCAGCTGCAGGCTTGTATTATTCTCTTATGGACAACCCACTAATATAGCACCCAACAATCTTTCCTTTCTCAAAGTCAGTTCATCGACATTTTCACTCAACCTCACAGTGCGATATGATCGCGGTCAGCTGCAGGCTTGTATTATTCTCTTATGGACAACCTACTAATATAGCACCCAACAATCTTTCCTTTCTCAAAGTCAGTTCATCGACATTTTCACTCAACCTCACAGTGCGATATGATCGCGGTCAGCTGCAGGCTTGTATTATTCTCTTATGGACAACCCACTAATATAACACCCAACAATCTTTCCTTTCTCAAAGCCAGTTCAGCGACATTTTCACTCAACCTCAAAGTGCGATATGATCGCGGTCAGCTGCAGGCTTGTATTAGTCTCTTATGGACAACCCACTAATATAACACCCAACAATCTTTCCTTTCTCAAAGTCAGTTCAGCGACATTTTCACTCAACCTCACAGTGCGATATGATCTCGGTCAGCTGCAGGCTTGTATTATTCTCTTATGGACAACCCACTAATATAACACCCAACAATCTTTCCTTTCTCAAAGTCAGTTCATCGACATTTTCACTCAACCTCACAGTGCGATATGATCGCGGTCAGCTGCAGGCTTGGTTTTATACCGTTTGCAGCCGTACCGAGCATCTTAACAACGCAGCGTATCCGTTCATTTGCTTTTGAAGGGGTGTCCGGTGAATTTTGTCAATTTAGTGTCCATGGAAACTGAAGACAAATTCCAGTATCTGATCCACACAACTGATTGTGAAAATTGCAACACCATGAAGGAGGGCTGGTATTAGCTTGAAGCTTACAGGATATGTACAGCAGGTTGGGATATAAATGTCTAAGAAAATGTTCATGCGGTGTTGGAGCAGCGCCCTCTGAACTGTCCGGTCTTGGATATAAAGAGCTAGCTCAAACGAGATGTTGCAATCAATGAAGAGCCGAGATTGAGTCGAAGGGGTGTTTCTTGTGTCTCGCTATGCCCCGTCGCCGAAGAAGAACGCATTTTGAACACCTGACGGACTTTGAGCGAGGAAGGATTGTTGGGATGAGAGAAGCTGGATTTTTCTATCGCGAAATTGTCACTCGTAGGGGACGAAACGGCAGTACAGTGATGGGAACGGGACGTCAGTGGACAGTCGTTGCCCCCGGCCGTCCACTGCCCACGTGTCGCTGGGTTGCGCTCTCCTAGACATATTGGCCTCAATATCGTCCGATTGCCGCATATCCGACCCAAATGCCTGGCGATACGGCGACTTGACCAACGGGCCTCTCTGAGCTCAATTATACGTCCTCCCTCAAACTCGCTCAACTGTTGGGATTGTGCAGGGTCCGACGTCGAAGCATCCTCACAATCCGTGGAGATTAATGCAACCACAATCCACTGTCACAATTGTCCCTGAGTGCAAGCTTTGCTCTTGATATGCAATATTAGAACAACTTTCTCGAGGTGTGTTCTATTTTTTTTTTTTTTTTTTGCAAAGAGTATATTTGCTTCTAAATATCCGATTCAAATATTTCTTTCTTCCTTTCGATTCTATTTATAATGAAGACTATTTTGGGTACAATTTCTTGTTCAAGTAATGCCTGTACACAGTCGAGACACGTTATTGTGACCACCTGCTACTTTTGACGTCAACAGCGTGTAGCCAATGAAAGAAGGCACGTGTCGTGAGCTGGCTTGGAGGGTATATAAGGTGTGCTGTAGGCAATCTGAAAACATAACACTTGTTGCTGCCATGGATAAAAGGAGCGATTTATCAGATTCGCAAAAAGGGATGATTATCGGCTTTCAGGCCAAGGATGGCAGTATTTCTGAAACAGCGCAGTTTGTGAACTGTTCGCGTGCTGCTGTGGTTAAAGTGTGTCGTGATTGGAGAAATGACATCATTGCGAATAAGCGACGTGGAAACTGCGGAGCACCACGTGCCATTGATGTGAAAGGTGAACGTCGGCTTCGAAGGTGCGTGAGCGCCGATTGACACGCTACAGTGGAGCAACTCTCTGGCCGTTCAGCGAACCCTGCTGCATATGGGTCTCCGATAAAGGCGGATGGTCACTGCACCTATGCTAAAGAAAGGGGCATCGGCAGAAAAGACTTACGTTTGCATGGCAGTATCGGAATTGGTCCTCTGCTGATTGGCAAAGGAATGCCTTCTCCGATGGGTCACGTTTTCTGCTTCATCGAACGGATGGACGTTAGCTTATAAAGCGAGAAACATCGGAGAACAAACACTCTTCAACCATTGCTGGAAGAACACAAACTGGTGAGGGCAGCCTTATGGTCTGGGGAATGTTTTCGTGGCATTCTCTGGGTCCACTCATATCTGTGGAAGGCACTATAGACCGAATACGTTATGAATCCATCCTTGCATATCACGTACACCCATACATGCTGATTGTCTTCCCTGGGCCGGAGGGGATCTTCCAGCACGAAAATGTGACGTGTTACACAGCTAGAAATATCCGAGTGTGGTTGGAAGAGCACGATGAAGACTTCAAAGTACTTCCCTGTCCCCCTAATTCCTAAGACGAAAACCCAAATGAGAATCTGTCCTCCACCACGCACCCTCCAGCAGCTGTCAGATGCAATGCCGTCAGCATGTCTCCACATACCTAAAAACTCTTTCCGGCACCTTATTGAGTCACTCCCAGCCCGTCTAGCTGCTGTCCGCGCTGCACACGGAGGTTACGCTGGGTATTAGCTGGTGGTCACAATAATGTGACTCGACCGTGTATTTTCCGCCACGGGCGTAAAGGCAAATTGGGATTTCCCCGATATCTCTGCTTCTAAAAGTCCTATTTAAAAAATTCTTTCTGCATCGGTTGAAGCTCCTGGGGGAAAATGTTTTACATATAATTCCTAATTTTTGGTAGAGAATACTTTTGCCACCAGAGAGCGTAAGTGTTTATTTCTGCTTCTGATGTATTTGCAGCAAAATCTGAGCTTCTGAAAACTCGATTGAAAATATTCTTTCGTGGACCCATACCGCTCACTGCTGAAAACCTTTTGAGAATACCATCCGCTAAAAAATAGTGCATTGTCTTTCCACCAGGGGGCGTAGATTTATATCTCATTTTTATCGGTATCTCTGCATAAAGTGTCACATTTGGAAAATTCCTTTCTTTATCGGAGAGCCTTTCCTCTGCGAAATGTTTCTCATATAATTTCAAATTTTTCTTAACGCACAAGTTTGCCACTAGAGGGCGTAAGTTTACTTTCTCTTTACAGCTTGTTTCCAACAATATCTGCGGAATAAAAACTCGATTGAAAAAAATATTTTTTGGTCTGATACTACTCACTATGAAAAAAGTTTGTGTGTATTTCCTTCCCAAAAAAATATACACTTTCGCCGCTACTGTTTTTTTTATTGGAGGTTTAACGACCACCGTGAGCAACTCAATGGGCTAAAAGCAGTCACCCGTCCCTAATTTAGGGTCACTGGTTCCAGGGAAGGGAGAGAGCCAGTGGCCCAAGACAAACACAAGATCCATGCCTCACAGGGATTCGAACCCGGACCCATCTCGGACAACTGCACCACCGGGGCGGCACTTTCGCCGCTATGAGGCGCAAATATTTATCTTGTTTTTCTCGATATCTCTGCTTTTAAATGTCCGATTTAAAAAAATCTTTCAACACTGGATACCATTTACCTTGTGGAACACTCTATGCTTGCACTTGCGGAGTGTTTTGTAATTCACAGTTCTGTCGCTAGGTGCGTTTGTGTTCTTGCAGCTGTATCTCCGCTTCTATAAACCCTCCTGAAAATAAAGACCACAATGAAGATGGGGAACATTTCCTCTTTAAATAATGTACTGATTTCCCCGCTATGGGGCATAAAGATTAAAACTTTTTCCTCGCTATCTCTGCTTCCGGGAGTCGTATTTGAAAAGTTATTTTCCTTTAGCATAGCTTTTGCCATGAAGAATACTTTTCGCATATTTTTTAACTTTTCCGTTATGCATAATTCTTCTGCTAGAAGGCGCAGAGTTATATCATACTTCATAACGAAGTAAATTTCGCCGTCATTTTTTGTCCGCGCCGGGCATCGAACCCTGGTCCCCTCCCTCCGGAATAAGTCGCTCTCCCAACTGAGCTACGCGGACGCATGCCCTCGCTGCTATCTGCCTTTATCTCATGTGCGTCCTGCGGTGCAGACACGTCACAGCTTCCTTTATACAGTCATTTGCAAAAGTTTAAGACCATCTCTCAATTTATTGAAAATTAAGGCTTTCAGAGAAACAACTAATTACTAGTCACAGATATATGAAAAAAATGGCACCACAGATGAATATGTACATTATTTAGAACACAAAAAGACCGAAATCAGTATTTCCTGAGGCCACCTTTGTTCTTCATGATGGACAGAATCAGTGGCGTAGGAACGCTTTTGATTTAGGAGGGTACAAGCTCATGAAGCCGCCCCGGTGGCGCAGTGGTCTAAGCGATGGCCTCTGATCATTCGTCCGAAAGGGGTCCGGGTTCGAATCCCGGTCAGGCATGGATGTTGTGTTTGTCTTACGGCACTGGCTCTCTCCCTTCCCTGGAACCAGTGACCCTAAATTAGGGACGGGCGACTGCTTATAGCCCATTGAGTTGCTCACGGTGGTCGTTAAACCTTCAATCAAAAAAAAAAAAAAAAAAAAAAAAAGCTCATGAACCTTACATCTCCAGGATTAAGCAATCTATGGATGACTCCTCCGAATTTATTTGGGGGGGGGGGTAGTATATTAGAGTTTTTATAAAATACGTATACTGATCAGGAATTCATCCGAATTAACATTTTTATCATCATATAATTATTAATTATTACCATTATTATTTTTATTGCTGACAAAAAGTTCACATCATTAATTTCTTATCAGAAAATGAATGGAGAACGGGTTTTTTTCCCTCTTTTTAATTTTTGTACTTTTTTTTTCCATTAAAATATTGAGCTGGGACAGGTCAACATTAGGATGAATTCCTGTCAGCAGGGTTTGGAAAAGAAGGATTTCTCAGGAAATGTTATACACTGCTGGACAATTGCTAAGGACGGGTCATAAACGGCTATATAGCGCATAAAAAGGTAAGTGTGGTTTGATGCCAAGTGAAATAAAATAATGTCAGAATGCCAGGACATTACAAGAAACACAATTTATTGTGCTCTGAAATCCAGAAGGGTTTGGAACGTGTTCAAGGGACAAACAGGCCATTTTGTGCAGAATACGTAAACGTGAAAAAAATGCAATTACCGTCCGCAGGCGTTCCGGCGTAAGATGTTAATACGGGATATGGCCACCATGGAGGGCGATGCAAGATTCCACACGTCGTGTCATGCTTTGCACAACATTATCAAGCAGCTGTTGGGGTAATTTATCCCATTCCTCTGTCAGTGCACGGATGAGGGTGTCCTTGTTTATTGGAGGGCATTGGCGACCAGCAAAACTCCTCCCCAAAGAATCCCACACATTTTCAATGGGATTCAGATCTGGAGAACGTGCTGGCCATACGAGGCGTTGAATATCCTCGCTCTCAAGACACTTCTGGACAGCGACTGTTCGATGACATGTTGCGTTGTCGTCCATGAAAATGAATCTATCACCGACAGCACCACGGAACACGCGAACATGAGGTAGCAGAACATCATTAATGTATCGTTGGCCAGTCATAGTCCCAGTTGGAAGCACATAGAGGGACGTACGGCCATTGATCATGATGCCAGCCCATACCATGACACTACATGTCGGATATCGGTCCCTTTCCTGTATGTTTGTTGGACAATATGCAGTACCACTATCACGCCAGATCAGTTGTCGTCGACAATCAGACGATAGACTGTATCTACTCTCATCTGAGAAGAGGACAGCAGACCAGTCATTATCAGTCCATGTGCGATGTTGATGGCACCATTGCAAACGGGCGGTACGGTGACGTCTGGACAATGGGATGCACACAACAGGACGGCGGGCGTATAGTCCTCCTTCATGCAAACGTCTGGCGACAGTTTTTCGCGAGATCCGCTTGCCAGTAGCAGCCATAAACTGATTTGCTACCTCACTAGCTGTGCTGCGCCGGTGTCTTTTTGTTGATAGCACTATGTACCGATCTTCTGCAGGTGTCGTACTGCGAACACGACCTCCCCCGTGACGTTTGCTACACTCTCCATTTGTTTGAAATAATTTCCAAAGCCTTGAAACAACACTGTGGCTGACGTCGAACTCCCTGGCAACATCTGTTATTTTTCGCCCTTCTTCAATCTTGCCAATAATACGGCCACGCGTAAAATCATCTAGGTGATGTCGGGAAGACATACTGAAAATTGCAAGTTCGTCAATTGATTCTTTCCCTTTCAACTTTGCGTTTGAACAACAACGGTCAATACGTGTCAAATCCTTTATATCTCTTATCAGCGCTATGACGTCACGAACAAGTTCAGTAATCCAAAATTTGCATACGCACAACACGTCTAACTGTATCCCGCACTTATGCTAATTTCCACATTTTCCTGCCCTCCATTTTATGGTTGCTATCGTTGCTATTGTCATCCGTCCTTAGCAATTGTCTTGCAGTGTATAACTCTTTACAAGAATGAATTAAATTTCTTATCATTTTTGTTTACGTTAATAAAGTATAACCGCAGTAAGATAAAAACTACTCTATCCGCGAAGATAGTACCATTGAAGCATTATGAACTCTATATAAAAACTTTGAACGATACATAGGCTGACAATTGATGTAAAAAGCACATTGGTCTGGTGCAAAGCTAAATGATGGTGGAGATATTGAGGAATTGGAGTTCTATGAGTGGTATGTGAAATCCGTAATGCACTTGTTGTATTGCTACAGATCTTAAGACAGAAAATAATTTTAGTTCCGGAGCTGCGCGCGCTGAAATGTCCACTTGTGCATTAATTTTTTTTTCAAAAGTGCAGAAAGGACGACCTGATCAAGATGCATGGAATTTTAAGAGAAAAGAAACACTGATCACAAGTATGTTATCAAGCCCTAGCCCTACCATATGCTGTTTGAAGTTATTAACAAAAACCTCGCACTCGTCGTTTCCCTGCAGAACTAATTTGCTGGAGTTTCCCAGATGGTTGGCCAGTTATTGGTGGATGAAAAGCCTCCCACTACAAGCTTCGGATATAAAAAAAAAACAGATGGCCCGTGATATTTCTTTGAAAAAAAAAGAGAATAAAAAAAAATAAGTAGCATATAAATTTTACAGTTCACTCTTTATGAATGATTGCTTTGTGTTTGCTCATATCTGGGGGGGGGGGTCATTAGATGTTAATGTACCCCTCTCCGAAATTTGGGAGGTACATTGTACCCCTGTAACCCCCACCCCCACCCCCCGTTCCTACGCCACTGGACAGAATACGATGTTGTATACTCTCAATGAGGGATTTGCAGTAGTCACTTGAAATGTCTTTGCACCACACGTACTTTATCGCGTCAATCAAAGCTTGGGAATTTGCTGGCTGTTTTTCTGCTACCTCGTCTTTTAAAATGGTCCACAAATTTTCGATGGGGTTTAGGTCGGGACTATTATCGGGCCAGTCAAGCACAGTTATGCTTTCCCTCTGCAGGTAGTCCTTTACTGTATTTGATCTGTGGCATGGTGCACCATCATGAATAACGATTGTGCATCTGTGCACTTGCATATGAGTTCACAGCTTCTCACGTAACATTTCCACATAAAAAGGGCCAGTCATGGTAGAGCCTGTCGGTAAAAAGGATAATGAACCAGTACCGGATGCTGACATAGCACCCCATATCATCTGACTAGGCGGATGTCTCACGGTGCTAACGGTGTATTTTTCATCAAACCTTTTGCCTGTTGGTCATCAAATATGTGCATCACGTGATTCAAACTGACGCACAGTTGGTTCATTGGAAAAAAAGAGCTTGGCTCTAATTTTCAGCAGTCCACGATTGATGACGCTTCGCAAACTGGAGTCTCTTCTTTTTCATGATAGAGGTTAGTCTAGGTTGATGTGCAGGTTTATAAAACTTTAATCCAGAAACTTTGCTAAGACGTCGGGAAATAGTGCTGATCTAATATCAAACCCTTTTTAATGTAGGAAGGCCTTGATTTTCTTGAACGAAATTCTTGGGGAACGCACAACTATTTGGCTAATGGCATTGCCATCACATGGGGTTGTTTTCCTTGGACGTCCACTTCTCTTTCGGTAGCTAAATTCCCCTGTTTCTCGGTGTTTCACGATCGTATTATGAATAGCAGTCTTGCTCACATTCACCTTTCTGCTTATGTCACGTTCGGAGTATCCTTCATAATATAAAGTCATTATTTGTGCCTTCTGAGTAACACTTAATAACGCTTTTTGGCCCATTTTTCGCTATACAGAAAATACGAGCAAAACCTCTCAGCATGAAAATCAGATGCAAACTGACACTCGCACGCTTCCCCCAACTGTATCAACAGCTGAAGCTGTAGCATGGACGACGCATCGACAGGCAGTTGAGTAATGCAGACAGTAGCTGACGCAATCGGCAGAAGTCTCCTAATATTAACAGATAGTCTTAAACTTTTGCAAATAACTGTACTCCTTCTTTTAAATGTTCGATTTGAAAATATCTATGCATCTGATACGTTTGAAAATGTAATCAGGTATTCGGTCGCTTTCACTGAGTTTGCTCAATTTCGGCTTACTGTATGGTGATGTTCGTATTTCCGTTTCTAACTGTGGCATTCTAAAGGACTCCAATTCAATATATGCACATTTAAAACGGGGACTTCACTAAAGTGCTAATTTATCGTGATTCATTTCAAATGAAAGAGAAAACAGTTTACGTTAACGAACGCATTCACTTGCGCTCGGAAGCGCAGAAACTTCAACAACACGAAGATGGCAGATCCAGTTGCATAAAGAAAAATACTACAAAATATGAAAGGAGAGGCGAACCGGCAGTTAGATTAGGTTGGCTTTCGCAACCCCGTTGGAAAACTCTACAATACGTCGTTATTTTAAATACACCCAACCGTAAATGCTCAAGAAACGCATATAGCGTATTAAATCCGTTTGTTTTTGTGGTGTAGCAAGCACAAAGATTCCCAGAGCTTTCGCTCTCCACTACATATATAGGAGGCTTTTTCAAAGCAACTCTAAACATAAAACTGCAGGAAATTAGAACACGTAAGGAACAAAGATGATTTTTTGAAAATAAAGAGGGTGATATCACGAGCAGTATTACGTGAATTTCTACCACGCAATTATACGGTGTGCCGCGATGTGTTTCCATCTTTTAATAACGCATGTCAAACCACTGGTAGCTCAGTAGAGAGACCATATTATTGCGTGTTAGTTTCTTGGAGAGGATTTCGACTTTTTCTCTGATAGCAGTCTCTTTAAAGTTCGTTGTGAAAACACAAGCTTGCCCGCAACCCCCTCACTCCGGAGTAAGTGGCTCTGCCAACTGAGCTACGTAGGCAGAATGTCTCGCTGCGCATTTGTCATCTTGACACAAGTTTTCACATCATCTCCCTCTTAATTTTTTTTTTGTCTTTGAAGCAAAGCAGGAATTTTTCATTAATTCCAAACAATGTGTGGAACAAACATCACACATTTTTCGAAGAACCTAAAAAGCCAGCGGATCCATTTTCCACAATCGGGCACCAATGTGAAAACACAAGTTTGTCCGCGACGGACATCGAATCGGTGTCTCCTCACTCCGGAGTAAGTCGCTCTCCCAACTGAGCTACGCGGACAGAATGTCTCGCTGCGGATTTGTCGTTTTGACACATGTTTTCACCTCTGTAGTACGTCACATCGTGTAAGGGGCAATTAATCTAATACTACTCCATGCAGGAGCGGCCGAGTAATGCATGACATGCAGCCCTCGCCAGAGAAGTCATGCATTCATCGGTCGCTCCTGTATGGAATAGTATGAATTATCCCTTAAACGAACTTTAAAGAGACTGCTATCAGGGAAACAGTCGAAATCCTCTCCAGCAAATTAGCCTGCACTGATATGGTCTCTACTGAACCACCAATGATTTCATTTCATTTCATTTATTTCGTTATGGGGTTACATTTGGCTATGTTACATTTCAAAATTAATTTTATAACATATAGTATTAAGAAAAACAACATATATAATGTGAATACTTATGTACAGGGTAATCATAGAACAGGAAATTGAATAAAAGGCTATATATATATAGCCTGAGTGAATCCCAATTTCCCTAAAGTACGTAGTCAAGTCAAACGTCCGCACATATAAAATGTACTCATATGTGGTCTGATTAATAAAGGGCCGGGGGTAGCCTAGTGGGTAGCGTTCGTGACTGCCGCGGAAAGGACCTCAGGTTCGATCCCAGCAGGTACGAACGCTCGATCCACTAAATATCCGCCGTGCGTTGGATGGGCACGTTAAGCCGTCGGACCGCGGGTACTGGCCCCCGGTAGTAAATAAGGGTGTCTTCTACCTCGCTTCCGTGTTACTTTCCTATCGGGCACTCTAGCACAAATCTCCTAGCTTTCTATTTCTAAGGGTTGTTTAAGACCTGGGGTCAGACACTCCCTTCCTAAAATCCTCTCCATATGATCTGATCTGATCTGATGGGCACATTAAGCCGTCGGACCCCGGGTACTGGTCCCCCGGTAGTAAATAAGGGCGTCTTCTACCTCGCTTCCGTGTGACTTTCCTATCGGGCACTCTAGCCCCAAATCTCCTAGCTTCCTATTTCTAAGGGTTGTTTAAGACCTGGGGTCAGACACTCCCTTCCTAAAATCCTCTACATATGATCTGATCTGATCTGATGGGCACATTAAGCCGTCGGACCCCGGGTACTGGTCCCCCGGTAGTAAATAAGGGCATCTTCTACCTCGCTTCCGTGTGACTTTCCTATCGGGCACTCTAGCCCAAACCTCCTAGCTTCCTATTTCTAAGGGTTGTTTAAGACCTGGGGTCAGACACTCCCTTCCTAAAATCCTCTACATATGATCTGATCTGATCTGATGGGCACATTAAGCCGTCGGACCCCGGGTACTGGTCCCCCGGTAGTAAATAAGGGCGTCTTCTACCTCGCTTCGGTGTCACTCTCCTATCGGGCACTCTAGCCCAAATCTCCTAGCTTCCTATTTCTAAGGGTTGTTTAAGACCTGGGGTCAGACACTCCCTTCCTAAAATCCTCTACATATGATCTGATCTGATCTGATGGGCACATTAAGCCGTCGGACCCCGGGTACTGGCCCCCCGGTAGTAAATAAGGGCGTCTTCTACCTCGCTTCCGTGTGACTTTCCTATCGGGCACTCTAGCCCCAAATCTCCTAGCTTCCTATTTCTAAGGGTTGTTTAAGACCTGGGGTAAGACACTCCCTTCCTAAAATCCTCTACATATGATCTGATCTGATGGGCACATTAAGCCGTCGGCCCCCGGGTACTGGCCCCCGGTAGTAAATAAGGGCGTCTTCTACCTCGCTTCCGTGTTACTTTCCTATCGGGCACTCTAGCCCCAAATCTCCTAGCTTCCTATTTCTAAGGGTTGTTTAAGACCTGGGGTCAGACACTCCCTTCCTAAAATCCTCTACATATGATCTGATCTGATGGGCACATTAAGCCGTCGGACCCCGGGTACTGGTCCCCCGGTAGTAAATAAGGGCGTCTTCTACCTCGCTTCCGTGTGACTTTCCTATCGGGCACTCTAGCCCCAAATCTCCTAGCTTCCTATTTCTAAGGGTTGTTTAAGACCTGGGGTCAGACACTCCCTTCCTAAAATCCTCTACATATGATCTGATCTGATCTGATGGGCACATTAAGCCGTCGGACCCCGGGTACTGGTCCCCCGGTAGTAAATAAGGGCATCTTCTACCTCGCTTCCGTGTGACTTTCCTATCGGGCACTCTAGCCCAAACCTCCTAGCTTCCTATTTCTAAGGGTTGTTTAAGACCTGGGGTCAGACACTCCCTTCCTAAAATCCTCTACATATGATCTGATCTGATCTGATGGGCACATTAAGCCGTCGGACCCCGGGTACTGGTCCCCCGGTAGTAAATAAGGGCGTCTTCTACCTCGCTTCGGTGTCACTCTCCTATCGGGCACTCTAGCCCAAATCTCCTAGCTTCCTATTTCTAAGGGTTGTTTAAGACCTGGGGTCAGACACTCCCTTCCTAAAATCCTCTACATATGATCTGATCTGATCTGATGGGCACATTAAGCCGTCGGACCCCGGGTACTGGCCCCCGGTAGTAAATAAGGGCGTCTTCTACCTCGCTTCCGTGTGACTTTCCTATCGGGCACTCTAGCCCAAATCTCCTAGCTTCCTATTTCTAAGGGTTGTTTAAGACCTGGGGTCAGACACTCCCTTCCTAAAATCCTCTACATATGATCTGATCTGATCTGATGGGCACATTAAGCCGTCGGACCCCGGGTACTGTCAACCCGGTAGTAAATAAGGGCGTCTTCTACCTCGCTTCCGTGTGACTTTCCTATCGGGCACTCTAGTCCAAATCTCCTAGCTTCCTATTTCTAAGGGTTGTTTAAGACCTGGGGTCAGACACTCCCTTCCTAAAATCCTCTACATCTGATTAATGAATTTTATATTTTAATTTGTTAGCAAATATTTTTTTAGTTGCTTTCGAAAATAATTATAATTATTAATATGTGTTAATTGACAAGGTAGGTTATTCCATAACATCAATCCCTGGTAATCAATAAATCTTTTTTGGGTTAAAGTATTTGGCATTGGTAACAAAAATGCATTTCTATCACATGTTTGATAGTCGCGACCTACAGTGTTCAGTTGAATTAAATGTTGATACCAATTCTCGTTTATTCTTTCATACATGAATCCTAATAATCTAAATTGCCATAATTTCTCAATATCTAAAAATCCATAAGAATTTATCCGTACCCCCATATTCAAGTTAATTCCCCTAAAATTATTTAAAATTCTGACCATCCTATTTTGTAATGTTTGTAATTTATATAAATTAGTCTTAGTAGTTTGCCCCCATACTAATAAACAATAAGTCAAACATGGATAAATTAGACTGTTGTACAACATTTTTAATGTTTTAATTGTTAAATTATTTGAAATTCTCGTAATTAAACCCAATACCCCCAGAAATTTTGTTTACAATATTTTGAATATTTATATTCTATTTTAGATTATCCTCGATTATTATTCCCAAATATTTAATAGTATTTACCATTTCAAGGGTACAATTTATACATGTACGCCCCCTGGCGGAGAAACTGTGGAATATTTTAAGAAGAAAATATTCCGAAAAGATTTATCGATGCCAAAAATAGCATTACAATGCCTACCATGTATTTATGAAGAATGATTTCTTCGAGGAAATTTGTTTCCCAAGTATATATGACGTAGTTTCATCACTGGAATTTGTGACCTACATACGACCCTGGTACACTTCTCCACACAAATTGATGGTGTTTCAACAATCTGTCTATCTCCCTGTTTAAAAAACATAGTTTTAGTTTTTTTTCAATATTTAAACACAGAAAATTTGTGTCCAGCCATTCCATCAATTTTTCAATAAATTTATTACATTTTAATTTTGCCTCATTTATATCTGCACCCGTAACCAGAACCGTGCCATCATCCTCATTAGGTTCAATGTTAAAAATGTCATTTATATAAATTAAAAAAAGTAATGGTCCCAGGACTGAACCCTGCGGCACTCCTATTTCATTAAGTAACTTGTGCGATTTCATTTTATTAATCTGCACATACTGTTTCCTGTTAGGTAAGTAGTCCTCTAATAAATTGCAATATTGATTTTTTATTCCATTATCATAGAGCTTATGCAAAAGTATTCCATGATTGACCGTATCAAATGCCTTTGTAAGGTCCAAGAATATTGCAATGGTTACTAATCCCCTTTTTCTATTATTTACATTTCCCAACCGTAGGTTGAAGAAGCGTATATGCTCCAGCTTTGTCCGGCCGTCTGTCCGTCCGTCCGCACGATAACTCACGTGAAAATGGTTCGATTTCGACGAAATTTTAGTATGTGGTAGGGGATCACCTGGGAACGAAACCCATTGAAAATGGGCGAAGCAGGGTCAAAGGTCAGGCCATAGGAGCGGGATCCATTCTATTGTGCGTCATAACTTGCGTAAAAATTGTTCGATATCGATGAAATTTTAGTATGTGGTAGGGAACCACCTGGGGACGATCCCTATTGAAAATGGGTGAAATTGGGTTAAAGGTCAGGACATAGGAGCTGGATCCATTCCATTGCCTTTTTGCGTCATAACATGCGTAAATATGGTTCGATTTCGATGAAATTTTAATATGTGGTAGGGAACCATATGGGCACGAACGCTATTGAAAATGGGCGAAATGTAGTCAAAGGTCAGGCAGGGCATAAGAGCGGAATTTATTCCATTGCCCTTATGCGTCATAACTTGCGTAAATATGGTTCGACTTCGATGAAATTTTAGTATGTGGTAAGGAACCACATGGGAACCAACCCTATTGAAAATGGGCGAAATGGGCTCAAAGGTCAGGACATAAAAGCGGGATCCATTACATTGCCTTTACGCGTCATAACACGCGTAAATATGGTTCGATTTCGATGAAATTTTAGTATGTTATAAGGAGCCACTGGGGACGAACCCTACTGAAAATGGGCGAAATGGGGTCAACGGTCAGGACACTAGAGTGGGATCCATTCCATTGCCCTTGTGCATCATAACTTACCTAAAATGCTTGGATTGCGACAAAACTTTATCATGTTGTTCCGGAGGTAGAGTGAACCGGTTCTGTTGAATATCATTGAAATGGAGTCAAAGGTCAGGACACAGGAGCGAGATTTATTCCACAGCCATTATCCACATAACTTGAGTAATAATTTCTGGTATATTGGAAAGCGTATCATAATCAAATGCATTGCATGATTTTACTAACTTGTTCAATATGATATTCTGAAATGTCAAAATGGCTATTTCTGTTAATTTTTCCTTTTGAAACCCATACTGATTTTTATTGATAACATGATATTTCTCAAAAAAAGTTTCCTAATCTTGTATATAATAGTTTTTCCAAAACCTTAGCAAAAAAAGATAAGTTAGAAATTGGTCTGTATTATTATATTATCTCTGGACCCAGTCTTATGTTTTGGAGTTATTTTTGTTATTCTTAATTCTTCAGGTATTTTGCCAAATTCAATAATCACATTAAATATATGACTAAGTGGTTTAGAAATTATTTTGGAAACCCTTTTAATAGCCCTTGGATGTATGTCATCTGGTCCCACAGACGTTGATTTAATATTTCTTATGCATGCCTCAACTTCTGCTGTTGTGAAATATTCAAAATAACACGAATTTTTTAATGTTTTTTATTGGTAGCAGTTTCCGATTTTTTTTATTATTAATTTTTATTTTATTTTTAATTTCTTTAGGGGCATTTATGAAACAGTAATTGAATTCATTTGCTACAGAGAGAGCATCAGAAACCCTCTGACCACTTATACCCAGTGTAATTGTTTCAGTTGTATTTCTTTTCTTTCCCAACATATCATTTATATTTTTCCAGACAATTTCAGTCGACTGTGTATTGAATAGATTGTTATAGTACAATTTTTTTATATTTAATTTCTTTATTAAGTAAATTTCTAATTTTTTTAAAATTTAATAAATCAATGGGTTGTCGAGTTAAAAGAAATTTTAAAACAATTTATTGTTTTTATTAATTTTTCTCAATATTATTTTATTGATCCAAGGTTTTTTTGCCCTTTTAGGCTGTGTTACATATTTTATTGAAAAACATTCATTATAGACTGCTGTAAATTGATCAAGAAATATACTACATAATTTTTCTGGAGAATCATGTATTGTAATACTATCATAATTTATTTTTTGAATTAATTCATAAAATTTACCCATATTAGCCTCACTCAGATATCTGATTTCATATTTCACTTTAGTTTGGAAAGATATTGATTTTTTTGTATGAATTAAATAAGTAGGTAAATGATCACTTATATCATAATTTAAAACACCAGCATATATATAATTAGTATCAATGTTAGTTATGCATAAATCCAAAATAGAACTAGAGATGTCAGTGAGTCTAGTAGGCGAGTCAATATAATTCTTAAAGCCATAAGTAGTTATAAGTGTTAATAATCTTTGAGTATTTGTATTTATTGACGCAAGATCTATATTAAGTTCCCTCATAATTACGACTTGTTTATTTGATAATGTTGTGTATTAAAGATAGTTAGTCAACAATGTCAAAAAACTGAAGATATTTCCTCTAGGTGGTCTGTAACAGACGGTAATGATATAAATATCACTCTCAATAGTTAATATTTCCATATCATGATTGATATAAGTGCATTCCTGTATTTCTGAGAAAAGAACATAATTATTTTAAGGTAAATAGCAACTCCCCCCCCCCAACTCTATCAATCTATTTATATTATACAATCGATAGTTATTTAAATGTATTTGATATTGTTTAGATGGAAACCAAGTCTCAGTAACACAAAAAATATCTATATTTGAATTTAATGATTTAATTAAAATTTCCAACAATGTGAATTTATTTATCATACTTCTAGCATTAACATGAATCAGTTTCAATCCACTATGTGAAAAATTTTGAAAGCATGTATTCAAGGAATCTATTTCAGTGTAAGTATGTGTATTCGTTTTCCTGCTCTTAGGTTACCACAAATAAGAATTAGTTAGTAAGTAGTATTGTTAATTAGTTTCAAGACATCTTCATAAGTTGTAATAACATGAACTCTGTCAAAGTCTGTTTTCTTAATAAGAATTTTCCCATGTGAAAACCAAACATATTTAAAGTAATGTCCAACTGCAAAATGTTTTACCCACCAGAATAGTTCTCTGTTAAATGGTGATATCTTTTCATTGATGTAGATCCTGGAAGAACTATGAGACTCTCTAAAAGCTGAATTTGTAATACTATTTTTCCTTTCCATAAACCACTTATCACGATTTGTCCTTGTTGTAAACTGAACAACTATTTTCTTAAATTTTTTTCCCTCCTATTTTGATGGTATCTCATGAACAACATCAACGTCCATCTGAAGGTTTATAATCATGAATTTCCAAATTTTGTGCTAATAATCTCTCTAAGTTTTCCTTCAGTAGTCTTGGGCTCCAAATCCAATCCTAGTATTTCAATATCTCTATTTCTATTATATTGATTTAACTAATTTTGATTTTGTATTATATTATTAGTTTTGTCATGAAGCTCAGTTTACTTTCTCAACTTTTTCAATTTTAGAACTGAAATTTTATTTTCATTTTCTAGCTCAGTATTTTTTTTAATCAAGTCATCATACTTAGTACTTAAAAATTCCATAGCACATCTCAAGTCATTTAATTCTTTTTTTATTTCTGGTCGGCTGTTTGAAAATACAACACACATAAAAATTGGAAAAGGAGTGAGACAAGGTGACACCATATCTCCGAAGCTCTTTAATGCCACATTGGAAAATGTCTTTCAATCACTGAACTGGGAAAACAAAGGGATAAAGATTAATGGAGATTATCTAACCCACCTTCGTTTTGCTGATGACATAGTCATTTTTGCAACTACCCCATCAGAGCTACAGAGTATGATCCAGGAACTTGCTGACAAGAGTAAAGAAGTGGGATTAAAAATGAACTTTCAGAAGACAAAAGTGATGTACAATGCTTTTACAAGAAATGAAGATTTATCGATTGATGGAGAAAAGCTGGAGATAACAGACACGTACATTTATCTTGGACAGCAGATATCAAGTGAGGGTCACATTGATGAAGAAATTAATCGGCGTACAAAACTTGCCTGGAGAGCTTTTGGAAGAAACAGCATAATTTTCAAGAGCAATATGCCATTATGTCTTAAAAGAAAAGTGTTTTACCAATGCATCCTTCCAGTGCTTACGTATGGTGCAGAGACGTGGACCTTAGCTAAAAGAGACATACAAAGGCTGCAGACAACTCAAAGCAGCATGGAGAGATACGTGCTTGGTGTAACCAAGAGAGATAAGAAGAGGAACACGTGGATCAGAAAAATGACAAGAGTGGAAGACATCATGATCAGAGCTAAATCCCTGAATTGGCAATGGGCTGGACATACTGCCAGAAGGACAGACCGTCGATGGACAGCCGAAATTTTAGATTGGATTCCAAGGGACAGGAAAAGAGCCAGAAGAAGACCACATGGAAGATGGGTGGATGAAATTCGAAAGTATGCGGGAGTGACATGGAGGAGACTGGCACAAGACAGACCGTTGTGGAGGAAACTTGGGGAGACCTTCGTCCAGCAGTGGATTGATAATGGTTGACAATGATGAGGATGATGATGATATCCATTATACTTTATATCATCCGTAACCAATATACATGTAATGTTATCACATATCATAAGTTCTCAATGACAATTTTTCATAATAACAGTCCATAATAAACACAAGTCTAAGTGTTTTACCTTGACATATTATCCTGTAGATCCTGTACAGCAATGCTCTGTACAAACCCAGCAAGCCGCCCCGGTGGCGCGTGGTCTAAGCGATGGCCTCTGATCATTCGTCCGAACGGGGTCCGGGTTCGAATCCCGGTGAGGCATGGATGTTGTGTTTGTCTTACGGCACTGGTTCTCTCCCTTCCCTGGAACCAGTGACCCTAAATTAGGGACGGGCGACTGCTTATAGCTCATTGAGTTGCTCACGGTGGTCGTTAAACCTCCAATCACAATCACAAACCCAGCAATTATGTGACACTGTTCTAATCTATATATATGTGAAGCACGGTTCTGTTTGCACACAATATGCACATATCCCTTTACATTAGCTTGATCCACAGGAACGGTATTCAGTTGTAGTATCAGTACCACACATGAAATCACACAGTCTGTCCCCTCACTCCTTTTTATAAGCCAACCAGTACGATATACCTACAGATATTCACCATTGAGGAATTCCGAACTGTATTCCATTTGAATTAGGTGAAATATGTATTTCTTAGTGCACTCCAATGAGAAATTTACTAGAGAGAAGGTCAACAAACGGCATCCATTTGCAATAGCCTGACTTGACTCTTTGGCATGCGTTATTAAAAGATGGAAACATATCGCGGCCCACCGTATAATTCCGTGATAAAAATTCATGTAATAAGCCTCGTGATGTCACCCACATTATTTTCAAAAACCACCTTTGTTTCTTACGTGTTGTAATTCCCTGTATTTTTATGTCTACCACTGCCTTGAAACAAGAACCCAGTGGAGTGCGAAAGCTTAGAAAATCCTTGTGCTTACTACACCACAAAAATAAACAGATTTAATACACTATATGCGTTTATTGGTAGCCTACATTGTGTACGCTATTTAAAGAATTAGACTAAACAGCCCAGTCAACGAAGGCTGAAAATGGGCAAATATAAGAAATAAATATGAAAGTTTTGAAACTTGGAATACGTGTTTATAGGTATCAAGTGAAGATTATACCAAACGTCCTGACGAATCACAGGTGAGCTCTAGCTGCCATCTTGAAAAATAGGTACGTTATTACGGTTTTCCGTAAATATTTAAAACACGGTTGGTCGTAGCTCAAAAATACTATTTACAGAATTGAAGCTTAAAGAATTTCCTACAAAAAAGGCTAGATTCACTTTTTTTGTATCTCTAATAGTTTCTGAGATAATCGGGTGTCAATGTACTTTTTCGCTGATTCCTACGTTTTTGCAACGGTTTTTCATACAGATAAGCTCATAACTTCTGAACCGTCGGGTTTTTTTTAGAAAGAATTCTTAAGCACTATTGTAGAGCATAACATTCTCTTCAAAATGGGTATCTTACTTATTTTATTAACTCCAGCAGGTCAATAGATATAGCTGTATGTTTACATTACAAGCTATCGCTATCTAATGTGACCATCACAACATAGAGCCTTTCGTTCCTCAGCACTGATGTCAAGTTGCTCAAGAATTATGTTCGACAAAGCTGTTTGTAAGAGAGCTCGCACTGCTCTAGCAAAGGCGTGACGTTGTAATATCTTATTGACTGATACTGGAGCATAGATGGTGCTTAGCAGTTCCTTGAGACCACTTCCACCCATGAGGTATCCAATGCACCCCAAAAAAGACATCAATAGATGAAATCCACCTAGTCTTACCACACAGTTAGGCAGCTGCGACTATTTCTCGGCTTTTAATGTAGAGTGGCTGGTCGAACGTAATAATTAAGCACTTCTGATTGATTTTGACACACAAGTCAGCAGAAAACCTTAACGCGGTGTAGATAGTATCGTAATCAGTTGGTGGAGAGTTTATGAAAGGAAGAGGAACAACCTTCGTCTTTTCACTGTACATACCTTTCGTCACAGAATGCATAAATCCTTTCCATTCTGAAACCTCAGGAATATTGAGGCATTTTGCATACATCCATAGAATGTCATAAGGTTTCGGCTGTGCCATTTCCTCTACCGGAACTGCCAGGTCTTCCACAATCACATTTTTTAAACCGCCTTCTGTTTTTTGGAATACTTCCAGTGGAAGAACTCCAAGTTCTCCACAAGTCTTTGAGCTTGGCATCTTGGTTAATCTTGGTATTTCTGTTTCTCTTTATACTGAACTTGCTGGGGTAATACATCTAATGCCACCCGTAGCATGAAAAGTATTTTATCCATTGATCATGCAGACATTGAAGTCAGCGTTGTTGAACACGAATTGACTGAATGACCCATTCATGCCACGTTGAGCGTGAAAAATGGCTCAGATTTCCAGCTGTTGAGCTTCATAGTATGATGAACAGAATCCCAAACTAGAGATAAGGTTTTCCAAGTTTTTGGAGCCGTATTTCTTGTATAGAAATAGGTCAAGGCTGTTTAATATGGGGGACATGAAAGACTGTATTCACACAACAGAGATGATGGAGTGTGCAATGGAAATGCATTTCCTCTTTGTCCTTTCAATGTCTTTTGTCTTCTTCATTGTCACGTCCTCCAGGAAAGTAAGTAGCGTTGTGGGAACGCAACTACTCGCGTCCTTCAGGTAGTTATCCAGGAGGGTAGGTGGTTTCATCATACACTTGAGATTGGATATTCTGCCTTATTATTGTTGCGGCAGTTTTCACGATTCTGAGTCGCTCCTCAGTTTGGCTTTTCTTTTTGTTTTCGTACAATGAATTCAATATTTTAATACCTGCGTCAATGAAACAGACGATCGGAACCTTTCTTCCATCTCTTGCTATTATGATACGTCCTCCGTATGTTTGTAGGAGTTTGGCTTTTATTGTGTGATCATCAGGAACACGCCCTGTTACTGCGGAACGTAATTCGGAGAGGGCATATTGGCGGACATCGTTTTTTTTTTTTTTTTTTTTTTTTTGGATTGGAGGTTTAACGACCACCGTGAGCAACTCAATGGGCTATAAGCAGTCGCCCGTCCCTAATTTAGGGTCACTGGTTCCAGGGAAGGGAGAGAGCCAGTGCCGTAAGGCAAACACAACATCCATGCCTCACCGGGATTCGAACCCAGACCCCTTTCGGACGAATAATCAGAGGCCGTTATTTTCCAGAAACGTATAAATTTGTTTTATACGGCTAAAACATAATCGGTTTCAAAACGCCCACGTTTACCTCCTTTTGGAGTAGTATGTAGAAAATATTTCGTGTAACAGTCTTGGTGATATACTCCTTTTAAGCTACTAAAGCACTTATGGTGGACAGGCGAAATTTCACTTCTTCTGCCCACTTATCCTTCCTTTTATCGGCTGCATCAAAAACCGTATCTTTCACCGACAAGCTTCGAACATGGTATATTACTCTACGTCTGTCCTTGGGTTTCTTCCTCTCTCTTGCCTTGAATTGTTCGTCAATCACTTCAGTACAAAAAAAAAACACCTTCGTTTTGAAGTCAAACGTCAGTAGCGAAGACTTCAAAGTCACAGGCTGGTCGTCGTCACGTTTTAATGATGTTGAGGCTTCAGACTGCCTCTTAACATCAGCCACTATGCTATCTGTTCTCGTGTAATTTTTCCGGCACAAAGTATGCACTCTCACGGATGTTAGGCCACTCAGCTGGGAGCCCTTGTTGTCATTCTTTGCAGTGCTAGCTAGCTCTTAATAACGATGCTATTCTTTTTTCACCCACTAGCGAAACACCAACGCCTGATTCTTTAAGATCTCTTTCACATATAAAACACTTCTCTGCCATAGTGAAAACAAAACACTCGTCTTCTTCTCTACCTACACCTGGAACATAAAATATAAAATAGTCCAGTCAGCGAAGGCTCAAAATGGGCAAATATCGAAATACCAACTGAGAAAGGTTTGCCGCTCGATCTGGAGACAGTATGTATGTATGCATGTACACACACATATACCATTTATACCACCATTATATCATTACATATAAATAAACTCTTTCAAATGGTATGTATAATATTATATAATATTCTGACGGATCTATTGAACAGCTATATCTATTGACCTGCTGGAGTTATAAAATAAGTAAGATACCCATTTTGAAGAGAATGTGATGTTCTACTATAGCGTTCAAGAACTCTTTCTAGAAAAAACCGACGGTTCAAAACTTATGAGCTAATTTGTATGAAACCCCGTCTTGATAACGTAGGAATCAGCGAAAAAGTACATTGACACCCAATTATCTCAGAAACTATTAGAAATACAAAAAAAGTAAATGGAACCTTTTTTGTAGAAAATTTTGTAAGCTTCAAATTTGTGAATAATATTTTTGAGCTACAACCAACCGTTTTTGAGATATTAACGGAAAACCGAAAAAAATACCTATTTTTCAGGATGGCGGCTAGAGCTCGCGTCTGATTCGTCAGGACTTTTGGTATAATCTTCACTAGTTACCTATAAGCAAGTGTGCCAAGTTTCAAAACTTTATTTATTTCATCTGAAAACCCTATTTTGACCGGACTAAAAGCCATTACAAGTGGTGTGTAAATCAAGAGGAAATACGTGCCTCGGCGAAAGAAATTTTAAATAATATAATTTTTAGAGCTATGGAGCCAACCTGAGCATGCATTTAAATGAGCATGCATTTAAATGCCTGGAAACCGGTGGCGGTCATAATGTGGACAGTCAAAATGTTGACACGGTCATAATGTCGACAGGGTCCAGAAAATGTGAGCATGGTAGGTATTCTTAGTCCATAGACGGTTTTTGAAAGGGACAGGACCCGGGATCAAGTGCCCCCCCTATACAATTTTTTTCTAAAATCTACAGTTTTCTATTTAGAACCACCGAATTTGATATACTATCTCATGGTACTCTAACTTAGTCCGCAAACGGTTTTTGGAAGGGGTCGGGGCCCGGGGTCAAGGAGTCCCCATTCAAAAGTTTCGTAAAATCTACATTTTTCAATTTAGAACCCCCAAATTTGGTATACTATCTCATGGTACACTAACTTTGCCCGTAGACGGCTTTTGGAAGTCGTCGGGGTCCGGGGTCAAGGGGCCCCCATTCATAATTTTTGTAAAATCCACAGTTTCCAATTTAGAACCACCAAATTTGATATACTACTTCATGGTACTCTAACTTTCACTGTAGGCAGAAGGGGTCGGGGCCCATACAAAATTTTCGTAAAATCTACAGTTTTTAATTTAGAACCACCAAATTTGGTATACCATCTCATGGTACTCTAGCTTTGCCCGTAGACGTCTTTTGGAAAGCGTCGGGGTCCGGGGTCAAGGGGCCCCCATTCATAATTTTTGTAAAATCCACAGTTTCCAATTTAGAACCACCAAATTTGATATACTACTTCATGGTACTCTAACTTTCACCGTAGACAGAAGGGGTCGGGGCCCATACAAAATTTTTGTTAATTCTACAGTTTTCAATTTAGAACCACCAAATTTGGTATATTACCTATGGTATTCTAACTTAGATCGTTGACGGTTTTTGGAAGGGGTCGGAGCCCGGGTTCAAGAGGCCCCTATTAAAATGTTTTGTAAAATCCACAGTTTTTAATTTAGAATCATTAAATTTGATATACTATCTCATGGTACTCTAACTTAGTCCGTAGACGGTTTTTGGAAGGGGTAGGAGCCCGGGGTCCAGGGCCCCATTCAAAAGTTTCGTAAAATCTACATTTTTCAATTTAGAACTACCGAATTTGGTATACTATCTCGTGGTACTCTAACTTAGACGGTAGACTGTTTTTGGAAGGGGTCGGGGACTGGGGTTAAGGGGGCCTCATTCAAAATTTTTGCAAAACCTACAGTGTTCAATTTAGAACCCCCAAATTTTGTATACTATCTTATGCTCCTCTAACTTAGACGGTATACGGTTTTTGGAAGGGATCGGGGCCCGGGGTCACGGTACCCCCATTCATAATTTTCGTATGCATGGGTGTACCATCGCGATCTTTTCGAATCAAAGATTGTACACAGTCAAGTCCCATAATTGTGACCACCAGCTAATATCCAGAGTAACCGCCGGGTGCAGTGCGGACAGCAGCTAGACGGGCTGAGAGTGACTCAATAAGGTGCTGGAAGGAGTTCATAGGTGTGTGGAGCCATGCTGACTGCAGTGCATCTGACAGCTGCTGAAGGGTGCGTGGTGGAGGATCCATAGAACGAACAACAGGATCGAGGTGGTAGCACAGATGCTCATTTAGGTTTAAGTCTGGGGAATGAGGGGGCCAGGGAAGTACTTTGAAGTCTTCATCGTGATCTTCCAACCACTCTCGGACAATTCTAGCTGTGTGACACGTCGCATTGTCGTGCTGGAAGATCCGATACCCCCAGAGAAGACAATCGGCATGTATGGGTGTGCTTGGCCTGCAAGGATGGATTCATAACGAATTCGGTCCATAGTGCATTTCACAGGTATAAATGGACACTGGGAATGGCACGAAAACATTCCCCAAACCCCACCCGCTTGTGTTCTGCCTGCAATGGTTGAAGACTGTTTGTTCTCCTATGTTTCTCCCTTATATATCGATCTGTTTGATGAAGCAGAAAACGTGACTCATCGCAGAAGGCAATCCTTTGCCAATCAGCGGTGGTCCAATTCCGATACTGCTGTGCAAATGCAAGGCTTTTCTGCAGATGCCCCTTCGTTAGCATAGGTGCAATGACCATCCGTCTATACAGGAGCCCCATACGCAGCAGGGTTCACTGAAATGTCGTTTTAGACACACTTCTGGTAGCTCCCTGGTTCATTCGGCCAGTGAGTTGCTCCAGTGTAGCGTGTCGATCGGCCCTCCCGCACCTTCGCAGCCGACGTTCGCCTGTCACATCAATAGTTCGTGGTTCTCCGCAGTTTCCTCGTCGCTTATTCGCAATGGTGCCATTTCTCCAATCACGATACATTTTAACTACAGCAGCACGCGAACAGTTCACAAACTGCGCTGTTTCAGAAATACTGCCATCCTTGGCCCGAAAGCCGATAATCATCCCTATTTGCAAATCTGATAAATCGCTCCTTTTATCCATGACAGCAACGAGTGATATGTTTTCAGATTGCCTACAGCACACCTGATATACCCTCCAAGAAGCCAGCTCACGAGACGAGCCTTCTTTCATTGGCTACGCGCTGTTGACGTCAAAAGTAGGAGGTGGTCACAATAATGTGACTCGACTGTGTATATTAGTGGTTTTAATGCCAAAATCAACTTTATTTTTTCGGCAAGCATTCTTTTCGCCGCCGCCCCGGTGGCGCAGTGGTCTAAGGCGCTGGCCTCTGATCATTCGTCCGTAAGGGGTACGGGTTCGAATCCCGATCAGGCATGGATGTTGTGTTTGTTTTACGGCACTGGCTCTCTCCCTTCCCTGGAACCAGTGACCCTAAATTAGGGACGGGCGACTGCTTATAGCCCATTGAGTTGCTCACGGTGGTCGTTAAACCTCCAATCAAAAAAAAAATATTTCGCCTTGGTACAATACAAGGGATAAATGACATGCTTTCCACGAATTTCCGAGGTTGCTGATCACTAGTTAAACCTCTAAAAGTTGTCCTTTTAATCCTTTTTAAGATACGGTTAACTTCTGATCCGGAATATCCAAAAGATTCAGCCATGGTTTGTAACGTACCAGGAGATGTGACGTACCTGCCAGAAGGACGCACACGACATAAAGGCAGATAGGAATCAGAATAAAATGTCCGCGTAGCTCAATTGGTAGAGTGACTTATTCCGGAATGAGGGGATCCAGGTTCGAATCCTGGCGTGGACAGAAATGACGGAGAAATTTACTTCGTTATAATGGCGCCCGAACTATCCGGATGACCCGACCGTTCAAAATCTCGCATTGGTGTGATGTTCTTTCCATACCGCGAGATAGGAAAAATAAGAGAATCCCTTCTCCAGCACTTCGAAAATAAAAAAAATAATAAGGGGGAGATGATGTAACGTAAAAGGAGATGTGACGTACCTGCCAGAAGGACGCACACGACATAAAGGCAGATAGGAATCAGAATGAAACGTCCGCGTAGCTCAATTGGTAGAGTGACTTATTCCGGAATGAGGGGATCCGGGTTCGAATCCTGGCGTGGACAGAAATGACGGAGAAATTTACTTCGTTATAGGTTATTATCTTCTTCAGTTCTTTACGAAAAATGGCGGAAAAGCCATGTGTTATTTTAAGAAGAAAGTATTCTCAAAAGATTTTTCAATGTGAGCGGTATCGGTCCAGGGCAGAAAATTTTCAATCGAGTTTTCAGGAGCTCAGGTTTTGCTGCAAATACGTCAGATGCAGAAATAAACGAGTACGCTCCCTGGTGGCCAAACCATTCCTTGCCTAATATTAGAAATTATATGTAAAGCATTTTCCATCAAAAGCTATATCCGGTGCTGAAATAGTTTTTCAAATCGGTCTTTTAGAAGTAGAGATATCGAGAAAAACGCAGTCTACCTATACGACCCCTTGCGGAAAGTCTATGAATTACGTGAAAATTTTGAAATTATATGAAAAACATTTCGTATCGGAAACTCTATCCGACAAAGAAGGAATTTTTTTCAAATCAGTCTTTTAGAAGCATAGACATCGACAAAAATAAGATACACGTCTACGCCCCTGGCGGTGAAACATGCATTATTTCAAGAAGAAAGTATTCCGAAAAGGTTTATCGACGTGAGTGGTATCGGTCCACGAACGAATTTTTTCAATCCAGATTTTAGAAGCCCAAAGTTTGCTGCAAATGCAACAGAAGCAGAATTTTTTTTTTTTTTTTTTTTTTTTTTGATTGGAGGTTTGACGACCACCATGAGCAACTCAATCGGCTATATGCAGTCGCTTGTCCCTATTTTAGGTTTAGGGTCACTGGTTCCAGGGAAGGGAAAGAGCCAGTGCCGTAAGACAAACACAACATCCATGCCTCACCGGGATTCGAACCCGGACTTCTTTCTGACGAATGATCAGAAGCCATCGCTTAGACCACTGCAGCGCGGCAGCAGAAATTAGCATTTACGACCGTTAAAAATTAGAAATTACATGTATAAGATTTTCCATCAGGAGCTGTATCCGCTGCAGAAAGAAAATTTCAAATTGGAGTTTTAGAAGCAGAGATACCGGGGAAAACGCAGTTTACTTTTACAGTGGAAAATGTACACATAACTTTTTTTTTTTTTTTTTTTGGTTGGAGGTTTAAGGACCACCGTGAGCAACTCAATGGGCTATAAGCAGTCGCCCGTCCCTAATTTAGGGTCACTGGTGGTTCTAGGGAAGGGAGAGAGCCAATGCCGTAAGACAAACACAACATCCATACCTCACCGGGATTCGAACCCGGACCCCTTTCGGACGAATCATCAGAGGCCATCGCTTAGACCACTGCGCCACCGGGGCGGCAAAAAGAGCTTGCCTTCAAGGCAAGCTCTCCAGACAGCAGCAGCATGCGGACAAGCGTTGTCCACCGATTGAAAATGTTTTTTTCTTTATTGAAGGTTTAACGACCACCGCGAGCAACTCAATGGGCTATAAGCAGTCGCCCGTCCCTAATTTAGGGTCACTGGTGGTTCTAGGGAAGGGAGAGAGCCAGTGCCGTAAGACAAACACAACATCCATACCTCACCGGGATTCGAACCCGGACCCCTTTCGGACGAATCATCAGAGGCCATCGCTTAGACCACTGCGCCACCGGGGCGGCAAAAAGAGCTTGCCTTCAAGGCAAGCTCTCCAGACAGCAGCAGCATGCGGACAAGCGTTGTCCATCGATTGAAAATGTTTTTTTCTTTATTGAAGGTTTAACGACCACCGCGAGCAACTCAATGGGCTATAAGCAGTCGCCCGTCCCTAATTTAGGGTCACTGGTGGTTCTAGGGAAGGGAGAGAGCCAGTGCCGTAAGACAAACACAACATCCATACCTCACCGGGATTCGAACCCGGACCCCTTTCGGACGAATCATCAGAGGCCATCGCTTAGACCACTGGGGCGACATACGTAACTTGAAAAGTGACTAAACCTAAAATAGACTTCGACATAAACAGAATCGAAAGGTAAAAGAATTTTTTCAATCGGACGTTTAGAAGCAAATTTAGGGAATAAAATGTGAATAAAATGTGGCGCAGTGGTCTAAGCGATGGCCTCTGCTCATTCGTCCGAAAGGGGTCCGGGTTTGAATCCCGGTGAGGCATGGATGTTGTGTTTGTCTTACGGCACTGGCTCTCTCCCTTCCCTGGAACCAGTGACCCTAAATTAGGGACGGGCGACTGCTTATAGCCCATTGAGTTGCTCACGGTGGTCGTTAAACCTCCAATCCAAAAAAATCCAAAATAAAATGTGACATCGTCTAGCGCGTAAATGTAGACGATGTTTAGATATCGTCTACATTTACGCCCTCTAGACGTTTAGAAGCAAATATATATGAATGGATTCGATATCATCTGCATTTACGCTCTCTAGCGGCAAAATTGTGCATCATGAAGAAAAAAAGCTAAATAAAGCATCATCATTCGCACATTTCAAGCTTCCCAATGCAAAAAGAAGTTTTCAAATCGGACTATTAGTTGCAGAGATATGGTGTCCACAGACGGACGGACAAACCTATAACATAAGCACAGTCCTTTTTACAAAAGACGTGCTAACAAATAACAATAACCGCCCCCGGTGGCGCAGTGGTCTAAGCGATGGCTTCTGATCATTCGTTCGATGAGGGCCCGGATTCGAATCCCGGTAAGGTACGGATGTTGTGTTTGTCTTATGGCGCTGGCTCTCTCCCTTCTCTTGAACCAGTACCCCCCCCCCTTTTTTTTTTTTGATTGAAGGTTTAACGATCACCGTGAGCAACTCAATGGGCTGTAAGCAGCCGTCCGTGCCTAATTTAGGGCCGCTGGTTTTTGGGAAGGGAGTGAACCAGTGCTGTAAGACAAACAAAACATCCATGTCTCACAGGTATTCGAACCCAGACCCTTCTCGGACGAATGGCCATAAGCCAGCGCTTCGACCACCGCACCACCGGGGCAGCCCCAGTGGCCCTAAATTAGGATCGGGCCGCCGCAGTGGCGCAGTGGTCTAAGGCGTTGGCCTCTGTTCATTCGTCCGTAAGGGGTCCGGGTTCGAATCCCGGTCAGGCATGGATGTTGTGTTTGTCTTACGGCACTGGCTCTCTCCCTTCCCTGGAACCAGTGACCCTAAATCAGGGACGGGCGACTGCTTATAGCCCATTGAGTTGCTCACGGTGGTCGTTAAACCTCCAATCAAAAAAAAAAAAAAAAAAAAATTAGGATCGGGCGACTGCTTATAGCCCACTGAGTTGCTCACGGTTGTCGCTAAACCTCCAATCAAAAAAAAAAAAAAAAATCAGTAGAAGATATACCACTAAAAGAAGTGGAACAATTTACATAAATTGATTCAATAGTATCAACAAAAGGAGGTACTGTTGAAGATATAAATGGATTGAAGCAATTAGCTTATTCAACATTTAACCAACTTAGAAATATCCGAAAAATAAGAACTTGTTTACAAAAACTAAAATGAGAATATCTAACTCAAACGTAAAGGCAATAGATATGTCTGGATCAGAAACATGAATGCTAAATAAAAAGATAGTTAATAATGTCCAGATCTTCTTAAACAAATGTTTAAGAGCGATACTGGGAATATATTGGCCAAAACAAATATCAAACGAAGAACAATGGCAGAGAACAAACCAAAAGCCTATATTGCTACAAATACGTGAAAGGAAATGGAAGTGGATGGGTCATGTCTTGCGGAAAGAGAATAAAATAATAGTAAAACAAGCTCTTCATTGGAACACACAGGGTAAAAGACGACAGGGAAGACCAAGAGAAACATGGAGAACAGCAATAATAAAAGAAACAGTAAATATTAATAACCGGAACCAAGCAGTAGCAAAAAACAGAGTCCGGTGGGCAATGGTGGTGGAAGACTTATGCCCCAGGTGGAGCGAAGAGGATTAAAGCAAAACGCAATGAGCCGCCCCACCACCCCAGTGGCGCAGTGGTCTAAGCGCTGGCCTCTGATCATTCGTCCGTAAGGGGTCCGGGTTCGAATCCCGGTGAGGCATGGATGTTGTGTTTGTCTTACGGCACTGGCTCTCTCCCTTCCCTGGAACCAGTGACCCTAAATTAAGGGACGGGCGACTGCTTATAGCCCATTGAGTTGCTCACGGTGGTCGTTAAACCTCCAATCCAAAAAAAAAAAAAAAAAAAAAAAAGCAATGAGTCAAATGAACAATGAAGCAGCGACAAGTCTGCCGGCGTAGTTCGGTTGGGATAACAGCAGCGCCGGACTATGAACATATGAGTTCTAATCTCACTGCCGGCAAAACATAGGTTGTAGGCAGACTACTTAACAAACCTCTACATTATGTTGAATATATTTTGAAATTTTATTGTCCCTGTGTATATAATTTAATGTAAGAAGATGCTCTTCTGAGTACTTTTAGCGATTCTCCCCCTTGTCACTGAATACTTCTGTACATATGATGCAAATTTTGAGTGTAGCACCACTGTTACATTTCTGTTTTATGAGAAGCTGCCCTTCTGGGTATGCTTAGCGGCTTTCTTTTTTGTCACTGTATTGTTCTGTACATATGATATGACACTTATGAATTGCATTACTGTTCGATTTCTGTTTTTTTTTTGTAAAGTTGCCCTCCTGGGTCCGTTTAGCGTATTTCTCTCTTGTCACTGCATAATTCTGTGCATATAATAAGTATTTGTGCTTAATTGTTTCTACCATTTCTGTCATATTTCTAAATACTGTTGCACCTGTTAGTTCCCTCTCACCCATGGTCTTTTATGTGAATTAGTACCTTGTGCATATTTAATCTTGAGTATGGTAGTAATACTTAATTGGAATTTGTGAATAGTATAGCATCATGTCTTTTCTTGTCTACAATACTGTAGTATACATTTTCATTTGCATCGCTCGTGCTTTATTGTCTGCCTCTCCATCGCCCTTCGGGGCGAAATAATTTTATGATTTTAACAATATTTTGTTTTACGTTTCACTGGAACTTTCCAGTTGTTGTATATACCACTGTATTTATTGGCAGAATTCTACTGTCATGTACATAGAAATGCTATTTTTATTTGAAGAATAAAGACAATTTTGAAATCTGTAAAATTTGGTATTGTTAACCAATGCAAAAAATACAAATTTTGCAGATCTTCGAATCACTGGGAATTTCCAAAACGACTAGGGCAGGGATGAATTTCTTTGCCTTTTGTTCGCTGGTACATACTGAGAAAATCAACATCAATAATAATAAAAATAATTGCACTAAATTACACAACGAAGAGCCAAAACATTATGATAACCTGCTTAATAGTATTCCTTATCTTCACGTGCCGCCAAAGCACCCCTTATAAAACGAGGCGTAGACAGAAGGATACAGATGGCATTACCAGAAGATCCTTTAACACTTGTAAAATATGTGATTGAGACGCCGCAGATACGATGGACGCTACAACATTTCTAAACGTTTATTGCGGTATCTGATACCAACACGTTAACAGAAGATCGTTTAACTTTTGTAAGTTATGTCGTTGAGATGCCGCAGATACACTGCTAGCCAAACAAAATGCAACACCAAGAAGGAAGCATCCGATTGGCCTGAAATTCGCAGCATGCGTCGCCCGAGTGAGGACATGCAAACGATTAGCATTGCAGGGCATATGAAAATCATGTGCGCCAGGCAAAGCCACTGAGAAGCACTATAAGAAAAGTGCACAGAAGGCGGGGTGAAAGTAGTGGAAGTGTGTTGTGCTGCCGGACCTGTGCGTGGGAAGCTTCCTGATGCCTCGTCGCAGAATACGGCAGTCGTTCCAGCACGTTTCGGAGTTCAACAGAGAACGAATAGTGCCTTATCGCGACAGCGGTTTATCGTACCGAGACATCGGCGCCCGTGTGGGACGACATCCAGCCACAGTGAGGCGAGTATGGATTCGGTGGGTGCAGGAGGGTCGGACGGACCGACGTGAGCGATTGCCGCAGCCGCGACACACAACCGAACTAGAGGACCGGCATGTTGTGAGGCGGGCATTGACGGCTCGCACCGCCACATCACGAACGTTGGCGCAAGAATTATGGTGTTTTGCGCAACAACCTGTGTCAGCACGTACCGTTCGACGTCGTCTGAAGGAGCGGGGACTTGTCGCACGCCGCCCATTGCGCTAATTACCATTGACGTTACAACACCGGCGAGTGCGGTGGCAGTGGGCCGTTGAACGCGGCACCTACACTACGGAATGGCACGACATTGTCTTCTCCGACGAGTCCCGCTTCTGCCTGCAACACCACGATGGTCGGATCCGCGTGTGGCGACACCGCGACGAGAGAGTGTGTGACGCCTGCATTATGCATCGCCATACCGGTCTGTCGCCTGGCGTTATGGTTTGGGGCGCAACTGGATATGACACCCGCACCCCTCTGTTACGCATCGCCGGCAACCCTCTGTTACGCATCGCCGGTACACTCAACATCCACCGCTGCATCTCTGACGTTTTGGAGCCTGTAGTCCTCCCTTACCTGCAGGACCTGTCAGCGGCCACGTTTTAACAGAACAATGCGCGCCCGCACGTGGCACGCATCGTGCAACAATTCTTCACAGCCCACCAGGTGTCACTGCTGCCGTGGCCCGCCTGTTCTCCCGATATGTCGCCATCGAACACGTCTGGTCGCTGATCGGCAACCGAGTGGCCCGGCAATCACCACCCGCGGCTACGCCTGATGAACTGTGTCAACGTGTGGAAGCAGCCTGGACCGACATACCCCAAGCCCACATCCAAAGCCACTTTCGTTCGATGCCGCGGCGTGTAGCGGCCGTTATTGCCAGCCATGGGGGCCACACGAACTATCGATGTCTGCGTGTTCCGCAAGTCGCACGGGCCTGTAAGCTCAATCATTTCATCTTTGTATCTGTTGTTATGAGTCCAGTAAATCTGGCTTTCCTGTCTCGTGTCCTACTTGGTGTTGCATTTTGGGTGGCCAGCAGTGTATAAATTCGAAACTCAATTTTTATATATATACACTGCAGGACAATTGCTAAGGACGGATGACAATAGCAACGATAGCAACCATAAAATGGAAGGCAGGAAAATGTGGAAATTAGCATAAGTGCGGGATACAGTAAGACGTGTTGTGCGTATGCAAATTTTGGATTGCCGAACTTGTTCGTGACGTCATAGCGCTGATAAGAGATATAAAGGATTTGACGCGTATTGACCGTTGTTGTTCAAACGTAAAGTTGAAAGGGAAAGAATCAATTGACGAACTTGCAATTTTCAGTAT